>CM038143.1:492096088-493589515 GCA_021437245.1 Aegilops speltoides | reverse complement strand
CGAGGCCATGTCCGTACATGCTAGGCTCGTCACGTTAACCCTAAGTGTTTTTGCATGTGTAAAACTGTCTTACACTCGTTGTATGTGAACGTAAGAATCTATCACACCCGATCATCACGTGGTGCTTCGAAACGATGAACTTTAGCAACGGCGCACAGTTAGGGGAGAACACTTTCTTGAAATTATTATAAGGGATCATCTTATTTACTACCGCCGTTCTAAGTAAACAAGATGCATAAACATAATAAACATCACATGCAATTATATAGTAGTGACATGATATGGCCAATATCATATAGCTCCTTTGATCTCCATCTTCGGGGCTCCATGATCATCTTCGTCACCGGCATGACACCATGATCACCATCATCATGATCTCCATCATCGTGTCTCCATGAAGTTGCTCACCAACTATTACTTCTACTACTATGGCTAACGTTTTAGCAAAGAAGTAAAGTAATTACATGGCGTTAAATCATTGACATGCAGGTCATACAATAATTAAGACAACTCCTATGGCTCCTGCCGGTTGTCATACTCATCGACATGCAAGTCGTGATTCCTATTACAAGAACATGATCTCATACATCACAATATATCATTCATCATTCATCACAACTTTTGGCCATATCACATCACAAGGCAATTGTTGCAAAAACAAGTTAGACGTCATCTAATTGATGTTGCATCTTTTACGTGGCTGCAATAGGGTTCTAGCAAGAACGTTTTCTTACCAACGAAAAAAACCACAACGTGATTTGTCAACTTCTATTTACCCTTCATAAGGACCCTTTTCATCGAATCCGCTCCAACTAAAGTGGGAGAGACAGACACCCGCTAGCCACCTTATGCAACTAGTGCATGTCGATCGGTGGAACCTGTCTCACGTAAGCGTCACGTAAGGTCGGTCCGGGCCGCTTCATCCCACAATACCGCTGAAGCAAAATAAGACTAGTAGTGGCAAGAAAGTTGACAACATCTACGCCCACAACAAATTTGTGTTCTACTCGTGCAATAGAGAACTACGCATAGACCTAGCTCATGATGCCACTGTTGGGGAACGTTGCAGAAAATAAATTTTTTCCTACGGTTTCACCAAGATCCATCTATGAGTTCATCTAGCAACAAGTGATAGGAGTGCATCTACATACCCTTGTAGATCGCGAGCGGAAGCGTTCAAGAGAACGGGGTTGAGGGAGTCGTACTCGTCGTGATCCAAATCACCGATGACCAAGTGCCGAACGGACAACACCTCCATGTTCAACACACGTACGGAGCAGATGACGTCTCCTCCTTCTTGATCCAGCAAGGGGAAAGGAGAGCTTGATGAAGATCCAGCAGCACAACGGCGTGGTGGTGGATGCAGCAGAGTTCTGGCAGAGCTTCGCCGAGCTTCTGCGAGAGGGAGAGGTGTAGTAGGGGAGAGGGGGCGCCAAGACTTGAGGTGCGGCTGCCTCCTCCCCCCCTTATATAGGCCCCGGCGCGCCCCCTAGAGATGGGATCTCTAGGGGCGGCCAAGGGGTGGAGTGCCCCAAGGCAGTGGGCGCCCCTCCTAGGGTTCCCAACCCTAGGCGCAGAGGGCTGGGGCGCACCAGCCCACCAGGGGATGGTCCCCTCCCCACTTCAGCCCACGGGGCCCTCCGGGATAGGTGGCCCCACCCGGTGGACCTCCGGGACCCTTCCGGTGGTCCCGGTACAATACTGGTGACCCCCGAAACTCTCCCGATGGCCGAAACTGCACTTCCTATATATTATTCTTTACTCCGGACCATTCCGGAACTCCTCGTGACATCCGAGATCTCATCCAGGACTCCTAACAACTTTCGGTTTGCTGCATACTCATATCTCTACAACCCTAGCGTCACTGAACCTTAAGTGTGTAGACCCTACGGGTTCGGGAGACACGTAGACATGACCGAGATGGCTCTCCGGTCAATAACCAACAGCGAGATCTGGATACCCATGTTGGCTCCCACATGCTCCTCGATGATCTCATCGGATGAACCACGATGTCGAGGATTTAAGCAACCCCGTATACAATTCCCTTTGTCAATCGGTACGTTACTTGCCCGAGACTCGATCGTCGGTATCCCAATACCTCGTTCAGGTCTCGTTACGCAAGTCACTTTACTCAGTCTTGTAATGCATGATCCCGTGACCGGACACTTGGTCACTTTGAGCTCATTATGATGATGCATTACCGAGTGGGCCCAGATACCTCTCCGTCATACGGAGTGACAAATCCAGATCTCGATCCGTGTCAACCCAATGACACTTTCGAAGATACCGTAGTGCACCTTTATAGTCACCCGATTCGTTGTGACGTTTGGTACACCAAAGCACTCCTACGGTATCCGGCTGTTACACGATCTCATGGTCTAAGGAGAAGATACTTGACATTGGAAAAGTTCTAGCAAAACGAACTACACGATCTTGTGCTATGCTTAGAATTGGGTCTTGTCCATCACATCATTCTCCTAATGATGTGATCCCGTTATCAACGACATCTAATGTCCATAGTCAGGAAACCATGACTATCTATTGATTAACGAGCTAGTCAACTAGAGGCTTACTAGGGACATATTATGGTCTATGTATTCACACGTGTATTACGATTTCCGGATAATACAATTATAGCATGAATAAAGACAATTATCATGAACAAGGAAATATAATATTAATCCTTTTATTATTGCCTCTAGGGCATATTTCCAACAGTTCTTTGAAAAATTTGAGTGAATCATCCTCATTTTCATTCTGGTCCAACTTGGTGATTTGTACAGCAACCATATCTTAACTTGCCCTTTTTGCTGTGATTCCTTTTCCTACTTATAGCCCATCCTACAAAACCCTTAAGTCCAGGAGAGTGGTCCCATGGGAGTAATTTTGGTCCATGAAACCATATTCTTTTCTTTCTGACCAGATTTGGTTTCCTTAAATATTTGCACTAACAAGTTTCTAGTTTTGCCAAACTAACTTTAACACCCTCTTATTCATCCAAAGAGACTATGATCTGGATATTTTGGCCCCTCCAAGAGTTGCCTAGATGCCATTGGCATTCTGTCAAACACTTTGAGTGCATGGACAGTTTTGACATGATTTTTGTTTTACTCGGTGACCTTGCACCTCTGGACAAACTAGCATGTCCACTAAGCTCCTAGGCGACCCTAAACCAGGCCTGCTAATCCCCAGCCTCATCCTAATCCTGTAGCACTCGCTGACATTGTGTCGAGCACCTGGCGTGCAGCTCTGGCGCGCCAGAGCGCTGCGTTACACGTCTTGGCCTGCTGAAGTCGCCAAGGCCCCACCGCCGCTTCCCGCGCCCATTCTAGCCCCTCCCTCTCCCGATCGATGCACCGGCTCCTCCCTCGCCAGCGGGCCACAGCCCCCTCCTGCGCCCTCTGGCGCCGCCACCGCAAGCCGCCACCACCGCCCCGACAACCTCTGCACTGGTCGGCGCCGCCCGAGCCACACCAACGCGCCAGCTCGCCCGTGGAGTAGTCCGAGCTTATCCACAGCTCGTCCGCAAGCGCTCGTTGCCGCCACGCCCTCCTGCAGCAAACAGAGAGGTGGTTCACCGACATCCTTATCCACCGCCGCGGAACCGACCTCGATGCGCTATAAAAGGGAGACCTCGGGCCCGTCCAGCCACCCAGGCGACCTCAGGCCACCCCCATAGCACCCCCACAGCCAGCAATCATCGGGGGAAGGCCGTCTTCCCCAACTCCGGCCGGTTCGGCCGCCGCCACGTCCCAGCCCCGTTCACGGCAACCAGAGCCCCTCCCGTCCGTCCAACGCCACCACCAGACTCCACATGATCTTGCGAGGCCGCCCAGACCTTCAGCCTCGACGGAGAGCCACCGTAGCGCGGACCCCCAATCGTGCCCGAAGCCACCTCCGCCGCGCAGCTTGCCACCGGCAACTCCCTTCACCCTCGCCGACCCAACAACCACCAGGAGGACCGTCCCGGCCTGGCGGAGCCCTCCCTGCCCTTGGATCCCCGTGGGGAGCTGCCGTCCATCGGCGGTGATCGCCGGAACCCCGCCCCGCTCGGGCAGAGGAGGGAGAAGACGCGGGCGACTGGTCAAACCTGACCAGTGGGCCCAGGGGACCCACTGTCTGTGACCAGCCCCGCCGCCACGTGTTTGAAGTGGAGGCATAAAGCGCAGAGTACGCCTTCCCCTCGAACCGTTTTTTTCTGTTTCTTTTATTTAAATTGTTTTTAAACAGAAAATTGACTAAACTTTGACTGGCTATATCTTTTTAAATAAAACCCCAAATGAGTTGATTCTTTTTCCTACCTCTCTCAAATTTAGTCTAGATTATTTTAAGATTTATTTGAAAAAATTTCAGATAACTTTTTTGTACTGTTTTTAAAGTATGTGTTATTTGAATATATTTTTTTGAAAATAGGATTATGGAGGGGAGTTATAACTTTCAAAAGATTTGGAGTGCACCTCACCCCTCCACAACTTGAAGGCAAGCATTCTGAACCCTGGCATAATTTTGTGTGTGTTGTCTGATACGGTTGCAATACCACCGCGACACAGAGTATCCGTTATTTTTTTGTGATGATGCGTTCAAACTCATGAGAGCATTTGGAGGATTCATGCTGTTGGAGTTTGATATGTTATGGATAGTCCTCACCATCATATGCCCCTCATGCATACCAGGAGGAACCCGGGAAAGCCTCTGTCTTGGGTAGACACGGGCTTGTCCCTAGTTCCTCGTCGAGACGGTTGTGTCCGGTACGGCATGATGAGGTATGTCGAGTGGTGATTCTGTCCGTTGGTTGAAGTATAAGTTGTTCTGCTGATCATACAGGGAACACCTAAACCTCCTGAGTCGACCGTAGATCGAGTCTTGTTCCAGTAACCCCCATACTTGTTTTCGTACTACCACTTGTCCCTGCCGCAGGTAGGGTATGATTCAGTAAGTTGTCAACCCCTTTCTTGGCACACACCGTACAGAGAGGCCATGGTGGAAGATACCGAATGCATCCGGTAGGCAGGCCACCTGGTCCGGGGCATGGGTGTTTCCGGTTGGGACCGAGAGGGGGGCACCCCTTAGAGCGCGCGTCATAAATTTGATCCCATGCTACGCGAGGTTGTAGCCTCCCCACTTAGAGTTTTACTTAACAAGTGTCGTGGGTGATTCCAGACACCGGTAAGTTAAGCTGGTGTGTGCAAGTCAGGTGTGTTTTCAATTGAAAGACCGTAGACGGAATTAGTCCCGATGGACTAAAGGAATCCGTTACTCATGGGTAAAGAGTACACCCTCTATAGAGATAATATCTATTCGAATAGCCGTGTCCATGGTGAAGGACTACAGTCTGGGTTGGGTCAAGTGTCGGTCTTCGGAGGAGAAACTACTAAACCAAAATATTGATTATGACCGGTGACATATGATGATCATGATTATTATTATTGTGGACTAACTATTTTTATTACTTGATTTATTGAGTATCCCTGGGACGGTTCTACCTCCTGGATATTCACCATGGTTGTTTTCTTTATAAGCCCTTTATGTGGTGTCGCACAGACGCCCGATTGTGGCATGCTTGTTATTTACTTACCTTATAAGCTCTTTATGTGGTGTCGCTTCGACGCCCGACTGAGGCATGCTTCATATCATGACCCTTTTGAGGCGTCGCTTCAGACACCCGATCGGTGCATGTTATTTCTACTCCATTATTGCATATTCATGTTGCATATAAATAACCTGCTTGCATGCATCATGGATTTTATTATATGACTGACATTTTGATCGTAGAGTCATTCAGAGCATGATTATCGTTTGTTATATTATACCCGTGTTCATAATGTTTGCGAGTACATTCAAAGTACTCACTGGCTTGTCCCTGGCTATTGTCTTGGCCAGATTTCTTGCTTGGAGAGGAGCGTTGCGATGACAGTCCCGGAACCTAAGCAACGGTGATAGCAGCCTCGCGAAGATAGGAGTTAACCTGGTCGGCTGTTCCAGTGGGAAATGGAGTCCCATAGACACTGATGATCCACAAACCGCTTCCGCCATCAACCACTAGAAACCACTTGCTGTATTCATAGGCCAGAATGGTCTTGTACTACATATTTTGTATTTTGCTTGGAATTTCTGTATCAAGTTGGTGCCTCATCAGCTAACAGTAATCCTGGGGCTGGTGAGCACAAGGGCCATTTTCTGGAAATTAATACCCGGAAAACCGGTCGTGACAGTTGCCCCTCTACCTTGCACTGCATTCATAGCCATCGTTCATTGGGTCAGCGGAGATCAGGATATGCATGGCGAGTTGGTGACAGAATGACAGTGCAACAAACAAAGGCTGCAATAGGAGACATTGCGGCTAATTTGTTTTAGAATTTTGTGCTATATACAAAACACTACTTTCCATCTTTACAAAAGTGAAATTTCAAACATTGACACAATTGCTTCAAAAAAATATTAACACAATTTTAAAATAGAACTTGCCCATTAAAGTTTACCACCGTAAGAAATATGAGCATGATTGATTGGCAACTTTGTGTGAGATAGGCAAGACAACTCGATAAGCCAAATATTGGCATGCCAATTTTTGGCATCAAACCAATTATGCTCTATGTGGTTGCCTCTAATAGTCAATTGTTGCAAATAAAATTAATATTCATCACATTGTGATTTTTAAAACCTAATAAATTGTCTATTGTGAAAGTATAATCAATATAAATCTGTACATACGACCTTCACACATCCAACCCAAGTATTTGACAAAATATTCACCATGGCCAAAATTTTAAGAATTTTGAAATTTGCATAAACAAAATCAGCACATAACTCGGTCGTTCGGATAGGGTGAGCTCTCCAAGATGAGCGGGGGAACCACCATAGTTTTTTTTAGAACGAAGACGCCAGATGCGTCCGTCTTTAAATTAATAAAGCCTCAAGCAGAGTGACACCAATAAGTCTTACAAACCAAAAGCCACAATGGCCCGCGCACAGAGTTCGGATGAAGATTAAGAAGCTACTGACGCATTAGAAGGCTTAGCCCGTACAGAGCGCGCAGGCTCGTCAAGCACACAAAAAAGACCACAGTTGCCGCCATATGTCTGTAACCTGAAGTTGGTACTTACCTATCTCCCCGGTGCTAGGACAACATACATGTCTATATTACAATTTAACCTAGTGTGTTCTTTCTGTTCCCGAGCTTTAGAAATCTATGGATAAAATATTCCCTCGACGGCACCAAAACAAATAAACGAGAGGGCAAAAAGAAGTAACAAAAAATCATGATTTCTAGTTAATGTTTCTCCATTGGATGAAGGAAAATAAGACAATTACTCACACTTTGTGCATGTTTTACTACTCCCTCCATTCCACAATGTGGTGCCTATAGATTTTTCTGAAAGTCAAACTTTGTCAACTTTGACCAATTGTATAGAGAAAACTCTCTACACCTACAATATCAAACATGTACATTCTGAAAATATAACTTATGATGTATCCAATGACGTGCATTTGGTATTCTAGATGTACGTACTTTTCTCTATAAATATGGTCAAAGTTTGTAATGTTGGACTTTTGAAAAAATCTATAGACACTACATTGTGGAATGGTGGGAGTACATTACATCCTTTCGAGGCCCGTTAAATCGCGGGGTTTATAAAACGTGGCAATGAAGAGAAAGCAAAAGTAACAGAATGTCATAACAATTTTTTTCAGGAGATGTCATAACATTTTGAATACATGATTGCATTGGTGTTTGATTGTGTACATGAAATCCATAAAAATCTTCAAAGGAGGTTGGAGTGGATGCTTTTCGTACGAAGTCTAGCATAACGAATCGTAAGAAAAAGTTTATTGATCAAAATCTTATAAATGTAACATTCCATGCAGGAACTAAAATTATACAATCGTAATTTTATAAAATTTCTTTGAAAGTCCATTGAACCATAGAGGTTCTAAGGGCATCTCCAACGGCAGCCCGCAAATTTCCTCCCGCATCTGTCCACGGACCAAAGGGGGTCGGTCTGCGGATACGGATGCGGAAGGCCGCCATCCAACGCTGCCCGCATACATTCCGCCTCCCTCATTTTTTTGAGTCCGCACAATCAAACAGTCGCATATGTAGAGTAGAAATGTTCAAATAGCCGCATGCAACACTAGTTCAAATTTAAAAAAGTTAAATATTACATCTCAACATTGTTGTCCCCTTTAACTGCCCACAGATGCCCAATCATAACTTTCTTCAACCGCTCGTGAGTTGGTTGATGCCGAATTTGTTGATGCATTTGAATAAACTCTTCAAATGTGGCCCTATTCTGATTTGGAAGTTCTATTGGATCACCCATCTTCTCAAATTCTAGAGTTTCGACAGCATCCTCACCCTCATCTTCAACGATCATGTTGTGCACGAGCACACAACATGTCATCATCTCCCGCAAGGTCTCCAGATCCCATTGTTTAGTAGGTCCATGAACAACCGCAAAATGGTTCTACATAATTCCAAATGCCCTCTCAACATCGTTTCTAGTTGCTTCTTGTCTTTGGGCAAAGTGAGTCTTTTTCTGGCCAACCGAGTTGGAGATGGTGCTGACAACGGTGTTGAAATATATTGCCCGCCTGCCTCCATCAGTTTGGACTTTTGGATGAGTTGGCTGGAGCATGAATTCAATATGGTATCCGAGTCAAGAGGTCTTGAGTTTAAGATCCTGTCAACGCAGTATTAAATAAAATGATCTTGCGGCCTACATCGATCCCACGTCTAAGGACTAAAATAGCCTAGACGTGAGATGGAGTGTTGAAATATATTGCCCTCCTCCCTCCATCAGTTCGAACTTTTGGATGAGTTGGCTGGAGCATGATTTCAATAAAATGTAGCCTACGGAGGATAGATACCGTCAACCAGATAGTAGTTCATGTTGTACTCATGTCCATTGACATTATAGTGGCAAGAAGGAGCTTCTCATTCAGTCAGCCTCGCAAACAACGGTGGTTATTGCAGCACATTGATGTCATTGTGAGACCTGAACATGCCAAAGAAAGCGTGCAAAACCAAAGATTATGTGATGCAACTGCTTCAAGAATGATGGTGGGCTTCTTAACATGACCCTGATTTTGCTCTTGTAGAGCATTCAGGCAGTTCTTCCATTTCCAACCCATGCAATCAAGAGATTCAAGGAAACCTGACCACCCTCTTGCTTCTGAGATTGCTAAGAGCCTCTCAGTGTCTGCCACAGTTGGTTCTCTCAAGTACTGAGGTCCGAACACCTCGACCACGACAGTTGCAAACCTGACCACGACATCTCCGCATGTGTTCTCAGACATCCGTAGGTACTTGTCCCATGAAGCAGCGGTCGTGCACTTCTGGTAACCAAAGAAGACAAAGTGTTCCCACGTCGTCATTAGTCTTGCGCATCCGAAAGTGCCAGCGAAAATGGTCAGTGAAGAGTGCATCCGGGGCCATCAGTGTCAAATGGTCGCGTGCCCTGTTGCGATTGAGCACTCGATGACCCTCAATCGAGCTCTTTGAAATTGAGAACATGCTTCTCCACACTTTCCGCGTCTTCAAGGACCGCCTGCATCATCGCCGTCTCATCCGAGTACTCCTTGTCGAACGAGCCATCTGACGACTCAACATAGTGCTCGTATATGTACTCCAAATCGGAATCCATTGCTAGAAAGAAGGGAAAATGATTTTAGCTCTGACAATTCATTGAACAGTTGTTGGGCATGGTGAGTATAGCAGTAGTAGATGGTACATGGCGGGGCAGTCGGAGGACAGTGGTTGAACGGCGACGGAGGAGTAGCAGGGTGGAGCAAGGCTGGAACGCTGGAGGTGACGGAGACATAGAGTTCTGGCAGGGATGTGCCGGGGTAGTGGAGCAGCGGCAAAGGCAAGAGAGAAAAAGGAAGGAGAGAGAGAATGAGGAGGATGGAGGCACGGGGTCCGGGAAGGGTTTTGGGTGGCCAGGGGTGCCGGAGTCCTACGTGTCAGCTGTCTGGACTCCCGCAAAGCTTTCGCATGTTTGTCTCCGGTTTGTAGGAGAAAGCACGTCCGGACTGCGCCGCGGACTTAGCGATACAGGCCCGCATTGAAAGTCTTCCGCGGTCCAGACGTATGCGGGCGGTTTTTGCGAGTCCGGCTTGGAGATGCTCTAAAGAACAGAAATCATGTGGGTGTTTGGCCAAAAACATCTGGTGTGTAGCATCGTAGGAGAAATTTATGAGACGACCTGCTAAAGAGGGGAATGAACAGAAACTGTAGTGTCAGTGGAAGGCGGGCCGACGACCTGACAAGTGAGGAGATCAGCTGAGGCAGGATGAGTTTCGGGCAGTTCCGATGAACCCCACGTGTGGCTTTCACGTGTGGGTCCCATGCCTCCATTTCGCACACCTTTGATCTTCTGCGCTACGGCCTGAGCTTTTCGCCAACAGGCAGGGCACGTGAGCCCGTCAAGTGAAAAACATCTCACTGTCTTCCGCGGCCGGACAAAATTACTGTTCTGACCCTTAAGGCAAACTAAATCCCGATTTGACCTCGTTTCGAAAAAAATTTCGTTTCTGACCTTTTTTGGTGACGCCAAGGTCCCTGGCGTCTGGGTTATGAAGCAGATGCCACGGTCCTTGGCGTCTGGCCCCTGGCCCGCACTGCCCGCCTACCCGTTGACCTGCTGATGTGGCAAAGGGGCCAGACGCCAGGGACCCTGGCGTCTGGCCTCGGTAAGTGGATAACCCCACCGGGAGAGTGTGTGGTTCCCACCCCACACACTTTCCCCAATCCAGCCCGAGCTTGAAGAAGAGCTGCTGCCTCCCCACTCTCTCTCACCCCTCAAGCTCCCCCTCAAATCCTCTCCAAAAGGTACATCCCTTAGGTGGATCTTTCCATCACTTTGTTGCTCTTGTTAATCTCCCCCAAATCATCCAATTATTTTTTGTTAAGTCTTGTTATTTTGGTTGCATTTTATACATGTTGGTGGAACCCTAGTTCATGTTTTCTCCCCCTTATGTTAGTGTGAATGGCTTGGTTAACTTTGATAATATAGTGCTATGCATGGTGTGTAGTAGGAATATCGTTTGTTGAGTAGAAAGATTGGGGTTAGGGTTAGTTAGTGATTAGGGTTAACTTTGCTTAGTGTGTGTTAATTAGTGATACTTTTGTGGACATCACCAATAATTTAGTGTTGATATGATTTGGATATAATAAGATGTATTTGGATAAACACCAATTCTCATTGAAGTCTTAAATGCATTCATGTTATTTTTAGATGGAGAGACTTGTTAATGTTCATTACATTGACAAGGAGGCATTCTTGAGTAACAATGCCGACGGGGTGAGGAACCATTGGTTTTTGATACAAGCCCTAGCTATGAGGATGTTGTTGCAAAAGTGAGACAAGTCTTGAAGTGGATGGACACCAATGTTGATGTTAAGTTAATAGGAAGGTATGATGTTGGAGTTGGAGCCAAATCTCGCTTGAAAAGTATGCCTATCACCTCGGATTTGCATTGGGATGTATACAAGGAAAAAGTATCCCAATCGGAAGACAAGTCACTTGAATTGTTTGCCACCAAGGTTGAATCTCCTCGGTTTACCTTTGATTTGAACCAGCATGTCTCTTCCCCAATGGATGACATGGCGAGAGGACAATGGTGCCACTTGTTGAGCATAGGGTTGTGGTTGATGCCCCAATGTTTATCCCCACCACGTCGCGTGTACCAACTATCAAAGCAAATGAGGTTGAGTTGTATGCCCCCAATGCTTCTAGCCAACCACCAACTAGCCAAGCAAATGAAGTTGAGGTGATTGCTAGTGACGGAGTAATTCAAGAGGATGAAGATGCTTATGATGACGACGAAGAGCAAGAGGAAGGGTTTCATGGCAATGATGTTGGTGACTTGGATGTGCACATAGCGCAAAAGGACATGGATCGTGACTTGCCTTTTAGGCGTCAATATGCGTATGACTCGGATGACGAGGGTCCAGTTGAACAGTTGGACGAGGATGGATTCACAAAGGAGGAGAACCAAATCCACTTTGAGCTGATGGGCTTACAAAAAAGAACTCACTTGTTTAAAGATCTCAGCCTTGCCCATAAAGCTGTTGTTGACGGTGGAATGAGAATGACGGCGATTGAGCCAACACCATGCCCGGATCCAGGAGAACCAAGGGTGGAGAATGAGGACGAGAATGCTTATTTGAAGAAAGGAATGAAGTTTCTGAGCTTGCCTATGCTAAAGTTTTGGTTGGCTGACTATGCCATTCGAAACATAGGCCAATTTATGTTGAGCACTCCGACATGAAGTTGCGTTACACCGTGGTGTGTGAGCAAAAGGAATGCACATGGAAGGTTCGTGCAAGAAAGCTTAAAGAAAGCGAAGAATGGGTGTTAAAAAGTTGTGATACCACTCATAGATGCAAACCGCCATCGAAACGACTTAGAAAGACACACCGTCAACTCACATCTGAGTATCTTGGATACAAATGGATGAAAGACATAGCCTTTGATCCCACTGTGAAAGTGAGGTTTCTCATGCGAATGGTGAAAAAACAATTTGGTTATGAAGTCAAGTATGGGAAGGCATGGAAGGCAAAGGCAAATGCTATTAGGATGTTATACGGTGGTTATGAAGAAGCATACAACCAGCTCCCAAGGTTGTTGGCCGCCATTGCACATAGGAACCCGGGCATGTTTCATGTGGTCGAGGATCACGAGGGAGTGTTCCACCGTGCCTTCTGGAGTTATGGACAATGTGTGGAGGCATTTCAGCATTGTCGTCCGGTCTTGTCTATAGATGGCACGTTCTTGACCGGTAGATATAAGGGCACACTAATGGTAGCAATGGCGCACTCATCAAACGACAACGTGTTGCCGTGTGCATTTGCTTTGGTGCCTTCCGAGCACCAAGACAATTGGGAGTGGTTCATGGGTCATGTTAGGCTGGCGTGATTGGGGCTAGGGAGGTATGCATCATATCGGACCGGCATCATGGCATACTCAAGGCAATGGACATTGTTATTCCAGGATTTCCAAAGCTTCACCACAGATGGTGCATGAGCCATTTCGTGGCCAACTTTTACCGGGCATGTAAGAGCAAGGAGCTCAGCAAAAACCTTACCCATGTATGTGTGGCCTTCACCATCCAAGGTTTTGATGCTCGGTACAACAAACTCTTTGCAGCGGTGAACGAAGGGGGGAAAGACTTCTTAACTAGGAATTTAAGCGAGAAGCACAAGTGGGCACGCGCTCATGACGATGGTGGTTGGTGATATGGCGACATGACGAGCAATCTCGTAGAATGTTTCAACAATGTGTTGAAGGGTGCTCGTGCTTTGCCGGTGACTGCAATAGTGGAGTACACCTTCTTCAAGCTTAATGAGTACTTTCAGAGGCATTCTGAAGAGACTGCAAAATGGATAGGTGAAAAAAAGGATTATCCGGAAAAGGTTGATGAATGGTTGCGGTTACAAGCAAGCAAGTCTTCACGGCAACAAGTTATCATAATTGATAGACTTGAAATGATCTATCAAATTGATGAGCCAGGTGGCGCAACACGAGATGGTAGACAATATAGTGGTGCTGCATTTGAGGTGAAACTGAAGACTCGGTGGTTCCAGTGTGAGAGGCCTAGTAAGTATCATTGGCCATGCTCGCATTTGATAATGGCGGCGAAGGCGAGAAACATACATGTTAATGATGGAAAAATCGTGAGGATGCAAGAGTTCCATGTGGAAGCTACTAGGTTGATATGGGCGCCAAGATTTCACCCATTCTTGGACCAATCACAGCGGCCTGAGTACCATGGCCCTCATATTAGGCCAGACCCTCTTCTGAAGGTGGAGACGAAGGGTAGAAGGAGAACTAAGAGGTCCAGGGGTGATATGGATGACCTGGCTGGATACACTGGCATGAAACAATTTGGTAGCGGTCATTTCATGGAGGCTCCTGACATTATCAACTGTGGGGTGTGCGGTGAAGGGGGACACAATGAGCGGACATGCAAAAATAAGAAAACCAAAAAAAGAAAAACAAGTCGTGGAGGCGGCACCGATGGTGAAAGAGGTGGAAGAGGTGATGGTGGTGGTGGTCGAGGAAGCACGAGTGTTAGAGGTGGTAGTGGTGGTCGTAGAGGGAGCACAAGTGCTAGAGGTGCTAGTGTTCGTAGAGGGAGCACAAGTGCTAGAGGTGGTGGTCGAGCTAGCACAAGTGCTAGAGGTGGTGGTCGAGCTAGCACAAGTGCTAGAGGTGGTGGTCGGCGGGCACAAGTGCTAGAGGTGGTGGTGGTCAAGAGGAAGCACAAGTACTAGAGGTGGTCGTAGAGGAATGGTTGATAATGGATCGGCCTTCGGTTATTTGCTTAATCCGGATGGTTGATCTAATAATAATGGTATATTATTTGTTCATACAATTCCTAGCATTTATTCATTTATGTATTTACGCATTTGCTCTCTTTATGTCTTGTGCTAACAATTGTTCTTTTTGTAGGCATGGCTTCATCCGGTTCGGGGCGAGGCCGCCGTCTTGAACCAAGAGGACATGCCAAGAAGGCGTGGTTGGAGGCCAGTTTGGACAAGGAGAAGGAGAAGGATGTGCCCACACCACCATGTTGGTGTGGTGATGTTTGCTGGTGAAGGTGTCCTTGACCGCAACAAGTCATGGACGAGAAGGTAGAAGGTTTTCGTGTGTCCCAACTATGCACATGATCGTCAAGGCCAACTAACGCATATGACATACCACCAAGATGTTAGGTGTACATATAAAAAACATCAACAAGTTGTCAGTCATATGTCTAACAAAATCATGGTTTATATGTAGTCCCCTCCTCCACTTTGCAAGTACTTCACTTGGATAGATCACAAGGTACCAAAAGATGTCCAAGAGGACCAACGTCGAGATTGGTTATGGAGGCAGCGCCTATTCGAGGAGTCCTATGCACGGGGATTGGAGCGGGAGCGTCGTGAGAAGGAGGCTCGTGAGCGCAAGAAGCGTGAGCAAGAGAGGGCACGCAAAGAGAAGGCGGCTCGTCAAGAAGAGAGGGCAAGAAAACTTGCAAGGGCTCGCGATGCACGAGAGGAGGATGAGGCACGTGACAAGAAGGGAAAGTGGCCCCGTACTATTCAGTAGACAAATGGAAAGGCACCGGCGTCGATGATGAACTGTCTAGACTTTGTTTAATGTATGAACTTATTATTCGAGACCTTGTGTGGTCATGAACTATTTCTGTCATTCGAGACTATTTGAGATTATGTGCAAACTATGTTCGGCATTCGAGACTAGTTAGTATGCTTTGTTCATATTTAACAGTGTTTGCTAGTTGCTAAGCAAAAACTTTAACAAGCTGTGTGCAAAACACGAGTCCACACCTGCACGCCAGGTCCCCGGCGTCCGCTTGCTTTGCTCGTGCGGTGACGGGACAGGGCTATGCGGTGTGTCGATGGACAACCAGACGCCAAGGTGCATGGCGTCGCCTCCCACCCGTGACGCCAGAACCCTGGCGTCGCTTGCTTTTTCGCGCGGTGACCGACGGGCTATGCGGTGTGTCGCGCAGTGACCAGCAGCCGTCGATTGACAACCGACGCCAAGGTCCATGGCATCCGGCTTGCTATGCTCACGCGGTGACGGACAAGCTATGCGGTGTGTCTGATGGTCATCCAGACGCCAAGGTCCATGGCGTCTGGTTGTCCATATCCAGACGCCAGGGACCCTGGCGTCTGGCTTGCTATGCTCACGCAGGTGACCAGACAAGCTGTCTGGTGTGTCTGATGGTCATCCAGACGCCAAGGTCCATGGCGTCTGGTGTCTAGAAAGCATTCTTGTCTGATGGATAAGATTCGAGTGGATAAGATTTTGGGCCCACCTCTAGCCCTCTCATCCATTCATCTCCACCTCTACCCCTCTCATTTCACTCATATCCACCCACTCTCACATCTAGCCACCTTAGCGTCACTCCCTCGTCCAAAGACCCTAACCCCCTCGGATCTCTCACAAATCGGTCCGGTTTCACCGTTGGATCTTGATTTCGAGACTAGAAGGTAAATCAACTCCACCCCCATTTTTTGGTTGGTTTAATTTATCATACTTTTGTGAAAACCATAGTTTGTTTTCCTCGTGGTTTAATGTATCATAGGTTAGCTACTAAGAGATTTGTGTGTTGTAGATGGCTAACGAAACTCAGTGGGTGCTTAGCCTTGTTGTTCATGTGCATGGCTTGTCTCCATGTATTGTGCAAGTTAGTCAAGTGGACCTCACTTTCGATTGGTTGAAGACTAAATTCATGTTGAAGCAAGGGTTAAAGGAAGAGGATTTTGTGTACTACGTCAGCAGGAGGAAGTCAGATGGCCCCGGGGAAAGAAAATTGGTTGACATAATTGATGATGACAAGATTCAAGAAATGCTGGAAGAATGGGAATGGAAAAGGGTTGTTGACTTGCATTGCTACAGGAAACCGAGTTATATGTGATGTTCATTTCGTTTCAACCATCGTGGTCATGAACTACTTATGTCATTCTAGACATTGTATGTGATGAACTTCTCATTCGAGACTATTTGTGTAATTTGAACTATGTTTGTAATTTGCTATGTCATTTGAGACATTGTATCGTAGACCATCGTGGTCATGAACTATGTTTGTAATTTGAACTATGTTTGTCATTTGTCAACTATAGTGGTATGAAAAGACTATGCAATGCTTATGTAGGTATGTTATTCGAGACTACAAGTGAAAAGACAAAACTACAAGTGAAAAGACAAGTATTGTCTGCACCAGGACCAGACGCCAAGGACCCTGGCGTCTGGCTCCCCTGCTTTACCCTGTTTCTGGTGTCAGTCGAATGCCAGATGCCAAGGACCCTAGCGTTTGGTCCCCTGACTTACAGCCAGACGCCAAGGACCCTGGCGTCTGGTCCCCTGACTTACAGCCAGACGCCAAGGACCCTGGCGTCTGGCACCCTATGCATATAAATGACTAAATGAGTCCTTATGACAGATTTCATCATTCATGTCAAACATTCATATAAACATTCATATAAACATTCATATAAATGACTAAATCACAGGAAACAACAATTCACATAAATCACATCATTCATGTCAAACATTCATAGCAACTTCACGAATCCGGTGCAACTTAATTCGAACGGCAACAAGTTCATGGAAAGAAACGACAACAAGTTCATGGAAAGAGACTACACCAAGTTCATCGAAACAAACTAGAACAAGCTCATTGAAACAAACTACAACAAGCTCACTTCTTCCTTCCTCTCTTCACGATATCTGCAAGTGTATGCTCCTCCTCTTCGCTAGCCTCATGCTCCTCCTCTTCGCTAGCCTCCTCCACCTCTGCATCAATGTTGGACTTATATCTTTGCATTCCCGTAGGCATAAATTGACGAGGATACTCTGGACTATGGAATTAAGTGTTCCATATCTTCTTTCTACCTTTCTGGCCCGGTGTCTTAGCTATTGCTTTGCCTTTTTTAGAGCGGGCATTGCCTTGTGTCGGTTGTGTAACTTGTGATGGTTGTGGAGCATCAACATCATACTCATGATCCTCTTGATGTGTTGCATCATACTCATGCTCATCATGATGTGTTGGCTCCTCTTGATGTGCTGGCTCCTCTTCATTGACCTCCTCCTCTATGTCCTCTTCGTTCGGACATAACGCCGTTTATTAGCTCTGGCGGCGCTGCTACAGGTGCATACACGTCCTTCGGATGAGCACCATGGCAAGAAAGCATAGCTGCCATCTTATGGAACCACTTCTTGAACTTCTGCGACAACACAAAATATGCTATGATATGAGATGCAAATAACTAATCCGCGAAAAGAAACTTTTATAATATATTGCGACTAACCTCCATCGTGCTCCTAAGAGTCCTCTCAGATAATGCACCACCAGGTGGATGACTCGGTGCAAAATTGGCATCGTTGACGCACAGAAGCAACTCTCTGCCCTGCAATTCATGAACACACCAAACTTATGTATTTGAAAGAAGACAACATGATGCAAGTATGTTAGAATAGGTCAAACAGACTACCATTTCGTCATGCATCAGTGCGTAGTCGACATGAGCCCCTCTGGTGTCTCTCACGGCCGTGTTGAAGGTATGATAACCTTCGCAGTCTCCGGTCTTGAGACACCAACTCCGACCACTCCTCGTGAGTCCAACACGCTTCAGCTTTAACGATAACGATCCGCATACCACACTTGATACTTCGATATCTTGTTGATTGTGAGGTCTATTCTCTGATTGTACTAACGTGTCTCTTTGATTCCAAATTTCTATCCACGCACGGTGTTTGTTTGCCCAATTCGATATATCATGATTGTTCCTTCGATCGAACCTACAAATGATGCATGGGACAAAGCATTAGCAAACATTGACTTATTCAATGCTCTACTACATACTCAAGGCATGCTTGCTTATCGATGCAGAGATAGCATTTCCTCCTTGCTCTCCTCAATTGGAATACCTTGTCTTTTTCCAAATTGTCTTGCCACATGGTCTACAAAGTGCCACTCGACTGTGAAGAAGCATATCATTGGGCACCTCGCCCGCCAAAGATGGCTATCACGCGTGCACATCTCATTAAGATCAAAGTCACGATCTTCCACATAAGGCAACCAATGTACCTCCAAAACAAAGAGATACATTGTTAGCTACATAAGTTTCATTCTTGACTAAATTTTATCTCATCGAACTTCTCAAAACCTGCTCAGCAGTCAAGGTGTCCAGCTCGTTCATATAGCACTTGTATCGCACATGCGAGCTTCCTGTGTAGACTGTCACTTGTTCCCAAAAGTAAGCAAGTGTAGGGCGCCGATATGGATCATCATCATGCAACCCGTCATGATTACCCCGTGGGTTTGCCATGAGGGGGTTCTTCAAATCGGGCCGTCCAACCGGGATCCGCTCCCACATCCACACGGATAGGCTCCAAACAAACCCAGACAATGAGGATGTACCTCACTTCCTCCGACACGCCAAATCAAGCTGCAATCAAACAAACATGTTAGATATGGAGGCGCATGATAAATGCAAGATAAATGGTTGCAAATATCTCTTACCTGACGATACAAATATGCTAGTGCGGCCGAACCCCAGCTATATTGGGTATCCCAGTTATTAAGTGGCTCCAAGAACATCCAGAGGGCTGAGTTCCCGGTTGCATCTGAGAAGACTACCTTGGTTAGTACATACCAAAGATAGGCCCGCGCGTACTGCTGCACAACCACGTCATTGGCATCCTGAGGGCACGGGTTGGTGTTTCCTCTGACCATTTTTAGCCAAGAATGCCTCACTTTCGCGGTATCGGCCTTGCCTTCCTGAGGGCCCTCGGGCTGAATGCCAATTAAATCGGCAGTCCGTTCTCGCCAATTACCCACACTGACACGACCGGTAACAGCTTGTCCGTTGATAGGAAGGCCGCTTATCATAGCCATGTCCTGTAGGGTCATCGTCATCTCCCCACATGGAAGGTGGAAGGAGTGCGTCTCTGGCCTCCAACGATCCACAAGTGCGGTCAGCGCCGCGTGGTTCATCCGGCGGGCGCGCGCTTAAACTGCAACACGAATGGGAGAAGACCCGATCTCCGAATGTAAGGCTCATACCACGGGTCGTAATCAAAGTCATCAGCGGAATGACCCCTCATGCGCATAGCAACTACAACCTGCAAATAAAGTGATGTTTTAATCAATACAAGAACACAAATGAGAAACAACGAAAATTGATAAGTCTTGCTTCTTACATGTCCGTTCTCAATGGCACGAGCACGATGCTCCTTATCCCACTCATCGATTAATCCGTCATACCAAGGTCCCTCATTATCCGTCATCCTACAAAACAAATCACAAACATCTATTAATACATAAACAATATCAAACAATTTGCTTCTCCAAGTTTATGCCATATGAAAACACCATTCTTATCAAAAATAACCACATCATTTCTTTCTTCTACATATGCACACATATCATCTAGAGAACCAAATTTCACCATCAAATAAATTTCATAATCATCATCCGCCATTCTATTGAACAAATCATGTCACACACAATAATCAAATTTCATCATCTCTTTTGCAAAAAAAAAATTGCCATCTATATATTCAACTATATTTTCATACCACTTCACACATATAATATTTTATCTAAATATATTTGCTTGCCAAAGTTATCTTCTCAGATTCAAACAAAGATTATGCCATCCGAAAATCCAAATCTGAGCCCGAGCTCATCTGCACCTGCGCTCACAAAAAAAATCAAAATAATTACTAAAAAAATTCCAAAAAAAATTGGGGTGGTGAACAATTTGATGCGTGAGGTGCGCCCCAATTTTCAAAACATTTGGACTTATGTGCAGCTCTCAGCAAAAAAGACAAATCGGAGTTCTGTAAAAATGTGTACTGTTCATATACTGTTTTGGTCTGATTTGTCTTTTTTGCTGAGAGCTGCACATAAGTCCAAATGTTTTGAAAATTGGGGCGCACCTCACGCATCAAATTGTCCACCACCTCAATTTTTTTCGAATTTTTTTGAATTTTTCTGAATTTTTTACGAATTTTTTTTGAACGGGTGCAGATGCACCCGGGCACCGAAACGCCGCACTCTATGCCATCTATATATTCAACATATAGCTAACTTACTAGCATATGCATACATCATCTATAATTCAAAAAAAAATTCACAAACTATGTCTATTGGTGGACAACTACAAACATCTAGCAACTACACTACCTACCAAATCATCTATCAACTACAAACTATTTCCTAAAACAAAGAAACCATCTACTAATCTAACATCACCTAATGTGAAATAATGCATCCAACAAAAAAGGGGAAAAGCAAAACAAATTGGAGGAATGGGGAGAATACCTCAAAGAAGCTTGGGGCCTCAGATCCACAACTTTGGGTGGAGGATGAAGTAGATCAAGGGGATTGGTGTGAGGAGAAGAGGCGAAGGAGATAACCTCCTCTGTTAGATGCCGCAGGAGAAAGAGATGGGTGGGTGGATGGGCTCGGCCATGGGGTTATCCACTTATCGGGCCAGACGCAGCAGGTCGCAGCGTCTGGCCCTTTCGCACGCCGTCAGGTCAATCAGGGGCAAGGGCGGTCAGGGCCGAGGGCCGAGCGCTGCGGACCGTGGCGTCTGCTTCGTAACCCAGACGCCAGGGACCTTGGCGTCACCAAAAAAGGTCAGAAACAATTTTTTTTTTCAAAATGAGGTCAAATCGGGATTTAGTTTGCCTTAAGGGTCAGAATAGTAATTTTGTCCTCCGCGGCCTGAGCTTTTACCTGAACGAAACAAGGTGAAAGCACCCCACATGAAAGTGAAATCCAAGACCGGAGACACACAACAAGAGGCGAACAAGATGATGCCAAGACGTTGACATCATGCGCAAGGCCTGCTGCCTCTCCAACCACGCCCACTGCAATTAGTAGCAGGCTACATATATTTTTTGTTCGAAAGGTGGTATCTACTGACTATCCGTCAACCACAAAGCTGTGCTCTCCTTTTCAAGACGAAGCCATAGAGTGAGCGAAAAGATATGCGTAAAATATTTTGGACCAGATAGCTACCTCCACCACTGGGAGGAGGCCACCACCACTACTAGATAAGTGTACGAGAGCCAAAGGAAAATTGTGTGTGGAGAAAAACATGTCGAAGGAACGTGCTGCTGCATCCGCCAACCGCCGTACTCGGGTCATATTCGAGCAACGAGAAAACAGGAATCGTCCATGGTCTCTTATTTGATTATTTCGTTTTTCGTTGTGATTACTCTTTCATAGCACCAGAATGGATTGGTCGCTGCTGGAGAAGTTTGAGCCATGGTCTCCATCAACGAAACCGGTGGCAACCGGCACCATGGCAGACAGAGTTTTGGAATTTCCATGGGGAAAGGAGAAGCTCTGGCTGTTGTGGCCCAACAACTTTTCTGTTTTCATGTGCACTTGTGCACGCCCTATGTATAAAAATGCTCCGGTGTATCACCAAAAATGAAAAGAACCCTCTGAATATGTCCATCAGTCCATGATACTAGTACTTACCCTGCAAAAAAAAAGTAAGTAACATGTTCTTGTAGGTACAATTAAAAAAAACAATGTTTTGAAGGTGCATTTAAAAAAATGAAGGAGCGCAACACTGTGCTTTTCCTCAGACGAAAAAGGAGCCCTCGGAGCCCTGCTGACGATCAGTGGAACCGCCTCCGTTCACGTCCGACGGACCCGTCAGACCCAGCCCATGGAAGTCGCCGAACATGACCCGCGACCGATGACACGACACGCAGCTAGCCGAACAAGACCTCCCACAGTGCGGCCGTTGACGAGCTCGCGCGCGCGTCGTGCCGTCACGCCACGCCGCTGGTTTACTTGTGCCCGTATTCCATTTTTCGTTGTGCCTGCGTTGCACGTCCGGCCGCCGGGACGCGAACGCCGCGCCTGGCTGGCTTCAACCGGCCAGGAGACGCCACGTCCCGGTCCCGCACTGCAAGCTTGCATGCAATGTTCTCTATAGGAGAACCAATTTGGTTCGTGGCTCGCCGGTGTTAAGAATTCCTGGGTCTACCAGTACCACCGGACCGGTCGCCACCCTATATCTCCTCCTCCTACTAGAAGGATGGATTAACGACCAGGGCAGGGGGCAAGGACGAGCTATAGCGGACTACTGTACTAGTCAAGTGTGGATTCCAGTCCATATTCTCCAAGCTTCATCTTTAGCCATATATACGAGGGAGGCGTTACCTTGGCTAGTGCAACCCGCATCATACGTGAGCGAGTGGAGGAGGATAATGCTAGGTGCGGTGGCGTCAACGTCCCTCCGTCCACCGCCTCTTATCCCCGTCGGCGTCAACGGCTGGATCCGCGTGCCCGTGGTGCGGCAGCGCCCTTTGCTTTAGGCCAAATGGATGGCAACTCGTCGACAAGCACCCCCACGTACCAGTATGACCAAGACATTTCCCGGCTTGCTTACGCGGGCACCCAGACGTAGCCTAGCTAGAAGAGAACAAAAAATCATGTTAGCCAAGACGGTGAGCGGGGCGCGCCTATGTCTCGCTTATTACGAGATATAGGGCAGAGTCGACTCATGCAGCTCCCAGAATGGTCCGGCCCAGCAGGGACCACAGACATTGGTAGTTTTTCTTTTACCTTTTTAATTCGTTTTTTCTTTAACTAATTATTCATATATTTCAAAATGTTCTCAAATATATCTACTATAAAAATCACTTTACATACAGAATTGAAAAGGTACAATTGTTTATGTAAAATAGTAGACATAAAAAATATTAATCAATTAATTAGAAAATGTTAAACGTTTATATACATATTATTCCTGATATATACCAAAAATGTAGAATGTGCATCAAACAAAGTTCACATAAAAAATATGTATTAATAAATATTAATCATGTACTTTAAAAATGTAAAATTTGTGTATAAAATATATTCCTGATATATACAAAAAATGTAAAATGTGTAAGAAAAGTTGAGATAAAAATATATGTTTGGAAAAATATATTATTCATGTATTTGAAAAAAAGTTCAACATGTACATAAAAAATCTTTCATGTATTTGAATAGAATAGCAAACATGTATAAAAAATGTTACTTTTCTATTCGAGAAAAGAAATAACCCACCAGGCTTCAAGTCCTAGATTTTGGCATTGTTGCTGTTTTTTCCTGGATTTATTTTGAGCCTTCTGGCGACGTGCGTACGAAGTAGTCTGTGGAGACTTCGTCAATCTCATGATATGTCGGCTCTCTCGGAGGTGCTATAAGGGTAGAAAGTGCATGCATTCATAGAGGTGAGTCTATGTAATATATGTATGGGCCTCTACATCTGCAATGTGTTAAAAACAAAGAACAATAAACAGACAATGAAAGAAAAAAAAACTGATGAAAAACAAAAAAAAACTGAAGACTGGTGAAACAGAGATAACCAATTTATTTTTTTTGAAAAAAAAAACACACGAAATAAACAAGTACGTCGAACACCACGAGGGAGCGTCTCGATCGAAAGAAATGAACAGACGGAAATAGGTCGACCCAGTACTGTAGCATTCTAAAAATGCAAACGGTGTAACCGGTGATGTGGCCGCCGATTTGGCTGGTCGTGCTTGATTATGGAATGCAAGGCTCCAGTTAAAAAAAATGCTTCGGACGAGACCAGAGGGTACACTCGCGAGACATAAATTTTGTAGGGTCGGAGGGCCCTGCTTCGATGGAAGTGATTTTTCAAGTGAAAACCCAACAATTTTTTTCTTTTCTTGAGAATAATTTTGCCCGAGAGCTATACCCTGCATCACGCAAGATGGAAGGTGCTCTCGCTTCAGACGCATCGTTAACTGTCTGGCTCATTAGCACATGACTCTCTCATGTTAGGTTCACTCGCTGTAGTCTTTTCCCTTTTTCTTTTTATGTTTTATTTTGTTTTTCTTTGGTTCTTTTTTTTCATAGGTTTTATTCTTTTTTTCTTTTTACTTTGCTATAATTTTAGTTTTTCTTTATTTTGGTTTCCATTGGTTTCATCGTTTTTTCTGCTTTTCTTTTTTCTGTGTTTTTCTACGGTTTTCTTTCTTTCTTTCTAGATTTTTTGGCTTCTTTGTTTATCTTTCCTTTTGCATTGTTTTCTCTCTAGTTTTGTTGTTTCCTTTTTCTCCTTGGTTTTCTTGTATTTCTTTATGTGATTTCCTTTTTCTTCTTTCCTTTTTCTCTCTCATCAAATGTCTACATTTTTGTTACACATTGTACATTTTTTGTACATGTCAAGAATATTTTTAATACACATCTACATTTTTAAAATAAGCGATTACCATTTTTTCAAATAAATGTTTGATGTCAATTGTTATAATACTAATGTAATTTTTTATGTATCTAAAACACTTTATTTCTGTCTTAGTGAATCCCGATTCCAATTTTAATATAGGTTTAACATTTTTCATATTATTATTTTTTTGAATATATGTTTGATGTCTAATTTTTTTAGTGCACATCGAATATTTATCTTATACATCGGATACATTTTCCATATACATGTTTAACATTTTTTATATATTTGGGGATGTCTACTTTTTCTATACATATTATACATTTTTAAATATATTATAATTTTTTTTGTATACATCAGGAACTTTTTTTACATACAAAATTAATTTTTTTGAAATACATGATAAACATTTTTCAAATGTTATTATGTAAAATGTTTTTGTAATATATATAATGTTTGTAAGTATAAAGAAAAGTTAAAAAAAGAAAAAAGAAATACAAAAAAGGAGGTTGTGGCCCGTGGCCTCGCGCGAGCCTAGGCCGTCCCATCTCATGTGCGCCTTCAGGCGAGGCTTGCCGACATCTCGCATCAAGGGATACATAGGCGCCCCTATAGTTGGGACCTAGTAGATTTGTTGTGAGACAAAGTGGACCTAGTAGATTTTTTTATCAAAAGATAGCTAGTCTTTATTATCGGTGACAATGTTAACAGCAATTACATTCGGATCATACGGTGTGCATAGCCACAGATGTTTCCTCTGGGGGAGGGAGATGCCGTATCTAGCTATAGTATGTGCTTCAACATTCGAAGCACGGAGTTCAGGGCAGAAATTACAACCAGAAAATAATTTAACAGTTTCTCTAATTTCTCTAACAATGCCGGCGTAGTTTCCTCCTTTCCCATTCGATTTTTTTGAGAAAAAGTGGACCCAGTAGATGAAACCAGCCTACTCGGCCATAGCTTGGCATATTGAAGCCCTGTTTTTCAAGCCCAAGGGGATGTAAGACTCGAGAGATAAGCCAGCCTACTGAAGGAGCCAGTTCTAGTCTAGTATTAAATTTGGCTGGACTATGTTTCCCAGTGGGACATGAGGGATGAGGCCACTCGGTACTGGACTATTGTGTTGGCTTTAGAAAGGCCAATGGGGAAGGTCCATGGCGGAGTGAATTGGCCCATTCCCATCTTGATGCCAGGCTCTGACCCAGTTGTTGTTTTTTATATTTTCCTAAAAAAAAAGTTGTTTTTTATATTGAAGGAGGCAGAAAACTGATAAAGAAGCGGAGAAAACCAAAAGAAAAAAAATGAAAAAAAACAAAAATGAAGAAAAACACATGGAAGAAACCATTACATCGACCACCACGAGCAAGTGTCTCGATCGGAAACAGCGAAAGAAATAAACATACGAAAATGAGTCGGCCCAATACTATAGCACTGTAAAAATGCTTTAGGCCAGACCAAAGGTAACCTCGCTATAGATATAGCTTTTTGCGGGGGTGAGAGGGCCACTAGCTGAACTTGGTATGGGCCTGATTTTTTCTGAACAGGCAGCCCTGTGGCTAGACTTGCTCTGATGAAAGTGATTTTTCAAGTGGAAACCCAACAAATTGCGGGGCACGAGGCTATATCTCGCTTCACACGAGAAGGAAGCTTCTCTTGCTTCAGGAGCAACACTAGCGGGCTGGCCCATTAGCCTAGGACTCGCCCACAATAGGTCCACTCATTGTATTTCTTTTCTTTTGCTTTTTCCTCTTTTTTTGTTTTTCAACAGGTTTTCTTCGGGCTTTTTTTACTTTGTTATAACTTTAGTTTATCTTTCTTCTGGTTTCTATTGGTTTTCTTTGTTTTTTGGTTTTCATAAATTATTTGCGTTTTCCTTTTTTTTCTATGGTTTTCCTTGTTTCTTCCTCGGTGTTTTGGTTTCTTTCTTTCTTTTTTCCTGTTTGCATTGTTTTCTCTGGTTTTGCTATTTCCTTGTTCTCCTCGATTTTCTTTCATTTCTATATTTGGGTTTATTTTTTTCTTTTTATTTTCTCTTTTCTTTTTTCAACACATGTCTACATTTGTTTACACATTTAATACATGAATAACATTCTATTTCAAATAAATGTTTCAATGTCAAATATTTTCTTACACATTGCAAATTTTTGCTATATATGTAAAACATTTTTTAATACAAGCTTATCATTTTCCTATGATTTTTTGAATATATGTTTTGATGTCGCATTTTTTGCGTACACATCGTATTTTTTATACATCAGATGCATTTTATGCATATATAAATATATTTTTATTTGTACACATTTAACATTTTCGTATACATGATTACATTTTTAAAATATATTTTTGCATATCTATTTATTTATACATTTTTTGTATACATCAGGAACATTATTTATATACACATTTAATATTTTACAAATACATGATTAACATTTTCAAAGACATATATAATTTTATGTCTCCTTTTTTCCATACTTATTTATATTTTTCGTATACAGCAGAAATATTTTTTCTATACACATTTAACATTCTAAAATGCGTGATTAACAATTTTTGTATTTTTTATGTAAAGTGTTTAGACCTGTGATCATCCACATTTTTTCTGGAATTTTTGAAACATTTAAAAATGTTTTTTTTTTGAATTTGGAGCAACGGGAGTACCCCAGGATGGGAGCACCTGATACTTTCCCAGGCATATGGAAGGCCTGACCTGTTTTTCCAGGCCCAAGGGGATGTAAGACTCGAGAGAGAAAAATGACTTTAAATGTAGTTCACAATCCATGTTCTAGAGGATGCAAGCTGACAACATATAATAAATTACAGACACTAACTAACACAAAATATTATACATTACTTTTGCACATGAATCACACGATAGCAATCACAACCTTCCACACAAAACACTGATCCCTCCATTCAGGTTTATAAGGCAACATATTTTGAGAAAAGCAACAACTTGTACTCCCTCTAAAGAAATATAAGAGCGTTCAGATCACGTGATCTAAATGCTCTTATATTTCTTTACAGAGGGAGCACAATAAATAGTAAAAACATTAAAAAAACATATTTTATGGTATTATAAATGTTGACATTTGTATATATAGAACTCAAGGAGGTTTGACTTAAGACAAAAGCAACAGACCTTATTATAATCCTGAACAAAGAGAGTACGGTATTATTCAGCGCTAGGGATACAAACTGATTGGTAACCACGTCTCAACACTGTTGCCAGTCACACAGTTGGGGCAGGAAACTGAATGGTAGAGGCAACCCTGTGTAGATAGAATGGCCGCAATGCAGGCGAGGAGAAGAACACGGGTGCCTGAGGCTCTGCTGCGCCCAAAGTGGCTGGATCAGTTCAGTTCATCGTCGGGAGGTGGACACGGTGGAAATCCTTCATGGTCAGCGTCCTACGGCAGGTAGGGCACTCTTTCTGAGCCTGGATGGAGGCCTCGATGCACTTCTGGCAGAAGATGTGGCCGCAGATGGTCGATGACGCATCGGTCAGCTTGTTCCAGCAGACTGGGCAGCTGAACTTTGGTTTCTTTGCGACCTCCTTCGCGGGTGCATGGGTTGCCTGTGTCAACGCGAGGTGAAGTTTGTAAGCAAGAATTGAAGAGTGGATACACCTACTATAGCATGATACTCCCTCCGATCAAAACTGCGACACTTATTTTGGATCAGAGGGAGTACTTGTGAAGTATAATGCACAATTCTTACCAAGAGTCTGTTGGTTTCAGGAGCTTCCACCATGTCTATTACACGGTGGTTGTTGCATGCTCCCGAGCGGTCATGGTGTGTAGGGTTCATCCCCAGAGATAGCAGTGTGTTCACATGCTCATTGGGAGCTTCCCCTGGAAAGAAAGGAACACAAACCAAGTTAGTAGATGGAAACATGGTCCAAAAGGGGAAACTAGGACAAATGGAAATATACACCTGTGACCTGTCTACTACAGCGTGAAGCTCCAATACTGAATAGTATATGCAAATTCCGTAAATAACATACATGAATATGGGCATACACCGAGACTGAACAATGTAATATCTTATTTCGAATCAATGATTGAAAAAAAGGAATCTAAGAGTCCAAAGGAAGGTACTTAATGTTAAATTTTGACAAGGATCTTTCAGGTTAACATTTTACTTAGAGCTCTTTTGTCATACAGTAGCTACTTAGTGGGTGGGTTTTCCTAAAAACACAAGCTAGACTCTAAACAAGGTGATGTATGTTAGGCGTTAGCACATAGGTTGAATTTTGTCCAACATACTGCTGGCTATTGGATTTCTAGGCCACAAGTCCTAACGCATATGGTAGGAACAATATCTAGTTAAGGTACACCGGCTGAAGGAAATAAGCACAAGTTTGGTAGAACTATCTGTACCTGGCAGCAAGGTACCCATGTTGGCGTTCAGCGGAACCATGTTTGCACCCGACGACAAAGGGCCAGTGTTGCCTGTCACGAAAGACATTCTAGAATTTTCACTTACGCCTTGCGTGACACCAGGTGTCACGATCATTATCCCATAGCAAGGGGAACATGTTATCTGCCTTGACAATTGTCGGTTCTGTTGTCGTTGCCGATTCCGAACACTCGAGAGCTTCATGGCAAACTGCAAGTGGGGCTCAATCGGCCCCTTCGTCATATTGTAGTACTCCCTCTGACAAAATAAAAATAAAAATAAAATGACGAAACAATAATGTTTACTTTTGCTAGGAGATGATTTGATTGCTCGAAAACCAAAGCTACAAACAAGTAGGAAAGAGATCAACACCTTGTTTGGGTATTCTCTAAACAAGATTTCCTCGAGCCGCTTCGCAAGGTCCGGCAGCCGCCACCGCCAGATAGCCGACGGTTGCTTCCTTTCTATGTACTCGAATCTGCCAATTCAAGAACAAGTATAAAAATATCCCCTTGCTTTCATACCAGATTCAGACCATGAGCAATTTGATAGTATAAATAGAACTGAAAAGAGGATTCAACTGCAGCCCCAGAGTTCCAAAATATAGATGCAAATCCCTTGTAAACTTAGGGAAACCATTAACTCTGATGGTATATCTACGATCACCTTTGCTTATATTTCTGTGAATGAAATAACATAGTATGAATAAACTTGATACTATTGTTTAGAGCATGGTACAATTAAAACCTCTGACCAATTGACCAGTAAAATAGTAGGAGTAGATTCATTCCAGTTGAAGCAGTAATGAACGCTTACATCTTCTGTCGAGTATTGATGCGCAGCACCATGAACTTGGGATCGACTCCTGCGGAGCGGTCCACCACATCCCGCATCTGATTTTGTCGCGGCGGCATCCCGGCGCCAGCACCACCGACCTGATTCATGGGCCCAATCTTCGCAGCCAGCCAGCCGAGCCTTACACAGTCCCAGACCAATGGCGGACTACCTGAGCCTGGAGAGTCAATACTGGTGGTGGGCAAGCGGCGTGCTCCCCGCTCTATATAACCGCTCTTCGTCAGAGTTGCTTCCGGGCAAGACTACAAAGTTGTTGCAAGAGAAATCCTTCGGAATCACCCTACGCGCTATGCCACGTGTTAAAACTAGTTTTGACCGGGGGCGAAGCCTGGCGCGTCGTGTGACTTTGGTTATGCACCACAGATTGCAAAAAGTTTTGGATGGACTTCCAGCTGTTTAAACTAACTTCTACTAACGACACTAACTCGCCAACTACCCACTACCACGCAATGCTAAATTTTCAAAATAGCATTAAACAAAAATTGCCAATAAAATATGTAGATCAAACCTTTCAGGCACAACCATTCCAACTTTCCAAAATTTGAAACGCAAGAAAACTCTCTTGAAGTCCAAAAAGGGAGAGTCACAGGTAGATATGTATGAGAGTGGAAAGTAACCACAAGCCGTCAGATAAACATGGGACACAAGTTCTACCCAGGTTCGAGCCTGTAGGAATGGCCCTACTCTTGCTTATATGGGATGATCTGAAGATAGAGTACAAAGAATGATTACAATGGGGGTCTCGACGAGTTGAAGAGCAACTCGTCGAGTTCTAGATGGTTGATCTCGGCAAGATGCCTAGATCAGTTTGGCTAAGTGGCTAGACTAGGTCTTCGATAGATCTTGAAAGTCCCCTTCATCGTGTCACTGGATGCCCTTATATAGGGGCATAGGATGCTGCTCATGGGTGGAGGCAGTGTGGAGGGAGGAGCAGTTGCAGGAGGCACTTGAGGAGTCGCGATAGTCATCAATGTGGAGAAAATAAACAGTTGCAAGAAGAGAGAGGAGCACAGGTGCCAAGGCTCTGCTCTGCTCAGAATGGCTGGACCAGGTTAGTCCATCGTCGGGAGGTAGACGCGGTGGAAACTGTTCCTGGTTAGTGTCCTACGACAGGTCGGGCACTTGCTCTGAGCCTGGATGGAGGCCTCAATGCAGTTCTGGCAGAAGATGTGGCCACAGATGGTCGATGACGCATCGACCAGCTCATTCATGCAGACTGGGCAGCTGAACTTTGGTTCCTTTCGGGCCTCCTTCACAGGTACACGGGGTTTCTGCATCACCATGAGCTGCAGTTTGTAAGCAAGCCTTGGAGAAGTGATGTAACTACTATACATGATATTTGTGAAGTACAATGCACAATTCTTACCAAGAGTCTGTTGGTTGCAGCTGTGTCCACTGTGTCTATCACGAGGTTGTTGTTGCATGCTCTGGGCGATCATGGTGCGTAGGGTTCATCTTCATAGACATCAGTTTGTTCACATGCTCATCGGGAGCTTCCCTTGGAAAGAAATCAACACAAACCAAGTTAGTAAATGGAAACATAGTCCAAAAAGGGAAAGTAGGAAAAAAAAAGTGATATACACTAGAGCATAAAGCTCGAAGACCGAATATTATATGTAGGTTAAAAGAAGCCATAAATAAATATGTGCAAACAATGAGATTGAACAGTGTGAAATCCCATTTCTGTTTGATATTGAAAAAAAAAGGAAGCTAAGAGTCCGAAGGAAGATACTTAGTGTTGAATTCTGACAATGGATCTTTCAGGTTAATGTTCCGTTTAGAGCCTTTTTTTGTCATACAATAGCTACTTAGTGGATGGCCTTTCCCAAAAAAGTAGACTTCCAAAAATGTGGTTTGTTAGGTGTTAACACATATGTTCAATTTTGTCTAATATGTTGCTGGCTATTGGATTTCAAGGCTAGAAGTTCTACAACATGGTGCAGAAGAATTTCAAGTTAAGGTACACAGCCTGAAGGAAATGAGCACAAGTTCAGTAAAACTATCTGCACCTGGCAGCAAGGTACCCATGTTGGCGTTCAGAGGAACCATGTGTGCACCAAATGACATAGGGCCAATGTTGCCGGTCACATGAGACATTCCAGAATTTTCACTTGTGCCATGCGTGATACCAGGTGTCACAATCATTGTCCCATAGCGAGGGGGGCGTGTTATCTGCCTTGACAATTGTCGGTTCTGTTGTTGTTGTTGGTTCTGAACACTCAAGAGGTTCGCAGCAAACCGCAAGTGGCGCTCAATCGGCCCCCTCATCATATTGTAGTGCTCACTCTGCCAGAAAATGTTAAAATGATGAAGTAATTTTATTTACTTTTGCTAGGAGATGACTTGATTGCTCGAAAACCAAAGGTACAAAAGAAGTAGGAAAGAGATCAACACCTTGTTTGGGTATTCTCTAAACAAGATTTCCTAGCCGAGGATGGCTTCCTTCCCATATAGTCGAACCTGCCAATTCAAGGACATGTATAAAAACATACCCTTGATTTCATACCAGATTCAGACCATGAGCATTTTGACAGTATAAACAAAACTGAAAAGAGGATCCAACTGCAGCCCCCAGATTTCCAAAATCTGTGTCCATTAACTCTGATAGTGTATACCTACGATCACCTTTGCTCATAGGTTTGTGAATGAAATAACATAGTACTACTCCCTCCGTCCGGAAATACTTGTCCTAAAAATGGATAGAATGGATGTATCTATAACTAAAATAAGTCTAGATACAACCATTCCTAGGACAAGTATTTCCGGACGGAGGGAGTACTAATTAACTTGACACTGTTGTTTAGTACTACCTCTGTTTCAGTTTACAAGTCCTACGCGTATACCTAGGTTGCCAATTTTATCATCCTAATATAAACTATATAACATAAAAATTATACATTTTGAAAATAGAACATTTGAAGTTTATATTGGTATAATTTTTGTAATATATAACTTGTATTAGCTTGATTAAATTGACGACCTAGGGGTACGCGCACGCCCTGTAAACTGAGAGAGAGGTAGTACTACAATTAAAACCCCTGACCGGTTGACCAGTGAGTCCAGTGAGTAGAGTACTACGAGTATAGATTTGGATTCATTGCAGTTGGAGCAGTGACGAACGCTTACATTTTCTCCCGAGTACTGTTGCGCAGCATCACAAACTGATTATCGACCCCCGCGTGGAGGCCCGTCGCATCCTGCATCTGACTTTGCCGCTGCGGCGTCCTGACGGCGCCGTCAACACCAGCGCGTCCGACCTGATTCACCGGCGCAGTCTGGGCGAGCCTCACACACGCCGCCCCCGTCAACCCCGGCGCAGATGGCGTCGCTGAAGGGTGGTAGGAGCCTAGGAGGGCCCACCTAAGAGGAGCGGCGGCCGGAGGCGCGAGGGTCAGGCGGCGGGGAGACGGATGACGGACTACACGAGGCGGGGTGAGTACAGGTGGTCAAACCTGGCCATCTGGGCCGGACCGTTAGCACGCGCCCGTGCCTGGGCCTGGAGTGCCATCACGCGCGCCGGCACGGCACGGCCCGTTTATTTATTTTTGTACTCCCTTCGTTCCATAATATAAGAGCGTTTTGACACTACACCAATGAAAAAAAATGCTCTTATATTATTGAGACGGAGGGAGTACCTTTTATTTTTTTATACATAGCACCTAGAAAACAGCCCAGTAGGTCGAACAGCACGTTGGCCAAACGTGCTAAACGTGCCAAGCCAGCCTGTTTACTGAAGTGTCGTGCATGGGCCGGGGAGCAAGGCACGTGACACGACCTGTCTAGTAAATGTGCATGTATGAGGCATGCGGTGCTAGGCACGATTAGCACAGGCTGTGCCGTGTCGAGATAGTAGAGTTACCTTCTCTTTTTCTGAGAAAATTATCAAGCCTTACTTCAGAAAAGAAGTGGGTGAAAATTATCAACCCTTAGTACGAGACCATCTTCACATAAACAGAAACTAACGCACATGTTATTCTTGGATATATCGACATCGTCTTCCTTTTGCATCATCGGCTACACAGGTAGACTAAACCCTAACTAGGTCTAGAACGACATAAATTTCACGGTTAATCCTCAAATGATGGTTTCTCCATTATATCCATGCCAGAAGACATTTAGAGGCAAAGTAAACTGGCGGAGGCGGCTGCATCTACGGGTAACCCCTAGTAGGTTGTGTTTTTGGGTGAGACGGTGAGAGTAGTGCAACCCTTACTTGCTCCAAGAGAAATCATGTGGAATCGCCCTATGCACCGTGCCACGTAAAACACTAGTTTTGGTTGGACAACACGCCAGTGGCGGAGCTTAGTGCAAATCTGAGGGGGCCGTGCGCCCCCCTCCCCAGCCTTAGGCAAAATCAATGAAGAAATTTTACTGTGCGGGGATTCACTAGTAGAAAAGGGGGCAATGGTCTAGGCCGGTCCAGCCCATTAGTCCCGGTTCAATCCAGAACCGGGACCAATGGGGGCATCGGACCGGTTAAATGAGCCGGGGGCCGGCCGGACCACGTGGGCCATTGGTCCCGTTAAATCTGACCTTTGGTCCCGGTTGGTGGGATGAACCGACCAATGATCCCCGCTCTGGCCCATGACCATTCGTCCGGTTAGTAGCACGAACCGACCAAAGGAAATCTCTTAGTCCGGTTAGTGCGACCAACCGGGACCAATGGTGGTGCCTATATATACCCCAGGCAAGAGCGAGCACACCGCTCTGTTTTTTTCGCCGAGGGAGAGGGCTTGGTGGTGCTCTAGCTCACCTCATATGCACACAAGGTGTTCGATGGAATGCCCGAGCCACACTACTTAAGGTTTCTCCTCTCCAAGCTCGACCGCCAAGCTCCATTTTCCTCCATATTTGTCTAGGTTTAGCGGTCCGTCACGCCCCATCCCCGTCTTCAACGTCGTCGATCACCCGCACCGATCTCATCGGCGGCACCACCGTGGTGAGCCTCTTGTTCTTATCTTCTTTCCGAAAGGAAAAATATTCTTATTTGTATGTTTAGATAGATATATACTTGTATAATTTTCTTACTTTTATTATTGCATCTTATATAGTGCGATGGTTTTGGTATCCGCCTCGTCGGCCCTCGTCCCCGTCTATGATTCGGATGTGGTATATATTATCTTTTCATAACTATTGGTTCATTTATTATTTATGACAATTATGCCGACCAACGTGACATAGATTTTATTCATCTAGGAGGTTGTTGAACCGGAAATTCCAACCGACCCTATTGTCGAGAGGTTAAATTTAGTTGAAGAAGAAAACAATTTGTTGAAGGAAAAATTAGAAAAATTGAGGAGGAGAAGATGATATTGGAGTTGCATGTTGCGGATGTCGCCGATGATCACAAGATCAAGATGGATGCAATGCGCTTGAAGATTAGAAAGATTAGAAAATATGCCATTCATACCGAGGCTTGGTATCATTATGTCGTTGGATCAGTTGTTACATTGGTTGCGATTATGATCGCATTTGTTTTCGCATTGAAATGTTTTACATAGTTTCAGTGTATGGTTTAATTAATTTAGATGCTCTGCAGAGCTTTATGTTGTTAGATGAGAACTATGTATGTACTTTGGTTTTAATGTGATGATGGACTAGTAACCGTCTTAGACTCCAGACGGAAAGATCCCAGCACCTATGCGGAGATGACTGAAATGCTCAGCAAGTAAGTTCAATCGATCATTATCGCACCATATCGGCAACTTTTTGTTCATTTCTTGATATCTCAAGTAATAACAAATATTTTCTTTGTCTTGCAGGGTTTGGAAACAGTTCACCGCACAAGCTCCGGGACTGCCGAAGGAGCTGCGATATACATACCAGTAAGTACTCTTGGCGCGCATCTCCGTTGATTCTATAGCTATACTTTCATCAATGCCATTTATATAATGCTTCATTATCAGTTTGATTGACCTCTATTTCTTGTAAAGTGCTTGTGGCAGGAGGAAGGAATGATTTACGTGGATACTACGTGTGCGAGTTCATCCACAACGCGACATTGAAAAACAAGCGGGCTACTCTAGAAGACAATATGAAGTGCGTAAGCAATAATATTCGCAATTTCATTTTATTACACCATCATTTCTGTTGAGTTTCATTCATATATATGTATTAATTAACCCCATTCTTCAAATTAATTAGACTTGGCAGATGCGGGATGAACTCCTACCACCAGACCGCATGAAAGCAATTCAAGAGGAATTGGCGGATTCTTTCTTGAACACGTCATCGAAGAAGCGGAGAATACCATGTGGAACTTGAATTCAAATGCTAGTGGTTTGTAATTAAGAGATCTTATATAGATTGTACATGTATGTAGCCAAGAAAACTTGTTGTTCGACCAATCTCTCGTAGAAGGAGAGGTCGATCGATCACTTCTCTCGGTATGCATGACGAACTTCATCTGAATGGTTCTCTCGATCACTTATGTATATTTACTACGTGGCGTCGAGCAAGCACGAACATAATTAAGAGAGGACACTTCTCTCTATTAATTAGCTAGCTAACGAAACACCTAAATTAACCCCCAAAACCCCCAACCCCCTCCTTTCAAAAAAACAAAAACCAGGCCATCGGAATGCAGACACGTGGGCGCCTTTTGGTCCCGGTTGGAGCCACCAACCGGGACCAAAGGCCCCCCGACTCGGCGCCGCATGGGCCACGTGGAGGCTCATTGGTCCCGGTTCGTGTTTGAACCGGGACTAATGGGTTGAGGTATTAGTAACGACCCATTAGTCCCGGTTCCCGAACCGGGACTAAAGGCCCTTACGAACCGGGACTGATTGGTGGTTTTCTACTAGTGATTAGATAAGGAAAAGACTTAGTTGTTCATGTTTTGACTTTGCCCCCCCCCCCTAGATTCCAGCCTAGCTCTGCCACTGCACCACACATTCCAAAAAGTTTGCTATGGACTTGTACGACTTGTCACTTGTGTATAAATACCAACTATGACTTTAGACGGCTTGACGCTCTCGCGACCGTGTCGCCCCCGCGGGCGACCGGCCACGCTTCGCCGCCTCCCTCCTCCGGTCCCCACCTCTTCCCTTCCTCCGTGTCGTCGCTGGCGCCATGCGCTTCGCCCCGGTCGCGGTGGCGGCGGCCTGACCTTCCTCCCGGTGGCTCTCCGTGGCGGGCGAGCTGCTGACGGGGCGCCTTAAGCGGCGACGGACCGGGGGCGGCGGGTTCCACAATAAATGCGCGGCGGCGGTGAAACGGCGGCGGCGTTGTTGGCGGCGGCGGCGCTGCTGTTGGAGTCTGGCGGCGGCTTCGGCCAGATCTGGGCCCTACGGGCCCCATCTGGCCGGGCGGCCGGCGGCGGGCTGATCCGTGGCGACTCTTCCGAGAGGCGGGGAAGCGGCGGCGGCGGCGAGTCTTTGGCGGCGCCGGCGCGCCACTTCTGCTGCAGATGGCCGGCGGGCTTAGCGGGCCCGTTGAGGGCTGGCGAACTGGGTGGCTGGTTTGCCCATTGCCGTGTCCGGACGGCAACCGCGATCGGTGTCTTGGGGCGCGAGCCTCTCGCCGACGGCGGAGGAGGAGGTTCCCTCCGCTTCGGCCTTGGCGTTCTTTGCTCTGTCCCTTGGCTCTTCTCTCCGGCCTTCTTGGCCTCGTGTTGGTGCTCGTGGTGAGAGCGGCTTGGGTGGCGCCGCATCCGCTATGGCGCATGGTGTTGGCGGTGGTTTGGTTGGTTGGCTCCGGTTGGGCGGTGGGGTTGGTGTCGGGAGAAATCCTTGCGGTTCGTCGGCTCGATCTTGATGACACCGACGGTGCCACCTTTCCTTCTTGGAGGGTGTCGGTGGTAGCCATCCCCACTTCCTCCGCGTCGGGAAACCCTAGGACTCGTCCGGCGGCGGCGTCGTCGGCGTCGCATTCCTTCTTGAAGGTGCCGCTTATTCTGTGGCGGATCGGAGCCTCGGGCGGTGGTGGTGTGTCTCCGGAGGCGCAGCGATGGCGGTTCATCCATGCTTTGTCGAATCGCCGTTGTTGGCATTCTTTTCTTCTTCTTTTTTGGGCTTGTTGTGCTGCTCGCCCCAGCAACGCTATGTGTATGGTGTTCGTTGCTTTGGAATACAAAGCGGGGGGGAAACCCTTTTTCGGTAATACCAACTATTCGCTAATACATTGTCAAAATTTTGAAAACACTACACATAAATTGCAAAAAGGAAAGGATCTAGATCTAACCTTGGAGCGGCAACCATTGTCACTTTCCCAAACATGTGAAACACAACTTGTACAACATAACTCTTAAAACCCAAATGGATAACCAGATCTGGAAAGCCCAATGGGGTCCATAGAGCGGGGGCTTTCACGCCAACTGAGGACCATGTATATAAACGACCACCGAAGAATATTAGCAACCTTCGCCTACCAAACCTCCTAACCTTTCATTTTCCTCCTCAAATCCAAGGCGTGAGGCTTTCTTTTGCCCAAATGTATTATCTACACCATATTCGACCCATCCGCAGTTCTACACCCTCTTGGTGCCATCTTCGAGAAATTAGGCCTTAGCCCGCCTTTATAGATAAAGCCCAACCAATCCAAACAACTAGTACAAAGTAAGCCACAGTCTCAAAGAAAGAAGCAAGCCACAGTCTGCTGAGGGCACAACCAAAGAAAGCCCCAAAAGAAAAGAAAATGGATGCGAAGAGGCCACCGACGTTGTCTCGTTGGAACCAGAAGCCCTGGGAGCGGCACTGTACAGATCTAGTACATCCGCTAGCATCCGCATAATATTGCGACACTGTACAGATCTAGCACCTCCGCTGCATCCCCATAATATTGACCCGAAGATGCCACCCCACACAATGTGCACGTCGCAACATACACGCGACGTGGGTGCAGCAGTAGATATCACAACACAATTCCATAATAGATCCACAAACAACATATATATGCAACAACTCTGAAGAGTCAAATTTAACAAACGGATACAATACAAGGGTCTTGCGACCAAGATACAACTCACAGCGGAAGCGAATATACCTTATACAGGTAAATAATACAAATGCCTTAAGAAGACTTTAAAGAAAAGCAAATGACGTCCATATCCCTGTTAATGCCATCCTTAATCAAACCTCCTTCTGAAATGTTACCATCTGATTTGCAGCACCCGGGTGTAAAAGAGAAAATTAAACAGGGTGGATCAGGTCAGTCCATCGTCGGGAGGTAGACGCGGTGGAAACTGTTCATGGTTAGCGTCCTACGGCAGGTCGGACACTTGCTCTGAGCCTGGATGGAGGCCTGGATGCACTTCTGGCAGAAGATGTGGCCACAGATGGTGGATGACGCATCAACCAGCTCATTCATGCAGACTGGGCAGCTAAACTTTGGTTCCTTTCGGACCTCCTTCAGAGGTGCACGGGATTCCTGCATCACCATGAGTTGCAGTTTGTAAGCAAGCCTTGGAGAGCTGATATTACTATACATGATGTTTGTGAAAGTACAATGCACAATTCTTACCAAGAGTCTGTTGGTTGCAGGTGTGTCCACTGTGTCTATGACAATGTTGTTGTTGCATGCTCTTGGGCGATCATGGTGTGTAGAGTTCATCCCCAGAGAAAGCAGTGTGTTCACATGCTGATCAGGAGCTTCCCCTGGAAAGAAAGCAATGCAAACCAAGTTAGTAAATGGAAACATAGTCCAAAAGGGGAAACTAGGAAAAAAAAAGGTGATATACACTAGAGCATACAGCCCCAAGACTGAACAGTACTCCCTCTGTCTCAAAATGTAAGACGTTTGTCAAAAGCCGTCTTACATTTTGAGACAGAGGAAGTATATGTATGTTCAGAAATGTCATAAATTAATATGGGCAAATACTGAGACTCAACAGTGTGACATCCCATTTCTAATTGATAATGGGAAAAAAATTGGAAGCTAAGCATCCGAAGGAAGATAATTAGTGTTAAATTCTGATAATGGATCTTTCAGGTTAACATTTCACTTGCAGCTTTTTAGTCATACAATAGCTACTTAGTGGATGGTCTTTTCCGAACACAAAAGCTAGACTCCTAGAAAGGTGGTTTGTTAGGTGTTAACACATCTGTTCAATTTTGTCCAATATGTTGCTGGCTATTGGATTTCAAGGCTAGAAGTTTCTACAGCATGGTACAGAAGAATTTCAAAATAAGGCACACGGCCTGAAGGAAATAAGCACAAGTTCAGTAAAACTATCTGCGCCTGGCAGCAAGGTACCCATGTTGGCGTTCAGAGGAACCATGTCTGCACCAGACGACGAAGGGCCAATATTGCCTGTCACATAAGACATTCTAGAAGTTTCACTTGCGCCTTGCGTGACACCAGGTGTCAGAATCATCGTCCCATAGCCAGGGGAAGATGCTATCTGTCTTGACAATTGTTGGTTCCGTTGTCGTTGTTGGTTCTGAGCACTCAACTCCTTGATAGCAAACTGCAAGTGCGGCTCAATTTGCCCCTTCATCATATTGTAGTACTCCCTCTGAGTATATATTAAAATGATGAAACGGTGATATTTAATTTTGCTCGGAAATGGACTTGATTGCTCGAAAGCCAAAGCTACAAAATAAGAAGGAAAGGGGTCAACACCTTGCTTGGGTATTTTCTGAACAAGATTTCCTCAAGCCTCCTCGCGAGGTGCGGTAACCTCCTCCGCCAATCAGCCGAGCTTGGCTTCCTTCCTATATACTCGAATCTGCCAATTCAATAACAAGTATATATAATGAAATTAAATAAAGAACTACCCTCCTTACTTTCATATCAAACTCAGACCATCAGGCATCATCAGTCTTATAGCCTAAATAACCCTCGGAACTGAACAGAGGATCTAAACGCACCCCCAAAGTTGCCAAATGTGTATGCAAAGCCCTTCTAAACTTCAAGGGAAGCCATTAATTTCGAACAGCACTATATCTATGATCGGCTTTGCTTATAATTTTGTGAATGAAACAACGTGGTACCAGTAAGCATGATGCCTCATGGAACCTATTGTTTAGAGAATTCAATTCCAACCCCTTTCCTGGAGTATGAATATCGATTATTTACAATTGGAGCAGATAAGAGCACTGAACGCTTACATCTTTTCTCGGGCGTTGCCGCGCATCATCACGAACTGGGAATCGACCCACGCGTCCTGCGTCTGGCTTTGCGGCGGCGGCATCCCGACGGCGCCGACGACCTGATTCACCTGCCCAGTCTGACGCGCGTTCATCTTCGGTGCCAGTCGGGCGAGTCTCACGCCGGCCCGGTCAACCCCGGCGCAGTGCGAGCTGGATGCCGTGGGGGTAGGAGGGCCGACCCAATAGTAGGAGCTTGTGCGGCGGCGAGCGGCGAGCGGCGGGCGGAGACGAGGCGGGGAGACGGAGGAAGAGGGGAGAAAGGAAGGGGGCTTGACCAATGGCGGACTACCCGAGCTGGACTGCACGAGCGGGGTCAATACTGGGTGGTGGGCCAGCGACGCGCTTCCCTTTTCTCTCTTCTCTTTTCGACGAGGGATTTACATTCATTTTTTTTCTCAATGCAAGTCTTCTACTTCTAATGAAGCAGTTAGTGAATAGTCCGCCGGTTATTTTTCGCTGATTTTATTTCGTCTCACCACTTTCGTTGGTTTTATTTTGTCTCCCTTCCACCCGCCTTTTCGCTTCACCACCCACATAAACCCATCAGATTAGTTACCATATAAATAATAAATCGCAATCAATCAAGTATTGATGATCAGATTAGTTACCATATAAAAAATAAATCGCAATCAATCAATATTGATGGGATATTTCCTTATATTGATGTGATTTTCCCTTTTTTATCATCAATCGTCTCTACTGCCTAAAAAATGCGTAGCTTTCCTTTTCACCCCATTTGACGCGTCTCGTCTCCCTACATCCGCCTCGTTGCTCGCCTCTCGCGAAAAAAAAACCTCTCGTTTGACCTCCCCAAAACCCCGCACGATGGAAAAACCCAGCCCCCTGCTTCCCCTCCTCTCGACCGCTCCATACGTCCGGATCGCGGCCCCATCCCCATCCTCCTCTCACGTCACGGTGCCGATGGATCGCCGCCACCACCTCCTACTCTCTCGCCGCCGCCGTCCTCCGCTTCGCTTCATTGCCGCCGTCGCCACCAATCCGGCGAGGCGCCGTTCTTCTATGTCGCCTCCTTTCCCCATCCAAGCCTGACCATGGCAATGGCGCCCTCTCATGTGTCCCACGGTGAGGTTTGGGGAGGCGCGACCACAATCCAGTAGGGATCTCACCGCGGATCCGTCCGCTGGGGTGGGTGTTGCCTCCGTTGCGAATAGGATCGAAGGGAGGGACTACTTCGTCGTCAAGGTCGGTGAGGCAGCGGCCGATTGGGAGCCCGACTGTGAACATGGGAGTTCGTCCCCATGGAGGCGGCGGCCGTGGAGATTGGATGTGAAGCAACCCCACTTGCCGGTGGTGGAGGCTTGCCGTCCATGTGATCCTTTCTTCTCCCGGTATCCCCATTCCTTGCCTCCCATTACAAAAGCGAGCATGAATGAGAGCAGGGGCTAATTTTCATCAATTCATTTCTCATCTTTTTAGTTGCTTTTTTGAGATTATACAAGATGCTCTCGATCTGTTTTGTCAAATTACTTGGATCGTCTTATGGAATTGACAGCCATCGTATTTTTCACCTCATGTTATTTCTTAATCCTTGTCCCACTAGGCATCCACTACATGTTTGGTAATGACGTGATGTTGAGGCGGCTAGGAGAAGCTCACCACCGGATCAAGGGCTATCGAGATGGATCTGGGAGCCAAGCGATAGTTCTTCTGTTAAATTTTGGTTATTATCTTTACTATTATTACGATTGTGGGATGGTTGATTTTGACTCGGTGTAACATTTGCATTTGTTTCCCAGCTTGTTGGCGTAGATGTGTGCATCGCGGCAACTAATCAAGAGCGAGGCGAGTGCACATCGAGCTCGCTGAATGTAGCGAGCCAACCACTAATTGGGTATGTTCACACGAGGGATGGGAGAGGAGAGGAACATTAACATTTTTCATGATTTGGATGAAAATTTCAGTTCGTAGTTTCTCCGTGCGTGGCAACACACTAGCGGTACTCATGGGCTTAGGATGAAAGTAGCGCCAGCAGAATCGATGGGTTGGATGGGAAGGCGGTTGTTGCCCTTGTCCCTTGGTGCTAGCCTACCGTGGCGGCCTCACTAACTTGCTCATTGCGAATCTGAGTTAGTGGGGTCGCGAGTTCTTGCAGATTTGTTGTTATCACTTTTACAATATTTATTGATGTATCCCTAACTCATCGAGTCATTTTTAGCTTTGATTTCCCATATACGCCAGCCTAAATATCTCATGACCAGAATATTTGCATGGTTAGTGGACATTGTCCCTTTCTTTCTAATGTTTAGTATTTTATATTGCCGATAGAAATAATTTTATCCGCTTGATTTAGGAAGTGCACATCGGTAGGTCAACATATTTTGTAGCTCTTTCAGATGTAAAAGCATATGTTGCATAAGAAATTATTATCTTCCAAGCATACTCACATTTCACTAACAAATAGGGGGAGGTTCAGACTTCAGAGCAATGATAAAAAGGTTTGTTCCTCACTCTTTTGTTGGAATTTTAGTTCCAAGTTAACATGATTTCTTATCCGCTTCATAAGTCATGCATTTGCTTAATTAGGTGATAAGTAGAGCAAAAAAAATTGATCATGTTATTGTGGGGTTTGTTTAAACTCCAGCATAAGGAATTCTGGTTTAAGAAAAAAGACTTTTGGCTTCTTTAATTACAAATTGATTGCAACATCGTGTTAGTATGTGATTTCTCACATCTGGTTATAATATTTGTGAAGACGTGCATTGCACGTGCACTTGGAAGCGGGCCCGTGGCCCGCGCCGGACGGCGCCGACGCTGACCCGGGCCACCTCCTCCGCGTATTCTTGGAGCTGTGGCTGGCCGATTTACATGAAATTAATTCCCTCAGTTCTGGTGGCAAATATAATACACATAATCCATATTATTATGCACTAGCGTGTGTGTGTGTGAAATAGATGGATTATGCTCCCGTACCTAATAAGATGGATATGTGTGTGTGTTAGAGAGAGGGAGAGGGGGAGAGAGAGTAAGGAAGATGGAGGGAGAGTGTGTGTGTGAGGATTTGATGGTAAAAAAAAGTCATCAATGTCGTAATATTGAACTCTTAAAGTTAATGTGGCCCTGTTGCAACACACGGGCGTTCTTCTAGTTATCACTAGTGAGTCTCATCAAGGAATAGAAAATAAAGATTTTGTCAAAACAAATAAATAAAAAATAAAGACTCCAGTACACACGCATCTCTACTCCATTTCAACTTTTTCAGTTTTTTACACCGAACCACACCTTTTCTCTCCGAGCCTCCGCCTCCTGCAGAGGATCCTGCTTCCCCATCTGAACCTACTTTTCCTGACATCCGATCCTACATTGCATGCGAGACATCACCCTGGGGCTATGCATTGGCCATGCCCTTACGACGTCCCGATTAATAAGGGTAAAAGTTTGTTTCCTGGTATGTCTTTTAAAGACAGTTTTTTTATGGGCAAGTCTTTTAAAGAGAGTTATGGGCTGGCTATTGGTATGACGATTTCAACAGTGTTGTGTGGCATGGTGTGTTTCTTCAATCCTCTGAGCTGGCGGTGATGTATTGCAAGACTGTTAGGTGTGGGCGATACTTTAACCGATAATGCTTCATCGATTTATGGATCTCGTCTCTAGGGCCGAGTGGTTATTGCGGTATTCAAAGACTGACATGGCGAGGGCATTTGTAGGTGGCCATTTCCTTTGTTGTTGATTCGATGCATTTTTCAATCCCCGGCGATGGCATACAATCGAAGGAGGATGGAGAATATAGTATGATTTTTAATATAATTTTTTACTGGCCGTTATGTTTCCAATTGTCAATTCATTATATTAGTTTTTGTTTTCTTTGATTTGAATCATATCTAAGATGTCATCTAGATGTTTTTATTTAAAAAATTCGGTAGGGTTACTTGCTGCAAGAGAAATCCTATGGAATCACCCTACAAACTGTGCCACATATTAAACACTAATTTTGATTATACATCACACATTGCCAAAGAATTGGTATGAACCTGAAACTGTTTAAACTAACACTTTACTAGCAGCACTAACTTGCCACTTATGTAAGTTGTAAAAAAAACTTGCCACTTATGTATAAATATCAAGTTATCAACTGTACGCTAATATAGTAGATTTTTTTCAAAATATACACAAAAAATTGCAATAAAAAAATATCTACCCCCTCCATTTTCGTATGCAAGGTCACTTCATTTTTTTTATGTCTCACTTTGACCATTAAATTTACAAAAAGGAGTAAGTTATATGCCACAAAAAGCATATTTGAACGGAGAAATTCTATTTGAACCATACCAAACTAACAACTATATGTATGCAAAATCGAATCATCCACATGTTACGCACAATGCCCAGAAAAGAGCAACTTATTATTGAACCGAACTTTCAGCACATGTACAAACGGGCCAAGCTCTGGAAGAATCTATAAACATGCTTACCTAATAATATAGTAAAAAACCATCACTAAGATATTATTTAGACAATACACTTGAGAGACTTTAGCCATGTTGGTTAATGGTACTAAAATATACACGAACAAATGCACATACACACAAATATATACATATGCTCTATATAGTTTATGTAATTGTCAAAAAAGTAATTCAAAGATAGATTTTGTTAGAACGCACAATTTAAGTTTGCCAAAAACAAAGTTTCCAGTGATATACATTCAAATCTATAAGAGAGAGCACTAAGATTAATATTTAATAACATCGTCATATGGTTTCAACACAAAAAATATTGTTATGTGGTTATGTCAACCGAATAATAGAAATGGTACTCGCCAATTTTGTAATATAATAAACAATACATTTAAGACATACACAAATTGGTACAAAATTGTTATTTTCATTTGCCCTGTGTCTCAAATACGTTTGGATCGGCCTTGACTGAGGCCTGTCTTAGGCCACCTAGGTTCGTCAAACACCATATAATACATTAGTTTGTCATAGCAAAAGAACAAGTTTGCCGCCACACAAGATGGAAACCGGCAACCGTTATATGTGTCATTGTGTAGTTTATGTAGAGGAGAAGTGTAGCGCCACTCTATCTTAGTATGAAGAACTACTACATTGCTTTCATATATGTGTGTATGTTTCTTTGATGCTGCTCTATTACTGTTCCGTTGTTGCACTAAAAAGTAATTGGGGTTTGTCTTCTATTCTAGTTCCCTGGTGATTTTTTTCGATGACCCTCAACCCACTGGGATGCCTGATACACGATCATTTGCTATCTTTGGTGGAGTGTTTGTGTCAGAAGTGTGAGGATGACTTCAGATACCCCGCTCCAATTGTGCCAGCGAACCACTACTCCAAGTTTGCTAGCTTTGGTGCAAGCGGGGTTTTGGTAAAATCTTCAGCGAACATAAGTTCTGCTAGTACTACTTCTAGTGAACTAAACCTCGTCTCTTGTTAGCGGAGCTAACGTTGCAAGTGCAGTTCTGACAGTTTATTACATTCCACGTATATATGTTTTATTGTAACTATACAATAGCAGTGTGTCACGAGTGTATCGAACTATTGTTCTATTGCTATGTAGATTATTGATACACACACGTCCTTGCACTAAATCATGGACAACACAACCTGTAAGTTGATGCCTCTGTTGTTCACAACGGACCCTTATTCAGTCACTCATTTGTTGCTACGGATTTCTGAGTTGGGGTAATGCTAGAATATCTCTTACATAGCTATTTGGAGAAGGATATGATTTTCTGGGTATATTTGTACATGAATGAATTGGAGGTACTAATAATCTAATACCTTGTTGATCATTACATTGTGAAGGAAATATGCCCTAGCGGCAATAATAAAGTTATTATTTATTTCCTTAATTCATGATAAATGTTTATTATTCATGCTAGAATTGTATTAACCGGAAACTTAGTACATGTGTGAACACATAGACAAAACATATAGTCCCTAGTACGCCTCTACTTGACTAGCTCGTTAATCAAAGATGGTTATGTTTCCTAACCATAGACATGTGTTGTCATTTGATGAACGGGATCACATAATTAGGAAAATGATGTGATGGACATGACCCATCCGTTAGCTTAGCATTATGATCGTGTTAGTTTCATTGCTACTGCTTTCTTCATGACATATACAAGTTCTTCAGACTATGAGATTATGCAACTCTCGAATACCGGAGGAACACTTTGTGTGCTACCAAACATCACAACATAAATGGGTGATTATAAAGGTGCTCTACAGGTGTCTCCGAAGGTGTTTGTTGGGTTGGCATAGATCGAGATTAGGATTTGTCACTCCGTGTTTTGGAGAGGTATCTCTCGGCCCTCTCGGTAATACTCATCACTATAAGCCTTGCAAGAATTGTGACTAATGAGTTAGTTGCGGGATGAAGTATTACGGAATGAGTAAAGAGACTTGCTGGAAACGAGATTGAACTAGGTATTGAGATACCGATGATCGAATCTCAGGCAAGTAACATACCAATGACAAAGGGAACAACGTATGTTGTTATGCGGTTTGACCGATAAAGATCTTCGTAGAATATGTAGGAACCAATATGAGCATCCAGGTTCCACTATTGGTTATTGACCGGAGACGTGTCTCGGTCATGTCTACATAGTTCTCGAACCCGTAGGGTCCGCGCGCTTAACGTTCTATGACGATTGGTATTATGAGTTTATGTGATATGATGTACCAAAGATTGTCGGAGTCCCGATATGATTACGGACATGACGAGGAGTCTCGAAATGGTCGAGACATAAAGATTGATATATTGGACGACTATATTCGAACACCAGAAGTGTTCCGGAGAAGTTTCAGATATAACCGGAGTGCCGGAAGGGTTATCGGAACCACCGGAGAAGTAATGGGCATTATTGGGCCTAAGGGAGAGAGAGGGGCGGCCAGGGGATGGCCTCACGCCCCCATGGCCCTAGTCCGAATTGGACTAGGGGGAGGGGCGGCGCCCCTGAGGGAGTCCTAGATTAGGAGGTATCCGGACAGCCGGACTATATACTTTGGCCGGACTGATGGACCGTGAAGATACAAGACTCAAGACTTCGTCCCATGTCCGGATGGGACTCTCCTTTGCGTGGAAGACAAGCTTGGTGATTCGGATATTAGATCTCCTTCTTTGTAACCGACCCTGTGTAAACCCTAGCCCCCTCCGCTGTCTATATAAACCGGAGGGTTTGGTCCATATAGGGACAATCATAATCATCATAGGCTAGCTTCTAGGGTTTAGCCTCTACGATCTCATGGTAGATCAACTCTTGTAATACTCATATCATCAATATCAATCAAGCAGGAAGTAGGGTTTTACCTCCATAGAGAGGGCCCGAACCTGGGTAAAACATCATGTCCCTTGCCTCCTGTTACCATTAGCCTTAGACGCACAGATCGGGACCCCCTACCCGAGATCCGCTGGTTTTGACACCGACAGCCCCCTCCTTCCTTCTTCTCCTAGTAGGACTAGGAAAGGGGGGGGAGTCCTACTCCTAATACGAGGAGGATTCCTCCCCCCTTAGCGCGCCCTAGAGGGCCGGTCGGCCTCCCCCTTGCTCCTTTATATACGGGGGCAGAGGGGCACCCTAGGACACACAAGTTGACAATTGTTTTAGCCGTGTGTGGTGCCCCCCTCCACAGTTACACACCTCGGTCATATCTCGGCTCTGCCCACTTGACATATGGATTCCCCCTGGTTGCGAGGGACGAGGCAGAACAACTTCTTCCATAACCCGAAGTGAGCCTCACAGCCCAGGAATAATTCACGAAGGGCGACGTATCCTGCGATGTGCAGCACGGAGGCAGGGGTGAAGTCGTGCAACTGGAGGCCATAGAACTCTAGGAGCCCACGAAGGAATGGGTGGATTGGAAACCCTGTTGGGGAACGTAGTAATTTCAAAATTTTTCCTACGCACACGCAAGATCATGGTGATGATATAGCAATGAGGGGAGAGTATTGTCTACGTACCCTCGTAGACTGAAGCGGAAGCGTTGATGCAACGTAGAGGAAGTAGTCGTACGTCCTCCCGGTCCGACCGATCCAAGCACCGTTACTCCGGCACCTCCGAGTTCTTGACACGTCTGCTCGATGGCGCACCCGATCTTCGATCCAGCGGAGGTGCAGGGAGGAGTTCCGTCGGACGACGGCGTGGTGACGATCTTGATGTTCTCCTGTCGCAGGGCTTCGCCTAAGCACCGCTACAATATGACCGAGGTGTAATATCATGGAGGGGGGCACCGCACACGGCTAAGGAACGATCTCAATGATCAACTTGTGTGTCTAGGGTGCCCCCCTACCCCCGTATATAAAGGAGGGAGGGAGGAGGTGGCCGGCCCAAGGGGGGCGCCATAGGGGAGGAAACCTACTCCAAGTAGGTTTCCCTCTTTCTAATCCAAGTTGGAGGAAAGGAAGGAGTAGTACTAGTAGGAAGGAGGAGGGGAAGGAGAGAAGGAAGGGGCGGCCCCCACCCAATTCGGATTGGGCTTGGGGGCGCCCTCTCTGCTCCTTCTCCTCCTTCTACTAGGGCCCAATAAGGCCCATATACTTACCGGGGTTCCGGTAACCTCCGAGCTCGGTATATTCCCAAACTCTCCGGAACCTTTCGGTGTCCAAATATATCCGTCCAATATATCAATCTTTATGTCTCGACCATTTGAGACTCCTCGTCATGTCCGTGATCTCATCCGGACCCGAACAACCTTCGGTACATCAAAATACATAAACTCATAATATAAGCATCATCGAAACCTTAAGCGTGCATGGACCCTACGGTTCGAGAACAATGTAGACATGACCGAGACATGTCTCCGGTCAATAACCAATAGCGGGACCTGGATGCCCATATTGGGTCCTACATATTCTACGAAGATCTTTATCGGTCAAACCGCATAACAACATACTTTGTTCCCTTTGTCATCGGTATGTTACTTGCCCGAGATTTGACCGTCGGTATGCAATACCTAGTTCAATCTCGTTACCGGCAAGTCTCTTTACTCGTTTTGTAATACGTCATCTCATAACTAACTCATTAGTTATATGCTTGCAAGGCTTAGGTGATGAGTATTACCGAGAGGGCCCAGAGATACCTCTCCGACAATCGGAGTGACAAATCCTAATCTCGAATTATGCCAACTCAACATGTACCTTCGGAAACACATGTAGAGCACCTTTATAATCACCCGATTCGTTGTGACGTTTGTAGCACACAAAGTGTTCTTCCGTAAACGGAGTTGCACAATCTCATAGTTGCAGGAACTTTGTATAAGTCATGAAGAAAGCAATAGCGAATACTAAGCGATCAAGTGCTAGGCTAACGAGATGGGTCATGTCAATCACATCATTCTTCTAATGATGTGATCCCACTAATCAAATGACAACACATGTCTATGGTCGGGAAACATGACCATCTTTGATTAATGAGCTAGTCAAGTAGAGGCATACTAGTGACCATAGTTTTGTCTATGTATTCACACATGTATTATGTTTCCGGTTAATACAATTTTAGCATGAATAATAAACATTTATCATGATATGAGGAAATAAATAATAACTTTATTATTGCCTCTAGGGCATATTTCCTTCATCTCCCACTTGCACTAGAGTCAATAATCTAGAGTACATAGTAATGATTCTAACACCCATGGAGTCTTGGTGCTGATCATGTTTTGCTCGTGAGAGAGGCTTAGTCAGCGGTTCGCAACATTCAGATCCGTATGTATCTTCAAATCTCTATGTCTCCCACTTGGACTTGGTCCCGAATGGAATTGAAGCGTCTCTTGATGTGCTTGGTCCTCTTGTGAAATCTGGATTCCTTTGCCAAGGCAATTACACCATATTGTCACGGAAGATCTTCATTGGTCCCGATGCACTAGGTATAACACCTAGATCGGAAATGAACTCCTTCATCCAGACTCCTTCATTCGCTGCTTCAGAAGCAGCTATGTACTCCGCTTCACATGTAGATCCCGCCACGGCGCTTTGTTTAGAACTGCACCAACTTACAGCTCCACCGTTTAATATAAACACGTATCCGGTTTGCGATTTAGAATCGTCCGGATCGGTGTCAAAGCTTGCATTAGGCGTAACCATTTACGACTAGCTCTTTGTCACCTCCATATCTGAGAAACATATCCTTAGTCCTTTTCGGTATTTCAGATGTTCTTGACCGCTGTCGATGATCCACTCTGGATTACTTTGGTACCTTCCTACTAAGCTTATTGCTAAGCATCGTCAGTGTCGGTACACAGCATTGCATACATGATAGAGCCTATGGCTGAAGCATAGGAACATTTTCATTTTCTCTCTATCTTCTGCTGTGGTGGGGCATTGAGTTTGACTCAACTTCACACCTTGTAGCACGAGCAAGAATCCTTTCTTTGCACGATCCATATTGAACTTTTTCAATATTTTGTCAAGGTATGTGCTTTGTGAAAGTCCTATTAAGCGTCTTGATCTATCTCTATAGATCTTGATGCCTAATATATAAGCAGCTTCACCGAGGTCTTTCATCAAAAACTTTTATTCAAGTATCCTTTATGCCATCCAGAAATTCTATATCATTTCCAATTAATAATATGTCATCAACATATAAAACTAGAAATGCTCTGAGCTCCCACTCACTTTCTTGTAAATACATGCTTCTCCAAAAGTCTCAGATAAAACCATATGCCTTGATCACACTATCAAAACGTTTATTCCAACTCCGAGATGCTTGCACCAGTCCATAAATGGAGCATTGGAGCTTGCACACTTTGTCGACACCTTTTGGATCAACAAAACCTTCGGCTGCATCATATACAACTCTTCTTCTAGAAATCCATTCAAGAATGCAGTCTTGACATCCATTTGCCAAATTTCATAATCATGAAATGCAGCAATAGCCAACATGATTTGGACAGACTTAAGCATCGCTTCGGGTGAGAAAGTCTCATCGTAGTCAACCCCTTGAACTTGTCGAAAACTTTTACGCAACAAGTCGAGCTTTATAGACGATAATATTACCATCGCGTCGGTCTTCTTCTTAAAGATCCATTTATTCTCAATGGCTTGCCTATCATTGGGCAAGTCAACCAAAGTCCATACTTTGTTTTCATACATGGATCCCATCTCGATTTCATGGCCTCTAGCCATTTTGCGAATCTGGGCTCATCATCGCTTCCTCATAGTTCGTAGGTTCATCATGGTCAAGCAACATGACTTCCGAATAGGATTACCGTACCACTCAGTGCGGATCTTACTCTGGTAGACCTCGAGGTTCAGCAGAAACTTGATCTGAAGTTTCATGATCAATATCATTAGCTTCCTCACTAGTTGGTGTAGTTGTCACGGAACCGGTTCTCGTGATGAACTACCTTCAACAAGGGAGTAGATCTGATTATCTCATCAAGTTCTACTTTCCTCCCACTCACTTCTTTCGAGAGAAATTCCTTCTCTAGAAAGGATCCATTCTTAGCAACGAATGTTTTCCTTCGGATCTGTGATAGAAGGTGTACCCATGATCTCTTTTGGGTATCCTATGAAGACACATTTCTCCGATTTGGGTTCGAGCTTATCCGTTGAAGTTTCTTCACATAAGCATCGCAGCCCCAAACTTTAAGAAACGACAACTTTGGTTTCTTGCCAAACCACAGTTCATAAGGCGTCGTCTCAACGGATTTTGATGGTGCCCTATTTCACGTGAATGTGGCCGTCTCTAAAGCATAACCCCAAAACGATAGCGGTAAATCGATAAGAGACATCATAGATCGTACCATATCAAGTAAAGTACAATTACGACGTTCGGACACACCATTTCGTTGTGGTGTTCCAGGTGGCGTCAGTTGTGAAACTATTCCGCATTGTTTCAAATGTAAACCAAACTCGTAACTCAAATATTCTCCTCCACGATCAGATCGTAGAAACTTTATTTTCTTATTACGATGATTTTCTACTTCACTCTGAAATTCTTTGAACTTTTCAAATGTTTCAGACTTGTGCTTCATTAAGTAGATATACCCATATCTGCTCAAATCATCTGTGAAGGTGAGAAAATAACGATATCCGCCACGAGCCTCAACATTCATCGGGCCACATACATCTATATGTATGATTTCCAACAAATCTGTTGCTCTCTCCATAGTTCCGGAGAACGGTGTTTTAGTCATCTTGCCCATGAGGCACGGTTCATAAGTACCAAGTGATTCATAATCAAGTGATTCGAAAGTCCATCGGTATGGAGTTTCTTCATACGTTTTACACCGATATGACCTAAACGGCCAGTGCCACAAATAAGTTGCACTATCATTATCAACTCTGCATCTTTTGGCTTCAACATTATGAATATGTGTATCACTACTATCGAGATTCAATAAAAATAGACCACTCTTCAAGGGTGCATGACCATAAAAGATATTACTCATATAAATAGAACAACCATTATTCTCTGATTTAAATGAATAACCGTCTCGCATCAAACAAGATCCAGATATAATGTTCATGCTCAACGCAGGCACCAAATAACAATTATTCAGGTCTAAAACTAATCCCGATGGTAGATGTAGAGGTAGCGTGCCAACCGCGATCACATCGACTTTGGAACCGTTTCCCACGCGCATCGTCACCTCGTCCTTGGCCAGTGCTCGCTTATTCCGTTGTCCATGTTTCGAGTTGCAAATATTAGCAACAAAACCAGTATCAAATACCCAGGTGCTACTACGAGCTCTAGTTAGGTACACATCAATAACATGTATATCACATATACCTTTGTTCACTTTGCCATCCTTCTTATCCGCCAAATACTTGGGGCAGTTCCGCTTCGATGACTCGTCGCGCTTGCGGAGAAGCACTCGATTTCAGGCTTAGGTCCGGACTTGGGTTTCTTCTCTTGAGCAGCAACTTGCTTGCCGTTCTTTTGAAGTTCCCTTCTTCTTCCCTTTGCCCTTCTTCTTGAAACTAGTGGTCTTGTTGACCATCAACACTTGATGCTCCTTCTTGATTTCTACCTCCATGACTTTCAAAGATCGCGAAGAGCTCGAATAGTCTTGTTCATCCCTTGCATATTATAGTTCATCACCAAACTCTTGTAGCTTGGTGGCGATGATTGAAGAATTACATCAATGACACTATAATCGGAAGATTAACTCCCGTTGAATCAAGTGATTGTTATACCCATACATTACGAGTATATGTTCACCGATGAAACTATTCTCCTCCATCTTGCAGCTATAGAACTTATTGGAGACTTCATATCTCTCAATCCGGGCATTTGCTTGAAATATTAACTTCAACTCTGGAACATCTCATATGCTCCATGACGTTCAAAACGTCGTTGAAGACCGGTTCTAAGCCGTAAAGCATGGCACATTGAACTATAGAGTAGTCATCGGCTTTGCTCGCGAGACGTTCTTAACGTCGTCGGTTACACTGAAGCAGGCTCGCACCCAGCGGTGCTTCGGGACGTAACTCTTACAGGCATCAATGAGGATAATCCTCGAATTCTGGACCCGATCCGTGTAATTGCTACCATTTGCTTTCTCAAGGAACGCATTAAAATTCAACGGAAGAACAGCACGAGCCATCTATCTACAAACAAACATAGACAAGCAAGATACTATCAGGTACTAAGTTCATGATAAATTAAGTTCAATTAATCATATTACTTAAGAACTCCCACTTAGACAGACATCTCTCTAGTCATCTAAGTGATCACGTGATCCAAATCAACTAAACCATAACCGATCATCACGTGAGATGGAGTAGTTTTCAATGGTGAACATCATTATGTTGATCATATCTACTATATGATTCACGCTCGACCTTTCGGTCTCCGTGTCCCGAGGCCATATCTGCATATGCTAGGCTCGTCAAGTTTAACCTTAGTATTTTGCGTGTGCAAAACTGGCTTGCACCCGTTGTAGATGGACGTAGAGCTTATCACACCCGATCATCACGTGGTGTCTCAGCACAACGAACTTTGGCAACGGTGCATACTCAGGGAGAACACTTCTTGATAATTTTTAGTGAGAGATCATCTTAAAATGCTACCGTCAATCAAAGCAAGATAAGATGCATAAAGGATAAACATCACATGCAATCAATATAAGTGATATGATATGGCCATCATCATCTTATGCTTGTGATCTCCATCTCCGAAGCACCGTCGTGATCACCATTGTCACCGCGCGACACCTTGATCTCCATCGTAGCATCGTTGTCGTTTCGCCATCTATTGCTTCTCGACTATCGCTACCGCTTAGTGATAAAGTAAAGCAATTACAGGCGTTGCATTTCATACAATAAGCGACGACCATATGGCTCCTGCCATTGCCAATAACCGGTTACAAAACATGATCATCTCATACAATAAAATATAGCATCACGTCTTGGCCATATCACATCACAACATGCCCTGCAAAAACAAGTTGGGCGTCCTCTACTTTGTTGTTGCAAATTTTACGTGGCTGCTACGGGCTTAGCAAGAACCGTTCTTACCTCGCATCAAAACCACAGCGATAGTTTGTCAAATAGACTCCGTTTTAACCTTCACAAGGACCGGGCGTAGCCACACTCAGTTCAACTAAAGTTGGAGAAACAGACACCCGCTAGTCACCGTGTGTAAAGCACGGCGGTAAAACCAGTCTCGCGTAAGCGTCTGGCGTAATGTCGGTCCGGGCGCTTCATCCAACAATACCGCTGAACCAAAGTATGACATCTTTGGTAGGCGGTATGACTTATATCGTCCACAACTCACTTGTGTTCTACTCGTGCATATAACATCAACGCATAAAACATGGCTCGGATGCCATTTGTTGGGGAACGTAGTAATTTCAAAAATTTCCTCGCACACGCAAGATCATGGTGATGATATAGCAACGAGGGGAGAGTATTGTCTCGTACCCTCGTGACCGAAGCGGAAGCATTGGCGCAGCGTAGAGGAAGTAGTCGTCGTCCTCCGGTCCGACCGATCCAAGCACCGTTACTCCGGCACCTCCGAGTTCTTGACACACGTACAGCTCGATGGCGCACCCGATCTTCGATCCAGCAGAGGTGCGAGGAGGAGTTCCGTCGGCCGACGGCGTGGTGACGATCTTGATGTTCTCTGTCGCGAGGCTTCGCCTAAGCACCGCTACAATATGACCGAGGTGTAATATTGTGGAGGGGGCACCGCACTGCTAAGGAACGATCTCAATGATCAACTTGTGTGTCTAGGGTGCCCCTACCCCGTATATAAAGGAGGGAGGGAGGAGGTGGCCGGCCCAAGGGGGGCCATAGGGGAGGAAACCTACTCAAGTAGGTTTCCCTCTTTCCTAATCCAAGTTGGAGGGAAAGGAAGGAGTAGTACTAGTAGGAAGGAGGAGGGGAAGGAGAGAGGAAATGGGGCGGCCCCCACCCAATTCGGATTGGGCTTGGGGGCGCCCCTCTCTGCTCCTTCTCCCTCCTTCTACTAGGGCCCAATAAGGCCCATATACTTACGGGGGTTCGGTAACCTCCCGGAGCTCCGGTATATTCCCAAACTTTCCCGGAACCTTTCTGGTGTCCAAATATATCTGTCCAATATATCAATCTTTATGTCTCGACCATTTCGAGACTCCTCGTCATGTCCATGATCTCATCCGGGACCCCGAACAACCTTCGGTACATCAAAATACATAAACTCATAATATAACTGTCATCGAAACCTTAAGCGTGCGGACCCTACAGTTCGAGAACAATGTAGACATGACCGAGACATGTCTCCGGTAAATAACCAATAGCGGGACCTGGATACCCATATTGGTTCCTACATATTCTACGAAGATCTTTATCGGTCAAACCGCATAACAACATACTTTGTTCCCTTTGTCATCGGTATGTTACTTGCCCGAGATTTGATTGTCGGTATCCAATACCTAGTTCAATCTCGTTACCGGCAAGTCTCTTTACTCGTTTTGTAATACGTCATCTCATAACTAACTCATTAGTTATATGCTTGCAAGGCTTAGGTGATGAGTATTACCGAGAGGGCCCAGAGATACCTCTCCGACAATCGGAGTGACAAATCCTAATCTCGAATTATGCCAACTCAACATGTACCTTCGGAAACACATGTAGAGCACCTTTATAATCACCCAGTTACGTTGTGACGTTTGGTAGCACACAAAGTGTTCTTCTGGTAAACGGGAGTTGCACAATCTCATAGTTGCAGGAACTTTGTATAAGTCATGAATAAAGCAATAGCAGAATACTAAACGATCAAGTGCTAGGCTAACAGAATGGGTCATGTCAATCACATCATTCTTCTAATGATGTGATCCCACTAATCAAATGACAACACATGTCTATGGTCAGGAAACATGACCATCTTTGATTAATGAGCTAGTCAAGTAGAGGCATACTAGTGACCATAGTTTTGTCTATGTATTCACACATGTATTATGTTTCCGGTTAATACAATTCTAGCATGAATAATAAACATTTATCATGATATGAGGAAATAAATAATAACTTTATTATTGCCTCTAGGGCATATTTCCTTCAAACCCGACGCCTCTTAGCAGATGCGGGATGAGGCATATTCGCTCCCCCGGGGATGGATTAGGAAATCTCTCCACTTGCTCCCCGCCATTATAGGTGGCTAGTCCAGCTCGGACGGGACCATGAACGCCGGTGGAAGAAACCCTTGGGTCTGCAACTCTATCAAACGGCTTTGAGGAACTGAACACTCTTCCCAGTCACCTGGCTTAGAGCGAAGGGAACGAGAAGAGGAGCTGCGGCGACCGGCCATGTTGGAATGGTTTTTTCCGGAGCGCTCTGTTGGATGCTTGCTCAAGGGAAGAAGGTGAGGTTTGGATTTGAGGATCCCCGTCCCTTCAAATATACGGTTTGCCTTTAGGGCCGGGGTGGCAAATGCAAAAATGCCCCGGCTCCTCGTATTCGCTCGACACGTGGAGATGACCATTATTGAAGCACAGAAGCCAAGGAGTACAACATTGATGGGAAGCCGGACACTATTCGTTACAATAGGTACTTTGGAGTATTCAGAGATGGAACCCGCCTTGCAATGCCGAAGACAAACTGTGCGCCGGACTCATCGTCATTTAAGCCTGGTTCAGGGTCTACTGAGGGAGTCCTGGATTAGGGGGTATCCGGACAGCCGGACTATATACTTTGGCCGGACTGATGGACCCTGAAGATACAAGACTCAAGACTTCGTCCCGTGTCCGGATGGGACTCTCCTTTGCGTGGAAGACAAGCTTGGCGATCCGGATATTAGATCTCCTTCTTTGTAACCGACCCTGTGTAAACCCTAGCCCCTCCAAAGGTCTATATAAACGGAGGGTTTGGTCCGTATAGGGACAATCATAATCATTATAGGCTAGCTTCTAGGGTTTAGCCTCTACGATCTCGTGGTAGATCAACTCTTGTAATACTCATATCATCAATATCAATCAAGCAGGAAGTAGGGTTTTACCTCCATCGAGAGGGCTCGAACCTGGGTAAAACATTGTGTCCCTTGCCTCCTGTTACCATTAGCCTTAGACGCACAGATCGGGACCCCCTACCCGAGATCCGCCGGTTTTGACACCGACATTGGTGCTTTCATTGAGAGTTCCTCTGTGTCGTTGCTGCAAGGCTCGATGACCCGTCTCGTTGTCAAGGACAACATCACCTCTAGGGGAGCGCTGGCGGTAGGCCAAACTCTCCGACTAGGCGGCTTCGTCATGGCCGCCCGATCGACTTCTGCGCCGACAATGACCTCTCGGGTCATCACTGTCGGGGCGTGTCTCTGTGGCCTCGAGCACCTATGGGGCACAGGGGGCCCCTTCTGGTTCGGCAAGGGAGCGGGGATCGTGTGCAGAGCAAATCGAGGTCGGGCGCGCGCGGGGAGGCGGGCAATCTTTACCCAGCTTCGGGGCTCTCCGGAGAGATAACACCCCTACTGCTGCTTTGTGTTTGTTATTTGATCTTGCTCGTGCGGCGGCGTCTGGTGGAGCTATGGGTGTGAATGGGCCGAACCCTTCTACGTGCGCATGGACCTCCCTTTTATAGTCTGAAGGGGTACCCACAGTGGCGGCGTAGGAAGAGGGGTAGAAATGTAAGCAGGTTGGTACAGCACAGTGCAACAAAGCCCCTACCTAACTCGACGGCGGGGACAAGGGCATTTAATGCCCGTCCGGTCGCCCCAACAGTGCAGGAGGAGTGACTGTTAAGTGAGCCTCCGGTTGCCACGATGGCGCTTCTGTCAGCACCGTTTGCCACCTCGCTCCGTATGGCTGCGTAGTGGCTCGCCACGTGCTCTTGAGATGGCCAGGTGATGACGCGTTACTAGGTGCGCTGGAGTTGGGTGGCAGCCTTGCCGCGGCAAGTGCTTTGCCGCGAGCCTCTTGTCGTGCCGGCAAGCTTGCCGGCCGCTGGACCTTGCCGGGGCGCGCGGGGCGCTGCGGCAAGTCTTCTGGTGACGTCCTGGTTGGTCTCCCCGGCAAGCTTCTCTTGCCGGGGCCTTCGTGTTCTTAGCTAGTACTTTGTTCTTGAATGGCAGTAATAAGGAGTGGTGGAGAGCCTTGCCGGGCGTCCGGCAAGCCTGGCCGCGGGGTGCTGCGACTGCCCGTGCACAAGTTCGGGGTACTAAGGTACCCCCTACTTTAGTACACCGACAGGAGCCCCCGGGCCTGGGCCATACACGGTGCCGAGTGTTGTTGGGCCAGGCCCAAAACAGTGCACGGGCACGCGTGGCCTGGGTCCGCACAGCAATGGGCTCCGCGCCCACCGCGCTCCCTCGCAACGGCACGCGTTGATTGCGGCGTCGTGGGAGACGTGGGTGGCGTGTGCGATTTTTAAGGCGTCCACCCCCGTGATCGTGCTGCAGGGCGAGGTCATTTCACCGTCGCTCCGGCTCCGCTTTTTCGCCACGCGGCTCTCATGCGTGAGGAGTCGTGGGCGGCGAAGGTGGGAGACCGAGCCGTCACGGGCGAAGATGGCGGGTTGGCCCCGCTCCTTTGTCCTCCTGGCTTTCTGATTGGCTGAGCGGGGCGGCCGAGCCCCCACTTCGCCCTTTAAAAGGGATGGAAGGGGAGCACAATAGTCCCACACATCTTCTTCTTCCTTCGTCTTCAACTTCCGTTACTCTTCCCCTCATCTGTCATGGAGGGAGGGAATCCTGGTCCTTCAACGGTGGCAGCGAGGGTTGCCTCCAGGCAGCGCGCCTCTCCCTATCCCGTACCTGTGGTGGCGGAGCCGGCCACGAGGGGAGAGGAAGGGGGCGAGGCCGCGGACGGGGTCGAGGACGTGGTCGCGGTGCTCGGGGGAGAGGCGGCCAGGGCGGTGCACCTCCCTGTCTCCGCCGGCGGCTCCTTTCCTCGAGGCGGTCCACACCGGAGACGACCCCTGGGAGTTCTTCATCAAGCTGCGCCGAGCACCTCGTCGCCGCCTCCGGCTGCCGGCCCCGTTCGCGAGCGCGATGGAACCGGATCCGCCCGAGGTGATGGAGTTGCGCATGAGGGGCTGCGGGATCAGCGGCACTCGAGTTAGTGTCGTGTCCCCAGCCCGGCGTGATGTACTTCGACCGAGGGTGGAAGGCGTTCGCCGCATCCACAGCTTGACGGCGGGGTTCACCCTCCATTTTAAGTTAATGGAGGCGACCTTCGCGCCGTCAAGGTCTTCGAGGACTCGGCACCGGGCGAGATGCTGTGTGGACAGCTCCTCCGATAGCGAAGGTCCTCCTCGGCGAGAGTGATGAGGAGGGCGGCAACGACGACGACGAGATGGCGGGTCCGACTAGGCGTCGGATGCTGCCTCATGCCCACCGGCGACCCATCATCCGGGTCGCCGGCCTTCTGAAAATCCCGGGCCGTCTCCTTGGGCGGTGGCGTGGGAGGCTGCGGAAGAGGAAGAGGGTGGCGGCAAGGCCGTCAAATCAGAGTCTGAGGCGAGGAGCCCTCGGCAGCATCCGACATTCCACCACCCCGTCTTCAAGCTCGCCTCCGGCGCCTCCGTCTCCGCCAAGCTCTGGCGGCCCCGGGAAGTTCTCTTGGTGTCTTCTGGCGCCCGTAGCTCTCCTAGGCGCCCCTTTTGCCCTTCCCGGCAAGCCTCTCTTGCCGGGGCCTCCTTGACCTACCTCCTGAACAGAGAAACAGGAGGGGGATTACGGGCATCTTATCTTTTAATTTGTAAGCCTTCGGGCTTTAGCTGTATTTAAAATCCGTAATCCTCTCTATCATGTTTTTCATCCTCTTATGGACTTGTACTAAACTGGGATGTTTTTAATGAAAAAGAGGGGAATGCCTGCCGGATTAAGTCCTTTACTTGATCTTGCGCTTTGTACATTCCCACCCTACGCTTTTAGGGGACTTGCCGGAGCGAACACGCTTGCTGAGTACGGGACATCAGCAGCCCGCTGGCGGTGTTGTTTCCGGCAAGCAACCTTCTCGGGCCAGTTGCAGTGCACTTGCATTGTTGAGTGGACTCGGAAACAAAGCAAGGACGCAACTTAACCACGAGCTGGCTCCTCCGCGCACAGGCTTCTTTTTACAAAACACACTCGTTCAAGGACGCGGCCCCGCCTTCCCCGGTCCACAAGAGGATGCATGACGAGGGATGAAAAGAACTTATCTGACTCCGTGGCTCCCCGGCGACCTTAGCTTGCCGGGGGAGGGACCTTGGCCTTCGCAGCCCCGGCAACTATGGCTCCGGCATGACCCAGGCGCTGGTGCGCTTTCTTTGGCCCTTGTCGACGCCACGGCCTCCGGGGGGGCCTCTCTTCGCCGCGAAGGGACTTTGTCACTTGCAGCCCCCAGCGAAGTTGACTTGCCGGGGCCTGTGCGCCAGCACGTCCTTCTGGCTTCTCATTGCCACTGTGATCATAGCCACGAAAAACGACTGAGACAGCGCTGTAATAATCTATTCTTTGTCTACATTTTATTTTATGTGCGATTTTGCAGTACGATGCCATGCTTTGCCCTTCGTATGTTTATACTTTATGCTGCTAGGGAACTTGCCGGCGCTAACACACTTGCTGAGTACGGGACATCAGCAGCCCGCTGGCGGTGTTGTTTCCGGCAAGAAACTTTCTCAGTCCAGTTGCAGTGCACTTGAACTGTTGAGCGGACTCGGAAACAAATCAAGGATGCAACTTAGCCGTGAGTTAGTTCCTCCGCGCACAAGTTTCTCATATGAAGGGCGCCCTACGGCAAGGCTTGCTACGTTACGCCCTCTACTTCGTTATATCCTTTGTGCACTTTTACCCTACGCTTCTAGGGAACTTGCCGGCGCTAACACACTTACTGAGTACGGGACATCAGCAGCCCGCTGGCGGTGTTTTTTCCGGCAAGCAACCTTCTCGGGCCAGTTGCAGTGCACTTGCATTGTTGAGCGGACTCGGAAACAAAACAAGGACGCAACTTAACCACGAGATGGCTCCTCCGCGCACAGGTATTGCGTACAAATGACGAACGCACGAGGAACATAACAAAAAAAAGCATGGAACTAAGAAGTTCTCCGTACAAAAACTTGGACGACTTAACTTTTCCGTCTTCAACAATCCGTCGAGGCTGTGCCCCTTCCCTGGTCTTTCCCCCTTGTATGTTCTCGCCCTCACGCTTCCGGGGAACCCACCGGCGCAAACATGCTTGCCGAGCGTAGGGTATCAGCGGCCCGCTGGCGGTGTTGCCTCCGGCGGGAAGAACTCTTCGGGTTGGTTGCGGCGTGCTTTTATCGTCGAGCGGACTCGAAACGGATCGATGGCGCAACCTAACCACGACTCGACCCTTCCGCGCTCGGGTTCTTCATACAAGGTATGGACTTTCAGGGAGCACAACTCAAAAGTTCGAAGCTTGGCAACTTTTTTTTGCCCTACTGGCCGGCAGAGCTCGATGGTGCATCCTCGACGGCAGCGCGGCGCTCCGGAGAAGCGGGCTTGCCGGAGCGAACACCAGAGCCATTCTTGCCGGGCTTGGTCTTTGGTTGGTCTGCCTTCGCCTTCTCGCACTTGCCGGTGGAGCTCGATGGCGCGTCCTCGACGGCAGCGCAGTGCTCCGGAGAGATGCGCTTGCCGGAGTGGGCACCAGAGCTGTCCTTGCCGGACTTGGCTTTCTTCTTCCCCCGGGGAGCTTCAGCGGCAAGTGGCTCGTGTTCTGCCGCAGCTGCTGCTTCCTGGTAGATCTTGTCGGCGCAGATGAGTGCATCCTTCTTGTCGCCTTGGACAGAAATAACACTCATCGGGCCAGGCATCTTGAGCACATTGTATGCGTGGTGAGAGGCCGCCATGAACTTGGCGAGTGCGGGTCGGCCGAGTATCCCGTTGTAGGGTAAGGGGATATCAGCCACGTCGAATGTGACCCTCTCGGTCCTGAAGTTCATCTCGCTGCCGAACGTCACCGGCAATGTAATCTTCCCCTTGGGCTGGCTCCTTCCCGGATTTATTCCTTGAAAGGCAGCGGTTTCTTCGAGTTCGCTGTCGGGGATCTGGAGCTTCTTGAGTACTGCAGAGGAAATCAAGTTCAGGCCGGCCCCGCCGTCAACCAGCATCTTCGTGACCTTGAGGTTGCGGATTGTCGGTGAGACCAACATCGGCAAGCACCCGACCGCAGTAATGCGATCAGGGTGGTCCTCAACGTCGAAGATGATAGGCGTGCCGGACCACTTCAGAGGCCTACGTGCCTCGACGGACGGCTCTGCCGCATTCACTTCCCGCACCCACTATTTGAGTTGGCGGTGCAAGGTGTGCAGGGAGGCGCCGCCGTCGATGCACAATACTTCTATCGCCTTCTGAAACTCTTGATCATCGGTCTCATCTTCCTCCATCTCTTCATCTTCATCTTCGTCCTCGTCCTTGTCGCGGCCGCGGGGAGGCCTGTCTCCTTGCCGCGGCTTGGCCTTGCCGCGGTTCCCTCCCCGGGCGGGAAGCTTCTTGCCAGATCCTCCGCCACCTCCCTGGGCTCTCTCCTTATCGCGGCGCTCGTACTCGGCTTTTTGCAGCTCCGCCATCTGCTATACTTTTTTGCAGGTTTGGAGGTCATGGCCTTTGGTGCGGTGGATCTTGCAATAACGCTTGCCGGAACTATCCTGCTTGTCGGCGGCTGCTACAGCCTCTCCGGAATCGTCGGTTTTGGCCTTGTCGGAGCCACCTCCGTTGCCGGAATGCTCAACAGCTAGCACGTCCTTAGCTTTCCTCTTCCTATTGTTCCGCCTCTGGTTCTTCCTTGCCGGGGCGGCCTCCTCACCGAGATCCTTCGCTTTCCGCAATCTCTCCGGGGATTTTCCTCCCCTCCTCAGCTCGTGCACACTTGTCGGCTAGAGCGTAAAGCTCGCTGACATCTCTGATCTTGCACATCGCCATCTCCTCCCTCATCCTGCGGTTACGCACATTCTGATGGAACGCGCTAATAACCGCGACAGGGTGGACGTCTGGGATGTTTCGTTGCACCTGGCTGAATCTTTGTATATACTTGCGCAGGGGTTCCCCCTCCTTCTGGACGAGCAAGTGGAGGTCACTCTCCTGGCCATGAGGCTTGTGGCCACCCGTAAAGGCGCCGACAAACTAATGGCACAAGTCCGCCCATGAGGAGATGGAGCCGTCCGGCAAGTGCATGAGCCAAGATCTGACATTGGGCTTGAGTACCAGCGGGAAGTAGTTGGCAAGGATCTTCTCGTCGCGCCCCCCGGCAGCTTGCACCGCGATGGTGTAAATGCTGAGGAACTCCGACGGGTGTATCCTGCCGTCATACTTTTCGGGCACGTCTGGCTTGAAGTTTTTGGTTTTGGGCCCTTTGGACTTGCCGCAGCTTTCGCGGGTGAACGCAGGCAACCTGCCGCGTCTGCAAGTCGCCTGGTTCTCCGGGTGCGTGCGCGTCGACAGCGGGCCTAGCGCGCTGGTCAGATTGACGTCGCGCTTCTCTCCGGCGCTCGATGCGGGTACGAGCGTCTTCGTGTTGCCGCTCTTGGAGAACGTGGCGCTGATCGCGGCGAGTTCGCGGATCCGACGACGCGGTGGAGTCGGCGTCAAGGTTGGTCCGGCGAGCTGGCGATCTCGGCCTTTGGGGCTGGGAACGCACGGAAGCGGCACCCCCAGCGGTCCTGTCGGCGCCGGCCTGCGCGGGCGCGTTTTGCTTGCCCCTCGGCGCGCCGCGATCGCTGGGGGCTTGTTGCCGTTAAGCGGCTGATGAGGCTGTGTATGGCCATCCTCCAGTCGTCGATCTTGTGCGGCGCCGGAGGGAAGTCTAGGAGCAGCTGGGCTCGGGCCAGCGCTTCCTCTGCTGTCTTGGGTGGTGGCGGCGACGAGCGGCGCGAGGAGCGGGATGTGCTCGGACTCCCAACCGGATTGGGAGGAGCAGCACCTCGTCCAGGCGACCGCACCTCACTTGCGCCAGCATGCGGGCGTGCATGCTGGTCTCGAGCGTCCCGCGACCCACCAGCTTGGCCTTGCTCCAACGCGAGTACGGTGCTAGGAGCACTGGGGCGTTGTTGACCTTGCACTTCCTGGGAAGGGTGCGGCGTCTGCTCGGTTGCTGACGCTTGCGGGGCCTTGTTTTTGGATCTGGTGACGACACGAGACCCACCGGCGGCGCCCGCTCCTCCGCCAGCGCCCATTCCACCGCCTACTTGCTCCAGCGGTGGCGGCGGAATCGATGTAGACGGAGCGGCCACCTCCGAAGGCTTCTTCTTCGGTGGCATGTTGATGAAGATTTTGGAGTAGCGCGCGTGGAGACCGGATCAGATGCTCACGACCTCGTCGCCCCCCTACCTGGCGCGCCAAAGATGTCGGGTGTAGGATCGGAAGTATGTCTAGAGGGGGGGGGGTGATTAGACTACTTGACAACTTAAAAGTTTTGCCTTTTGATTGGAGTAGTTTCTTAGCAAGTTCACAATGATAACCAAGTCAAGTATCACCCTACACATGCAATTCTAGAGTTGTGGCAGCGGAAAGTAAATTGCACGTATAGTAAATGAGAGGTGGAGAAGAGCAAACGCAATTTGGAGACACGGAGATTTTTCTCGTGGTTCCGATAGGTGGTGCTATCGTCAATCCACGTTGATGGAGACTTCAACCCACGGAGGGTAACGGCTGCGAGAGTCCACGGAGGGCTCCACCCACGAAGGGTCCACGAAGAAGCAACCTTGTCTATGCCATCATGGCTTACGCCCACGGAGGACTAGCCTTACTCGGGTAGATCTTCACGAAGTAGGCGATCTCCTTGCCCTTACAAACTCCTTGGTTCAACTCCACATCATGACGGAGGCTCCCAAGCGACACCTAACCAATCTAGGAGGCACCACCTCCAAAAGGTAATAGATGGGGTTGGTGATGATGAACTCCTTGCTCTTGTGCTTCAAATGATAATCTCCCCAACACTCAACTCTCCTCACCGATTTGGCTGTGGTGGAAGAAGGGATTGAGTGGAAAGCAACTTGGGAAGGCTAGAAATCAAGTTTCATATGGTGGGAGTGGAGCAACTTGATCTCAACACAAGGGTAGGTAGTTTTCTTCTCGAAATGTAAGGTAGGAGTGGTAGTTCTTTCGATGGCTCTCTCCACGAATGAAGAGGAGGTGGAGGGTATTTATAGCCTCCACACAAAATCCAACCGTTACACACATTTGACCAATCTCGGTCGGACCGAAGTTGACAACTCGGTGGGACCGAAAGTTCAAATCTTGTGAGCGTTGGGATTTTCAGTGGGACGAAAATACAATCTCGGTTAGTCCGATTCTTCCAAAGTCTAGGGTTTGCCAATTTCGGTGGGACCGACTTTCTCATCTCGGTGACACCGATTTGAGTCTGAAGGTTCTGAAGCTTAGCAACACCAATTTCGGTATGACCGAGTTTGGAATCGGAAAATCCGAGATTCTTAGGGTTTGGCTATATGGTGAGGTGGTTCATCTCGGTGTGGTGAGTTTGGAATCGGTGGGACCGAGATTACTTATGAGTTTATGTTGGAGTGAAAGATTGCGATAGTTTGAGAGATAAATCACTAAGCACTTAGAGCAACCAGATCATCATCATAACCTCATCCCTTTTAATAGTATTGGCTTTCCTATGGACTCAATGTGATCTTGGATCACTAAACCAAAAATGGAGTCTTGAGCTTTTGCCAATGTTTTCCTTAGCATTTTGAGGGGTCCACATCATCAGTCATTGCCATACCCATATCAATGAACTTTCGAAATATTCTCAAGAAACAATTAGTTCAATGATATATATGTTGTTATTAATTACCAAAACCACCCGGGATTAGTTGCACTTTCAATCTCCCCTTTTGATAATTGATGACAACATATAGATCAAAGCTTCGACAAGAGATATAATCAATGAATAATATCGTCGCTTTGAGAAGTATGTGATAAGCAAGAGCTCCCCCTAAATTTGTGCATTATTTAAGATTTGCGTTTGAATGCAAATGCACAATCGATTAGGATCATGGGTTACTCTTCCATGTCACATACATCTTGGTGGAGCGCACAAAATGATAAGAATGAATAACATGCACCCAATCACCAAGACATGAGTAAATGATCATACAAGATATGAATGGAATATGATAAGCATCAAGCACACATTAAGCACAGTATGATCAAGCACTCATCAAGATCGAGCAAACGTAGTATCAAACACACGAAATGTCTCAAAGAACTCAAAAGTATCTCAAGGAAAACCGCAAACGAAAGAGCAAAAACGAGCACTCTCTCTCGAAGCCCTATGATCTATACAATTTCTCCCCTTTGGCAACAAGTTACCAAAAGTTCGAAGGTATAGAGCTAATCGTCACTATGGACTCTGCGGGCGGCTCTGTCTGCGTCGATGGAGTGGAGATAGCTGCATCTGCAAAGCTTCTCCCGAGTCTGTGGAGCTGGAGGAGTGGATCTTTGAGCTGGTGCCGGAGCACGGAGCTGTAGGAGGTGCTGATGTAGTAGCCACAGGTTACATCCTTCGGAATAGCAATGATCTGGGCTTTGTAGGCACCGCAGCAGCTGCTCATAGTCATCTGGACCATATCACCTTCCATCTCCCTCATGAGTTCTCGCCTTCTCCTCTTAGCTTCCTCGATGTCCGCCTCAAGCTTGTTGACGGTGACACTGACTTGATCGACTTGACGCGTCGAGCATGGAACTTATCTTCAACTATCCTCTCAAGGCTCTCCCGAGATCGCACTATGCTGGCAGGCGTAGCTCAATTCTCCGAGTGGCTTCAAGAAGTTGTTCTCAACGCTCTTGGGCTTTGCTGCTTCCTTCTCAGCTTTAGCTTGTTTGGCAGCTTCAGACTTAGCATGTCCTTCGACGGATGTGGGAGCATCCTCACCATCACAACCTCATTATCCTCGTGTTCAGGCTGCAAAGGCAAGTGGGGTCTATCCAACAGGTAGGTGTCCGTGCCAAACTTGGCATTAATGAGCATCTGAATATGCGGAGCAAACCCACACGACCTCTTCCAGTCTCTCATTGTCCTCTTGATAGTCTCTACTATCGTGTCCATCACCTTAAAAGGTGCCTTCGATCTAGAATGTGCAGCATGTTGATAGAATACCCTCTTATCATGCGGTGGTCTCTGACTTAGGCATCAAAGTATGCCTCGTAATGGTGTTGGTGGTTGGGAGACCTGCTCAAGATAATAGACTCAACCAAGCTTCCATATCTCTACATCCTTCTCATTTACCTCATTGTACATGTTCTTCATAGACTCGTGATTTTTCTTTGGAATGCCATAGACATCAATATCATCTTCCCTTGATCTTGGTGCATTCAAGAACGCTCTCCATTCTTCAACAGTTGAATGGAATCTCGCCTTTCATCATCCATACAATTCGCCATCCGGATAGAAGTGTGTGGTGGCATAGAACTGCATGATCATCTCATCATTCCAAGCGGTCGACTTGACCAACAAACTCGCAATCCCACAAGCAAAGTGAAGCTTTCATGCACATGTGGGAAGTAGTCTCTGTGCTCTTCACTGTCGATGTATTCCCGGTCTACATATCCGTGTCAAGAATAATTGGCTTCTTGTCCATGAGCACTTTGCCTCATAAAAGTCTTGTTGCTCTCTTGTGTGGAATCTTGGGTCAATCTGCTGTCCTTCTCCGGTGGCATATGGATCAACTTGCCTCCATAGCTCGAGACCTTTATCCTTCCTTTCCTTCATATTTTCAGCTCGAGGATGAGCATCATTATGAACTGGCAATTTCGCTTAGCTTTAGCAAAACATGAGCCTCATCATCGATTCTGCAGTGGCACATTGTCCTTCTTCTTCTCTGAAGGTGTATGTTCCTCACAGTCTTCTTTGGCTTGGCAGCAGGTTTGGCTTGGGCTGCCTTTGCTTGAGCTGATGGCTTAGCTTTTGGAGGTGCTCCTGCCCTGATGGCATCACCCATCAACTTCTGCTTCTGAGGAGGCTGAGGTGCTTCCTCATCAGAATCATCATCATCAGCTTCTTCATGAACTAGCCTCTTCCTCTTGGAAGTTTTCTTGATCTTGCTGGAGGTTTCTTCTTCCATGCTGAGCTTCTTTGCAGCAGTGGATTTCTTCACCTTGCTTGTGCCTTTCTTTGACTGTTGCCCTTGATATCCCTTGGCAACCACTTGCCTTTTTGGCTTAGAAGTTATTTCCTCATCTGCAACAAAGTCTGAATCCTCCTCATCAGAATTCCTCTTCCTCCTAGCCCTGGTAGCAGCTGCAGGCAGTCCACTTGGAGTGCTCCTCTCTCCCTCATCTGAAAAACTGCTTTCTTCTGGACTTGTCACCGCCTCGAATCTCAACGGCAACTCGGACTGTTACATTGTCACTTCCATCGGATATGACCGACAACCCGTGAATAGAATAGGTATAGGCGTAATAGAAGAGTTATCACAAACAGCAGAGGATTTTGCAAAAGAATGAGTTCAAACTTTAGTTTTAGGTTTTCACAGAATACATATCGGTCGACCGAGTCTATAAATTCGTGAAACCGAAGTGTCTAAACAGACCACATACACCACTTTCGGTTGGACGAAATGGGTTTCGATCTGCCGAGAGCACTAGGGTTTCACTAAATCCACACTTCGTCTTACCGATTTGCACAACTCGGTTTCACGAAAAGTGCGGTCAATGGCCAGAGGCCAAATCGGTCGATCCGAGAATGTTGAATCGGTCACACCGAGATGTGTTCGCGGAACCTAACCCTAAAATTTTCACTCGAATTTTGTTCTATGATCTAAACGGCTGGATAGAAGATTTCAATCTTGGCAAGAATATTGACAACACCTATCGTGCATTGAATCAGCGGTTGAGCACGAGAGGATGAAACTCACCCAATGCGGTGGAGCTTCACTCTGGCGGCAACGTGCGATGAGATGAACCGTTGACGGCGATGGAGACCAGCGGCGGCGCACAGTGACGCGGAGACGATCCGGAGACCAAGGCGACGGCAATAAGGGTTTGAGGGCGGGCGTTTGAAGAAGTAATCAACGCGCTGTCCTCGGTATATATACCCTTCGGTGTCGGTGGGACCGAGTTTGAAAACTTCGGTGGGACCGAGATGGTTAATCTGCGTGCGATTACACACCGATCACGCCGAATTTGAAACTCGGTTTCACCGAGGTGAAAACCTAGATCAATCCAAGTGATTTCGGTCTGTCCGATTTGAGTATATCGGTTTGACCGAAAGTACTTAGAAGGTTTTGGAAGTTAGGCTTTTGACGGATCGGTGGCTCGAGTGCTCCTCACTCGGTCTGTCCAAAAAGTCTTGTTCAAAGTTTGTGATATAAGCATGAATAGAGTTTGAGACAAGAAAGCATAGATAGCTAGGGAGGAACTTAGGCATTCTTGTCCATCCATTTGGTCAAAAAGAAAGAAAACCAAAGGACCAAAGCAACAAATGGATGTCCTCGAATGGATAAAATCATGCATCCAACATGCTCACACAATAAGATAGCAAATGAAATATGTGTCAAACATGCACAAACAAAACACTAACAGCTAGCACACAATTTGGCGATGACTAGGTCATCTATATATGAGTATATTGACTTAGGAGTCAAATGAGAACATTTGATCATAGGTCATACTCATCGCTTAAGCACAAGTGGGGTTACCACTTTTCCATAAAGCATTGATGTGTTCACATCATTAGAAGATGCTTTAGCTCATTTCTTTAGAGCAAAGCTCCCCCTTGATGTGAGAACCCCTTTTAAAGGGTCAAACTAACCTTGGGTTGTCGTTGAAGACTTCATGTAGATGTTGAAGATGTGGATGCTCAATGTTGATGAAGATCATCAAGAGTTGGGAGCAATCCTTTGGATTCGGGCACTTTCAATACCTACATGGGTTAGTCCCACAAGGAACAAACAAGGATATCCATGGACATAGATTGAAGTACACAATAGATGATGTCCATGAAAGCAATGATTACCTTGTCCCTTGACTTACCAACATGAGGGTTTGTGACTCCATGAACTAGTGCAAGATGTGGAAGTTGATTGCACAAGTCCTTGCCAAAATGAATGTGAGTGAAGTATGTTGGCGAGTCACCCTCAAGAACTCTCTAGTTCTTCTTCTTCGGATCCACATCATCTTGATGGGAATCCTTGGGGTAGTAGTTGAGCTTGTCAAGTAGAACTTGAAGTTGCCTTGGGAACCCACTTGACCATGGCCTTGGGTGCTTCAATGAATGCATCAATCTCCTCTTGAAGCTTGTCCTTGCCTTTTAGCTTGTGGTCTTGTGGTGGAAGGTCATCTTGAGCTTGTTCCTCATTTGAAGAAGTAGGATCATACTTCTTCTCTTGAGAGACAAACTTTGGAGTGGGATATTGACCTTCTTCCCATTCAACACCTTCGGCGTTGAACTTTCGCTCAAAACCAATTCCTTGATTCTTCCGTGTCTTCCTTGTTTGCGAACAATTTCTCAAAGCTCTTGCTTCCGCAAGACTCTTGTAGACACCTTTCTATAATCCCTTTCAATAAACTATTTTCTTGCTCAAGTGAAACTTGGCTTGAAACATTGTTAGTGGAATCAAGAGAATTACTAGAAGTAACAACATTTGATTTAGCATGATTATTGTTACTACTAGATGAAGAATTTTTCTTATGCTTGTCATGCTTAGTTTTAATAGGTGGCAAGAAATTAGACAAGAGAAGTCGTTTGGCAAGATATGAAGAACTCTTCTTTCGAAGATCGTCATTGATAGCTTTTAGAAACTCATGTTCTTGCTCTAGATTGAGCTTCTCGAATCGTAGCTTCTCATGAGATCTTAGGAGCTCTCTATGATCTTCTTGAGTTGTTTCATGAGCTAACTTAAGAGTGTTTAGTTCTTTAGTTAGACGCTCAATCTCCTTCATAGCATTGTCATTCGACTCTTCTCGACTATAAAGACTACTAGCATGTTCATCATTACTAAGCTCACTAGATTTATCATGTAAAAGCTCATCTTCACCAAGCAAGTCATCCTCATCACTATCAAAGTCAATAAACTCAGGATGTGATACCTTGGGGCCTTTTGCCATGAAGCATCTTCCAATTCCCTCATTTGGTGAATCAAATATGTCATAGGAGTTGGAGTTGGAGGACACTAGAGCAAGACCGCAACACCTTCATCTTGATCAGATTCGAGTTGGAGTGATAGCTTCTTTCGAGTGATTGTCGAGTCGGAGCCGAAACCCATTCACCAACATGAGCTTGATGTTTTCTTCTTGTGTAGCTCCTTGATGACTTGTCTTTCCTTTCCTAATCCTTGCTTCTCCGAGAGGATCTTCGCTCATAACGATCATCTCTACTCCTTCTCTCTTTTCGAGGCGACTCTTCTCTTGAGCTTCTTCTTCTTGGAGATTCTTCTCTTCTCTTGTGGGGAGTCGAACACTCATTTGAGTAGTGTCCGGTCTTCCACAATTGTAGCAGCTTTCGATCACGACTAGAAGATCTCTTTTCATCATATGATCTAGACTTTGAGCTTCTTTCCTTGCTTCTACTCTTGTAGAATTTGTTGAAGTTCTTCACCATTAGGCTTATCTCTTCATTGGAAACTAGCTTGTCACTTGAGGATGTGGGAGCTTCAACTGCAGCTTTGTAAGCACCACTTGACTTGTTGTGAAGCTCTTCCTTATCTTTAAGTGTCATCTCATGAGCAACAATTCTTCCAATGACTTCGTAGGCTTGAGATCTTTGTAGTTTGGCATCATTTGGATCAAAGTGCACACGGTGTCATACTTTCCATCCAAAGCTCGAGAATCTTCTTGATGATGAATCGGTCGGTCATTTCTTCGCTTCCTAAGCCTGCCATCTCATTGGTGATGAGAGCAAGCCTAGAGTACATTTCAGCGACTCCTTCACCTTCCTTCATCTTGAACTTGTCAAGTTGACCTTGAAGAACATCTAGCTTTGATTCCTTCACGGACTCGGTACCTTCGTGCATTTCACCAAAGTATCCCAAATCTCTTTTGCATTCTCAAGACGGCTGATCTTGTTGAACTCCTCGACACAAAGCATTGAAGAGAATGTCACAAGCTTGAGCATTGTTCAGAACATCCGCAACTCATCCGCAGAGCTTCACGATCCGAACTTTTCCTTCCTCGAAGAACTCACCTTGCAAGCCAACACAAATAATGCCCCATGCGGCAGGGTTATGTCCAAGAATATGCATTTTCATTTTATGCTTCCAACTAGCAAAATTTGAACCATCAAAGTAAGGACCTCTACGAAAATTACCCTCACTAGACGCCATACTCTCCTAGGTTGTGAAACCAAGCTTATGGAGTCCAATGCAATGGAAACCAATCCAATGGAGACCAAAGCTCTGATACCACTTGTAGGATCGGAAGTATGTCTAGAGGGGGGGTGATTAGACTACTTGACAACTTAAAAGTTTTGCCTTTTGATTGGAGTAGTTTCTTAGCAAGTTCACAATGATAACCAAGTCAAGTATCACCCTACACATGCAATTCTAGAGTTGTGGCAGCGGAAAGTAAATTGCACGTATAGTAAATGAGAGGTGGAGAAGAGCAAACGCAATTTGGAGACACGGAGATTTTTCTCGTGGTTCCGATAGGTGGTGCTATCGTCAATCCACGCTGATGGAGACTTCAACCCACGGAGGGTAACGGCCATGAGAGTCCACGGAGGGCTCCACCCACGAAGGGTCCACGAAGAAGCAACCTTGTCTATGCCATCATGGCTTACGCCCACGGAGGACTAGCCTTACTCGGGTAGATCTTCACGAAGTAGGCGATCTCCTTGCCCTTACAAACTCCTTGGTTCAACTCCACATCATGACGGAGGCTCCCAAGCGACACCTAACTAATCTAGGAGGCACCACCTCCAAAAGGTAATAGATGGGGTTGGTGATGATGAACTCCTTGCTCTTGTGCTTCAAATGATAATCTCCCCAACACTCAACTCTCCTCACTGATTTGGCTGTGGTGGAAGAAGGGATTGAGTGGAAAGCAACTTGGGAAGGCTAGAAATCAAGTTTCATATGGTGGGAGTGGAGCAACTTGATCTCAACACAAGGGTAGGTAGTTTTCTTCTCGTAAATGTAAGGTAGGAGTGGTAGTTCTTTCGATGGCTCTCTCCACGAATGAAGAGGAGGTGGAGGGTATTTATAGCCTCCACACAAAATCCAACTGCTACACACATTTGACCAATCTCGGTCGGACCGAAGTTGACAACTCGGTGGGACCGAAAGTTCAAATCTTGTGAACGTTGGGATTTTCGTGGGACCGAAAATACAATCTCGGTTAGTCCGATTCTTCCAAAGTCTAGGGTTTGCCAATTTCGGTGGGACCGACTTTCTCATCTCGGTGACACCGATTTGAGTACGTATGTTCTGAAGCTTGGCAACACCAATTTCGTATGACCGAGTTTGGAATCGGAAAATCCGAGATTCTTAGGGTTTGGCTATATGGTGAGGTGGTTCATCTCGGTGATGGAGTTTGGAATCGGTGGGACCGAGATTACTTATGAGTTTATGTTGGAATGAAAGATTGCTGATAGTTTGAGAGATAAATCACTAAGCACTTAGAGCAACCAGATCATCATCATAACCTCATCCCTTTTAATAGTATTGGCTTTCCTATGGACTCAATGTGATCTTGGATCACTAAACCAAAATGGAGTCTTGAGCTTTTGCCAATGTTTCCTTAGCATTTTGAGGGGTCCACATCATCAGTCATTGCCATACCCATATCACTGAACTTTCTGAAATATTCTCAAGAAACAATTAGTTCAATGATATATATGTTGTTATTAATTACCAAAACCACCCGGGGATTAGTTGCACTTTCATCGGGGCGTGTCTCTGTGGCCTCGAGCACCTATGGGGCACAGGGGGCCCCTTCTGGTTCGGCAAGGGAGCGGGGATCGTGTGCAGAGCAAATCGAGGTCGGGCGCGCGCGGGGAGGCGGGCAATCTTTACCCACTGGGGCTCTCCGAGAGATAACACCCCTCTGCCGCTGCTTTGTGTTTGTTATTTGATCTTGCTCGTAAGCGGCGAGCGTGCAGGTGGAGCTATGGGTGTCGAATAGATCAACCCTTCTACGTGCGCATGGGCCTCCCTTTTATAGTCTCAAGGGGTACCCACAGTGGCAGCGTAGGAAGAGGGGGTAGAAATGGAAAAACGCAGGTTGGTACAACAGTGCACAACAGTGCCCCTACCTAACTCTGACGGCAGGGGACAAGGGCATTTAATGCCCGTCCGGTCGCCCCAACAGTGCAGGAGGAGTGACCGTTAAGTGAGCCTCCGGTTGCCACGATGGCGCTTCTGTCAGCACCGTTTGCCACCTCGCTCCGTATGGCTGCGTAGTGGCTCGCCACGTGCTCTTGAGATGGCCAGGTGATGACGCGTTACTAGGTGCGCTGGAGTTGGGTGGCAGCCTTGCATGCAAGTGCTTTGCCGCTGAGCCTTTGTTGTGCTTCTTGCAAGCTTGCCGGCTGCTGGACCTTGCCGGGGCGCTCGGGGCGCCGCGGCAAGTCTTCTGGTGACGTCTTGGTTGGTCTCCCCGGCAAGCTTCTCTTGCTGGGGCCTGCGTGTTCTTAGCTAGTACTTTGTTCTTGAATGGCAGTAATAAGGAGTGGTGGAGAGCCTTGCTCGGCGCTCCGCAAGCCCGGCCGCTGGATGTTGCTGATCGCCTGCAGACAAGTTCGGGGTACTAAGGTACCCCCTACTTTAGTACACCTGGGAGCGGGGATCGTGTGCAGAGCAAATCGAGGTCGGGCGCGCGCGGGGAGGCGGGCAATCTTTACCCAGCTTCGGGGCTCTCCGGAGAGATAACACCCCTACTGCTGCTTTGTGTTTGTTATTTGATCTTGCTCGTGCGAGCGAGCGTACGGTGGAGCTATGGGTGTCGAATAGACCGAACCCCTTCTACGTGCGCATGGGCCTCCCTTTTATAGTCTGAAGGGGGTACCCACAGGTGGCAGCGTAGGAAGAGGGGGTAGAAATGTAAAAACGCAGGTTGGTACAACAGTGCACAATAGTGCCCCTACCTAACTCTGATGGCAGGGGACAAGGGCATTTAATGCCCGTCCGGTCGCCCCAACAGTGCAGGAGGAGTGACCGTTAAGTGAGCCTCCGGTTGCCACGATGGCGCTTCTGTCAGCACCGTTTGGCACCTCGCTCCGTATGGCTGCGTAGTGGCTCGCCACGTGCTCTTGAGATGGCCAGGTGATGACGCGTTACTAGGTGCGCTGGAGTTGGGTGGCTGCCTTGCCGCGGCAAGTGCTTTGCCGCGAGCCTCTTGTCGTGCTTTAAGCTTGCTTGTCACCTGGACCTTGCCGGGGCGCGCGGGGCGCCGCGGCAAGTCTTCTGGTGACGTCCTGGTTGGTCTCCCCAACAACCTTCTCTTGCCGGGGCCTTCGTGTTCTTAGCTAGTACTTTGTTCTTGAATGGCAGTAATAAGGAGTGGTGGAGAGTTTGCGCAAGCGTCCGCAAGCTCGTCATGGGTGTCTGCGATCGCCTGCAGACAAGTTCGGGGTACTAAGGTACCCCCTACTTTAGTACACCGACAATCACAAATAGCCTCCATGTCAACTCGGAACTCTACGAACAGATGGATCCAATGGAGCTCTCCTCCCTTAATGAGCTCTTGGATCACATCGCCGCCTTGGGAGTGGCTACAGACTATGACCGGATTGGGCTTAAACCCGATCAAAGGGATATTAAATCCCCACCAGTCACCCACAAGATAGCGGTAGTGGAAGAGCCACACATGGATTATCCCTCTATTCTGAGGACAAACTATGTCCGGATTACTGAGCTCTCTGAGCCGGATACCCGTTCGCGGGAGGACATGATCCAGACCCCGAACTTAGAATCGGGCAATGGGCCGGAAAAATCAGGCAGCACCCCAGAGCCCGAGCTGCCAAGCCCGGAAGCTCCTCTGCCCCTGGGTGTTAGATCAGATCAGAATCCAGATTTAACTAATCCTGCCCACCCAGACTTAAGCCATCTCTCCCATATAAGACAGGAGCCCCAAGAGACAGTACATCGCTACTGGGCCAGATTCCTCCTTGTGATAAATAAGGTCAAGGACTGTCGCGAGGAAGACGCAATCTCACTTTTTTGCAAAAATTGCACGAGCAAAGGGATCCTTAATGCTATAAGTCACCGTGACATAGTACACTTTGCCGACTTAGCATCCATAGTACAGAAGTACTGTGCGATGGAAAGTGCCTGGAAAACCCAAACAAACTTTTGGGATAATCTGGCTCTCACTAAACCCTTCCTCTGAACTAAAAGGGCAAGCTCTCGTAAGTTACCCGATCCAATTCCCAAAAAACCAAAGCCCACTCCAGGGCGTGGAACCGTATTGGAAGAATGGCTCAATGGGCCATGCAAAATTCACAGCACGCCGGACACTACGCCAACGCATAGCCTTAGAGCATGTTGGATACTCCGTCGGGTAGCAAAAAGCAGCGAGGATCTTCTTAAAGCAGAGCAACATCCCGCCGAAGACAACAATGCGGTACTGACAGTCTTCGAGACTTTCGCCTCAAATAATAGGCGCAAGCGAGCTCATCGAAATTTCGCTGAAATCTGCCATGTGGCAAAAATAAATCCATGGAACGACACTGCTATAACTTTCAGTTCCAGTGAAGAACCCCAATTTCAGATAGTCTGGGCACCAGCCGCTTTGGTCCTTAGCCCAATCGTGGACGGCTTTTGGCTCACTAAAGTACTCATGGATGGCGGAAGCGGATTAAACTTGATCTATGAAGAAACACTCAACAAAATGGAAATTGATGAAAGCCGCATAGAGTAGAGCGGCACAACCTTCAGGGGAATCATCCCTAGTCGGGAGGCACGGTGTGCGGGAAAAATCACACTCGATGTGGTATTCGGCACCCCGGAGAATTACAGGTCCGAAGAAATCACATTCCAAGTGGCTTCTTTCAGCAATGGATACCACGCCCTTTTAGGGCGGGACGCATTCACAAGCTTTCAAGCTATACCCCATTACGGGTACATGAAGCTTAAAATGCCCGGACCCAATGGAATCATCACTCTAGCCAGTGATCCGGACGTCGCACTCCGTGCCGAAAATAAAACTGCAGCACTAGCCCTGGAAGCATTATCCGAAGCCCTAGCGGCTGAAGAACTAACAACGCTGCACGCCATAGTGGACAGGGATGACGTGATACTCGATAAACGACCCAAGTCCACCTCATTTAAACCCGCAAACGAGATAGTCAAATTCCAGGTCCATCCAATGGACCCCACGAAGACAGCTTCCATTGGGACACAGTTGAGCCCCCAATGGACGCCGCACTACGAGACTTCCTACGCGAGAATTGGGACATTTTTGCCTGGCATCCTTCGGACATGCCGGGCATCCCACGCAGGCTAGCCGAACACAACCTCAATATACTGAAAGGATACAAGCCAGTCAAACAGGCTCTTAGGCGCTTCTCAGAGCCTAAACGGCAAGCCATGGGAGAAGAGCTAGCCAAGCTACTTGAGGCCGGATTCATTAGAGATATCAAGCATCCGGATTGGCTGGCAAATCTAGTAATGGTACCAAAGAAGGACAAATCATGGCACCTATGCGTCGATTTCAAAGACCTCAACAAGGCTTGCCCCAAGGATCCCTCCCCCTCCCTCGCATCGACCAAATCATCGACGCCACCGCAGGACACGATTCACTATGTTTCCTCGACGCATACTCCGGATACCATCAAATAAAGATGGCAGAGTCCGACCAAGCTGCAACGGCCTTCATAACGCCATATGGTCCTTTCTGATTCAACACTATCCTTTCGGCTTAAAATGCCAACAAGAACCTATCAACGCATGATTCAAACATGCCCGGAGAAACAAATCAGCAAAACAGTGGAGGCATATGTGGATGACGTGGTCATAAAAACAAGACACGTCAAAACCCTAATAGATGACTTGAGGCTTACGTTCGATAACCTTCGAACATACGACATCAAGCTAAACCCGGAAAAATGTGTTTTTGGCGTACCCTCCGGGAAGTTGCTCGGCTTCATTGTTTCCAATAGAGGAATTGAAGCAAATCCGGCAAAAATTCGAGCTCTGTCGCAGTTGGCTATCCCAACAGACCTCAAGCATATCTAGAAATTAGCTGGATGTGTGGCTGCATTAAGCCGCTTTATCTCCCGATTAGGAGAAAAGGCACTACCCCTTTACCACCTTCTTCGACGCACCGAACACTTCGTGTGGACGGATGCAGCCACGACCGGAATGGACGAAATAAAGACCTTATTGGCCAGTAATCCAGTCCTGACAGCGCCAAATAGTGGCGAACCTATGCTATTGTACATAGCTGCAACACATCAAGTTGTAAGCGCAGTGCTCGTCGTCGAACGAGAAACAGACGGATACAAATTCCCGCTCCAAAAGCCGGTATATTACGTGTCCACGGTCCTCACCCCATGCAAATCACGATACCCACACTATCAAAAGATAGCATACGCGGTCTTCATGGCATCCCGGAAGCTACGACACTACTTCCAGGAGTGTTCAATTACGATGGCCTCCAAAGTACCACTCAACAACATAATAAACAACCGTGACGCTACGGGACGGATTGCTAAATCGGCTATCGAGCTCCTTCCGTTCGACATAACATACAAACCACGGTGGGCCATTAAGTCGCAAGTATTGGCTGACTTTGTCACCGAATGGACAGAAGCCGAACTCCCTAAAGAGTACGGCGCGTACTCTAATTGGATCATGCACTTCGATGGCTCTAAAATGCTGGCCGGATTGGGAGCAGGTGTAGTCCTGACTTCCCCCGCTGGGGACACGGTCCAATACGTACTCCAAATATTATACACAGACTCCAACAACGCAGCCGAATATGAGGCTCTGTTGCATGGTCTTTGGATGGCAGTCTCTATGGGCATTCAACTCTTGGAGGTGCGCGGGGATTCAAACCTCGCAATATCACAAATAAACGGAGATTTTGATGCCAAGGATCCGAAAATGGCGGCCTACCGTAATGCCGTCCTCAAAATGTCAGCTCGGTTCGAGGGGCTCGAATTCCACCATGTGGCTCGAGAAAACAATCAAGTGGCGGATATCCTCGCCCGCATCGGCGCTAAACGCGACCCTGTCCCACCTAACATATTCCTAGAAAAGTTGTTCAAACCATCCTTGGTATGGGAAGGGGAGTCCGGCAACACTAGCCCGGATCCGAATACAACCCCAGATTCCGAACCATCTGACGTAATCAGAGGCTCCGCCACCGAAACAACACCTTCGGCCCACGAAATCATGGCTGTAATCGCCTCGTGGACCGAGCCTTTCTTGGCCTACCTAAATAGGCAGGAGCTCCCCGAGGACCAAATGAAGCACGTTGTATTGTGCGGCGCTCCAAGGCCTACAAAGTCCATGAGGGAGAACTCTATAAGAAAAGTGCGACTGGAGTGCTCCAAAGATACATCTCCGAAGAGGAAGGCGGCAGCTCTTGGCTGAAATCCATGACGGACTCGGTGGGCACCATGTCTGCTTTCGCACTTGTCGCCAAGGCCTTCAGACAGGTTTTATTGGCCGACAGCCCGAGCAGATGCACAGGACCTCATCTAACACTGCGTCGGTTGCCAACTCTTTGCCAATCAGAGCCATATGCCCCTACCGCTCTCCAAACAATCCCCATTACTTGGTCCTTCGCGTTCTGGGGGCTGGATATGGTCTGAACCCTTAAAGGGGGAAGCCATAAGAAAAAAAATACTTATTGGTCATGGTGGACAAGTTCACCAAATGGATAGAAGCCAAACCAGTTAAAACGGCGGAATCCGGACCAGTGATAGACTTCATATCAGGGGTTGTACACCGTTACGGCGTCCCCCACAACATCATCACTGATAATGGCTCAAACTTCACATCTGATGAAGTGAAAACTTGGTGCGACAACATGGGCATTAAGCTTGATTACACCTCTGTCTACCATCCCCAAACAAACGGCCAGGTCGAACGTGCAAATGGTCTAATTATGAGCGGCATCAAACCCAGACTAGTGCGGTCCTTGACAGAATCAGACACGCACTGGGTCGAGGAGCTCGACTCCGTACTCTGGGGGCTGCAGACCACGCCAAATCGCACCATCGGATACACACCATTTTTTATGGTGTACGGTGCAGAAGCAGTACTACCCTGCGACATAATACACGACTCACCTCGCGTGCGTCTGTACGAAGAGAAGGAAGCCGAGTTGGATCGGCATGACAACTTAGATGCCCTGGAGGAGGAGCGCGACGTCGCCAAAGCCCGTTCCGCATTCTATCAACAGCAGGCTCGATGATATCAAAGCAGAGAAGTGCGGGCCAAAACTTATAATATTGGAGAACTCGTTCTACGCCTACCGGAGAAGAAGAAGGACAAGCTCAAACCTAAGTGGGAGGGTCCCTTCATTATTGATAAAGTTCTCATCGGAGGAGCATACCGCCTGCATAATGCATCCGATAACAAACTTGAGCCGAACCCATGGAATGCGGCTAGACTCCGAAGATTCTACGCCTAGTGCCGAACTCAGTGTTCGCCTCCTTACCCCCACCCCTTTCAATTATGTTCCTCCCCTTTTTTCCTTTCTCGCCTTTTTTATTTCTTCACACAAAGTATTCAATACAGTGCAGATGCTCAGATCACTCCGGGCGCACCTTGTGTGTAAACCATACCTGGGGGCTTCCTATATAGAAGCTAAATATAATTACTTTCATGGCTTCTTGCCTATCACATATGCGTTATTTTTCCATATGTGCGTTTTCTTCACCATTATATGCATCGATATGACTTGAGATGTGGCCATGCTGGGTTGCCTGGCTCTTGTGTTTATGCCCTACGTTCCTGTTAATTCGGCTAGGGCATAAGGGGAGCACCTCTGCGATTGTTACTGCCGGTTCAGCCGGATGTGTACCTCAGACTGGGTGAAGCCGAAAGCTAGCGTTCTTAAGGGAATATTCGGTCGGTGAACAAAAGATGTTTCTTTCGTTTATTACAAACGTGAATCCCTAGAAATTTTGTATCCCGCCTTTCTATTCGCAATCCGGACATGTACATTGATGCATGCGTACCCAGGGAAAGGAACCCCTAACGGAACTATTCTCCCTGGAAGATGTTTCTTACTACCCATGTAATATAACATAGCTAGTTGGGTACTTGTCTGTTCAAGCACTTATGACCCCTATGCCTGGTTTCCACGCATACCCCGGTTTTGCATAACTGAGCGGGTATTCGGATACACCCCGGACTGTCGGATCCGGGGGCTGAAGCAAAAAGGTCCGCCATGACAAATGATTTTTAATCCGGCTAGGGACTACATATGTCCATTGAATTACATAGTCACTTGACTGACTATATTCTTCCTCTATACCGTCCCAACAGTGCTATCTAGCTTGCAATCCTGTTGGGAATACTTTGCGCTAACGCTACCGGTCATACACTAGACTCACGGGAATTTCTTGCCCATCCGCCCCGCCGTTCGACTTCGGCCCTATGGTTCGGGTCAAGCTTGGTGTAGCGCGTCTTCACCATGGCCCAGGCTTCCCTTGCACCTTGTCGGCAGGCTGACATCTTCCACAATCGGAAGCGTCGCCGTGCTCCTTGGAGCATATCCACGAGCTCCCCCATGCCTCTTGGCAGGGAAGTGTATGGCCACAAGGCACAGGCAATACTGATCACCGCCGAGCTCGCTCGTGCACCGTGAGAGGTCTTGCAAGAATCACCATGACGCGGGCATCTCCTCTTCCGGACGGCCCGTCAACATACCTACAGATATAAACTCTTTTAATATGCTTCCTCGCCGAACTGTACTGCAGTTCGTTTAGGCGCTTACCATACATGCCACGACGAAGCCTTCTGTTCTCCTTCACGAAGTCCGCCAGCTGAGCTCGAACATCTAATAATTCGACGCCCAGCCGGACATTGGCATCTTGGAGATTGTTCTTCTCCTGCCTAACCTGCGTAAGCACACACTCGCCAGCCTTCAACTGTCTTTGGAGATGCGACTCGCCGTCTTTTGCGATCTCCGGATTCGTCCCGGGACGTTCTGCAAAATTTTCTGTTAGACTTATGAAGCAAGCCAATTGCTAGCTAGTATATTCCTTTAAAATTTCTCTATTGAGACAAATGTTACCAGACGAGGCCTTCGGGGATTCCTCTAGTTTGGCAACCGCGGCCCTCAGGTGGGTCTTGCACTCCTCCAGCTCTTGAGACAATTGGGTATTCTTATCTACAAGAAACTGTGCATAAAATGATCCTTAAATCAGTTGTTCCAACCGTTTCAAGTCTCAGGGGCTACTGCTATACATGCTTATCAAATTTCCTTACCCGTATATCTTTTGCATACTGGTCCGTCGCTCGGGCGAGCCCTCCTTGAGCAGCTCGGATGTATGCGTCTCCCGAATTGAAAGCATTAAATGCCTCTTCGTAAAAGATGCTATTGCAAAGTACGGCCCGTCGGCGCCTGTGATTCATGGCACTCTCTACTTCGGAATTCGTGGCAGAGAGCATATCCGCATCCTCTGTCGGAGGACAATTCGGCATCGGCCTCCTCTCTCGAACCCGGTTTTGGAATTTGGCTGGTGGAGGCGTGATCGGCAGGATCCCCGGATATAGTCCGACGACTCCTCTTTCTGCCAGAATATGAAGGACGCTATTATATTTCAAACACAATAATCATAGAGCAGGTTTTTACCATACCTCTGTAACGGCGTTTCGGCCCTAACCGCCTTCCTCTTGAGCCTGCCTGACCCGGATGCCCTTTGCCGATGAGCCCCCAGGGGCTCGGCGCCGTGTTCCGATGGCCATCTCTATAAAAATGCGATATTTTATGCATAAGGCATGATATCAGAAAGGAGTCCTCTTCAGAGAATAAGGTTTCGGCTTTGCTTACACGCGATCCAGGTAGCAGTCCGGGATAGTCGGCGATAATAGCCACTAAGGCGCCACCGCAGCTGGCCTGATAAAATGTCCCGTTGACTAGGTCCACAGTAATATCCGGATCTTCTTCAAGTCCTGGATCGAAGGCCCTTCCGGGGTCCTCTGGCTGCGGGGAGGGGCTATCGAATCCTTCTACGGCCCTCCTCAATTCCTGCTCAGAAGTATCGAGGTTAATGATTTTGATGAAGAGCGCCAGGATGAACAGAGTGGGGGAAAGAGTGACGACTTACCCAGCTCGGGGGGTTGTACATGGAAAATCCATCCCGCGGTTTAATACAAAGAAATTCTTCTTCTTCTCCTTTATACAAATCGGACAATATTCTCGTCAGAGCAGTGGCGGAGTCCGGACCTTTATGACCACAGCGGGTGGCATCATCATCCCCATTGTAGTGCCACATGGGCTTCCCCCAATATTGAAGTGGCTGCACCCCCCGCATTATGCATATTGCTATAACCTCGACTATTGTCAGCCCTGATTTAGCCAGTATCTTTATCCTACTCATCAGGAAGTGTACTTCTCTGGTATCCTCCTCTTGGGGGCCCTGAGGGCGCCAACTTCTGCGTGCCTCTGGTGGAGCATTATTGAACTCAGGGAGGCCCGTCCGGACTGGATCTGGAAGGGGAACGTCATCAACATAAAACCACTCCGAGGGCCAGTTTGCAGATGCCTTCTTGGGAGTGCCAGACAGGTATCCAGTCTCGGCGACGCGCCATATCTCGGCTCCGCCCACTTGACATATGGATTCCCCCTGGTTGCGAGGGACAAGGCAGAACAACTTCTTCCATAACCCGAAGTGAGCCTCACAGCCCGTGAATAATTCACGAAGGCGACGATCTCCGCGATGTGCAAAGCCAGAGGCAGGGGTGAAGTCGTGCAACTGGAGGCCATAAAACTCTAGGAGCCCGCACAGGAATGGGTGGATTGGAAACCCGACGCCTCTTAGCAGATGCGGGATGAGGCATATTCGCTCCCCCGGGGATGGATTAGGAAATCTCTCCGCTTGCTCCCCGCCATTATAGGTGGCTAGTCCAGCTCGGACGGGACCATGAACGCCGGTGGAAGAAACCCTTGGGTCTACAACTCTATCAAACGGCTTTGAGGAACTGAACACTCTTCCCAGTCACCTGGCTTAGAGCGAAGGGAACGAGAAGAGGAGCTGCGGCGACCGGCCATGTTGGAATGGTTTTTCCCGAGCGCCTGCTGGATGCTTGCTCAAGGGAAGAAGGTGAGGTTTGGATCCGAGGATCCTGTCCTTCAAATAGACGGTTTGCCTTTAGGGCCGGGGTGGCAAATGCAAAAATGCCCCGGCTCCTCGTATTCGCTCGACACGTGGATATGACAATTATTGAAGCACAAAAGCCAAGGAGTACAACATTGATGGGAAGCCGGACACTGTTCATTACAACAGGTACTTTGGAGTATTCAGAGATGGAACCCGCCTTGAAATGCCGAAGACAAACTGCGCGCCGGACTCATCGTCATTGAAGCCTAGTTCAGGGTCTACTGAGGGAGTCCTGGATTAGGGGGTATCCGGACAGCCGGACTATATACTTTGGCCGGACTGATGGACCCTGAAGATACAAGACTCAAGACTTTGTCCCGTGTCCGGATGGGACTCTCTGCGTGGAAGATAAGCTTGGCGATCCGGATATTAGATCTCCTTCTTTGTAACCGACCCTGTGTAAACCCTAGCCCCCTCTGGTGTCTATATAAACCGGAGGGTTTGGTCCGTATAGGGACAATCATAATCATTATAGGCTAGCTTCTAGGGTTTAGCCTCTACGATCTCGTGGTAGATCAACTCTTGTAATACTCATATCATCAATATCAATCAAGCAGGAAGTAGGGTTTTACCTCCATCGAGAGGGCCCGAACCTGGGTAAAACATCGTGTCCCTTGCCTCCTGTTACCATTAGCCTTAGACGCACAGATTGGGACCCCCTACCCGAGATCCGCCGGTTTTGACACCAACAGCCCCCTCCTTCCTTCTTCTCCTAGTAGGACTAGGACAGGGGGGAGTCCTACTCCTACTAGGAGGAGGATTCCTCCCCCCTTAGCGCGCCCTAGAGGGCCGGCCGGCCTCCCCCTTGCTCCTTTATATACGGGGGCAGAGGGGCACCCTAGGACACACAAGTTGACAATTGTTTTAGCCGTGTGTGGTGCCCCCTCCACGCTTACACACCTCGGTCATATCTTCGTAGTGCTTAGGCGAAGCCTGCGCGCAGAACTTCATCATCACCGCTACCACGCCGTCGGCCGATTTAAACTCTACCTCAGCCTCAACTGGATCAAGAGTACAAGGGACATCATCGAGCTGAACGCAGTGCTGAACACGGAGGTGCCGTGACGCTCGTGCCGGGATCGGTTGATCGCGAAGACATTTGACTACATCAACCACGTTAACTAAACGCTTCCGCTTTCGGTCTATGAGGGTACGTGGACACACTCTCCCCTCTCATTGCTATGCATCACCTAGATAGATCTTGCGTGACCATAGGATTTTTCTTGAAATTACCGCGTTCCCCAACAGTGGCATCCGAGCCAGGTCTATACGTAGATGTTATATGCACGAGTAGAACACAAAGAGTTGTGGGCGATAATAGTCATATCGCTACCAAAGATTTCATACTTTGATTCGCGGTATTGTTGGATGAAGTGGCTCAGACCGACATTACGCGTACGCTTACGCGAGACTGGTTCTATTGATGTGCTTTGCACATAGGTGGTTGGTGACTGCCCGGTCCTTGTTGAAGGTCAAAACAACACACTTGACGAAAAATCGTTGTGGTTTTGATGCATAGGTAAGAACGGTTCTTGCTAGAAGCCCGTAGCAGCCACGTAAAACTTGCAACAACAAAGTAGAGGACATCTAACTTGTTTTTGTAGGGCTTGCTGTGATGTGATATGGTCAAGGCATGATGTGATATAAATTGTTGTATGAGATGATCATGTTTTGTAACAAAGTTATCGACAACTGGCAGGAGCCATATGGCTGTCGCTTTATTGTATGCAATGCAATCGCCATGTAATTGTTTTAATTTATCACTAAGCGGTAGCAATAGTCGTAGTAACAATAGGTGGCGAGACGGCAATGATGCTATGATGGATATCAAGGTGTCGCGCTGGTGACGTTGGAGATCATGACAATGCTTCGGTGATGGAGATCATGAGCACAAGATGATGATGGCCATATGATGTCACATATTTTGATTGCATGTGATGTTTATCCTTTATGCATCTTATTTTTCTTAGAACGTCGGTAGCATTATAAGATGACCACTTACTAAGTTTCAAGGTATAAGTGTTCTCCCTGAGTATGCACCGTTGCTATAGTTCATCGTGCCGAGACACCACGTGATGATCGGGTGTGATAAGCTCTACGTTCACATACAACATGTGCAAGCTAGTTTTGCACACGCATAATACTGGGGTTAAACTTGACGAGCCTAGCATATGGAGATATGGCCTCGGAACACTGAGACCGAAAGGTCGAGCGTGAATCATATAGTAGATATGATCAACATAGTGATGTTCACCATTGAAAACTACTCCATCTCACGTGATGATTGGACATGGTTTAGTTGATCTGTATCATGTGATCACTTAGATGATTAGAGGGATGTCTATCTAAGTGGGAGTTTTTAAGTAATATGATTAATTGAACTTTAATTTATCATGAACTTAGTACCTGATAGTATTTTGCATGTCTATGTTGTTGTAGATCAATGGCCCGTGTTACCGCCCTTTGAATTTTAGTGCGTTAGAGAAAGCTAAGTTGAAAGATGATGGCAGCAAGTACACGGACTAGGTCTCAGAACTTGAGGATTATCCTCATTGTCGCACGTAAGAATTATGTCCCGAAGCACCGCTTAGGTGCCGTGCCTGCCGCAGATGCTACCGATGACGTTAAGAACGTCCGGCAAAGCAAAGTGATGACTACTCAATAGTTCAGTGTGCCTTGCTTTACGGCTTAGAATCGACTTCAAAGACGTTTTGAACGTCATGGAGCATATGAGATGTTCCAAGAATTGAAGTTAATATTTCAAGCAAATGCCCGAGTTGAGAGATATGAAGTCTCCAACAAGTTCTACAGCTGCAAAATGGAGGAGAATAGTTCTGTCAGTGAACACATACTCAAAATGTCTGGGTATCATAATCACTTGACTCAGCTGGGAGTTGATCTTCCAGTTGATTGTGTCATTGATAGAGTTCTTCAATCACTGCCACCAAGCTATAAAGGCTTTGTGATGAACTATAATATGCAAGGGATGAACAAGACTATTCCCGAGCTCTTCGCAATGCTAAAGGCCACGGAGGTAGAAATCAAAAAGGAGCATCAAGTGTTGATGGTCAATAAGACCACTAGTTTCAAGAAAAAGGCAAAGGGAAGAATGGGAACTTCAAGAAGAACGACAAAAGGTTGTTGCTCAAGAGAAGAAACCCAAGTCCGGACCTAAGCCGAGACCGAGTGCTTTCTACTGCAAAGGGACTGGTCACTGGAAGCGGAACTGCCCCAAGTATTTGGCGGATAAGAAGGATGGAAAAGTGAAAGGTATATTTGATATACATGTTATTGATGTGTACTTAACTAATGCTCGTAGTAGCGTCTGGGTATTTGATACTGGTTATGTTGCTCATATTTGCAACTCGAAATAGGGGCTACAGATTAAGCGAAGATTGGCTAAGGACGAGGTGACGATGCGCGTGGGAAATGGTTCCAAAGTCGATGTGATCGCGGTCAGCACGCTACCTCTACATCTACCACCAAGATTAGTTTTAGACCTGAATAATTGTTATTTGGTGCCAGCGTTGAAAATGAACATTATATCTGGATCTTGTTTGATGCTAGATGGTTATTCATTTAAATAAGAGAATAATGGTTTTTCTATTTATATGAGTAATATCTTTTATGGTCATGCACCCCTGCTGAGTGGTCTATTCCTATTAAATCTCGATAGTATAGATACACATATTCATAGTGTTGGAGCCAAAAGATTGAAGTTTAATAATGATAGTGCAACTTATTTGTGGCACTGCCATTTCGGTCATATCAAGATAAAGCGCATGAAGAAACTCCATATCGATGGACTTTTGGAATCACTTGATTATGAATCACTTGGTGCTTATGTAACAAGGCCTTATGGGCAAGATGACTAAAACTCCGCTTCTCCAAAACAATGGAACGAGCTCTCGACTTATTGGAAATAATACATACCGATGTATGCGGTCCAATGAGTATTGATGCTCGTGGTGGGTATCGTTATTTTCTTACCTTCACAGATGATTTGAGCAGATATGGTTATATCTATTTAATGAAGCATAAGTCTGAAACATTTGAAAAGTTCAAAGAATTTCAGAGTGAAGTGGAAACGCATCATAGCAAGAAAATAAAGTTTCTACGATCTGATCGTGGAGGAGAATATTTGAGTTACGAGTTTGGTCTTCATTTGAAACAACATGTGATAGTTTCACAATTAACGCCACCGAACACCGAGCAAAATGGTGCGTCCGAACGTCAGAATCGCATTTTATTAGATATAGTGCGATCTATGATGTCTCATTCTCGATTTACGCTATCATTTTGGGGTTATGCTTTAGAGACAGCTGCATTCACTTTAAATAGGGCACCATCAAAACTGCTGAGACGACGCCTTATGAACTGTGGTTTGGCAAGAAACCAAAGTTGTCATTTCTTAAAGTTTGGGGCTGTGATGCTTATGTGAAAAAGCTTCAACTTGATAAGCTCGAACCCAAATCGGAGAAGTGCGTCTTCATAGGATACCCAAAGGAAATGTTGGGTACACCTTCTATCATAGATCCAAGGCAAAATCTTTGTTGTTAAGAATGGATCCTTTCTAGAGAAGGAGTTTCTCTCAAAGAAGTGAGTGGGAGGAAAGTAGAACTTGATGAGGTAACTGTACCTTCTCCCTTATTGGAAAGTAGTTCATCACAGAAATCAGTTCCCGTGATCCCTACACCAATTAGTGAGGAAGCTAATGATGATGATCATGAAGCTTCAGATCAAGTTACTACCGAACCTCGTAGGTCTTACAGAGTAAGACCCACACAAGAGTGGTACGGTAATCCTGTTCTGAAAGTCATGTTACTAGACCATGATGAACCTACGAACTATGAGGAAGCAATGATGAGCCCAGATTCCGTGAAATGGCTTGAGGCCATGAATCTGAGATGGGATCCATGTATGAGAACAAAGTGTGGACTTTGGTGGACTTGCCCGATGATCGGCAGGCCATAGAAAATAAATGGATCTTTAAGAAGAATACCGACACAGATGGTAATGTTACTATTTACAAAGGTCGACTTGTGCGAAAGGTTTTCGACAAGTTCAAGGAGTTGACTACGATGAAACTTTCTCACCCGTAGCGATGCTTAAGTCTGTCCGAATCATGTTAGCAATTGCTGCATTTTATGATTATGTAATTTGGCAAATGGATGTCAAAACTGCATTCCTGAATGGATTTCTGGAAGAAGAGTTGTATATGATACAACAGGAAGGTTTTGTCAATCCAAAGGGTGCTAACAAAGTGTGCAAGCTCCAGCGATCCATTTATGGACTGGTGCAAGCCTCTTGGAGTTTGGATAAACATTTTGATAGTGTGATCAAAGCATATGGTTTTATACAAACTTTTGGAGAAGCCTGTATTTACACGAAAGTGAGTGGGAGCTCTGTAGCATTTCTAATCTTATATGTAGATGACATATTGTTGATTGAAAATGATATAGAATTTCTGGGTAGCATAAAGGGATACCTGAATAAGAGTTTTTCTATGAAAGACCTAGGAGAAGTTGCTTACATATTGGGCATCAAGTTCTATAGAGATAGATCAAGACGCTTAATTGGACTTTCACAAAGCATATACCTTGATAAAGTCTTGAAGAAGGTTCAAAATAGATCAGTCAAAGAAAGGGTTCTTGCCTGTGTTACAAGGTGTGAAGTTGAGTCAGACTCAATGCCCGACCACTGCAGAAGATAGAGAGAACACTACTAGGAAAAGGTATGCTAGTGGCGCACCGATTTCGCCTTCTAATGGCGCACTACTGGTGCGCCACTGGCATCACGCCATTAGAATTAAATTCTAATGGCGCACTACTGGTGCGCCATTAGTATCTGGTGTTCTAATGGCGCACCACGTAGTGCGCCATTAGTATAGCTCGCGAGGCGCCATTAGAATGCCTCCCAGGGCCATATGCACAAATGTGTTTTGGCATTCTAATGGCGCACCAAAGCAGCTAATGCGCCATTAGTGTGATGATCACAAGGCACCATTAGTGTCTTGTGTGGTGCGCCATTAGTATGAATATTAGGTTTTATTTTTTTGCTTTTCTGATTTTTGCACAAAGTTACAAAATATATTATTGCATAGAATATAGACAGCAGCACACACAAAGAACATCAGATTCATCAAATACAACCAATACAATTCATCATATTAGTCTCCGGATTCAAAAGACCGGACAAAGATAAAACATTACAAGTCTCAAGACCGCGAGTATCGAGTTTGCCTTCACATTACAAGTCGATATCGATCATCTAAACTACCATCACATAGAAGAGAGTGTGGTCATCACGATGAGCATCATCGCCATCAAACCGGTCTTCATCCGTTCCTCCAATGCTCCCTCCTCTCTCCCACTAGATAGCGGGCGATCTAGATTCGCCTCCGCCTAGTGGTGTACCTTTGTAATCATATCAGCTGAACGGTGAACCTGTCTCCGACACTCCTCCCACCATCATAGACTCGAACCTTACCCTTGTACACCGACATACGACGGCATCTCTATGCACAAGCCAAACAATGATAATACATAAGCAATGTGTAAGTATGCAACAAAAGGATCGAAGAGAAAAGCAAGACATTAATAGCACGATTCATGGTCCTACTAATAAATAGCATCGACACATCTAAGTTGAACAATCGTCCAAACCAAAGAGACATACTAATTCATTAAAGTTTAATTACAACATGAGCCAATCAATGTTTCGTAACTACACATCACTACTTTCGACTCAACTCATCGGACAGAGCGTGGGTGAAGCCGCCGTCTGTCGTGATGGTCATGAAATCACGGTCGTTGTCACCTGCATTTGTAGCGTTACATCTATCTCACCGTTGGACGGTTGATATCCGAGGAAGAACTGCCCCACGGTATGAAGGACATCTTGATGGATGATGTCCGCAAACTCCGATCGATGCGAAAGAATTCTTGTCCGAGGTCTGCGCCCCGGATCGCCGACAAGCTCGCGCCCAATCTTTGAGATTATCTGCAGCGTAGGTGATGATGGTCCTTACGACGCCTCGCATGTGATGGAGGGTGTAGTAGGCATCCTTCGATCACAAAGCGGCTGCTTGACGAGCGAACTTCAGATTGTGTGAGAAGATGTGCTTGCCGTGCATTTCATTTAACCGGCCTGGTGAAGGTGCTCCAGATTGGGCGAGGGGAGAACATCATCAAGAACTTTCTTCACATTTGTGTAGTCTATCATGGAGTTACGGTTCGGGTCGAAATACGTGGCCATGGAATATTTCGGCTTAAGAGGATGAGTGTGTAATGTGTCACTTCACGTAACACGGAATGTTAGAAAAAAGAACGATTGAAATCTAAGAAATCATATGTTACGGGCGGTTAAGGGATGACTTACTCGGAAAGTAAGGCACAAGGAAGTTATCCTTATCTGCGCTTGCCGTAATGACGCCTTCGAGGTGTGAACTCGCAACTTGGCGGTCTCCGCGCTGCTCAAGTGCTTGGCACGCATGTAGAAGGGGTCGACTATCACGATGTCCGGTATTGTCTCTAATGATCCGTGATCGCATGCTCAGCCAAAACAGCCGAACGAAGGTGTAGTGCAACGGATGAAGGTTAAACATAGCAAAGATGTCATCAAACCGCAGGGCGATCATACCCCCGATGTCGCCATCCACAAAGCCCTTGCTCTCTGGAACCTTGGCCACAAAAACCGGGTATGCCACATCCTTCTCTCTGAGACGCCGCTTCTCCAAAATCGGGTAGTGCAACGGATGGCAGTAATAAGGAGTGGTGGAGAGCCTTGCCGGGCGTCCGGCAAGCCTGGCCGCTGGTGCTGCGATCGCCTGCAGACAAGTTCGGGTACTAATGTACCCCTACTTTAGTACACCGACAGAGCCCCGGCTCGGGCCATACACGGTGCCGAAGCGTTGTTGGGCCAGGCCCAAAACAAAGGCACGGCACGCTGCGGCTCGGGTCCGCACAGCAATGGGCTCCGCGCCCACCGCGCTCCCTCGCAACGGCACGCGTTGATTGCGGCGTCGTGGGAGACGTGGGTGGCGTGTGCGATTTTTTAGGCGTCCACCCCCGTGATCGTGGCCGCAGGCGAGGTCATTTCACCGCCGCCTCGGCCCGCTTTTTCGCCACGCTGCCTCATGCGTGAGGAGTCGGGCGGCGAAGGTGGGAGACCGAGCCGCCACGGGCGAAGATGGCGGGTTGGCCCCGCTCCTTTGTCCTCCTGGCTTCCTGATTGGCTGAGCGGGGCGGCCGAGCCCCCACTTCGCCCTTTAAAAGGGATGGAAGGGGAGCACAATAGTCCCACACATCTTCTTCTTCCTTCGCCTTCAACTTCGCATTCTTCCCCTCATCTGTCATGGAGGAGGGAATCCTGGTCCTTCAACGGTGGCAGCGAGGGTTGCTTCGTGCAGCGCCTCCCTATCCCTGCACTGTGGTGGCGGAGCCGCCACGAGGAGAGAGAGGAAGGGGCGAGGCCGCGGACGGGTCGAGGACGGGTCGCGTGCTCGGGAGAGGCGGCCGGGCGGTGCACCTCCCGCCTCTCGCCGGGCGGCTCCTTTCTCGAGGCGGTCCACACCGAGACGACCTGGAGTTCTTCATCAAGCTGCGCCGAGCACCTGCCGCCGCCTCGGCCGCCGGCCCCATTCGCGAGCGCTGATGGAACCGGATCCGCCCGAGGTGATGGAGTTGCGCATGAGGGGCTGCGGATCAGCGGCACTCGAAAGTTAGTGTCGTGTCCCCAGCCCCGGCGTGATGTACTTCGACCGAGGGTGGAAGACGTCACCGCATCCACAGCTTGAAGGCGGGGTTCACCTCCATTTTGTTAATGGAGGGCGACCTTCTCGCCGTCAAGGTCTTCGGGACTCCGCACCCGGCGAGATGTCTGTGTGGACAGCTCCTCCGATAGCGAAGGTCCCTCCTCGAGCGAGAGTGATGAGGAGGGAGCGAGAAGCGACGACGACGAGGATGGCAGGTCCGACTAGGCGCCGGATGCTGCCTCAAGGCCACCGGGCGACCCCATCATCCGGTCGCCGCCTCAAGTCCCCGAGGCCGCCTCCTTGGGCGGCCGGCGAGGGAGGCTGCGGAAGAGGAAGAGGGTGGCGGCAAGGCCACAAATCGGAGTACGAGGGCGAGGAGCCTCGACAGCGGCCGACGCTCCACCACCCCTGCCTTCAAGCTCGCCTCCGCGCCTGCCTCCGCCAAGCTCCCGGCCGCCCCGGAAGTTCTTTGAGGTCTTCGCGCCTGTAGCCTCCTAGGCGCCTTGCCCTCCCCGCAAGCCTCTCTTGCCGGGCCTCTTGACCTACCTCCCTAACAGAGAAACAGGAGGGGGATTACGGCATCTTATCTTTTAATTTGTAAGCCTTCGGGCTTTAGCTGTATTTAAAATCCGTAATCCTCTCTATCATGTTTTTCATCCTCTTATGGACTTGTACTAAACTGGGATGTTTTTAATGAAAAAGAGGGGAATGCCTGCCGGATTAAGTCCTTTACTTGATCTTGCGCTTTGTACATTCCCACCCTACGCTTTTAGGGGACTTGCCGGAGCGAACACGCTTGCTGAGTACGGGACATCAGCAGCCCGCTGGCGGTGTTGTTTCCGGCAAGCAACCTTCTCGGGCCGGGCCAAGCAGCACTTGCATTGTTGAGTGGACTCGAAACAAAGCAAGGACGCAACTTAACCACGAGCTGGCTCCTCCGCGCACAGGCTTCTTTTTACAAAACACACTCGTTCAAGGACGCGGCCCCGCCTTCCCCGGTCCACAAGAGGATGCATGACGAGGGATGAAAAGAACTTATCTCGACTCCGGGCTCCCGGCGACCTTAGCTTGCCGGGAGGGACCTTGGCCTTCGCAGTCACCGCAACTATGGTTCGGCATGACCCAGCGCTGGTGCGCTTTTTTGGCCCTCCTTTGTCGACGCCACGGCCTCCGGGGCCTCTTCGCCGCTGAAGGACTTTGTCACTTGCAGCCCCAAATGAGTTGACTTGTCGGGCCTGTGCGCCAAAGACGCCCTTCCGCTTCTCATTGTCACCGTGATCATAGCCACTTAAAACGATCGAGACAAATACTGTAATAATCTATTCTTTGTCTACATTTTATTTTATGTGCGATTTTGCAAAGACGATGCCATGCTTTGCCCTTCAGATGTTTATACTTTATGCTGCTAGGGAACTTGCGGGCGCTAACACACTTGCTGAGTACAGACATCAAGAGTCTACCGGCGGTGTTGTTTCCGCAAGAAACTTTCTCGACCCATTGGCAAAGGCACTTGAACTGTTGAGCGGACTCGAAACAAATCAAGGACGCAACTTAGCCGTGAGTTAGTTCCTCCGCCGCACAAGTTTCTCATATGAAGGGCGCCCACGGCAAGGCTTGCTACGTTACGCCTCTACTTCGCTATATCCTTTGTGCACTTTTACCCCACGCTTAGGGAACTTGCCGCGCTTAACACACTTCATCGAGCACGGACATCAGCAGCCCATTGGCGGTGTTGTTTCCGCAAGCAACCTTCTCGGCCGCTTGCGGTGCACTTGCATTGTTGAGCGGACTCGAAACAAAACAAGGACGCAACTTAACCACGAGCTGGCTCCTCCGCAAGATGTGTATTATGCATAAAGGACTAACGACGAGGAACATAACAAAAAAGCATGGAACTAAGAAGTGCTCCGTACAAAAATTTGCACGACTTAGCTTTTCCGTCTTCAACAATCCGTCGAGGCCGTGCCCCTTCCCTGGTCTTTCCCCCTTGTATGTTCTCGCCCTCACGCTTCCGAGGAACCCACCGGCGCAAACATGCTTGCCGAGCGCAGGGTATCGCCGCCCGGCAGCAGTGTTGCCTCGGCGGAAGAACTCGCCGGGTTGGTTGCGGCGTGCTTTTATCGCCGAGCGGACTCGAACGGATCGATGGCGCAACCTAACTACGACTCGACCCTTCCGCGCTCGGGTTCTTCATACAAGGTATGGACTTTCAGGGAGCACAACTCAAAAGTTCGAAGCTTGGCAACTTTTCTTTGCCCTACTGGCCGGCAGAGCTCGATGGCGCATCCTCGACGGCAGCGCGGCGCTCCGGAGAAGCGGGCTTGCCGGAGCGAACACCAGAGCCGTTCTTGCCGGGCTTGGTCTTTGGTTGGTCTGCCTTCGCCTTCTCGCACTTGCCGGTGGAGCTCGGTGGCGTGTCCTCGACGGCAGCGCAGTGCTCCGGAGAGATGCGCTTGCCGGAGTGGGCACCAGAGCTGTCCTTGCCGGACTTGGCTTTCTTCTTCCCCCGGGGAGCTTCAGCGGCAAGTGGCTCGTGTTCTGCCGCAGCTGCTGCTTCCTGGTAGATCTTGTCGGCGCAGATGAGTGCATCCTTCTTGTCGCCTTGGACAGAAATAACACTCATCGGGCTAGGCATCTTGAGCACATTGTATGCGTGGTGAGAGGCCGCCATGAACTTGGCGAGTGCGGGTCGGCCGAGTATCCCGTTGTAGGGTAAGGGGATATCAGCCACGCCGAATGTGACCCTCTCGTCCCGGTTCAGCTCACGCCGAACGCCACCGCAATGTGATCTTCCCTTGGGCTGGCTCCTTCCCGGATTTATTCTTGAAAGGCAGCGGTTTCTTCGAGTTCGCCGTCGGGATCCGGAGCTTGAGTACCGCAGAGGAAATCGTTCAGCCGCCCCGCCACAACCAAAGATCTTCGTGACCTTGAGGTTGCGGATTGTCGGTGAGACCAACATCGGCAAGCACCCGACCGCAGAATGCGATCGGGTGGTCCTCAACGCCGAAGATGATAGGCGTGCGGACCACTTCGAGGCCTACGTGTTTCGACGGACGGCTCGCCGCATTCACTTCCCGCACCCACTGTTTGAGTTGGCGGTGCAAGGTGTGCAGGGAGGCGCCGCCATCGATGCACAATACTTCTATCGCCTTCTGAAACTCTTGATCATCGGTCTCATCTTCCTCCATCTCTTCATCTTCATCTTCGTCCTCGTCCTTGTCGCGGCCGCTGGGAGGCCTGTCTCCTTGCCGCGGCTTGGCCTTGCCGCGGTTCCTCCCCGGGGAAGCTTTGCCGATCCTCCGCCACCTCCCTCGGCTCTTCCTTATCGCGCGCCAGATCGCTTTTGCAGCTCCGCCATCTGCTATACTTTTTGCAGGTTTGGAGGTCATGGCCTTTGGTGCGGTGGATCTTGCAATAACGCTTGCCGAACTATCTCGCTTGTCGGCGGTTGCTACAGCCTCTCCGAATCGCCGGTTTTGGCCTTGTCGGAGCCACTCGCTGCCGGAATGCTCAACAGCTAGCACGCCCTTAGCTTTCCTCTTGCTATTGTTCCGCCTCGTTCTTCTTCTTGCCGGGCGGCCTCCTCACCGCCGATCCTTCGCCCGCAATCTCTCCGGATTTTCCTCCCTCCTCACTCGTGCACACTTGTCGGCCAGAGCGAAAGCTCACGACATCTTCGATCTTGCACATCGCCATCTCCTCCTCATCCCGCGTTACGCACATTCTCGATGGAACACGCTAATAACCGCGCAGGTGGACGCCCGATGTTTCGCTGCACCTCGCTGAATCTTTGTATATACTTGCGCAGGGTTCCCTCCTTCGGACGAGCAAGTGGAGGTCACTCTCTGCCATGAGGCTTGTGGCCACCCGTAAAGGCGCCGACAAACTGATGGCACAAGTCCGCCCATGAGGAGATGGAGCCGTCCGCAAGTGCATGAGCCAAGATCTCGACATTGGGCTTGAGTACCGCCGGAAGTAGTTGGCAAGGATCTTCTCGCGCGCTTCGCAGCTTGCACCGCGATGGTGTAAATGCCGAGGAACTCCAACGGGTGTATCCTGCCGCCATACTTTTCGGGCACGCCCGCTTGAAGTTTTTGGTTTTGGGCCATCGGACTTGCCGCAGTTTTGGTGAACGCAGGCAACCTGCCGCGACGGCAAGTCGCTCGTTCTCCGGTGCGGCGCTGCCGACAGCCGGGCCTAGCGCGCTGGTCGATTGACGCCGCTTTCTCCGGCGCTTCGCGGGTACGAAGCGCCTTCGTGTTGCCGCTTTGGAGAACGTGGCGCTGATCGCGGCGAAGTTCGCGGATCCGACGACGCGTGGAGTCGGCGTCAAGGTTGGTCCGGCGAAGCTGGCGATCTCGCCTTTGGGGCTGGGAACGACGGAAGCGGCACCCCAGCCGTCTCTGCTGGCGCCGGCTGCGCTGGGCGTTTTGCCGGCCCTCGACGCCAAGACGGTCGCTGGGCTTGTCGCTGCTGGCGGCCGATGAGGCTGTGGATGGCCATCCTCCGCCGCCGATCTTGTGCGGCGCCGAGGGAAGTCTAGGAGCAGTTAGGCTCGCCAGCGCTTCCTCTGCTGTCTTGGTGGTGGCGGCGACGAAGCGGCGCGAGGAGCGGGTGTGCTCGGACTCCCAACCGGATTGGGAGGAGCAGCACTCGCCCAGCGATCGCACTACTTTGCGCCAAAGATGCGGGCGCAGCATGTTGGTCTCGAAGCGCCCCGCAACCCACCAGCTTGGCCTTGCTCCATCGCGAGTACGTGCTAGGAGCACCGGGCGTTGTTGACCTTGCACTTCGGGAAGGGTGCGGCGCTCGCCGTTGCCGACGCTATGGGCCTTGATTTTGGATCCGTGACGACACGAGACCCACCGGCTGCGCCCGCTCCTCCGCCAGCTTATTCCACCGCCTACTTGCTCCAAAGAAGGGCGGCGGAATCGATGTAGACGGAGCGCCACCTCCGGCTTCTTCTTCGTGGCATGTTGATGAAGATTTTGGAGTAGCGCTGGAGACCGGATCAGATGCTCACGACTGCCGCTTCTACCGGGCGCGCCAAAGATGTCGGGCGGTCTCGCGGCTCGAGCACCTATGGGGCACAGGGGCCCTTCTCGTTCGGCAAGGAGCGGGATCGTGCAGAGCAAATCGAGGTCGGGCGCCAAGCAGGAGGCGGCATCTTTACCCAGCCGGGGCTCTCCGGAGAGATAACACCCTACCGCTGCTTTGTGTTTGTTATTTGATCTTGCTCGTGCGAAGCGAGCGACGGTGGAGCTATGGGTGTCGATAGATCAACCCTTCTACGCGCGCATGGGCCTCCCTTTTATAGTCTCAAGGGGTACCCACAGTGGCAGCGAGGGAAGAGGGGTAGAAATGGAAAACGCAGGTTGGTACAATAAAGCACAACAAAGGTCCCTACCTAACTCGACGGCAGGGACAAGGGCATTTAATGCCCGTCCGGTCGCCCCAACAAAGGCAGGAGGAGGACCGCTATGAGCCTCCGGTTGCCACGATGGCGCTTCGTCAAGACCGCTGCCACCTCGCCCATATGGCTGCGAGTGGCTCGCCACGCGTCTTGAGATGGCTGTGATGACGCGCACTAGGTGCGCTGGAGTTGGGTGGTAGCCTTGCCGCTGCAAGTGCTTTGTCACGAGCCTTTTCGTCGTGCCGGCAAGCTTGCGGCCGCTGACCTTGCCGGGCACGCGGGCGCCAGGCAAGTCTTCTAGTGACATCCTGAGTATCTCCCCGCAAGCTTCTCTTGCCGGGCCTTCGTGTTCTTAGCTAGTACTTTGTTCTTGAATGGCAGTAATAAGGAGTGGTGGAGAGTTTGCCGGGCGTCCGCAAGCCTGGCCGCTGGTGTTATGATCGCCTGCAGACAAGTTCGGGTACTAAGGTACCCCTACTTTAGTACACCTGGGAGCGGGATCGTGCAAAGCAAATCGAGGTCGGGCGCCAAGGAGGCGGGCATCTTTACCCAGCTGGGGCTCTCCGAGAGATAACACCCCATCGCTGCTTTGTGTTTGTTATTTGATCTTGCTCGTGCGAAGCGAAAGTGACGGTGGAGCTATGGGTGTCGAATAGACCAACCCCTTCTACGCGCATGGGCCTTCCTTTATAGTCTCAAGGGGGTACCCACAGTGGCAGATAGGAAGAGGGGTAGAAATGTAAAAACGCAGGTTGGTACAATAACAGACAACAAAGGTTCTACCTAACTCGACGGCAGGGACAAGGGCATTTAATGCCCGTCCGTCGCCCCAACAAAGGCAGGAGGAGTGACTGCTATGAGCCTCCGCTGCCACGATGGCGCTTCGTCAAGACTGCTTGCCACCTCGCCCGTATGGCTGCGTAGTGGCTCGCCACGCGCTCTTGAGATGGCTGTGATGACGCTACATTAGGTGCGCTGGAGTTGGTGGTAGCCTTGCCGCTGCAAGTGCTTTGTCATGAGCCTCTTGTCGTGCTTTAAGCTTGTCGCCGCCGACCTTGCCGGGCGCTGGGCGCCGCGCAAGTCTTCCGTGACGCCTGTTATCTCCCCGCAAGCTTCTCTTGCCGGGGCCTTCGTGTTCTTAGGTAGTACTTTGTTCTTGAATGGTAGTAATAAGGAGTGGTGGAGAGTTTGCCGGGCGTCCGACAAGCCTCGTCATGGTGTCAAGGATCGCCTGCAGACAAGTTCGGGTACTAAGGTACCCCTACTTTAGTACACCGACAATCACAAATAGCCTCCATGTCAACTCGAACTCTACTTAACAGATGGATCCAATGGAGCTCTCCTCCTTAATGAGCTCTTGGATCGATCGCCGCCTTTGGGAGTGGCTACAGACTATGACCGGATTGGGCTTAAACCCGATCAAAGGGATATTAAATCCCCACCACCACCCACAAGATAGCGGTAGTGGAAGAGCCACACATGGATTATCCTCTATTCGAGGACTAACTATGTCCGGATTATCGAGCCTTCGAGCCGGATACCCGCTCGCGGGAGGACATGATCCGCACTCAACTTAGAATCGGGCAATGGGCCGAAAAATCAGGCAAAGACCCCTGCAGCCCGAGCTGCCAAGCCCGAAGCTCCTTCCGCCTCGGGTGTTAGATCAGATCAGAATCCAGATTTAACTAATCCTGCCCACCCAGACTTAAGCCATCTCTCCCATATAAGACAAGAGCCCCAAGAGACAGTACATCGCTACTGGGCCAGATTCTCCTTGTGATAAATAAGGTCAAGGACTGTCGCGAGGAAGACGCAATCTCACTTTTTTGCAAAAATTGCACGAGCAAATGGATCCTTAATGCTATAAGTCACCGTGACATAGTACACTTTGCCGACTTAGCAGCCATAGTACAGAAGTACTGTGCAATGGAAAGTGCCTGGAAAACCCAAACAAACTTTTGGGATAATCTGGCTCTCACTAAACCCTTCCTCCGAACTAAAAGGGCAAGCTCGTAAGTTACCCGATCCAATTCCCAAAACCAAAGCCCACCTGTATGGAACCGTATTGGAAGAATGGCTCAATGGGCCATGCAAAATTCACAAAGACGCGGGACACTACACCAACGATAGCCTTAGAGCATGTTGATACTCCGTCGGGTAGCAAAAGCAGCGAGGATCTTCTTAAAGCAGAGCAACATCCCGCCAAGACAACAATGCGGCATCGACAGTTTTCGAGACTTTCGCCAAATAATAGGCGCAAGCGAAGCTCATCGAAATTTCGCTGAAATCTGCCATGTGGCAAAAATAAATCCATGGAACGACACTGCTATAACTTTCAGTTCCAGTGAAGAACCCCAATTTCAGATAGTCTGGGCACCAGCCGCTTTGGTCCTTAGCCCAATCGTGGACGGCTTTTGGCTCACTAAAGTACTCATGGATGGCGGAAGCGGATTAAACTTGATCTATGAAGAAACACTCAACAAAATGGAAACTGATGAAAGCCGCATTGAGTAGAGCGGCACAACCTTCAGGGGAATCATCCCTAGTCGGGAGGCACGGTGTGCGGGAAAAATCACACTCGATGTGGTATTCGGCACCCCGGAGAATTACAGGTCCCAAGAAATCACATTCCAAGTGGCTTTTTCAGCAAGGATACCACGCCTTTTTAGGGCGGACGATTCACAAGCTTTCAAGCTATACCCCATTATGGGTACATGAAGCTTAAAATGCCCGACCCAATGGAATCATCACTCTAGCCAGCTGATCCGACGCCGACTGCGTCGAAAATAAAACCGCAGCACTAGCCCCGAAGCATTATCCAAGCCCTAGCGGCGAAGAACTAACAACGCCGCACGCCATAGTGGACAGGGATGACGTGATACTCGACAAACGACCCAAGTCCACCTCATTTAAACCCGCAAACGAGATAGTCAAATTCCAGGTCCATCCAACGGACCCCACGAAGACAGCTTCCATCGGGACACAGTTGAGCCCCCAATGGACGCCGCACTACGAGACTTCCTACGCGAGAATTGGGACATTTTCGCCTGGCATCCTTCGAACATGCCGGGCATCCCACGCAGGCTAGCCGAACACAACCTCAATATACTGAAAGGATACAAGCCAGTCAAACAGACTCTTAGGCGCTTCTCAGAGCCTAAACGACAAGCCATGGGAGAAGAGCTAGCCAAGCTACTTGAGGCCGGATTCATTAGAGATATCAAGCATTCGGATTGGCTGGCAAATCTAGTAATGGTACCAAAGAAGGACAAATCATGGCGCCTATGCGTCGATTTCAAAGACCTCAACAAGGCTTGCCCCAAGGATCCCTCCCCCTCCTCGATCGACTAAATCATCGATGCCACCGCAGACACGATTCACTATGTTTCCTCGACGCATACTCCGGATACCATCAAATAAAGATGGCAGAGTCCGACCAAGCTGCAACGGCCTTCATAACGCCATATGGTCCTTTCTGATTCAACACTATCCCTTTTGGGCTTAAAAATGCCAGCGCAACCTATCAACGCATGATTCAAACATGCCTGGAGAAACAAATCAGCAAAACAGTGGAGGCATATGTGGATGACGTGGTCATATAAACAAGACACGTCAAAACCCTAATAGATGACTTGAGGCTTACGTTTGATAACCTTCGAACATACGACATCAAGCTAAACCCGGAAAAATGTGTTTTTGGCGATTCCTCGGAAGTTGCTCGACTTCATTGTTTCCAATAGAGGAATTGAAGCAAACCGCAAAATTGAGCTCGTCGCAGTTGGCTATCCCAATGCACCTCAAGCATATCTAGAAACTAGCTGGATGTGTGGCTGCATTAAGCCGCTTTATCTCCGATTAGGAGAAAAGGCACTACCCTTTACCACCTTCTTCGACGCACCGAACACTTCGTGTGGACGGATGCAGCCACGACCGAATGGACTAAATAAAGACCTTATTGGCCAGTAATCCAGTCCTGACAGCGCCAAATAGTGGCGAACCTATGCTATTGTACATAGCTGCAACACATCAAGTTGTAAGCGCAGTGCTCGTCGTCGAACGAGAAACAGACGGATACAAATTCCCGCTCCAAAAGCCGGCATATTACGTGTCCACGGTCCTCACCCCATGCAAATCACGATACCCACACTATCAAAAGATAGCATACGCGGTCTTCATGGCATCCCGGAAGCTACGACACTACTTCCAGGAGTGTTCAATTACGATGGCCTCCGAAGTACCACTCAACAACATAATAAACAACCGTGACGCTACGGGACGGATTGCTAAATCGGTTATCGAGCTCCTTCCGTTCAACATAACATACAAACCACGGTGGGCCATTAAGTCGCAAGTATTGGCTGACTTTGTCACCGAATGGATGTGGTTTAACTCCCTAAAGAGTACGGCGCACTCTAATTGGATCATGCACTTCGATGGCTCTAAAATGCTGGCCGGATTGGGAGCAGTGTAGTCCTCGACTTCACCGGGGACACGGTCCAATACGTACTCCAAATATTATACACAGACTCCAACAACGCAGCCGAATATGAGGCTCTGTTGCATGGTCTTCGGATGGCAGTCTCTATGGGCATTCAACTCTTGGAGGTGCGCGGGGATTCAAACCTCGCAATATCACAAATAAACGGAGATTTTGATGCCAAGGATCCAAAATGGCGGCTCACCGTAATGCCGCCCTCAAAATGTCAGCTCGGTTCGAGGGGCTCGAATTCCACCATGTGGCTCGAGAAAACAATCAAGTGGCGGATATCCTCGCCCGCATCGGTGCTAAACGCGACCCTGTCCCACCTAACATATTCCTAGAAAAGTTGTTCAAACCATCCTTGGTATGGGAAGGGGAGTCCGGCAACACTAGCCCGGATCCGAATACAACCCCAGATTCCGAACCATCTGACGTAATCAGAGGCTCCGCCACCGAAACAACACCTTCGGCCCACGAAATCATGGCTGTAATCGCCTCGTGGACCGAGCCTTTCTTGGCCTACCTAAATAGGCAGGAGCTCCCCGAGGACCAAAATGAAGCACGTTGTATTGTGCGGTGCTCCAAGGCCTACAAAGTCCATGAGGGAGAACTCTATAAGAAAAGTGCGACTGGAGTGCTCCAAAGATACATCTCCGAAGAGGATGGCGGCAGCTCTTGGCTGAAATCCATGACGGACTCGGTGGGCACCATGCTGCGGCTCGGGCACTTGTCAGCAAGGCCTTCTGTACAGGTTTTTATTGGCCGACAGCCCGAGCAGATGCACAGGACCTCATCTAACACTGCGTCGGTTGCCAACTCTTTGCCAATCAGAGCCATATGCCCCTACCGCTCTCCAAACAATCCCCATTACTTGGTCCTTCGCGTTCTGGGGGCTGGATATGGTCTGAACCCTTAAAGGGGGAAGCCATAAGAAAAAAAATACTTATTGGTCATGGTGGACAAGTTCACCAAATGGATAGAAGCCAAACTAGTTAAAACGGCGGAATCCGGACCAGTGATAGACATCATATCAGGGGTTGTACACCGTTACGGCGTCCCCCACAACATCATCACTGATAATGGCTCAAACTTCACATCCGATGAAGTGAAAACTTGCTGCGACAACATGGGCATTAAGCTTGATTACACCTCTGTCTACCATCCCCAAACAAACGGCCAGGTCGAACGTGCAAGTGGTCTAATTATGAGCGGCATCAAACCTAGACTAGTGCGGTCCTTGACAGAATCAGACACGCACTGGGTCGAGGAGCTCGACCAGACTGGGGCTGCGGACCACGCCGAATCGCACCATCGGATACACACCATTTTTTATGGTGTACGGTGCAGAAGCAGTACTACCCTGCGACATAATACACGACTCACCTCGCGTGCGTCTATACGAAGAGAAGGAAGCCGAGTTGGATCGGCATGACAACTTAGATGCCCTGGAGGAGGAGCGCGACGTCGCCAAAGCCCGTTCCGCATTCTACCAGTAGCAGGCTCGATGATATCAAAGCAGAGAAGTGCGGGCCAAAACTTATAATATTGGAGAACTCGTTCTACGCCTACCGGAGAAGAAGAAGGACAAGCTCAAACCTAAGTGGGAGGGTCCCTTCATTATTGATAAAGTTCTCATCGGAGGAGCATACCGCCTGCATAATGCATCCGATAACAAACTTGAGCCGAACCCATGGAACGCGGCTAGACTCCGAAGATTCTACGCCTAGTGCCGAACTCAGTGTTCGTCTCCTTACCCCCACCCCTTTCAATTATGTTCCTCCCCTTTTTTCCTTTCTCGCCTTTTTTATTTCTTCACACAAAGTATTCAATACAGTGCGGATGCTCAGATCACTCCGGGTGCACCTTGTGTGTAAACCATACCTGGGGGCTTCCTATACAGAAGCTAAATATAATTACTTTCATGGCTTCTTGCCTATCACATATGCGTTCTTTTTTCCATATGTGCCTTTTCTTCACCATTATATGCATCGATATGACTTGAGATGTGGCCATGCTGGGTTGCTCGGTTTTGTGTTTATGCCCCACGCCTCTGTTAATTCGCTAGGGCATAAGGGGAGCACCTCTCGCGATTGTTACTGCCGGTTCAGCTGGATGTGTACCTCAGACTGGGTGAAGCCGAAAGCTAGCGTTCTTAAGGGAATATTCGGTCGGTGAACAAAAGATGTTTCTTTCGTTTATTACAAACGTGAATCCCTAGAAGTTTTGTATCCCGCCTTTCTATTCGCAATCCGGACATGTACATTGATGCATGCGTACCCAGGGAAAGGAACCCCTAACGGAACTATTCTCCCTGGAAGATGTTTCTTACTACCCATGTAATATAACATAGCTAGTTGGGTACTTGTCTGTTCAAGCACTTATGACCCCTATGCCTGGTTTCCACGCATACCCCGGTTTTGCATAACTGAGCGGGTATTCGGATACACCCTGGACTGTCGGATCCGGGGGCTGAAGCAAAAAGGTCCGCCATGACAATTGATTTTTAATCCGGCTAGGGACTACCTATGTCCATTGAATTACATAGTCACTTGGACTGACTATATTCTTCCTCTATACCGTCCAACAGGCTATCTAGCTTGCAATCCTGTTGGGAATACTTTGCGGCTAACGCTACCTGGTCATACACTAGACTCATGGGAATTTCTTGCCCATCTGGCCCCGCCGGTCCGACTTCGGCCCTATGGTTCGGGTCAAGCTTGGTGTAGCGCGTCTTCACCATGGCCCAGGCTTCCCTTGCACCTTGTCGGCAGGCTGACATCTTCCACAATCGGAAGCGTCCCCGTGCTCCTTGGAGCATATCCACGAGCTCCCCCATGCCTCTTGGCAGGGAAGTGTATGGCCACAAGGCCTGGGCAATACCCTGCATCACCTGCCGAGCTCGCTCGTGCAGCTGTGAGAGGTCTTGCAGTAAATCACCCGCGGACGCGGGCATCTCCTCTTCCGGACGGCCCGTCAACATACCTACAGATATAAACTCTTTTAATATGCTTCCTCGCCGAACTGTACTGCAGTTCGTTTAGGCGCTTACCATACATGCCACGATGAAGCCTTCTGTTCTCCTTCACGGAGTCCGCCAGCTGAGCTCGAACATCTAATAATTCGACACCCAGCCGGACATTGGCATCTTGGAGATTGTTCTTCTCCTGCCTAACCTGCGTAAGCACACACTCGCCAGCCTTCAACTGTCTTTTGGAGATGCGACTCACTGCCTTTTTGCGATCTCCGGATTCGCCCCGGACGCTCGCAAAATTTTCTCGTTAGACTTATGAAGCAAGCCAATTGCTAGCTAGTATATTCCTTTAAAATTTCTCTATTGAGACAAATGTTACAGACGAGGCCTTCGGGATTCCTCTAGTTTGGCAACCGCGCCCTCGTGTGGGTCTTGCACCCTCCAAATCTTGAGACAATTGGGTATTCTTATCTACAAGAAATGTCATAAAATGATCCTTAAATCAGTTGTTCCAACTGCTTCAAGTCTCGGGGATACCGCTATACATGCTTATCAAATTTCTTACCAGATATCTTTTGCATACTGGTCCGTCGCTCGGGCGAGCCCGCCTTGAGCAGCTCGGATGTATGCGTCTCCCGAATTGAAAGCATCAAATGCCTCTTCGTAAAAGATGCTATTGCAAAGTACGGCCCGTCGGCGCCGGTGATTCATGGCACTCTCTACTTCGGAATTTGTGGCAGAGAGCATATCCGCATCCTCTGTCGGAGGACAATTCGGCATCGGCCTCCTCTCTCGAACCCGGTTTTGGAATTTGGCTGGTGGAGGCGTGATCGGCAGGATCCCCGGATATAGTCCGACGACTCCTCTTTCTGCCAGAATATGAAGGACGCTATTACATTTCAAACACAATAATCATAGAGCAGGTTTTTACCATACCTCTGTAACGGCGTTTCGGCCCTAACCGCCTTCCTCTTGAGCCTGCCTGACCCGGACGCCCTTTGCCGATGAGCCCCCAGGGGCTCGGCGCCGTGTTCCGATGGCCGTCTCTATAAAAATGCGATATTTTATGCATAAGGCATGATATCAGAAAGGAGTCCTCTTCAGAGAATAAGGTTTCGGCTTTGCTTACACGCGATCCAGGTAGCAGTCCGGGATAGTCGGCGATAATAGCCACTAAGGCGCCATCGCAGCTGGCCTGATAAAATGTCCCGTTGACTAGGTCCACAGTAATATCGGGATCTTCTTCAAGTCCTGGATCGAAGGCCCTTCCGGGGTCCTCTGGCTGCGGGGAGGGGCTATCGAATCCTTCTACGGCCCTCCTCAGTTCCTACTCAAAAGTATCGAGGTTAATGATTTTGATGAAGAGCGCCAGGATGAACAGAGTGGGGGAAAGAGTGACGACTTACCCAGCTCGGGGGGTTGTACATGGAAAATCCATCCCGCGGTTTAATACAAAGAAATTCTTCTTCTTCTCCTTTATACAAATCGGACAATATTCTCGTTAGAGTAGTGGCGGAGTCCGGACCTTTATGACCACAGCGGGTGGCATCATCATCCCCATTGTAGTGCCACATGGGCTTCCCCCAATATTGAAGTGGCTGCACCCCCCGCATTATGCATATTGCTATAACCTCGACTATTGTCAGCCCTGATTTAGCCAGTATCTTTATCCTACTCATCATGAAGTGTACTTCTCTGGTATCCTCCTCTTGGGGGCCCTGAGGGCGCCAACTTCTGCGTGCCTTCGGTGGAGCATTATTGAACTCAGGGAGGCCCGTCCGGACTGGATCTGGAAGGGGAACGTCATCAACATAAAACCACTCCGAGGGCCAGTTTGCAGATGCCTTCTTGGGAGTGCCAGACAGGTATCCGGTCTCGGCGACGCGCCATATCTCGGCTCCGCCCACTTGACATATGGGTTCCCCCTGGTTGCGAGGGACAAGGCAGAACAACTTCTTCCATAACCCGAAGTGAGCCTCACAGCCCAGGAATAATTCACGAAGGGCGACGTATCCTGCGATGTGCAGCACAGAGGCAGGGGTGAAGTCATGCAACTGGAGGCCATAAAACTCTAGGAGCCCGCACAGGAATGGGTGGATTGGAAACCCGACGCCTCTTAGCAGATGCGGGATGAGGCATATTCGCTCCCCCGAGGATGGATTAGGAAATCTCTCCGCTTGCTCCCCGCCATTATAGGTGGCTAGTCCAGCTCGGACGGGACCATGAACGCCGGTGGAAGAAACCCTTGGGTCTACAACTCTATCAAACGGCTTTGAGGAACTGAACACTCTTCCCAGTCACCTGGCTTAGAGCGAAGGGAACGAGAAGAGGAGCTGCGGCGACCGGCCATGTTGGAATGGTTTTTTCCGGAGCGCTCTGTTGGATGCTTGCTCAAGGGAAGAAGGTGAGGTTTGGATCTGAGGATCCCTGTCCCTTCAAATAGACGGTTTGCCTTTAGGGCCGGGGTGGCAAATGCAAAAATGCCCCGGCTCCTCGTATTCGCTCGACACGTGGAGATGACAATTATTGAAGCACAGAAGCCAAGGAGTACAACATTGATGGGAAGCCGGACACTGTTCATTACAACAGGTACTTTGGAGTATTCAGAGATGGAACCCGCCTTGCAATGCCGAAGACAAATCGCGCACGGACTCATCGTCATTGAAGCCTAGTTCAGGGTCTACTGAGGGAGTCCTGGATTAGGGGGTATCCGGACAGCCGGACTATATACTTTGGCCGGGCTGATGGACCCTGAAGATACAAGACTCAAGACTTCGTCCCGTGTCCGGATGGGACTCTCCTTTGCGTGGAAGATAAGCTTGGCGATCCGGATATTAGATCTCCTTCTTTGTAACTGACCCTGTGTAAACCCTAGCCTCCTCCGGTGTCTATATAAACCGGAGGGTTTGGTCCGTATAGGGACAATCATAATCATTATAGGCTAGCTTCTAGGGTTTAGCCTCTACGATCTCGTGGTAGATCAACTCTTGTAATACTCATATCATCAATATCAATCAAGCAGGAAGTAGGGTTTTACCTCCATCGAGAGGGCCCGAACCTGGGTAAAACATCGTGTCCCTTGCCTCCTGTTACCATTAGCCTTAGACGCACAGATCGGGACCCCCTACCCGAGATCCGCCGGTTTTGACACCAACAGCCCCCTCCTTCCTTCTTCTCCTAGTAGGACTAGGACAGGGGGGAGTCCTACTCCTACTAGGAGGAGGATTCCTCCCCCCTTAGCGCGCCCTAGAGGGCCGGCCGGCCTCCCCCTTGCTCCTTTATATACGGGGGCAGAGGGGCACCCTAGGACACACAAGTTGACAATTGTTTTAGCCGTGTGTGGTGCCCCCCTCCACAGTTACACACCTCGGTCATATCTTCGTAGTGCTTAGGCGAAGCCCTGCGCCGGTAACTTCATCATCACCGTCACCACGCCGTCGTGCTGACGAAACTCTACCTCAGCCTCAACTGGATCAAGAGTACAAGGGACATCATCGAGCTGAACGTGTGCTGAACACGGAGGTGCCGTACGTTCGGTGCTGGGATCGGTTGGATCGCGAAGACATTTGACTACATCAACCACGTTAACTAAACGCTTCCGCTTTCGGTCTATGAGGGTACGTGGACACACTCTCCCCTCTCATTGCTATGCATCACCTAGATAGATCTTGCGTGACCATAGGATTTTTCTTGAAATTACCGCGTTCCCCAACAGTGGCATCCGAGCCAGGTCTATACGTAGATGTTATATGCACGAGTAGAACACAAAGAGTTGTGGGCGATAATAGTCATACTGCTTACCAGCATTTCATACTTTGATTCGGCGGTATTGTTGGATGAAGTGGCTCAGACCGACATTACGCGTACGCTTACGCGAGACTGGTTCTATTGATGTGCTTTGCACATAGGTGGTTGGTGACTGCCCGGTCCTTGTTGAAGGTCAAAACAACACACTTGACGAAAAATCGTTGTGGTTTTGATGCATAGGTAAGAACGGTTCTTGCTAGAAGCCCGTAGCAGCCACGTAAAACTTGCAACAACAAAGTAGAGGACATCTAACTTGTTTTTGCAAGGCTTGCTGTGATGTGATATGGTCAAGGCATGATGTGATATAAATTGTTGTATGAGATGATCATGTTTTGTAACAAAGTTATCGACAACTGGCAGGAGCCATATGGCTGTCGCTTTATTGTATGCAATGCAATCGCCATGTAATTGTTTTAATTTATCACTAAGCGGTAGCAATAGTCGTAGTAACAATAGGTGGCGAGACGGCAATGATGCTATGATGGATATCAAGGTGTCGCGCTGGTGACGTTGGAGATCATGACAATGCTTCGGTGATGGAGATCATGAGCACAAGATGATGATGGCCATATGATGTCACATATTTTGATTGCATGTGATGTTTATCCTTTATGCATCTTATTTTTCTTAGAACGTCGGTAGCATTATAAGATGACCACTTACTAAGTTTCAAGGTATAAGTGTTCTCCCTGAGTATGCACTGCTGTTATAGTTCATCGTGTCGAGACACCACGTGATGATCGCGTGTGATAAGCTCTACGTTCACATACAACATATGCAAGCTAGTTTTGCACACGCATAATACTGGGGTTAAACTTGACGAGCCTAGCATATGGAGATATGGCCTCGGAACACTGAGACCGAAAGGTCGAGCGTGAATCATATAGTAGATATGATCAACATAGTGATGTTCACCATTGAAAACTACTCCATCTCACGTGATGATTGGACATGGTTTAGTTGATCTGTATCATGTGATCACTTAGATGATTAGAGGGATGTCTATCTAAGTGGGAGTTTTTAAGTAATATGATTAATTGAACTTTAATTTATCATGAACTTAGTACCTGATAGTATTTTGCATGTCTATGTTGTTGTAGATCAATGGCCCGTGTTACCGTTCCTTTGAATTTTAGTGCGTTACTAGAGAAAGCTAAGTTGAAAGATGATGGCAGCAAGTACACGGACTAGGTCTGTAACTTGAGGATTATCCTCATTGTCGCACAGAAGAATTATGTCCTGGAAGCACCGCTAGGTGCCAGGCCTGCTGCAGATGCTACTGATGACGTTAAGAACGTCTGGCAAAGCAAAGCTGATGACTACTCAATAGTTCAGTGTGCCTTGCTTTACGGCTTAGAATCGGGACTTCAAAGACGTTTTGAACGTCATGGAGCATATGAGATGTTCCAAGAATTGAAGTTAATATTTCAAGCAAATGCCCGAGTTGAGAGATATGAAGTCTCCAACAAGTTCTACAGCTGCAAAATGGAGGAGAATAGTTCTGTCAGTGAACACATACTCAAAATGTCTGGGTATCATAATCACTTGACTCAGCTGGGAGTTGATCTTCCAGTTGATTGTGTCATTGATAGAGTTCTTCAATCACTGCCACCAAGCTATAAAGGCTTTGTGATGAACTATAATATGCAAGGGATGAACAAGACTATTCCCGAGCTCTTCGCAATGCTAAAGGCCACGGAGGTAGAAATCAAAAAGGAGCATCAAGTGTTGATGGTCAATAAGACCACTAGTTTCAAGAAAAAGGGCAAAGGGAAGAATGGGAACTTCAAGAAGAACGACAAAAAGGTTGCTGCTCAAGAGAAGAAACCCAAGTCTGGACCTAAGCCAGAGACTGAGTGCTTCTACTGCAAAGGGACTGGTCACTGGAAGCGGAACTGCCCCAAGTATTTGGCGGATAAGAAGGATGGAAAAGTGAAAGGTATATTTGATATACATGTTATTGATGTGTACTTAACTAATGCTCGTAGTAGCGTCTGGGTATTTGATACTGGTTATGTTGCTCATATTTGCAACTCGAAACAAGGGCTACAGATTAAGCGAAGATTGGCTAAGGACGAGGTGACGATGCGCGCGGGAAATGGTTCCAAAGTCGATGTGATCGCGGTCAGCACGCTACCTCTACATCTACCACCAAGATTAGTTTTAGACCTGAATAATTGTTATTTGGTGCCAGCGTTGAAAATGAACATTATATCTGGATCTTGTTTGATGCTAGATGGTTATTCATTTAAATAAGAGAATAATGGTTTTTCTATTTATATGAGTAATATCTTTTATGGTCATGCACCCCTGCTGAGTGGTCTATTCCTATTAAATCTCGATAGTATAGATACACATATTCATAGTGTTGAAGCCAAAAGATTGAAGTTTAATAATGATAGTGCAACTTATTTGTGGCACTGCCGTTTCGGTCATATCAGTATAAAGCGCATGAAGAAACTCCATACTGATGGACTTTTGGAATCACTTGATTATGAATCACTTGGTGCTTGCGAACAGTGCCTTATGGGCAAGATGACTAAAACTCCGTTCTCCAAAACAATGGAACGAGCTACTGACTTATTGGAAATAATACATACCGATGTATGCGGTCCAATGAGTATTGATGCTCGTGGTGGGTATCGTTATTTTCTTACCTTCACAGATGATTTGAGCAGATATGGTTATATCTATTTAATGAAGCATAAGTCTGAAACATTTGAAAAGTTCAAAGAATTTCAGAGTGAAGTGGAAACGCATCATAGCAAGAAAATAAAGTTTCTACGATCTGATCGTGGAGGAGAATATTTGAGTTACGAGTTTGGTCTTCATTTGAAACAACATGTGATAGTTTCACAATTAACGCCACCTGGAACACCAGAGCAAAATGGTGCGTCCGAACGTCGTAATCGTACATTATTAGATATAGTGCGATCTATGATGTCTGTTACTGATTTACCGCTATCATTTTGGGGTTATGCTTTAGAGACAGCTGCATTCACTTTAAATAGGGCACCATCAAAATCCGTTGAGACGACGCCTTATGAACTGTGGTTTGGCAAGAAACCAAAGTTGTCATTTCTTAAAGTTTGGGGCTGTGATGCTTATGTGAAAAAGCTTCAACTTGATAAGCTCGAACCCAAATCGGAGAAGTGCGTCTTCATAGGATACCCAAAGGAAACTGTTGGGTACACCTTCTATCATAGATCCGAAGGCAAAATCTTTGTTGCTAAGAATGGATCCTTTCTAGAGAAGGAGTTTCTCTCGAAAGAAGTGAGTGGGAGGAAAGTAGAACTTGATGAGGTAACTGTACCTTCTCCCTTATTGGAAAGTAGTTCATCACAGAAATCAGTTCCCGTGATCCCTACACCAATTAGTGAGGAAGCTAATGCTGATGATCATGAAGCTTCAGATCAAGTTACTACCGAACCTCGTAGGTCTTCCAGAGTAAGATCCACACAAGAGTGGTACGGTAATCCTGTTCTGAAAGTCATGTTACTAGACCATGATGAACCTACGAACTATGAGGAAGCAATGATGAGCCCAGATTCCGTGAAATGGCTTGAGGCCATGAATCTGAGATGGGATCCATGTATGAGAACAAAGTGTGGACTTTGGTGGACTTGCCCGATGATCGGCAGGCCATAGAAAATAAATGGATCTTTAAGAAGAATACCGACACAGATGGTAATGTTACTATTTACAAAGGTCGACTTGTGCGAAAGGTTTTCGACAAGTTCAAGGAGTTGACTACGATGAGACTTTCTCACCCGTAGCGATGCTTAAGTCTGTCCGAATCATGTTAGCAATTGCTGCATTTTATGATTATGTAATTTGGCAAATGGATGTCAAAACTGCATTCCTGAATGGATTTCTGGAAGAAGAGTTGTATATGATACAACAGGAAGGTTTTGTCGATCCAAAGGGTGCTAACAAAGTGTGCAAGCTCCAGCGATCCATTTATGGACTGGTGCAAGCCTCTTGGAGTTTGGATAAACATTTTGATAGTGTGATCAAAGCATATGGTTTTATACAGACTTTTGGAGAAGCCTGTATTTACACGAAAGTGAGTGGGAGCTCTGTAGCATTTCTAATCTTATATGTAGATGACATATTGTTGATTGAAAATGATATAGAATTTCTGGTAGCATAAAGGATACCTGAATAAGAGTTTTTCTATGAAAGACCTAGGAGAAGTTGCTTACATATTGGGCATCAAGTTCTATAGAGATAGATCAAGACGCTTAATTGGACTTTCACAAAGCATATACCTTGATAAAGTCTTGAAGAAGGTTCAAAATGGATCAGTCAAAGAAAGGGTTCTTGCCTGTGTTACAAGGTGTGAAGTTGAGTCAGACTCAATGCCCGACCACTGCAGAAGATAGAGAGAACACTACTAGGAAAAGGCATGCTAGTGGCGCACCGATTTTGCCTTCTAATGGCCCACTACTGGTGCGCCACTGGCATCACGCCATTAGAATTAAATTCTAATGGCGCACTCACCGTGCGCCATTAGTATTCGGTGTTCTAATGGCGCACCATGTAGTGCGCCATTAGTATAGCTCGCAAGGCGCCATTAGAATGCCTCCTGGGGCCATATGTACAAATGTGCTTTGGCATTCTAATGGCGCACCAGCAGCTAATGCGCCATTAGTGTGATGATCACAGTGCACCATTAGTGTCTTGTGTGGTGCGCCATTAGTATGAATATTAGGTTTTATTTTTTTTGCTTTTCTGATTTTTGCACAGGTTACAAAATATATTATTGCATAGAATATAGACAGCAGCGCACAGCAACATCAGAGTCATCAAATACAACCGAATACAATTCATCATATTAGTCTCCGGATTCAAAAGACCGGACAAAGATAAAACATTACAAGTCTCAAGACCGCGAGTATCGAGTTTGCCTTCACATTACAAGTCGATATCGATCATCTAAACTACCATCTCATAGAAGAGAGCTGTGGTCATCACGATGAGCATCATCGCCATCAAACTGGTCTTCATCCGTTCCTCCAACGCCCTCCTCTCTCCCGCTAGATAGCGGGCGATCTAGATTCGCCTCCGCCCTAGTGGTGTACCTTTGTAATCATATCACTGAAACGGTGAACCTGTCTCCGACACTCCTCCCACCATCATAGACTCGGAACCTTACCCTTGTACACGACATACGACGGCATCTCTATGCACAAGCCAAACAATGCATAATACATAAGCAATGTGTAAGTATGCAACAAAAGGATCGGAAGAGAAAAGCAAGACATTAATAGCACGATTCATGGTCCTACCAATAAATAGCATCGACACATCTAAGTTGAACAATCGTCCAAACCAAAGAGACATACTAATTCATTAAAGTTTAATTACAACATGAGCCAATCAATGTTTCGTAACTACACATCACTACTTTCGACTCAACTCATCGGACATGAGCGTGGGTGAAGCCGCCGTCTGTCGTGATGGTCATGAAATCACGGTCGTTGTCACCCTGCATTTGTAGCGTTACATCTATCTCACCGTTGGACGGTTGATATCGAGGAAGAACTGCCCACAAGATGAAGGACATCTTGATGGATGATGTCCGCAAACTCGATCGGATGCGAAGAATTCTTGTCCGAGGTCCGCGGCCCCGGATTGCCGACAAGCTCGTGGCCCAATGTTTGAGATTATCTGCAGCGTATGGTGATGATGGTCCTTACGACGCCTCGCATGTGATGGAGGGCGAGTAGGCATCCTTCGATCGCTAAGCGGCTGCTTGACGCAGCGTAACTTCGTATTGTGTGAGAAGATGTGCTTGCCGTGCTTACTAACCGGCTCGTGAAGGTGCTCTCCAGTGGGCGAGCTGGGAGAACATCATCAAGAACTTTCTTCACATTTGTGTAGTCTATCATGGAGTTACGGTTCGGGTCGAAATACGTGGCCATGGAATATTTCGGGCTTAAGAGGATGAGTGTGCAATGTGTGTCACTTCACAGAACACGGAATGTTAGAAAAAAGAACGATTGAAATCTAAGAAATCATATGTTACGGGCGTTAAGGGATGACTTACTCGGAAAGTAAGGCACAAGGAAGTTATCCTTATCTGCGCTTGCTGTAATGACGCCTTCGAGGTGTGAACTCGCAACTTGGCGGTCTCCGCCATTGCTCAAGTGCTTAGCACGCATGTAGAAGGGGTCGACTATCACGATGTCCGGGTATTGTCTCTAATGATCCGTGATCCGCAAGCTCAGCGAAAACAGCCGAACGAAGGTGTAGTGCAACGGATGAAGGTTAAACATAGCAAAGATGTCATCAAACCGCAGGCGATCATACCCCGATGTCGCCATCCACAAAGCCCTTGCTCTCGGCACCTTGGCCACGAAAACCGGTATGCCACATCCTTCTCTCGAGACGCCGCTTCTCCAAAATCAGAACACCGTCGTGCAGACTCGCGATAGCACCGTTGCAGATTCAGCATATTTGGTGGTAGCATCGCCTACCCGCCACATGCACCCTCCTTGAGATATCCTTAGGTGAAGGTGGCCCGCCCCGAGCACGGATCGATCTCGGTGCCGGCTGGCTCGCACCGGCGCCTTTGTTAGTCTTTCGCTTCCGCCCTTCTTCTTGATCTCCGTAATGGGACCGAGTTCTGCTCACGCACCGCCTTCTTCAGCGGTTGGGGCTGATAATATTTCGCGCTTAAGCTATCTCGAGGCTCGTGAAGGCGGAGCCGGAGGCGTGTCTCGAGAACTGAACGCCGATTTGACGCTTGTTGCAATTGGATTTCTCCGCCATACCAGCTAGATTATGTGGTCTTGGTTGGGTTCTGAGAAAGAGGCCCACGTAACTCGTCGCATTCCATGTTCGGCAAAGTACTTGTCAACTTTGGTAAATGTACCGTCGCCGTTGTCGCCGCCGTCCGGATCCTGTACATAGGGCTGTCCGGATCCCGCCATAGGGATGTCCGCAGGTCCGTAGCGTTGCTATGGCGTTAGAACGCCTCGATGCGGCTATATCTCCCACGTGTCGGGCACGACTTAGAGGCATAACCGCATTGAAAACAATGTCGCAAGTGAGGTAATCTTCACACAACCCAAGTAATACATAAGGGAAAGAGATACATAGTTGGCTTACAATCGCCACTTCACACAATTACATGAATAAAGCATTACATCATTCAGATACAATCAAGGTGCGACTACGGAACCAAAATAAAAGAAGAACCCCAAATGCATAAAGGTCCCCGATCGAATTCTAACCGGGCTCCACTATCGATCAACTAGAACGAAACAACACAAAGGGCAAGATCATCATCGAAGCTCCTCCTTGAGCATGCGCCACCGCCGGTAACAACGGCACCGCAAACTGGTTTTGAAGTATCCGTGAGCCACGAGGACTCAAAGAATCCCATTACCATGGGTATCAAGACTAGCAAAGCTTAATGGGAAAGGAAGGGTAAAGTGGTGAGGTTGCAGCAGCGGCTAAGCATGATATGGTGGCTAACCAACGCAAATGAGAGCGAGAAGAGAAACAAGCGGAACGGTCGTGAAGCTAGCAATGATCAAGAGGTGATCCCGAACACCTACTTACGCCAAACATAACACGTAAACCGTGTTCACTTCCCTGACTCACGAGAAGAGACCATCACGGCTACACACGCCGTTGATGCGCTTTATTTCGGATCAAGTGTCAAGTTGTCTACAACCGACATTAACAAATTCCCATCTGCCACATAACCGCGGCACGGCTCGAAAGTTTATACCTCGCAGGGTGTCCCAACTTAGCCCATGACAGCTCTCGCGATCATCGGCGAATAGACCTTCACCCGAGACACTCCGATCGACTCGTATCCCGTACATCAAGACATTTCGACAATGGTAAAACAAGACCAGCAAAGCCGCCGGCGCGCCGACATCCCGATAGTAGCCGCACGTATCTCGCCTCGTGCCACGACCGGATGAGCTAAGCGTCAGTACCGACGTAACCCAAGTTGCTAAGGGATGGTCCCAAGACGGTGTTTAGTTTGGACCAACGCTAGACAAGCACCGCCCGGGGGGCTATAAAGATGACCCCGATGCGCGACTCCCAAGGGAAAAAGTAGGTGGTGGTGAGGCAAATGGTAAAAGGCAATGTTGGGCCTTACGGACAAGTTTTATTCAAAGCGAACTGTCAAGGGGGTCCCATAAATCACCCGACCGCGTAAGGGACGCAAAATCCGGGAACATAACACCGTATGACGGAAACTAGGGCGGCAAGAGTGGAACAAAACACTGTGCATAAGGCCGAGCCTTCCACCCTTTACCAAGTATATAGATGCATTAATAATATAAGAGATATTGTGATATCCCAACATAAACCCTGTCCACCATGGAGAAATCTTCAACTTCACCGCAACTAGCAACGCTATAAGAGGGGCTGAGCAAAAGCGTAACATAGCCAAACAACGGTTTGCATAGGAATGGTGTCAAAGGTTAGAGGTTCATGGCAATATGGGATGGCTGGACAAACAGTAATAGGAAGCGCAGATAGCGAAAAGAACGAGGCAACTAGCATAGCAATGATAGTAGTGAGATCCAGGGTAGCGGTCATCTTGCCTGAAATCCCGCAAGGAAGAAGAACGAGTCCATGAAGAAGATGAAACCACGAAGACGAACCACACGAAGAAGAACGAATCCTCACGATCACAACGAAACGGGAACTATCGAAAATAAGCACACAACATAGGTAAACACACCACACATGAACAAGGCATGATGCACAACAAGCATGATGCATGACCAAGCTATATGAAGCTACTCATGGCAAAAGATGATGCAAACAAGAACAACACATCAAGGCAAGTTTAAATGAGGCCGGGAACAACAAACAACAAGTCCGGAAAATCCCCATGTGCATATTTCGAAATTGGTCCAGAACTGAATAAACATTATGTTGAAGTTGTTAAACAGCAAGTTAAAGATCACCACGAGAATCTACACGAAATTCTAGTCAAGTTACATATAAAGTTCATTAAATTCGGAGCTACGGGCTAGAAGATATGAGCAAAACAAGTTAACATGGCATTGATGCAAAATGCACCCAAACATCAAGCAAACACACCAAAACAAGGATGCAACATGATAATATGAAGCTACATGCAAAAACAAGCAAGTTTCATATAGAGCACATTCAAAACGGAGCAACGGGGCAACACATGCACACTATACAAGTCATAGCAACAATCTGTCCAAAACAGCTTCTAGGCATCTTACAAGCATCAAAACAATATGCTACAGCACCCCAACATAATAACAAAAGGCATGGGCATGAAGTACACATAAAGCATAACAAAACAAGAACACTGAGCTATCTCTAGAAACAACTAGAACATGCTCAAAATGACATGGAGATATTGCAAGTAATAACAATTTTAGACTTTAGCAGAAATAACATCAGGTTGCAATGTTTAGAGCAAGAAAACAACATGTTACAGGAGCTTATCATGGCAAACAAAGGCATGGCATGAAACTACTAATAGCATATATCAAAAGACCCTTACTGACCATGAGCTAAAAAGGCACGGAAAATATGATGGCACACATGTAAACATGGCAAGTTTTTATTACAGATTTATACATGGCAGGAACAAACAATAAGTAGGAATGTTCGTGAGCTCGAAACACTCACTACAGAGCAATACATGGCATGAAAAGGCTACCAACAGCAAGAAGGCATGTTTATGAAGCTAAGCATGGCAAGAGCAAGGTCATAGAATACACGGATCAACTACAACGACCTCGTGAAAATTGAATCTCATGCAAACAATCTGTCAGGAAACATTTTCAAGCAACTTTGGAGCAAGAAATGAACATGTTCCAGCAGGCTATAATTGCAACCAAGGGCATGAATGGATAGAACAAGACATGTATATCAAAACATGTTTATAGAGCATCTCCAGATTATGCATAGAATGATTAGTGGAAGCATGTTAACATGGCATCAAATTATAACAGAATCTGTCTAGCAAAACAAAGAACAAAGAATTACCCTACTTTACAAGCTTGATACACTCAGCACACAACTCACAAAAATACATGGTCAACACCTATGGAAAGATGGCATGGCAAAGTTCAACATTCATGTAGAGCTCATACTCATAGGATGCACACATAAATCATGGCAAAATGACAAAACAAAGAAGTTATAACAGCCAGAGATTAACATCCTAAAGCACTCTTCCAACAGCATTTCGGGCATCAAGATGAGCTCAAATGCAAACGATGCAATGGAGAGAAATGATGTACCCGTCGAGACGAACAATTTGACATATTATACGCGCAAAACGGAGCTACGGATGCAGAGATGCAGCAGGTCAAAGTATGCAACATTTTATGAGTTTTTGGGACCGCAGCTCGAAAAAATGGACGGCGCAAAATAGCAAAACGACACTCGGGGCGCGGGATAGAGAGGCGACGCTCACCTTGCGGCCTAGAGGGCCGGCTCGGTGTTGGGCTGGGCCGCGGGGAGGCTGGAGCTGGCTTGCGGGCGGGCGCTGGCTGGGCCGGGCTCACGAGCAGCACGGGAGGAGCAGCCTCCGCTTCCCTCCCGAGCACGATTCATGGCGGCGGTGGTGGTTGACTCGCCGGATCAGCTCGATCCGCGCAAGACGGCGATAAGGGAGGCCGGAACGGCGGATCGAGGGTCGGGCTCTCGACGGCGACGGCGCTGCAAACGGAGGATTTGAACCGACGCGCCCATGACTCGGCGAAGCCGCAGCGGTGACGGGCGGTCGGAGATGGCGGCAGGAGGGCGGCGCCCGCGCGAGGCGGACGACGGCGGTTGGCGCGAAGCCGAGGCGCAGCGGCGCGCGCGGCGCGTGTCTCTCGCGGTGAGGAGGCGAGGCGGCGCTGGCGGCGGAGGTCGGGCGCGCAAGGGCAAGACGCCGGCGACGAGGCCGAGGCACGCCGGCGGCGAGGCCGGGCGGCTTCGGGCAAGACGGGACGGGCGGCGCGCGCCGCTGGCCAGCGCTGGCGGGCGCTGGGCTCGATGGCGCAAGGCGCAGAGAGAGAGAGAGGGTCGGCGAAAGTCTGTGGCGGCGCCGAGTGGTGACGGCGGCGGCGCGGCAACGTGGCGCCGCTCGATTGGTCCGGCGACGTCGGGCGGACGGTCCGGCGCGGACGGACAAGGTCCGGCGCGGTGAGGAGGAAAACTGCTAGGGTTTGGGGATTCATCCGCGAAAAATGGAGGGAGGGCTTATATATAGATAGAGGAGCTAGGAGAGTCCAAATGAGGAGCGAGCTGCCACGCGATCGTGATCGAACGACCGAGGGAATGGAGGGAGTTTGGTGGGTTTTGGGCCACTTTGGAAGGGTGTTGGGCTGCAACAAAAGGCTTTATGTTACCTTGCTAACTGCTGAGTACCAAACGACCTCCAAATGGCACGAAACTTGACAGGCGGCCTACCGGTGTTATACCAAGGCCGCTTGGCAAACCTCGGGCCATTCCGAGAAAGTTTAATACCCACACACAACAAGAGAGAAGAAGGGGACGTCGGGTGACATAGGAGCGCCGGATTGCAAAACAGACAACGGGGAAAATGCTCGGATGCATGAGACGAACACGTATGCAAAACGAAATGCACATGATGACATGATATGAAATGCATATGATGACATGGCAAATGCAACACGCAAGCAAAAGACATGGCAACAAAGGCGAATAACTAGCGGACACCTGGCGCATCGGATCCGGGGTGTTACAACACTCCACCACTACGAGAGGATCTCGTCCCGAGATCTAGGATGGCACCGGAGGGAAAACGAAGAGGAAGAGGAGAGGTAAAACTAAGTTGCTTCTTTGACGAACGAGTGAAAACCATGAACCTTGAGAGGTTGAGCAATTTAAAAGAAAGAGTAACAACAGAGATGAACGAGATTGCAAACAATCCGTTAGAAAAGAGGAACAAGGAGTATGATGAGAACCAAGAGGTTGCAAAGACATGAATCAAGAGTTTAATGGGCAAGATAGAATTCAAAACCACTCAAAGTTAAAACAAGATGGGAGAGGAAGAATTGGGCAAGACTCTGTTGAACACGGAAGGAATAGAACATGAGCTTGAGAAGATGAGATGATACTTGCTGAAATCAACAACACACTGCCTCCGGAACTAAAGAATAGGAGATAGACCATTGGAATAACAGAATGGAGAAGAAAATGCCAACTTCTGCCACAAATGAGCTTGGAAAGCACCCTTCCAAGAAGGTTAGAATAGAGTTGTTGGAAGACCAACAACGAAAAGAATAAATTTGTAGTGGGCTTATGGAAAACATCTCAACATTATGAGGTGACAACCCGGCCACTAACGGAAACAAATGCTAGCTTGAGATCAACGAAGAGATGAAAATTGCTTTCGCCGAGAGGATAGGAGAAAACTTGGATCATTGATAAGCACCACAAAAAGCAACATTCCTTAGGGAAGGCTTTAGGTGAAATCTATACCAAGATAACTCCAATGAAGAGATTGACGGTTGAAAAGATCTCTTGACCAAGAGAAAATGATGGATTTGAATATACCTCATTCTTGACAACATGTGAATCATGAAACACGAACTCAAATATTCAAGAATGACATAACACCACCTCAAAAGATAAGGTCGAAAGAATTGCACTTTGGAATGCAAGATGAAGAATGCTTGAACTCCTCAAAACAAAACATGTGTTGAGCACCATGTTTTTTTTTGAGTATAGCTTGGCGGATCATAACTTCAAGAGAAATCTTGAAGAACAATTGAAGAATGAAAAAAAAACCTTGATAACCACCAAGTAGAGCTTCCATGAAGAACTCCGGTAATAAAAGTATGATGGAAAGAAAGAGAAGTTGAAAACACAAGGTGAATCCTTGCAATGATTTAGATGGATCTCCGTGATAATTAGAGCTCGGAACTCCGGGAAAAGAGAAGATGAAACAAATGAAACCGAGAATTTTAAGGGCCTCCGGAATAATGAATTAATCACTTGGATGAACAAGAATAAGAATTATGTTATGCTTATCCTTCACCAATTAAATTGATGACAATCAACGGATTTGGCATACTACTTATTCTCGTAGAAAGGATTAAAAGAGATGTATCGCAAACTTGAGAAGGTCTTCAACGAACCACCAGTAGGATTTGGAAAGAACGAATGGATTGATATGATAATGAAGGAAGTGAAATCTTGAACGAACCACCGTAAGAATTGAAAAGATCGAAGTAGGGGTGCATCACCGGTAAGAATTAGCAAATGAACGAAGGTGCTTGAGACAAACTAGATACATGAGAACAAAGAGATCGAGAACTGATTAGAGGATACTTGAATGATGCACCGGTAAGATTTAGAGAACGATAGCTACACGCTGAGAATGAAGAATTATGACATGATGGACTCCGGATGACAAACTGAGAAAGCTCTTGAATATCTCCTGATGGGTGAAAAAGATTCTCACAATCGAAAACAATTATGAGAGGATGGCAACAAGCGAGCACCATGAATCTTGAAGAGAATAGAGCAAGATTAAAGAGAAACTCTTCTTCGGTCTTCAAATGATGAGAGTGACAACGAGAAACACCACCAAGAATTATTGAGGTACACCGGAAGAATCAAAAACGAAGAGGTTGAGCCAATTATGAAAAGAATTTGAAAGATCTTGGAGAAGGCATGTGACTGATGAAATTCATTCTTACGTCACACTTGAAAAGAATTATGAATGCTCCGGGGGAATTAGAAGAGTCAGGTAAGATCCTGGGAAAAGACCTGTGGGTTAGGGCCCACTCAAAAGAAAACACCGTTGGAAAGATTTAAAAGAGATGTTGCACCGGTTGAATTAAATGACTTGAATGAGATAGCAATTTCGAAAGAGCTTGAACGAATGCAGAGTGGAAACACGAACCTTCGAGATATCTTGAGCACTCCGGAATAACAAATAGCGAGAAGTAGAATGATAATGAGGTGCACCGGTATGAGAAGACATTGAAATGAGGAAAAGAATATGATGAATATCGAAAGCTTGAATAGGATCCACCGGAGAAGCAAAAGAACGAAGGATGATGGACTTGAAGCTCGTGAGCATCTTCATGGGAAATCACCGGATAAGAACATTGATTGAAAAGAATGAAGAGACTTCACATGAATAAATGGATACTTGATTAAGAAATCTGTGTCCTTGAAGAAAAAGGGTGGGAGGGTGGGAAAAACAAAGACAACTTGAGATGAACGAAACAAACACCGTTGAGAAAACTTAGAATTTATCTTGCGGATGGGGAGAATGATCGGATCCACTTGAAGAGAAGCACACCGGTAGGAAAAGAATTAACATGACAACCTCAATGATCAAAAGGATTAGTATTCACATAGCAATATGAGAACACCGTTTAGGAAAAAGTATGGATTCAACATTTGACATCGAAGCAACTCGAATACCACAATTAAAAAAAACAAAGGATTGGCTTGCAGAATAAGCGGAACAAACATATGATAGAGATTTCGTCCAAGTTTTCGTGGGGGGCCTACACGGGCTCAATTGTACAGCACCATCATGTACAAGGCAAAGGCACATGACATACGAAGCGCCCCAGTCGGCATAGCCAAGGACTCTTTAAGACACAATGAGACCATCAGAAACCAACCGTGAATAGGCGGACCACTAGACGTCGAACCCCAATTTCATATCATACATCCGCTGGAAAGATATCCTAAGAGCTACTTGAATTCCCACCTATAAAACTCCCAAATTTTCCGGTTATGCAATCGGTGTTGGGGATACAGGAGCAATATATCTCACCCAAACTAACAATCCCTACATCCACCAGATCCATCCGTCAACACATAACCAAGAAACCTTCGAAATCGTCTACCTCAACCTTCAAAAGCATCCGTTATACGAAGTCATGGCAATACTCCCGTACTCACCTCAAGATCGGGTTAGCAGGGTTATCTCACCAACAACTGCATAAAAGAGATTTTCGATGTCGGCGATTAAACTCGTATTCCAGAATCGCAACGATAAAATTATGACGACAACACCTCGGAGCTCAACTCCCGGACACCGCCACAACCCCTAAATGTCGAGGCAACCAAGACAATGTTGTCATCATAAAACCATCGAACGATTCTAAGATACCCGCGTGATCCTAAAATTTTTTAGTGAAATTTGAGAAGAGAAGAGTCAAAACTCTACGTCAGATACCTCACCGTAAGGTCAAGGACCGGGAGTAAAATAACCCTACTCTCGATATATATAATCCTAAATGACTCAAAACATTTTTCTAGACACAACTCGCCGCTAAAAACGATCAAGCAATGGGGCTCCTAAGGTCGGGAAGGCTCGATTACCAACTTGTATCGCCTCGATGCGGCTATATCTCCCACGTGTCGGGCACGACTTAGAGGCATAACCGCATTGAAAGCAATGTCGCAAGTGAGGTAATCTTCACACAACCCAAGTAATACATAAGGGAAAGAGATACATAGTTGGCTTACAATCGCCACTTCACACAATTACATGAATAAAGCATTACATCATTCAGATACAATCAAGGTGCGACTACGGAACCAAAATAAAAGAAGAACCCCAAATGCGACAAAGGTCCCTGATCGACCTCAACTGGGCTCCACTACTGATCAACTAGAACGAAACAACACAAAGGGCAAGATCATCATCGAGCTCCTCCTTGAGCATGCGCCACCGCCGGTAACATAGGCACCGCAAACTGGTTTTGAAGTATCCGTGAGCCACGAGGACTCAAAGAATCCCATTACCATGGGTATCAAGACTAGCAAAGCTTAATGGGAAAGGAAGGGGTAAAGTGGTGAGGTTGCAGCAGCGGCTAAGCATGATATGGTGGCTAACCAACGCAAATGAGAGCGAGAAGAGAAACAAGCGGAACGGTCGTGAAGCTAGCAATGATCAAGAGGTGATCCCGAACACCTACTTACGCCAAACATAACACGTAAACCGTGTTCACTTCCCGACCACGAGAAGAGACCATCACGGCTACACACGCGTTGATGCGTTTTATTTCGGATCAAGTGTCAAGTTGTCTACAACCGACATTAACAAATTCCCATCTGCCACATAACCGCGGGCACGGCTCTCGAAAGTTTATACCTGCAGGGTGTCCCAACTTAGCCCATGACAAGCTCTCGCGATCATCGAAGGAATAGACCTTCACCCGAGACACTCCGATCGACTCGGTATCCCGACATCAAGACATTTCGACAATGGTAAAACAAGACCAGCAAAGCCGCCTGGCGTGCCGACATCCCGATAGTAGCCGCACAGATCTCGCCTCGTGCCATGACCGGATGAGCTAAGCGACAGTACCGACGTAACCCAAGTTGCTAAGGGATGGTCCCAAGACGGTGTTTAGTTTGGACCAACGCTTAGACAAGCACCGCCCGGGGCTATAAAAGATGACCCTCGGATGCGCGACTCCCAAGGGAAAAAGTAGGTGGTGGTGAGGCAAATGGTAAAAGGCAATGTTGGGCCTTCTGGACAAGTTTTATTCAAAGCGAACTGTCAAGGGGTCCCATAAATCACCCGACCGCGTAAGGGACGCAAAATCCGGGAACATAACACCGTATGACGGAAACTAGGGCGGCAAGAGTGGAACAAAACACTGCATAAGGCCGAGCCTTCCACCCTTTACCAAGTATATAGATGCATTAATAATATAAGAGATATTGTGATATCCCAACATAAACCCTGCCCACCATGGAGAAATCTTCAACTTCACCGCAACTAGCAACGCTATAAGAGGGGCTGAGCAAAAGCGGTAACATAGCCAAACAACGGTTTGCATAGGAATGGTGTCAAAGGTTAGAGGTTCATGGCAATATGGGATGGCTGGACAAACAGGTAATAGGAAGCGCAGCATAGCGAAAGAACGAGGCAACTAGCATAGCAATGATAGTAGTGAGATCCAGGGTAGCGGTCATCTTGCCTGAAATCCCGCAAGGAAGAAGAACGAGTCCATGAAGAAGATGAAACCACGAAGACGAACCACACGAAGAAGAACGAATCCTCACGATCGCAACGAAACGGGAACTATCAAAAATAAGCACACAACATAGGTAAACACACCACACATGAACAAGGCATGATGCACAACAAGCATGATGCATGACCAAGCTATATGAAGCTACTCATGGCAAAAGATGATGCAAACAAGAACAACACATCAAGGCAAGTTTAAATGAGGCCGGGAACAACAAACAACAAGTCCGGAAAATCCCCATGTGCATATTTCGAAATTGGTCCAGAACTGAATAAACATTATGTTGAAGTTGTTAAACAGCAAGTTAAAGATCACCACGAGAATCTACACGAAATTCTAGTCAAGTTACATATAAAGTTCATTAAATTCGGAGCTACGGGCTAGAAGATATGAGCAAAACAAGTTAACATGGCATTGATGCAAAATGCACCCAAACATCAAGCAAACACACCAAAACAAGGATGCAACATGATAATATGAAGCTACATGCAAAACAAGCAAGTTTCATATAGAGCACATTCAAAACGGAGCAACGGGCAACACATGCACACTATACAAGTCATAGCAACAATCTGTCCAAAACAAACTTCTAGGCATCTTACAAGCATCAAAACAATATGCTACAGCACCCAACATAATAACAAAAGGCATGGGCATGAAGTACACATAAAGCATAACAAAACAAGAACACTGAGCTATCTCTAGAAACAACTAGAACATGCTCAAAATGACATGGAGATATTGCAAGTAATAACAATTTCAGACTTTAGCAGAAATAACATCAGGTTGCAATGTTTAGAGCAAGAAAACAACATGTTACAGGAGCTTATCATGGCAAACAAAGGCATGGCATGAAACTACTAATAGCATATATCAAAAGACCCTTACTGACCATGAGCTAAAAAGGCACGGAAAATATGATGGCACACATGTAAACATGGCAAGTTTTATTACAGATTTATACATGGCAGAACAAACAATAAGTAGGAATGTTCGTGAGCTCGAAACACTCACTACAGAGCAATACATGGCATGAAAAGGCTACCAACAGCAAGAAGGCATGTTTATGAAGCTAAGCATGGCAAGAGCAAGGTCATAGAATACACGGATCAACTACAACGACCTCGTGAAAATTGAATCTCATGCAAACAATCTGTCAGGAAACATTTTCAAGCAACTTTGGAGCAAGAAATGAACATGTTCCAGCAGGCTATAATTGCAACCAAGGGCATGAATGGATAGAACAAGACATGTATATCAAAACATGTTTATAGAGCATCTCCAGATTATGCATAGAATGATTAGTGGAAGCATGTTAACATGGCATCAAATTATAACAGAATCTGTCTAGCAAAACAAAGAACAAAGAACTACCCTACTTTACAAGCTTGATACACTCAGCACACAACTCACAAAAATACATGGTCAACACCTATGGAAAGATGGCATGGCAAAGTTCAACATTCATGTAGAGCTCATACTCATAGGATGCACACATAAATCATGGCAAAAATGACAAAACAGCAAGTTATAACAGTTTCAGTAGATTAACATCCTGAAGCACTTTTCCAACAGCATTTCGGGCATCAAGATGAGCTCAAATGCAAATGATGCAATGGAATGAAATGATGTACTCGTCGAGAGGAACAATTTGACATATTATACGCGCAAAACGGAGCTACGGATGCAGAGATGCAGCAGGTCAAAGTATGCAACATTTTATGAGTTTTTGGGGACTTAGCAGATTTCTGGAAAAAAAATGGACGGCGCAAAATAGCAAAACGACGCTCGGGGCGCGGGATAGAGAGGCGACGCTCACCTTGCGGCCTAGAGGGCCGGCTCGGTGTTGGGCTGGGCCACGGGGAGGCTGGAGCTGGCTTGTGGGCTGGCGCGCTGCTGGGCCGGGGCCCACGAACGGCGCACGGGAGGAGCAGCTCCTCTGCTCCCTCCCGAGCACGATTCATGGCAGCGGCGGTGGTTGACCTCGCCGGATCCGCCTGATCCGCGCAAGACAGCGACAAGGGAGGCCGGGAACGGGCGGATCGAGGGTCGGGCTCCTCAGATCGGTCGACGGCGCAAACGGAGGATTTGAACCGACGCGCCCATGACTCCGGCGAAGCCGGCGATGGCGACGGGCGGTCGGAGATGGCGGCAGGAGGGCGGCGCCGGGAGGCGGACGACGGCGGTTGGCGCGAAGCCGAGGGCAGCGGCACGCTGGGCGGATGTCTCGCGGGCGAGGAGGCGAGGCGGCGGCGGGCGGAGGCCGGGCGCCTGGCAGCAAGACGCCGGCGACGACGAGGTTTAGGCACGCCGCCGGCGTAGGCTGGGCGGCTCGGGCAAGACGGGACGGCGCGCGGCGCGGCAGGCCAGCGCTGGCCGGGCGATGGGCTCGCAGACCAAGCGGGCGCAGAGAGAGAGAGAGGTCGGCGAGTATGTGGCGGCGCTGAGTGGTGACGGCGGCGGCGCGGGGCGACGTGGCGCCATCTCGATTGGTCCGGCGACGTGGCGGGCGGACGTGTCCGCGCAGATGACAGACGTCGTCAAGGCGGAGGAGGAAAAACTGCTATGGTTTGGGGATTCATCCGCGAAAAATGGAGGGGAGGGCTTATATATAGATAGAGGGAGCTAGGAGAGTCCTAATGAGGAGCGGTTTTCGGCCACGCGATCGTGATCGAACGACCGAGGGCATGGAGGGGAGTTTGGTGGGTTTTGGGCCACTTTGGAAGGGGTGTTGGGCTGCAACAAAAAGGCTTTGCGGTTACCCGGTTAACCGTTGGAGTACCAAACGACCTCCAAATGGCACGAAACTTGACAGGCGGCCTGCCGGTGTTATACCAAGGCCGCTTGGCAAACCTCGGGCCATTCCGAGAAAGTTTAATACCCACACACGACAAGAGAGAAGAAGGGGACGTCGGGTGACATAGGAGCGCCGGATTGCAAAATGGACAACGGGGAAAATGCTCGGATGCATGAGACGAACACGTATGCAAAACGAAATGCACATGATGACATGATATGAAATGCATATGATGACATGGCAAATGCAACACGCAAGCAAAAGACATGGCAACAAAGGCGAATAACTGGCGGACACCTGGCGCATCGGATCCGGGGTGTTACAGGCGTTCTTGCCATGGCTTGGCGCCGGCACGACTGGCGGTCTTGTCTGTGGGGTGGTGTCCCCGCCCCAAACGAATCTGGCTCTTCGCCATAGCAGGGCCAGTTCTACGCAGGTGCCGAGGGTCATCTCATCTTCTTCGTCGGCCCTAGCGGGTCGAATCGGAGGTAACAGCTCGTCGCAGCTGGCGGCACCGGACCACTTCAACCCTATACATTGTGGTTGGCATCGGATTACCGTGGAACATGGGGTTGCCGGTTGAACGATTCTGCCTTGGCGACATCGACCAACTCGGCGCCCACGGCGCGAAGAGTGCAAGGCGTCGGCGGTGCCTCGCGAAAACATGTATAGGGCGTCGTGGATGCCCACCAAAGGCAAGGAGATGAAGTCATCGGCCGAGAGGCTTAGTTACCGTGATGCCGCCGAGCTCGGCAAATGTCGAGGCACCGCCAACGGCGGCGCGGTAATCGACGGAGGGGGCGCTTCTCGGCGAGGTGCGGTCGGCGACACCGGGTGCATTAAGCTCAATGCCCGTGCGGTGCGGAGACATGAATACCGCCCACACGGAGACACCAATGGCGCCGCCGCCGAGACACCAATAAGCGCCGCCATGGAGACACCAATAAGCGCCGCCGCGGAGACACCAATGGTGCCGCCGCCACACAGGCGAAGTTGTCGGGCCGTGAAGCCGGGAACCGGGAGGCCCTTTGGCCGCCCGCAATCCACGTCGTCAACCCATGAATCAACGTAGGCACCATGGCATTGAGCCTCGTTCCAAGTTGTTGTTGCACTTGCTCATGGACAAGCTCTGGAATCCGCACCACTTGTGCCTTGAGTTCTTCAACCTCGCGTGTCTGGCTTTCCGAGCTGGTCTTTTTCTCCTTCCGCACACCAGCGGTATAGTATGACCCCCATTTTGTGGACAAGCCTTTGCCGGCCACACGACCAGCTGACGTCGGCTTATCGAGCTCATCCTTCTTTTTCATTACGTTCAACACCCTATTTAAAGGGGTGTCGAAAGGGGAGCTCTTAGATGACCCCGTGCTACTGCTTTCATTGTCCTGCGAAAGGAACATGAACCATTTAGAAATATTGGGGATTAATTAGAGTGCAACCATATGGAGCTAATTACGCGGGGGTGTATTCCTTACCAGAACAAGCTCAAGCGCCCTGGTCTTCGGATCCGTGGTAAGCTCCTTTGTAATCGGGTCCTCCTTGTACCGGCCCCGACATAGTTCCCGGTCTACTTGTCACCGCTGTATTTCTCGAAGGGGCGGTAGGCCTTGCTCGGCACGCCCGCGTCCTCCTTGTCCCATATAGGCTCCGCCACTCTATAACCGCCGGGACCGAGTTTGTGTTCCCTAAGTTCAACTCCCGCATTTCTTTCCCCATCGACTTGATTCGAGGTTGCGGGCTCGCACTTGATCTTGAACTCCTTGTACTCATCTTCGCCATCAAATGATATTTCGCCTTGATCTTGTCATAACTATCACCTTTATCAATCATTCTCTTCACCGCTTCTCCAAGTAGACAGGGCCGTGCTCATCTTCGTGAGGGCGGCATTGTTCACTTTATTCCCTCGAGAGGCTTGTGTTTTCAAATTCGCGGGAACTTGTATCGTTCGTGCAACTTCGTGAAGAGGAGGTTGCGCAAATTCCTCGGTCCTTATGCCTAAGGTTCTCGGTGTTGATCGAGACGGTGTTCGGAGAATGCACCCGAGCTGAACCGAGTACCCTTGACTATATGTTTGGGCTCGTTGATTCCGCCGGAGTCCACTTGAGTGATTCCTCCTTGACGGCGCGGAGCGCATTCGGGCGCCTGTCCTTCCTTTGCTTCTTCGGTTGGCTGCCATCAGTGTGTGCGCCGCCATCATCAGTGGTGGCATCCTTGGCGGCACCATCAGTGGTGTCATCCCCGACGCCACTAGGGGTTGTGTAATCAGGATCGGTGTGTTCAAGCGGTGTCATCATAGCGTGAGGTTGTTCCTCCATCTCTTGGAACAGCTCCCGAATTGCTTGCCGCCAACCACCGGCCTCATCGTTGGGGCCATGTTTCTCTCTAAATAGGAAAAAAGTTTGGTCAAAAGATGGTTATTGTCAAGGAACAAGATCATGGTCTCATGATTTAGGGTTTGTCGACACCGAGGCACCCTAAAAGCCTAAGCTTTCCTCATTTAGGTTCTCATCGACACCGAGGCATCCGGGCAGCCAAGTTAAGTTTTCATCATTTAGGGTTTATCGATGCCGAGGCACCCTAGGTTGGGCCTAATCTTGGCTCTATTGCCACCTATGTTGGGTTTATCATCTAGGGTTTAACGATGCTAAGGATAATTCTAAGTTGGGCCTAATCACTTGGCTCTATTGCCACCTATGATTTAATGCAGCAAGAATGGCGGGGCAGTTGATCCTACTTAACTAAGTACTAAGATAGCCCGCCCATGCATTAGTCGCAAGTACCCCATATGTCCTATTTTAGCAAAGTCATGCTAAAATTCACGGAAAATTTCAGCATGACCTTTGCTGAAAATAGGACATATGGAGTAATTCGAATTTGCTGAACGGAAGTTAATCGACATTCCGCAAACTCAAGGGCCTCTCGAGTACAAAGCAGCAGATCACAAGTTGACAAAATTTCCAAGTAGTACAAAGCAGACATCACAAGTAGTACCAATGAACATATAGTCCAAAGACATTCTGAATTTCGATAAATGACAGCAAGTAAACTCATGCTGATAGCAACAAACTTATAACAACATAAATGAAATTGCAGTTCCAAGTGGGTATGCGAAATAATAAAACCAGATAAATGATTTTGTTCACTCCACTTAACAAAAATAAAGAAATGATTTCTTTCAATACATCTGGTAAGCTGCACATGTGTCATAAATGACAAAGCTGCACATTGTCTAATATGTGTCATAAATGACACTAAGATCTCATTACACTCTACATATGCAGCATCTATAGAAAGAGGCCATCAGTAATATTCGGGTACTGTCACAAAAATCAGTGTTAGGCATGCAAAGATCCCCCACCACATCCTCGAGCCAGCTACCATAGCACGGTACTACTAGTTATACGTGTGCAAGGTTATTGTGATGGATCGGGGAAGAAGTTCTCGAACTTGTTTTACCCGCAGCCTATGTGGGTTCGAAGGTAGCGAAATGTTATTGAAATGTTGAATTTGTTCGGAGATTGCAGTGCAGCTTACATGGATATTGCTCTTCATGATTTATACTCAAACATCAATGATCAATGATTAATGATTTATACTCCAAAGAATTCCAGGAATGATTTTAGGATATTAGTCTAGATTACGAGTTTTAAATCGAGTACTCCATCAGATTGGGATACTACTCTAGATTAGTGTAGCCACTATCTATGTCGGAGTAATGGGTCATGGGTAGGCTGACCCAGGACCCAGGATCTTTCAAGACATCGGGGCAGGCCGCGCCCCTCAGCCGATTCCCAGCTGGCGACCTTCGGGAAGGCCGAAACCCAGCAGGCGACCTTCGAGAAGGCCGAGTCCCAGCTGGCGACCTTCGAGAAGGCCGAGGCCCAGCTGGCGACCTTCGAGAGGGCCGAGTCCCAGATGGCGACCTTCGAGAAGGCCGAGTCCCAGCTGACGACCTTCGAAGAGGCTGAGCCCTCAAGATGACGACTCTGGGACAAGCCGACTCCGGGCTTGCAACCTCTCAAGGGGCCGACTGTGAGAGTCGGCCCGCGACTTATCACGTAGACCGACGCAGGGTACGGCCCCGACGTGGCTGTCCCCTTGAACCCACGGGAAGAAGGCATGGCTACAGTAAGCCGCGTCACCAGGAGATCTCCGGTGAGGCGCGGCACTGTTGCCATGCCTCCCTTGACCTCAGCCACAATGCACGAGGCACTATGCCCACGATGGCGGCGGGTACGGCCCAGAGATCGCCGGGCCCCCCGTCAGTGAGATAGCGGAAGACGGCCGGAGAGTCCGAAGACGGCCCTACGGGAGTCGGCCTCCTCAGAGTCGGCCGCCTCCCGGCCCGGGCCCCACAAGCCATAAACCAGATTGGACGGGGAGTGGCGACAGTGATCGCCTGACAGACGGCGGCACTGTTCCCACGACCCCATGACCAAGCCTGCGTCATCAAGATCGCTGCACAGTGTTCTGCCTGTCCGCGGGACCCGCCAGTCGGCGGGCCCCAGAAGCCGGCGGGGAGGACGGCTGCGAGAGAGACTGATGACTAGGGGCCACGCCTAGTCTGATTACCATTGTACCCCCGGGGGGTAGGCCTATATAAACCCCCCGGGGCACCCATGCAAAGGGTTCGGCCCTGGATAGGTTTTAGACATATAGCAAGAAGGGAAAGAGCTAGCCTTGCTCCTTCCTGCCTCACACAGCTCAAGGAGCACATTGTACTATCACCCCATAGTGATCATGCGGAGACCCCGCAGAGCAGCAGTAGGGGTGTTATCTCCTCGGAGAGCCCCGAAGCTGGGTAAGATTCGCCGGCGTGCATGTCTTCGCCTCATCCCGCTTCGAGCACCGGCGACGTTCTACTCGCCCCACCATGATAAGCCACCCGTTGGCATATGTCGCACCCAACCCCGACATTTGGCGCCCACCGTGGGCGGTACTTATGCTACCGCTGCTTTGCTGGTTTCGCGATCCCGCGGGACCATCTTCGTCTCCACCGCCCCGGCGGCGCGCCGTCTCTCCGGTAGCGCTCGGGGGCTCGACTTCGACCCGCCCCGGAGCGGCCGCCCTAGACGGCGCGTCCTTGTCTCCGGCCTCGCCGCCTTCGTCGTCACCACCGTTGCGACGCCGGCTGTTCGTCCGCGTGAGCGCCGCGTGTGCGGTTCCTCGCTTCGGTCGGCCGCATCCGTGTGCGCGCCGTGCCGCGTCGCTCGCGTCCGCTCCCCTCCGCGTTGTGCCTTGCTCCGGCTGAAACGCGTGTTTGCCACTCCATGTATCATCCACGCAAGCTAGCTAGACGCAAGTCAACCGTGGTCAAACTATACGCTAGCAAGCAAGCAAACACCCTGGCAGCTCGATGGATTTTGTAGCTAGCTAGCTACTTATGTACGTACTGCTTCACGCGCGACTCTCGCCCACCGCCGTACTCTGCTCCACCACCACGTCGAGCTGCGCGTAGCTGTCCGGCCTGCCTCGGGCCGCCCTAGCACTTCGCCCGCGCGCCTCGCGCAGCAGCCGCTCCGGCGCCCCTCCTCGCCCGGCTTGCGGCTCGGGCCGCCCACGCGCCTACCCGCGCTGGCCTCGTCTTTTCCCGCGCCCTCGCGCGGCTCGCCGTCTCCGCGCCACGGCTAGCTCCCGCGAGAACCCTCTTCCTCCCTGCCGATTTCCTCCGTGAGAATCGGACATCTTCGCGTGGTCCCCCAAGGACATGCCAGGTGTACCGACGGAATTCGCCGAGCACAAGCTACATGTCAGGCCAGATGTGAAGCCAGTCAGGCAGCCCTTGTGACGCCTGTCAGAAGAGAAGAGAAGAGTAGTGGGAGAAGAGATAGCCCGGCTCCTGGCAGCCGGCTTCATCATGGAGGTGTTTTTTCCGGAGTGGTTGGCTAACCCCGTACTAGTGCTGAAGAAGAACAAGCAGTGGCGGATGTGCATCGACTACACCAGCCTCAACAAAGCCTGCCCGAAAGACCCGCTTTGCTCGCCAAGGATTGATCAGGTGATAGACTCCACAGCCGGATGCGAGCTGTTGAGCTTCTTGGATGCATACTCAGGATATCACCAGATCAAGCTGAATCCAGCGGACAGACTGAAGACCGCGTTCATCACGCCGTTTGGAGCCTTCTGCTACCTGACGATGACATTCGGCTTGAGGAATGCCGGCGCCACCTTTCAGCGTTGCATGCAGAAATGCCTCCTCAAGCAACTCGGCAGGAATGCCCATGTTTATGTGGATGATGTGGTGGTAAAGACGGAGAAGCGTGGGACGCTGCTAGAGGATCTTAAAGAGACCTTTGAGAATCTGCGCCGATTCCAGATCAAGCTCAACCCAGAGAAATGCGTGTTCGGAGTCCCAGCCGGCCAACTCCTTGGTTTTCTGGTCTCCGAACGCGGAATAGAGTGTAACCCTGTGAAGATCAAGGCCATAGAGAGGATGGAGGTACCCAGCCGACTGTTGGATGTGCAAAAGTTCACCGGCTGCTTGGCTTCAATAAGCCGATTCATCAGTCGGCTGGGCGAGAAAGCTCTGCCATTGTATCAACTGATGAAGAAGACCACTTTTTTCGAGTGGAACCACAAGGGCGATGAGGCATTTCTCAAGCTGAAGAAGATGTCTTGGCGACTCCCCTGTTGGCGGCTCAGACTCCCAAAGAGCCCATGCTCTTGTACATCGCCGCCACCACCGGGTAGTCAAGACAGCTTATTGTAGTCGGCGCAAGGAGGAAGGCAAAGCGCCCCGTCCCGAGAGACCAAGATATTACCCGAGCGAGGTAATCGCCGACCTCCAAGCGAACTACCTCACTACCGAAGATGTGCTACGGCGTGCATTTTGCCGCCAAGAAGTCAAGCCCTACTTTCAAGAGCATCCAATCATCATGGTTTGCACCGCCCCACTCGCCGAGATCATCGAAGTCGAGATGCTTCCGCCGAGTGGCCAAGTGGGCTATCGATCTAGCTCCCAACACGATCTACTACCAACCTCGCTACCGCCATCAAGTCGCAGCGCTTAGCCGACTTCCTCGTCGACCGGGCCGAGACTCGAGATTGCCGCTGCGCCGACTCTACTCATTGGCGGCCGCGCCTCGACGGCTCCAAGATGCGCCCGGCCTCGGGCAGCGTCGTCCTCACCTCCCCAAGGGCGACAAGCTCAAATCGTGCTGCAAATCCACCGCCGCCTCCAACAATGTCGCCGAATATGAAGCACTTTCGTCCATGGGCTCCGGCTTGCCAAGGAACTTCGGCGTCGCGGATCACATGCTATGGCGATTCCGACTTGGTGGTTCAGTGATCATCCGCGATCGACGCCAAGGACGCAAACATGGCAAGCTACCGCTTCTTGGTGCAACAACTCAGCGGATACTTTGAAGGATGCGAATTCCTCCACGCACAAGAAACGACAATGATCAGCAGATGCTTTGGCGCGAAGTCGGCTCCACTCGCCAGCGATACCTTCAAGCGCCGCCCTTGATGCCTCCTCAAGCCGTCTATCAAGCCTTCACCGAATCCGACTCCATTTTGTGCGCCTCCCCAGAGATAGTCGGATCCGACTCAAGACCCCAAAGAAGCGACCTCAAAAAGCTCTGATCAGCCGGGACTGCGCCCGATCGGCAGGATCTGCGCCATCGGCCGGGGACTACGCCCGGTCGCCCAACGATCATGCGTTAGTCGACTGGAGCTGCCCGGTCGGCCAGAGACTCCCTCAATTCAGCAAGCGGCAGCAGAGTCCAACCCGCCGCCTCCCAGCCCAGCCACCCTTGTCCAAGTCGCTGTGGTGGCAGTCGAAGAGATAGCAGCACCTTCATGGGCACAGCCCATCCTCAAGTTCCTAGTCAACAAGGAGTTGCCTGCAGATGAGACTCTGGCTCGGCAAGTACAACGCCGAGCGGCAGCCTACACCATAGTCAACAGAGAATTAGTCAGACGCAGCGTCCTTTGGTGTCCACCAACACAGATAGAATCAGAGCAAGGCCAAGCGATCCTCAAGGACATCCATCAGGGCGAGTGTGGTCATCATGCGGCCTCGAGGGCACTCGTGGCCAAAGCCTTTCGGCACGGTTTCTTTTGGCCGACTGCTCTGGAAGAGGCTAAAGAGCTAGTCAAGAAGTGCAAGGGGTGCCAGGTGTTCCGCTCCAAGCCCCTTCAGCCGGCTTCTGCACTGAAGACAATCCCCATCGCCTGGCCCTTCGCAGTTTGGGGCTTGGACATGGTGGGACCTTTGAAGACGGCCCGAGGCGGCCTGACTCATTTGCTCCTCGCAGTGGACAAGTTCACCAAGTGGGTAGAAGCAAAGCCCATCAAGAAATTAAATGGGCCCACAGCAGTGACCTTCATTGCCGACATCACGGTGCGATGCGGCATACCGCATAGCATCATCACGCATAACGGCACCAATTTCGCCAAAGGCGCCTTGGCTCGTTTCTGCGCGACGCAGGGCATCCGACTGGACCTAGCGTCCGTTGCCCATCCGCAGTCAAACGACCAGGTGGAACGGACCAACGGCCTCATCCTATCCGGCATCAAGCCTCGATTGGTCGAACCACTCGAGCGCTCGGCCGGCTGTTGGGTGGAAGAACTGCATGCCGTCCTCTGGAGTCTGCGCACGACCCCGAACAGATCAACCGGCTTCACGCCGTTCTTCCTCGTCTATGGTGCCGAAGCCGTCATCCCGACGGATATACAATTCGACTCTCGAGTCTCTATGTACACCGCAGAGGAGGCTGAAGAAGCACGCCAAGACGGTGTCGACCTGCTGGAAGAGGGCCGGCTGTTGGCACTCAGCCGGTCCAGCATCTACCAGCAGAGTCTGCGGCGATACTACAACCGCAAGGTCAAGCCAAGATCATTCCAAGAGGGCGACCTTGTGCTACGGCTGATTCAGAGAACAGCCGCCAAGCCTAAGTTGTCGGCGCCTTTGGGAGGGCCCTTCATCATCGACAAGGTGCTAGGGAACAGCGCCTACTACTTGATCGACGCGAAGCCTCGAGCACGCAAGAGAGACGACTCCGGCAAGGAGACAGGCGCCGTGGAGCATAAATCTTCTTGAAGATTTTACGATTGATGCAGTATGTATCGCGCTACTCCCCTTTCTATATTAAGTACTAAGACCTTAGGCCCCCCGAGTCGAGCTCGGGGACTGCCTTTTTGATTATCTATATGATATGGATCTCGCTTCCGAAATGCTTCCTCCTTTTTTATCATACTGTCCAGCACCGGGTCCGACTAGTCGGCCCGGGGACTCGCCGCCTTGTGCTATGAAATGCTCCCTGAGGTCAGACAAGTAATGTGTTGCGCTCAAAGCCGTCCCCTACGGAAAGCCGTAGCTCGCAGAGCGACTGTCGGTAAACGGGGAGATGGAAAGAGCGAGCGCACACATGAAAAATGGCTAAGGACTTAAGAGCTACGCATAGCCCAAGCCGGCTCCCAGTTTCCCCCTACTGAGCCGACTCATGAGCAGTCGGCTCATAGTTTCAACCTTTATCAAGGACGACTGACTTTCGAGAGTCGGCCTGTCGATCTCCGGCCAAAATTGCTACGGCATTCTAAACGACTAAGTACTTGCCTCCCAAGGTAGCTGAGCGCTTGACCCAGCGGCGATCCAGAGCGGCTGCCCGATTAACAAGGCGGCAACCAAGGAAGGCGGCAAAGGAAAAAGTCTAAGAGCCAAAGCAAGGGAAGGCGGAAATTGATAAATATTTACATAAGGCCCTTGGCGAATACACCCATGGGTGGAATTGTTCATAACTAACAAGTTTTGAAGCAAAAGAACAAAAAAAACAGGTAAGGCTGATGCACTCTATGGGGACCTCCGAGCCGGAGGGCCGGAGGCGGCGGCGGCGTCGGCGTCGGGCAGGCGGTCAGGCTGGCGGTCTCGGCCTGGTCGCCTTGACGGTCGCTGGTCCTTTCGAGGCTCGTTGCTGGAGGCACGATCGGGCTGAGGCTGGCCACTTGCTTCGTGTTCTGGCGCCTCCTCCTCCTCGCCTCCGTCCTCCGACTCGCCCTCCCCTTCGGTGCTGGAGCCGATTACCTCCGCCGAGTCTTCCTCGTACCCTGGGTGCATCCCGAACCACTCGGGTGGAACCTCCTCGCCGTCGGCGGCCCGCTCTGGCACAAAGACACTGGTGTCCGTGTACTCGGCGATGGCCGCCGCGCGCTCGACAAGGGCGCCTTCCACGGCCCCCAACTCAGCCTGGGCCTCGGACCGGAACGCGGCCAGGCGGTCCAGGTCCAGCCAGTACCACCCTTGGCGAACTCAGGGCCCGTCGTGCTCGCGCTGGCCGAGGAGCCTTCAAGCTTCGGCGCGACCGGCGACCTCCAGCCAGGTCGGCCGTCCGGTGGCGGTCGCAGAAGCGGCACCTCCGGCCACTGGCGGTAATGACCTGGGCGCCGGCGCGTTGAAGGCGACGCATCAAACGGTGAGCGGGGCGAAGACGAGCCCCGATGCTCAAGATCTGCTCGTCAACAGTTTGGGGGGCGTTGGCGGCGATCACTTCGCCCTGCACCCTCCGCTCCTCCCGATCCGCCTCGATGGCCGGAGGGACGGCCTGCGAGTGACCGGGGAAGAAATCTGCCAAAGACAAGGAAAGAAACAAATGGAAAAACGGAAGAGCGATTCGATCAGAGTCGAAAGACCAAAAAGAGAAGCGGGAGTTACCATCGGCGATGTCCTCGAGCACGTGATAGCCCGAGGTCAGCATCGCCTCACGGTCGGTCCAGGCGGCCCGCTCCATCGCGAACTCGGCTAGGAGGCCCTCTTCCCGTGACTTGGCGTCCTCCTGCGCCTTCCGAAGCAGGTCCTTCTGCTCGGCCAGCTGCGTCGCCAGAAGGTCGCGCTCTTGAACGAGCCTGTCGCACTCTTCCTCCTTAGCACGACGGGCGGCGTTGGCCTCATCCAGCTGCCCCTGAAGGGCGGCATTGGCGTCTGAAGCCCAAAGAAAGATAAAGCATCGTCAACAAAGAAGGTCGCCGGGGAGATCCGGCCCGACTGCTCAGCAGTCGGCCCGAATCTCGGGGACTACAGCCCGCGGGCGCGCCAGCGCGCCCCCACGGAGAAGAAAGAAGGAAAGTCGACGGAGAGATCCGGCCCGACTGCTCAGCAGTCGGCCCGAATCTCGGGGACTACAGCCCGTGGGTGCGCCAGCGCGCCCCCGCGAAGAAGGAAGAATCCGCTCACCTCGACTCTCCGCCAGATCGGCGGTCCGCTTCCTCAGCTCCTCAACGTTGCGGTTGAAGGCGGTAGCGCGGAGGTTGTGATACTCCTGCAAGGCCGGCAAAGCAAAGTCAGCTTTCGGAGCTCGCTAGAGGAGTTCGAGTCGCTGCTTTCGATGCCGACTCGAACTCGGGGACTACACCAGTGGAGTGCGCCGGCGCACGTAAAAAGACAAGAGACTAAAAAGGAAAAAAACAAAGCATACCGGACGGAGGCCGCGAGGCCGGTCGTCTTGGTGTAGAGTTGGGCGTCGCCGTTGCGCAACTTGGTGAGCGTCGAAGCGCTGGTTCAGCGGGCCGGTGCCGCCTTCGCGCACCCAGCCGGTGGGTGCGGCACTGGAGGCTTCGGCATCCAGGTTTGCCATGCCGGCGACGTCAGTCTCCCGAGCTCGCGGTGCGGAGCTCGTCCTCTCGACCCGGCGGCGTGTCGGCACGGCGACCTGGAGAAGTAGTTGCGCATCGGCGTCGTCCGCAGTCGGCGGATCCTGCGGGTCCACCGGCTGCTTGCCGTGCGGCCTCGAAGACAGAGGCGGCGGAGGCGGCGGAGGCGGCGCGCGGGTGTCCGAGCCCGAAGCGTCACCGCCTTCCTCTGCGAGAGGGTTGGCGGTGCCGACCTCCCGTCTGCCCGTGAATTCACGGGAGGCGGCGCCGAGGACGAGGGAGGAACAAGCATCGCCCGCAGCGCGAGCAACGCCTCGGCATCCCGTTTTGCGCGGCGGCGCGCCACGGCCTCATCCAGATGCCGCTGGGCGTTGGCGGCCGCCTTCTCGGCCTGCGCCTTCTCCAGGCGCTCGGCCTCCTCCTCCGCGCGCTTCTCCTGCGCGTTCCGCGCCGTCGCCTCTCGAAGGTCGGCGGCGGGATCAACCCGCCGCGTGTTGGAGGACGTCGCCCCCGACCCCATGACGGAGGGCCTGGCGGCTCTCTCAAGGGAGAGGGGGGCGCTGGAGAAGAAGGAGGGGAGAGTCAGAAAGATTCAAGCAAAGTCAGAAAAGAAACAAAGGGTAAGAGACTTACGAAGAAACAAGTGGCGGCCTCTTCACTTCCTTCGGGAAGCGGTTGGCCTTCGCGGCCGCCTCCTCCCGCTTGGTCGCGGCGGCGGTCCCCCTGGGCTTCTTCGACCGGCCGCCGAGCGCACTCGGCCCGGCGTGGCGCCTTTTTGCGCCGGCTTGGTTGGAGGGGCCGGCTCTCGGTTGGCGGCGCGGGATGACTTCCGCGTCAATGTCATCCTCGGGCCAGTCGGCGAAGGTCGCCGACGGTCTGAGGCCGCCGTCTTCCTCCTCTCCGCCGCCTTCGGCGTCGGCCTCCAGCGCCGCGGCCCCCAAGTCGGGGTCGTCGATGTCGTGACCTCCAGATCGAGGGCGTATTCACGCTGACTCTATCGAGATACCGCAGCGGGCGCCGTGAGGGGATTCTGCTCAAGAATACCAACAAGATCTGAGCTCGAAGCCGGATACAAGCAAGATCGAAGTACAGACGGAAGCAACTTACCACTGGCGGAGGGTTGTCGCGCGAGTACGGCTCCTTGCCGAACTGCCACTCATCGGTGAACTTGCAGTGGGCGATGAGGTTCACCATGTTCGCCACTTCTCCGCGCGGCATGTCTTTGGTGCACAGCCGGCTTGGGTCGTGCCGGCCGCTCATCTGACAGATGAGGTGGGGCCGGCCTTGGAGCGGAAGAACCCGGCGCGCCACGAAGGCGGCCAGGAGATCGGAGGCGACGAGCCCCTCCGACCGCGTCATGACTCGGAGGCGAGCCACGGCGCCGACTCCGGAGGGCGAAAGCGACTTCGACCGCCGGACCAGCTAAGGCGGCGGCCGTCGGCTCTGGTCGAAGGCGGCAGGTTGACCAAATCGCCGGTGGCAACGTTCTTCACGTAGAAGTACGTCTTCTGCCACATCTTCACCGACTTCACCAGCGGGATGGGCGGAAAGGGGTTGTCGGCCGTCGTGCGCCGTGTCGCGATGTATGTGCCGCATTGCGCCGGTGTGCCGGCAGCCTGTGTGCCGAGCTTCGAAGAGAAGAACTCCCCCCACAGTTCGAGGGTGGGGAGAACGCCGATGTAGCCCTCGCACAGGGTGGCGAAGGCGGAGAGAAGCACCACCGTGTTGGGGGTGAGGTGGTGCGGCAGCAGGTTGTACAACTCGAGGAAAGAGCGGAGGAACCCGCTCGCCGGGAGCCCCATCCCGCGCATGAGGTGCGAGCGGAAGATGACCCGCTTTGCCTCCGCGCGGGCGGATTTTCTCCGCCGGCGCAGGCGGGCCTGCACCAAATCCAGCTGGGAGGCGCCGGGTTCAGCGGAGGAACTCGATGTCCTCCGCATCCACGTCCGAGCCATCCCACTCGCCAGAGCGCGAGGCGGGGGGCGCGGCGGAGGAAGAGCTCATCGTCGGCAAGGAAGAAGAAAGCAATGGAGCGAGGCGAAGGAAGAAGAAGGGCAAAGAGCGGGAGGAGTGCGCGTCGCTGTGCCGCCGCCCCCAGCAGCCTTTATAGCCCGTGGCTGAGGAGCCGAGGCGGCGACGTGGGGATTAATCGCGCCACGACCCCACGACGCTTCACGAAAATCCCCACGGTTATTCGCGCCGCAGTAACCACGTGGGGATGCCAACCGCCCTCGGCCGCAGCGGATCCGCTCGGGAGCCGAGGCGCGGTAATGGCGGGCCCCACCTGGCGGCCCGTCCCATCACGCGCGTGGGCAGGTAGGCTATCGCCTCCATGTGGCGTCACGCGATAGGACCGTCCCATAGATGGCAGGGAAGCGTAACCGATACGCCTCCGGTTTACCGCCGCGACTTGCGAGTGGCGGCCTCTCCGGGCCAGCCGACTCAATGAGACGGCTCGACGATGCAAAGGTGACTCGAGTCGGCTCAGAACTCGAAGCTGCCGGCCAGCGAGGCGGCGCCCCGCCGGGCTTCGCCAGCTTTGGGGACTACTGTCGGAGTAATGGGTCATGGGTAGGCTGACCCAGGACCCAGGATCTTTCAAGACATCGGGGCAGGCCGCGCCCCTCAGCCGATTCCCAGCTGGCGACCTTCGGGAAGGCCGAAACCCAGCAGGCGACCTTCGAGAAGGCCGAGTCCCAGCTGGCGACCTTCGAGAAGGCCAAGGCCCAGCTGGCGACCTTCGAGAGGGCCGAGTCCCAGATGGCGACCTTCGAGAAGGCCGAGTCCCAGCTGACGACCTTCGAAGAGGCTGAGCCCTCAAGATGACGACTCTGGGACAAGCCGACTCCGGGCTTGCAACCTCTCAAGGGGCCGACTGTGAGAGTCGGCCCGCGACTTATCACGTAGACCGACGCAGGGTACGGCCCCGACGTGGCTGTCCCCTTGAACCCACGGGAAGAAGGCATGGCTACAGTAAGCCGCGTCACCAGGAGATGTCCGGTGAGGCGCGGCACTATTGCCATGCCTCCCTTGACCTCAGCCATAGTGCACGAGGCACTGTGCCCACGATGGCGGCGGGTACGGCCCAGAGATCGCCGGGCCCCCCGTCAGTGAGATAGCGGAAGACGGCCGGAGAGTCCGAAGACGGCCCTACGGGAGTCGGCCTCCTCAGAGTCGGCCGCCTCCCGGCCCGGGCCCCACAAGCCATAAACCAGATTGGACGGGGAGTGGCGACAGTGATCGCCTGACAGACGGCGGCACTGTTCCACGACTCCATGACCAAGCTCATATCATCAAGATCGCTGCACAAGTGTTACGCTGCTCGCTGGACCCCGCCATCGGCGGGCCCTAAGCCGCCGGGAGGACGGCTGCGAGAGAGACTGACGACTGGGGGCCACGCCTAGTCTGATTACCATTGTACCCCCGGGGGGTAGGCCTATATAAACCCCCCGGGGCACCCATGCAAAGGGTTCGCCCTGGATAGGTTTTAGACATATAGCAAGAAGGAAAGAGCTAGCCTTGCTCCTTCCTGCCTCACACAGCTCAAGGAGCACATTGTACTATCACCCCATAGTGATCATGCGGAGACCCCGCAGAGCAGCAATAGGGGTGTTATCTCCTCGGAGAGCCCCAAGCTGGGTAAGATTCACGCGTGCATGTCTTCGCCATCCGCTTCTGTGCACCGCGACGTTCTACTCGCCCCCACCATGATAAGCCACCCGTTGGCATATGTCGCACCCAACCCCCGACAATCTAACAAAAAAATTCAGAACTGAATTTCAGAGTACTCTAAATGTTGTGTGCCCTAGTATTTCTGTGTTCCCTTGCATTTCTATAACATTTAGTAGCATGACAATTTTATCATGTTGAAAAAAAATTCAGTAACATGAATTTGGCTAAGCCAAGCATGATCTTGCTTGCATTGCCGACTTTGCTACATGAAGCAATAGGGTAGGTTCAGTTTCACTGAATTTTTGAAACTATACATCATTTGCTGAATTTTTGCTCTACATCACTTGCTCTTTGTAAATTATTGCATATATCCAAAGGACTGAATTTTTGAAACTATAGGTGAACCTCTTCAGAAACGCAAAATGCTTAACTCAAACTGTCTAAAATAGTTAAATCCCTTGATGCTTAGCTAATGCAGGCCAACATAATGAAATGAACTACGAATTTGTTCTCTAAAATACATGCAGTGAGGGGATGGAGGAGAAGGAGGAATCACCGGGGAGGGATGGAGGAATGGAGGAAGACGCCAAGTTGAAGCTCCGGCAGCGGCTGGGCGTTGAAGCTCGGTGACACGCGGTGGGCTCCTCCACTCGCTTTGTCTCTGCGTCTCGGCTTGGGCGGAGGACGCCGAGGCGCGGCACGGGCGGAGGGGCGAGGCGAGGGCTGGGGCTGGGCGCGGGCGGAGGCGGTCGTCGTCTCCTCTCGCTCGGGGCGGCGACGCGCTGGGGGCGACGGCGCTGGGGCAAAGTTAGGTCAGTGGGGGATCTGGCGAGGGAGGAGAGAGGCCGAGGGGAATAGGTGGAGGAAGCTTTCTAATGGCGCACCACACGCCGTGCGCCTATAAGTCTGATCATTCTAATGGCGCACCACCCCGGTGCGCCATTAGAATTTTGTTTTAATCTAGCCTCAGAGCCATATCTACAGCCCAACCCTATACAGAACCCACCCACTAGCCCGACTGGTCAAGACGCAAAGACACACACTGGGAGGTCTGGGTTCGATTCCTGTGATCCCCAATATTTTTTATGCATTTTAAATGGTGTTTTTATATTTATTTGTGTTTAAATATGTTCAAACTTGTTTAAATCATAACATAATATTTTTATGCATTTTAAATGCTGTTTTTATATTTATTTGTGTTTAAATATGTTCAAACTTGTTTAAATTATAACAGTAATACTTTTTATAAAAATAGTAAAAAATTTAAAAATATGTTTAAAAAGTCTTGGTCTTGGGGCCGGGTGCTCAGCGGTGGAGCGGGGAGGTTGCGATGGGTGGAGCTAAGCGGGAGGGTCTTGGTGCGATCGAGATGGAGGATCGAGATCGAGATGGAGGGGGAATCGAGATCAAGTGTCCTCATGAATTCAAAAGTGCCCATGAAATTTAAAAATATTCATGATATCAAAAAGTGCCCATGAAATACAATCGAGAAATGAAGACTACGATTTAAATACAATCGGTCTTAGCTAGCTATCTGTTCACAATCTTCTTGCCCTTCTTTTTCGCAAACAGAGTTCTTCTGTGGAGCAGACGTCCTTTAGGTAGGGTGGTCCTGCTTGATATTTTTTATGCATTTTAAATGGTGTTTTTATATTTATTTGTGTTTAAATATGTTCAAACTTGTTTAAATCATAACAGTAATATTTTTTATGCATTTTAAATGCTGTTTTTATATTTATTTGTGTTTAAATATGTTCAAACTTGTTTAAATTATAACAGTAATATTTTTTATAAAAATAGTAAAAAATTTAAAAATATGTTTAAAAAGTCTTGGTCTTGGGGGCGGGTGCTCGGCGGTGGAGCGGGGAGGTTGCGATGGGTGGAGCTAGCGGGGAGGTCTTGGTGCGATCGAGATGGAGGATCGAGATCGAGATGGAGGGGAATCGAGATCAAGTGTCCTCATGAATTCAAAAAGTGCCCATGAAATTTAAAAATATTCATGATATCAAAAGTGCCCATGAAATACAATCGAGAAATGAAGACTACGATTTAAATACAATCGGTCTTAGCTAGCTATCTGTTCACAATCTTCTTGCCCTTCTTTTTCGCAAACGGAGTTCTTACGTGGAACAGGCGTCCTTTAGGTAGGGTGGTCCTGCTTCTTCTTGTGGTGTGTGCTGCTACTTCATCGCCGTCGTCCATGTTCGATCTTGGTCGCCGTGCTTGTCGAAGTCTTGCTCATTGGCTACTCCATCCATTCCGATGATCTTCCTTTTGCCTCTCCTCACGACAACACGATTGGGCTTTGGCGGGTCGGTAATGAAGAAGCATTGGTCCACTTGGGAAGCCAGTACCCATGGCTCATTTTTGCGGTGACGCTTATACCATGGGTCTTGATTTGGCTTCGGTATAACCATGGTGGTGAAATACCGTCTTCTTTTATGACGTTTTGGCCCATCGACACGGAACATCGGGACCTTCTCTCGGCAGAGCTCAGCTCCCAGATCTCCTCGATCCTTCCGTAGTATATGTCCTTGTCGTTACCGGTGTAGGATTCCATCGTTACCCCGGAGTTCTGATAACCATCGCTCTTCATGTCCTTGTCCTCGGTGTAGAATGTGTAGCCGTTGATATCGTACGCCTCATAGGTCATCAAGTTGTGCTCGGCGCCCTGTGACAAGGCGAATATGAGTTGTTCTTCCGCGGAAGAATCCTCATGTAAAGGGTACGACAGAAGCTTCTGCTTGAACCAACGCGTGAAACATGAGTTGTGCTCTTTGAGTATATCTCCGTCCGTCCTCTGTTGGCCTCGGTCATTGTACGTCTTCTTAATAAAGGTTTTGTGCTCTACCACCCAAGGATCGACCACGTCTATGTGTTGTAGCACGACTAGGTTTGCTCTTTCAAAGTCGGCGAGTCGACCCTCGAAGTCGACATGCATTTCGCGGCGACCCTCATGGTGACCCCATCCAGCGAGCCCGCCGAGGTGCTGCTGATGGGCGTACCAACGGGTTCTCGATGCCTAGATAATTCGTGTAGTAGGAGATGCACTCTTGATCGAAAGCCCTCGCTATGCTTCCCTCTGGGCGTGACATGTTGTGAACGTATCCTTTGATGACACCATTCATCCTTTCGAACGACATCATGCTTTGCAGAACGTCGGCCCGAGTTGGATGATATCCTCCACTATATGGACCAGCGGATGCACCATAACGTCAAGAATGCGGGCGGAAGTACATCTCAAGCTCGCATAGTATCACCACGATCTCTTCGTGTAGCCTTCGAGTTGCCTCCGCCAATCGACTTCCGAGAGATGGCGTCGAAAAAGTTGCATAGGCCAAATAGCGCTTCACGGACGTGCGCGTCCATGATCCCACGGATTACAATCGGAAGTATCTGCGTCATCGACCGCGTGATAGTCATGAGACTTCATCCCGCTGAACTTCGCTTGGCTGGGTCTAGGTATCCGCTTATCTTCCCAGCGTAACCGTAAGGAAGTTTTACTCCTAGGAGGCGGTGAAAACTGCTCGATCTCCTCCCGACTTATAGTGAAGCACGCGGAGGGTAGTCATTTCCGATCTTCTTGGCCTTTTTGCCTTTGCGACGACTTTCCGTGTCCTTCGCCTCATCATCATCATCATCATCATCATCATTAGCGTGAAGCTCCTCCCTGATGCCCATTGATTTCAAGTCTGCCCTTGCTTTCGGCCCATCTTTGGTCCTCTCGGCATGTTGAGCGGTACCAAGCACTCTCGCACACGTTCTTCGTGATATGCATGACATCAAGGCTGTGAGGCACACGGTGGATCTTCGAAGATGACAAGTCCCGAAAACAGACCTCGTTTTCCATACCTTCAGCAGCTGCTCTGGCGCCTTCGCTTCTTTCGGCGGTGGGCGTCTTTCCAATTTTTCAACAGCTTGTCTATTTCCTCGCCGCTCCTCGTACAGGGCGTTTTCGGGTTCGGTTTCACCATCGAACAGATCCTTGCATTTCCTCCACGGGTCATCGTCGCGAAGCCACCTCTGATGTCCCATGAACACGGTTTTCGAAGACCCGTGATCTCTATCTAGCTGGCGATACGTTGTGTCATCCATGCACCTTACGCATCCGAAAATCCGTGGACTACCCGCCTGCCGAGATATCCGTAACCGAGATAGTCGTGCACCGTCGTGAGCAAAGTGTGGCTCTCATAGGGAAATATTCTTTCTCTGCGGCCCCGTATTGGCTGGCGTTTTCCACAGGTGTCTAGCTCCTCCTTCACAGCCCCAGATCTGATTGATGTCGTTCCTGGTTGTTTCGCCCTTCAATTAGCATACTCATGTGAATGTACTTCCTCTTCATGCACAACCAGGGGAAGGTTGTACATCCACACAAACACAAGCCAGTGCTATGTGTGCTTCTCGGCTGCCAAACGGATTGACTCCATCGGTGCTCGCGCCCGACGATGTTCCTTGGATCCTTCCCAAATTCTGGGTCTTGAAGTTCAACGCTTGCCACCGCTCGCATCCTTAGGGTGACTCAGCATCTTGTCTTTTTATTTATCTCCGGATCATTTCCGTCATCTTCCCTTCTTCTCCTCCCTATCCGCGTGCCAACGCAGGAGCTTTGCTACCTTAGGGTCCGCGAAATACCGCTGCAGACGAGGAGTGATCGGAAAGTACCACACCGATTTTCGAGGAGCTTTCTTCCTCTTCTTGTATCGAGTGACGCCAAGACACGGACATATGGTAGACTCGCGTGCTCGTCCCGATAAATGATGCAATTGTTCATCCACACATGGTATTTCACGTGCGGTAAATCCAGAGGACACACGATTTTCTTCGCCTCCTCGAAACTGGTGGGCACTTGTTCCCCTTGGGAAGACGTTCGTTCGAGAATGACATGTTCTCGTCGAAGCATCGTCGGTCATTTTGTGTTTTACCTTCATCTCGAGCCATGAGCGTTACTTTCAAAGGGTATCCTCGGGCCTGCATCCTTCATAAAATGGAGTAACGCGTCTATCTCCAGTTGATCCAGCTTGGCTTTCTCTCGGCGGCAGCTCTTGCGTTATCCGTTAAGCGAGAAGCAGCTCTTGAATATGAGGGTCCTGCACCCAGCCTCCATCGTCGCTCTGCTCCAACATCTTCATCTTCATGATCATGCCCTTCATCTTGATCTTCCTCATCATCATGTACGACATCTTCTACATGATGAGTGTGTACAGCATCACCGTCGTGATCATGTCCTGGAGATTCTTCGTCTTCTCGCCCGCCCTCGCCGCGGTGGTACTTGTCTTGTTGCCCTTCCTCATTTCTTCCCCGGCCCCGGCCATGGACGACTTGATAGTCATCTTCATCACCTTGCCACCGATAGCCATCCATGAAACCACGCAAGAGCAGGTGGTCCCGACCTGCCCGAATCCGGTCCGCAATAAGGCTCTTCACTTGCATCTTCGACATGGACATCTTATCTCCGTCTCGTTCTTTTGAAGCATCTCGGCCTTCATGAGCTCAAAAACTTATTCACGATGCCTTCACCATCGTGGCGCACCATGGTCGCTCATGGGTAGAGCAAAACGATATGTTAGAACCAAGAAAAAATTTGGCATGACCTTCCCTAAAAATAGGACCAAAAAGAATGCATAGTGCCAAAATTCTGCTAAACGGAAATGAATCAAAACATTCCGGAAAAATATTGGCAACTATCGCATATTTCAAATACCGTACCTTCAAACACAAACATATATGCAACACCACAAACACATGCAACACCACAAACATACATAGATCTAGCTAGGCCACAAAAGTGCATGTGCACGTTGTTGGAGCGAGCTAGGGAGAAAAAAAGTAGATCTATATCATGAAGATAGCTTTCCCTTACTTACCTATCAAAAAGGTAATTTCACCACTTAATTTTGTTGAATCTATGGTGGAAATGAGGTGAGGAGGAGGAGATGGCGAAAGCTTGGAGAAGGAGGTGGATAGAATGAAGTGGGGAAAGTGAGTGGGTAGGTGTGGGCTGTCCAAAATATCTTGTTGGTCCCAGGTTACTAATGGCGCACCAGAGAAAATGTGCCATTAGTAACCAAATTACTAATGGCGCATCACAGACGGTGCGCCATTAGTAGTTTTGCAAAAAAGTAAAAATAATAAGTATATATACTAATGGCGCATCACCTCTTAGTGCGCCATTACTAGTTTAAACTAGTAATGGCGCACTGTGCGACGATGCGCCATTAGTAGTTTTGCAAAAAAAGAATAAAACAAAATTTACAAGAATGGCGCACTTTGCGCTTGGTGCGCCATTAGTAGTTATAGATAGTAATGGCGCATTATGGACCAGATGCGCCATTAGTATGTATGGGAAAATGGAAAATAATAATAATTCATACTAGTGGCGCACCCTGTTTACGGTGCGCCATTAGTGTCTTCCACACTAATGGCGTATCACAAGCAGGTGCGCCATTAGTATATAGTAGTGGCGCACTGCTTCCACGGTGCGCCATTAGAATCAATCCTATCTATAGCCCTTTTCCTAGTAGTGGAAAATGAAGGTCATTCCCTATGCTTCAGCCATAGGTTCTATCATGTATGCAATGTTGTGTACCAGACCTGATGTATGTCTTGCTATAAGCATAGCAGGGAGGTACCAAAGTAATCCCAGAGTGGAGCACTGGACAGCGGCCAAGAACATCCTGAAATACCTGAAAAGGACTAAGGATATGTTTCTCGTTTATGGAGGTGAAAAAGAGCTCGTCATAAACGATTATGTCGATGCAAGCTTTGACACTAATCTGGATGACTCTAAGTTGCAAACCGGATACACATTTTTATTGAATGGAGGAGCTGTCAGTTGGTGCAGTTCCAAGCAGAGCGTCGTGGCGAGATCTACGTGTGAAGCGGAGTACATTGCTGCTTCGGAAGCGGCAAATGAAGGAGTTTGGATGAAGGAGTTCATATCCGATCTAGGTGTCATACCTAGTGCATCGGGTCCAATGAAAATCTTTTGTGACAATACTAGTGCAATTGCCTAGGCAAAGGAATCCAGATTTCACAAGAGAACCAAGCACATCAAGAGACGCTTCAATTCCATCTGTCATCAAGTGTCAGAAGGGGACATAGAGATTTGCAAGATACACATGGATCTGAATGTTGCAGACTGATACGTCCATTTTGCATCATGCTTTTATATCGATATTTATTGCATTCTGGGCTGTTATTTCACGTTATGTCACAATACTTATGCCTATTCTCTCTTATTTTACAAGGTTTACATGAAGAGGGAGAATGCCGGCAGCTGGGATTCTGGGCTGGAAAAGGAGCAAATATTAGAGACCTATTCTACACAACTCCAAAAGTCCTGAAACTCCAGGAAAGTCATTTTTGGATTTATTAAAAAATACTGAGCGGAAGAAATACCAGAGGGGGGCCACCCACCGTCCATGAGGGTGGGGGGCGCGCCCTACCCCCTGGGCGCGCCCCCTGCCTCGTGGGCCCTCGACAGCCCTCCGGTGGCCATCTTCTGCTATATGAAGTCTTTTACCCTGGAAAAAATCATAAGAAAGCTTTTGGGACGAAACTCCGCCGCCACGAGGCAGAACCTTGGCGGAACCAATCTAGGGCTCAGGCGGAGCTGTTCTGCCGGGGAAACTTCCCTCCGGGAGGGGGAAATCATCACCATCGATCCTCTCATCGGGAGGGGGTCAATCTCCATCAACATCTTCACCATCACCATCTCCTCTCAAACCCTAGTTCATCTCTTGTATCCAATCTTTGTCTCAAAACCTCAGATTGGTACCTGTGGGTTGCTAGTAGTGTTGATTACTCCTTGTAGTTGATGCTAGTTGGTTTATTCGGTGGAAGATCATATGTTCAGATCCTTAATGCATATTAATACCCCTCTGATTATGAACATGAATATGATTTGTGAGTAGTTACGTTTGTTCCCGAGGACATGGGAGAAGTCTTGCTATAAGTAGTCATGTGAATTTGGTATTCGTTCAATATTTTGATGAGATGTATGTTGTCTCTCCGTTAGCGGTGTTATGTGAACGTCGACTACATGACACTTCACCATTGTTTGGTCCTAGAGGAAGGCATTGGTAAGTAATAAGTAGATTATGGGTTGCTAGAGTGACAGAAGCTTAAACCCTAGTTTATGCGTTGCTTCGTAAGGGGCTGATTTGGATCCATATGTTTCATGCTATGGTTAGGTTTACCTTAATACTTCTTTTGTAGTTGCGGATGCTTGCAATAGGGGTTAATCATAAGTGGGATGCTTGTCCAAGAAAGGGTAGTACCCAAGCACTGGTCCACCCACATATCTAATTATCAAAGTAACGAACGCGAATCATATGAGCGTGATGAAAACTAGCTTGACGATAATTCCCATGTGTCCTCGGGAGCGCTTTTCTCTACATAAGAACTTGTCCAGGCTTGTCCTTTGCTACAAAAAGGATTGGGCCACCTTTCTGCACCTTATTTACTTTTGTTACTTGTTACCCGTTACGAATTACCTTATCACAAAACTATCTGTTACAGATAATTTCAGTGCTTGCAGAGAATACCTTACTGAAAACCACTTGTCATTTCCTTCTACTCCTCGTTGGGTTCGACACTCTTACTTATCGAAAGGACTACGATAGATCCCCTCCACTTGTGGGTCATCAAGACTCTTTTCTGGCACCGCTGCCGGGGAGTGAAGCGCCTTTGGTGAGTGGAACTTGGTAAGGAAAAATTTATATAGTGTGCTGAAATTTACTGTCACTTATTTCTATGGAACATAATCCTTTGAGGGGCTTGTTCGGGGTATCTTCACCCTGACCTGTAGAGCAAAGAGTTGCTCCTCAACCTACTGAACCTACTGAAAATGTTTACTTTGAAATTCCTTCGGGTATGATAGAGAAACTGCTAGCTAATCCCTTTACAGGAGATGGAACATTGCATCCCGATTTACACCTAATCTATGTGGATGAAGTTTGTGGATTATTTAAGCTTGCAGGTATGCTCGATGATGTTATCAAGAAGAAGGTCTTCCCTTTATCTTTGAAGGGAGAGGCATTGACATGGTATAGGCTATGTGATGATATGGGATCATGGAACTACAACCGGTTGAAATTGGAATTTCATCAGAAGTTTTATCCTATGCATCTTGTTCATCGTGATCGTAATTATATATATAATTTTTGGCCCCGCGAAGGAGAAAGCATCGCTCAAGCTTGGGAGAAGCTTAAGTCAATATTATATTCATGCCCCAATCATGAGCTCTCAAGAGAAATGATTATTCAAAATTTTTATGCTTGGCTTTCTCTCAACAATCGCTCCATGCTCGATACTTCTTCTACTGGTTCTTTTATTATGAAGACTATTGAATTCAGATGGGATTTATTGGAAAGAATTAAACGCAACTCTGAAGATTGGGATCTCGACGAAGGTAAGGAGTCAGGTATGACACTTAAGTTTGATTGTGTTAAATCTTTTATGGATACCGATGCTTTTCGTGAATTTAACACTAAATATGGACTTGACTCTGAGATAGTAGCTTCCTTCTGTGAATCATTTGCTACTCATGTTGACCTCCCTAAGGAGAAGTGGTTTAAATATAATCCTCCCACTAAAGTAAAAGTATTTGCACCTATTAAAGTTGAAGAAAAAACTATCACTTATAATGATGCTATTGTTCCTACTACTTATATTAAGAAACCACCTTTCCCTGTTAGGATAAAGGATCATGCTAAAACATCAACTATGGTTCGTAAGAGTAATATAACACCTACACCACATGAGAAAATTAAAGTTGAACCTAGTATTGCTATGGTTAAAGATCTCTTGGCTAATGATATTGATGGGCATTTTATTTACTTTTGTGATGAAGCTGCTAGAATTGCTAGACCAGATACTAAGAAACATAGGCCTGTTGTAGGCATGCCTGTTATTTCTGTTAAAATAGGAGATTATTGTTATCATGGCTTATGTGATATGGGTGCTAGCGCCAGTGCAATACCTCATTCCTTATACAAAGAAATTATGCATGATATTGCACCTGCTGAGATAGAAGAAATTGATGTTACAATAAGCTTGCCAATAGAGATACTATTTCACCAATTGGGATTGTTAGAGATGTTGAAGTCTTGTGTGGGAAAGTTAAATATCCTGCTGATTTTCTTGTTCTTGGTTCCCCACAAGATGACTTTTGTCCCATTGTATTTGGTAGACCCTTCTTGAATACTATTAATGCTAAGATAGATCGCGAAAAAGATATTGTTACTATTGGTTTGGGGCTATGTCTCATTATTTTAATTTTGCTAAATTTCGTAGACAACCCCATGATTAAGAATTGCCTAGTAAGGATGAAATTATTGGTCTTGCTTCTATTGCCGTACCTCCTAATGATCCTTTAGAACAATATTTGCTAGACCATGAAAATGATATGTTTATGAATGAAAGAAGGGAGATAGATGAAGTATTCTTTAAACAGGGAGCTATTTTGAAACACAACTTGCTTGTTGAAATTTTAGGGGATCCTCCACCACCCAAGGGTGATCCCGTGTTTGAGCTTAAACCATTACCTGATACTCTTAAATATGCTTATCTTGATGAAAAGAAGATATATCCTGTTATTATTAGTGCTAACCTTTTAAGCAGGAAGAGGAGAAATTATGGAAAACTCTGAAGAAGCACCGTGCTGCTATTGGATATACTCTTGATGATCTTAAGGGCATTAGTCCCACTCTATACCAACACAAAATAAAATTTGAGAAAGACGCCAAACCAGTTATTGATCACCAACGACGGTTAAATCCTAAGATGAAAGAAGTGGTAAGAAAGGAAATACTAAAGCTCCTGGAGGTAGGTATAATTTATCCCGTTGCTGATAGTCAGTGGGTAAGTCTTATCCATTGTGTCCCTAAGAAGGGAGATATTACTGTCGTTCCTAATGATAAAGATGAATTGATCCCGCAAAGAATTGTTACAGGTTATAGGATGGTAATTGATTTCTGCAAATTAAATAAAGCTACTAAAAAGGATCATTACCCTCTGCCTTTTATTGATCAGATGCTAGAAAGATTATCTAAACATACACATGTTTGCTTTCTAGATGGTTACTCTGGTTTCTCTCAGATACCTGTGTCAGCAGAGGATCAAGAAAAGACCACTTTTACTTGCCCTTTCGGTACCTTTGCTTATAGACGTATGCCTTTTGGTTTATGTAATGCACTTGCTACCTTTCAAAGATGCATGATGGCTATATACTCTGACTTTTGTGAAAAGATTGTTGAGGTTTTCATGGATGATTTCTCTATTTATGGATCTTCTTTTGATGATTGCTTGAGCAACCTTGAGTGAGTTTTGTAGAGATGCGAAGATACTAGTCTTGTCTTGAATTGGGAGAAGTGCCACTTTATGGTTAATGAAGGTATTGTCTTGCGGCATAAAATTTCTGAAAGAGGTACTGAAGTTGATAAAGCTAAAGTTGATGCTATTGAAAAGATGCCGTGTCCTAAGGACATCAAAGGTATAAGAAGTTTCCTTGGTCATGCTGGTTTTTATAGGAGGTTCATTAAGGACTTTTCTAAAATTTCTAGGCCCCTGACTAATCTCTTACGAAAAGATATTCCTTTTGTCTTCGATGATGAGTGTGTAGAAGCATTTGAGATACTTAAGAAAGCTTTGATTCTGCACCTATTGTTCAGCCACCTGATTGGAATTTACCCTTTGAAATTATGTGTGATGCTAGTGATTATGCCGTAGGTGCTGTTCTAGGACAAAGAGTTGATAAGAAACTAAATGTTATTCAATATGCTAGTAAAACTCTAGACAGTGCCCAGAGAAATTATGCTACTACTGAAAAAGAATTCTTAGCAGTTGTATTTGCTTGTGATAAGTTTAGACCTTATATTGTTGATTCTAAAGTAACTGTTCACACTGATCATGCTGCTATTAAATACCTTATGGAAAAGAAAGATGCTAAACCTAGACTTATTAGATGGGTTCTCTTGCTACAAGAATTTGATTTGCATATTATTGATAGAAAGGGGGCTGAGAACCCTGTTGCAGACAACCGTTCTAGGTTAGAGAATGTTATTGATTACCCACTACCTATTGATGATAGCTTTCCTAATGAAAAATTAGCTGTCATAAATGCTTCTCATACTGCTCCATGGTATGCTGATTATGCTAATTACATTGTTGCTAAATTCATACCACCTAGTTTCACATACCAGCAAAAGAAAAAGTTTTTCTATGATTTAAGACATTACTTCTGGGATGACCCACACCTTTATAAAGAAGGAGTAGATGGTGTTATTAGACATTGTGTACCTGAGCATGAATAGGAACAGATCCTATGCAGGTGTCACTCCGAGGCTTATGGAGGACACCACGCTAGAGACAGAACTGCGCATAAGGTATTGCAATCTGGTTTTTACTGGCCTACTCTCTTCAAGGATGCCCGTAAGTTTGTCTTGTCTTGTGATGAATGTCAAAGAATTGGTAATATTAGTAGACGTCAAGAAATGCCTATGAATTCTCTTGTTATTGAACCCTTTGATGTCTGGGGCTTTGATTATATGGGACCGTTTCCTTCCTCTAATGGGTATACACATATTTTAGTTGCTGTTGATTACGTTACTAAGTGGGTAGAAGCTATTCCAACTAGTAGTGCTGATCATAACACCTCTATTAAGATGCTTAAAGAAGCTATTTTTCCGAGGTTTGGTGTCCCTAGATACTTAATGGCTGATGTTGGTTCACATTTTATTCATGGTGCTTTTCGTAAAATTCTTACTAAGTATGATGTTAATCATAGAATTGCATCTCCATATCACCCACAGTCTAGTGGCCAAGTAGAACTGAGTAACAAAGAGCTTAAATTGATTTTGCAAAAGACTGCTAATAGATCTAGAAAGAATTGGTCCAAGAAACTTGATGATGCATAATGGGCTTATAGAAATGCATATAAGAATCCTATGGGCATGTCTCCATATAAAATGGTTCATGGAAAAGTGCTACGTCTTGAGCTTGCGTTGGTTTTCCTTGAAGAGGAAAGGGTGATGTAGCAATAGTAGCGTAAGTATTTCCCTTAGTTTTTGAGAACCAAGGTATCAATCTAGTAGGAGGCTCCTCAAAAGTCCCACACACCTACACAAACAAACAAAGAACTCGCAACCAATGCAATAAAGGGGTTGTCAATCCCTTCATGGCCACTTGCGAAAGTGAGATCTGATAGAGATAATATGATAAGATAAATATATTTTTGGTATTTTATAATATAGATGCAAAAAGTAAAGATGCAAATAAAAGTAGATTGAAAGCAAATATGATAAAAGATAGACCCGGGGGCCATAGGTTTCACTAGAGGCTTCTCTCAAGATAGCATAAGTATTACAATGGGTGAACAAATTACTGTCGAGCAATTGATAGAAAAGCGAATAATTATGAGATTATCTGTGACACTCCAAAAATTTTGTGGTTTTGTTTTCAGAAAAAGCCTTGCTTGGTTTGAAGAAGGTCATTTAAACCCTTCTTAAAAACCCTCTTCTGAGTTTGCCCCTCAAAAATCTTTTCTTGGATTTAGTTTCTTTTAAAAAGAAAACCTTTTGCTTTTGGGTTTTCATTTGAATTTTTAGTCCATTCTTGTTTACCATGCCTCTTATGGTAAGACTCCCCCAAAAACCTTTCCTCCCACTTGGGTACAACCCAAACATTCTGTCCAAACTAATAAAATCCATTTTTGGATTTTATTCCAATTATTTCTTTTCCCAAAACAACTCTGTCCTTTCTTGTGAACCTAGGCGAATTGCAAAGCAAGTACCCTAATGCCTTTGATCCTTGATCCCAAACCAACTCCCCTGGATAGTCCTTAGTACCCACAACCTAGAACCATCTTGATCCACTCTTCTTATTTTCAAATATTTCAAATTTCACTTTCTGCAAGTTTGGACCAGATTTGCCAAATTTGGTGAAATTCATATCTCCATTCCTCCAAAAATTCCACTAACATTCAGGCAACCTCTAGCTGCAATGAGAGACCTCTCCACCAAAAACCAGCTCAAGGAAAAATCCCTACATGCCTAAATCTTTCTGTCGAACACCTTGCATGCACTATTACTGTTCAATCTTCAGTTAAATTCAGATTGCAGTGTCATTTCTCTGTCAGAATTCAGTCACAAGTCCACAGTGCCCTTGGCATGTTGCTCGCGGCTTATCCTTCTTGTCCGGAGCTTCACACGCGTGCTTGGCGCGTTCCTGGCGTCGGTGGCACCCTGGCCCGCCTGCGCCGGCGTGTCTTGCGGCGGCAGAACCACCGTAGCGGCCGACAGGGGGCAAAACTATGGCCTAACGCCGTTCGACGCCGCCCAAGCGTCCTGGTAGCTCCGCGTGGCCATCCTCTTGCCAGGGCACGCATGTGGCACCGTCGCCGTGGCCTGGCACGCGCAGAGCGCATTCTCTGCCGCCGACGGGCCATGCGGCCGTTCCGTCGAGGACAGGCCGTAACCTCGCCCACCCTGCTGAGTTGGACACTGGATCAGCACCAGCACTCCGTCTAGTCGATGCTCAAGCTCCTAAGCCGACCGTACTGCCACAGCGCTGCCGTAATCACTCGCCGAACTTATCCGTTCACGGCAACCGCCTCGGGCCGGCTATAAATAGCACGCCCGAGCTTGCTATCGCCCCCGCACTACTCCACCACCTCACCAGACCCTGCCTAGCCACTGGGAGGGCCTCGAGGAGCCCTTCTTCCTCGACTCCAGCCACCTCGTTCCGCCTCGGCCTCCATCTTGATTCCCTCCGGTGAGGCCGTCTCTCGCGCCCTAGCCTTGACCGCAACCCTCTCGGGCAACTAAGAGTCTAACCCCCACTCCATTTTGATCTTCACAACTCTCTCCGACGAGGTCCACGACCACCCAAACCGCCGTCCGCCGGAGCAAGGGCCGCCGTCGACACAGTGCTCGCCGGCGACCACTTCCACCTCCCACAGACGCGGAAGGACGTGCTGATCATGAAGGTACCGTCCTTCCACTCAGGCTCGCCGTGGATCGCCGCCGGCGACCACCGCACCTCTCGGGCGCCGTCGCGCCCTGTTTCTCTCTTTTGAATTTTCAAACCTGATAGGTGGAGCCCCCTGTCAGCCTCTCAGCCGTTTATTTTAAACGAACCGCTTTCGGACTTTTCATGAGCCCCACGAAACTTTACGTTTACATCTGAGATGGGTCCTTGGACCAAAACTCTTATAACTTTTAAACAGAAAATGATTTTTGATTGATTCCTTTTCTGTCACCTTTACTTTTCTGTCTAGTTTTTTGTCATATTTATTAGAAAAATATTTGGAACACTTTTCTGTACACTCACGATATTTATGTTACGTACATATTTTTCCTTATACCGTAGATTCCGGAGGAAGCAGTGGGGCCGCAAACTTCACACAGTTAAACTCCGACTATTCCGAACCAGGCAAGCATGTTTGAACTCTTGATATGATGAGTGGTTGTTGCATGTTTGCATTTTAGTATAGTCATGGCATGTTTACGAACATTTCCTTGAATGTTATATTACATGCACTTAAGTGGAAAGTAAGTTTCGGAAAGCATTATGTTGTTGGATACATATTTGCATGGCCATGTGATGGCATGAGGATGGGTAAGATGGCAGTGTTGTGACATGCCAGTCTTAGGCCAGATTATTTGACTTCCGTGTCATCATGAAACAAATCACATTCCCATTCATTCCTTCCGGTACTATCACATGTTTTCCGAAAGGAATGTGGCTTAGTAAGTTACCGTCGTTTTCTGGTACACACCAAATGGAGAGGCCGGGATGAGGGTTCCATGGCCCTGGATTAAAGCCCGTCATCCGGTCAGGGGGCATGGGTGTTTCCGGTTGGGACCGAGAGGGGGGCACCCCTTAGAGCGCGTGTATAGAAATTTGATCCCATGCTATTCGAGGTTGTGACCTCCCCGTCTCAAAGTTTTTCTTGGACGTTGTCCAGGGTGATTCCTGACATCGTAAGGTGAAATGGGTGTGTACTAGTTAAATGTGTTTCTACTGAAATACCATAAACGGAACTAGTCCATTTGGGACTATGTAAATCCGTTAGCTGTGGTCAGTCCATACCAACTCTACAGAGTTACCAATCTTTCAATTATCTTGTACTTTGTTCAAGTACTATATCCATCTTATCTTGTCAGGTATCAGCCTTAGTGACAAAACTCCGGGGAAATATATGTGTGATAAATCTAGTTAAAAGATTATTCTTGTGGATGGACTAATCTTGTTATTTACTTTGTTACAAGCTCTATCTGTGATGTCGCTCAGACGTCCGACGGTGGCATACTTGTATTTACATTTAGTGTAAGCCCTGTCTGTGTTGTCGCTCAGACATCCGACTATGGCATTTCTTTTAAAGCCCTTTATGTGATGTCGCTCAGACGTCCGACTGTGGTATTTCTTTTAAAGCCCTTTATGTGATGTCGCTCAGACGTCCGACTGTGGCATTTCTTTTAAAAGCCCTTTATGTGATGTCGCTCAGACGTCCGACTGTGGCATTTCTTTTAATGCCCTTTATGTGATGTCGCTCAGACGTCCGACTGTGGCATTTCTTTTAAAGCCCTTTATGTGATGTCGCTCAGACGTCCGACTGTGGCATTTCTTTTAAAGCCCTTTATGTGATGTCGCTCAGACGTCCGACTGTGGCATTTCTTTTAAAGCCCTTTATGTGATGTCGCTCAGACATCCGACTGTGGCATTTTCTTTTAATGCCCTTTATGTGGTGTCGCTTAGACGCCCGACTGCGGCATGAGTTTTATTTGTTTACCTTTCGAGGCGTCGCTCCAGACACCCGATCGTTTTACATTCATTTGTTTACTTATCAAGTCGTGCATAAATATTATTATTGTTGCATGAGCATCATTTCTATTCGTGACGCATTCATGCATTCATTGATTATATCTTTTGTCCGAACCATCTTGCGAGTACTTTCAAAGTACTGACCTGGCTTGTTGATTTGTCCAGATGATGATGAAGGCGATCTCTTGGATGAAGAGTTTGATAGCGAGTCCGGCGCCTAGAGGAGTCCCAGTCAGTCCCATGCGATCCTGTTTGGTCATTGTATTATCCGCTTCCGCAACCCTAGAAATAAATTCGTCGAGCCTCACCTCGACGCTCGATGAGCTACCAGTTAGGAGTCAAGTTATCCGCCACTTTTATCTCAAGCTAGTAGCATGCCACCACATCCCTGTGTCATAACCGCCCTTATGTAAGATATTGGCGAGTTTGTAATAAGATTGTGGAGCAGCCTCAGCTCAACCCCTGTAATATATTTAATGCTACTGGCCCTCTGTTCATCAAGTTTTTGTCTACCAGTGAGGATGACTTTTCCTATACTGGGATTTAAAGATCGATTTTCTCAATAATTATTTTATTGAAAAACCGGTCGTGACAGGCTTGGTAACCAGAGCCAGGCTCACTGTAGGAAGCCACTAGGTGCGATCGCTAATTGGTTATTAGCATGATAGAGTTATTGATGTTTTTACAAATGTAGTCATTTTTCTGACAGTCAGCATAAAATTTATGATCTGATCACTCAGAAATTTTGCCTACTTTTGTAGATGGCCGGCAACGACTGCAAGTCTCAAATGTTCGCCGACGTGCTTGAGGGGTTCGTCAAGCTCCTCTCCTTCATCGTCCAGGTCGCGATGGGGCCATCCGTGCGCCCAGTCTTCACACTTCATACACACAAGGTCAACAACAGTCTGACCATGCACCAAGCCGCGGTGCAATTCAGGGGAGGGCATGCTGAGATACGCCACTTCCGTTTCTTGGGGAGAGCCATGCCTACAGAGAGGCATGCTATGCAGATGGCTGCCCGCGAGGCGATAGCTCGTCTTCGGGATGTCCTTCCTGCAATGAAGACCCGTTGCTACCGCTACCTTCCATGCCACGTGCCATACACCTGTCACTACTCATTCTCTTGCCCCAGAGGAGAGCGAGACGAGGCCTTTGAGATGCTTGTCGAGTACCTCCGAGCCCTGGAGGCAGCCTTCGACAGCATGGTGGACGACCTCGTAGCTGCCCGCACGGACTCAGTCCATGGCTGTGCTGCCAACAGGAGGGAACTCCTGCACACCGCTCGACCGCTGACTTTTGTCTCGTCCTCAGCTTCTTATTCACCTACCATTCGCGCCACTACTCGTCGTTTGCCTTCCACTGAGGAATTTAACCAAGCAATTGCACCCACTCCCGTTCGCGCTGCACCACTTATTGCACCCACTCCCATACGTGCTACTCCACCTATTCCGCCCACTCTTATTCAGGGTACTCCGCCTACGGCACCTGCTCCATCAGCTCAGCGCAGCGTCCCTCGTCTAGAACCTATTACCGAGGAGGAAGTTGATTCCCCAGCGTCACTGCGTCTCACCCTCGGCAGGCCAAGGGAGATCCTCACCATCTCCGACTGAGTACGCGTGGACGCCATGCGATGTACCGACTTGTGTAATATGTTTATATGTACATAGGTTGTGAGAAGTAGCCTGTTTGCGCATCATGTAGGATCTGGAGAAGTGCACTAGTTAAATAACATGTCAGGATTATGTACGCATATCCTGAGTGATGTAATGTATAATTATGCTTGCGTGTAAGATATGTAATAGTCCTTCTCCGCGCGCAATCGTGTTTTTTTTAAAATATCCTGGAGTTTTTAAAACTTTTTGGTGTGTGATTTTATTGACCTTTGCGACTCTTTTTCTTGTCTTACGAGTTTTACAAAATATACCCCCAGAGTGAAAGATGTCTCGTCCTTGGACGCGCTCCATGCCAAACCAGCCAGAAGAAAATTATGGCACACCGCAAAATCACAATTTCACTCAGGGACAGACAAGTCAACATGACAGTGAAACAGCTTTTACACAAGTGTGCCGTCTGTATGAATAGAGTCAGCAACAACACCAGGAAATGATGAGCCAATTCATTAATATGGGAAGTAACCGTGGTCAGTATCAACCGCAATCCAAATTATCTGAGTTACAGAAGACTCGTCCTCCAACATTTTCTCATACTGACAAGCCTCTTGAGGCCGACGACTGGCTTCGAGACATGGAGAGAAAATTAATTATTGCACAGTGTTCAGACCCGGAAAAAGTATTATATGCACCACATTATCTCACAGGAGCAGCTGCATCGTGGTGGGAAAACTTCCTGCACACGCACCCCAACGAAGATGAAATCACCTGGGAAAATTTCAAAGAAGGTTTTCGTGGGGCACATATTCCTAAGAGCGTTATGAAAATCAAGAAGAAAGAATTTGATGAACTCAAGCAAAGGACCATGACAGTATCAGAATATAACAGCCAATTCACTTTGCTGTCTCGCTACGCTAATGAAGAGCGCATGACCGAGAGCAAGAAGATGGAAAAATTCTTGGAAGGCCTGGCACCCGCTCTTAAATGCTAGCTAGTTGTGCATACCTTCCCAGATTTTAAGACACTGGTGGATAAAGCCATCACCCTGGAAAATGAGCGACGTAGCCTGGAAGATTTCCGAAAACGCAAGAGGGACCGGACAACTTTTGCTCGCAATCACAGAAGCAAGAAGGGATTTCAGAAGGGGGAATCACACAAAACCCCGACGGAAAATTCACGCCCAATCAAGAATTTCCATGCAAGAGACAAGGAGTTCACCTATCGCCCAGGCGTTACCTGTTATGCTTGTGGAGAAGAAGGGCACTATGCCAAGCAGTGCCCCAAACCAAGGAACTCAACCCCGAAGCTCAATAATGGTGGCAATAATTCAGCGCCAAAGCGAAGCAATTTCAACCCCAATAACAACCACCGGAAGGGTCACCTGAACCACGTGACCCGAGAGGAAGCACAGAACGCCCCAGATATCGTACTCAGTACGTACCCCGTCAACACAATACCTGCCATGGTTTTGTTTGATTCTGGAGCTTCTCACTCATTTATTTCGAAGAGTTTTGCTTTGCAAAATAATTTTTCGACGCTTCCCTTGGAAAAATCAATGATCATCAAGTCCCCTATGATTAAGCAAGTGACCCAGAGTTACTGTCAAGGTGTGGGTATTGAATTTGAAGGATTGAAGTTTTACGCCAACCTTATTGTATTGGAAAGCAACGGGCTGGATGTCATCCTAGGGATTGGCTGGTTAACCACCAACAAAGGTTTTATTGACTGCTTCAACCGGACCGTGATTCTCACACACCATCATGGGAAAGAAGATAAAAGTTTCAGCCAAAGAGAGACAAATCCCTCGGCAACCGAGATTAAACAAGGTGGACGTTTCTGAGCTGAACAAGGTTCCAGTAGTATGTGAATTCCCGGACGTATTTCCAGAAGAACTACCAGGCATGCCACCAGACCGAGAGATAGAATTCAGCATTGAGCTAGCACCCAGAACCGCTCCCATTTACAAGAAACCATACAGAATGGCCCCATCCGAATTGGTGGAATTAAAGAAGCAAATAAAAGAATTATTGGAGAAAGGATACATTCGAGCTAGTTCCTCACCTTGGGGTTCTCCAATTTTATTTGCCAAAAAAAAGGATGGGACTCTGAGATTGTGTATTGATTATCGAGCTCTCAACATGGTCACGATCAAGAACAAATACCCAATGCCCCGAATAAATGATTTATTTGATCAGCTCGCACAGGCCAAAGTCTTCTCAAAAATTGACTTGAGATCAGGATACCACCAACTAAAAGTGCGAACAGAAGATATTCCCAAGACAGCCTTCACTTCCAGATATGGACTGTATGAGTTCACAGTAATGCCATTTGGACTAACCAACGCCCCCGCATATGTTGTTCACCTCATGAACAAAGTATTTATGAAGTATATGGACAAGTTTGTTGTGGTATTCATCGATGATATTCTGATATACTCCAAAACACCAGAAGAGCACGCCGAGCATCTCAGGATTGTACTCGGAGAACTCAGGAAACATCAACTGTACGCCAAATTCAGCAAATGTGAATTTTGGCTAAGACAAGTGGGTTTTCTGGGCCATGTGCTAACCCAAGAAGGTATTGAAGCAGACCCGGAAAAAGTCAAGGCCGTACTTGGCTGGAAACCACCAGCTAACGTAACGGACGTACGGAGTTTCTTGGGAATGGCAGGCTATTATCGGAGATTTATTGAAGGATTCTCCACCATAGCAAAGCCAATGACACAGTTGCTCAAGAAAGGCAAGAAGTTTGAATGGACGGAAGCATGTGAGAATAGTTTCCAAGAGCTAAAAAGCAAATTAACAACGACACCAGTATTAATTGTGCCAGACATACACAAGAATTTTGAGGTATATTGTGACGCATCCCGGAAAGGCCTTGGATGCGTATTGATGCAAGAAGGCAAGGTAGTTGCGTATGTCTCCAGACAACTCCGCAAACATGAGGAGAATTATCCCACCCATGACTTAGAATTGGCGGCAGTCATCCATGCACTCAAAGAATGGAGACACTTCCTACTTGGAAATCGTTGTGAGATATACATAGACCATAAGAGTCTTAAGTACATTTTCACACAGCCGGAACTAAATTTACGGCAACGACGCTGGTTAGAGTTGGTGAAGGATTATGATGTTGGAATCCACTATCATCCCGGAAAAGCAAATGTTGTGGCAGATGCACTTAGTCGGAATCCCACGGGCGACGACAGTATACCAAAGTTGAGACCAGAATTTCAACAGGAATTTGCCAGACTCAATTTAATAATGGTTACCGAAGGCAGTGTGTCAAATCTAGAAATACAGCCTACCCGGATGGAAAAGATCAAGGAAGCCCAGCACGGACACCCCAGCATTGAGGGCATAAAAAGGAAAGTGAGTTTGGGAAAAGCCTCAGAATTCAACATAGATGAGCAAGGAATGTTGTGGTACGGAGAGAGACTATGTGTACCAAATATCAAGGACCTCAAACAGCAGTTATTGGCTGAAAGTCACACAGCTCCGTACTCAATCCATCCTAGAGGGACAAAAATGTACAAAGACCTTCAGGAAATTTTTTGGTGGCACGGTATGAAAAGAGATATAGCCGCGTTCATTGCATGATGTGACTCTTGTCAACGTATCAAGGCCGAACACCAGAAACCAGTAGGGCTATTACAACCAAAGAAGATACCCGAGTGGAATTGGGACGAGATCGGAATGGACTTTATCGTTGGACTGCCACAGTCACGACACGGAAACGATGCCATATGGGTCATAACTGACAGATTAACCAAAGTGGCACATTTTATTCCGGTGAAGACAACTTACACCACTAAGAGACTGGCCAGACTTCATCTTGCCCGTATCGTCTGCCTACATGGAGTACCAAAGGCTATCATCTCCGATAGAGGCACGCAGTTCGTCTCTAGATTCTGGGATCACCTACAACAGGCACTGGGAACCCAACTAGCATTCAGTACCGCATACCATCCCCGGTGATGGGCGGTGAGCAGCGTAAACCAAATCTAGCGAGACATCTTTGAGAGCTCGTCCTCACTGCGGAACCAGTTGGGAAGAAAGTTTGCCATATGCAGAGTTCGCATACAACAATAGTTATCAAGCCAGCTTGCAAATGGCACCCTTTGAAGCTCTGTATGGAAGAAGATGCCGTACCACTCTAAATTGGTCAGAGACCAGAGACAGCCATATCTTCGGCCCAGATATGCTCAAGGAGGCCGAGGAGAAAGTTAAAACCATTAGAGATCGACTCAAAATAGCTCAAAGTCGGCAGAAGAGTTATTACGATCGAAAGCATCGGGAAATCAGTTTTGAACCCGGAGAATTTGTATACCTAAGAGTTTCTCCCATGAAGGGTCTGCAGCAATTCAGGATTAAGGGAAAGCTAGCACCAAGATTCATCGGACCATTTCATATAGTGGCCCGAAAAGGCACGGTAGCCTACCAGCTAGACCTACCCAGAGATTTATCCGGTATCCACAACGTGTTCCACATCTCGCAATTGAGAAAATACGTGAGCAACCCAGAGAAGCAAGTATCACATGAGAATATTGACGTGCAACCAGACCTCACCTACCGGGAGCACGCCATAAAAATATGAGAAGAGTCTGAGAGGAGGACAGAGCACCCACACCTGTTTTTCAGAGTTCAGTGGGGCAATCACGCCGAGAATGAAACAACTTGGGAGAGCGAGGATTTTCTTAGGACAGAGCACCCACACCTGTTTAAGGATCAGCTGAAATCTCGGGGACGAGATTTTTCCTAAGGGGGTAGGTGCTGTGACACTCCAAAAATTTTGTGGTTTTGTTTTCAGAAAAAGCCTTGCTTGGTTTGAAGAAGGTCATTTAAACCCTTCTTAAAAACTCTCTTCTGAGTTTGCCCCTCAAAAATCTTTTCTTGGATTTAGTTTCTTTTAAAAAGATAACCTTTTGCTTTTGGGGTTTCATTTGAATTTTTAGTCCATTCTTGTTTACCATGCCTCTTATGGTAAGACTCCCCCAAAAACCTTTCCTCCCACTTGGGTACAACCCAAACATTCTGTCCAAACTAATAAAATCCATTTTTGGATTTTATTCCAATTATTTCTTTTCCCAAAACAATTCTGTCCTTTCTTGTGAACCTAGGCGAATTGCAAAGCAAGTACCCTAATGCCTTTGATCCTTGATCCCAAACCAACTCCCCTGGATAGTACTTAGTACCCACAACCTAGAACCATCTTGATCCACTCTTCTTCTTTTCAAATATTTCAAATTTCACTCTCTGCAAGTTTGGACCAGATTTGCCAAATTTGGTGAAATTCATATCTCCATTCCTCCAAAAATTCCACTAAAATTCAGGCAACCTCTAGCTGCAATGAGAGACCTCTCCACCAAAAACCAGCTCAAGGAAAAATCCCTACATGCCTAAATCATTCTGTCAAACACCTTGCATGCACTATTACTGTTCAATCTTCAGTTAAATTCAGATTGCAGTGTCGTTTCTCTGTCAGAATTCAGTCACAAGTCCACAGTGCCCTTGGCACGTTGCTCGCGGCTTATCCTTCTTGTCCGGAGCTTCACACGCGTGCTTGGCGCGTTCCTGGCGTCGGTGGCACCCTGGCCCGCCTACGCCGGTGTGTCTTGCGGCGGCAGAACCACCGTAGCGGCCGACAGGGGGCAAAACTGCGGCATAACGCCGTTCGGCACCGCCCAAGTTTCCTGGTAGCTCCGCGTGGCCATCCTCTTGCCAGCGCACGCATGCGTCACCGTCACCGTGGCCTGGCACGCGCAGAGCGCGTTCTCTGCGGCCGTTCCGTCGAGGACAGGCCGTAACCTCGCCCACCCTGCTGAGTTGGACACTGGATCAGCACCAGCACTCCGTCTAGTCGATGCTCAAGCTCCTAAGCCGACCGTACCGCCACAGCGCTGCCGTAATCACTCGGCGGACTTATCCGTTCACGGCAACCGCCTCGGGCCGGCTATAAATAGCACCCCCGAGCTTGCTATCGCCCCCGCACTACTCCACCACCTCACCAGACCCTGCCTAGCCACTGGGAGGGCCTCGAGGAGCCCTTCTTCCTCGACTCCGGCCACCTTGTTCCGCCTCGGCCTCCATCTCGATTCACTCCGGTGAGGCCATCTCTGGCGCCCTAGCCTCGACCGCAACCCTCTCGGGCAACTAAGAGTCTAACCCCCACTCCAATTTGATCTTCACAGCTCTCTCCGACGAGGTCCACGACCACCTGAACCGCCGTCCACCGGAGCAAGGGCCGCCGTCGACACAGTGCTCGCCGGCGACCACTTCCACCTCCCACAGACGCGGAAGGACGTGCTGATCACGAAGGTACCATCCGATCACTCTGCCTCGCCGTGGATCGCCGCCGGCGACCACCGCACCTCTCGGGCGCCGTCGCGCCCTGTTTCTCTCTTTTGAATTTTCAAACCTGACAGGTGGAGCCCGCCTTTCAGCCTCTCAGCCGTTTCTTTTAAACGAACCGTTTTCTGGACTTTTACGCAGAGCCCCCTAGAAACTTTCTGTTTCATTACAGATGGGTCCTTGGACCAAAACTCTTATAACTTTTAAACAGAAAATGATTCTTGATTGATTCCTTTTCTGTCACCTTTATTTTTTTGTCTAGTTTTTTGTCATATTTATTTGAAAAATATTTGGAACACTTTTCTGTAAACTCACGGTATTTACGTTACGTACATATTCTTCCTTATACTATAGATTCTGGAGGAAGTAGCGGAGCCGCAAACGTCACACAGTTAAACTCCGACTACTCCGAACCAGGCAAGCATGTTTGAACTCTTGATATGATGAGTGGTTGTTGCATGTTTGCATTTTAGTGTAGTCATGGCATGTTTATGAACATTTCCTTGAATGTTATATTACATGCACATAAGTGGAAAGTAAGTTTCGGAAAGCATTATGTTGTTGGATACATATTTGCATGGCCATGTGATGGCATGAGGATGGGTAAGATGGCAGTGTTGTGACATGCCAGTCTTAGGCCAGATTATTTGACTTCCGTGTCATCATGAAACAAATCACATTCCCATTCATTCCTTCCGGTACTATCACATGTTTTCCGAAAGGAATGTGGCTTAGTAAGTTGCAAATCGTTTTCCTGGTACACACCAAATGGAGAGGCCGGGATGAGGGTTCCATGGCCTGGATTAAAGCCCGTGATCGGTCGGGGGCATGGGTGTTTCGGTTGGGACGAGAGGGGGCACCCTTAGGCGCCGTATAGAAATTTGATCCCATGCTATTCGAGGTTGTGACCTCCCCGTCTCAAAGTTTTTCTTAGACGTTGTCCAGGGTGATTCCTGGCATCATAAGGTGAAATGGGTGTGTACTAGTTAAATGTGTTTCTACTGAAATACCATAAACGGAACTAGTCCATTTGGGACTATGGAAATCCGTTAGCTGTGGTCAGTCCATACCAACTCTGCAGAGTTACCAATCTTTAAATTATATTGTACTTTGTTCAAGTACTATATCCATCTTATGTTGTCAGGTATCAGCCTCAGTGACAAAACTCCGGGGAAATATATGTGTGATAAATCTGGTTAAAAGATTACTCTTGTGGATGGACTAATCTTGTTATTTACTTTGTTACAAGCCCTGTCTGTGATGTCGCTCAGACGTCCGACGGTGGCATACTTGTATTTACATTTAGTGTAAGCCCTGTGTGTGATGTCGCTCAGACGTCCGACTGTGGCATTTCTTTTAAAGCCCTTTATGTGATGTCTCTCAGACGTCCGACTGTGGCATTTCTTTTAAAGCCCTTTATGTGATGTCGCTCAGACGTCCGACTGTGGCATTTCTTTTAAAATCCCTTTATGTGATGTCGCCCACACGTCCGACTGTGGCATTTCTTTTAAAGCCCTTCATGTGATGTCGCTCAGACGTCCGACTGTGGCATTTCTTTTAAAGCCCTTTATGTGATGTCACTTAGACGTCCGACTGTGGCATTTCTTTTAAAGCCCTTTATGTGATGTCGCTCAGACGTCCGACTGTGGCATTTCTTTTAAAGCCCTTTATGTGATGTCGCTCAGACGTCCGACTGTGGCATTTCTCTTAAAGCCCTTTATGTGATGTCGCTCAGACGTCTGACTGTGGCATTTTCTTTTAATACCCTTTATGTGGTGTCGCTTAGACGCCCGACTGCGGCATGAGTTTTATTTGCTTACCTTTCGAGGCGTCGCTCCAGACACCCGATCGGTTTTCATTCATTTGTTTACTTATCAAGTCGTGCATAAATATTATTATTGTTGCATGAGCATCATTTCTATTCGTGACGCATTCATGCATTCATTGATTATATCTTTTGTCCGAACTGTCTTGCGAGTACTTTCAAAGTACTCACCTGGCTTGTTGATTTGGCCAGATGATGATGAAGGCGATCTCTTGGACGAAGAGTTTGATAGCGAGTCCGACGCCTAGAGGAGTCCCAGTCAAACCCATGCCATCCTGTTTGGTCATTGTATTATCCGCTTCCGCAACCCCAGAAATAAATTCATCGAGCCTCACCTCGACGCTCGATGAGCTGCCAGTTAGGAGTCAAGTTATCCACCACTTTTATCTCAAGCTAGTAGCATGCTACCACATCCCTGTGTCATAACCGCCCTTATGTAAGATATTGGCGAGTTTGTAATAAGATTGTAGAGCAGCCTCAGCTCAACCCTGTAATATATTCAATGCTACTAGCCCTCTGTTCATCAAGTTTTTGTCTACCAGTGAGGATGACTTTTCCTATACTGGGATTTAAAGATCGATTTTCTCAATAATTATTTAATTGAAAAACCGGTCGTGACATTATCTAGGCATGATCATGTATATAGGCATCACGTCCGCAACAAATAGACCGACTCCTGCCTGCATCTACTACTATTACTCCACACATCGACCAACTCCTGCCTGCATCTTGAGTATTAAGTTCATAAAGAACAGAGTAACACATTAAGCAAGATGTCGGTGTACTAAAGTAGGGGTACCTTAGTATCCCGAACTTGTGCACGGGCAGTCGCAACGTCCCGCGGCAAGGCTTGCCGGGCGTCCGCCAAGATCCTCCGCTACTCCTATTGATGCCATTCAAGAACAAAGTGTTTTGACTGAGAAGACAAGACTTCGGCAAGAGGAGCTTGCCGGGAAGGGCAAGGCCCCGGCAAGAGGAGCTTGCCGGGAAGGCCAACCAAGGCATTTTAAGAAACTTGCCGCGATGCGCCTCGCGTCCCGGCAAGACCAGGCGAGCGACAAGCTTTCGGGTGCGACAGGACAACGACCGCGGCAAGGCGCTTGCCGCGGTGAAGCCACCACTCTGCGCCCATGCTCCAGCGCATCCGACGACGTGTCGCCACAAGATCGTTCCAGGCGCACGTGGCGGGTAGCTGTGCAGCCAAGCGGTGCGAGGTGGCAAATGGAGATGACGAGAAGGCCATCGTGGCGATCGGTGGCGCCCCTATCGGTCGTTTCCTGGACTGTTTGGGCGACCGGACGGGCATTAAATGCCCTTGTCCCCTGACGTCAGAGTTAGGTAGGGGGCACTGTGGATAGCGGTTGTACCAACCCATCTTTTTACATTTCTACCCCTGTCTACGTTGCCACCTGTCGGTGACCCCTTTAGCCTATAAAAGGAGGCCCATGCGCACGTAGAAGGGGTTCGACTCATTCGAAACTACACACACCCACGCTCTTGAGGAAGAACAGAATAGAAACACAAAGCAGTAGTAGGAGTTTTATCTCTCCGGAGAGCTCCGAAGCTGGGTAAAATCCCTTGCGTGTTTCGCCTCGATCTGCTCTTCGTGCGCCCTCCGCTCCCTGCCGGACCGAAAAGGGGCCCCTGCGCCATAGGTGCTCGTTTCCCATGACATCTTTGGCGCGCCAGGTAGGGGCGTCGAGGTCGCGCGAACCTGATCTGGTGTTCGTGCGCGCTACATCATCACCTTCATCGACATGCTGCCGAAGAAGAAGGCTTCAGAGGTGGTTGGTCCGTCTGCGTCGATCCCACCGCCACAGGAGCAAACGGGCGGTGGGGTAGACACCGGCGGAGGAACGGGCGCCGACGGAGGGACTCACATCGTCACCAGATCCAAGGACAAGGCCCCGCAAACTTCGGCGTCCGTGCATGCACCGCGCCCCTCTCAGGAGGCGCGGGCAGGGCCGGCCTTGAGGGGGGGCAGGGGGGCGGCCGCCCCGGGCCCCCAAAATCAAGGGGCCCCTCCCCAGACGCGCAGGTAGCCCACCATTGCCCAGAGAGGTAGGCGAGGGGCGCAGCCTTCGATCACGCAGAAGCAACCTTCGTTCCTCAAAAAGAGGCAAGCATTCCTTTGATCGGGCAAACGCCGCCTTCCTCCGATCCTTAATTGCCCAGTTTGCTGATTCCTATGCCCCAACGAGTAGCACTAATTTTTTCTTTCCAAACTCTTCATCAGACAGCTTACTCAAAGCCGTGGCGATCTCTATTCCGAGTCCTGGTCTCCTGGATCGCTGGACGTGCACATCCTCGAGCGCCTGCCGCCGGAGTCAGATGCCGGTCCAATGGCTTTAGCGTCGAGCGCTGATGATCGATGCCGATCCAATCTATCCCAGGTGCTCCGTATTGCAGTTACATATTCCCCACACACGTATATTGCTAATTAAGTAATTTACTTCAGCATACACATTGCGTAATTTACTTCATTCATCACATTTTTTTATAAAAGAGAGCGTCCTCTCGTTTTCATTTAACTAAAACCACAATGTTCTTACAGTACCTTCACCGCTTCACCACATGTATCTTTCGAAGTATACATGTTCATTATATTAGGGCATGTACAAAGTGAGCGCTAGTAGCGAGCGCCAATGTGGAGTTCCTTTCGGTTATACCTCGTTTCCGTTTGATCACTAGCACCAATGTGGATTTCCTTTTGGTTATGCCTCGTTTCCGTTTGATCACTAGCGCCAATGTGGACTTCCTTTCGGTTATGCCTCGTTTCCATTTGATCCAAGGGTTTCCCTTTGCGTTGATGCATGAAGTGTTGCAGGCGTCCCAAAAGATTTGCTCTCACACACATATTTGTGGCGAGGCTAGCGCTCGCTGGGCGCTAAAAACGTCCTAGAAAATCTTTTAGCTTCAATTAACTCAAAAGATTTTAGTTGTTGGATGGAGTAGACGCTAGCATAGTTGCTCATCCATTTCTTCACTCGTATCGCCTGTAAATTGACTTTTATCGGTCAAGCAACATACTGTAACGACAGGATCATGCTCGCGCAATGTGGTAGATCGCGTTGCGCGACAGGGCATACAAGCAAATGTTAGCACTTTAGAATTTTTATATTTATTATTATTGCTACAATGTTTATATTAAGGGCCCCAAATTTTATTTCGCCCCGGGCCCCAAAAATCTCAGGACCGGCCCTGGATAGAGGCGGGGTGTCCCGATCTTTCGATGAGATGATAACTATCGATTTGGTGGAGACGACTTTGACGATCCGACTACAAACGTGCTCAACGTTGCGCCTTAGCAATCGCTAAACCAACTCCGAGAGGTTATTGACCACACCAGAGCACAATCAACCAGACCACGAAGGTCTATTCCTGCAAACAATCGAAGAACAAGCAAGAATATGATAAAAGCAATCTGAATATTGCGAGTATATATGAAGTATTGATAAAGGTGGGGATCCGTAAGCGGTCTTGGTCTGGCCGTTGGACACAAACGAAGTACACGAAGTTGCAATGGCTAACTTTTTACTAAACAAATCCCCAGGAAAAAGCTACTAGATGGATCTACTTATATAGGAACAAGGGGTGGCGGCCAAGAAGGTGGGAGGACGTCCCAAGGCAGCCTAAAACTAACCCTAGGTCGTACAAGTCCAATGGGCCCAAGTGGAGGTGACGTAACACCTTTGGACTTGTAGTTTGACTCGGATTCTGCTGCAGCATCAGATTGTTTCGTCTATAACTCAACGCTCCGGACGAATTTTAAGGTGAGTCCAATTGGGTTGGAAAGAGGACGAAATCTACTTTCCAACAAAAAAAGAATCACCCAATTCGGAGTCCGTATGAAAAAGTTGTTGACGTTCTGAGTCAGGTATGTCTGTGCAGTCCGAATCTGAGTCCAGAACGTGAGAGACTTGGACTTTATCTTCTCTTTGGCCAAAAGTGACGTGAGAGAACTTTTTGAACAACAAATAAACATCTCTTTCTTCCTTATCTTTATATGTGGATTGTACAAATGTCCCATACACCTGCAATTAGACAAAATACAAAAGTGTGTGAAGTATTTTTGTTCTGGATAATATAAATAGATTATTGAATAGTTTGCACTAGAAATCACCTAACAAATATGCATGTATGCAATATTTTTGGTCATATCCAAGGTAGTCATGTCCTCATCAATCGGCCCCTGCCGGCCGTTTCTGTGAGGTGCTGGAACATAGGGTTTCGGCGCACGGTGGAGATGATGGATTTCCTCGGTACTATCAACGCCTTCCATGCGTATTCTTATGAATGGGCGCTCACGGGGATATTTTTTGGCACGCTCACGGTCTCAGGTAGGGAGACCCAATATCCCAAATGCTTTTTATCCTTGCTATGGATGTGCTAACTGCGACGATCCGCAAGACTGAACAACAAGGTTGGCCGACATTGGTATTAAGATGTGATCATCTTTGCCCGGCCAGTGGTGAGGGAGCTAGTGGTGAACAAGAAGGTGTTACAGGTCTTTGGCAAGGCCTCGGGGTTACATGCCAACATGCAGAAAAGCTCCATATTCCGATCAGATGTTCGCGGCAGGTGGTCGATGCCGTGCCCCCAATCTTCCTTGCACGGTAGCAGCCTTGCCGTGCAAATATTCGGGGTTGCTTTTGGCGCCACGTAATATTAAGAAAGAGGAGCTACAACAGTTGACTGACATGATTGTGAATCAACTTCAGCTATGGCAGTGTGGTTTTCTCACAGAGGCAGTGAGAATTTTCCTGATAAACAGAGTATTGACAGCGACGGCGATCTATCAATCTATCACATGCTATCAATGGATCTCCATGGGCACTGCAAAGGCTGGACAAAATTAGCAGAAACTTCTTCTCTAAAGGATCAAGGGAGGTAAAGGGTGGGTATTGCAAGGTAGCATGGGACATGGTCTATCGTATGATGATGGGGGAGAAGCTGCAGATGCTGAAGTGTGGGATGCGGCTAGTCATTTCGTCCGGCTTGGCCTGTTTGTGGCCACCCGCGCTGCTCGGGATGCGGCGGCGCATAGCGAGTGTTCGACGAAATGTATGAGCCAAATGCAAAATTTTTAGAGTTAAGTTTTGGGGTTTGGTTAGAAACCACATTTCTTTATAGGAGCAAATATACTCCTCGAAAGGATAAGAGACTATATACTCCCTATAAATTGTAAGAGATCGGTTAGAGATGGTCTAAGGCATATCGGTTGAAATAGATTCTTCTTTTCTCTAAAAAAAACCCATCATTTCCAAAGTGTACAAGCCTTAAGTTAAAAAGAAGTGTACAATCTAAGATATTAGATACGTAGAAGAATATCAACTCTCTATCATCTTTAGAAAAAGACTCATTTGAAGTAAACAAATTTTGTGATCCAAATTACTGTACATATAAGGTTCACACTAAGGCAGGAGATCTCTAGTATCAGGGCCGGCCTTGAGGGGGGGCAGGGGGGGCGGCCGCCCCGGGCCCCCAAAATCAAGGGGCCCCTCCCCAGACGCGCAGGTAGCCCACCATTGCCCAGAGAGGTAGGCGAGGGGCGCAACCTTCGATCACGCAGAAGCAACCTTCGTTCCTCAAAAAGAGGCAAGCATTCCTTTGATCGGGCAAACGCCGCCTTCCTCCGATCCTTAATTGCCCAGTTTGCTGATTCCTATGCCCCAACGAGTAGCACTAATTTTTTCTTTCCAAACTCTTCATCAGACAGCTTACTCAAAGCCGTGGCGATCTCTATTCCGAGTCCTGGTCTCCTGGATCGCTGGACGTGCACATCCTCGAGCGCCTGCCGCCGGAGTCAGATGCCGGTCCAATGGCTTTAGCGTCGAGCGCTGATGATCGATGCCGATCCAATCTATCCCAGGTGCTCCGTATTGCAGTTACATATTCCCCACACACGTATATTGCTAATTAAGTAATTTACTTCAGCATACACATTCGTAATTTACTTCATTCATCACATTTTTTATAAAAGAGAGCGTCCTCTCGTTTTCATTTAACTAAAACCACAATGTTCTTACAGTACCTTCACCGCTTCACCACATGTATCTTTCGAAGTATACCTGTTCATTATATTAGGGCATGTACAAAGTGAGCGCTAGTAGCGAGCGCCAATGTGGAGTTCCTTTCGGTTATACCTCGTTTCCGTTTGATCACTAGCGCCAATGTGGATTTCCTTTTGGTTATGCCTCGTTTCCGTTTGATCACTAGCGCCAATGTGGACTTCCTTTCGGTTATGCCTCGTTTCCATTTGATCCAAGGGTTTCCCTTTGCGTTGATGCATGAAGTGTTGCAGGGCGTCCCAAAAAGATTTGCTCTCACACACATATTTGACGAGAGGCTAGCGCTACGCTGGACGCTAAAAACGTCCTAGAAAATCTTTTAGCTTCAATTAACTCAAAAGATTTTAGTTGTTGGATGGAGTAGACGCTAGCATAGTTGCTCATCCATTTCTTCACTCGTATCGCCTGTAAATTGACTTTTATCGGTCAAGCAACATACTGTAACGACAGGATCATGCTCGCGCAATGTGGTAGATCGCGTTGCGCGACAGGGCATACAAGCAAATTTTAGCACTTTAGAATTTTTATATTTATTATTATTGCTACAATGTTTATATTAAGGGCCCCAAATTTTATTTCGCCCCGGGCCCCAAAAACTCAGGACCGGCCCTGGGCGCGGGATCGACAATGCCACGGTGCTCCTAGCACCGTGCTCGCGTTAGAACAAGGCCAAGCTGGCGGATCGCGGGACGCTCAAGGCCAACATACACGCCAACATGTTGGCGCGAGCGCGGCACGGTCGCCTGGACGAGATGTTGCTCCTTCTAACACTGTTAGAAGTTTGAGCATATCCCGCTCCTCGCGTCGTTCGCCCCCGCCGCCGAAAACACCAGAAGAAGTGTTGGCTCGAGCCCAACTGCTACTAGACTACCCTCCAGCGGCAGACAAGATCGACGACTGGAGGATCACCATCCAGAGCCTCATCGGCTTCGCCAACGGTGACAAGCCCCGGCAACCAAGCACGTCGAAGCCGCGGCAAGACGCCCAGACGCAAGCCGGTGGCGACAAGACTGGTGGGGGTGCCACCACCGTGCACTCCCCACCCCGAAGGCCAAGATCGCCGACTCGCCGGGCTAACCTCGACACCGACTCCACCGCGTCGTCGGACCCGCGAGCTCACCGCGATCAACGCCAAGTTCTCCAAGAACGACGACAAGAAGGCGCTTCGTACTCGCGCGAGGCGTCGAAGAAAGCGACGTCGGTCAGACCAGCACGTTAGGCCCATTGTTGATATCGTCGCCCGGGAACGAGCGACTTGCGTCTGCGTAGGTTGCCCTGCGTTCACCGTGAGCTCGGCAGGTCGATGGCCTCATACCAAGAACTTCAAGCCAGATGTACCCGAGAAGTACGATGGCAGGATACATCCGTCGGAGTTCCTCAGCGTCTACACCATTGCGGTGCAGGCTGCCGGGGGGCGCGACGAGAAGATCCTCGCCAACTACTTCCCGCTGGTGCTTAAGCCCAACGTCAGATCTTGGCTCATGCACTTGCTGGACAACTCCATCTCTTCATGGGCAGATCTGTGCCATCAGTTTGTCGGCGCCTTCACAGGCGGCCACAAGCCCCATGGCCAGGAAAGCAATCTTCATCTGCTCGCCCAGAAGGAAGGAGAACCCCTGCGCAAGTTCATACAGAAATTCAGCCAGGTGCAGCGCAACATCTCAGATGTCCACCCTGCCGCGGTTATCAGCGCATTCCACCAGAACGTGCGTAATCACGGGATGAGGAGGAGATGGCGATGTGCAAGATTAGAGATGTCGGCGAGCTATATGCTCGGCGACAAGTGTGCGCGTCTTTGAAGGGAGAAACTCCCGGAGAAAACACAGGAGCGAAGGATCGGCGGTGAGGATGCCGCCCCGGCAAAGAAGAACCGGAGGCGGAATAACAGAAAGAGGAAGGCTAAGGATGTGCTAGTTGTCGAGCAGTCCGGCAACGGAGGTGGCGCCGAGAAGGCCAAAGCTGGTGACTCTGGCGAGGCTGTGGTGGCCGCCGACAAGCAGGACGGCTCCGGCAAGCAGTATTGCAAGATCCACCGCACCAAGGGCCATGATCTCCAGGCCTGCAAGAAGGTTGAGCAGCTTGTTGATCTGCGAAAGCTGAATCTGGCGCGCGACAAGGAGAAGGCCCAAGAAGGTGGAGGAGGATCCGGCAAAGCGTCCCGCCGGGGAGGTGCAGCGGCAAGGCCAAGCAGCGGCAAGAGAGCGAGCCTCCGCCGCGCGACAAAGACGAAGACGAAGACGAAGATGATGAGATGGATGAGGATGAGACCGACGAGCAGGAGTTTCAGAAAGCGACAGAGGTTTTGTGTGTCGACGGCGGTGCTTCTCTGCATACCTCGCACCGCCAGCTCAAACTGTGGGTGCGGGAAGTTAATGCAGCAGAACTGTCCGTTGAATCGCGCAAGCCTCTGAAGTGGTCCAGCACGCCCATCATCTTTGATGTTGAGGATCACCCTGATCGCATAACTGCGGTCGGGTGCTTGCCGATGTTGGTTTCGCCAACTATCCGCAACCTCAAGGTCACAAAGATGCTGGTTGACGGTGGGGCCGGCTTGAATCTGATCTCTTCCGCGGTGCTCAAGCTCCAGATCCCGACAATGAGCTCAAAGAGACGGTACTTTCAAGGAATCAATCCGGGAAGGAGCAAGCGAAGGGAAGATCCTGCTTGCCAAGTGACATTTGGCGTGCGAGCTGAACTTCGTGACGAGAGAAAGTCACCTTTGACGTTGCTGATTTCCCATTGCCCTACAATGGGATACTTGGCCGTCCAGCGCTCGCCAAGTTCATGGCGGCCTCTCATTATGCTTACAACGTGCTCAAGATGCCCGGTCCGATAAGTGTCATTTCTGTCCCTGGCGACAAGAAAGATGCCCTTATCTGTACCGACAAGATCTACCGGGAAGCAGCAGCCGCAGCAGATCGCAAACCACTTGCCGCTGAAGCTCCCGGGGGGAAGAAAAAGACCAAGTCCGGCAAGAGTAGCTCTGATGCCCACTCCGGCATGCGCACCTCTTCGGAGTGCTGCGCTACCGTCGAGGACGCACCATCGAGCTCCACCGGCAAGTGCAAGAAGGCGAAGACAGCTTCACCAGAAACCAAGAAAGTGGCCGCCAAGGAGGACGGCACTGGTGGTACCTTCACCATCAGTGCCACGCTTGACCCTAAATAGGAATGCGCGCTCGTTGCTTTCCTGCGGGCGAATGTCGATGTGTTTGCATGGCAGCCGTCTGACATCCCCGGTGTTCCCAGGAAAGTGATTGAGCACCACCTCGCCGTCTGCCCTCATGCGCGGCCCGTCAAGCAGAGAGTAAGGAAACAAGCAGTGGAGCAACAAGAATTCATTGCAGAAGAGATCAAGAAGTTGGAAGCAGCAGGCCTTGTCCGAGGAGTACTCCATCCGACGTTGTTAGCCAATCCTGTAGTCGTGCGCAAGGCGAACGGTAAGTGGAGGCTTTGTATTGACTTCACTGATGTTAATAAAGCTTGTCCCAAAGATCCATTTCCCTTGCCGCGCATTGACCAGATTGTCGACTCCACGGCCGGATGTGTGTTACTTTCATTTCTTGATGCATACTCAGGATATCATCAGATCTTCATGGCAGAAGAGGATGAAGAGAAAACCGCATTCATCACTCCATGTGGCACGTACTGCTTTGTACGGATGCCTTTTCGACTAAAGAATGCTGGTTCAACATTTGCAAGAGTAGTCAGTCATGCTTTTGAGCCACAGTTGCACAGAAATGTAGAAGCTTACATGGATGACATAGTGGTCAAGAGCAAGGACAAAGAAACTTTGATCCAAGATTTAGACGAGACCTTTGCAAATCTGCGCAAGATCAATCTCAAGTTGAACCCTGAGAAGTGCGTGTTTGGAGTTCCTTCCGGCAAGCTTCTCGGGTTCTTTGTGTCTCAGAGGGGGATTGAAGCCAATCCCGACAAGATCAAGGCCATTGAGCAGATCGAAGCACCGAAGCGCGTCAAGGATGTGCGAAGGCTTGCGGCTGCGTTGCTGCTCTCGATGGGTTCATCTCTAAGTCTGCTGGCGCCCGCCATTTTCAAAATTTTGAAAAAGGCAGGTCAATGAAATGGACTCGAAGCGGAGGCTGCGCTGCAGGACTTGAAGAGATACCTGTCCTCCACTCCAATACTTGTCGCACCTAAGCCACAAGAGAAGTTGCTGTTGTATCTAGCGGCAACCAATCAAGTGGTTAGTGCTGCGTTGGTAGCGGAGAGGGAGGCGGATGATGAGCCAGCAACCACGGCAAGCGAGTCCAGCGACAAGCAGGAGGCTTCCCCGACAAGCTCTGGTCCCGACAAGGATGGATCTGCACAACCACATGAAGAGAAACAGAAGAAGATGGTGCAGCGCCCAGTTTATTTTGTCAGTTCCCTTCTACAGGGGGCTAGGTCAAGGTACTCTGGTGTGCAGAAGTTGCTCTTCGGCCTTCTCATGGCCTCGAGGAAGCTGCGCCATTATTTTCAAGCACATGAAATCACAGTTGTCACTCGCTTTCCGTTGAAAAGGATATTGCAGAATCCAGAAGCATCGAGGCGGGATTGTCGAGTGGGCCTTTGGGCTGTCAAGCTTTGGCCTCAAGTTTGAGAGTACTTCAACTATCGAGCCGAGCATTGGCAGAATTTATAGCGAGTGGGCGCCAACACGATGAAGAAATTCGAGCGAGCATCCCGTCAAGAAGCGAGCAAAGAATGGATCATGTACTTTGATGGTTCCTTCTCGCTGCAAAGCGCCGGTGCAGTGTGTTACTTATCGCACCCACTAGAGAGCACCTCAAATCGTGATCGGATGCACTTTCCCAAGGAGCAAGCAGCAAACAATACTGCAGAGTATGAAGGCTTGCTTGCCGGACTCAGGATCGCTGCAGACCTTGGGATTAAGAAGCTCATTGTCAGGGGTGACTCGCAGCTTTTCGTCCGCCAAGTGAACAAAGATTATCAGAGTCCGTTGATGGAAGCTTACATTGATGAGGTGAGAAAGTTGGAAGAGCATTTTGACGGCCTGCAGATGGAACATGTTCCGAGAGCTCAGAACGACATTGTAGACGGCCTGTCAAAATGCGCTGCACTCAAGTTACCTGTGGAACCAGGGATCTTTGTGCTCAAGCTGACTCAACCATCTGTAACACCATCAACCGGACAGAACAAGAAGAGGAAGTCGATTTCTGGTGACTACTTTCCGGCTGAGCTTCCCGAAGCCGCCGCCAAGAAGGTCCCCAAGATCAACACAAAGAGTCTTTGAGGCGATCTGCTCGACAAGCCCTAGGTCTTGTTTCGTTGAAGCGAGCGCCCCGACAAGTTTTGCTCGGCGAGCTTGCGGGGAACATCAAGCTCGGCTGAGCCACGATTCTTGCCGTAAAGCGGATGTTCCCGCAGCAAAGATTTGTGCCTTTAGCCCTTGTTGTCGAGCCGCAAGCTCTGGCATGGGCACAGCAGATCGTCCATTTCCTTCAAACAGGAGAACTTCCCGAAGAGCAAGAAGAAGCGGAGAGAGTAGCCCGGCAATCAAGTATGTACCAGTTTGTCGATGACATCTTGTATGTGAAGAAGATTCAACGGAGTGAAATTGAAGTGCATTTCCCGGGAAGAAGGACATGAGCTGTTGGCGGAGATACATGGAGGCATATGTGGTCACCACGTTTGCGCAAAACACTTGTCGACAAAGCCTTCCGGCAGGGTTTCTTTTAATGAACAGCCCTCCGGGATGCAAGCGCACAAGTAACCAAGTGTGAAGCGTGCGGTTCCACTCCAGCGAGATACATCAACCAGCTCAAGCTCTCCAGACGATCCCTTTATCCGGCCATTTTGGTGCAGGGGCTCGACATCCTCGGCCCCTTTCCCGAGCTGTCGGGGCTTTGAGTACTTATGCGTGGCAATCGACAAGTTCACAAAGTGGCGGAGGTGGAAGCGATGAGGAAGGTGACAGCAAAGTCGCGATCAAGTTCTTGGTCAATTGTTTGCCGTTTGAGTCCCTAACGGATCATCACCGACAATGGCACACAATTCCACGAGCCGCACATTCATGCGATCGTCCAAGATCTTGGCGCCAAGATCTGCCGCTTCGCTGCTCACCCGAGAAGCAGCGGTCAAGCGGAGAGGGCGAACGCTGAAGTGTTCTGCGGCTCAAGACCGTAACTTTCGACGAGGCTGCACAAGTCACGGAAGAAATTGGATCAAGGAGCTACGGTGGTTCTTTGGTCGATCAGGGACGCCAAATCGAGCCACCGGCGGACACCTTTTGCTCTTGTCTATGGGGCAGAGGCAGTTCTCCCCACGGAACTCGTATACGGATTGCCTCGAGTGCTCGCTTATGATGAGCTTGAGCAAGAGCAGCTGCGACAAGATGACGCGCTGCTCCTTGAGGAAGATTGTCTTCAGGCTGCTGTACGAGCTGCTCGCTACCAGCAAGCTTTGCGCCGCTACCATAGCCGCAAGGTCAATGCCAGAAGTTTCGAGGAAGGCGACCTTGTTCTTCGGCGCGTTCAATCCGCCAAGAAGTCCAACAAGTTGACGCCGAAGTGGGAAGGCCCTTATCGGGTAAAGCGAGTCACTAGGCCCGGCGCTGTCCGCCTTGAGACCGAAGATGGCTTTCCGGTGAGCAACTCCTGGAACATAGAGCATCTTCGTAAGTTTTACCCATAAGGTGCGGTTACCGGAACCCGCTGTTCCGGCAACCACCTTTTGTACAAGCCTTGCCGCTGTTGCATGTAACCCTTTGTACAAAGCCGGGCGCAGATCCCGTGCATAAATAAAAATGTTGTCAAATTTCATGCTTTCTTTTCTTTTGCATGTATTATCTGACACTTTGTGCAGCACTTGCCTCCGGTGAGCAATAACGAGCCTTAAAGGCTCCATATCTTTATTTTCTCTTCTTTCTTTTTCTCAAAAAGAAGGTTCCTTCGCCCACAAGTTCACCGGGGGGGAAGGAGGATAAAGGTGTGGACCAAGCGTCTTTCAAAGAAGTATAGCCTTGCCGGGACGCAGACGACAGAAAAGCTAAGTTGCCAAAGTTTGAGCACAATTAGTTTTAAGTTTTTTTTAGTTATCCTCCTTGAACGACCGTACTTTGTATGGAAAAGCTGTGCACGGAGGAACCAACTCGTGGCTAGTTGCGCCCTTACTTTGTTTCGAGTCCGCTCAACAACGTAAGTGTGCTGCGACTAGTTCCGACAAGGTTTCTTGCCGGAGGCAACACCACCAGCAGGCTGCTGATGTTCCGCACTCGGCGCTCACGGCAAGGGTGCCCGCGCCGGCAAGTTCCCTAAAAGCGTAGGGTAAAAACATACAAGGGAGGGAATCAAGTAAAGGAAATAACTTAGCAAGTACTACCCAGAATAAAGTTATATTACAATAAATAACTTGCCGCGCTTTAATGGACTGTTCCTGTGACATGTCTGGCAGCGGCAAGAAAAAGGAGGAAAAGGGCGGCCTAATCTACATGATCGCCGTCGACCCTTCCGACTTCATTTACCTTGTCCACAATGGGTGCGACGAGGGCTTTAAGCTCTGCAAGATCAGCACCTGCCGGTAGCTTCTTGAGAACGTTGGTGAAGTTGAGGGTCGGATTGCGGAAAAGCACCTTCACCAACACCTTCTCCAAGACTCTGGCACAGATGGCGCGCGACTCGTTAGCCAGCTGCTTTGGGATCCTTTCCCGGAGTTGCTGGAGAGCCGTCACCACACCCTTGAAGAACAGAGTAAGCTTGGCGCTGGGCTGAAGGTTCTCGTCAGTGGAGTACCCGAAGCCCGCCAAGTCCAGCTGCGCCAGCTCCTCGTCGATGGTTGCAGCGATGTTGACGAGGCCCTCCGTCCAGAGCTCCACCGTAGCCCTGAAGGTGTTTTGAGTCTCGGCGGCCCTCGTTAGCAGCTCCTCGTTGCCCTTGATCTCTTTCTTCAAGTCATCCTCTCGCCTCTTGGCACCGTCCAGCGTCTCCATCAGTGTGGCCAGCTTCAGCTCCAGATCAACATTTAAGTCCTTGGCGGCGTTCAGTTCCTTGACCTTGTCGGCAAGTTGAACCTGCAGATCTCCATGAGCAAGGGCATCCTTCTCGCGTTCGCGCTGGAGCGCGGCAAGCTCTTCATTCTTCCCCTTCATATCAGCCTCCAGCTGCGTCACCTTCACCTCCAACTCCTTCTTGGCGGCCTCGGCAGCCGCGGCAGCGTCCTTCGCCTCCTTGAGCGCCCCGCCAAGTGATTGCTCGCGTGCAGCGAGCTCCTCCTCGTAGCTGTCCAAATTGACTTTCCGCTGCGTCAGTTCACCTTCCCGGGTGGACACCTCCTCAGCGGCAAGCCTCTGTTGCTCCTCAGCTTCTGCCTTCTCAAGGATGAAGGCCTTCCGCGCTTCGACAAGCTGCGCCCTCTCCTCCGTGATGGACCGGAGGGCCTCTTGGTTGCGGCTCTGGAGCTCCTCCGCATGCTTCTCTATGTCAACTCCCGCCTGCGCGACAAGCGCTTCCCGGGACTCCAGCTTCGCTTGGCGGGCGCGGTAGAGTGACACCAACTTCCGGAGCAACTGCTCCTCCTCAGACTCGCCGCCGCTGCTGCTTGGTGCGTCAACCACTGTCAGCCCATCGGAGGCGAGCACCTCTCCGTCAAAAGACTCTCCCTCGATTGGCGCCCTGGAGCTCGACGCCCAGGGAAGCTTGATGAAGACACCCTCGCCGGCCTTCAAGTAGGCGCCGGGCTGGGGCTCCTCGGGGCCGGTGCTGCATCAGCGGCGGAGGGGTCGGCGGTCGGTGTAGCGCCTTGCGTTCCTGCACTCTCGGGGTCGTCAGTACGATCGCCGGACCCCTCGCCGGCTCTTGCGCCGGCAGCCTTGGCGGCCTCTTCGCCAGCGGGATCATCAGCGCCGGCCTCTTCCTCGGTGGCGGTGGCGTCATCAGTGTTGCCGCGTGCATCCTCCTCGCCGGTGGTTTCAGTCTCCATCAGATCTGTGGAAGGGGGATCTGAAGGCAGGAAGAGGACGAAAAAGTCAAGCAAATATCCAAAAAGAAGATCAGAAGAAGAACCCAAGGGAAAATTTCCGACAAAGAAGGTTACCTGTGCTGGGCTCTGTGACCATGGGCTCCTCCACCGAAGGCTCACTGGTTCCGTCCCTTGCCGGGGACCTCTCCCTTGCTAGAGAGCGCTCCCTTGTCGGAGAATCGCCCCTTGGCGGCATAGTCGAAGCAGACAGCACCTTTGGAGCGGCTTCTGGTTGCTCCTGATGGGCCTGCTCTGCTCCTACACAAGCAAGTCAACAATCAAGATATCAGCAAAGAAAGAGCACCCATGCACGCCCCGCAACAGGAAGTGAACAAATACTTATGCTGGGGGCTATGCTGGTGGCTGCTTCGAGGAGAGGGTGCCGGGTCCGTCAAGGTGGTCTCGGACGTGTCCTCTGCCATCATAGCAGGATCGTCCTTGATGACTACCACGGGGACCTTGGCCCTCTTCGCCGCCCTCTCGGCCAGAGTCCTGAAATGGAACGAGGTTCGAGGGGAAGCAGATCAGATGCAGGACAAGAAACAACAAAAAACGAAGAAATACAAATACAACAGGAAGAAAGTCTTACTCCTCCTCTTCTTCCTCCTCGTTGGAGCTGAGCGCGGAAAGGTCGAAGTCCGCTACCCTTTCTGCGTGACGAGGCGGAGGAGTAGGCTCCCTTGGACGCTTGGCGGGAGCTGCAGCAGGATCAGAAGCGGCGGCCCGAGAAGATCCCGCCCCAGTTGTCGGCGCGGCCTGAGATGCTTCCGCGGCAACGGTGCTTGCCGCGGTGGAGCGTGTCCCGCGACGCTGCGGCTGTTGGCCTGCTTGCCGCCCTGCTGTATCTCCAGTCCTACGGAGGCGCCTTCTTGGTTGAGCTGGGGGCTGCGCCGGGGGCTCCGCCCGCGGCAAGCTGCTTGAAGACGGCTGGCCGCTAGCGCCCTCGGCGGGCTCGCTCCCTTCAGCTTTGGGCTCTCCTTCGCCAACGATCTCCCCGCCAAGGTCCTCTCGGTCGGCAAGGCTTGCCGCCTCGGCCACCTCTGCCTCCTCCAGCATGAAGCCGAACTCGCCCGCGGCGGCGGCTGCCGCCGCCTCTTCGGCCCTGGTGGCGATGTACCGCATCTCGTCGTCAGTGGTGTCGCAGGTGAGGAGGCTCTGCTCGTCGGCGCGGACTGCTACCTCCACCAAGCCGTCAAAGAATTGCCGCACGACGTCGTCGGCGGGCTCCCGCCAAGTTGGAATGATCCCGTGCGAGTCGCACTCCGGCATCATTGCACGGATGCGATCAAGCTGGGAGTTGTTGCACAGTGGGATGACGCCCTGCGGCAGCCTGAACCACTCCGGATGGTTGGGATCGTGCTTGAACAGCTCCTTGAGCATCCCATCCAACTCCAGAACAGTGAAGTTGAAATTGAGGCCTGGGCGCAGCCTCATGATATCTGCTGGGCCCCCGAATAGCCATGCGGGCCTCCCCCTTTCCTGCAGAGGGGCGATGCGGCGACGAAGAAAGTCCGCGCCAACAGCCCCTACTGTGAGCCCGGCAAGCCTGAGTCGCAGAATCCGGATGGTGGCGATCTTCAACTTAGCATCGTCCGCCGCCAGAGCACTCCAGTCGCCGCCGCGCACTACCCGGGTTTGGCGCAAAGTGGTGAATGGCTGCGGATCTGCGTCAACAATCCAACACCATTCAGCCCTCCACTCGTCCCATTTGCTGCGGACCTCCCCCTCCAGATACACCTCCTTCTTGCCGGCCCTCGAGATCCAGGAGACTCCGCCAGACAAGGGCTCTCCTTTCTCGACCCGGGGCATGAAATAGTGGCGGAAAAGAGCAACGTTGGGGTGGATTCCGACGAAGTTCTCGCAAAGATGCGCGAAAACCGCCATTGTCAGAACGACGTTGGGGGTGAAGTCAAGGAGATGGAGCCCGTATGTATTCATGACGTCGCAGAAGAAATCGGAAAAGGGCGGGCAGAGCCCACAGTAGAAGAACACTGGGAAGAAATGATACCCTTTTGGGCACCGCTTCGAAGTAGAAGCTTCGGCGGAGAGCACCGGCGTGCGCGGATGCGCCCGCGTCTCCGTCGACCAGAAGAGATAGAACTCCTCCCGCAGCTCCTTCGGGGTGAGCTCGGGGGGAAAAAGTGCTCGCTCCTTGCGCAGCGCCTCAAGCCGCAGCGCCTCGGACGACTTCGTACTCTTTCCGGTCTTCGGAGCCATGGCGAGGGCGGTGGGGGGGGCGGAGGCGTTGGGGGCGACAGCGGCGACGGGCGGCGGAGCATTGCTCTCTTTCGGTTTGGGAAGCGGAGGGGAGCAGCGGAGCTCTCTGAGGAAGAAACTGCAAGTGGTGAAGGTGGGGGAACGGCCCCTGTTTCCTCTGCTTATAAAGAGGAGAGGCGAACATTACGCCTTTCTCAATTAAAGAATTGCCCACGATCTCTCCCACGACGCCGCGTTTGAAGCGTGCCGTTACGGGAGAGCGCGGTCGATACGGAGTTAGATTTGGTATGGACCCAGGCCGTGAGTGCCCGTGCCCTGTTTTGGGCCTGGCCCAATAGCGCTCGGCACCGTGTGTGGCCCAGGCCCGGGGGCTCCTGTCGGTGTACTAAAGTAGGGGTACCTTAGTATCCCGAACTTGTGCACGGGCAGTCGCAGCGTCCCGCGGCAAGGCTTGCCGGGCGTCCGCCAAGATCCTCCGCTACTCCTATTGATGCCATTCAAGAACAAAGTGTTTTGACTGAGAAGACAAGACTCCGGCAAGAGGAGCTTGCCGGGAAGGGCAAGGCCCCAGCAAGAGGAGCTTGCCGGGAAGGCCAACCAAGGCATTTCAAGAAACTTGCCGCGATGCGCCTCGCGTCCCGACAAGACCAGGTGGCGACAAGCTTTGGTGCGACAGACAACGACATGCAAAAGGCGCTTGTCAGGGCGGCTACCACTCTGCACCCACGCTCCAGCGCATCCGACGACGTGTCGCCACAAGATCGTTCCAGGCGCACGTGGCGGGTAGCTGTGCAGCCAAGCGGTGTGAGGTGGCAAATGGAGATGACGAGAAGGCCATCGTGGCGATCGGTGGCGCCCCTAACGGTCGTTTCCTGCACTGTTTGGGCGACCGGACGGGCATTAAATGCCCTTGTCCCCTACCGTCAGAGTTAGGTAGGGGGCACTGTGGATAGCGGTTGTACCAACCCATCTTTTTACATTTCTACCCCTGTCTATGTTGCCACCTGTCGGTGACCCCTTTAGCCTATAAAAGGAGGCCCATGCGCACATAGAAGGGGTTTGACTCATTCGAAACTACACACACCCACGCTCTTGAGCAAGAACAGAATAGAAACACAAAGCAGCAGTAGGAGTTTTATCTCTCCGGAGAGCTCCGAAGCTGGGTAAAATCCCTCGCGTACTTCGCCTCGATCTGCTCTTCGTGCGCCCTCCGCTCCCTGCCGGACCGAAAAGGGGCCCCTGCCCCATAGGTGCTCGTTTCCCACGACACAAGATGACATGATGTAGAGGGATAAACTCAAGCAATATGATATAAACCCCTTCTTTTTATCCTCGATGGCAACAATACAATACGTGCCTTGCTGCCCCTGCTGTCACTGGGAAAGGACACCGCAAGATTGAACCCAAAGCTAAGCACTTCTCCCATGGCAAGAAAGTGAAGGAAATATGCCCTAGAGGCAATAATAAAGTTATTATTTATTTCCTTATTTCATGATAAATGTTTATTATTCATGCTAGAATTGTATTAACCGGAAACATAATACATGTGTGAATACATAGACAAACATAGTGTCACTAGTATGCCTCTACTTGACTAGCTCGTTTATCAGAGATGGTTATGTTTCCTAGCCATGGACAAAAGAGTTGTCATTTGATTAATAGGATCACATCATTAGGAGAATGATGTGATTGACTTGACCCATTCAGTTAGCTTAGCACTTGATCGTTTAGTATGTTGCTATTGCTTTCTTCATGACTTATACATGTTCCTGTAACTGTGAGATTATGCAACTCCCGTTTACCGGAGGAACACTTTGGCTACTACCAAACGTCACAAAGTAACTGGGTGATTATAAAGGAGTACTACAGGTGTCTCCGAAGGTACATGTTGAGTTGGCGTATTTCGCGATTAGGTTTTGTCACTCCGACTGTCGGAGAGGTATCTCCGGGCCCTCTCGGTAATGCACATCATTATAAACCTTGCAAGCAATGTGACCAATGAGTTGGTTACGGGATCATGCATTACAGAACGAGTAAAGAGACTTGCCGGTGACGAGATTGAACTAATTATTGGATACCGACGATCGAATCTCGGGCAAGTAACATACCGATGACAAAGGGAACAACGTATGTTGTTATGCGGTTTGACCGATAAAGATCTTCGTAGAATATGTAGGAGCCAATATGGGCATCCAGGTCCCGCTATTGGTTATTGACCGAGAATAGTTCTAGGTCATGTCTACATAGTTCGTCCGCACGCTTAAGGTTTCGATGACAGTTATACTATGAGTTTATGAGTTTTGATGTACCGAAGGAGTTCGGAGTCCCAAATTAGATCGGGGACATGACGAGGAGTCTCGAAATGGTCGAGACGTAAAGATCGATATATTGGACGACTATATTCGGAGTTCGGAAAGGTTCCGAGTGATTCAGGTATTTTTCGAGTCTGGGAGAGTTACGGAATTCGCCGGGAGAAGTATTGGGCCTTATTGGGCCTGGGAAAGAGAGAGGGGCTGCCTAGGGCAGGCCGCGCGCCCCCCCATGGCCTAGTCCGAATTGGACTAGGGGAAGGGGCCGCAACCCCTCCTTCCTTCCCTTCTCTCTTCCCCTTCCTTGTCTCCTACTCCTAATACATGGAAGGACTGCTAGTTGGACTAGGAAGGGGAATCCTACTCCGGTGGGAGTAGGACTCCCCTAGGGCGCGCCATAGAAGAGGGCCGCCCTCCCTCCTCCACTCCTTTATATCTGACGGGGTAGGGGCACCCCATGAACACACAAGTTGATCTACGGATCGTTCCTTAGCCGTGTCGGTGCCCCTTCCACCATATTCCACCTCGGTCATATCGTCGCGAGTTTAGGCGAAGCCTGCGTCCGATAGAACATCATCATCATCACCACGCCATCGTCTTGTGGAACTCATCTCCGGAGCCTTTGCTGGATCGGAGGGCGGAGATCGTCATCGAGCTGAGCGTGTGCTGAACTCGGAGGCTCCGTGACGTTCGGTGCTTGGATCGGTCGGATCGTGAAGGCGTCGACTACATCAACCGTTGTGCTAACGCTTCCGCTTATGGTCTATGAGGGTACGTGGACGAACACTCTCCCCTCTCGTTGCTATGCCATCACCATGATCTTGCGTGTGCGTAGGAAAATTTTGAAATTACTACGTTCCCCAACAGTGGCATTCGAGCCTAGGTTTTTATGGTTTGATGTTATATGCACGAGTTGAACACAAGTGAGTTGTGGACGATATAAGTCATACTGCCTACCAGCATGTCATACTTTGGTTCGGCGGTATTGTTGGATGAAGCGGCTCGGACCGACATTACGCGTACGCTTACGCGAGACTGGTTCTACCGGCGTGCTTTGCACACAGTGGCTGGCGGGTGTCGGTTTCTCAACTTTATTTGAACTAAGTATGGCTCGCCGGTCCTTGCGAAGGTTAAAACGAGTCTATTTGACAAACTATCGTTGTGGTTTTGATGCGTTGGTAAGAACAGTTCTTGCTCAGCCCGTAGCAGCCACGTAAAACTTGCAACAACAAAGTAGGGACGTCTAACTTGTTTTTGCAGGGCATGTTGTGATGTGATATGGTCAAGGCGTGATGAGATATAAGTTGTTGTATAAGATGATCATGTTTTGTTGAAGTTATCGGCAATCGGCAAAAGCCTTATGGTTGTCTCTCTCTGCATAAGATGCAAGCGCCAAATAATTGCTTTACTTTATCGCTATCACGATAGCAATAGTTACAAGAGCAATAGTTGGCGAGACGAACATGTGACGACACATTGATATAGATCAAGATGATGAAGATCATGGTGTCGTGCGGTGACGATAAAGATCATGACAAGATACTTTGGAGATGGAGATCAAAGGCACAAGATGATCATGGCCATATCATGTCACATATTTTGATTGCATATGATGTTTATCTGTTATACATCTTATTCTTGCTTTGATTGACGGTAGCATTTTAAGATGATCTCTCACTAATTATCAAGAAGTGTTCTCCCTGAGTATGCACCATTGCCAAAGTTTGTCGTGCCCAGACACCACGTGATGATCGGGTGTGATAAGCTCTACGTCCATCTACAACGGGTGCAAGCCAGTTTTGCACACGCGGAATACTCAGGTTAAACTTGACGAGCTTAGAATATGCAGATAGGCCTCGGAGCACGGAGACCGGAAGGTCGAGCGTGAATCATATAGTAGATATGATCAACATAGTGATGTTCACCATTGAAAACTACTCCATCTCACGTGATGATCGGTTATGGTTTAGTTGATTTGGATCACGTGATCACTTAGATGACTAGAGAGATGTCTGTCTAAGTGGGAGTTCTTAAGTAATATGATTAATTAAACTTAAATTTATCATGAACTTAGTCCTGGTAGTATTTTGCAAATTATGTTGTAGATCAATAGCTTGCGTTGTTGCTTTCATATGTTTATTTTGATATGTTCCTAGAAAATTGTGTTGAAAGATGTTAGTAGCAATGATGCGGATTGGATCCGTGATCCGAGGTTTATCCTCATAGCTGCACGTAAGAATTATGTCCTTAATGCACCGCTAGGTGACAAACCTATTGCGGGAGCGGATCTGAGGCGTTATGAGCGTTTGGCTAGCTCAAAAGGATGACTACTTGATAGTTTAGTGCACCATGCTTAAACGGCTTAGAATCGGGACTTCAAAGGCGTTTTGAGCGTCATGGACCATATGAGATGTTCCAGGAGTTGAAGTTAATATTTCAAGCAAATACCGAGTTGAGAGATATGAAGTCTCCAACAAGTTCTAAAGCTAAAAGATGGAGGAGAATCGCTCAACTAGTGAGCATGTGCTCAGATTGTGCAGGTACTTCAATCGCTTGAATCAAGTGGGAGTTAATCTTCCGATAAGATAGTGATTGACAGATTCTCTAGTCACCATCACTAAGTTACTAGAACTTCGTGATGAACTATAGTATGCAAGGGATGGCGAAAACGATTCCCGAGCTCTTCGTGATGTTGAAATCGACGAAGGTAGAAATCAAGAAAAGACCATCAAGTGTTGATGATTGACAAGACCACTAGTTTCAAGAGAAGGGCAAAGGAAAGAAAGGAACTTCAAGTGGAAAGACAAGCAAGTTGTCACTCCTGCGAAGAATCCCAAAGCTGGACCATAGCCTGAAACCGAGTGTTTATCTTGCAAAGGAAATGGTCCTTTGGAAGTGGAAATGCCTGAATATTTGATGGATAAGAAGGATGGCAAAGTGAACAAGGGTATATTTGATATACTGATTATTGATGTGTGCCTTACTAGTGTTTATAGTAGCCCACAGTATTTGATACTTGTTCGGTTGCTAAGATTAGTAACTCGAAACAAGGAGTTCTGAAATAAACAGAGACTAGTTGAAGGAAAGTGACGATGAGTGTTGGAAGTAGTTCCAAGATTGATATGATCATCATCGCACACTCCCTATATTTTCGGGATTAGTGTTAAACCTAAATAAATGTTATTTGGCGTTTATGTTGAGCATGAATATGATTTGATCATGTTTATTGCAATACGGTTATTCATTTAAAATCAGAGAATAATTGTTGTTCTGTTTACATGAATAAAACTTCAATGGTCATACACCCAATGAAAATAGTTTGTTGGATCTCGATCGTAGTGATACACATATTCATAATATTGAGGCCAAAATATGCAAAGTTAATAATTATAGTGCAGCTTATTTGTGGCACTGCCGTTTGGGTCATATCGGTGTGAAGCGCATGAAGAAACTCCATAAAGATGGATTTTCGGAATCACTTGGGTATGAATCATTTGATGCTTGCGAACCGTGCCTTTTGGGCAAGATGACTAAAACTCCGTTCTTCGGAACAATGGAACGAGCTACCGACTTATTGGAAATAATACATACTGATGTATGCAGACCAATGAGTATGAAGGCTCGTGGCAAGTATCGTTATTTTCGACTTTCACAAGATGATTTGAGCAGATATGGGTATATCTACTTGATGAAACATAAGTCTGAAATAGTTGAAAGGTTCAAAGAATTTTAGAGTGAAGTGGAAAATCATAGTAACAAGAAAATAAAGTTTCGCGACCTGATCGCGGAGAGGAATATTTGAGTTCTGAGTTTGGTCTTCAATTAAAACAATGTGGAATAGTTTCACAGCTCACGCCACAGAACACCACAACGTTATGGTGTGTCCGAATGTCGTAATCGCACTTTATTGGATATGGTGCGATCTATGATGTCTCTTCTTGATTTACCAATATAGTTTTGGGGTTATGCATTAGAGACAGCTGCATTCACATTAAAAGGGCACCATCTAAATCCGTTGAGGCGACAACATATGAACTGTGGTTTAGCAAGAAACCCAAGTTGTCGTTTCTTAAAGTTTGGGGCTGCGATGCTTATGTGAAAAAGTTTCATCTGATAAGCTCGAACCCAAATCGGAGAAAGCGTCTTCATAGAATACCCAAAGGAAATAGTTGGGTACACCTTCTATCACAGATCCGAAGGCAAGATATTCGTTGCTAAAATGGATCCTTTCTAGAGAAGGAGTTTCTCTCGAAAGAAGTGAGTGGGAGGAAAGTAGAACTTGATGAGGTAATCTGTACTGTACCCTTATTGGAAAGTAGTTCATCACGAAATCAGTTCGGTGACAAATACACCAATTAGTGAGGAAGCTAATGATATTGATCATGAAACTTCAGATCAAGTTACTCTGAGAACCTCGTAGGTCTTCGAGTAAGATCCACACCAGGTGGTGTAGTAATCATGTTCTAGAAGTTATGTTACTAGACCATGATGAACCTCACGAACTATGAGGAAGCGATGATGAGCCCAGATTCATGAAATGGCTCGAGGCCATAAAATCTGAGATATGATCCATGTATGAGAACAAAGTATGGACTTTGATTGACTTGCTCGATGATCGACAAGCCATGTTAAATGAATGGATCTTCAAGAGGAAGACGGACACCGATAGTAGTATTACTATCTACCAAGCTCGACTTGTTGCGAAAGGTTTTCAACAAGTTCAAGGTGTTGAATACGATGAGATTTTCTCACTCGTATCGATGCTTAAGTCTGTCGAATCATGTTAGCAATTGCCACATTTTATGAAATCTGGCAAATCGATGTCAAAACTGCATTCCTTAATGGATTTATTAAAGAAGAGTTGTATATGATGCAACCGAAGGTTTTGTCAATCCTAAAGGTGCTAACAAAATGTGCAAACTCCAGCGATCCATCTATGGACTGGTGCAAGCATCTCGGAGTTGGAATATACGCTTTGATAAGTTGATCAAAGCATATGGTTTTATATGGACTTACGATGAAGCCTGTATTTACAATAAAGTGAGTGGGAGCACTACAGCCTTTCGATTAGTATATGTGAGTGACATATTGTTGATCGAAATGATGTAGAATTTTTCTGCAAAGCATAAAGGAGTGTTTTAAAGGAGTTCTTTAAAAGAAAGACCTCGATAAAAGCTACTTACATATTGAGCATCAAGATCTATTGAGATAGATCAAGGCGCTTGATAAGATTTTCAATGAGTACATACCTTGGCAAGATTTTGAAATAGTTCAAAATGGAGCAGTCAAAGAAAGAATTCTTGCTGTGTTGCAAAGGTATGAAATTAAGTAAGACTCAAATCCCAACCACAGAGAAAATAGAAAGAGAATGAAAAGTCATTCCCTATGCCTCACCATAGGTTCTATAAAGTATGCTATGCTATGTACAGGACCTATTGTATACCTTGCTCTAAATTTGGCAAGGGGTACAATAGTGATCTAGGAGTAGATCCTCGGACATTGGTCAAGAATATCCTTAGTAAGGACTAAGGAGATCTTTCTCGATTATGGAGGTGATAAAGAGTTTGTTGTAAAAGTTACATCAAGTGCAAACTTTTACACTAATCCAGATGACTCTAAGTCTCAACCTGGATACATATTGAAAGTGGGAGCAATTAGCTAGAGTAGCTCCGTGCGAGCATTGTGGACATAAAATATTTGCAAAATACATACGGCTCAATGTGACAGACCCGTTGACTAAGCTTCTCTCACGAGCAAAACATGATCACACCTTAATACTCTTTGGGTGTTAATCACATAGCGATGTGAACTAGATTATTGACTCTAGTAAACCCTTTGGATGTTGGTCACATGATGATGTGAACTATGGGTGTTAATCATATCTGAGATATGAATATTGGTGTTAAATCACATGGCGATGTGAACTAGATTATTGACTCTAGTGCAAGTGGGAGACTGAAAGAAATATGCCCTAGAGGCAATAATAAAGTTATTATTTATTTCCTTATTTCATGATAAATGTTTATTATTCATGCTAGAATTGTATTAACCGGAAACATAATACATGTGTGAATACATAGACAAACATAGTATCACTAGTATGCCTCTACTTGACTAGCTCGTTTATCAGAGATGGTTATGTTTCCTAGCCATGGACAAAAGAGTTGTCATTTGATTAACGGGATCACATCATTAGGAGAATGATGTGATTGACTTGACCCATTCAGTTAGCTTAGCACTTGATCGTTTAGTATGTTGCTATTGCTTTCTTCATGACTTATACATGTTCCTGTAACTATGAGATTATGCAACTCCCGTTTACCGGAGGAACACTTTGGTACTACCAAGCGTCCACAACGTAATCGGGTGATTATAAAGGAGTACTACAGGTGTCTCCGAAGGTACATGTTGAGTTGGCGTATTTCGAGATTAGGTTTTGTCACTCCGATTGTCGAAGAGGTATCTCTGGGCCCTCTCGGTAATGCACATCATTATAAGCCTTGCAAGCAATGTGACCAATGAGTTGGTTACGGGATGATGCATTACAGAACGAGTAAAGAGACTTGCCGGTGACGAGATTGAACTAGGTATTGGATATCGACGATCGAATCTCGGGCAAGTAACATACCGATGACAAAGGGAAGAACGTATGTTGTTATGCGGTTTGACCGATAAAGATCTTCGTAGAATATGTAGAAGCCAATATGGGCATCGAGGTCCCGCTATTGGTTATTGACTGAGAATAGTTCTAGGTCATGTCTACATAGTTCTCGAACCCGTAGGGTCCGCACGCTTAAGGTTTCGACGACAGTTATACTATGAGTTTATGAGTTTTGATGTACCGAAGGAGTTAGGAGTCCCAGATGAGATCGGGGACATGACGAGGAGTCTCGAAATGGTCGAGACGTAAAGATCGATATATTGGATGACTATATTCGGAGTTCGGAAAGGTTCCGAGTGATTCAGGTATTTTTCGGAGTACCGGAGAGTTACGGGAATTCGCCGGGGAGAAGTATTGGGCCTTATTGGGCCCTGCGGGAAAGAGAGAGGGGCTGCCTAGGGCAGGCCGCGTGCCCCCATGGCCTAGTCCGAATGGACTAGGGAGAACGCAACCCTCCTTCCTTCCCTTCTCTCTTCCCCTTCCTTGTCTCCTACTCCTAATACATGGAAGGACTCCTAGTTGGACTAGGAAAGGGGGAATCCTACTCCCGGTGGGAGTAGGACTCCCCTAGGGCGCGCCATAGAAGAGGGCCGGCCCTCCCCTCCTCCATTCCTTTATATACGGGGGTAGGGGGCACCCCATGAACACACAAGTTGATCTACGGATCGTTCCTTAGTCGTGTGCGGTGCCCCCTTCCACCATATTCCACCTCGGTCATATCGTCGCGGAGTTTAGGCGAAGCCCTGCGTCGGTAGAACATCATCATCATCACCACGCCGTCGTGCTGACGGAACTCATCTCCGAAGCCTTTGCTGGATCGGAGGGCCGGAGATCGTCATCGAGTTGAACGTGTGCTGAACTCGGAGGCTCCGTACGTTCGGTGCTTGGATCGGTCGGATAGTGAAGATGTACGACTACATCAACCGCGTTGTGCTAACGCTTCCGCTTACGGTCTACGAGGGTGGACGAACACTCTCCCCTCTCGTTGCTATGCCATCACCATGATCTTATGTGTGCGTAGGAAAATTTTGAAATTACTACGTTCGCCAACAGAAAGATCAATCTAGTAGGCCAAACCAAACTGATAATTCGAAGAGACTTGCAAAGATAACTCAATCATACATAAAAGAATTCAGAGGAGATTCAAATATTTCTCATAGATAAACTTGATCATAAACCCACAATTCATCGGATCTCGACAAACACACCGCAAAAAGAGTTTACATCGAATAGATCTCCACAAGAGAGGGGGAGAACATTGTATTGAGATCCAAAAAGAGAGAAGAAGCCATCTAGCTAATAACTATGGACCTGAAGGTCTGTGGTAAACTACTCACAACTCATCGGAGGGGCTATGGTGTTGATGTAGAAGCCCTCCATGGTCGATTCCCCTTCCAAAGAGGCGGCGTGAAAGGCTCCAAGATGGGATCTCATGGATCTGAGAAGTTACGGAGGTGGAAATTGTGTTTCGTTGGTTCCCTTGATGTTTTCGGGGTACGTAGGCTTATATAGGAGGAATAAGTACGTCGGTGGCCTCCCGAGGGGCCCACGAGACAGGGGGGCGCACCCTGTAGGGGTGGGCACGCCCTCCTATCTCGTGGCCGCCTCGGCTACTGCTTGGCTTGCACTCCAAGTCCTCTGGATCACGTTCGTTCCAAAAATCACGCTCCCGAAGGTTTCATTCCGTTTGGACTCCGTTTGATATTCCTTTTCTTCGAAATACTGAAATAGGCAAAAAAAACAGCAATACGGGCTGGGCCTTCGGTTAGTAGGTTAGTCCCAAAAATGATATAAATGTGTAAAATAAAGCCCATAAACATCCAAAAGGGGTAATATAATAGCATGGAACAATAAAAAATTATACATACGTTGGAGACGTATCAAGCATCCCCAAGCTTAATTCCTGCTCGTCCTCGAGTAGGTAAATGATAAAAACAGAATTCTTGATGTGGAATGCTACCTTGCATAATTCTCAATTTAATTTTCTTTATTGTGGCATGAATATTCAGATCCAAATGATTCAAAATAAAAGTTCATATTGATAATAGAAATAGTAACACTTCAAGCATACTAATCAAAGTAATCATGTCTTCTCAAAATAACATGGCAAAAGAAAGTTCATCCCTACAAAATCATATAGTTAGGCTATGCTTCATTTTCGTCACACAAAGATGTTCCCAACTTCTATACCCCCGATGACAAGCCAAGCAATTGTTTTGTACTTAAATAATCTCAAACTTTTTCAACCTTCACGCAATACATGAGCGTGAGCCATGGATATAGCACTATGGGTGGAATAGAATATGATGATGGGGATTGTGTGGAGAAGACAAAAAAGGAGAAAGTCTCACATTGACGAGGATAATCAATGGGCTATGGAGATGCCCATCAATTGATGTCAACATGAGGAGTAGGGATTGCCATGCAACGGATGCACTAGAGCTTATAAATGAATGCTCAACAAAAGAAAACTAGTGGGTGTGCATCCAACTTGCTTGCTCACGAAGACCTAGGGCATTTGAGGAAGCCCATTGTAGGAATATACAAGCCAAGTTCTATAATGAAAAATTCCCACTAGTATGAAAAATACAACCTATGAGACTCACTATACGAAAAACATGGTGCTACTTTGAAGCACAATATATGAGACTCACTACATGAAGAACAAGGTACTACTTTGAAGCACAAGTGTGGACAAAGAGATAGTAACATTGCCCCTTTTATTTATTTTCTTTTATTTTCTTTTATTTTCTTTTGGGCCTTTCTTTTTTTTTGGCCTTTCTTCCTTTTTTTCTTTTTTTCTTTTTGGGCAATGCTCTAATAATGATGATCGTCACACTTTTATTGATTACAACACATGAATTACAACTCAAAACTAGAACAAGATATGACTCTATATGAATGCCTCCGGCGGTGTATCGGGATGGTGCAATAAATCAAGAGTGACATGTATGAAAATTATGCATGGTGGCTTTGCCACAAATACGATGTCAACTACATGATCATGCAATGGCAATATGACAAAAGTAAAGTATGTCATGATGATGATGAACGGAATGGTGGAAAGTTGCATGGCAATATATCTCAGAATGGCTATGGAAATGCCATAATAGGTAGGTATGGTGCCTGTTTTGAGGAAGATATAAGGAGGTTTATGTGTGACAGAGCGTATCGTATCATGGGGTTTGGATGCACCGGTGAAGTTTGCACCAACTCTCAAGGTGAGAAAGGGCAATGCACGGTACCGAAGGGGCTAGCAATGGTGGAAAGGTATAAGTGCGTATAATCCATGGACTCAAGATTAGTCAAAAGAACTCATATACTTATTGCAAAAATTTAGAAGTCATCAAAAATCAAGCACAAAGCGCATGCTCCTAGGGGGATAGATTGGTAGAAAAAGACCATCGCTCGTCCCCGACCGCCACTCATAAGGATGCAGAAGCCAGGTACACTTCATGTTTCAAATTTGTTACACAACTTTAACCATACGTGCATGCTACGGGACTTGCTAACTTCAACAAAAGCATTCTTTAAATTCATAATCACCCAACTAGCATGACTTTAATATCACTACCTCCATATCTCAAAACAATTATCAAGTATCAAATTGATCATAGCATCCAATTCACTTCCTATGATAGTTTTTATTATACCCAACTTGGATGCCTACCATTCTAGGACCAATTTTATAACCATAGAAAATACCATGCTGTTCTAAAATACTCTCAAAATAATATAAGTGAAGCATGATAGACTAGCAATTTCTACAAAAATAATTCACTGCCATGCTCTAAAGGATATAAGTGAAGCACTAGAGCAAAACTATCAAGCTCAAAAGATATAAGTGAAACACATAGAGTATTCTAGCAAATACTAATCAAGTAGGCTTCTCCCAAAAAGGTGTGTACAGCAAAGATGATTGTGGTAAACTAAAAATCAAAGACTAATATAATACACGACGCTCCAAGCAAAACACATATCATGTGGCGAATAAAAATATAGCTCCAAGTAAAGTTACCAATGAACAAAGACGAAAGAGGGGATGCCTTCCCGGGGCATCCCCAAGCTTAGGATTTTGGCTATTCTTGAATATCTTGGGATGCCATGGGCATCCCCAAGCTTAGGCTTTTACCACTCCTTATTCCATAGTCCATCAAAGGTTTACCCAAAACTTGAAAACTTCACAACACAAAACTCAACAGGAAATCTTATAAGCTCCATTAGTGAAAGAAAACAAAACCACCACATAAGGTAATGTAATGAACTCATTCTTTATTTATTTTGGTGTTAAACCTACTGTATTCCAACTTCTCTATGGTTTATAAACTATTTTACTAGCCATATATGCATCAAAATAAGCAAACAACACACGAAAAACAGAATCTGTCAAAAACAGAACAGTCTGTAGCAATCTGTAACTAACGCAAACTTCTGGAACTTTAAAAATCCTGCCAAAATAGGAAGTCCTGGAAAATTTATATATTGATCATCAGCAAAAAGAATGAACGCAAAATCACGTTTCTGTGATTTAACAAAACTAATTTCGTGCGTGCAAAGTTTCTGTTTTTCAGCAGAATCAAATTAACTATCATCATAGGTTATCCTATAGGTTCTACTTGGCACAAACACTAATTAAAAGATAAAAACACATCTAAAAACAAGGTAGATGCAAAATTTATTACTAAACAGGAACAAAGACAAAAAACACAAAGAAAACTGGGTTGCCTCCCAACTAGCGCTATCGTTTAACGCCCCTAGCTAGGCATAAAAGCGAAGACAGATCTAAGTAGTGCCATAATAATAAGATAGATCTTGAAAGCTCATCTCATATTCTCTATGTTCGGCAGCAAGTTTTCTTTGAGGCAAGCAAAATTAATCAAAAGAGCTAAATTTAGCGGGAGAAAAGTCCCCAAGATCAATCTAAGGAGGAACGGGTTCCTCCTTTGGCCCTTCATAATGCACAACTAATTCATCACTAAAAGCATTCTTTTGGCAAAATCTCGTGAGCCTATACTCAAGAGAGTATCCTAGCTCATTGTTTCGAAGGGGAAAAATCATTATTAAGTTCGGTAATTCTATCAACCAAGACATTGGTAGGAACATTTTTTTCTAAGGTTTTCATTGAAAGCAACATAGTCCGAAGATTGAAAATGCCTAATTTCCTCTTGATCAAAGAGGACCGCCTCTATGGGAGGACGACCGGCGTCCACCCTATAGTGCACAAAGATTTCTTTGGCCTCTCTTATTATAAATTTAAACTCATGAGCCAAAAATATAGTAATAGCGCATTTAACAGAAGGATGCTCAATATTGGAAAATTCCAGAAAAATTCTTTGTATGCAAGGATGCATATGCATAAATTGTCTTTCAAGTTCAACTACAAGCATATCAATGGAATCTGCAAGACTACTAGTTCTGTGAAGAATAGAACCGCCCATGAAAGGCAAAACACCAGCAAAAGTAAAGAAATCTTGAATAACACTTTTTCCAATAATGTTACCACTACCGATTCGAAACTTTTTAGTATGCAAGATAGGGGGTTCTTCAGCCGGAGCGTCGGAATTTTCCATGTTATCATTATTGTCCATATCGATGATAACCTCCCCAATTTCAGACATAACGGCAAACAAAAGCAAGGAGGGAGAAAGCGAGCGAAAGAGAGAGGAAGAGATTGGGAAAGAGAGGGCGAATAAAACGGCACGGGTGAAGTGGGGGAGAGGAAAACGGGAGGCAAATGGCAAATAATGTAAATGCGAGGGAGATGAGTTTGTTATGGGTACTTGGTATGTCTTGACTTGAGCGAAGACCTCCCCGGCAACGGCGCCAGAAATCCTTCTTGCTACGTCTTGAGCTTGCGCTGGTTTTCCTTGAAGAGGAAAGGGTGATGCAACAATAGTAGCGTAAGTATTTCCCTCAGTTTTTGAGAACCAAGGTATCAATCCAGTAGGAGGCTCCTCAAAAGTCCCACGCACCTACACAAAAAAACAAAGAACTCGCAAAAGTGAGATCTGATAGAGATAATATGATAAGATAAATATATTTTTGGCATTTTATAATATAGATGCAAAAAGTAAAGATGCAAATAAAAGTAGATTGAAAGCAAATATCATAAAAGATAGACCCGGGGGCCATAGGTTTCACTAGAGGCTTCTCTCAAGATAGCATAAGTATTACGGTGGGTGAACAAATTACTGTCGAGCAACTGATAGAAAAGTGAATAATTATGAGATTATCTAGGCATGATCAGGTATATAGGCATCACGTCCGCAATAAATAGACCGACTCCTGCCTGCATCTACTACTATTACTCCACACATTGACCGACTCCTGCCTGCATCTAGAGTATTAAGTTCATAAAGAACAGAGTAACACATTAAGCAAGATGACATAATGTAGAGGGACAAACTCAAGCAATATGATATAAACCCCATCTTTTTATCCTCGATGGCAACAATACAATACGTGCCTTGCTGCCCTCATCCTCATCGGGAATGGACACATAAGATTGAACCCAAAGCTAAGCACTTCTCCCATGGCAAGAAAGATCAATGTAGTAGGCCAAACCAAATTGATAATTCAAGGACTTGCAAAGATAACTCAATCATACATAAAAGAATTCAGAGGAGATTCAAATATTTCTCATAGATAAACTTGATCATAAACCCACAATTCATCGGATCTCGACAAACACACCGCAAAAAGAGTTTACATCGAATAGATCTCCACAGAGAGGGGAGAACATTGTATTGAGATCCAAAAGAGAGAAGAAGCCATCTAGCTAATAACTATGGACCCGAAGGTCTCACGGTAAACTACTCACAACTCATCGGAGGGGCTATGGTGTTGATGTAGAAGCCCTCCATGGTCGATTCCCCCTCCAGTGAGCACCGCGAAGGCTCCAAGATGGGATCTCGCGGATCTGAGAGGTTCTGGCGGTGGAAATTGTGTTTCGTTGGCTCCCTTGATGTTTTCGGGGTACGTAGGCTTAGGAGGAAGAAGTACGTCAGTGGCCGCCCGAGGGGCCCACGAGATACGGTGCATGCTCTGTAGGGGTGGGCGCGCCCTCCTATCTCGTGGCCGCCTCGGCTGCTGCTTGGCTTGCACTCCAAGTCCTCTGGATCACGTTCGTTCCAAAAATCACGCTCCCGAAGGTTTCATTCCGTTTGGACTCCGTTTGATATTCCTTTTCTTCGAAATACTGAAATAGGCAAAAAAAACAGCAATACGGGCTGGGCCTCCGGTTAGTAGGTTAGTCCCAAAAATGATATAAATGTGTAAAATAAAGCCCATAAACATCCAAAAGGGGTAATATAATAGCATGGAACAATAAAAAATTATAGATACGTTGGAGGCGTATCAAAAAGCATGTCACTTACCTCTCGAACTAGAACATAAGGCATATTGGGCCATTAAAGAGCTCAGTTATGATTTCAAACTTGCCGGTGAGAAGAGGTTATTTGACATTAGCTCACTTGATGAATGGAGAACCCAGGCCTACGAGAATGCCAAACTATTTAAAGAAAAAGTTAAAAGATGGCATGACAAAAGGTGTCGGAGTAATGGGCCACGGGTAGGCTAACCCGAGTCCCAGAACCTTTCAAGGCATCGGGGCAGACTGCGCCCCTCAAGTATCTACGGCGAATCCAAGATGGCCGAGTCCCAGAGGCGACTCCCATTCAAGCCGAGTCCAGGAGGCGACTCCAAGATGGCCGAGTCCCAGAGGCAACTCCCATTCAAGCCGAGTCCCAGAAGCGACTCCGATGAAGCCGACTATGGGAAGTCGGCCCGCGACTCCCAACCACCCCGATAATTAAAGGCGGGCATGGCCACTGTGCACCGTACCCGTGGAGATCTCCGCCCAGCGCGGCACTGTTGCCATGCCAGCCCTGACATCAGCCCTTGGGGCGGGGCCCTGTGCCCACGACGCCTTGTCTGTATGGCCCAGAGACGGCGGTACCTACCAGTCAGCGAGAGTATTGAAGACGGCGGGAGCGCCGAGAGTCGGACCCGTTGGGAGTCGGCCCCCTGGAGTTGGCCGGCCCCTCCCACGGGCCCCACACGCCATTAACCAAATGCGACCGGGGAATGGCCACAGTGATCGCCCGCAGGCGGCGGCACTGTTGCCATGACCCACTGACCAAGCCCGCGTCATTAGAAGCACGGCTCTGATGTCTCAGAAGCGGCAGGACTCCGCCCATGCGGACACGGGCTGACGCCCTCGTACCATGCCAGTCGGCGGGACCCACCAGTCGGCGGGCCCCAGGAGTCGGCGGAGAAGACGGCACCGAGAGACAGACGGCTGGGACCCGCGCCCAACCGGTTTTACCATTGTAACCCTGGGGGGTAGGCCTATATAAACCCCCCAGGGCACCCATGCAAAGGGTTCGCATCCATAGACATTAGATAGACCACATAGAAGGGAGAGAGCTAGCCGTGCCCTCTCCTACCTCCAGAAACAGCTCTAGTAGCAAGCTTGTACTCCCTTTGCCTTAGTGATCATGCGGAGACCCCACAGAGCAGCAACAGGGGTATTATCTCCTCGGAGAGCCCTGAAGCTGGGTAAGATTCGCCGGCGTGCATGTCTTCGCCTCATCCCGTTCCAGGCACCGGCGACGTTCTACTCGCCCCCACCATGATAAGCCATCCTTTGGCATATGTCGCACCCAACCCCCGACATTTGGCGCCCACCGTGGGGCCTGGTGCACCGTCGTACGAAGATATGTTCTGGACGGGAACCCCGTGGGGCCTGGTCCGATAGCACGGTGCGACCATCGCCGACTTGTTCGGGGCCAATCGCCCCGTATACGCCACCCCTGCGTAGAACATCCGCGCCGCCCAAGCGGCAACTGATGAGCTGAAGAACTTCGAAGGCGAAGAGCGCCGCATGATGACGGAGCGAGTTCAGCAGCTCCTCGACGCGGTTGCTACGCAGAACGCGGCCGGCGGCCGCACTGAGGCGCCACGGCAGCTAAACGACGACTTGCCTCCCCGCTGAGATCAGGGCGCGACGTCTCGAACGCCGACTGGTGGAGTCCGCGGAAGAAAAGACAAAGAGCCAGCTGTCAGTCGCAGTCGGACTCGCATCACCATCGAGCGTGACCAAGACGGCCGTCCGAGAGCGGTGGAGCGGTAGGACGACTACCTGCCTCCCCCACCCAGAAGAGAACGACGAGCTTCCCCGCCGCCTGTTGAGCATCCGACTCTCGGTGGCCGCCTTGGCCGCCGAGAGGGAGTCGGAGAGAATGACGCCCGCCATCGGATCGACCGACTCCACCGATCCCTGGCGCTGGAAGAAGAAGATGAGCTGGGTCCGCCTTGCTTTGGGCCCCGCATCCGAGACGAGCCCTTCCCCAAAGGGTTCACGCTCCCCCGAGACACACCCAAGTACACCGGCTCCGTGAAGCCAGAAGACTGGCTAATTGATTACTCCACGGCTGTCAGCATAGCGAACGGCAACAAGCAAGTCGCCGTGAAGTACGTTCCACTCATGCTCCAGGGCACGTCCCGGACATGGTTGAACAGTCTGAAGCCCCGCAGCATCAACAGATGGGTCGACTTCACCGAGGCCTTCATCCGCAACTTCACAAGCACGTACAAGCGACCTCCCAAACCGCGACAGCTTTCCTTGTGCGTGCAAGGCCCTGACGAGTGAACACGCGACTACCTCACGCGCTGGGCCGAGCTTCGGAACTCCTGCGAGGGCGTGCACGAGGTGCAGGCTATCGAGTACTTCACCGCCGGGTGCCGAGAAGGCACCCTCCTCAAGCACAAGCTCCTCTGCGACGAGCCAGAAACCCTCGACGAACTGCTGGTCATAGCAGAAAAGTACGCCACGGCCGACTCCTACATGAAGACAGAGATTCAAGTCAATGCGGCTGGCAAAGTGGCCCCTCAGGCTCCCAGAACTCTAGCTGGAGACAGCAGTCGACGACAACAGAACGACAACAAGTGCAAGGCCCAACAGCCGACTTCCAACAGTCGACAGGTTGCGATAGTCGAAGATCAACAACCGGAGGGGCAGCCTCCGGCCAAGCGACAGAAAGGCGGCAAGTCCAATTGGTTGCTGGCCTTCTCTTACGAGCAGACCGTGGATGGTCCCTGCAAGTTCCATAGTGGCGCGAAGCCGTCAAACCACACCACCTAAAAGTGCCACTGGCTCACCCGAATCGCCAAGGGAGACGGCCTCCTTCCTCCGCCGCCTGCTGGGCCGCCGCCTCCACCGCCACCCCAGCAGCCGGCCGCTCGGCCAGTCGGCGCAGTACAAGACGAGTACCCAGAAGAGCATGGAGCCTATGTGGAGTTCACCAGTGTGGCTGATGATCGACGCAGCAGATGGCTGCAGCAGCAAGAAGTGAATGCAATGGAAACAGATACTCCAGAGTTTATGCATTGGTCCGAGAAGCCTATCAGTTGGAGCAGAGCGGATCACCCAGAGGTGATGCCGAATCCGGGCTCCTATGCCCTGGTCCTAGGTGCTACCTTGGCCACTGATAGGCGGGTAGCCCGCTTCTCGAGGGTGCTGATAGACGGAGGCAGTAGCATCAACATCATGTACAAAGATACTATGGAGAAGCTAGGAATTAAGCAAAGACAGGTGCAGAGCAGCCGGACTGTGTTCCATGGTATTGTACCCGGCCATTCCTGCTCGCCAATCGGCAAGATCCTGATAGACGTCCTCTTCGGAGACAAAGATCATTTCCGCCGCGAGCCAGTCTGGTTTGAAGTAGTGGACCTTGAAAGCCTGTACCACGCACTGCTCGGCCGACATGCATTGGCCAAGTTCATGGCGGTTCCTCACTACGCCTACCTCAAGATGAAGATGCCGAGCTCCAAAGGAATTCTGACCATAGCCGGCGACTACAGGAAGTCGTCCGCCTGCGCAGCCGAGAGCAGCCGGCTGGCCGAGTCCCTAGTGATTGCAGCTGAGAAGCGGCTCCTTGATCAGGTCGTGGCGATGGCCGGAAAACAGCCAAAAATATCGCCTGCCCCAAGGAGTCGGAAGCTGAAGGTTCGTTCAAGCCGACCAAAGAGACTGTAACGCCCTCGATGCGGCTATATCTCCCACGTGTCGAAGCACGACTTAGAGGCATAACCGCATTGAAAGCAATGTCGCAAGTGAGGTAATCTTCACACAACCCATGTAATACATAAGGGAAAGAGATACATAGTTGGCTTACAATCGCCACTTCACACAATTACATGAATAAAGCATTATATCATCCAGATACAATCAAGGTCCGACTACGGAACCAAAATAAAAGAAGAACCCCAAATGCGACAAAGGTCCCCGATCGACCCCAACTGGGCTCCACTACTGATCAACTAGAACGAAACAACACAAAGGGCAAGATCTCCATCGAGCTCCTCCTTGAGCTTGGTTGCGTCACCTGCTCGGTAACATAGGCACCTGCAAACTGGTTTTGGAAGTATCTGGTGCGCCACGGCGACTCAGCAATCTCGCACCCGCGAGATCAAGACTATTTAAGCTTATGGGTAAGGTAAAGGCATGAGGTGGAGCTGCAGCAAGCGACTAGCATAAATGGTGGCTAACATACGCAAATGAGAGCGAGAAGAGAAGGCAAAGCACGGTCGATAAAAGTATGATCAAGAAGTGATCCTATAGCAACCTACGTCAAGCATAACTCCAACACCGTGTTCACTTCCCGGACTCCGCCGGAAAGAGACCATCACGGTTACACACACGGTTGATGTATTTTAATTAAGGTCAACTTCGGTTTTCTACAACCGACATTAACAAATTCCCATCTGCCACATAACCGCGCACGGCTCTCGAAAGTTTATACGCTGCAGGGGTGTCCCAACAGCCCATGACAAGCTCTCGCGATCAACGAAGAATAGACCTTCACCCAAGACACTCCGATCAGACTCGGTATCCCGTACATCAAGACATTTCGACAATGGTAAAACAAGACCAGCAAAGCCGCCCGATGTGCCGACAAATCCCGATAAGTCGCGACGTACCTCGTTCTCGTGGCACACCGGATGGGTCAGCCTCGAGTAAAACCAGCCCTCGAGTTGGCCCAAGGTGGCCTACGATCTGCCGTTTGGACCAACACTCGAAGGAGCACCGCCCGGGGCTAAAATAAAGATGACCCTCGGCTCCGAAACCCAAGGAAAAAGGGCTAGGTGAGGCAAATGGTAAAACCAAGGTTGGGCCTTCTGGACAAGTTTTATTCAAAGCGAACTGTCAAGGGGTTCCCATAAATCACCCGACAGCGTAAGGAACGCAAAATCCGGGAACATAACACAGGTATGACGGAAACTAGGCGGCAAGAGTGGAACAAAACACCGGGCATAAGGCCGAGCCTTCCACCCTTTACCAAATATATAGATGCATTAATAATATAAGAGATATTGTGATATCCCAACAAGTAAACATGTTCCAACAAGGAACAACATCTCCATGTTCCAACAAGGAACAAACTTCAATCTTCACCTGCAACTAACAACGCTATAAGAGGGGCTGAGCAAAGCGGTAACATAGCCAATCAACGGTTTGCTAGGAATGGTGTCAAAGGTTAGAGGTTCATGGCATTTTGGGAGGCTGACAAGCAAATGGTAGGTATCGTAGCATTGGCATAGCAAAAGAGCGAGCAAACTAGCATAGCAAAGATAGTAGTGATTTCGAGGGTATGATCATCTTGCCTGAAATCCATAAGGAAGAAGAACGATTCCATGAAGAAGACAAGCGGTCAAGTCGAACAAATCCTCACAACTCGTGATGAAACCGAAGCTAACGAGAGAAGCAAACCCGGAAAGAAGCAAACAACATGGTAAACACACAAGCATAAACATGTCATGATGCACAAACAAGTATGATGCATGTCCGGTTTAATGAGGCATGGCATGGCAAAGTGCACAAACAATACTACAAATTAAGTGGAGCTCAATATGCAACGAGTTGCATATTGACGGAACACCACATCAATTATTTAGTTCTCTGTCGGTTATGCTACCAAAACAATATTAAATGTTGTTAAGCATGGCAAGAGGTGAAGCATAAATAAACTAACTATTTAGGCAAGTTTAAATGAGGCCGGAACAACAAACAACAATTCCGGAAAATCCCCATGTTATTTAGCAAATTAATGCAACAACAATTTTAAGCATTTAAATGTTGTTATCATGATGCGGATGACATATGCAAGTTTATACAATTTTAAGAAAATGTTGACATGAGCATGATACAAGGCATTTGGTCACCATGGCGGAACAAAAAGGGTGCCACGGCGGCGAAACGAAAAGGGTGCCACGGCGGCGAAAAGGAAATGGTGCCACGGCAACATATCCGAAAATGATGCCACGGCATCATATCGGTTCCGGTAGCTTGAGGAGATACCGATGCAAACGAGAAGCGTGCGGATGTGCGGAATATGCAAAAGATGGTGGGGGTGATCCCGACTACCGGGTTCCCACGTGTCGGTGGCATGGCAAAAGAGTGACAAATTGGACACGGTGCAAACATAAGCATCTCATTCAACACATGCATTCGTTCCACGGCGGTCGTTCTCGGCGGTTATACCTTCGAAGCATGCATCTTCGGAGCAGTTCGCATTTCGTAGAGGGAAGTAGTCGTTCACAGGCCGACGGTAGTGGTACATCTCGTAGACGTTCATGGGTCGTCGTGGGAAGTAGTCATACATGGCATAGTGGAAGTCGTTGTACACGGCGGCGGTAGTTGTACACGTGGCGACGGTAGTGGAAGTAGTGGTACACGGCGGCGGCGGCGGTAGTTGTTCAGGGTCTTGCGGGTCGTCGTGTAGCCGTACAGGTTCGTCGTGGTACACGGTTCAAAGTCATACATATCGGCGGTAGTTGTACACACGTTGTAGTCGAAATTGACGCATCCGAGGTCTTCGGGTTCGTAGTTGTACTTGGCGTTCGGAGTCCGGGTCTTGTTGGGGTACTTGTGTCTTGTGTCACTGGATTCAGTGGCCTTGGCAACAACAAAAGGAGCAGCATCATGTAGCATGCTTGGCGAGGGGCTACAAGTGAGAAGTCATGGCAGCGGCGAAGTGAGCAGCAACAGCACGAGTCACGGACAGAGGAGGAGCTGCCGGGCGCTGATGGTGGTGGAGCAGGGGAAGTCAACGCGGGCTCGCGTGTGGCCTCCAGCAGGACTTGGCGAACGGTGCAGAAGCAAGGCAGCAGCAGCCATCGCTCCTGCGGCTTGGCGCAGCGACGATGGGTGCAGGACCGGATGGCGAGGCGGCAAGGTCCGACGACCGCGAAGGGGCGCTGGAGATGATGGGGAACAGGCACGGAACAGCAGCAAGCAGGGCACGGCAGGCGCGGACGCCGGATCAGAGGCGGTGGGACGCCGAAGGCAGCGACGGAGGGGCGGCGCTACTCGAGGCAGAGGGTGGCGGCTCGGCGATTCGCCCATGAATCGGGGCGGGAGGCCATGGCCTCGGCGCAAGCGAGGAGCACCAACGCAGGGACCCGGCGGCGGCTCTTGTCGTCTGTGGAGGCGACGAGGACGGCCGCCGGCTTGACAGCGACAGGTGGAGGAGGCCGAGGGGGTCAAGCGAGGAGAAGACGGGATCGAGGCTCTGCGCTCCTGGCGATGTATGTGTGTGTGTGTGCGAGGGAACGAGAGGGATGGAGCGGGGGGGATCGAGGGCTCGGGGCTAGGGATCGAGTGCGGCGCTGCACGGGGGAAGATGGGGATCGATGGGAGAGAGCAGGGTGCGGGCTAGGGTTAGGAGGCGGGGCCGGCTGGGCCTTGGGCTGCGGAGGGAGCAGGCTTGGCCTGGTTGCTGGGCCAAAAGGACTGGCTGCTGGGCTGCATCTTACTCTCTCTCTAATCTCTTAGCAGAAAAGAAAGAAAGAAAAAAAGGAGAAGAAAAGAAAGACTAGGAAGAGAGTTTGGGCATGGGGATTATTTACTTGGACTCACAAAAATGCGCTGGTTCCAAGGAAATAGAAATGGCCAAGATCGAACGATAAGAATTCAAACTCATTTGAATTTAATTCAAATGGGTTTGAACTAGGACTTGATAAAAAGAAGGTCCAAAAATGTTGAGAATTTAGGAGGAGCCTCGATAAATGGGAAAAGAAATGTTGACAAAGTTTGGGGACCAAACTTGAAGTAGAAAGGAGTGGGGATTTTCAAGTGTGTTTTGGTTAATTCCAAATGAATGGAATATTTTATTATAGCTCTCTAAATATCGAGAGGATATGTTTTAAAGAGAATCACCATGTGAATTCCCTCGATTTAAATGGATCGAAAAAAATCTATACGATTTATTTAGTTGAGTTTTTAAAAAATTAAATGACATGATGGCATGATGCAATGCAAATGATGCAACAAACAAAACAAATCACACGACGAAACTCGGAGTAGCTGGAAGTCTTCTTGATCGTCGGTCTCGGGGTGTTACAACACTCCACCACTATGAGAGGATCTCGTCCCGAGATCTAGAATGGCACCGGAGGGAAAAGGAAGAGGAAGAGAAGAGGTGAACTAAGTTGCTTCTTTGTGAGCAGGTGAAACCATGAACCTTGAGAGGTTGAGCAATTTAAAAGAAAGAGTACATGAGATGAGCGAGATTGCCAACAATCCGGTAGAAAAGAGGAACAAGGAACATTACGAGGACTTGAAGGTTGCAAAGCTATGAATGACGAGTACAATGGAAAAGAAGGAATTGAAATCACTCTGGTTGAAACAAGATAAACAAGGAACAAGGAAGATCAAAATCGGACAGCACTCCGGTTGAAAAGAGATGCAAGACTTGATAAGATGAAAAAGAACTTGAAAGAAAAAAAGGCAGGACACTCCGGTTAAATGGATAAGCAAGGAAAAGAACACGATCTTGACAAAACGAAGTGATGGGTGAATAGCACAACATCACAATGCCTCCGGAACGAAAGAATGGAAGCTAGATCATTGGAATAAAGGGACGGAGAAGAAAATGACAACTTCTGCCACAAATGGGCTCGGAAAGCACCCTTCCAAGAAGGTTAGAATAGAGTTGTTGGAAGACCAACAACGAAAAGAATAAGTTTGTAGTGGGCTTATGGAAACATCTCAACATTATGAGGTGACAACCGGCCACTAACGGAAACAATTGCTTGCTTGAGATCAATGAAGAGATGAAAACTGCTTCACCAAGATGATAGAGATATAACTTGGATCATTGATAAGCACCACAAATAGCAATATTCCTTAGGGAAGGCTTTAGGTGAAATCTATACCAAGACAACTCCAACGAAGAGATTTATGGATTTAAAACACCTCATTCTTGACACCATATGAATCACGAAACATGAAAGGAAATTGTCAAGAATGATATAACACCATCTCAAAAGATAAGGTAGGAGAATTGCACTTTGAAATGCAAGATGAAGAATACTTGAACGCCTCACAACAAAACATGTGTTGAACACCATGTTTATTTAAGAGTATAGCTTGGCGGATCTTAACTTCAAGAGAAATCTTGAAGAACAATTGAAGAATGAAAAGAATCCTTGACGAACCACCATGAAGAAACTCCGTGAAGAACTCCGGTAATAAAAGGATGATAGAAAGAAAGAGAGGTTGAAAACACAAGGTGAAGCCTTGCAATGATTTAGATGGATCTTCGTGGTGATGAGAGCTTGGAACTCCGGGAAAAGAAAAGATGAAGCATCTCGAACAGAGAAATGTGATATGATGACCAACTCCGGAAAGAAAGATGATTCACTTGTAATCAAGAATTTATTCATCATGAATAATCTCCGGAAGAAAAGAATTGGATCACCTCGAGGAAAGAAGAATAAAATTTATTGTATGCTTATCCTTCATCAAATTAAATTGATGACAAGCAATGGATTTGGCATACTACTTATTCTCGTAGAAAGGATTAAAGAGAGATATAGCGCCAACTTGAGGAGGTATTGATGGAACCACCGGTGGGATTGGAACAACAAATGAATTGATATGATGAACAAGGAAGAGAGATCTTGAAAGAACCACCGTAAGAATTGAAATTGAACGTAGCAAAGGCACAATTCACCGGGAAGAATTGCAAAATGAATGAAGATACTTGAGGGTATTTAGATACAAATGAACGAATAGATCACGAGCTGATTAGAGAATACTTGAATGATGCACCAAGATGATTTGGAGAGCGAGAGCTGAAAGCTTGAATGAATAATCTTGAGATGATGGGCTTCAAAGAATGAAACTGAAAAGACTCCTAAAATGCTCCGGATGGGTGAAAAAGATTCTCACAATCGAAAACAATTATGAGAGGATGGCAACAAGCTAGCACCATGAATCTTGAAGAGAATAGAGCAAGATTAAAGAGAAACTCTTCTTCAGTCTTCAAATGATGAAAATGACAACGAGAAACACCACCAAGAATTATTGAGGCACACCGGAAGAATCAAAAGCGAAGAGGTTGAGCCAACTATGAAAAGAATTTGAAAGATCTTGGAGAAAAGCATTTGACTGATGATAACTCATTCTTACGTCAAACTTGGAGAAAAATTTAGGATAGCTCTGGGAAAATAGAAGAGTCAGGTAAGATCCTGGGAAAAGACTTGTGGGTTAGGGCCCACTCAAAAGAAAACACCGTTGAACAATTGCTTGAAAGGGAGGTTGCACCGGTTGATTTAAATGGCTTGAATGAGATAACACTCTCGAAATAACTTGAACGGATTAAGAATGGAAACACAAATCTTCGAGATATCTTGAGCACTCCGGAATAACAAATAGCGAGAAGTAGAATGATAATGAGGTGCACCGGTATGAGAAGACATTGAAATGAGGAAAAAGGTATGATCAACAAAACTTGACTTGAATCCACCGGAGAAGAAACAACAATGAAGGATGATGAACTTGAAGCTATTGAGCATCTTCATGGGAAATCACCGGATAAGACCATTGATTGAAAAGAATGGAGAAACTTCACATGAATGAATGGATACTTGGTAAAGAAATCTTAGTCCTTGAGGAAAAAGGATGGGTGGGCGGGAAAAAACAAAGGCAACTTGGAGACGGATGAAACAAACACCGTTGAGAAGAAATGATAATTGGTCTTGCTGATGTTGAAGTGATCGGATCCACTTGAAGAGAAACACGCCGGTTGAAAAGGATTGACATGACAATCTCGATTGTCGAGAAGGATTGGTATTCACATCGCAGTATGAGAACACCATTTCGGAAAGGTATGGAATCAACACTTGATATTGAAGCAACTCGAATACCACAACTCAAAACAAAAACAAAGGACTTGGCTTGCAGAATAAGCCGGAACAAATACATATGATAGAGATTTACCCAATCCCATATCATGCATCTGTCGAAAAGATATTCTAGGAGCTACTTGAATTCCCACCTATAAAACTCCCGAAACTTTCTGGTTATGCAATCTGGTGTTGGGGATACAGGGGAAGCAATATATCTCACCCAAACTAACAATACCTACATCCAAGCTGTATCCATCCGTCAACACATAACCAAGAAACCTTCGGAAATCGTGAACCTCAACCTTCGAAAAGCATCCGTTATACAAGTCATGGCAATACTCCCGTACTCACCTCAGTACTGGGTTATCGGGGTTATCTCACCAACAATTGCATAAAAGAGATTTTCGATGTCGGCGTACTAAACTCATGTATTCCAGAACTGCAATGATAAAATTATGACGACAACACCTCGGAGCTCAACTCCCCGGGACACCTCCATTAAAAAAAACCCTGCTGACGGGAGGCAACCAAGACAATGTTGTCATCATAAAACCATCGGAATGATTCTAAGATACCCGCGTGATCCTAAAATTTTTTTAGTGAAATTTGAGAAGAGAAGAGTCAAAACTCTACGTCAGGATGCCTCACCAGAAGGTCGAAGGGACTGGGGAGTAAAAAGAATTCCTAACTCTCCGATATATATAATCCTAAATGACTCAAAACATTTTTCTAGACACAACTCGGCCGCTAAAAACGATCAAGTAGTGGGGCTCCTAAGGTCGGGGAAGGCTCTGATTACCAACTTGTAACGCCCTCGATGCGGCTATATCTCCCACATGTCGAAGCACGACTTAGAGGCATAACCGCATTGAAAGCAATGTCGCAAGTGAGGAAATCTTCACACAACCCATGTAATACATAAGGGAAAGAGATAAATAGTTGGCTTACAATCGCCACTTCACACAATTACATGAATAAAGCATTACATCATCCAGATACAATCAAGGTCCGACTACGGAACCAAAATAAAAGAAGAACCCCAAATGCGACAAAGGTCCCGATCGACCCCAACTAGGCTCCACTCTTGATCAACTAGAACGAAACAACACAAAGGGCAAGATCTTCGTCGAGCTCCTCCTTGAGCTTGGTTGCGCCACCGCCGGATAACATAGGCACCGCAAACTGGTTTTGGAAGTATCCGTGAGCCACGGGACTCAGCAATCTCGCACCATGAGATCAAGACTATTTAAGCTTATGGGTAAGGTAAAGGCATGAGGTGGAGCTGCAGCAAGCGACTAGCATAAATGGTGGCTAACATACGCAAATGAGAGCGAGAAGAGAAGGCAAAGCACGATCGATAAAAGTATGATCAAGAAGTGATCCTATAGCAACCTCGTCAAGCATAACTCCAACACCGTGTTCACTTCCCTGACTCCGCGGAAAGAGACCATCACGTTTACACACGGTTGATGTATTTTAATTAAGGTCAACTTCGGTTTTCTACAACCGGACATTAACAAATTCCCATCTGCCACATAACCGCGGGCACGGCTCTCGAAAGTTTATACCTGCAGGGTGTCCCAACAGCCCATGACAAGCTCTCGCGATCAACGAAGAATAGACCTTCACCCAAGACACTCCGATCAGACTCGGTATCCCGTACATCGAGACATTTCGACAATGGTAAAACAAGACCAGCAAAGCCGCCCGATGTGCCGACAAATCCCGATAGGAGTCGCACGTACCTCGTTCTCGGGGCACACCGGATGGGTCAGCCTCGAGTAAAACCATCCTCGAGTTGGCCCAAGGTGGCCCCTGATCTGCCCGTTTGGACCAACACTCGAAGGAGCACCGCCCGGGGCTAAAATAAAGATGACCCTCGGCTCCTAAACCCAAGGAAAAAGGGCTAGGTGAGGCAAATGGTAAAACCAAGGTTGGGCCTTCTTGGACAAGTTTTATTCAAAGCGAACTGTCAAGGGGTCCCATAAATCACCCGACCGCGTAAGGAACACAAAATCCGGGAACATAACACCGGTATGACGGAAACTAGGGCGGCAAGAGTGGAACAAAACACCAGGCATAAGGCCGAGCCTTCCACCCTTTACCAAATATATAGATGCATTAATAATATAAGAGATACTGTGATATCCCAACAAGTAAACATGTTCCAACAAGGAAAACATCTCCATGTTCCAACAAGGAACAAACTTCAATCTTCACCTGCAACTAACAACGCTATAAGAGGGGCTGAGCAAAGCGGTAACATAGCCAATCAACGGTTTGCTAGGAATGGTGTCAAAGGTTAGAGGTTCATGGCATTTTGGGAGGCTGACAAGCAAATGGTAGGTATCGTAGCATTGGCATAGCAAAAGAGCGAGCAAACTAGCATAGCAAAGATAGTAGTGATTTCGAGGGTATGATCATCTTGCCTGAAATCCCGCAAGGAAGAAGAACGATTCCATGAAGAAGACAAACGGTCGAAGTCGAACAAATCCTCACAACTCCGGGACGAAACCGAAGCTAACAAGAGAAGCAAACCCGGAAACAAGCAAACAACATGGTAAACACACAAGCATAAACATGTCATGATGCACAAACAAGTATGATGCATGTCCGGTTTAATGAGGCATGGCATGGCAAAGTGCACAAACAATACTACAAATTAAGTGGAGCTCAATATGCAATGAGTTGCATATTGACGGAACACCACATCAATTATTTAGTTCTCTCTCGGTTATGCTACCAAAACAATATTAAATGTTGTTATGCATGGCAAGAGGTGAAGCATAAATAAACTAACTATTTAGGCAAGTTTAAATGATGCCGGAACAACAAACAACAATTCCGGAAAATCCCCATGTTATTTAGCAAATTAATGCAACAACAATTTTAAGCATTTAAATGTTGTTATCATGATGCGGATGACATATGCAAGTTTATACAATTTTAAGAAAATGTTGACATGAGCATGATACGAGGCATTTGGTCACCATGGCGGAACAAAAAGGGTGCCACGGCGGCGAAACGAAAAGGGTGCCACGGCGGCGAAAAGGAAATGGTGCCACGGCAACATATCCGAAAATGATGCCACGGCATCATATCGGTTCCGGTAGCTTGAGGAGATACCGATGCAAACGAGAAGCGTGTGGATGTGCGGAATATGCAAAAGATGGTGGGGGTGATCCCGACTACCGGGTTCCCACGTGTCGGTGGCATGGCAAAAGAGTGACAAATTGGACACGGTGCAAACATAAGCATCTCATTCAACACATGCATTCGTTCCACGGCGGTCGTTCTCGGCGGTTATACCTTCGAAGCATGCATCTTTGGAGCGGTTCGCGTTTCATAGAGGGAAGTAGTCGTTCACAGGCCGACGGTAGTGGTACATCTCGTAGACGTTCATGGGTCGTTGTGGGAAGTAGTCGTACACGGCGTAGTGGAAGTCGTTGTACACGGCGGCGGTAGTTGTACACGTGGCGACGGTAGTGGAAGTAGTGGTACACGGCGGCGGCGGCGGTAGTTGTTCAGGGTCTTGCGGGTCGTCGTGTAGCCGTACATGTTCGTCGTGGTACACGGTTCAAAGTCATACATATCGGCGGTAGTTGTACACACGTTGTAGTCGAACTTGACGCATCCGAGGTCTTCGGGTTCGTAGTTGTACTTGGCGTTCGGAGTCCGGGTCTTGTCGGGGTACTTGTGTCTTGTGTCACTGGATTCAGTGGCCTTGGCAACAACAAAAGGAGCAGCATCATGTAGCATGCTTGGCGAGGGGCTACAAGTGAGAATTCATGGCAACGAGCAGCAACAACACGAGTCATGGACAGAGGAGGAGCTGCCGGGCGCTGATGGTGGTGGAGCAGGGGAAGTCAACGCAGGCTCGCGTGTGGCCTCCAGCGGGACTTGGCGAACGGTGCGAAGCAAAGCAGCGGCACTTGCTCCTGCGGCTTGGCGCGGCGACGATGGGTGCAGGACCGGATGGCGAGGCGGCAAGGTCCGACGACCGCGAAGGGGCGCTACCGGAGATGATGGGGAACGGCGCGGAACAGCAGCGGCAAGCAGCAGGCACGGCAGGCGGGACGCCTTCGATCAGAGGCGGTGGGAGACGCCGGAAGCATTTACGGAGGGGCGCGCTACTCGAGGCGGAGGGTGGCGGCTCGGCGATTCGCCCATGAATCGGGACGGGGAGGCCATGGCCTCGGGCGCAGAAGCAGGGGAGCACCAACGCAGGGGACCCAGGCGGCGGCTGCTGTCGTGCGTCGGAGGCGACGAGGACGGCCGCCGGGCTTCGAACGGCGACGGGGTGGAGGAGGCCGAGGGGGGTCAAGCGAGGGAGAAGACGGGGATCGAGGGCTGCGCTCTCCCTGGCGATGTATGTGTGTGTGCGTGAGGGAACGAGGGATGGAGCGGGGGATCGAGGGCTCGGGGCTAGGGATCGAGTGCGGCGCTGCACGGGGGAAGATGGGGATCGATGGGAGAGAGCAGGGTCGGGCTAGGGTTAGGAGGCGGGGGCAGGCTGGGCCTTGGGTTGCGGAGGAGCAGGCTTGGCCTGGTTCTTTGGGCCAAAAGGACTGGCTGTTGGGCTGCATCTTACTCTCTCTAATCTCTTAGCGTAAAAGAAAGAAAGAGAAAAAAGGAGAAGAAAAGAAAGACTAGGAAGAGAGTTTGGGCATGGGGATTATTTACTTGGACTCACAAAAATGCGCTGGTTCCAAGGAAATAGAAATGGCCAAGATCGAACGATAAGAATTCAAACTCATTTGAATTTAATTCAAATGGGTTTGAACTAGGACTTGATAAAAAGAAGGTCCAAAAATGTTGAGAATTTAGGAGGAGCCTCGATAAATGGGAAAAGAAATGTTGACAAAGTTTGGGGACCAAACTTGAAGTAGAAAGGGAGTGGGGATTTTTCAAGTGTGTTTTGGTTAATTCCAAATGAATGGAATATTTTTATTATAGCTCTCTAAATATCGAGAGGATATGTTTTAAAGAGAATCACCATGTGAATTCCCTCGATTTAAATGGATCGAAAAAAATCCATACGATTTATTTAGTTGAGTTTTTAAAAAATTAAATGACATGATGGCATGATGCAGTGCAAATGATGCAACAAACAAAACAAATCACACGACGAAACTCGGAGTAGCTGGAAGTCTTCTTGATCGTCGGTCTTGGGGTGTTACAACACTCCACCACTATGAGAGGATCTCGTCCCGAGATCTAGAATGGCACCGGAGGGAAAAGGAAGAGGAAGAGAAGAGGTGAAGTAAGTTGCTTCTTTGACGAACGAGTGAAACCATGAACCTTGAGAGGTTGAGCAATTTAAAAGAAAGAGTACAACAGAGATGAACGAGATTGCCAACAATCCGGTAGAAAAGAGGAACAAGGAACATTACGAGGACTTGAAGGTTGCAAAGCTATGAATGACGAGTACAATGGACAAGAAGGAATTGAAATCACTCTGGTTGAAACAAGATAAACAAGGAACAAGGAAGATCAAAATCGGACAGCACTCCGGTTGAAAAGAGATGCAAGACTTGATAAGATGAAAAAGAACTTGAAAGAAAAAAAGGCAGGACACTCCGGTTAAATGGATAAGCAAGGAAAAGAACACGATCTTGACAAAACGAAGTGATGGGTGAATAGCACAACATCACAATGCCTCCGGAACGAAAGAATGGAAGCTAGATCATTGGAATAAAGGGACGGAGAAGAAAATGACAACTTCTGCCACAAATGGGCTCGGAAAGCACCCTTCCAAGAAGGTTAGAATAGAGTTGTTCAAGACCAACAACGAAAAGAATAAGTTTGTAGTGGGCTTATGGAAACATCTCAACATTATGAGGTGACAACCGGCCACTAACGGAAACAATTGCTTGCTTGAGATCAATGAAGAGATGAAAACTGCTTCACCAAGATGATAGAGATATAACTTGGATCATTGATAAGCACCACAAATAGCAATATTCCTTAGGGAAGGCTTTAGGTGAAATCTATACCAAGATAACTCCAACGAAGAGATTCATGGATTTAAAACACCTCATTCTTGACAACATATGAATCACGAAACATGAAAGGAAATTGTCAAGAATGATATAACACCATCTCAAAAGATAAGGTAGGAAAATTGCACTTTGAAATGCAAGATGAAGAATACTTGAACGCCTCACAACAAAACATGTGTTGAACACCATGTTTATTTTAGAGTATAGCTTGGCGGATCTTAACTTCAAGAGAAATCTTGAAGAACAATTGAAGAATGAAAAGAATCCTTGACGAACCACCATGAAGAAACTCCGTGAAGAACTCCGGTAATAAAAGGATGATAGAAAGAAAGAGAGGTTGAAAACACAAGGTGAAGCCTTGCAATGATTTAGATGGATCTTCGTGGTGATGAGAGCTTGGAACTCCGGGAAAAGAAAAGATGAAGCACCTCGAACAGAGAAATGTGATATGATGACCAACTCCGGAAAGAAAGATGATTCACTTGTAATCAAGAATTTATTCATCATGAATAATCTCCGGAAGAAAAGAATTGGATCACCTCGAGGAAATAAGAATAAGATTTATTGTATGCTTATCCTTCATCAAATTAAATTGATGACAAGCAATGGATTTGGCATACTACTTATTCTCGTAGAAAGGATTAAAGAGAGATATAGCGCCAACTTGAGGAGGTATTGATGGAACCACCGGTGGGATTGGAACAACAAATGAATTGATATGATGAACAAGGAAGAGAGATCTTGAAAGAACCACGGTAAGAATTGAAATTGAACATAGCAAAGGCACAATTCACCGGGAAGAATTGCAAAATGAATGAAGATACTTGAGGGTATTTAGATACAAATGAACGAATAGATCACGAGCTGATTAGAGAATACTTGAATGATGCACCAGTATGATTTGGAGAACGAGAGCTGAAAGCTTGAATGAATAATCTTGAGATGATGGGTTTCAAAGAATGAAACTGAAAAGACTCCTAAAATGCTCGGATGGGTGAAAAAGATTCTCACAATCGAAAACAATTATGAGAGGATGGCAACAAGCTAGCACCATGAATCTTGAAGAGAATAGAGCAAGATTAAAGAGAAACTCTTCTTCAGTCTTCAAATGATGAAAATGACAACGAGAAACACCACCAAGAATTATTGAGGCACACCGGAAGAATCAAAAAGCGAAGAGGTTGAGCCAACTATGAAAAGAATTTGAAAGATCTTGGAGAAAAGCATTTGACTGATGATAACTCATTCTTACGTCAAACTTGGAGAAGAATTTAGGATAGCTCTGGGAAAATAGAAGAGTCAGGTAAGATCCTGGGAAAAGACCTGTGGGTTAGGGCCCACTCAAAAGAAAACACCATTGAACAATTGCTTGAAAGGGAGGTTGCACCGGTTGATTTAAATGGCTTGAATGAGATAACACTCTCGAAATAACTTGAACGGATTAAGAATGGAAACACAAATCTTCGAGATATCTTGAGCACTCCGGAATAACAAATAGCGAGAAGTAGAATGATAATGAGGTGCACCGGTATGAGAAGACATTGAAATGAGGAAAAAGGTATGATCAACAAAACTTGACTTGAATCCACCGGAGAAGAAACAACAATGAATGATGATGAACTTGAAGCTATTGAGCATCTTCATGGGAAATCACCGGATAAGACCATTGATTGAAAAGAATGGAGAAACTTCACATGAATAAATGGATACTTGGTAAAGAAATCTTAGTCCTTGAGGAAAAAGGGTGGGTGGGCGGGAAAAAACAAAGGCAACTTGGAGACGGATGAAACAAACACCGTTGAGAAGAAATGATAATTGGTCTTGCTGATGTTGAAGTGATCGGATCCACTTGAAGAGAAACACGCCGGTTGAAATGGATTGACATGACAATCTCGATTGTCGAGAAGGTTGGTATTCACATCGGAGTATGAGAACACCATTTCGGAAAGGTATGGAATCAACACTTGACATTGAAGCAACTCGAATACCACAACTCAAAACAAAAACAAAGGACTTGGCTTGCGAATAAGCGGAACAAATACATATGATAGAGATTTACCCAATCCCATATCATGCATCCGTCGAAAAGATATTCTAGGAGCTACTTGAATTCCCACCTATAAAACTCCGAAACTTTACGGTTATGCAATCTGGTGTTGGGGATCTGAGGAAGCAATATATCTCACCCAAACTAACAATACCTACATCCAAGCTGTATCCATCCGTCAACACATAACCAAGAAACCTTCGGAAATCGTGAACCTCAACCTTCGAAAAGCATCCGTTATACAAGTCATGGCAATACTCCGTACTCACCTCGAGATTGGGTTATCGGGTTATCTCACCAACAATTGCATAAAAGAGATTTTCGATGTCGGCGTACTAAACTCATGTATTCCAGAACTGCAATGATAAAATTATGACGACAACACCTCGGAGCTCAACTCCCCGGGACACCTCCATTAAAAAAAACCCTGCTGACGGGAGGCAACCAAGACAATGTTGTCATCATAAAACCATCGGAATGATTCTAAGATACCCGCGTGATCCTAAAAAAATTTAGTGAAATTTGAGAAGAGAAGAGTCAAAACTCTCGTCGGGATGCCTCACCGAAGGTCGAAGGACTGGGAGTAAAAAGAATTCCTAACTCTCCGATATATATAATCCTAAATGACTCAAAACATTTTTCTAGACACAACTCGCCGCTAAAAGCGATCAAGTAGTGGGGCTCCTAAGGTCGGGAAGGCTCGATTACAAACTTGTAGCGCCTCGATGCGGCTATATCTCCCACGTGTCGAAGCACGACTTAGAGGCATAACCGCATTGAAAGCAATGTCGCAAGTGAGGTAATCTTCACACAACCCATGTACTACATAAGGAAAGAGATACATAGTTGGCTTACAATCGCCACTTCACACAATTACATGAATAAAGCATTACATCATCCAGATACAATCAAGGTCCGACTACGGAACCAAAATAAAAGAAGAACCCCAAATCGCACAAAGGTCCCGATCGACCCCAACTAGGCTCCACTCTTGATCAACTAGAACGAAACAACACAAAGGGCAAGATCTTCATCGAGCTCCTCCTTGAGCTTGGTTGCGCCACCGCCGGTAACATAGGCACCGCAAACTGGTTTTGGAAGTATCTGGTGAGCCACGGGACTCAGCAATCTCGCACCATGAGATCAAGACTATTTAAGCTTATGGGTAAGGTAAAGGCATGAGGTGGAGCTGCAGCAAGCGACTACCATAAATGGTGGCTAACATACGCAAATGAGGCGAGAAGAGAAGGCAAAGCACGATCGATAAAAGTATGATCAAGAAGTGATCCTATAGCAACCTACGTCAAGCATAACTCCAACACCGTGTTCACTTCCCGGACTCCGCCGGAAAGAGACCATCACGGTTACACACACGGTTGATGTATTTTAATTAAGGTCAACTTCGGTTTTCTATAACCGGACATTAACAAATTCCCATCTGCCACATAACCTGGGCACGGCTCTCGAAAGTTTATACCCTGCAGGGGTGTCCCAACTTAGCCCATGACAAGCTCTCGCGATCAACGAAGGAATAGACCTTCACCCAAGACACTCCGATCAGACTCGGTATCCCGGTACATCAAGACATTTCGACAATGGTAAAACAAGACCAGCAAAGCCGCCCGATGTGCCGACAAATCCCGATAGGAGTCGCACGTACCTCGTTCTCAGGGCACACCGGATGGGTCAGCCTACGAGTAAAACCATCCCTCGAGTTGCCCGAGGTGGCCCATGATCTGCCGTTTGGACCAACACTCGAAGGAGCACCGCCCGGGGCTAAAATAAAGATGACCCTCGGCTCCGAAACCCAAGGAAAAAGGTCTAGGTGAGGCAAATGGTAAAACCAAGGTTGGGCCTTCTTTGGACAAGTTTTATTCAAAGCGAACTGTCAAGGGGTCCCATAAATCACCCGACCACGTAAGGAACACAAAATCCGGGAACATAACACGGTATGACGGAAACTAGGGCGGCAAGAGTGGAACAAAACACTGGGCATAAGGCCGAGCCTTCCACCCTTTACCAAATATATAGATGCATTAATAATATAAGAGATATTGTGATATCCCAACAAGTAAACATGTTCCAACAAGGAACAACATCTCCATGTTCCAACAAGGAACAAACTTCAATCTTCACCGCAACTAACAACGCTATAAGAGGGCTGAGCAAAGCGGTAACATAGCCAATCAACGGTTTGCTAGGAATGGTGTCAAAGGTTAGAGGTTCATGGCATTTTGGGAGGCCGACAAGCAAATGGTAGGTATCGTAGCATTGGCATAGCAAAAGAGCGAGCAAACTAGCATAGCAAAGATAGTAGTGATTTCGAGGGTATGATCATCTTGCACGAAATCCCGCAAGGAAGAAGAACGATTCCATGAAGAAGACAAACGGTCAAGTCGAACAAATCCTCACAACTCCGGACCAAACCGAAGCTAACGAGAGAAGCAAACCGGAAACAAGCAAACAACATGGTAAACACACAAGCATAAACATGTCATGATGCACAAACAAGTATGATGCATGTCCGGTTTAATGAGGCATGGCATGGCAAAGTGCACAAACAATACTACAAATTAAGTGGAGCTCAATATGCAATGAGTTGCATATTGACGGAACACCACATCAATTATTTAGTTCTCTCTCGGTTATGCTACCAAAACAATATTAAATGTTGTTATGCATGGCAAGAGGTGAAGCATAAATAAACTAACTATTTAGGCAAGTTTAAATGATGCCGGAACAACAAACAACAATTCCGGAAAATCCCCATGTTATTTAGCAAATTAATGCAACAACAATTTTAAGCATTTAAATGTTGTTATCATGATCTTGGATGACATATGCAAGTTTATACAATTTTAAGAAAATGTTGACATGAGCATGATACGAGGCATTTGGTCACCATGGCGGAACAAAAAGGGTGCCACGACGGCGAAACGAAAAGGGTGCCACGGCGGCGAAAAGGAAATGGTGCCACGGCAACATATCCGAAAATGATGCCACGGCATCATATCAGTTCCGGTAGCTTGAGGAGATACCGATGCAAACGAGAAGCGTGCGGATGTGCGAAATATGCAAAAGATGGTGGGGGTGATCCCGACTACCGGGTTCCCACGTGTCGGTGGCATGGCAAAAGAGTGACAAATTGGACACGGTGCAAACATAAGCATCTCATTCAACACATGCATTCGTTCCACGGCGGTCGTTCTCGGCGGTTATACCTTCGAAGCATGCATCTTCGGAGAGGTTCGCGTTTCGTAGAGGGAAGTAGTCGTTCACAGGCCGACGGTAGTGGTACATCTCGTAGACGTTCACGGGTCGTCGTGGGAAGTAGTCGTACACGGCGTAGTGGAAGTCGTTGTACACGGCGGCGGTAGTTGTACACGTGGCGACGGTAGTGGAAGTAGTGGTACACGGCGGCGGCGACGGTAGTTGTTCAGGGTCTTGCGGGTCGTCGTGTAGCCGTACATGTTCGTCATGGTACACGGTTCAAATTCATACATATCGGCGGTAGTTGTACACACGTTGTAGTCGAACTTGACGCATCCGAGGTCTTCGGGTTCGTAGTTGTACTTGGCGTTCGGAGTCCGGGTCTTGTCGGGGTACTTGTGTCTTGTGTCACTGGATTCAGTGGCCTTGGCAACAACAAAAGGAGCAGCATCATGTAGCATGCTTGGCGAGGGCTACAAGTGAGAATTCATGGCAGCAGCAGCAACAACACGAGTCATGGATGAGGAGGAGCTGCCGGGCGCTGATGGTGGTGGAGCAGGGGAAGTCAACGCAGGCTCGCGTGTGGCCTCCAACGGGACTTGGCGAACGGTGCAGAAGTAAGGCAGCAGCGGCACTGCTCCTGCGGCTTGGCGCGGCGACGATGGGTGCAGGACCGGATGGCGAGGCGGCAAGGTCCGACGACCTGGCGAAGGGGCGCGCTGGAGATGATGGGGAACGGGCACGGGAACAGCAGCGACAGCAGGGCACGGCAGGCGCGGGACGCCGATCAGAGGCGGTGGGAGACGCCAAGCGACGACGGAGGGGGGCGCTACTCGAGGCGAGGGTGGCGGCTCGGCGATTCGCCCATGAATCGGGACGGGAGGCCATGGCCTCGGCGCAGGCGAGGAGCACCAACGCAGGGACCCAGCGGCGGCTGCTGTCGTGCTTGGCGGAGGCGACGAGGACGGCCGCCGGGCTTCGAACGGCGACGGGGTGGAGGAGGCCGAGGGGGGTCAAGCGAGGGAGAAGACGGGGATCGAGGGCTGCGCTCTCCCTGGCGATGTATGTGTGTGAGCGGCGGCGCGAGGGAACGAGAGGGATGGAGCGGGGGGGGGGATCGAGGGCTCGGGGCTAGGGATCGAGTGCGGCGCTGCACGGGGGAAGATGGGGATCGATGGGAGAGAGCAGGGTGCGGGCTAGGGTTAGGAGGCAGGGGCCGGCTGGGCCTTGGGTTGCGGAGGGAGCAGGCTTGGCCTGGTTGCTGGGCCAAAAGGACTGGCTGTTGGGCTGCATCTTACTCTCTCTCTAATCTCTTAGCAGAAAAGAAAGAAAGAGAAAAAAAGGAGAAGAAAAGAAAGACTAGGAAGAGAGTTTGGGCATGGGGATTATTTACTTGGACTCACAAAAATGCGCTGGTTCCAAGGAAATAGAAATGGCCAAGATCGAACGATAAGAATTCAAACTCATTTGAATTTAATTCAAATGGGTTTGAACTAGGACTTGATAAAAAGAAGGTCCAAAAATGTTGAGAATTTAGGAGGAGCCTCGATAAATGGGAAAAGAAATGTTGACAAAGTTTGGGGACCAAACTTGAAGTAGAAAGGGAGTGGGGATTTTTCAAGTGTGTTTTGGTTAATTCCAAATGAATGGAATATTTTTATTATAGCTCTCTAAATATCGAGAGGATATGTTTTAAAGAGAATCACCATGTGAATTCCCTCGATTTAAATGGATCGAAAAAAATCTATACGATTTATTTAGTTGAGTTTTTAAAAAATTAAATGACATGATGGCATGATGCAATGCAAATGATGCAACAAACAAAACAAATCACACGATTTAAACTTCGGAGTAGCTGGAAGTCTTCTTGATCGTCGGTCTTGGGGTGTTACAACACTCCACCACTATGAGAGGATCTCGCCCCGAGATCTAGAATGGCACCGAGGGAAAAGGAAGAGGAAGAGAAGAGGTGAAGTAAGTTGCTTCTTTGACTTAACGAGTGAAACCATGAACCTTGAGAGGTTGAGCAATTTAAAAGAAAGAGTACAACAGAGATGAACGAGATTGCCAACAATCCGTAGAAAAGAGGAACAAGGAACATTACGAGGACTTGAAGGTTGCAAAGCTATGAATGACGAGTACAATGGACAAGAAGGAATTGAAATCACTCGTTGAAACAAGATAAACAAGGAACAAGGAAGATCAAAATCGGACAAAGACTCGGTTGAAAAGAGATGCAAGACTTGATAAGATGAAAAGAACTTGAAAGAAAAAAAGGCAGGACACTCCGGTTAAATGGATAAGCAAGGAAAAGAACACGATCTTGACAAAACGAAGTGATGGGTGAATAGCACAACATCACAATGCCTCCGGAACGAAAGAATGGAAGCTAGATCATTGGAATAAAGGGACGGAGAAGAAAATGACAACTTCTGCCACAAATGGGCTCGGAAAGCACCCTTCCAAGAAGGTTAGAATAGAGTTGTTCGAAGACCAACAACGAAAAGAATAAGTTTGTAGTGGGCTTATGGAAACATCTCAACATTATGAGGTGACAACCGGCCACTAACGGAAACAATTGCTTGCTTGAGATCAATGAAGAGATGAAAACTGCTTCACCAAGATGATAGAGATATAACTTGGATCATTGATAAGCACCACAAATAGCAATATTCCTTAGGGAAGGCTTTAGGTGAAATCTATACCAAGATAACTCCAACGAAGAGATTCATGGATTTAAAACACCTCATTCTTGACAACATATGAATCACGAAACATGAAAGGAAATTGTCAAGAATGATATAACACCATCTCAAAAGATAAGGTAGGAAAATTGCACTTTGAAATGCAAGATGAAGAATACTTGAACGCCTCACAACAAAACATGTGTTGAACACCATGTTTATTTTAGAGTATAGCTTATGGATCTTAACTTCAAGAGAAATCTTGAAGAACAATTGAAGAATGAAAAGAATCCTTGACGAACCACCATGAAGAAACTCCGTGAAGAACTCCGTAATAAAAGGATGATAGAAAGAAAGAGAGGTTGAAAACACAAGGTGAAGCCTTGCAATGATTTAGATGGATCTTCGTGGTGATGAGAGCTTGGAACTCCGGAAAAGAAAAGATGAAGCACCTCGAACAGAGAAATGTGATATGATGACCAACTCCGAAAGAAAGATGATTCACTTGTAATCAAGAATTTATTCATCATGAATAATCTCCGGAAGAAAAGAATTGGATCACCTCGAGGAAATAAGAATAAGATTTATTGTATGCTTATCCTTCATCAAATTAAATTGATGACAAGCAATGGATTTGGCATACTACTTATTCTCGTAGAAAGGATTAAAGAGAGATATAGCGCCAACTTGAGGAGGTATTGATGGAACCACCGGTGGGATTGGAACAACAAATGAATTGATATGATGAACAAGGAAGAGAGATCTTGAAAGAACCACGGTAAGAATTGAAATTGAACATAGCAAAGGCACAATTCACCGGGAAGAATTGCAAAATGAATGAAGATACTTGAGGGTATTTAGATACAAATGAACGAATAGATCACGAGCTGATTAGAGAATACTTGAATGATGCACCGGTATGATTTGGAGAATGAGAGCTGAAAGCTTGAATGAATAATACTGAGATGATGGGTTTCAAAGAATGAAACTGAAAAGACTCCTAAAATGCTCCGGATGGGTGAAAAAGATTCTCACAATCGAAAACAATTATGAGAGGATGGCAACAAGCTAGCACCATGAATCTTGAAGAGAATAGAGCAAGATTAAAGAGAAACTCTTCTTCAGTCTTCAAACGATGAAAATGACAACGAGAAACACCACCAAGAATTATTGAGGCACACCGGAAGAATCAAAAAGCGAAGAGGTTGAGCCAACTATGAAAAGAATTTGAAAGATCTTGGAGAAAAGCATTTGACTGATGATAACTCATTCTTACGTCAAACTTGGAGAAGAATTTAGGATAGCTCGGGAAAATAGAAGAGTCGTAAGATCCTCGAAAAGACACATGGGTTAGGGCCCACTCAAAAGAAAACACCATTGAACAATTGCTTGAAAGGGAGGTTGCACCGGTTGATTTAAATGGCTTGAATGAGATAACACTCTCGAAATAACTTGAACGGATTAAGAATGGAAACACAAATCTTCGAGATATCTTGAGCACTCCGGAATAACAAATAGCGAGAAGTAGAATGATAATGAGGTGCACCGGTATGAGAAGACATTGAAATGAGGAAAAAGGTATGATCAACAAAACTTGACTTGAATCCACCGGAGAAGAAACAACAATGAATGATGATGAACTTGAAGCTGTTGAGCATCTTCATGGGAAATCACCGGATAAGACCATTGATTGAAAAGAATGGAGAAACTTCACATGAATAAATGGATACTTGGTAAAGAAATCTTAGTCCTTGAGGAAAAAGGGTGGGTGGGCGGGAAAAAACAAAGGCAACTTGGAGACGGATGAAACAAACACCGTTGAGAAGAAATGATAATTGGTCTTGCTGATGTTGAAGTGATCGGATCCACTTGAAGAGAAACACGCCGGTTGAAATGGATTGACATGACAATCTCGATTGTCGAGAAGGTTGGTATTCACATCGGAGTATGAGAACACCATTTCGGAAAGGTATGGAATCAACACTTGACATTGAAGCAACTCAATACCACAACTCAAAACAAAAACAAAGGACTTGGCTTGCGAATAAGCCGAACAAATACATATGATAGAGATTTACCCAATCCCATATCATGCATCCGTCGAAAAAGATATTCTAGGAGCTACTTGAATTCCCACCTATAAAACTCCCAAACTTTCTCGTTATGCAACTGGTGTTGGGGATACAGGAAGCAATATATCTCACCCAAACTAACAATACCTACATCCAAGCAGTATCCATCCGTCAACACATAACCAAGAAACCTTCGAAATCGTGAACCTCAACCTTGAAAAGCATCCGTTATACAAGTCATGGCAATACTCCGTACTCACCTCAAGATCGGGTTATCGGGTTATCTCACCAACAACTGCATAAAAGAGATTTTCGATGTCGGCGCATTAAACTCGTATTCCGAACTGCAACGATAAAATTATGACGACAACACCTCGGAGCTCAACTCCCCGGACACCTCCATTAAAAAACCCCTGCCGACGGAGGCAACCAAGACAATGTTGTCATCATAAAACCATCGGAACGATTCTAAGATACCCGCGTGATCCTAAAAAAAATTTAGTGAAATTTGAGAAGAGAAGAGTCAAAACTCTACGTCAGGATGCCTCACCAGAAGGTCGAAGGGACTGGGGAGTAAAAAGAATTCCTAACTCTCCGATATATATAATCCTAAATGACTCAAAACATTTTTCTAGACACAACTCGGCCGCTAAAAACGATCAAGTAGTGGGGCTCCTAAGGTCGGGGAAGGCTCTGATTACAAACTTGTAACGCCCTCGATGCGGCTATATCTCCCACGTGTTGAAGCACGACTTAGAGGCATAACCGCATTGAAAGCAATGTCGCAAGTGAGGTAATCTTCACACATCCCATGTACTACATAAGGGAAAGAGATACATAGTTGGCTTACAATCGCCACTTCACACAATTACATGAATAAAGCATTACATCATCCAGATACAATCAAGGTCCGACTACGGAACCAAAATAAAAGAAGAACCCCAAATGCGATAAAGGTCCCCGATCGACCCCAACCGGGCTCCACTATCGATCAACTAGAACGAAACAACACAAAGGGCAAGATCTTCATCGAGCTCCTCCTTGAGCTTGGTTGCGCCACCGCCGGTAACATAGGCACCGCAAACTGGTTTTGAAGTATCCGTGAGCCACGGGACTCAGCAATCTCGCACCATGCGAGATCAAGACTATTTAAGCTTATGGGTAAGGTAAAGGCATGAGGTGGAGCTGCAGCAAGCGACTACCATAAATGGTGGCTAACATACGCAAATGAGAGCGAGAAGAGAAGGCAAAGCACGGTCGATAAAAGTATGATCAAGAAGTGATCCTATAGCAACCTATGTCAAGCATAACTCCAACACCGTGTTCACTTCCCGACTCACGGAAAGAGACCATCACGGTTACACACACGGTTGATGTATTTTAATTAAGGTCAACTTCGGTTTTCTACAACCGACATTAACAAATTCCCATCTGCCACATAACCGCGGCACGGCTCTCGAAAGTTTATACCTGCGCAGGGTGTCCCAACTTAGCCCATGACAAGCTCTCGCGATCAACGAAGGAATAGACCTTCACCCAAGACACTCCGATTAGACTCGGTATCCCGTACATCAAGACATTTCGACAATGGTAAAACAAGACCAGCAAAGACGCCCGATGTGCCGACAAATCCCGATAGGAGTCGCACGCACTCGTTCTCGTGGCACACCGGATGGGTCAGCCTACGAGTAAAACCAGCCTCGAGTTGCCCCGAGGTGGCCCATGAGTCTGCCGCTTTGACCAACACTCGAAGGAGCACCGCCCGGGGCTAAATAAAGATGACCCTCGGCTCCGAAACCCAAGGAAAAAGGTCTAGGTGAGGCAAATGGTAAAACCAAGGTTGGGCCTTGCCGGACAAGTTTTATTCAAAGCGAACTGTCAAGGGGTCCCATAAATCACCCGACCACGTAAGGAACGCAAAATCCGGGAACATAACACCGTATGACGGAAACTAGGGCGGCAAGAGTGGAACAAAACACTGGGCATAAGGCCGAGCCTTCCACCCTTTACCAAATATATAGATGCATTAATAATATAAGAGATATTGTGATATCCCAACAAGTAAACATGTTCCAACAAGGAACAACATCTCCATGTTCCAACAAGGAACAAACTTCAATCTTCACCTGCAACTAACAACGCTATAAGAGGGGCTGAGCAAAGCGGTAACATAGCCAATCAACAGTTTGCTAGGAATGGTGTCAAAGGTTAGAGGTTCATGGCATTTTGGGAGGCTGACAAGCAAATGGTAGGTATCGTAGCATTGGCATAGCAAAAGAGCGAGCAAACTAGCATAGCAAAGATAGTAGTGATTTCGAGGGTATGATCATCTTGCCTGAAATCCCGCAAGGAAGAAGAACGATTCCATGAAGAAGACAAACGGTCGAAGTCGAACAAATCCTCACAACTCCGGGACCAAACTGAAGCTAACGAGAGAAGCAAACCCGGAAAGAAGCAAACAACATGGTAAACACACAAGCATAAACATGTCATGATGCACAAACAAGTATGATGCATGTCCGGTTTAATGAGGCATGGCATGGCAAAGTGCACAAACAATACTACAAATTAAGTGGATCTCAATATGCAACGAGTTGCATATTGACGGAACACCACATCAATTATTTAGTTCTCTCTCGGTTATGCTACCAAAACAATATTAAATGTTGTTAAGCATGCCAAGAGGTGAAGCATAAATAAACTAACTATTTAGGCAAGTTTAAATGAGGCCGGAACAACAAACAACAATTCCGAAAAATCCCCATGTTATTTAGCAAATTAATGCAACAACAATTTTAAGCATTTAAATGTTGTTATCATGATGCGGATGACATATGCAAGTTTATACAATTTTAAGAAAATGTTGACATGAGCATGATACGAGGCATTTGGTCACCATGGCGGAACAAAAAGGGTGCCACGACGGCGAAACGAAAAGGGTGCCACGGCGGCGAAAAGGAAATGGTGCCACGGCAACATATCCGAAAATGATGCCACGGCATCATATCAGTTCCGGTAGCTTGAGGAGATACCGATGCAAACGAGAAGCGTGCGGATGTGCGAAATATGCAAAAGATGGTGGGGGTGATCCCGACTACCGGGTTCCCACGTGTCGGTGGCATGGCAAAAGAGTGACAAATTGGACACGGTGCAAACATAAGCATCTCATTCAACACATGCATTCGCTCCACGGCGGTCGTTTCGGCGGTTATACCTTCAAGCATGCATCTTGGAGAGGTTCGCGTTCAGAGAGGGAAGTAGTCGTTCACAGCCGACGGTAGTGGTACATCTCGTGAGCGCTCACGGGTCGTCGTGGGAAGTAGTCGTACACGGCGAGTGGAAGTCGCCAGTACACGGCGGCGGTAGTTGTACACGTGGCGACGGTAGTGGAAGTAGTGGTACACGGCGGCGGCGACGGTAGTTGTTCGTGGTCTTGCGGGTCGTCCGTAGCCGCATATGTTCGCTATGGTACACGGTTCAAATTCATACATATCGGCGGTAGTTGTACACACGTTGTAGTCGAACTTGACGCATCCGAGGTCTTCGGGTTCGTAGTTGTACTTGGCGTTCGGAGTCCGGGTCTTGTCGGGGTACTTGTGTCTTGTGTCACTGGATTCAGTGGCCTTGGCAACAACAAAAGGAGCAGCATCATGTAGCATGCTTGGCGAGGGGCTACAAGTGAGAAGCGAGCAGCAACAGCACGAGTCACGGACAGAGGAGGAGCTGCCGGGCGCTGATGGTGGTGGAGCAGGGGAAGTCAACGTGGGCTCGCGTGTGGCCTCCAACGGGACTTGGCGAACGGTGCGGCAAGTAAGCAGCGGCACTCGCTTCCTCCTGCGGCTTGGCGCGGCGACGATGGGTGCAGGACCGGATGGCGAGGCGGCAAGGTCCGACGACCTGGCGAAGGGGCGCGCTGGAGATGATGGGGAACGGGCGCGGGAACAGCAGCGGCAGCAGGGCACGGCAGGGCGCGGGGACGCTCGATGCAGGAGGCGGTGGGAGACGCCGGAAGCAGACGACGGAGGGGCGGCGCTACTCGAGGCAGAGGGTGGCGGCTCCGGCGATTCGCCCATGAATCGGGACGGGGAGGCCATGGCCTCGGGCGCAGAAGCAGGGGAGCACCAACGCAGGGGACCCGGGCGGCGGCTGCTGTCGTGCGGCGGAGGCGACGAGGACGGCCGCCGGGCTTCGAACGGCGACGGGGTGGAGGAGGCCGAGGGGGGTCAAGCGAGGGAGAAGATGGGGATCGAGGGCTGCGCTCTCCCAGGCGATGTATGTGTGTGAGCGGCGGCGCGAGGGAACGAGAGGGATGGAGCGGGGGGGATCGAGGGCTCGGGGCTAGGGATCGAGTGCGGCGCTGCACGGGGGAAGATGGGGATCGATGGGAGAGAGCAGGGTGCGGGCTAGGGTTAGGAGGCAGGGGCCGGCTGGGCCTTGGGCTGCGGAGGGAGCAGGCTTGGCCTGGTTCTTTGGGCCAAAAGGATCTGGCTCTTTGGGCTGCATCTTACTCTCTCTAATCTCTTAGCGAAAAGAAAGAAAGAGAAGAAAAGGAGAAGAAAAGAAAGACTAGGAAGAGAGTTTGGGCATGGGGATTATTTACTTGGACTCACAAAAATGCGCTGGTTCCAAGGAAATAGAAATGGCCAAGATCGAACGATAAGAATTCAAACTCATTTGAATTTAATTCAAATGGGTTTGAACTAGGACTTGATAAAAAGAAGGTCCAAAAATGTTGAGAATTTAGGAGGAGCCTCGATAAATGCGAAAAGAAATGTTGACAAAGTTTGGGGACCAAACTTGAAGTAGAAAGGGAGTGGGGATTTTTCAAGTGTGTTTTGGTTAATTCCAAATGAATGGAATATTTTTATCATAGCTCTCTAAATATCGAGAGGATATGTTTTAAAGAGAATCACCATGTGAATTCCCTCGATTTAAATGGATCGAAAAAAATCCATACGATTTATTTAGTTGAGTTTTTAAAAAATTAAATGACATGATGGCATGATGCAATGCAAATGATGCAACAAACAAAACAAATCACACGACGAAACTCGGAGTAGCTGGAAGTCTTCTTGATCGTCGGTCTCGGGGTGTTACAGAGACCAAGAAGATACCCTTGGACTCGGAGCATCCAGAGAGGTACGCTGTCATGGGTACAAACCTTGACAGCAAATAGGAAGGCGAGCTCGTCGATTTCCTCCGTGAGAATCGGGACATCTTCGCATGGTCCCTAAAGACATGCCAGGAGTACCGACGGAATTCGCCGAGGACAAGTTACACGTCCGACCTGATGTGAAACCCGTCAGGCAGCCCTTGCACCGACTGTCAGAAGAGAAGAGAAGAGTTGTTGGAGAAGAGATAGCCCGGCTCCTGGTGGCCGGCTTCATTATGGAGGTGTTTTTTCCAAAATGGTTGGCAAACCCGGTTTTGGTACTGAAGAAAAACAAGCAGTGGAGGATGTGCATTGATTATACAAGCCTCAACAAAGCCTGCCCAAAGGACCCGTTTGCCCTGCCGAGAATCGAATAGGTGATAGACTCCACAGCCGGATGCGAGCTGTTGAGTTTCTTAGATGCATATTCAGGATATCACTAGATCAAGCTAAACCCGGCAGACAGACTAAAGACCGCCTTCATCACGCCATTCGGAGCCTTCTGCTACCTGACCATGACGTTCGGCTTGAGGAATGCCGGCGCCACCTTTCAGCGTTGCATGCAGAAGTGCCTCCTCAAGCAACTCGGCAGGAATGCCCATGTCTACGTGGACGATGTGGTGGTGAAGACGGAGAAGCGCGGGACGCTGCTAGAGGACCTCAAGGAGACCTTTGAGAACCTGCGCCGATTCCAGATCAAGCTCAACCCCGAGAAGTGCGTTTTCGGAGTACCAGCCGGCCAACTCCTTGGCTTCCTGGTCTCTGAACGCGGCATAAAGTGCAACCCCGTGAAGATCAAGACCATCGAGAGGATGGAGGTACCCAGCCGACTGTTGGATGTGCAGAAGTTCACCGGCTGCTTGGCGTCCATCAGCCGATTCATCAGTCGGCTGGGTGAGAAAGCTCTCCCTTTGTATCAATTGATGAAGAAGACCACCTTTTTCGAGTGGAACCACAAGGCGGACGAAGCATTTCTCCAGCTGAAAAAGATGTTGACTACTCCCCCTGTGTTGGCGGCTCCGACTCCCAAAGAGACCATGCTCCTGTATATCACCGCCACCACCCGAGTAGTCAGCACAGTCATTGTATTCGAACGCAAAGAGGAAGGCAAGGCGCTCCCTATCCAGAGACCGGTGTATTACCTGAGCGAGGTACTGCCGACCTCCAAGCAGACTACCCCCACTACCAGAAGATGTGCTACGGTGTGCATTTTGCCGCCAAGAAGCTGAAGCCTTACTTTCAAGAGCATCCAATCACTGTGGTTTGCATAGCCCCGCTGGCCGAGATCATCGAGAGCCGAGACGCTTCTGGCCGAGTAGCAAAATGGGCCATAGATTTGGCTCCCTACACCGTCTACTACCAGCCCCGCACTGCCATCAAGTCGCAAGCACTGGCCGACTTCCTCGTCGACTGGGCTGAGACTCAAGATACGCCGCCAATACCGACTCCACCCATTGGCGGATGCATTTCGATGGCTCCAAGATGCGCACCGGCCTGGGAGCCGGCATCGTCCTCACCTCCCCCAAATGCGACAAGCTCAAGTATGTGCTGCAGATCCACTTCGCCGCCTCCAACAACGTCGCCGAATACGAGGCGCTCATTCACGGACTCCGGCTTGCCAAAGAACTCGGCATTCGCCGGATCCTGTGCTATGGCGACTCCGATTTGGTGATCCAGTAGTCATCTGGCGACTGGGATGACAAAGATGCAAACATGGCGAGCTACCGCTTCCTTGTATAGGAACTCAGCGGATACTTCGAGGGGTGCGAGTTCCTTCACGTGCCGAGAAACGACAACGATCAAGCAGACGCGTTGGCACGAATCGGCTCCACCCGCCAAGCAATACCATTCGGCGCCGCTCTTCAGCACCTCCTTAAGCCGTCTATCAAGCCTTCACCAGAATCAGACTCCATCTTTGTGCCGGCTCCCCCCGAAGAAGTCGGATCCGACTCAAGAGCCCCAGCAGACGGCCCTAAGAAAATTACAGTCGAAGCCAGCCCGGGGACTGCGCCAGTCGGTCCGGGGACTGCGCCGGTCGGCCCGGGGACTTTGTCAATCCAGCAAGCGGCCGCAGACTCCAGCCCGTCGCCTCCCAGCCCAGCCGCCCTTGTCCGAGTCGCTGTGGTGGCGGTTGAAGAAATAGCAGCACCCTCATGGGCGCAGCCCATCCTTAAGTTTCTAGTGAACAGAGAGCTACCAACTGATGAGATCTTCGCTCGGCAAGTGCAACGCCGAACGGCAGCATACACCATAGTCAACAGAGAGCTGGTCAGGCGCAGTGTCATTGGTGTCTACCAGCGCTGCGTAGAGCCAGAACAAGGCCAAGCAATTCTCAGAGACATTCATCATGGCGAGTGCGGCCACCATGCAGCTTCAAGAGCACTCGTCGCCAAAGCCTTTCGGCACGGTTTCTTCTGGCCGACTGCCCTAGAAGAGGCTAAAGAGTTAGTCCAAAATGCAAGGTGCCGGTTCCGCTCCAAGCCACTTCACCGGCTCATGCTGAAAACAATCCCCATCGCTGGCCCTTTGCGGTTTGGGGCCTGGACATGGTGGGACCATTCAAGACGGCCCGAGGCGGCCTAACTCATCTGCTTGTCGCGGTGGACAAGTTCACCAAGTGGATAGAAGCAAAGCCCATCAAGAAGTTGAACGGTCCGACTGCAGTGACTTTCATCGCCGACATCGCGGTGCGGTACGGCATACCGCACAGCATCACCACCGACAATGGCACAAATTTCGCCAAAGGCGCCTTGGCCCGTTTCTGCGTGACGCAGGGCATCCGACTGGACTTAGCATCCGTTGCCCATCCGCAGTCAAACGGCCAGGTGCAGCGAGCAAACGGCCTCATCCTGTCCGGCATCAAGCCTCGACTGGTCGAACCACTCGAGCGTTCGGCCAGCTGTTGGCTTGAGGAGCTGCCGGCCGTCCTCTGGAGTCTGTGCACGACTCTAAACAAGTCAACCGGCTTAACGCCTTTCTTCCTCGTCTATGGTGCTGAAGCCGTCATCCCGACGGACATAGAGTTCGACTCTCCGTGAGTCACCATGTACACCGAAGAGGAAGCTGAAGAAGCACGTCAAGACGGCGTCGACCTGCTGGAAGAGGGCCGGCTATTGGCACTCAACCGGTCCGGCATCTACCAGCAGAGTCTGCACCGATACTATAACCGAAAGGTCAGGCTGAGATCGTTTCAAGAGGGCGACCTTGTTCTCCGGCTGATTCAGCGAACAGCCGGCCAGCACAAGTTGTCGGCGCCTTGGGAAGGCCCCTTCATCATCAGCAAAGTGCTGGGCAACGGCTCCTACTACCTAATCGACGCTCAGAAGCCTCGAGCACGCAAGAGGGACGACACCGGCAAGGAGTCAGAACGGCCATGGAACGCAAATCTTCTCCGAAGATTTTACAGTTAATGCAGTATGTACCACGCTATCCTTTGTATTAAAGTACCGAGACTTTGGGACCCCGAGACGAGCTCGGGGACTGCCCTTTTTGTTATCTGTATGATAAGAATTATGCCCCCGAGTATGCTACTCTTTATTATGCCGCTTGGCACCGGGTTCGACTAGTCGGCCCGGGGACTCGCCGTCTTGTGCTATGAAATGCTTCCTGCAGTCGTACAAGTAGTGTGTTGCGCTTAAGCTGTCTCCTGTCAAAGCCGCAGCTCGCAGAGCGACTGTTGGTAGGCAAAGAGTAAGCAAGAACGAGCGCACACACGAAAAAATGGCTAAGGACTCAAAGCATATGCATAGCCCAAGCCGGCTCCCAGCCTCTCTCTACATAGCCGACTCTCGAATAGTCGGCTCGCCGCCTTCTTTCCCACTTGTTAAAAAACTCTAAAAAGGCCAAGTACTTGCCTTCCCTAAAGTAGCCAAGCATTTGACTTGCGGCAGTCCGCGGAGCGGCTGTCCATCTGGCAAAGCAGCGACTATGGAAAGGCGGCAAAGAAAAAAGCCAAAAAGAGCAATAAGCAAGGAAAGATAGAAGGCAGATAGATATTTACATAGCAAATGCCTTTGGCCAAGTTCAAAATACACCCCGCGGGTGGAATTATGCAAACTAATATTAAGACAGGAAAAATAAAGGCAAGCCGGCAGCCTAAGGAGCGGCAGACGGGTTCGGAGGGTCGGCGGAGACGGCGGTGTCAGGTGCCGGAGCTGTCGGCTGGGCGGTCTCGGCTTGATCGTCTCCGGCGGCAGTCGGCCCGGTCGGACGCGGCTCATTGCTGGAGGCGCGATCGAGCTGAGGCTGGCCGTCCGCTCTGTCTTCTGGCGCCTCCGTCTCGTCTCCGTCCCCCGCCTCGTCTACCTCCTCGGTGCTGGAGCCGATCACCTCCACCGAGTCCTCGTCGTAGTCGGGGTTCATCCCGAACCACTCCGGAGGCACCTGCTCGCCGTTTGCGGCCCGCTCGGGAACGAAGACGCTGGTGTCGGTGTATTCGGTGATCGCCGCCGCACGCTCGACGAGGGCGCCTTACACAGCTGCCAGTTCTGCCTGGGCCTCTGATTGGAACGCGGCCAGCCGGTCCAGGTCCAGCCCTGGATACCAAGACTTGACGAATTCCAAGGCCCGGCGTGCTCCAGCCCGGGCCGAGGAACCCTTCCAAGCCTCAAGACGGCCGGCCACGACCTCCAGCCAGTTGGCAGTCCGACTGGCAGTGCGCAGAGCCGGCATGCCCGGCCACAGGGCGGAGATCGCTTGGGCCCCGGCGCGTTGAAGACGGCGCAGCAGCTGATGGGCCGGCCGCAGACGGGTCTCGATGCTCAGAAGCTGCTCGTCGACGGTCTGGGGGCATTGGCGGCGATCTCCTCGCCATTCGCTCTCCGCGCCTCGCGATCAGCCTCGATGGCTCGATTGGCCGCCTGCAAGTGGCCAAGGAAGAAGTCTGCCCAAAATAGAAAGAAGCAAAGAGAAAATCAGCAGTTGGCCTGACTTACAGTCAGCAGCTCGAAGAAAGAAAGCAGAGAAACTCACCGTCGACAATGTCCTCGATCTCGTGGAAGCCGGAAGTGAGCATCACCTCCCTGTCTGTCCAGGAGGAGCGCTCCATCTCGAACTCAGCCAGGAGGGCGGTCTCTTTCTTCCCCGTCTCGTCCCGAGCCGCCTTTAGCCGCTCCTTCTGCTCCGCCAACTGCTCGGCCAGCAAGTCGCGCTCTTTGGCGAGCTTGGTGCACTCCTCTTCCTTGGCGCGAAGGGCCGTGCCGACTTCGCCTAACTGCTCCTGAAGAGCGGCATTGGCCTCTGAAAAAACAAAAAAAGACGTTAAGTCGTCAACAACAAAGGTCGCTGAAGATCCGCCCGATCGCCGCCAGCCGGCCTGAATCTCGGGGACTACAGCCCGCGGGTGCGCCAGCGCGCCCCCGCGAAAAAGAAGAAGAACTTACTCCGGCTCTCCGACAAGTTGGCGGTCCGCTTCTCCAGCCGCTCAACATTACGGTTGAAGGCGGTGACACGGAGGTTGTGATACTCCTGTGATAAAAAATCGGACAAAGACAAAATGAGGAACTCGCCAGATGGAGTTCCGGGCCGCCTACGCAGCAGCCGGCCCGATACTCGGGGACTACACCCAGTAGGCGCGCTGGCGCGCCCCAACAGAGAAGAGTGAGAAGAGACAAAGTCAAAAAAGAAAAACGTACCCGGATAGACGCTCGCGACGCCAGATGCACCCTGGTGCAGCCTTGGATGGCTTCGCCCTCAGCTCGCAGCTTCGCCTGCACGTCCAGGAGCGCCTGGTTCAGCGGACCGTCGCCGCCTCCTCGCACCCATCCAATAGGCGCAACACTTGATGCCTCGGCATCTGGAATGGCCGAGCTGGCGGCGCCGGCTTCCAAGGGGCGTGGCGCCGAGACCGCCTTCGCAAGGCGGCGGCGCGCTGGTGAGGCGACTTGAAGAAGCAGCCTCGCCACTGCCTCGTCCTCAGCAGGCGGCACTGGAGGGCCCGCCGGCTGCTTGCCATGCGGTAGAGGCGGTGGTGGCGGCGAGGCCATGCCCGATGCGAAGGCCTCTCCACCGTCCTTCTCCACAATGGAGTGCTCATCGCCGACTTCTCCAGACTGCCCCGTGAACTCCGGGGGCGGCGGCGCGGAGTTCAGCGGGACGACAAGCAGCGCTGACTCACGGCGCGCGGCCTCCTCCGCCCGCCGTTTTGTTGTGGCGGCGGCTTCGGCCTCCTCCAGCTTCTTCTGGGCGGAGGCCGCCGCTTTCTCGGCCTCCGCCTTCTCCGCATACCGGCCTCTTCCTCGTCAGTTTCTCCCAAGACGTTAGTGCCCATCGCCTCCGGAGGTCGGCGGCGGGTCAATCCGACGAGTGTTGGTGGACGCCTCGCCGACCCCATGACAGAGGGGACGGCGACCTCTCAAGAGAAAGAGGGCCCCAAGCGAAAACAGAATGAAAAAGACTCGAAAAGATCCGCCCAAGGAAACAAGAACAAACGATAGTCAAGACTTACGCAGAGACCAGCGGCGGCTTCTTCACTTCCTTGCGGAAGCGGTTGGCCTTCGCGATCGCCTCCTCCCGCTTGGTCATGGCGGCGCTCCCTTGAACTTTTTTCGCCGACCGCCGAGCGAACTCGGCGCGGCCTGGCGCTTCTTCGCGCCGACTTGACCGGCCAAGCCGGCAGAGGAACTCGCGCCTGGATGGCCGGCTTGCGGTTGGTGGCACGGGACGACCTCGCCGTCGACCTCGTCCTCTGGCCAGTCGGCGAAGGTCGCCGAGGGCCGGAGGACGCCTTCCGCTCCTCCTCCCCCGCCTTCGGTGTCGGCCTCCATCGCCGCCACCCCCAAGTCGGGGTCGTCGATGTCGCTCTCCGCTCGGTCTCGAGCGAACTCTGGGCGCCCGGTGGCGCCGGCCGCAGTCGGATGAGGGGTTCACTCGAGAACCAAGAAGATCAGAAGTCGGATTCGGCTATAAAGAAAACAGAAAACAAAAGATTCGACTTACCACAGGCGGAGGGTTGGCACGCGAGTACGGATCCTTGCCGAACTGCCAGTCTTCCGCGAGTTCGCAGTTCGTGATGTAGTTCACCATGTTCGCCACCTCCGCGTGGGGCATCTCCCAGGTGCTCATCCGGCTCGGGTCTCGGCGATCGCTCATCTGATAGATCAGATGAGGTCGGCCTTGGAGTGGGAGGACTCGGCGCGCCACGAAGGCGGCCAGCAAGTCAGCCCCGACCAGGCCTTCCGATCGCTGTCAAGACTCGAGTCGGGCGACGGCGGCGGTGCTGGCAGGAGACAGCGTCTTGGCCCGATTGGACCAGCTGGGAAGCCTCCCAGCCGGTGCGCCGGCTTCATAGTGCGGCAGGTTGACCCAGTCGCGTTCCGTGGCGACGTTCTTCACGTAGAAGTACGAACGTTGCCACATCTTCACCGACTTGATCAGCGCGATGGAGGGGAAGGGGTTGTCGGCGGTCAACCTGCGCATGGCGATGAAGGCGCCGCACTGGGCCGGTATGTCGGCGACGTGCGTGTCGAGCTTCGAATGGAAGAACTCTCCCCACAGCTCGAGGGTGGGGAGAACGCCGAGAAAACCCTCGCACAGGGTGGCAAAGGCGGCCAGCAGCACCACCGTGTTCAGGGTGAGGTGGTGCGGCTGGAGTCCATTGAACTCCAAGAACGAGCGGAGGAAGCCGCTCACCGGCAGGCCCATGCCGCGCATGAGGTGCGAGCGGAATATGACCCGCCGCCTCCTCCGGCGCCGGGCGTTATCTCCTCCGGCGGTCTGCGGCTCGCACCAGGTGCGCGCCGGGGAGCCGGCGCGTCCTGCGGAGGTGCTCGATGGCGTCGTCATCCACCCGAGAACCATCCCACGCGCCGGAGCGGACGGCAGAAGCCGCGGCGGAGGAAGAGCTCATCGCTGCAGAGCGGTGCGGCGTGGTGCGGCGAAGGCAAGAAGGAGAGGAAGGAGGAAGTGGGGGAAGCAGGGAAGAATGAGCGCGCGCTTCGCCGTCCCGCTCCCCCCGCCTATTTATAGTCTCAAAGGCTGAGAAGCCGATGGGGCGGCGTGGGGATTAACTGCGCGCGAGCCCCCACGCCCCCCATGATTAAAACCCATGAAGTTATCGCGCAGAATAACGCGGGAACCCAACCGCCCGCCCGCCGCAGCGGATCCGCTTCGCGCCGAGGCGCGTAGTGGCGGGCCCCGCCTAACGGCTCGTCCTGTCGCGCAGGGTTGGCGATCGCCGCCATGTGGCGCCGCGACGAGGCCACGACGGGCGCATCGCGGAAGCGACGCACGCCGCTGGTTCCCGCCACGACGCTCAAACACCTCAAGGGCAAGACGGCCCTCGGCGAATCCGACTCCAGCCGGTCCGGCTTGAGCATGACGGCCCTCGAGAATCCGACTCAGCCAATCGGCCCGAGGAAGGCGCCATCAAAGCTTGTTTTCCCCATCCAAGAATGAAACTGCTGAGGCGCGACGACGATCACCCTCGAGCCTTACCAGCCCGGGACTACTGTCGAGTAATGGGCCACGGTAGGCTAACCCGAGTCCCGTAACCTTTCAAGGCATCGGGCAGATCGCGCCTCAAGTATCTACGGCGACTCCAAGATGGCCGAGTCCCGAGGCGACTCCCATTCAAGCCGAGTCCAGAGGCGACTCCAAGATGGCTCACCCCAGAGGCAACTCCCATTCAAGCCGAGTCCCGTGCGACTCCGATGAAGCCGACTGTGGGAAGTCGGCCCGCGACTCCCAACCACCCCGATAATTAAAGGCGGGCATGGCCACAATGCACCGTACCCGTGGAGATCTCCGCCCGGCGCGGCACTATTGCCATGACAGCCCTGATAGCAGCCCTTGGGGTGGGGCCCTGTGCCCACGACGCCTTGTCTGTATGGCCCAGAGACGGCGGGACCTACCAGTCAGCGAGAGTATTGAAGACGGCGGGAGCGCCGAGAGTCGGACCCGTTGGGAGTCGGCCCCCTGGAGTCGGCCGGCCCCTCCCACGGGCCCCACACGCCATTAACCAGATGCGACCGAGGAATGGCCACAGTGATCGCCCGCAGGCGGCGACACTGTTGCCATGACCCACTGACCAAACCCGCGTCATTAGAAGCACGGCTACAGTAGTCTGCAGCCAGCAGGACCCGCCCCATGGACACGGGCCGACGCCTCGTACCATGTTAGCAAGCGGGACCCACCACAGGGCGGGCCCCAGAGTTTGCGGGCCCTGTGAGTCGGCGGAGAAGACGACACTGAGAGAGACGGCGGGACCCGCGCCCAGTCGGTTTTACCATTGTAACCCTGGGGGTAGGCCTATATAAACCCCCCAGGGCACCCATGCAAAGGGTTCGCATCCATAGACATTAGACAGACCACATAGAAGGGAGAGAGCTAGCCGTGCCCTCTCCTACCTCCAGAAACAGCTCTAGGAGCAAGCTTGTACTCACTTTGCCTTAGTGATCATGCGGAGACCCCGCAGAGCAGCAGTAGGGGTATTATCTCCTTGGAGAGCCCTGAAGCTGGGTAAGATTCGCCGGCGTGCATGTCTTCGCCTCATCCCGTTTCCAGGCACCGGCGACGTTCTACTCGCCCCCACCATGATAAGCCATCCTTTGGCATATGTCGCACCCAACCCCCGACAAAAGGATACAAAAGCGTGAGTTTAATGTAGGTGATTATGTGTTGCTTTTCAACTCTTGTTTAAGATTTTTTGTAGGAAAACTTCTCTCTAAATGGGAAGGGCCTTACGTTATCAAGGAGGTCTATCCTTCCGGTGCCATAAACATCAACAACTTCGAAGGCACAAATCTGAAGGTGGTGAACGGTAAAAGAATCAAACATTATATCTCAGGTAATCCAATAAATGTTGAAACTAATGTAATTGAAACCGTAACCCCGGAGGAATACATAAGGGACACTTTCCAGAATGTTTCAGACTCCGAAAAGGAATAGGTATGTGGTATGGTAAGTAAACCGACTCCAAAACAGTTCTAATAGCAAATTTTCTCCGTTTTGGAATATTTAAGAAAATAGGAAAATAAGAAGTAGTCCGGGAAGGACACGAGGCATCCACGAGGGTGGAGGGTGCGCCCTACCCCCTAGGCACGCCCCCTGCCTCGTGGGCACCTTGTGCTCTCTCCAGACTCCGTTTTCTTGCATGATACTTCTTTTGGTCAGTAAAAATCCATTATATAATCTCCCGAAGGTTTTGACTACCGTATCACGCAAATGTCCTCTGTCTTTGTTTTGAGCTGTTTTTCTGACAGATCTAGAGCGCCATGACGTCTTCAAGCGCTCCCAAGGACAAGTTTTTCGAGAAGGTCATCAACCCCTACCTCGCGGAGGTGCTGCATCACCCTCAAACCATTGAGATATGTGAGGGGATGCTGCACATCCATGATGTTGAGGGACCAAGGAGGACCGGAAGCGTGGAGACAAGGCTCGAAGCAATGGAACAACAAGTTTTCAAGTGCCAAGGGATCGTGGAACACGGACTCAACTCCAACCAGATGATGATCGCGGAATTCACCAACAACCACAAGCTGGATGCCAAGAACATTGGGGAGATCATCTTCAAGCTCCATAAGAAAATCGAGCACCTCCAAGCCCAGATCTATGACCTGCAAAACCAAAACTGTGAGTATGAATATAGATTCAAGAGGATGAGTTTGGCTGCAGATTTGAGGATCCTGAAGACTCGATCATCCTTCTATGATGGTGAGCCTATGCCTTGGAAGACGGACGACAAGCCAACATCATCAACAACTCCATCATCACCACTTCCGAAGAGGGAGACATAAACACATGGGTATGGGCACTCCCCTTGGCAACTACCAAGCTTGGGGGAGGTGCCCCGGTATCGTATCACCATCACACTCCTATCTTTACCGTTTTACTTAGTTCATCCTTTCAGTAACATCTTGATCTAGTAGAATAAAGTTTTGGTATGATTTAGTTTTGAGTTTTGCCTTATGATCCTTCTATGTAATTGAGTCTGTGAGCTATATATAATAAAGATTAGTGTTGAGTCAAGGGCTTTGCTATCTTGCTATGATCTTGAGAAAAAATATAGAAAGAAATAAAAGAGATCATATTGATCTTATGGAGAGTAATGACTTCACATATTAAGAGTATGATGAATAAAAGTTGTTGAGAGTTGGCAAACATAGTTTTGGTCATCGTTGCACTTAATAGGAAGTAATAAAGAAAGATAGGTTTTCACATATAAATATATTATCTTGGACATCTTTTATGATTGTGAGCACTCATTAAAATATGACATGCTAAAGAGTTGATGTTGGATAAGGAAGACAACGTAATGGGTTATGTTTTCTTATATCCAAAATAAAGTATAGTGTCATGGATCATCCAACATGTTGAGCTTGCCTTTCCCTCTCATGCTAGCCAAATTCCTTGCACCAAGTAGAGATACTACTTGTGCTTCCAAATATCCTTAAACCCAGTGTTGCCATGAGAGTCCACCATATCTACCTATGGATTGAGTAAGATCCTTCAAGTAAGTTGTCATGTTTCATGCAATAAAAATTGCTCTCTAAATATGTATGACTTATTAGTCTGGAGAAAATAAGCTTTTTACGATCTTGTGATATGGAAGCAATAAAAGTGACAGACTGCATAATAAAGGTCCATATCACAAGTGGCAATATAAAGTGACGTTCTTTCGCATTAAGATTTTGTGCATCCAACCATAAAAGCACATGACAACCTCTGCTTCCCTCTGCAAAGGGCCTATCTTTTACTTTTCGTCTTACATTAAGAGTCATGGTGATCTTCACCTTTCCTTTTTATATTTTATCCTTTGGCAAGCATCTTGTGTTGGAAAGATCCTGATACATATATCCAATTGGATGTAAGTTAGCATGAACTATTATTGTTGACATTACCCTTGAGGTAAAAGGTTGGGAGGCAACACTATAAGCCCATATCTTTCTCTGTGTCCGATTAAAACTCCATAACCATAAGTATTGCGTGAGTGTTAGCAATCGTGAAAGACTAAATGATAGTTGAGTATGTGGACTTGCTGAAAAGCTCTTATATTGACTCTTTCCGATGTTATGATAAATTGTAATTGCCTCAATGACCAAGATCATAGTTTGTTTGTCCTCAATGAAGTTTATGATTCATACTTGACATTGTGGATAGATTGTTACTTAAGCATAAGAAATCATATGACAGAATATATATATGTTGCTGTTATAAGAATGATCATGATGCCCTCATGTCCGTATTTTATTTTATCGACACCTCTATCTCTAAACACGTGGACATATTTTCCGATTTCGGCTTCCACTTGAGGACAAGCGAGGTCTAAGCTTGGGGGAGTTGATACGTACATTTTGCATCATGCTTTTATATCGATATTTATTGCATCATGGGCTATGTCACAATACTTATGCCTATTCTCTCTTATTTTACAAGGTTTACATGAAGAGGGAGAATGTCGGCAGCTGGGATTCTGGGCTGAAAAAGCTACAAATATTAGAGACCTATTCTGCACAACTCCAAAAGTCCTGAAACTCCACGAAAGTCACTGTTGGATTTAATAAAAAAATATTAAGTGGAAGAAATACCAGACGGGGGCCACCCACCGTCCACGAGGGTGGGGGGTGCTCCCTACCCCCCTGGGCGCGCCCCCTGCCTCACGGGCCCCCTGGCAGCCCTCCGGTGGCCATCTTCTGCTATATGAAGTCTTTTACCCTGGAAAAAAACAGAAGCAAGCTTTCGGGACGAAACTCTGCTGCCACGAGGCGGAACCTTGGCAGAACCAATCTAGGGCTCCGGCGGAGCTGTTCTGCCGGGGAAACTTCCCTTCAGGAGGGGGAAATCATCACCATCGTCATCACCATCGATCCTCTCATCGGGAGGGGGTCAATATCCATCAACATCTTCACCAGCACCATCTCCTCTCAAACCCTAGTTCATCTCTTGTATCCAATCTTCGTCTCAAAACCTCAGATTGGTACCTGTGGGTTGCTAGTAGTGTTGATTACTCCTTGTAGTTGATGCTAGTTAGTTTATTTGGTGGAAGATCATATGTTCAGATCCTTAATGCATATTAATACCCCTCTGATTATGAACATGAATATGATTTGTGAGTAGTTACGTTTGTTCCTGAGGACATGGGAGAAGTCTTGCTATAAGTAGTCATGTGAATTTGGTATCCGTTCGATATTTTGATGAGATGTATGTTGTCCCTCCTCTAGTGGTGTTATGTGAATGTCGACTACATGACACTTAACCATTGTTTGGGCCTAGAGGAAGGCATTGGGAAGTAATAAGTAGATTATGGGTTGCTAGAGTGACAGAAGCTTAAACCCTAGTTTATGCGTTGCTTCGTAAGGGGCTGATTTGGATCCATATGTTTCATGCTATGGTTAGGTTTACCTTAATACTTCTTTTGTAGTTGCGGATGCTTGCAATAGGGGTTAATCATAAGTGGGATGCTTGTCCAAGAAAGGGCAGTACCCAAGCACCGGTCCACCCACATATCAAATTATCAAAGTAACGAACGCGAATCATATGAGCGTGATGAAAACTAGCTTGACGATAATTCCCATGTGTCCTCGGGAGAGCTTTTCTCTATATAAGAACTTGTCCAGGCTTGTCCTTTGCTACAAAAAGGATTGGTCCACCTTGCTACACCTTATTTCTTTTGTTACTTGTTACCCGTTATGAATTACCTTATCACAAAACTATCTGTTACCGATAATTTCAGTGCTTGCAGAGAATATCTTACTGAAAACCGCTTGTCATTTTCCTCTGCTCCTTGTTGGGTTCGACACTCTTACTTATCGAAAGGACTACGAAAGATCCCCTACACTTGTGGGTTATCACAGACCCATTGACTAAGCCTCTTCCATGAGCAAAACATGATCAGCACGAAAGCACCATGGGTGTTAGAATCATTACTATGTAATCTAGATTATTGACTCTAGTGCAAGTGGGAGACTGAAGGAAATATGCCCTAGAGGCAATAAAAACGTTACTATTTATTTCCTTAATTCATGATAAATGTTTATTATTCATGCTAGATTTGTATTAACTGGAAACTTAGTACATGTGTGAATAGATAAACAAAACATACAGTCCCTAGTATGCCTCTACTTGACTAGCTCGCTAACCAAAGATGGTTATGTTTCCTAAACATAGAAATGTGTTGTCATTTGATGAACGGTATCACATCATTAGGAGAATGATGTGATGGACATGACCCATCTATTAGTTTAGCGTTATGATCGTGTTAGTTTCACTGCTACTGCTTTCTTTATGACATATACAAGTTCCTCAGACTATGAGATTATGCAACTCCCGAATACCGAGGAACACTTTGTGTGCTACCAAACATCACAACGTAAATGGGTGATTATAAAGGTGCTCTATAGGTGTCTCCGAAGGTGTTTGTTGGGTTGGTATATATCGAGATTAGGATTTGTCACTCCGTGTTTCCGAGAGGTATCCCTGGGCCCTCTCGGTGATACTCATCACTATAAGCCTTGCAAGCATTGTGACTAATGAGTTAGTTGTGGGATGAAGTATTACGGAATGAGTACAGAGACTTGCTGGCAACAAGATTGAACTAGGTATTGAGATACCGACGATCGAATCTCGGGCAAGTAACATACCGATGACAAAGGGAACAATGTATGTTGTTATGCGGTTTGACCGACAAAAATCTTCATAGAATATGTAGGAACCAATATGAGCATCACGGTTCCGCTATTGTTCATTGACCGGAGATGCGACTCGGTCATGTCTACATAGTTCTGAAACCTGTAGGGTACGCATGCTTAATGTTTGATGCCAATTGGTATTATGAGTTTATGTGACATGATGTACAGTAGATTGTTTGGAGTCCCGGATATGATCACGGACATGACGAGGAGTCTCAAAATGGTCGAGACATAAAGATTGATATATTGGACGACTATATTCAGACACCAGAAGTGTTCCGGAGAAGTTTCGGATATAAAGGAGTGCCGGAAGGGTTATCGGAATCACCGGAGAAGTATTGGGCCTTATTGGGCCTAAGGGAGAGAGAGAGAGAGAGGGGCGGCCAGGGGCTGGCCGCGTGCCCTCCCATGGGCCTAGTCTGAATTGGACTAGGGGGGGTGGCGCCCCCTCCTTCCTTCTCCTCCCCCTCCTTCCTTTTTCTCCTAGTAGGACTAGGAAAGGGGGGAGTCCTACTCCTACTAGGAGGAGGATTCCTCCCCCCTTGGTGCGCCTTAGAGGGCCGACCGGCCTCCTGCTTGCTCCTTTATATATGGGGGCAGGGGGGCACCCTAGGACACACAAGTTGACAATTGTTTTAGCCGTGTGCGGTGCCCCCTCCACAGTTACACACCTCGATCATATTGTCGTAGTGCTTAGGCGAAGCCCTGCTCCGGTAACTTCATCATTACCATCACCACGCCGTCGTGCTGACGAAACTCTCCCTCGGCCTCAACTAGATCGGGAGTACGAGGACGTCATCGAGCTGAACGTGTGCTGGACGCGGAGGTGCCGTACGTTCGATGCTTGGATCGGTTGGATCACGAAGACGTTCGACTACATCAACCGCGTTAACTAAACACTTACGCTTTCGGTCTACGAGGGTACGTGGACACACTCTCCCCTCTCATTGCTATGCATCACCTAGATAGATCTTGCATGATCGTAGGAATTTTTTGAAATTACCGCGTTCCCCAACACATTGATGATTTCTTCATATTATATCGTGTAGTGACTTCTTACATGCTACATTTGTTGTGAATTAAAAAAACTAGGATGAAAGCAACTGTAGTAAAATCCATAGAATCACCACATTTGTGTCATGATTAGCAACTTATGATTCACATCGCATCGTAAATCTTATAGTGACAAAAAACACTGAGTTATTCTTTGAGCATGTTTTGACCTGGCAAATCGGACGCGCGAGTAGCGGTCGGTCCTGACCACTATGGTCGGAATGTTCACGTAAAGGAAACAATAGCATTCCTTTCTCTCACTCGCTCACCTTTGTGCCGTTGTCACTCACCATCGCCGCGGGCACTAAAAAACACTTCCGTGATGAAACGTGTTTGCGAAATAGGTCTTCTTTCATGCATGTACATCCGTGACGATTTTATGACAGAATCAAAATAGTCATACTTGTGCTGTCGTAGAAGTGTTCCATGACAATACTCGAATTATCATCACCGAAGTGTCCACTTCCATGACGATAAATGGCGTGTCATGTATGTTTTTCGTCAAGGGTAACCGACATGTGGCATCCACCATAACGGGTCGCCATTAAGCTATAGGGTTCCGGTTAACAGCCCGGACCAATCGCTATTTTCCATGTGTAAAATTTTCATTGGCCTAAGAAACCACGTGTCAGCTTGGCGTCGCGACAGATGTCATTCATCCAATGGACGATATGGACCTATGAAAAATAGACATGTGGCACAGCCCAACAGTAGCCCATTTAGGTTAGAAAGTCCGGCCCAGTCAAAGGCCCATATGATCTACTCAGGTACAAGTGGGCCGGCCCACTATCGGCCTGCTTAAACATGTCCCATCTACGGCCCACCACCAGATTAGACCTATTAATTGTTCGCTTAGTCTATGGGCCCCATTATGACCCAGTGAGTTTTCGGCCTATTAAAGGCCCGCTATAGACATGGGCCGATTTCAGCCCTGTGTGTCTTGTGGCCTGGTAGTGGCCCATGTTGCGCATGGGCCATATATGGTCCGACGGGACATTCGGCCCATCAAGGTCCCATTATCTCGGTGGTAACAATTCAGCCTAACCTGACTTTCGGCTTGTTAAAGGCTTGTTGTAAAATTTGGCTTGTTGATGCCTCTACTAAGCTATCGGCCTATTAAAGGCCCATGATATCAGTGGGCCAACCAAGGCCCGCGATATGTTTCGGCCTGATAACGACCTGTCATATATATGGGCCAATAATCACCAGAGGTATATTTCAGCCTGCTAAAGGCCCATGGCAACTCTTGAAAATTGAGGCCCAACATGCTTTTTGGCCTTCTAAAGGCCCATGGTGTCTTCTGGGCCAATACAGGCCAGTAAAAATATTTAGCATGTTAATGGCTCGAAGCTACATGAGCCCAGCTAAATGGTGGGGCCCACTAAAGGCCCATGAGAGTGATGAGCCTGACTCATCGTGTCCATGAATGGCCCATATGGCAGGTCCACATAAGCCCAAGTAAAGCCTATTGCAGGCTGGCCCAATTATGGCCTGCTAAAATGCAGGCCTATTAGGGGCAATTGTTTCGGCTCGCTCGTCTCCATCAAATGTTTGCTACTTTTTTGATAGCTAATGATGGCATATACGATAACTAGGAATTAAGAACAAGCTAACACTATACATTAAAGAAATTACGGCATAGTAACTTAGAATAAACCTACACTATACACTGGTACAACGAGCTTCTTTACAAATGGTTTTTAACCCCTTTCAGCGACGACATATTAAACCGTTGCCTTGCTAGTGTGTGCGATAGGGGGCGGGGCGGGGGGGGGGGGGGTTCCTTCCCACATGATCCAGAAACCGTCGGGGATAGGCCCTCCTGTAACACATGCTGGGCAAAATGAGATCGTATGTGATCGGGCTAGCCATCGGATACAATTATACATGCCCAATCGTTTCCATTCGTAAGTACATCCCACACAGTGAATCCCAGAGAAACATTTCCCTTCGTATGTACATCCCACGCAGTCAATCCAAGAAGTATGTTTTTGTTCTACGTACATCCCACACGATGACTCCCAGACAAACGTTTCCGTTCACACGTACATCACACAAATTATTCCCTATCAAAACTGTCTGTAACAATCTTATTCTTTGCATTATTGAATGCATCATGCACGGTGCGTAGAAGAAACTTTGTGGCATAGACTGTCCATTACACACACTTTTTTATGTGGAAAACGTTCATGCAAGGTGGTCTAACGCAAACAATTTTCAAGAGCAAGTCATGTGTGGATTGTCTGAGGTCATCGCCCACGGTGTTGTCTCAATAACCGTTTGCAATAGAAAAACCCAATAAGAAGGCTAATTGACCTATTAATGATAATCTATTTATTAATCAAATTGGCATTTCATATTAAGCACGTAATATATTTCATTTTCGTATTACCAAACCAGGATTTCATAATTGAAATACATTAGAGTAGAACATCATATAGCTTCAACCGCCAGTTACACCATATAGGCATATATCTAGCTCCTCCAATACACAACTGCACCAGCACTAAGTTTCAGATGCAACATCTATAACCTTTGGAAATTAGCATCATAGACAAGACATAGACAGATGAATCTCATCTGAAAAACTGCTGAAGCAGAAGGTGAATATTGAGCCTTCATTGATGTTGAAGGCCCTCGCAACTTTAGGCCAGTGCCTGTGGATGATTGACCGTCCATCCTTTGTCCTCTTGAGGACGACTTCAATATTGTACTGTGGGTGTTGTATGAATACCTTCCTCGCCTCCTGACATACAGGTGGTTTGAGAGGTAATCATTAGTGAACTGCTTTGGAAAGGCCTGAAAACAAAGATATGCATAAATATCTTCTAAATTTGGAAATGGCGCAAAGGAATAAAAAAGATAAGGTATAATAGTTAGTACCATCTTTTAATGCACTGATGTCTTCTTCATTGTGCAGACAAAGATCTTGTTGTTTTTCATCACTAGTTTCTTTATCCTAACAATCTTTCCGAGTTTCTTGACTTGACCGATATTCATGGACAATTCATTTCCCATATGCAAAATGGGTCGAACAGTGGGTCAAAACTTCTGAGAGCAGGACCTACATGTGCAAGACCAAATTGTTAAAAACCTAAATATTAGAATGGTTCCTGCAAATGCACAATAATGTGCTATTAGACAAAGGACCATGCATGTGCAAACCTCGATTGTAAACCTCAGTGCTTCCCATTCTTTCCCTACAACACATATAATGTAGTTATTGATCAAGTTAAGTGAGGGTTGGATACTATCAGTAAAATATGTTGATGAAAAATAAACAAATTGTAGATTCAACAGATGAATTCGAGCCACATGGAAAAACCATTTATCCAAACCAAGCATGCTTAAGAACTAGGAAATATAGCAATTGTATATGTTTCTCATGTATTTAGTACAACCAAATTCGATTTATTCCTCACATGCATGACAATACAAAATTGTATCCACAACAATTGAACATCGCATTGCAGAGTTGAACCAAACAGTTAAATAAACACCACAACAAATCAACCAAACATTAACTGAGCACCACATTGCACAATATATAACATACTCGTAACAGAAGATCAGACAGTTAACCAAACCATGCATGCTTAACAACTTGGAAATATAGCAATTGTATTTGTTTCTCATGTATTTAGTACATCCAGATTGGATTTATTTCTCACATGGAAGACAATAAAAAAATGCACCCACAATAATTGAACATCTCATTGCAGAATTGAACCTAACAGTTAACTAAGCACCACAATAAATGAACCAAACATTACCATATTGCACAATATATAACATACTAGAAGATCAGATAGTTAACCAAACCAAGCATGCTTGACAACTTGGAAATATAGCAATTGTATTTGTTTCTCATGTATTTTGTACAAACAAATTCAATTTATTTCTCACATGGAAGACAATACAAAATTGCACCCACAAGAATTGACCATCACATTACAAAATTGAACCAAACAGTTAACTGAACATGACAACAAATTAACCAAACAGTTAATAAGTGAGCATCATATTGCATGACATATAGAACATATATACTAGAGGATCAGATTGCTTGGTAAAAGTACATAGGACAGTTCACTAGAACTTGTTAAGGAAAGGCAGGAGCATCACATGCCCTAGGTAAACCAAACATCCTTAACCAGTGTAGCTAGCCAACTGAACATAGGTCCTTATAGTGAGCTATTAAGACAAGATACTCCTCATTGTCGGAGATATCACTGACGATTGGCTCCTTGGACTTAGAAGAGGGCAAGGCCTCCACACCATGTGTCGGGAGAATTACCCGCGGTTAAAGCTAGCTCATGACGTTAAGTTATCTCTGGACTTAACCTTGCAGGTATACCCGACAGATCCTGACCCGAGAGATCCTGGCCCGGAAGATCTTGACCCAGTAGATCCTAACCTGGCAGACAGTTGTAACCTGACAGACAGTTTCTAACCTGGCAGACAGTTCTAACCCGGCTGACAGATTGTAACCCAGATCCTGACCCGACATTTACTTAGCCATGAAAATGAGCCGCCTAGAGATAAGAAGCCCAGACATTAAGAAGCTCGTGGAGAGAAACCCAAGCGTTAAGAAGCCCATGATAAGAAGCCAGAAATAGGCTAAGTCCTAGTCCTACTAGGACTCTACATGTAACCCGCCCCTTCAACTTATATAAGGAGGGGCAGGGCACCCCAAGAAGGTCAGGTTTTGCCAGGTTAAGATAGACAGGGCTTAGACAAACAAGTCTTAGACAAGATGAAGGTAGATGCTCTCGAGATAGCCGGCATCAAAACACTGCCCTTGTAACCGATATCATCATCGTCATCAATATTAATCAAGTAGGATGTACGCTTTTAATTACCTCCACCGTGAGGGGCTGATTCTGGGTAAAATCCTGCGTCTCTCATCCCGCTCAACCCCGTTCGATCTACCACTTAGATGCGTTGGCCTCATGACTAAGTCCTCACACTAGGACATCTGCCATGACAAAACCACGACAGTTGGCGCCCACCGCGGGACCCTCACACGATGGTGTTGTTCTTGGAGGGAGCTATTTAGGGATCAAAAAAGCTTGTGATTTATTAGATGAAGAAGCAGACGCAGAGCAATCATGCAAGATAACCCGTCATGGGACAACCTTGAATTCCTTAAAAAATTAGGGTTATGATCCGTTCGTTGCCGCAAGTCGCCAAGATCAACAGAAGTATTTTCGCTGCAGCCAAACATCAGTTGCTTATTGGTGATGTCCAAATCAGTTGATAATTTTTGCTGCAGATCCAGCACCCGAGTCTGATTGCTATACTTCATAAACATCAGATTATGATGGATCAAGTCCCCAAGCCACACTAGGATCATGCTACTATTACATCCAATCAAACCACCATTGTGATGAAGACACGGTTGAGAGTAAATTAAATCGGCCACAACACAAAAAGCAGAGGTGGACCCGGCCTCTGCTAGAGCTTCAAGTTGCCGCGACTTCAACCTGCCACCGCTGGCCTCGGCTCCGCTGGTGCGTTGCAGCCGCGCCTCTAAGCCTCCGTGAATGGATCGAGAAGAGGTGTCTAGAGGGGGGGGGTGATTAGACCCTCAACAAGTAAAGGTAGCAGTTTCTAAGTTTTTCAAGTTGAAGTTGGAAATTAGCACAAGTTCAAACATACACAATACAATTTAAGCAAGCATGGCAAGAGTATATGAGCAACAGAAAGTAAAGCATGCAACTTGCAAGAAAGTAAAGGGATGGGATTGGAGTGTGCAAACGCAATTGGAGACACAGAGGATTTTGGCATGGTTCCAATAGGTGGTGCTATCATACATCCACATTGGTGGAGACTTCAACCCACAAAGGGTAACGGTTGCACGAGCCCACAGAGGGCTCCACCCACGAAGGGTCCACGAAGAAGCAACCTTGTCTATCCCACCATGGCCATCGCCCACGAAGGACTTGCCTCACTTGGGTAGATCTTCACAAAGTAGGCGATCTCCTTGCCCTTACAAACTCCTTGGTTCAACTCCACAATATTGACGGAGGCTCCCAAGTGACACCTAACCAATCTAGGAGACACCACTCTCCAAAAGGTAATAGATGGTGTGTTGATGATGAACTCCTTGCTCTTGTGCTTCAAATGATAGTCTTCCCAACACTCAACTCTCTCTCATAGATTTGGCTATGGTGGAAAGATGATTTGAGTGGAAAGCAACTTGGGGAAGGCTAGAGATCAAGATTCTTGTGGTTGGATTGGAATGTCTTGGTCTCAACACATGAGTAGGTGGTTCTCTATTAGAAAATGAGTAGTGGAAGTGTAGGCACGTTCTGATGGTCTCTCTCAAATGGAGAAGGGGTGGAGGGGTATATATAGCCTCCACACAAAATCTAGCCATTACACACAATTTTCCAAACTCGGTGGGACCAAATAGTGAAACTCGGGCATATCGATATGGTTCAAAGTGTGAACGTTAGAGTTTTCAGGTGGACCAACAAGGTCAACTCGGTGATACCGATGTGCTAGGGTTAGGGCAAAACCTCATCTCGGTGAGACCGATCGCATGACCTCGGTGAGACTGATTTCAACAATAAGCAAATAGAGACTTGGTCAAGCAAACTCGGTGGGACCGACTGCGTATCTCGGTGAGACCGAAATAACTGCAGTAGGTAACAGAGAGTTTGCAAGGCAATCTCGGTGAGATCGAGATCCCATCAGTGAGACTGAACTGATTAGGGTTTCTGGCAGTGGCTATATCAAGTGAACTCGGTGGCGCCGGATAGATCAAATCGATGGGGCCGAGTTTGACTTTAGGTTTAGGACATATGTCGAAATGATAAAGTGGTTGAGGGCTTTGGAGCGTATCACTAAGCATTTTGAGCAAGCAAGCCATTAAGCAACACCTCATCCCCTTTTAATAGTATTGGCTTTTCCTATGGACTCAATGTGATCTTGGATCACTGAAATGAAAAAGCAGAGTCTTGCGCTTTTGACAATGTTTGTCCTTAGCATCTTGAAGGGGTTCCACATCCTCTTGTTCTGCCACTCCAATGTTGAACTCATCTGAAATATACTAGATAGAAGTATTAGTCCAATAAGAGATATGTTGACATCAATTACCAAAATCACATAGGGATAACTTGTGCTTTCAATCTCCCCCTTTTTGGTAATTGATGACAACATACATCAAAGCTTTAGATAAGGATATGAAGTATAAGAAGTAAAGCATTGGAAGAACATGCAACATGCATTAGCTCCCCTATATGTATGCAATCATGTTAGAATAGATTATAAAAGTCTGTGAATGCATGAAAATGTCAGACCAAGCAATGAGTTACATGTATCTTGGCTATATGCATCAGAGCAAATGATGTGAAATGCAGAAAATATACCTACATGTTCATGAGTCCTTGCAAACAATATGTACATCAGCAAGAGATCCTCATGCAGATGAGTGTGATGCATATACTTACCTTGTGGTCTTGAGCTAACTTTGGAAGAGATGAACCTAACAAAACAGGGTTAGACAACACATGAACATCTACTAATCAGAGCAAGAACGAGAAACTACAAGAGTACCAAGACTGGGATGACATGCGGAGAGTGAGTGAGTAATTAGTACTCTAGTTGGATATTGACATGTCCCCAAGGAAAAAGATATGCAATGAATTCCAAAGATGTTCTTCCCTTAGATGTTCTTCCCTTAGATGTCTTTCTCCCCCTGAATCTGATATTGGATAATGGTAGAAGATAGGGTAATAGAAAATCAGAGCAAATGAAAAACAGAGCGAAAGATAAAAGACACAATGAGACATCTTCTACTAACATGTCTTTCCCCTCTTAAAGACATGTGGCTTCTCTCCTCTGTGTTTACCAAGCATCTGGGAAGATTAAGAAGTCTTTTCTCCCTTAGGGTCTCTCTGTCCCTTTGATGTGATTGATGTGATCTCTCTCTCCCCCTTTGACATCAATTTCCAAGAAGGGATCTTCTGGAGCATTAGTCAATTAGGTTTGGTCCTTGAGTCACATGACAAAGCAGTACGTAGGATGTGATGCAGGTAGAGGATAAGAATCATCGAGCGGAGCTGGATTAGATATGCAGGATCCAAATGGCAAAATGTTTCCACACTAGTGAAATCGATAACACTGGGTCCTTTTCTTTGGTGACACCGAGTTGTTTCGGTCTGGCCGAAAAGAAAAGATCGGTGAGGCTGAGTTCAACACAGAGAAAGATTTTGTCATCTCAGCTCACTAGGCAAATAGGATCTCACAAAGATTTACAGGGAATTATCTAAAGGATTTGCAATGAATTAAATGCAGGGAATGCAGAAAATAATAGAGAAAAGAAATCTAGATGAAGTTTTTTTTGAAAGGGGAAACAAACATGCAAGAGACAAGTGGAAGAATTCAGATAAACACTCGAGAACTTCATCTAGGATTGGTCAGCGACAAAGTCACCTATGTTAGAGTATATTGACTTAGGAGTCAAGTGAAGGCACTTGATCATAGGTCATACTCATTGTTTGAGATCAAAATGGGGTTGCCACTTTTCGTTTAAGCATTTTGATGTATTCACATCTTGTTGAGTTTCTTTGACCCATGTCTTGGGGTAAAGCTTCTCTAAGTTGGAATGACATACCTTGGTGGTGGTGTTGATCTTGATCATGTAGTTGAACTTGTGTATGATGCTCAAAGTTGATGTAGTTCATCAAGAGTTGGGAGCACCGCTTGTACTTGGAGTTCATCTTCCTACATGGGTTAGTTTTGCAAGGAAAAGCACTTATGTATCTAGAATGACAATCTGAAATATGGTACCAAATGAAATTTGATATATAGAAATTGTCAAAGGATATATTGAAGGATTCATGCTTCCTTGTCTTCAACCACCATATTGTACAAACTTGGTGATGTAGAGATTGCTTAGAATGTGATTGAGTTGTAATCTCATGGAGTGGGGCTTATCCAAGTACCTACAAGGGTTAGATAGCATGCAAGAGTGCAAGTGTATCCAAGACATATGATCATCATCATAGGAGAAATATCAAGGATTAGTCATAGAAAGGCTCATGCCTTGCATGCAACCAAATGGAGTTTCTACTCCAAGTTTTAGGCACCAATTATGTTCAATTCACCTCTCAAACAGCAAAATACTTTCTCATCAAGCAGTTTGGTGAATATATCCGCCATTGCTTGTCGGTATGAACATGTTTAAGATTGATATCTCCCTTAGCAACATGATCTCGAATGAAATGATGTCGAACTTCAATATGCTTAGTTCGAGAATGTTGCACGGAATTATGAGCAATCTTAATAGCACTTTCATTCTCACAAAGCAATGGTACATGTTTCACATATATCCCATAATCTTTAAGAGTTTGGGTCATCCAAAGTAATTGAGCACAACATGAACCGGCGGCAATGTATTCCTCTTCGGCGGTGGATAAGGATATTGAGTTTTGTTTCTTGGAGGACGAAGACACAAGAGATCTACCAAGAAATTGACAAGTACCTGAAGTGGACTTTCTATCAACCTTGTCACCCGCATAGTCCAAATAGGAGTAGCCAACAAGATCAAAAGAAGACCTCTTAGGATACCAAATGCCAAAGTTCTCACTATCCTTTTCACAGCCTTAAGATGACATTCTTTGGGGGCCGCTTGATATCGTACACACATGTACACACTTAGCATAATATCGGGACGGGAGGCACATAGATATAACAATGAACCAATCATAGAGTGATAAACCTTTTGGTCAACTGGTTCACCATCCTTTGTCAAGTCAAGATGTCCACTAGTGGGCATGGGGGTACTCATACCTTTGCATTCTTGCATGTTGAACTTCTTGAATAAGTCCTTGGTATACTTTGTTTGAGAAACAAAGGTACCCTCCTTAGTTTGCTTGATTGGCAAACAAAGAAAGAACTTGAGTTCACTCATCATAGACATCTCAAACTTCTCGGACATTAGCCTTCCAAACTTTTCACTAAAATGAGGGTTAGTCGAACCAAATATGATATCATCCACATAAATTTGGCACACAAATAATTCACCATTAACCCTTTTAGAAAAAAGCGTAGAATCAATTTTTCTAATCTCAAAGCCTTTTTCAATAAGGAACTTAGTCAAGCATTTATACCACGCTCTAGGAGCTTGTTTAAGACCATAAAGAGCTTTGTGAAGTTTGTAAACATGATCGGGTTTCTTGAGATTAACAAAGCCAGGAGGTTGTTTAACATAAACTTCATCCTCAATTTCACCATTAAGAAAAGCACTTTTAATGTCCATTTGATATAAAGTAATATCATGATGAGTGGCATAAGCAAGTATGATGCGAATGGATTCATGTCTAGCAACGGGGGCATATGTCTCACCATAGTCCATACCTTCAACTTGAGTGTAGCCCTAAGTGACGAGACGAGCCTTGTTGCGTACAACTTGTCCATCTTCATCTTGCTTGTTCTGAAACACCCATTTGGTTCCAATGACATTGTGCTTCTCATTGGGCTTTTCAACCAACATCCACTCTTGGTTCCTCTCGAAATTGTGTAGCTCTTCATGCATAGCTCATACATCTCCAACGTATCTATAATTTTTGATTGTTCCATGCTATTATATTATATTTTTTGGATGCTTAATAGGCATTTATATGCTATTTTATATTATTTTTGGGACTAACCTATTAACCGAGGGCCCAGTTCTAGTTTCTTTTTTTGTGCCTATTTTAGATTTTTGCAGAAAAGGAATACCAAATGGAGTCCAAACGGAACGAAACCTTTGCGATGATCTTTCTTGGACCAAAAGCAAACCAGAAGACTTGGAGATGAAGTCGGAGAGGCAACGAGGCACCCACGAGGCAAGAGGGCGCGCCCAGGGGGTAGGGCGTGCCCCACCCTCGTGGGCCCCTTGTAGCTCCCCTGACCTAGTTCCTTCGCCTATATATACACTCTTATACCCTTACAACATCGAGGAGAGCCACGAAACCACTTTTCCACCGCCACAACCTTCTGTACCATTGAGATCCCATCTAGGGGCCTTTTCCGGCGTCCTGCCGGAGGGGGATCCGATCACGAAGGGCTTCTACATCAACACCATTACCTCTCCAATGAAGCGTGTGTAGTTTACCACAGACCTTCAGGTCCATAGTTATTAGCTAGATGGCTTCTTCTCTCTCTTTTATTCTCAATACCATGTTCTCCTTGATGTTCTTGGAGATCTATTCGATGTAATACTCTTTTGCAGTGTGTTTGCCGAGATCCGATGAATTGTGGATTTATGATCAAGATTATCTATGAATATTATTTGGTTCTTCTCTGAATTCTTATATGCATGATTTGATATGTTTGCAAGTCTTTTCGAATTATTGGTTTAGTTTGGCCTACTAGATTGATCTTTCTTGCAATGGGAGAAGTGCTTAGCTTTCGGTTCAATCTTGTGGTGTCCTTTTCGAGTGACAGTAGGGGCAGCAAGGCACGTATTGTTGCCATCGAGGATAACAAGATGGGATTTTCATCATATTGCTTGAGTTAATTCCTCTACATCATGTCATCTTGCTTAATGTGTTACTTCATTCTTTATGAACTTAATACTCTAGATGCATGCTAGATAGCGGTCGATGTGTGGAGTAATAGTAGTAGATGCAGGCAGGAGTCGGTCTACTTGACACGGACGTGATGCCTATGCTCATGATCATTGCCTTAGATATCATCATAACTATGCGCTTTTCTATCAATTGCTCGGTAGTAGTTTGTTCACCCACCGTAATATTTGCTATCTTAAGAAAAGCCACTAGTGAAACTTATGTCCCCCGGGTCTCTTTTCCATATTATTGAATCTCAGTTACACATCTTGTTAGTTTTCGATCTACTATTTTGCAATATTTACTTTCCAATCTATAAACCAAAAATACCAAAAATATCTACTTTGTCATTTATCTATCTCTATCAGATCTCACTTTTGCAAGTGACCGTGAAGGGATTGACCACCCCTTTATCGCATTGGGTGCAAGTTGTTGATTGTTTGTGCAGGTATTCGATGACTGGTGCGTCGTCTCCTACTGGATTGATACCTTGGTTCTCCAAACTGAGGGGAATACTTACACTACTTTGCTGCATCACCCTTTCCTCTTCAAGGGAAAACCAACGCAAGCTCAAGAGGTAGCATGAATGATTTCCGGCGCCGTTGCCGGGGAGATCTATGTCAAGTGAAGACATACCAAGTACCCATCATAAACTCCTATCCCTTGCATTACATTATTCTCCATTCGCCTCTTGTTTTCCTATCCCCCTCTTCTAAAATGATTTTTGAAAACCTTTTCCTTTTCTTCGCCCCTCTTCCGTTCATCTCTTTTTGCTTGCTTCTTGTGTGCTTGTGTGTTGGATTGATTGCTCTGTCACGATGGCTCAAGATAATACTAAATTGTGTGAATTTTCCAACACCAACAACAATGATTTTATTAGCACTCCGATTGCTCCTAATACTAATGCTGAATCTTGTGAAATTAATGCCGCTTTGTTGAATCTTGTTATGAAAGATCAATTTTCTGGCCTTCCTAGTGAAGATGATGCATCCCATCTAAACAATTTCGTTGATTTGTGTGATATGCAAAAGAAGAAAGATTTGGATAATGATATTGTTAAATTGAAGCTATTTCCGTTTTCTCTTAGAGATCGTGCTAAAACTTGGTTCTCATCTTTGCCTAAAAATAGTATTGATTCATGGAATAAGTGTAAAGATGCTTTTATCTCTAAGTATTTTCCTCCCGCTAAGATCATCTCCCTTAGGAATGATATTATGAATTTTAAGCAACTTGATCATGAGCATGTTGCACAATCTTGGGAGAGGATGAAATTGATGATACGTTATTGCCCTACACATGGTTTGAATTTGTGGATGATTATACAATTTTTTTATGCTAGATTGAATTTTGCTTCTAGAAATCTCTTAGATTCGGCCGCGGGAGGCACTTTTATGGAAATCACTTTAGGAGAATCTACTAAGCTCATAGATAATATTATGGTTAATTATTCTCAATGGCACACCGAAAGATCCACTAGTAAAAAAATTTCTTGCGATTGAAGAGATTAATGTTTTGAGTGGAAAGATGGATGAACTTATGAAATTATTTGCTAATAAAAGTGTTTCCTATGATCCTAATGATATGCCTTTCTCCACTTTTATTGAGAATAATAATGAATCTATGGATGTGAATTTTTTTTGTAGGAACAATTTTGGTAACTACGCGTATAGAGGCAATTTTAATCCTAGGCCGTTTCCTAGTAATTCCTCTAATAATTATGGTAATTCCTACAACAACTCTTATGGAAATTTTAATAAGATGCCCTCTTATTTTGAGAATAGTTTTAAAGAATTTATGAGTTTGCAAAAGAATTTCAATGCTTGGTTTGAAGAAAGATTGCTTAAGATTGATGAGTTGGCTAGGAACATGGATATAATTTCTCTTGATATTGATTCTTTGAAACTTAGATCTATCCCACCTAAGCATGATATATATGAGTCTCTCAAATCCACGAGAATTTCCATTGATGAGTGCAAAGAAAGAACCGCTAAGATGCGTGCTAAAAAAGATTGGTTTGTAAAAGTGTGTTCTTCTAGTTTTCATGATAATAACGATGAAGATCTAAAAGTTATTGATGTGACTCCTATTAAATCTTTGTTTTACAATATGAATCTTGATAAAGATGGGTCTGGAGATGAGTCAACTTTAGTTAAAAGGAATCCCAATGATTCAGAGTTTTTAGATCTAGATGCAAAAATTGACAAAAGTGGGATTGGAGAGGTCAAGACTTTAAGTAGCAATGAACCCACTATTTTGGATTTCAATAAATTTAATTATGATAATTGTTCTTTAATATATTGTATTTCCTTGTTGCAATCCGTGTTAAATTCTCCTCATGCTTACAATCAAAACAAAGCTTTTACTAAACATATCGTTAGTGCTATGATGCAATCTTTTGAAGAAAAGCTTGAACTAGAAGTTTCTATCCCTAGTAAACTTTTTGATGAATGGGAACCTAATATAAAGATTAAGATTAAAGATTATAAATGTTATGCTTTGTGTGATTTGGGTGCTAGTGTTTCCACGATTCCAAAAACTTTGTGTGATGTGTTAGGTTTCCGTGAATTTGATGATTGTTCTTTAAATTTGCATCTTGCAGATTCCACCATTAAGAGACCTACGGGAAGTATTAATGATGTTATTATTGTTGCAAATAGGAATTATGTGCCCATAGATTTCATTTTTCTTCATATAGATTGCGATCCTACATGTCCTATTATTCTTGGTAGACCTTTCCTTAGAACGATTGGTGCAATTATTGATATGAAAGAAGGAAACATTAGATTCCAATTTCCGTTAAGGAAAAGCATGGAACACTTTCCTAGGAAGAAGATTAAATTTCCTTTTGAATCTATTATGAGAGCCACTTATGGATTGCATACCAAAGATGACAATACCTAGATCTATTCGTGTTTTTATGCCTAGCTAGGGGCGTTAAACGATAACGGTTGTTGGGAGGCAACCCAATTTTATTTTTGTTCTTTACTTTTTGATCCTGTTTAATAATAAATAATTCATCTAGCCTCTGGTTAGATGTGGTTTTAAGTTTTAATTAGTGTTTGTGCCAAGTAGAAACTTTGGGAAGACTTGGGTGAAAGTTAATGTGATCTTGCTGTAAAAATAAGAAACTTTGCGCTCACGAGATTAGCTGTCAGTTTTTATAGAAGAATGATTTTGAGTTGATTATTTTTGCATAAGATTAATAGACAAATTACTAACGTCCAACAATTTATTTAAGAATTGTTGGAGTTACGTAAGTATTCGAAAGTTACAGATTACTACATACTGTTCTGTTTTTGACAGATTCTGCTTTTCGCGTGTTGTTTGCTTATTTTGATGAATATATGAGTAGTAGCAGGGGTATGAACCATTGAGAAGTTGGAATACAGTACATATTACACCCATATAAATAATAATGAGTTCACAACGGTACATTAAAGTGGTGATTTATTTTCTTATACTAACGGAGCTCATGAGATTTTCTGTTGCAGTTTTTTGTTGTGAATTTTCAAGTTTTGGGTAAGGATTTGATGGAGTATGGAATAAGGAGTGGCAAGAGCCTAAGCTTGGGGATTCCCAAGGCACCCCAAGGTAAAATTCAAGGACAACCAAAAGTCTAAGCTTGGGGATGCCCTGGAAGGCATCCCCTCATTCGTCTTCGTCTATTGGTAACTTTACTTGAGGCTATATTTTTATTCACCACATGATATGTGTTTTGCTTGGAGCGTCTTGTATGATTTGAGTCTTTGCCTTTTAGTTTACCATAGTCATCCTTGTTGTACACACCTTTTGGGAGAGACACACATGAATCGTGATTTATTAGAATACTCTATGTGCTTCACTTATATCTTTTGAGCTAGACAATACTAGTAGAATGCCCGTGCGTTGCCACGTGCTTCTAAAATATCATGGTGAAGTTATATAAATATAATGTATGCTAAATTTAACAGGTAGAGATAATATAACACGATCACAATTGTATAAAAATTGAAGTCCACTAAAAATGGCAAATTGACAATATATACATATAAAGTGACAATTCAACTAAAAACCATGTCTGGCAAGCTATATAAAAAAAAGGCATCGAGCGCTCCAGAATTTTTCTCGAGAAGCTGTTGGCAGGCGGCGATGGAGCTGAGGATTATCCCTCCACGCAGTGGCGTAGCTAGGATTTTAGGTCAGGATGGTCCAATGGACATAATTTTTTTGTACCACGAATGCAAAATATCCACATACTGGTATATGATTTGCCAAAAGCACATATTAATAGGGTCTTGCAAAGCACACGAAAAATCATGGTTTAGGTCCTAAATTTGCCCAAAAGAAAATAACACACCTTATTTGTCGGGGAAGTCTTGATTATAACATTCTCATTTACTCTGAAGAAAACATATCACTTAATGTATGTGATGCAATGTCTTCGGTTCTCTTCATTTTGCAACAATTATACAATAAAAGGAATTTCAGTTTACCAATTGTCAGCTCAAATGAACTCATGTAATCATTGAGCTCAACTTATCAATTCCAAGTTGCGAAAAACTTTAAAGTTTGCACTCACGGCTAAACTTGTTCAAACTATAAAGGTGAAATTACATTTTACCTAAGGGATTTGGAAATCATACTTGAATTAGAAGAGATGTGAAGTCCGTGGAGAAGTGGAGCTCCTTCCTTAACCGATGCGGCGCTGTGCGCGGCCTCCGGGCTCTGGTGCATAGTCTACCTCCGCCATGCGTCTTGCTAGTGCTGCCGGCCAGCTGGCCGCGGGTCGCCGGCTCACCGGTCGGCGATCACCGCCTTGCTAGACGCTAGGGCTTCTGTATCTTTGAGATTGGCCAATCTTGTGTCGCCTTGCGTCGGTTCGAGTCTTCCAGCGATTCAGCGTGCGACGAAAAAAAATTCAGAGAATTATACAAGCTACTCTCTCCGTTCGGAAATACTTGTTGGAGAAATAGATGTATGCAGACATATTTTAATTATAAATACATCCATTTTCATCCATTTCCGCGACAAGTAATTCCGGACAGAGGTAGTAAAAAGGAGAGGAAACGAACGATCTGATCGTGCAGACGTGGTCCTGTTCGTGACTTGTTGGATTTGGGCCTTAACCCAACTCTTTTTTCACATATTGTAGCAAGGTAATGGGCCGCATCACAGGGTGGTCCATGGACCACCCTGGCCACCCCCTGTGGCTACGCCACTGACTCCACAACCAGTCCACTCTCTGAACGTCATCCACTCCCCTGCCCGTGTCGCCCTCCTCTTCCCCGCATCGCCACCGTCCGCCCTCACCCCCGCAGCTGCCGGCCTCCGTCCTCACCTCCCACTGCCGCGCCCTCTCATCCCCTCCCCTGTTCTCATCAGAAAAGAGAAGTGGCAGATCGAGAGATCAGGCAGCGGCCAGTCCACTCCTCTCCCTCGGCCGCGGAGTTGCTCCCAACGGGCCACCCGGACCCGTCCGTCCTCGAGCGTCTCCTCCCCTGCTCGCCTCCCGCGGCGTCTTCTCCAAGCACACAGCCGACGGCAATCGGAGGCGGTACGCGCTGACCGCCCTGAGCACTTCGTGCGCGCCCACGCCGGTGTCCCCGCCCACGCCTACTATGGCCAGTCCACGCCGACGGCGATCAGATGTAAGCACAACCGGCCCCCTCTCTCCCACCGCTGCCCCCTCCCATCCCCTTCCTCCACTCATCCGACGACGTGGACTGGGATTACAGGTTCACTGGCATTTGCAGTGTATTGACATTGTCATTGTGGTTTCAGTAGAAATGATCTTCTTCCTAATTAGTAACAGAGGTCAAAGTTAATATATTTGTGATATTTTTGTGTAATATTATTGTTTGCAATGAGATTACTCGGGAATACAGAGTACTGTGTTTTCTTATAACTGAAGAGGGAGTATAAATCGTCCAGTGAGTACAGTATAGATTGAGTATAAACATGACAACGTACTGTGATATTTTAGCAGGCATCATATTCGCGATGGTCTGCAAGCTATCATTATTGTCATATGTGATATTTGATTTTAGTGGTGCCATTTTTGTTCCCCTTATAAAAGTTGTGATGTGCCGATTGACAGTTTAATAGTTGTTTCACTTGGCAGGCCAGAAGGTGGTTTACAATGTTTTTGTTATATTCTAGTAATACTGAAAAATGCCCACAGCACAGCTTATGCAGAGAGCAAGTGATCATTGTTCTTTCTCCTGTCTGTCCTAATCGCTAATTCACTAGAATCTTAATGTGCAGACTGATACAGAAGCAAAGTGTTTCAAGGCACATAAATCCAATGATGAGAGTGGTAGTTTCAGAAAAGATGTTGAAGCTGATTCAAGAAATGCTACTAAGGCTGTTGATCAAAATCCTCCACCACCAAAGCAAGGTTTCATCCATGTGAGGGCAAGAAGGGGTCAAGCAACTGACAGCCATAGCCTTGCAAAAGGGTCAGTTCAATGCACAATTTTCCATTTTGACTATTCTGAATGTATTCTTTTTGAATTTGCGTATTCTTATACACCCCATGGATACACATTCACACTCCCCATTAAAGAAGCTACAAATCTGGTCGCTGAAAGTCTACTTTTTTTGACGGGCACGGCGTGAGAAAATAACCAAGGGATGAAAATTCTCCAAGACCCTGTCCCTGGATGTAATAAAGGTGCATATTAATCTCAACAATTATATATTTTTTATGTTTACATTCTGTCCCACCAATGTCCAGATATGTATTGAAAAGTAAGGATTATAAAATTCAATTAGGGGGAAATAAGAGACTATACAGAGACCTCCACATATGATAAATAATATAAAGATGTAGTTTCGATATTGTGTGGTGGTCCAGTATCGCACCCTTTGGAAAAAAAATCAGGGAAGTATTTAGGTCCAATCTGTAACATCAATCCAGTGTGGTATATCATTGCTACTTTCACCACCTGTACCATTAATCCAGTGTGGTATATAATTGCTGCTTTGCTCATCTGTACCATCAATTATGGAAGAACCAACGGCCACATTTCATTGTTGATTAACAGTGACTAATTTAACTTGAGATGCAAATAACCCATTGGTGTAACTGTAGTTCTAATACCAAAGATAGTCTCCGGTCATGATCAAGCAACCAGAGTTGTTCTGCTTAAGGGAAATAAATAACATAGTAAAAATAAATAAATAACAATGCCTGTGCCTGCTTTGGGGCCGCATCATAAATATTTCTCTCATGTAGAACACTCCAGTGGAGTCTAGTTTTACAACAACAGAGTGACCCAGGCAGTGTGCAATATTTGTGTAGGAAAACAAAGCCGAGTTTAGATGTAGTAGATGATTGATTACAAAAAACAAAATAATAATATACATAAGCAAACCAGCAAAACGAAAAATAATGTCACATACTGTAAAATTTCGCAACTTGCAAAGTCTCAAATTCGAGGCAATATTATTATTACTTGACTTGTAGTATAAACATAATAAAGTTCAATTGGTAACATCGAAAGATAGAGATCTGTACAAGAACACCGAAGAGCACCAAATTATATGTAGCAAAAGAGTAAATCCCTGTCATATATAAGAGCGGACTTCAGCTTGTAAGGACTTCCTTATAGATGATGTTCTTCATCGAGGTCTGTAAGGACAAGGCAGGTCTTTTTCGCTTCTTTGATTTACTGCTTTGCTTCTTGCCATTCTCCTTCTCCTTCTCCTTCTCAATGCGGATCTTTATGTTTCTCTTCGCGGTGGCTCGAGACAATGCGACATAGAGTTGACCATGAGAGAACACCGGATTAGGTAGGTACACGCCAATGATCAGAATCGTCTGTCCTTGAGCCTTATTAATCGTCATAGCAAAGCTAAGCCTTATAGGAAATTGCTTCCTCTTGAACTTGAATGGAAACATGTCGTTGTCAGACGAGCATAGGGGTATTCGAGGAAGGAAAACCCTCCTACCCGCGTGTTGTCCAATCACGATTTATGTGTCGATGGTGTTCCTCTGTAAACCTCGCACCACAAGCCTCGTCCCGTTACACAGACCATTAGCCGGATCAATGTTCCTCAGAAGTATGACAGGGCAGTTGAGCTTCAGTTTGAGTGCATGCGGAGGCAGACCGTTGGGAGTCAATCCATTAAGGAACTCGGGAGCGTAGTAGCCATATGGGTCGTCCTCTGCATTGTCAAAGCTATGGTAGATTACTTCTCCCCGAAAACGTTCTACCATGCGTATGTTTATCTTGTCGACGTTGTCGTTCGTGGTGGAGAGGATTGCGCGAGAAGTCATGTAATTCGGATCAGACATGTTGTCATGTAGTCTCGGAAACACATGGTCAATCAGCTTCTCCAGGTCGTCACCCTCGCCTGTAGACGGTACACAAATATCTTCAGGGAGTCGTATGTTTCCTTGATCGTCAACTTCCTCGGTGCCATTGCCTACCCTTAGCAAGTAATCCGCAAACCAGGTGTCATTATGAGCCCTCATGTTGGTGACGAGCCTTAGCTGGCGCATACCTTTCTAGAGATGTGAACTTCGGAGGGTTGCATCGATTATCTGACCCCGGGATCCTCTCCTGACGACCGGAAGCACCTGCTTGAAGTCCCCGCCAAACACAACAGTTTTACCTCCAAAGGGTCAATCCCATCTTCCCATGATGTCGCGCATGCTGTTGTCCAGTGCCTCGACCGCTTGTCGCTTAATCATGGTGGCCTCATCCCATAGTATCAATGAGGCCATCCTCAGTAGCTTGGCGGGTACCACTCTGCTTCGTGAAGGTGCATGAGGCGTCGTCGTCGCAGCTCAGTGGGATCTTGAACCTCGAGTGGGCAATCCTACCTCCAAGCATGGTAGAAGCAGCGACGCCTAATGTCGCGGTAGCGATAGCGATGCTTCCCTCGCTTCAAACCTTGGCGAGTAGGTCCTCATAGGATGTCTTGCCAGCAACATGGTTTAGCAGCACACGCAGATAGTATCACTCCCCCTCGGCAGGATTGGCAGACACAATTCGACCTATCTGATAACGCTCCACCCGCTCTTTCCAATACTTCTTACCCTTCTGCCATGTGAACCTTCCAGGAAAATCCTTGTACAATATATTCCTGTGGGGACCCCGACTCATAAGTCGTGATCACCGAATGCACGTGTACAGTGATCCCAGAGATCAATGATCACTGAACACACAGAAGCTGAATAACAAGAGTCTTACATCCATACATATCGTATTACACAAGTCGGACCATTATGGTCGAGTCTTGAGTATAACGTCATAGCCGAAATCTTAAATCGATAACTTGGACCCATGCCATCCGCCTTAACCCTACAGGCATTCCGACCGAAGCGTCCTAGCTCGCATGCTCGCCATCAAGTATTCTTCATCCTGTTCTTTCAAGCCCGCCAATAAAATAACCAAGTTGGCAAGCCAATGAGTACTTTGAATGTACTGCAAGCAACCCATGTTTTGGTTCAAGATACAACAAAGCATGATATAGGTAAACTTTTGCGTAAAGCTAGTTTTGAGTGCAATGACATGTTCAACAACTTGCATAGCATGCATCAAGAGGATTCAAGTAACCATGAGGACAAAGTTACGAGATATCAACATAAAAAGTGGGCACCAACCCTCTCAATCATGTCAAGTCCCTTGAATTGACCCAAGTAGTTTTATCACCACACACATATGGTTGAAAACTCGGGCGTAGTTTAAGCAAAGACCGCCTAATCTGTCCTTGACCGTGGACACGGCTATTCGAATAGTTTTACACTCTGCAGAGGTTGCACACTTTACCCACAAGATCCGGGAAACTTCCGTGTCATCCACGACCCGCGGTACCTCAAGTACCCGGGGTAAGCACTCGATCACTACCTTTCCCTAGACGACACTAACATGGAGTCCACTCGATTGGTAGTAACCCCCGTGCCCAACAATTTACATCTTAAAATTGTGGAGCATCACTCCCCTATTCATCACATACCACAAGCACGGGGTACCAACGGTGTGTCCGGTGCCCTGTGAAAACAGTCATGGCCGCCCTACCTGGCACGACCCCGTCCCGAGAGAGTGCACCAACAACTCTCCCGTCACTAGTAATGTGGGCTCCAAGCTAGTATCGGTGTAGGTAATCAATAATGCCCTTTCCCATATAAGGGTAGAGTGGTTGCGCATGTAATGTTGGGACAGTCGACAAATCTTAAATCTAATCCGTTTTCGAAAACAACACACACCCTTGCCTCGGTACACCACTTCGTCATCAAGTGGTTACCCATCTCATCATCTCCCTCGGGCATAAGTGGCACCCGACGGGGTTTTCGAAAAGTCTTTTGCAAAAGCTTTGTCTCCTTCACCATGCATAAACCCGTCCCTTTTTGCGTAGCAACTACTTTAGCATCCTATCTACTCCCACCGGCATAACCCTCATAAGAAGGTAGGGCCATGCACAATGCAAGTATCAACGAGGAAGTAACCGAGGCAACCAACCCACGTGGTTCACCATCTCATCATGATTCCGATGCAACAATAATAAAGAGCTATATGGCATGCATAAAAAGGGTTTCATAGACATGGTCAAAGGGCTGCTTGCCTGTTTAACAAAGTCTTTCGAGGTCTTCAAATATCTCTGGTCCAACTCCGAGCATTGCGTCTACTTCGTCAACTATCGTTGAAAGCAACCATAATAAGCAACACAACAAGGCAGGAAATAAAAGTGCTCTAAAAATATGAGTTGGACTTTTCTAGGATACCTTTGGTCATATGAGGGATGACCAAAGTAGTTTCATTGGGATTCGATGAATGTATCTCTGAACATTTTGATATGGTGGAAACAAGGGGTTTATGGATTTGCAAGAAGTGTACAGAAATATATTTTTGAAAAATGAGCAAAGGCACCCATTTACCAAAGGATGATTTTAGAAGCATCTAGGAGTTTGTTTCACTGGATTTGGAGTTCAAAGGAATTTCCTATGAATTTGCAAAGTTGACAAATATGAAGAAATGGCTCAGTATATTGTGTGGCACATAAAGTATTAAGAAAAATGTTCATAAACTAAGTTATGAACTTAGATGCATCTAGGAATTGTAATCATGGCATTTGGAGCAAGTTTGAGCTTTCTGTGATTTTCTAAAGTGCATCACAGACATAGGAAAAATGGGATTTGATAATTATCTGTGAAGAAAAGGTCTCTGGAAAAATGTGCATGTTGCATCACCAGGTAGATCATGATTTATAGAGTCACTAGAAATTTGAATCATCAAATTTGGAGTTGATTTGATTTATTTGTGGATTTTACAAACTTTACAGAAAAGAAAAGGGAAAATATTTTTACCCAAACGGGCTGGATCTGGGCGGCGGCCGCGCGCTCTGGGCGGAGTTTAGCAGCAGGGCTCCACTGGGCCGGCCCAGCGGCTCGGCTGCGCGGGTGTCGAGGCGTCGTCGGCGCCACCGAGTACGCCGCCGCTGGGGACGCGCGAGAAACCGAATGCGCCTCCACTTGCCAGCGTGGCCCGTGGATCGCCATCGATGAGTGGGCCCCGCTGTCGAGTTCGCTTTGTCTTCCCCAGCCTCGCGCCGAGGGAGCAGAGAGCCTCGACGACGATCGCCGGCTACGGAGCAACTCCGCAACGCTTCTGCTATGGATGAGCTTCGGCGTCGGCGCCAGATCCATTCGTGTATGCCACGGCTGCCGGGGATGGTCGAGGCGACGACATCTTGGATGCCGGCGGACGGTGGCGTCGGGCGAGATTGGGCATGGCGCTACGGTGCGTCCCTGGACGAGGGAAAGAGCGTGGGAGCTCCGCCTTGCTCGAGGGGAGGCTGCTGGTGGAGAGAGGAGAGGAGAATGTTGATTCGTAAGCAGTCTGATGTACTGTTAGATGACATCTATTAGAGCATGAGTTCATGACCAGCTTTAAGTGTGAATCTTCGCAGTTCGATGATTCTCGATATAGGAATCAATACCTGAGTGATGTCCAGATCCTAAGTAGTCTGACGCTGAACTGCTTTATCAGTGTGATCATCGCTATCATCATAGGACAGGCATGCATCGGGTTCGATCAAGTTGCTTACAGAATCATGTCTCTCACGGGACCAGTACCTAGCGCAAGTTCACGAAGGTCAATGACAGGATTGCAACACGTTCAAGCTTGGTCCAGTTACCGCGACCCAAGCTTTACGCATCAAATCTAGTGAACTGCGATAAGCCTGTAATGCAAGACAAGTGACTAAGTAAACACAGCACTTGTCATAAGATTCACACACGACATCAAGGTTACTGATCTCATGCATGATAATGGCTACCCGAGCATAGCTGTACCATGCAGACGGTCCAGACAATGAGCCAATTCACATCATATGCACTACAGAGCAATACCATACTAGGTGAGCTCGCCAAGTACGTACAAGTAGCAACGTCACAAGCTTGAGTGCAAATCCACCTTAGCGCCAGATACGACAAGCGCTATCTACGCAGTACTGCCAAGATCTAATAGTCAAGCTCAATCAAGTCTCAAGTAACTAAGATGGCAATGAAACTATCGTAACATACAGACCACATCATGCAGATAAGCTATTGACAAGATAGACTTATAATACTAGCGTGAAGCCTGTCAACAAGTGCATCGTGCACAAGTCCTAGGACTCATGACATCAATGCGTACACAGTTCAGCACTTCATCAGCCGCAATAAGATCCAGTCTATACAGCACAATGATTAAAGTCTAGGTAACAGACACAGTTACCTGCATAGACAACAGAGTTCATCAAACGGCACTATCTCTAATAATTGGACATGACGGTCACATTTCACAGCTGCTTACCATAGACGGTTACAACTAACTGATCGGATCACGTACATCAGACAATCAGCAATGCACCAATCATCAGCATCGAGCTAAACCATTCACTATGCAGGCATGACATATCGCTATAATGGACCAAAAGTGTTAAACATGTGCAATGCAATTAAGTTGGACAGTTAACAGAGCTTCCAGATGCTCAATTCTCCAGTAGAGACTCCAACTAGTGTGTACACTATTCCGTAAGCATCAGGACATAATCATAATCAACGACATGATCATGGACTCAGGATCTCGCAGAGACCATCAAGGTAGTCCACTGCCAATAATGATTAATGCCCAAGTAATCATAGATCAGTGGGCCATAGTCCATGAGTAGTGCGATTATGCAAAAGTTATCCAGACAACACATGGTTCAGAAAGAAGCGTCAATCTGTCGCAAAGTGTACTGAAATAGTCTTATCATGCAGATTTAAGCATCATATCACTATCAAAGTCTATGACAAATAGCATGATATGGCCTACATATGGCAAGGTATTAGCAATAAGGAAAATGTTGGACATGAGTTAACTTAGAGGCACGCTAGATGGAACAAGTTCCATCTGCATGCATTGCAGTTTGAGTTCATGGCACCTAAGCAGGTTAAGTGCATCAATTGGACGAATGAGTAAGTTTGGAAGGCATATAGTGCACGTATTTGAGACGGGTTTGGTCCGAGATAGTCAATTTGATGATTTCAAGATACATGATAATCTCAGAATGTTGGACGATTACGGATCAGCATGCCTTGACGGTATGTCACAAGTTGACGGATCTGTCAATGGCATTGTGGCAAGTTAGTGCAACAGGGAAAATGTGAGTCCAAATGGAAGTCTGGAGAAGGAGGTATCTGTTGCAAGCAATGTGGATGCATCAGGTGGCAAGAGGGACATTGTCTGAGATGATTCGTGGCGAGGACGCTGCGCGCAGCTCCGGGGCAGTGCACAGGCTCTCGCACTGCCGCAATGGGCCGGCTGATTGACGTGCTGAGCGAAGCGCTAGCGTCAGCTGAGATGAGGTGGGCGAAGTCGCTGAACGTGGTCACGAGCTGGTGGCTCGCCACGCCTGGCAGATGAGGTGCTGCTGGACGAAGAGCGAGGCCGTGTCCTTGAGTGAAGGAGGCGCCCGCCTCGAACTGTAGCGCATGTCAGAGCGTGAGTAGGGGCACTTGGCGAGAGCGCTTTGAGCAGCTAGCAGAGGGTAGGTGATGGCAAGAGTGAGGATAGCCGCAGGAGGTTGACTGCTGGAGTGGGCGGCGATGAGAGCTGAACGCTGGAGCCGTTGATGGTCGGTATGCAGGACGCGAGTCAGGGCATGAGGCTGAGAGAGAGGGATGAGCATGAATTGTCAGGTCACCGGACATGCTGGCAGAGCAGTGCTATGTGGAGTACGGCTGCGGAGGATGTGCTAAGGAGAGGCGGAGTGAGAGAGCATGGTCGATGAGTTGGGCAAGGTTGAGGGATGGACAGTGAGCGCGAGGTTGCTAGAGTCAGGATGAGAGGGCGCATGAGCAGAGGGAGCAGGGAGCAAAGGTACTGGACGCCAGATGCAGCGGCAGGCAGGCCGAGCCGACTGGAGTCAGATGTTCTAGCGGAGACTGTGCAGAAGGTCATGGCAAGCAGAAGTCGCTTACGACTGCCTCGGAGATAGCGCAGTATGCAGAATGTGAGAGGGTGACGAGGCAGGAACGAGACTAGAGGGTGAGGTCATGAGCATGTCAAGTCTGCCATGGAGGTCAAGGTAGGAAGTGGCATAAATGTGTCAGATGTTGATTGTAAGGTAGTTGGAATTGTAGGAATTAACTGTTGAATATCATGGTCCATGATTAGGTTGAGTTGGCAAGAATTAGGAGCAATGACAGTATTGGGTAATGCAGATGGTCAACAGAGACAGTTGCAGAGGTCAAGATATGCATGGTATGCTGTACGCAAGTATATGTCATTGTCATTGATGCATTGGCGTATTGGGAGATAAAGTGGTAAAAAATTGAAGATTACTCTAAGTTTTATGTGACTGTAAGTTTGCAGAATTTGATGCAGAATTTATTACGCTATTGGCATGCAGAATTGAGCACCTTTGGACATTTAGGCATTATTGCAAACTGTTGAAACAGGGCAATTGGATTGTAGAGGGTTTTCAGGTTATGATCCATACATGGCTTGATATGTCTTAAAATGAAGTATATGTGAATTGAATTTCTGGAGATATTTGAGATGTTTTGCTACTAATATTTAAAGAGCCATTCCATGATTTAGCATGAATTTTCGGAAATGTTAATTCTGCATTTGAAATGTAGTTTGCAAATTATTCATTAATTTTTTGTAAGATGAATCCATACTGTATAATATCTTAATAATGATTAATGCATTCAAAGCTTGAGTTAGTTAATGATTTGGAACATGCAAATCAAATAGTCAATTTGAGAGCTATATTGATCTATTGATTTAGCTATATTACTGCTTAATAGTTCGTTAGAAATGTTTGCAAATAAAAGTAGTAATTTCATGAGTTTGTATAATGCATATCATGGTCATTTTGGAACAATTACTTGAGTGCAGTATTATGCTACTGACACTGTATGCAAGAATGCATATCAGTTGAATTCTCATGTTTGAATCAAAGCATATGAGCAAGTACATGACATAGTATGCAATTCTAGGTTGATTTTAACTGAATAACAGCGATGATGTTATTGATGACAATTATCCACGTGAGTTCAATTAACTACAATATCGATAAGTGTCATGCATTTGAGAAGTCAATTTAACTAGGAATCAATTGATTAAGGTATTGACTCCAATAGTGCGATTTAATTCTCGCAAGTTCAGTGCATTGCCTACTTCTACTCATATGGACCATTGACATCATGAATGGTAAGCATCATGTCACTCTCGGATACTAGTTGAGGTGATGCAGTATCTCCATTGAGCTACGCATGCTGCGATATACTCCTTATGAGCTCATGTATACTCAATTTCCTATATCAACCATCTGTTAGCGATTAAGGTCGCACTTACCGACATTGCGTATGACCTCATCAGATTCCGATATTGACGATCTACACGGAGTCTATGAGTATGTAACCATCTAGCTTGATGATCATTCACTTGACGCTCATGATGCCTAGTGCATCGGAAGTCACTATGGCTGAAATCGTCGATGATCCACCGTAGAGTTCAATCATTCTGAATGTCGGCGTTCCGAGTCGCGTAGCTCATATCATGGCTTGAATCATTCCAGTGTCTAGCTTGCTCGAGCAGCACAACTATCAATGACACCGTGATGCTCAGTACCAACCATCGCTCCATGTCACTAGGCTCGCACACTGTGTAAGTGGTTCTGCCGATGTCAGTATCACTCTTATGCACTCAGTAGTCATGCAATGATGGTCTACCATCCTGCATAGCTCAATCTGCTTCCTGTCACGCCTCAGTGCCTCGAGACAAGTGCAACGCAATAGTTGCTCACAGAGCGTCTTCCATGCATAACCTCTTGAGATCTGTCTCACGTTCGCTATCCATCTTGCACATACTGAACTACTCGTACACTAGCATATGATAAAATCTCGGCTAAGCTCATCTAAGTACCGTCTTCTCATCATATGAATCACTTCAGTCCATATCGGCATTACTGCTGATTGTCTCTACGAACTTCATTACCAGTAATGACGCATAGGTCTTATTGCACAATCTATACACCTGACTCTCTGTGTATGCCCGCAAGAACCAATTGTATGTCGAATGAGACCGGTTCCTAGGTGTACTGCTCCATGTACACCATTCAACGTTAGTCTTGTACTGCCTCCACAGTTGATTCGAGCACCCGCAGTCGACTATAGCCAATAACTCCTGACTACCGTCGTCTATACCGTTCACCTGATATGCCGAGTACTCCGAGACATCTACCGAGTTGCGCTGCCGCTGATGCTGTTACGCAGATTCCACCTAATTCGATACATTTTCCGGTGAGTCAGTCATTCTTGATGCTCGCGTTGCTGCGTCAGAAGTACGCCGGATTGCTCGCATGGTGTGTCTGAAGAACTACGTGAGTATGGTCCGTTTCAGTGTCCAATGCTGTTCATGATTGATAGTGTCCATCTCATGTGTAGTTGTCCGCGACGAAGTGCTAAACGAGAAGTGCCGAATGTCCGTAAGTCCTACATGCAGAGCCTGTTAGCTCGACCACTGACCGAGATCGTACCAGCTGCCTTGACAACATGCTTGCGTTACCGCAGCATGTGTGCAGTGTCGCTGCAGCGGTGACCAATAGTAAGGAGTCAGTCAGAGTTCTGATTAGTCCATTGGTCTGATGACTAACTCCCAATTTGTCAGACATCACTGATCCAAATGGCCATTGCATTCAAGACTGATCACATGTTCTGGATGTTGAAGCTGGATGATATACATGACGACATTAGTAGATGCGCTATCTCCCATGTCGCCATCATAAGACGAGCGTTAAGTAATGCGACTCAGTAGATTGGAGTAGTCATCGTCAGATGTTCTCCCGTCACTAGTAATGCGGGCTCCAAGCTAGTATCGGTCTAGGTAATCAATAATGCCCTTTCCCATATAAGGGTAGAGTGGTTGCGCATGTAAGGTGGGACAATGACAAATCTTAAATCTAATCCGTTTTGAAAACAACACACACCCTTGCCTCAGTACACCACTTCGTCATCAAGTGGTTACCCATCTCATCATCTCCCTCGGGCATAAGTGGCACCCGACGGGGTTTTCGAAAAGTCTTTTGAAAAAGCTTTGTCTCCTTCACCATGCATAAACCCGTCCCTTTTTGCGTAGCAACTACTTTAGCATCCTATCTACTCCCACCGGCATAACCCTCATAAGAAGGTAGGGCCATGCACAATGCAAGTATCAACGAGGAAGTAACCGAGGCAACCAACCCACGTGGTTCACCATCTCATCATGATTCCGATGCAACAATAATAAAGAGCTATATGGCATGCATAAAAAGGGTTTCATAGACATGGTCAAAGGGCTGCTTGCCTGTTTAACAAAGTCTTCGAGGTCTTCAAATATCTCTGGTCCAACTCCGAGCATTGCGTCTACTTCGTCAACTATCGTTGAAAGCAACCATAATAAGCAACACAACAAGGCAGGAAATAAAAGTGCTCTAAAAATATGAGTTGGACTTTTCTAGGATACCTCTGGTCATATGAGGGATGACCAAAGTGGTTTCATTGGGATTCGATGAATGGATATCTCTGAACATTTTGATATGGTGGAAACAAGGGGTTTATGGATTTGCAAGAAGTGTACAGAAATATATTTTTGAAAAATGAGCAAAGGCACCCATTTAACAAAGGATGATTTTAGAAGCATCTAGGAGTTGGTTTCACTGGATTTGGAGTTCAAAGGAATTTCCTATGAATTTGCAAAGTTGACAAATATGAAGAAATGGCTCAGTATATTGTGTGCCACAGAAAGTATTAAGAAAAATGTTCATAAACTAAGTTATGAACTTAGATGCATCCAGGAATTGGAATCATGGCATTTGGAGCAAGTTTGAGCTTTCTGTGATTTTCTAAAGTGCATCACAGACATAGGAAAAATGGGATTTGATAATTATCTGTGAAGAAAAGGTCTCTGGAAAAATGTGCATGTTGCATCACCAGGTAGATCATGATTTATAGAGTCACTAGAAATTTGAATCATCAAATTTGGAGTTGATTTGATTTATTTGTGGATTTTACAAACTTTACAGAAAAGAAAAGGGAAAAGATTTTTACCCAAACGGGCTGGATCTGGGCGGCGGCGGCGCGCTCTGGGCGGAGTTTAGCACCAGGGCTCCACTGGCCGCCCAGCTGGCTCGGCTGCTGGGTGTCGGGGCGACGCCGGCGCCCAGCCGAGTACGCCGCCTGGGATGCGGAGAAACCGAATCGCCCACTTGCAGCGGGCCCGTGGTCTGGGCCATCGACGAGCGGGCCCCTTTGTCGTTCGCCGTTTTCCTCCCGCGCTTGTTCGCCGAGGGAGCAGAGAGCCCCGACGACGACTGCCGGCGCTACGGAGCAACTCCGGCAACGCTCTGGCTATGGATGAGCTCGGCGTCGAGCGCCGCATCCATTCGTGTATGCCACGGCTGCCGGGGATGGTCGAGGCGACGGCGGCTTGGATGCCGGCGGACGGTGGCGTCGAGCGAGATTGGGCATGGTGCTACGGTGCGTCCCCGGATGAGGGAAAGAGCGTGGGAGCTCCGCCTTGCTCAGTGGAGGCTGCTGGTGGAGAGAGGAGAGGGAGAAGAGCTCGGGCTCGGCTGAATTTAGGTGGAGGCCGGCGGCGGCTCTCCGGCCATGGAGGGCTATGGAGGGCGCGAGAGGAGGAGTGAGTTGGTCCGGGGGGTCACTGGGAGTGAGAGAGGGCGAAAGGAGGCCAGAGAGGGCTCGGGGGGTGGCCTTAAATAGGAGGGGGGCGAGGTGCACCGCGGGACCGTGTGCCGGCGAGGCCGTAGCCATCGCTAGAGGCCACAGGGGCTCGTGTGAGCGTGTCTGGGTGTTCGTGGGGTTGGTCTAGGGCGAGAGGAGGGGAGAGAAGAAGCGGGAAAGTGTCAGGGCGTCGCGCGTGTGAGCTCGTCCATTGGAGCTCTCGGGCGGCCGACGCGCGTGCGAAAGGAGGCTGCAGGAGGGAGGAGGAGGAGGGGGACAGGGGCGTGGCATGTTGCGGACGCCGAGGCGCGTCGACTGGCGCGCTTGGGCGGCCCGAGGTGGACGGGAGTGCGGCGGCAGGGCTCGGCCGCCATCAGAGGCCTCCAGAGCAGCTTTGGCGGCATGAGCGCATTTTGCGCGCTCTGCCGTGTCCACTTGCGTCTAGAGTGTGCTGGGTGATGGGCTAAAGCCTGAGGAGAGCCTTGGATGCTCTGGAATGCCAATAGGAGAGGAGAGAGGTTGATGGAGAGAGAGAAAGAGGCTGTCCAGAGAGAGAAAGAGAGGGTTTCCCCACCAAATAATTGAGCTGAAATGCAGCCATTGTTACTGGAGGCAGAGGAGGTCTAGGAGGGGCTGTGGTAAAAAGATAGGGTCATGGAGATTAGTGGAAGTGGTTAAAAGGGTGGTTTAGGAAATTTGGCAGAAGGTGTTTGTTGCTTGTTTGGGCAAGGAAAAGGATTCCATTTGGCATGAGAATTAACAGGATGGAATGACACTTAGAAATAGGGTGTGCCACCAAATTTGAGCTCATTTGGGAAATGTTGCCAATGTGACTTTGGTACACCCTAGAAATTAGCAGAAATGGCTTTACCAAGATTTAGTCATGCAAATCAATTCTCCTTGATGCACCACTTGGTGTAGTAGCCTCATTTGGTCATTTGAACATGCTCACAAAAGTTGGGGTCAAGGAGAAAAAGTTGGCAGTACAAACTTGTTCAAATCTGATTCTAGTCAGAGAGGGTTTTGGGGTACTTTGATCAAGATAAAATTCTCTCCAACTTGTGCCATTTGGTCTGGATGCATTATTACACCATTTGAGAATGTGCACCAAGTTTGAGAGCATTTGGACATGTTTGACAGTGCAAAGCTGTTCAAACTTGAAAAAGGACAGAAGTGGTTTTGAGAGGGTTTCATGGGGTTATACTGTTCTCCATGACATGGTACTTGGCAAGATCATCAAAATGTCATATGTGACATGTTATAATTTTCTTGGGATTTTGGAGAATATTTTTTGTAAATATTTCAAAAGCCCTGAAATATCCGTAAAGGGTTTTTGAGGGATTTGACCAATATTTTGAACATGACCATGTGTTGAAACTCTTATATATGGACAATATATGTCCACTAAGTTTCCCTGATTTTTGTCAAATATTTTTAAAACAATACAATAATTTTTCCCTATTAAAGACCATTTCTGGCCTTAAGAAAAAGCTTTTAAATAAAATAGGAAAATAACTTTCAAAATTATATTTTGTGGTTTATGGGTATCCTATATCTAATAGGAGTCAAATATATTTTTGGAAAGATTTTTACTGCCCTTAATTAAGTACTTGCAGTGCAAACCTCAATTCAGGGGTTTTTGAAAAACTAGTTTTTGAAAATACTATTTGGCCAAATTATTTTTGTAAGAAGTCATTTTTATGTCCTATACACATGGCATGATCATTGGTTCAAGAGTTTGGGGCAAGGAGATGAAGTATAGGAGTTGGAGGATTTATTTGATTTTTAGAGCACTTGCAAACAACAGTCAACCATTCAATCAAAGCAAAGACAAAACACTCAAAAGTTTTTGTCAAACCACATTTTAACATTATTTATTGACTTAAGTGTTGTGGCATGAAAATCAGGGTGTGACAGACCTACCCCCCTTACAAGAATCTCGTCCCCGAGATTCCCAGACTAGGCGCGGAAAGGGATACAGAAACTTGGATCTGGGGTAGTCTTCAAGTCTTCATGTTGCTTCTGCTTCCGTGTAGTGCTCCATTGAATCTTGAAGTACCCGGTGTTGTAGCTTCGTGTATGACGTGCCGCCTGACCCAGGTTGCTAATGGTCTCTCAGATAGGTCTTATTGGACTGGAGGTCAATGGCTCGGTGATCGATGTCCTTGTTAGTGATTGGGCTAGTTAGGAAGTCGAAAACACTTTTGGAGTTGTGTCGTGTGGAAAACATTGTGCACAATGGCGAGTCGTGGTAACTCCACCGGTAATCGCTTCTCTTCGCCTCAGAGCGATCTCGGAGGGGTTGTTAAATCTTGGAGTGATCTTGAAGAAGGCCGATGAATCTTGGGGCGAGCTTTCCTTTGACATGGAAGCGCTGGGTTCCTTTGAGAGGGGTGACCCGGAGATAAACATGGTCTCCAATCCGGAAGGTCATGTCTCGACGACGTGAGTCAGCGTAGCTCTTTTGTCTTGACTTGGCAGTCTTCAAACGCTCTCTGACAAGCTGGACTTGCTCTTCGGCTTCACGGAGGATATCGGGCCCAAAGACAAGTCCTTCTCCGGTTTATGACCAATCGAGGGGTGTGCGGCATTTCCGTCCGTATAACACCTCAAATGGTGCCATCTGAAGGCTTGACTGATAACTGTTGTTGTAAGATAACTTGACGAAAGGGAGGCAATCTTCCCACTTAGCTCCATATGCTAAGACACCGGCTCGGAGCATGTCTTCGAGTATCTGATTCACTCGTTCTGTCTGACCTCCGGTCTGTGGGTGGAAAGCAGTGCTGAAGGACAACTTGGTCCCCATGGCCTCCTGGAACTTCTTCCAGAACCTTGAGGTGAATTGGGTTCCTCTATCCGACACAATTTCCTTGGGAATGCCATGAATGCTCATGATTCGAATGATGTAGAGACTGGCTAACTGGTTCCCCTTGTAGGTCGTCTTGACAGGAATGAAGTGGGCCACCTTGGTCAAATGGTCAACAATGACCCATATGGAGTCATGTCCCTTGCTTGACCTAGGTAAACCGGTGATGAAGTCCATCCCGACTTTGTCCCACTTCCATTCAGGCACCTTGAGGGGTTGCAACAATCCAGCGGGTCGCTGATGCTCAGCTTTGACTCTCTAGCATACGTCACACTTTGCAACATAGGTGGCAATCTCCCTTTTCATCCCGTGCCACCAGAATCTTTCCTTCAGGTCTTGATACACGTTGGTTCCTCCAGGATGGATGGTATACGGGGTGTCGTGAGCTTCTTGCAAGATCAGATTCTTGAGCTCAATCTTGTTGGGTACGCAAATGCGATTCCCAAACCACACGACTCCTTGCTCATCTTTTGTGAAACCTGGGACTTTGCCCGCCTCGATCTTCCTCTTGATGCCTTCAATACTCTCGTGTCCCTTTTGAGCTTCTTTAACATCATCCATCAGGGTCGGCTTGACTTCAAGGTTAGCTAAGAATCCTGGTGCAACCAGTTCCAACCCGAAGCTTTCAAGTTCTTCATACAAGGCGGGTAGCTTGTCCTTAAGCATAGCATTCAAGGAACAAGCCTTCCTGCTTAATGCATTTGCTACCACATTAGCCTTCCCAGGGTGGTATTGAACACTGAGGTCATAATCTTTGATCAATTCTAGCCTTCTTCTTTGCCTCATGTTCAATTCCCTTTGAGTGAAAATATACTTAAGACTTTTGTGATCCGTGTATATCTCACATCGCTTCCCTAAGAGGTAATGTCGCCATGTCTTCAGGGCATGAACCACTGCTGCTAGCTCAAGGTCATGAGTAGCATAGTTCTCTTCATGAGGCCGTAGTTGCCTTGAAAGGTAGGCTACGACTCGCTTTCTTGCATCGTAACACCTCCCATCCGGTTCTCGACGCATCACAATATATCACAAACTCTTTGTGTATATCCGTGTGGCGTAATCGGGCGGTGGTCGATCTCTTCTTCAGCTCCTGGAAGCTCTCTTCGCACTTTGGCGTCCATTCGAACTTCTTGTCCTTCTTCAAGAGCTGAGTCATGGGTCGGGCAATACTTGAGAATCCTTCAACGAACCTGCGGTAATATCCCGCGAGTCCGAGGAAGCTTCGACTTCCTTCACATTGCTTGGGGATTGCCATTCAGTCACGGCTTCAATCTTAGCGGATCGACCGACAATCCTTCTTCGCTTAAAACATGACCCAAGAATCCAACTTCACGCAGCCAAAATTCACACTTGCTGAACTTGGCATACGCTTGGTGCTCTCGAAGCTTGTCTAGGACCATCCTCAAGTGTCGCCAGTGCTCTTCTTCCGCTCACGGTGGACAAGTAGGTCACCAAATGATGGTGAGAACTATCTTGTCTAAGCACTCCATGAAGTCTATGGGGTACGTATAGTGGGCTGAGGCATTGGGGATGGTTACGGTTGAGTATTGGCCAAGGTCCTATCGATCTAGAGCCAAAGCCCAAGGTCAGGATCCGACCATGTTGTCGCTTGGTAGGGCGTAAGGGTTTCAAGGATTCTAGTGTGCGAGTGAACGTTTATCATCCCATCCTTGAGCACAGTTTCTGAGATGCCCATAGTTCTACCTAGTCTCCCCATCATATTACCAAAAGAATCATTCGTATAGGTCAACTCCAATCATCACTCATGTGATTCATATCCTCATGGCTCTCGAGAGGAGGTCTAACAAAATCATATATGTCTACAATTCCCAAACTCATATGTATGTCTACCCCTAAAAATCCATGGGTAGAACATATAAGCTGCTAAGCTTTAACGTGACAATCCAAGTGCTCAGCCTGTTCTTCCAAGGTCTAAGATAAAGCATCTCTATCCTAAGCAAACACGTCGTAAGCCACTCCAAGATCTTGTTTCCTTCCTATGAAACAACTCCAACAACCCGTTAACTTACATCAATCACTTCACAATCCATTAATTCTACAAATCCAATGCCTATGCTGGTGTTCCACATGATCTCCTAAAGTCCTTATAATCCCCAATACTTGAAAGGGCTGCCTTACTATAGTCAATCCACCATTTCCCGTTATTGTGACCTAGTAATACTCCAAGGCCAAGCCCACAAAGATGCCTAAGTAAACCCCGACAATTAGTCCAACCTCCTAGTTTATCGTTCACCGAGAAACATGGTATTATGATCGAGATCATCAGTCTAAATCCAATTTACTCCGAACCATGTAGACATACTCAGCATCTATATCCAACTAGGATCACCCACTTAAATCCAAATCTCTTGTCCAACGAGAATTCCTACATGTTCCCCCCAGGTCATTTACGTAGTATCAACTCTCTCCTATCAATATCCCATGGCTAAGTTTAAATCCAAATACTTCCAAGAATTCCAGCTTGCGAACACAATTATCCTACTAAATCCAATTTACTCAGGGGTAATGAAAGCTATGCTAATCTATACTTACGATCCCACCAAGTTCATCTACCAACATCAAAGCCTCATAATCCATCAAGTAGTCTCATATAATTCCTCAAGTCATTGATATAAACTCATCAAGTCATTTGTCCTCTATTCCTATATCCTCAGATTGGTCCTCCCTATGGCATCGTCAGTTTTGGTGCTATCTTAGGAAGATAATGTGCTCATTCACTATGTCCACTAGTTCCATAATGAACCCAGTGATAAGCAAGGTTACGGAGGCTTAACAGGTTCTCTTGCAATTCCGTAGGTTAAGCTCATGGTTAAGGATTCGAGCTGGGGTATTTCGTGAAGTCTTAAAGGGTCTAGGAATAGGGTTCTAGTCTTGAGGTGTAAACATACGGGGTTGTACTTGGTCGAGGAGGTTGTAGCAAAGGTCTTCAGTGCTTGTTGGTCACCGAGGTGGAATCCTTGGTGATATTGTCTTGCTCGTCTTCAGTTGAGGAAAGAGATGAGAGGGAAAAGTAGCATAGAGGAGGGGAATGCCTAAAGGGGGGTTCTATAGTGCAGGTGCGAACAAACAGGTGCAAAAAGGGCCAAACAAAAGAAACAAGGTGAGGAAGGTGATATAGTCGCATACTTGTCTCCTAGGGCAAAAGTGCGACCTATATCAAAACACAAACAAATAAAAACAAGCAACACACAATCATGGTTCTATTCGAACTATCATACGGACTTGATCACAAGATAGGGGTACACGACTCATCCTACCCTAGGGGTTCTCGGACTCATTAGTCGTGCACGGTGCCTCATGCGCTCTTCGAGTTTTCCTCGTGTGTTGCTACATCTCTTGTAGTTGTTCGATGAAACAATCCGAGTTGAGCCTGAAGATTCTTCAACAACTTCTCGCCTGTTGAAGTGATGGGGTGAAGGTGGCTCCTCATAACTGGCATTGACTTGGTCTTCTATTGTCTTCTTAATCACGACGATCCCTTTTTGTCTTCTAAGCCGTCGATGGTACCAGGTAGGTAATCCTTTATGCAATGACATTATTAAGGCGTAATAGAGGTCCATCATGTTGGTTACGTTGATGAAAACTTCGACACCAAGAGCGGGGGATGAGGAGAACTGTTTTCCTGCTCACTATGGTGAGGCGGACCAAATGGCTAGGTTCTCATCCATCGGTGGTTGCCGATACAACAACGGTAGTGACATGGTTACTCTATTAGCGATGTATATCATGATCTTGCATATTCTAGGCCCTGATCATCATAGGCTAAGGTTGCATCATCTTGGGGCAGTGTCAAGGGTGTCACCATCTCCTGGGTCTTTAGGTCCTCATTCCTCGAGGATGTATCTTCTGTTGGTATCGTCTTGTTGTGATGTCGCCAATCTTGTGTTCAGGAGATGTGGGTGAATGTCTGGCAAGGCATCTTCCTTCTTGATTATCCACGAGGATTACAAGGAATCTAGTGGTCAGGGGCATGAGGGCTCTAGCGACCAAAGGTTTTGAAGGGGAAGAGATCAATAAGGAAAGTATACCTTAGTTTTCGAAAAACTGAGAAGGGAAGAGAAGTACAGATAGTTTTGAAAACTAGTAGTAGTTTTGGAAATAGTTTTACCCTAACTAACGACCATGCTAACTAAGGCTTCCTACAGTCAGGATGGCTCTGATACCAGCTCTGTGGGGACCCCGACTCATAAGTCGTGATCACCGAATGCACGTGTACAGTGATCCCAGAGATCAATGCTCACTGAACACACAGAAGCTGAATAACAAGAGTCTTACATCCATACATACCGTATTACACAAGTCGGACCATTATGGTTGAGTCTTGAGTATAACGTCGTAGCGGAAATCTTCGTCGATAACTTGGACCCATGCCATCTGCCTTAACCCTACAGGCATTCTGACTGGGAAGCGTCCTAGCTCGCATGCTCGTCATCGAAGTATTCTTCATCATATCCTGTTCTTTCAAGCCTGGCCAATAAAATAACTAGTGGCAAGCCAATGAGTACTTTGAATGTACTCGCAAGCAACCCATGTTTTGGTTCAAGATACAACAAAGCATGATATAGGTAAACTTTTGCAGAAAGCTAGTTTTGAGTGCAATGACATGTTCAACAACTTGCATAGCATGCATCAAGAGGATCCAAGTAACCATGAAGACAGGTTACAGATATCAACATAAACAGAGTGGGCACCAACCCCTCTCAATCATGTCAAGTCCCTTGACTTGACCCAAGTAGTTTTATCAGCTCACACACATATGGTTGAAAACTCTGGACGTAGTTTAAGCAGCACCGCCCAACTGTCCTTGACCGTGGACACGGCTATTCGAATAGTTTTACACTCTGCAGAGGTTGCACACTTTACCCACAAGATCCGGGGAACTTCCGTGTCATCCACGACCCGCGGTACCTCAAGTACCCAGGGTAAGCACCCGATCACTACCTTTCCCTAGACGACACTAACATGGAGTCCACTCGATTGGTAGTAACCCCCGTGCCCAACAATTTACATCTTAAAATTGTGGAGCATCGCTCCCATATTCATCACATACCACAAGCACGGGGTACCAACGGTGTGTCCGGTGCCCTGTGAAAACAGTCATGGCCGCCCTACCTGGCACGACCCGTCCTGAGAGAGCGCACTAACAACTCTCCCGTCACTAGTAATGCGGGCTCCAAGCTAGTATCGGTCTAGGTAATCAATAATGCCCTTTCCCATATAAGGGTAGAGTGGTTATGCATGTAAGGTGGGACAATGACAAATCTTAAATCTAATCCGCTTTGAAAACAACACACACCTTGCCTCAAGACACCACTTCGTCATCAAGTGGTTACCCATCTCATCATCTCCCTCGGGCATAAGTGGCACCCGACGGGGTTTTCGAAAAGTCTTTTGAAAAAGCTTTGTCTCCTTCACCATGCATAAACCCGTCCCTTTTTGCGTAGCAACTACTTTAGCATCCTATCTACTCCCACCGGCATAACCCTCATAAGAAGGTAGGGCCATGCACAATGCAAGTATCAACGAGGAAGTAACCGAGGCAACCAACCCACGTGGTTCACCATCTCATCATGATTCCGATGCAACAATAATAAAGAGCTATATGGCATGCATAAAAAGGGTTTCATAGACATGGTCAAAGGGCTGCTTGCTCGCTTAACAAAGTCTTCGAGGTCTTCAAATATCTCGGTCCAACTCCGAGCATTGCGTCTACTTCACAACTATCGCTGAAAGCAACCATAATAAGCAACACAACAAGGCAGGAAATAAAAGTGCTCTAAAAATATGAGTTGGACTTTTCTAGGATACCTCTGGTCATATGAGGGATGACCAAAGTGGTTTCATTGGGATTCGATGAATGGATATCTCTGAACATTTTGATATGGTGGAAACAAGGGGTTTATGGATTTGCAAGAAGTGTACAGAAATATATTTTTGAAAAATGAGCAAAGGCACCCATTTAACAAAGGATGATTTTAGAAGCATCTAGGAGTTGGTTTCACTGGATTTGGAGTTCAAAGGAATTTCCTATGAATTTGCAAAGTTGACAAATATGAAGAAATGGCTCAGTATATTGTGTGCCACAGAAAGTATTAAGAAAAATGTTCATAAACTAAGTTATGAACTTAGATGCATCCAGGAATTGGAATCATGGCATTTGGAGCAAGTTTGAGCTTTCTGTGATTTTCTAAAGTGCATCACAGACATAAGAAAAATGGGATTTGATAATTATCTGTGAAGAAAAGGTCTCTGGAAAAATGTGCATGTTGCATCACCAGGTAGATCATGATTTATAGAGTCACTAGAAATTTGAATCATCAAATTTGGAGTTGATTTGATTTATTTGTGGATTTTACAAACTTTACAGAAAAGAAAAGGGAAAAGATTTTTACCCAACGGGCTGGATCTGGGCGGCGGCGGCGCGCTCTGGGCGGAGTTTAGCACCAGGGCTCCACTGGGCCGGCCCAGCGGCTCGGCTGCGCGGGTGTCAGGGGCGACGTCGAAGGCGCCCAGCCGGAGTACGCCTTCATCGCGGGACGCGGGAGAAACCGAATCGCCCACTTGCCGCTGCGGGCCCGTGGCTGGGCCATCGACGAGCGGGCCCCGCTGTCGTTCGCCGTTTTCCTCCCGCACGCCGCTCGCCGAGGGAGCAGAGAGCTCGACGACGATCGCCGGCGCTACGGAGCAACTCCGCAACGCTCGCTATGGATGAGCTTTCGGCGTCGGCGCGCCATCCATTCGTGTATGCCACGGCTGCCGGGGATGGTCGAGGCGACGGCGGCTTGGATGCCGGCGGACGGTGGCGTCGGGCGAGATTGGGCATGGCGCTACGGTGCGTCCCCGGACGAGGGAAAGAGCGTGGGAGCTCCGCCTTGCTCAGTGGAGGCTGCTGGTGGAGAGAGGAGAGGGAGAAGAGCTCGGGCTCGGCTGAATTTAGGTGGAGGCCGGCGGCGGCTCTCCGGCCATGGAGGGCTATGGAGGGCGCGAGAGGAGGAGTGAGTTGGTCCGGGGGGTCACTGGGACTGAGAGAGGGCGACAGGAGGCCAGAGAGGGCTCGAGGGGTGGCCTTAAATAGGAGGGGGGCGAGGTGCACCGCGGGACCGTGTGCCGGCGAGGCCGTAGCCGTCGCTAGAGGCCACGGGGGCTCGTGTGAGCGTGTCTGGGTGTTCGTGGGGTTGGTCTAGGGCGAGAGGAGGGGAGAGAAGAAGCGGGAAAGTGTCAGGGCGTCACGCGTGTGAGCTCGTCCATTGGAGCTCTCGAGCCGGCGCAGCTGCAAGCGAAAGGAGGCTGCAGGAGGGAGGAGGAGGAGGGGACAGGGCGTGGCATGTTGCGGACGCCGAGGCGCGGCGTGACCGGGCGCGCTTGGGCGGCCCGAGGTGGACGGGAGTCGCGGCGGGGCTCGGCCGCATCAGAAGGCCTCCAGGCAGGCTTTGGCGGCATGAGCGCATTTTGCGCGCTCTGCCGTGTCCACTTGCGTCTAGAGTGTGCTGGGTGATGGGCTAAAGCCTGAGGAGAGCCTTGGATGCTCTGGAATGCCAATAGGAGAGGAGAGAGGTTGATGGAGAGAGAGAAAGAGGCTGTCCAGAGAGAGAAAGAGAGGGTTTCCCCACCAAATAATTGAGCTGAAATGCAGCCATTGTTACTGGAGGCAGAGGAGGTCTAGGAGGGGCTGTGGTAAAAAGATAGGGTCATGGAGATTAGTGGAAGTGGTTAAAAGGGTGGTTTAGGAAATTTGGCAGAAGGTGTTTGTTGCTTGTTTGGGCAAGGAAAAGGATTCCATTTGGCATGAGAATTAACAGGATGGAATGACACTTAGAAATAGGGTGTGCCACCAAATTTGAGCTCATTTGGGAAATGTTGCCAATGTGACTTTGGTACACCCTAGAAATTAGCAGAAATGGCTTTACCAAGATTTAGTCATGCAAATCAATTCTCCTTGATGCACCACTTGGTGTAGTAGCCTCATTTGGTCATTTGAACATGCTCACAAAAGTTGGGGTCAAGGAGAAAAAGTTGGCAGTACAAACTTGTTCAAATCTGATTCTAGTCAGAGAGGGTTTTGGGGTACTTTGATCAAGATAAAATTCTCTCCAACTTGTGCCATTTGGTCTGGATGCATTATTACACCATTTGAGAATGTGCACCAAGTTTGAGAGCATTTGGACATGTTTGACAGTGCAAAGCTGTTCAAACTTGAAAAAGGACAGAAGTGGTTTTGAGAGGGTTTCATGGGGTTATACTGTTCTCCATGACATGGTACTTGGCAAGATCATCAAAAATGTCATATGTGACATGTTATAATTTTCTTGGGATTTTTGGAGAATATTTCCTTTGTAAATATTTCAAAAGCCTGAAATATCCAGAAAGGGTTTTTGAGGGATTTGACCAATATTTTGAACATGACCATGTGTTGAAACTCTTATATATGGACAATATATGTCCACTGAGTTTCCCTGATTTTTGTCAAATATTTTTAAAACAATACAATAATTTTTCCCTATTAAAGACCATTTCTGGCCTTAAGAAAAAGCTTTTAAATAAAATAGGAAAATAACTTTCAAAATTATATTTTGTGGTTTATGGGTATCCTATATCTAATAGGAGTCAAATATATTTTTGAAAGATTTTTACTGCCCTTAATTAAGTACTTGCAAAGGCAAACCTCAATTCAGGGGTTTTTGAAAAACTAGTTTTTGAAAATACTATTTGGCCAAATTATTTTTGTAAGAAGTCATTTTTATGTCCTATACACATGGCATGATCATTGGTTCAAGAGTTTGGGGCAAGGAGATGAAGTATAGGAGTTGGAGGATTTATTTGATTTTTAGAGCACTTGCAAACAACAGTCAACCATTCAATCAAAGCAAAGACAAAACACTCAAAAGTTTTTGTCAAACCACATTTTAGCATTATTTATTGACTTAAGTGTTGTGGCATGAAAATGAGGGTGTGACAATTCCTAACCCACGGGTGGTTTTGGTTAGCTTTGAAATACTCTGTCAACATGGATTTGGAAGCATTGTCAGAGGCGACTACGTCGGTCAAGTAAGCTTGCTCATTGAATGCCACCCTGTGCATGTTCGGGAGATGAAGAGGCAACTGTAGGACAGGCGGGTCATTGGCACACAAGGGGAAGCCAAATATGCTCCACATCACCTCTGAGGAGTAACCCACCTCGCGTCTATGTATCTTTTGATCTCATCAATGTTACCATCGGTGTCGGGCTGGTTGATGCTGAAAGAAGCCCTATCATGGCCCTTGTATATGTACTTGTAAAGGTATTTGACGGCCTTTATGCTGGAGCAAACCTCAACGTTGATGTGGCAATTGAACATCCGCAGAAGGTAAGGGTTATACGGCACAACCCATCTGTTGTCCAACATTTTACCCCGGACCTTAGCCTGCCGACCATCATCTCGACGATGATAAACTGGGTATGAGTCCTTGCCCTGTGCCGTGTTTTCATTGAACGGTCGCGGGTATCTGCACTTGCACTCGTTCTGTTGCATGCACATATTTTTGGGGTTGAGAGCACCACATGGTCTGTGCATCATATGTTTCACTACTAAGGCGTGGAGTTCAGGATACTTCTGCTTGTCTGGGAGCTCGGCAGAAATGAGTCGGTCGTACTGTTCCGGAACGACAAGCTTATAGGCAGAATCCATGATCAACAAAAAGTGTGCGTGGGGAGGCCCTCTTCTCGAACTCGACCACGATAAAGCGATAACAACACCCAGGATATTCTTCTTGAACAACATCTCTTTCATAGCCTCTAGCTTGCCATGGAACACACGAGCCACAAGATCGGGTCGGTCTTGCGATGTCTGACCAGGAAGCAACTCATTCGTTATCTCTTCCCAGTTAGGGTTGCAGGTCATGGTCAAGAAGATGTCAGGCTTCCCGTAGGTAGACAATTGCCATGGCATCCATATGTCTCCGTTTCATGTCGCGGTCGCCACCTGGGTACGTTCCAGGGAGCACAATCCTTACTCCAACAGCGCTTGCTCGGGTCTCCCCAGATGTAATTGCATCAACAACTCCCTTATATAGGTCGGCACGGATCTTTGTCTGGTTCTTCCTGTACCATTTCAACCTACAACTCTCAATCTTGATGTACACGTCCACCCCCCATTGCTGGAGCAATCGTGCTCCACAGAGTATGGGATTGAATATACCAGGTCGTGTCTGTAGCATGTAACAGTAGTAGTCTCTCACGGAGACGCATAACCTGCTATTCCCCTCTGCATATGGATGAGTAACGCGGACATTAGGATTCATACAAGAACTATACAATTCATCTAAACGACAGAATACACATAAGGCTTACCTGCATCCTAATCATCATCACGTCTACCTCTTGGTTGTTGCACAACCGGCAAAGGGACATCACGTTTAGGTAGTTTCGGATGCCAACCGAGCTCACCCCTTGGCTAGAATAATGGGTAAGACAGCGGGTCATACGAGCCAGACGTCACATGTATACTGTGCCTCTGGTTGTCGTTCCCGCAAAGTGTAATCCTTCGATCAAACCTCTTTGCTAGGTCAGTGCCCTCCACCCAAATTGCAGCGACCTCCGATGATAGAGGTCTATTATACTTCCTTTGATCTAGTCTCTGGTCCGTGTTGAGGTCTATCCTGTAATCGTCGAGGTTGTCCCTGTGGGCACCCAAACTCCTAAACTGCTGGGAGTATGGGTTTTCCTTGAGTATGTCCACTAACTTTCTGACGACATTCTGATCTAATTGCTTGGTGGCAGGCTGGCGATGGGTTAGGCCTGGGTCGTCGTTGTAGAAGTACAACTGTAGATGCTCTGGATGGGATGTTGTCCCGAAGGAATGAACGTTGTGGTAGATGGTGCCGTGCGCCCGGAAGGTGTACACCCCAGACTTCATGTTTGTGTAGCTTTCATCCAGCCGACGCCGAGCTGCCAGAAAGAGAAGTGGCCGTTGAAGAACCGTATGTTCTCCCGAAAATGCCTAGAGTCCGCATCCGTGCTAGACCAAAGCCTCATTAGCTCCGGGATGGGCTCTGGTTACTTCAGCTCGATCTGCCCATTGTGACAGCAGAATCCCGGGGCCTCAGACACAAACTTCTTGGCCTTGCAGTGGTCGCAGTTCGCAGCGTGCTTGAGAATGTGTCTACTGTCGGGGAGGTTTGAGTACACATAGTCCAACGGATCATGTTCGACATAGGTATTGTGACTTGAGTCTTCCAATTCGTCGTGCTCCATGTCATCAACAACCGAGCCTGCAAACAATGTTTCTAATTAATGCGATACTCCCAACATGTGGATCTTGCTCAAGCTGGTGTACATACCTTCACCAGCAAACATGTAATACTCATCGTCGAAGAGGTTGTCAGGGTTGGTATTATCATTCATGAGAGCACTAAGGTAAGCGTCCATGTCGTCTGCGCAGGTGCCGAATCAATAAATGAGGGTTCAGTGTCAAGGGATGCAAGGAGAGTAAGGGTCGGAGTGTTACCTTCACTCCTGATCGTGTACTCCGGCATGCTAGATGAGGTTGAGGCACCGTGTGCTTCAAGTATGGTTGGTTGTCCCGTTGAGCTCATTTTTGGTATGGAGATGGTCCTGGCGGTTGGGGTCTTCACCCTACTTGCAAAGCTTTCATTACGACGATCTAGTAGAGCCTTCCTCTCACCACGTGGCACCTGCGTACATGATTTTCGCTTGCCAATCTTCTCCTGACGCTTCTTCACCGCCATACCTCCCTTGCAAGCTCGCTCTCTCGCCCTAAGTTGAGCTCTGGACTCATGCCTCTGCTTGTCAGCTGCACTATCCGCTATTGTTAGCGGATCATTGGTTTGCTGGTCGACACTTTTTAGGTGATCATCGTTTTCGATGAGGTCGCCATCTACAGCACTGTCACCAAAGGTTCTACTTAGGTATGCACCTGCAACATTTTTGAATTATCATAAATAACTATTGAATGATTAAAAAATGAAAGCTGATTGCTGATGGGACAACTACCATCGGTTTCTGTTGGGGAACGTAGTAATTTCAAAAAAATTTCCTACGCACACGCAAGATCATGGTGATGCATAGCAACGAGAGGGGAGAGTGTTGTCTACGCACTGTGAGACCCGGCGAAGCGATCACAACGATAGGAAGTAGTCGACGCTCTCCTCGCGATCCGACCGATCCCGCCGCCACTTCGGTGCCCCGAGTTCTTGACACACGACAGCTCGATGACGCCCCTCAGACTCGATCCAGCCGAGTGTCGAGGGAGAGTTTCACAAGACGACGGCGTGGTGACGATCTTGATGTTTCACGGCGCAGGGCTTCGCTTAAGCTTCATGACGGTATGACCGAGGTGGAATATGGTGGAGGGGGCACCGACACGGCTAAGGAACGATCCGTAGATCAAACTTGTGTGTCCTAGGGTGCCCCCTGCCCCGTGATATAAAGGAGCAGGGGAGGGGGCCGGCCGGCCAAGGGAGGCGCTGCCAGGAGTCCTACTCCTCTGGGAGTAGGATTCCCCAATCCTAGTTGGAATAGGATTCACCGGAGGGGAAAGAGAGAGAGGGGCGGCCCACCTTCCTAGTCCTAGTAGGACTAGGGAAGGGGAGGCGCAGGCCACCTAGGGCTGGCCCTTTCTCCTTTCCACCAAGGCCCACTATGGCCCATTTACCTCCCGGGGTTCCGTAACCTCCCTTGCATTCGAAGAATTCTGTTTTCACCCGAACCATTCAACTCCAAACATAGGCTTCCAATATATCAATCTTTATGTCTCGACCATTTTGAGACTCCTCGTCATGTCCGTGATCACATCCGGACTCAACTTCTTCGGTACATCAAAATACATAAACTCATAATAACTCGCCATCGAAACCTTAAGCGTGCGGACCCTACGGTTCGAGAATAATGTAGACATGACCTAGAACTATTCTCGGTCAATAACCAATAGCGGACCTGGATGCCCATATTGGTTCCTACATATTCTACGAAGATCTTTGTCGGTCAGACCGATAACAACATACGTTGTTCCTTTGTCATCGGTATGTTACTTGCCCGAGATTCGATCGTCGGTATCCAATACCTAGTTCAATCTTGTTACCGCAAGTCTCTTTACTCGCTCCGAATACATCATCTCACAACTAACTCATTAGTTGTAGTGCTTGCAAGGCTTCAAAGATGTGTATTACCGAGAGGGCCCAGAGATACCTCTCCGACAATCGGAGTGACAAAACCTAATCTCAAATACGCCAACCCAACATCTGCCTTTGGAGACACCTGTAGTACTCCTTTATAATCACCCGATTACGCTTGTGATGTTTGGTAGCACCCAAAGTGTTCCTCCGTAAACGGAGTTGCATAATCTCATAGTTACAGAACATGTATATGTCATGGATAAAAGCAGAGCAACATACTAAACGATCGTGTGCTAAGCTAATGGAATGGGTCATGTCAATCGATCATTCTACTAATGATGTGACCTCGTTAATCAAATAACAACTCTTTGTTCGTGGTCGAAACATAACCATCTTTGATTAACAAGCTAGTCTAGTAGAGGCATACTAGTGACATGTTGTTTTGTCTATGCATTCACACATGTATTATGTTTCCGGTTAATACAATTCTAGCATGAATGATAAACATTTATCATGAAATAAGGAAATAAATAATAACTTTATTATTGCCTCTAGGGCATATTTCCTTCATCCTCCCACTTGCACTAGAGTCAATAATCTAGATTACATAGTAATGATTCTAACACCCATGGAGTCTTGGTGCTGATCATGTTTTGCTCGTGGAAGAGGCTTAGTCAATGGGTCTCGCAACATTCAGATCCGTATGTATCTTGCAAATCTCTATGTCTCCCACCGACTAAGTCCCTGATGGAATTGAAGCGCCTCTTGATGTGCTTGGTCCTCTTGTGAAATCTGGATTCCTTTGCTAAGGCAATTGCTCCAAGATTGTCACGAAGATTTTCATTGGACCCGATGCACTAGGTATGACACCTAGATCGGATATGAACTCCTTCATCCGACTCCTTCATTAGCTGCTTCCGAAGCTGCTATGTACTCCGCTTCACATGTAGATCCCGCCACGACGCTTTGTTTAGAACTGCACCAACCGACAGCTCCTCCGCTTAGTGTAAATACGATCCGGTTTGCGATTTAGAATCGTCCGGATCGGTGTCAAAGCTTGCATCAACGTAATCGCTCATTTATGAGCTCTTTGTCACCTCCATATACGAGAAACATATCCTTAGTCCTTTTCGTATTTCAGATGTTCTTGACCGCTGTCCAAAGATCCACTCTGGATTACTTTGGTACCTCCTGCTAGGCTTATAGCAAGGCACACATCAGTCCGGTACACAAGATTGCATACATGATAGAGCCTATGGCTGAAGCATAGGAACATCTTTCATTTTCTCTATCTTCTCGCATTGGTCGGGCATTGAGTCTTACTCAACTTCACACCTTGTAACACGTGCAAGAACCCTTTCTTTGCTTGATCCATTTTGAACTTCTTCAAAATTTTGTCAAGGTATGTGCTTTGTGAAAGTCCAATTAAGCGCCTTGATCTATCTCTATAGATCTTAATGCCCAATATGTAAGCAGCTTCACCGAGGTCTTTCATTGAAAAACTCTTATTCAAGTATCCCTTTATGCTATCCAGAATTCTATATCATTTCCGATCAGCAATATGTCATCTACATATAATATCGTAAATGCTACAGAGCTCCCACTCACTTTCTTGTAAATACAAAGCTTCTCCAAAAGTTCAGATAAACCCAAATGCTTTGATCACACTATCAAAGCATTTATTCCAACTCCGAGATGCTTGCACCAGTCCATAAATGGATCGCTGGAGCTTGCACACTTTGTTAGCTCCTTTGGATCGACAAAACCTTCTCGTTGCATCATATACAACTCTTCTTCCGTAAATCCATTCAGAATGCAGTCTTTACATCCATTTGCCAAATTTCATAATCATAAAATGCGGCAATTGCTAACATGATTCGGACAGACTTAAGCATCGCTACGGGTGAGAAGGTCTCATCGTAGTCAACCCTTGAACTTGTCGAAACCCTTTGCATAAGTCGAGCTTTGTAGACAATAATATTACCGTCGCCGTCGGTCTTCTTCTTGAAGATCCACTTGTTTTCTATTGCTTGCCTACCCTCGGCAAGTCAACCAAAGTCCATACTTTGTTTTCATACATGGATCCCATCTCGATTTCATGGCCTCAAGCCATTTTATGAATCTGGGCTCACCATCGCTTCTTCATAGTTCGTAGGTTCATCATGATCTAGTAGCATGATTTCCGAACAGGATTACCGCACCACTCAGTGCGGATCTTACTCGTTGATCTACGAGGTTCTGCAAGAACTTGATCTCAAGTTTCATGATCAACATCATCAACTTCCTCACTACTTGGTGTAGATGTCTCGTAAACCGTTTCGTGACAAACTACTTTCAAGTAAGGGAGAAGGTACTATTACCTCATCAAGTTCTATTTTCCTCACACTCACTTCTTTCGAGAGAAACTCCTTCTCTAGAAAGGATCCATTCTTAGCAACGAATGTCTTGCCTTCAGATCTGTGATAGAAGGTGTACCCAACTGTCTCCTTTGGGTATCCTATGAAGACACATTCTCGATTTGGGTTCGAGCTATCAGTTGAAGCTTTTTCACATAAGCATCGCATCCCCAAACTTTAAGAAACGACAACTTTGGTTTCTTGCCAAACCATAGTTCATAAGGTGTCGTCTCAACGGATTTCGACGGTGTTCTATTCAAGGTGAATGCGGCCGCCTCTAGAGCATAACCCCAAAACGATAGCGGTAAATCAGAAGAGACATCATAGATCGCACCATATCTAGTAAAGTGCGACACGACGCTCGACACACCATTACGCTGTGGTGTTCCGGTGGCGTGAGTTGCTAAACTATCCCGCATTGTTTCAAATGTAGACCAAACTCGAACTCAAATATTCACCTCCACGATCGATCGTAGAAATTTAATTTTCTTGTTACGATGATTTTCAACTTCACTCAAATTCTTTGAACTTTTCAAATGTTTCAGACTTATGTTTCATTAAGTAGATATACCCATATCTACTTAAGTCATCCGTGAAGGTGAGAAAATAACGATATCCGCCACGAGCCTCAACATTCATCGGACCACATACATCTCAGATGTATGATTTCCAACAAATCTGTTGCTCTCTCCATAGTACCGAGAACGGTGTTCTAGTCATCTTGCCCATGAGGCACGGTTCGCAAGTGCCAAGTGATTCATAATCAAGTGACTCCAAAAGTCCATCAAGATGGAGTTTCTTCATGCGCTTTAATCGATATGACCTAAACGGCAAGGCACAAATAAGTTGCACTATCATTATCAACTCTGCATCTTTTGGCTTCAACATTATGAATATGTGTATCACTACTATCGAGATTCATCAAAATAGACCACTCCTCAAGGGTGCATGACCATAAAAGATATTACTCATATAAATAGAACAACCATTATTCTCTCGATTTAAATGAATAACCGCCTCGCATTAAACAAGATCCAGATATAATGTTCATGCTCAACGCAGCACCAAATAACAATTATTTAGGTCTAAAACTAATCCCAAGGTAGATGTAGAGGTAGCGTGCCGATCGCGATCACATCGACTTTGGAACCATTTCCCACGCCAGATCGCCACCTCGCCCTTTGCCGTGTTCGCTAATCCGTAGTCCTGCTTCGAGTTGCAAATATTAGCAATGTAACCAAGATCAAATACCCAGTGCTCTGCGAGCTCTAGTAAGGTACACATCAATAACATGTATATCACATATACCTTTGTTCACCTTGCCATCCTTCTTATCCGCCAAATACTTGGGGCAGTTCCGCTTCAAAGGACTACCGCTTGCAAGAGAAGCACTCGGCCAGGCTTAGGTCCGACTTGGGTTTTTCTCCGAGCAGAACTTGCTTGCTGTTCTTCTTGAAGTTCCTTCTTCTTCCCTTTGCCTTTCTTCTTGAAACTAGTGGTCTTATCGACCATCAACACTTGATGCTCCTTCTGATTTCTACCTCCGCAGCCTTTAGCATTGCGAAGAGCTCGGTATAGTCTTTACTAACCCTTGCATATTATAGTTCATCACGAAGCCTTTGTAGCTTGGTGGCGTGATTGAAGAATTCATCAATGACACAATCATCCGGAAGATTAACTCCCAATTGTGTCAAGTGATTGTAGTACCCGCACATTCCGAGTATGTGCTCACTAATGTAACTATTCTCCTCCATCTTGCAGCTATAGAACTTATTGGAGACTTCATATCTCTCAATCCGGGCATTCTGTTGGAATATTAACTTCAACTCCTGGAACATCTCATATGCTCCATGACGCTCAAAACGCCGTTGAAGTCCCGGTTCTAAGCCATAAAGCATGGCACATCGAACTATAGAGTAGTCATCAGCTTTGCTCGCCAGACGTTCTAACGCCGCCAGCATCATCAAGAAGAGTTCTGCACCTAGCGGTGCATCCAGACGTAACTCTTCAGGCAGCAATGAGGATAATCCTCAAATTACGGACCCAATCGTGTAATTGCTACCATCATCTTTCAACTTTGCTTTCTCAAGGAACGCATTAAAATTCAACGGAACAACAAAGACGAGCCATCTATCTACAATCAAACATAAACAAGCAAGATACTATCGTACTAAGTTCATGATAAATTTAAGTTCAATTAATCATATTACTTAAGAACTCCCACTTAGAAAAACATCCTCCAGTTATCTAAGTGATCACGTGATCCAAATCAACTAAACCATAACCGATCATCACGTGAAATGGAGTAGTTTTCAATGGTGAACATCTTATGTTGATCATATCTACTATATGATTCACGCCGACCTTTCGGTCTTCGTGTTCCGAGGCCATATCTGCATATGCTAGGCTCGTCAAGTATAACCCGAGTATTCTCATGTGTGCAAAACTGGCTTGCACCCGTTGTAGATGGACGAGAGCTTATCACACCCGATCATCACGTGGTGTCCGGGCACGACGAACTTTGGCAACGGTGCATACTCGGGAGAACACTTCTTGATAATTTAGTGAGAGATCATCTTATAATGCTACCGTCAATCAAAGCAAGATAAGATGCATAAAGGATAAACATCACATGCAAATCAATATAAGTGATATGATATGGTCATCATCATCTTGTGCTTCGTGATCTTCATCTCCGCAGCACCACCATGATCACCATCGCCACCGGCGCGACACCTTGATCTCCATCGTAGCATCGTTGTCGCCTCGCCAATCTTATGCTTCTACGACTATCGCTACCGCTTAGTGATAAAGTAAAGCATTACAGTATATTGCATTGCATACAATAAAGCGACAACCATATGGCTCCAGCCATTGTCGATAACTTCGTTACAAAACATGATCATCTCATACAATAAAATATAGCATCACGCCTTGACCATATCACATCACAACATGCCCTGCAAAAACAAGTTAGACGCCCTCTACTTTGTTGTTGCAAATTTTACGTGGCTGCTACGGGCTTAAGCAAGAACCGGTCTCACCCACGCATCAAAACCACAACGATATTTCACAAATAGACTCCGCTTTAACCTTCTCAAGGACCGGCGAGCCACACTCGGTTCAACTAAAGTGAGAGAAACAGCACCCACCAGTCACCTTTAAGCAACGAGTGCTCGTGGCGGTGAAACCAGTCTCGCGAAGCGTCACGCGTAATGTCGGTCCGGGCCGCTTCATCTCACAATACCGCTGAACCAAAGTATGACATGCTGGTAGGTAGTATGACTTGTATCGCCCACAACTCACTTGTGTTCTACTCGTGCATAACATCAAACCATAAAACCTAGGCTCGGATGCCATCGTTGGGGAACGAGTAATTTCAAAAAATTCCTACGCACACGCAAGATCATGGTGATGCATAGCAACGAGAGGGAGAGTGTTGTCTCACGCACTCGTAGACCCGGCGAAGCTATCACAACGTAGAGGAAGTAGTCGACGCTCTCCTCGCGATCCGACCGATCCCGCGCCGTTACTCCGGCGCCCCGAGTTCTTGACACACGTACAGCTCGATGACGTCCCTCAGACTCCGATCCAGCCGAGTGTCGAGGGAGAGTTTCACAAGACGACGGCGTGGTGGCGATCTTGATGTTTCACCGGCGCAGGCTTCGCTTAAGCTTCGCGACGGTATGACCGAGGTGGAATATGGTGGAGGGGGCACCGCACACGGCTAAGGAACGATCCGTAGATCAAACTTGTGTGTCCTAGGGTGCCCCCTGCCCCGTATATAAAGGAGCAGGGGAGGGGCCGGCCGCCAAGGGAGGCGCTGCCAGGAGTCCTACTCCTCTGGGAGTAGGATTCCCTCCAATCCTAGTTGGAATAGGATTCACCGGAGGGGAAAGAGAGAGAGGGGCGGCCCACCTTTCCTAGTCCTAGTAGGACTAGGGAAGGGGGAGGCGCGCCACCTAGGGCTGGCCCTTTCTCCTTTCCACCAAGGCCCACTATGGCCCATTTACCTCCGGGGGTTCCAGTAACCTCCGGATTCTAAAATTCCTGTTTTCACCCGAACCATTCAACTCCAAACATAGGCTTCCAATATATCAATCTTTATGTCTCGACCATTTTGAGACTCCTCGTCATGTCCGTGATCACATCCGGACTCAACTTCTTCGGTACATCAAAATACATAAACTCATAATAACTGCCATCGAAACCTTAAGCGTGCATGGACCCTACGGTTCGAGAATAATGTAGACATGACCTAGAACTATTCTCGTCAATAACCAATAGCGGACCTGGATGCCCATATTGGTTCCTACATATTCTACGAAGATCTTTGTCGGTCAGATCGCATAACAACATACGTTGTTCCTTTGTCATCGGTATGTTACTTGCCCGAGATTCGATCGTCGGTATCCAATACCTAGTTCAATCTTGTTACCGCAAGTCTCTTTACTCGCTCCGTAATACATCATCTCACAACTAACTCATTAGTTGTAGTGCTTGCAAGGCTTCATGATGTGTATTACCGAGAGGGCCCAGAGATACCTCTCCGACAATCGGAGTGACAAAACCTAATCTCAAATACGCCAACCCAACATCTGCCTTTGGAGACACCTGTAGTACTCCTTTATAATCACCCGATTACGCCAGGACGCTTGGTAGCACCCAAAGTGTTCCTCCGTAAACGGAGTTGCATAATCTCATAGTTACAGAACATGTATATGTCATGGATAAAAGCAGAGCAACATACTAAACGATCGTGTGCTAAGCTAATGGAATGGGTCATGTCAATCGATCATTCTACTAATGATGTGACCTCGTTAATCAAATAACAACTCTTTGTTCATGGTCAGGAAACATAACCATCTTTGATTAACAAGCTAGTCTAGTAGAGGCATACTAGTGACATGTTGTTTTGTCTATGCATTCACACATGTATTATGTTTCCGGTTAATACAATTCTAGCATGAATGATAAACATTTATCATGAAATAAGGAAATAAATAATAACTTTATTATTGCCTCTAGGGCATATTTCCTTCAGTTTCGGTGTTGCGAATGTATGTGGGGGACGACATGACGGTAGGAGCATAATCTATGTGTTCACCATGGGATTGTTGCGCAGGATCCAACATGACAATATTATCGTCCATCGTACTGAACTGTAGGCGGCTACACCGATACGGAGCAAGTAAATATTTGTTTAATGCATATGAACAAAAGATGTGGAGTACACATGCGAGAAATACCGTAAGTTTTGAAGGTGTGACCGCATGTGCTTTCCGCAACTGAGGTTGCTAAATCAGGACGAGGCATCGCAATGGATTCAGCACACGGGGTGTTCCGCATAGCTTTCTCCCGTTGTCGGCGCTGAGCACTCATCTCCCCTTTCTGCTCTGGTGTCAAGCTATCTCGCTGTTTCTGATCTGTCTCACGTCTTTGCGTGTTTATTTGTTCCTTCTTGTCCTTGCAAATGGCTCGCCTCTTTGCATTTATAATATCTCTTTGCTGTTGTGATAAGACATGACCAGTGTTTGTGTCGTCTTGTGTCTTCTTCTGATAAGCTGCTCGCCTCTGTGCATTTATATTTTCTCTTTGTTCTCTTGTGTCATGTTGTTTCTTCTTCTGGTAAGATTCCCGTCTGCGTGTGTTCAACTTATCGATCTGTTCTTGGTACCCTTCGTCTTCTTTTTTCTTTTTATAAGCTGCTCTTCTCCGTGCGTTCTTGGCATCCCGGGCCCTTGTAGCTGGATCTGTTATTGTACACATATATATACACATTAGCATCCGAACCAGAACATTCAAGATAAATGATCTCACAGTTGACTAGAGCTACAGGTTAATCGTATTTACCGCTACAATCATGCACCATGAGGGCTACAATATATAAATGATAAAACAAACCAGATTATGAGCAAGTGGACCGTGAGATATACCTGGACTCCCTTTGGGGAGTTCTATGGTTTCAGCAGAGGGGATTGTAGCTTCATGTATAACCAGGCCGCTCGACGGTTGTGGGTCAGATGCAATGGCATCTGAAATATTATTCAAATTAGTAAAAATCAATATCAGAGGCATTTAAACCTTTCTGATGAGTTATAAACAGGCCGCTCGATGGTTGTGGGGCACATCCCATGGCTTGCGATAAGGGATTTTTCAAATTAGTAGAAACCAATCTTGAAATCAAATTACTAAAAACCAATATTGTTCAAATTCCATATACCTGGACCCTCGCTCGGGAGTATATCAACATTGGTGATATCACCAAGAGGGCGTCGGAGGTTATTTGTTGCCTCCTCTTGTCGCTGTCGGTGTTGCTTATAAAGATTCACCCTTTCCCACCGAGAACCAAACGGGGTCAAGTCATTTGAGGACATCACTATCACAGACAACTATCATTGGAAAAACGGATCAACAAGTACTGTCTACTATATTTAACATACTTTAACCTACAATATCTCAGACCCATTAGCATCAACTATTTGGAAAGCCCATGACTCTGCACTACGGAAGCGCCAGAGATTAAACCCTCAATATTTGTGATAACTAAAGATAAATATGCAACAAATGTTGGATTTATTCCTTCTTGCTTTTAAATAGCTTTTGTTTTGTTGATTTTCCTCTGGTACTGAAGTGATTTATGTTGTTGAATGCACTCATCAGGTTACAAAACGTGCAGAAAAACGATCACATGCTCACCAATACTCCAACAAGGCATCACTACCTGGGTTCCTAGTTCATTGAAGAGACAAACATCAAAGTCTGGAAGATATTTTAGAAATGATGAAGTCGACGTCCAGCAAGAAGCTCAAGGAGTTTTAATGGGACACATTAAAATCTATGAGCTCATCGGAACAGGGCAGAAACCTTTTCATCCCCTTGCATACTATTTGAGGAAAGAGTTCTTAGAAAACAGTTGAGAACTACTGTACATCTCCATATGGCATTGTAGAACAAAACCGGTGATTTACTAAAAAGTGATTTACACCCTCGCTCTGCCATCTATAAAAATTGTGACAATCGAAGCTTGCATTTATCCATATCAAGAACGGGAGTATAGATTCTAATTGCAGAGATTTACCTCTTTTACAGTGATTCTAATACCATTTTCTTCCTTAAATCTAACAGCTCGATGCCTCGCTCGTACATAAGAAGGCCATGTGAGCACTTGGGGCTACTACATAAGAACAGTTGCGGCACTCACCAACAAAGGTAAAGTTGCAAATTGTGAAGCGTGCACAACTTACTACCCTATGGTTTAAACTCGGTCGAATAGCAGTAGGTGCTAACCTGTTGCTCGCAGCCGCGGCGGCACCGGTGCCTCTTGCTCCGATGGGAAATTTTGAAAGAAACAGGCCTCGCCCACCCGCTCCAATGGCAAACTGGTAGGATCCCAAACCGAGACCTAGAAGCATGGAGAAACAGGCCTCGCCCGTCCCGCTCAGAAACGTTTTGAAAATTTGTTTGTTGTTGTATATGGAAGGCGTCAGATGGACAGAGTATGATTTGTCGCTTTATTTTTGGGCATTGGAGGTGTAAGATGGAAAGAACGAAAAGATTGATTGGCGTTGTATATCTGTTTGCGATTGCGATGTGATTTGATTCCTGTTGTGTATGGAAAGTATTATTTGGAAAGAATAATATTGTTTGGAAAGGATGCCATCGGTTAATATTTGATTCCTGTTGTGTATTGAAAGTATTATTTGGAAAGGTTAATATTGTTTGAAAGGATGCCATCGGTTAATATTGTTTGGTCTTTGTGGGGTTTATTTGGGATTGTCTCAGTTAATAAAAAAAATCGATGGAAGTGGGATGGGATCGAGGGGTGGCCTATAGTTCGATGGGAGGGGAAGGGTAAGAGCGAACGAAACCACGTACGGACTGAGACATTAGGAGTAGAGATTGCTCTAGTGCCTCACTTATATCTTTTTGGAACACGGTGGTGGGTTTATTTTATAGAAATTGTTGAAGTCTCATGCTTCACTTATATTATTTTGAGAGTCTTTTAGAAAAGCATGGTAATTTGCTTGGGTTATAAAACTAGTCCTAATATGATGGGCATCCAAGATGGATATAATAAAAACTTTCATAAAAAAGTGCGTTGAATACTATGAGAAGTTTGATTCTTTATGATTGTTTTGAGATATGAAGATGGTGATATTAGAGTCATGCTAGTGGTGTAATTGTGAATTTGAGAAATACTTGTGTTGAGGTTTGTGAGTCCCGTAGCATGCACGTATGGTAACCATTGTGTAACAAATTTGAAGCATGAGGTATCTCTTTGATTGTCCTCCTTATGTGTGGAGGTCGGGATCGCACGATGGTTAACTCCTACCAACCCTTCCCCTAGGAGCATGCGGGTAGTGCTTTGTTTTGATGACTTGTAGATTTTTGCAATAAGTATGCGAGTTATTTATGACTAATGTTGAGTCCATGGATTATACACACTAGTACAATGCCCGTGCGTTGCCACGGGCCTTTAATTTTTTTCATGTTAGTGTATAAAACTTGATGATATTTTTGCGCCTTTCAATGACATCGCATGGGGACCCTTGTCGATGTTTTTAAACGTCGACATAATCCATATTTATCTCTCGCATCCCCTACAATAATAAAAATATGTAGAAATATACCTTTTGTGTTATCATGTGCAAAATATATACAAAAAATAACAATTATTTGTATGCACCTCTTCTGATTGTGTAAAACTCGACGAGGTCTCAGTCCAATCCATCAAAGCATCATCCGAAGCCATCAGTTTTAAACTCTGACCCAAAAATGTAAAGATATATTCATCGGTCAGCTGCTAGATAACAACATGTGACATTTTTAGTCGAAGTGAGTGGCATCGTGCCTTCTATTAGAGTGGGTCACATCCAATTTCGATTATGGCTCACCTTTGAATAACTTGTTGGTAATTATTCCATACAAATGACTTATTAGGATACGTGGTATTATTCACTATATAAAAATGTGTGACATTTCTTTCAAAGCAAACAATGACTTTTCCCTTAAAAAAGCAATCAAAAACTCCTTTTCTTCTTATCTAAAAAAGGCGATTCACTCTCTCACCCCACAACACATTGCTCACACTCATATGTCATTCCCCCAAACTACTCACCCCGCGCCATCGCCATCTCTCCCCACCATGGAAAATCATATCCAAATAAATGCCAGCTCTATAAAAAATGAAATATAATCTAAAAATAATTTAACATTGTTATATATCTTGGTACTGCTGCTCATCTCACTTGAAAAGAATATTTACAAATGCTAATACTTTCGCTCATATCTCTTCTAACCAACCTGATGAACATTGTAGTCAATGATACGTCCTTGGTGCTCAAATGTGAAGCTTCTACTTCACTCCTTGCTTTCTTTAAGAATTGGCACATATTACAATCAAGGGCTCCTAATCTCTTGGGCATATATCACATCAAATGATAGGGCATTCTACACAATTGTTTCCCTCCCACTGAACCTGAACTTATTAGCCCTAGAGTGTTGTTATGCACCCTCACAACACCGCCCGCTCAGCTTCGTCGACTGTGGGGCTACTGGATATATCTCGAAACGACACCCGCACCTGGCTCCTTCGGTTCAACGGTAGTATTGTTTTTCATGAAAATAGTTGCATTAAGAGTATACCTGGTGGATCTACCATTGAATATATCATATTGCATACGAGGATATATGTGCCTGAATGTGATAGGGACCTGCATCCTTGATCCCATGCTTATTAATCTTGGTGGACTCGATGAGGTCAATGTTGGCAATACTGCCATCACGAAGCCACATTTGATAATGGAAGCAACATGGTGAGACTCAAATATTACATTAGGATTTGCGAGCAGCATGTTGAACCCCAAACTAGAGTCATTCTTATCCTTGAGGCTGAGGTACAACTTGGTAGTAGTCTCTTCAAAGCAGAAGTGGCGGAACTTGATCTTGTCTTCGCCGGTCTTTTATTGGATCAGCATGGTACCACACTTGTCAGAATGACTGAGGGAGTCCTGGACTAGGGGGTGTCCGGACAGCCAGACTATCAATATCCGCCGGACTCCCAGACTACGAAGATAGAAGATTGAAGACTCCGGCTTGTGTCCGGAAGGTACTTTACTTGGCGTGGAAGGCAAGCTTGGCAATACGGATATGTAGATCTCCTACCATTGTAACCGACTCTGTAACCCTAGCCTCTCCGGTGTCTATATAAACCGGAGGGCCGTGAGTCCGTAGGACACAACATTACATCTCAACAATCATACCATAGGCTAGCTTCTAGGGTTTAGCCTCATTGATCTCGTGGTAGATCTACTCTTGTACTACCCATATCATCAATATTAATCAAGCAGGACGTAGGGTATTACCTCCATCGAGAGGGCCCGAACACAGGTAAAAAATTGTGTCCCTCGTCTCCTGTTACCATCCGCCTAGATGCACAGTTCGGGACCCCCTACCCGAGATCCGCCGGTTTTGACACCGACATTGGTGCTTTCATTGAGAGTTCCTCTGTGTCGTCACCAATAGGCTCGATGGCATCTTCAATCTTTGACGCTGTCCGTATGCAGACTTTCCTCCCGGACAGATCTTCATATTCGGCGGCATTGCACTGCGGGCCAACTCTCTTGGCCATCTGGAGCAGATCGAAAGCTACGCCGCCGGCCGTCAGGTCAGATTTGGAAGCCTAAACTTCACGGCCGACGACCGCGGAGACTTGATCTTCGACGGACTCGAGCCACAGCCAAGCGCGCCGCACTGTGACGATGGGCATGATCTAGCTCTGCCGCCGCACAGTGCTTTGGTGGCCGCACTTGAATCCGCCCCGGCTACTTGCCCGGAGCCGATCGCCCATGACGAGGGTCGGTGGATAGACGCCGCCCCGGGGGCTTCAATATCTACGGCGATGGAGCCGAATACCAATCTTGTCCCCCGCGAAACTCGTGATCCCGAGGCACCGGACTCCTTGCCGGACTCCGAGCCTCCCGTGCCCCTGCCAATTAAATCAGATTGGGCGCCGGTTATGGAATTCACCGCCGCGGACATCTTTCAACACTCGCTTTTTGGCGATATCTTGAATTCTCTGAAGCATCTCTCGCTATCAGGAGAATCCTGGCCGGACTATGGCCAGGACTGTTGGAGTTCGGACGACGAAGAAATTCGGAGCCCACCCACCACCCACTTTGTAGCCACTGTCGAGGATCTAACTGACATGCTAGACTACGACTCCGATGACAATGACGCTATGGACGACGATGCCGGAGACGATCAGGACCCAGCGCCCACCGGACACTGGAAGGCCACCTCGTCATCGACGCTACATGGTGGATACCCCAAAAGAAGGGATGGCGAGAAAGCAGCGGAGGAAGATTCTTTAAAGAAGCAACCTAAGCGCCGACGGCGCCGCTCTAAATCCCGCCACAAAGAAGAATGGAGAATCCGCACGGAGATAATAACACCCGGAGAGTGCGAAGACAAACCCTCCAAAGAAGAATCAGCGAAGGAGGATGTAGAAGTGCGCCCTCACGAAAGGGCGGCAGAAGAAAAGGTTGAGGATCACAACTATGTACCTCCCTCCGAGGACGGATCAAGCTCGATGACGATTTAACTCAAGAGCCCGTCGAACAAAATTCTTCATAACGCAGCTCATCGCTACAGACAAGAAGCCCAAGGAGGAAAAGCGAAGCTCAACACAGCGGAAGACGCGCCCGGATAAGATGGAGCAAAGTGCTCAAAACCGCAGACAAACAAGGCAACAGCCACCAACCAAGAGCTACCCAAAGCGCAAGCTGCTCCCGAGTCGACGAAGAGGCCAGAAGCCCCCACCGTCCAATGGTTCTGCCAGTCCATCTATGGACCCAAAAGGAAAGCCCCAATAAGCAAAGGAACACGCAAGTGTCCGACGACAACAAGACGCACAAGTACATGGGTGCCGCACACCCATTATGCTTCACAGACGAAGTCTTTGGAACATGAATTCCCAGCAGGGTTTAAACCCATAAACATAGAAGCCTACGATGGAACAACAGACTCGAGTCTGGATAGAAGACTATATATTACATATACATATGGCCGAGGAGACGATCTCCACGCCATAAAATATCTACCCTCAAACTCAAAGGGCCAGCTCGTCATTGGCTCAAAAGCCTCCCGAAAACACTATTGGAAGTTGGGAAGAGCTCGAGGAAGCGTTTAGAGCAAACTTTCAAGGACTTATGTCCGCCTCCGGATGCGACGACCTAAGTCACATAACTCAACAACCCGAGAGTCAGCGGAAATTCTAGAACAGTTTCTCACCAAAAGAACCAAATAGTCGATCGTCCGGACGCCAAGCCTTAGCAGCTTTCAAGCACAATGTCCGAGACGAATGGCTTGCCGACATCATGTCAAGAAAACCGAGGACAATGACCGCATTAACAAGCCTCATGACCCGCTTTTGCGCGAGAGAGGACAGCTGGTTGGCAAGAAGCAGCACCAACACCCAAGTACATCCGAGATAAGAGATGGAACGGAAAATCACGGCGCAGAAAAGATCAGCGCCGAATAAAGAGAAAAGCCCAAAGAGCACGGCAGTCAACGCCGGATTTAAAAGCTCACGGCGAATAATAAAGCTCAACCCATCAAGGACGACAATGATTTAACCGTCTAACCTACACAAAACTCGGTCGGATCTGTCAAATCCACAAGACCCGGAAGGCTCGCAAATCACACCCACGAGGATTGTTGGGTTTTCAAACAGTCCGCCGATTAAACGCTGAACGCAAGGGGCTCGGCGCGTCAAGCGAAGAAGATAAACCCCGCCAGCAGGGCACCGGAAAACAAAAGACTTTCCCACAAGGGGTCAAAGCAAGAAGCTCACTTCATGTGAGGATACGGAAAACAAAGTCGGCACTTTCTAAAAAGAGCTTCGCATGGTCCGCCCCACAAACCGTAGAGATTGGATATCAAAACCAATCACTTTCACCACCGGATTATTCCAAAAGTGTTCGAACCACGGACGGACTTCGATATTGAATCCGATAATAGACGGACTACAATTCACAAACGTCCTAATGGACAGAGGAAGTGACTTAAACCTGCTATATTCAAATACAATCCGTCGGATGGGGATAGACCCTACCGAAATTCGACACAGCTGCACTTCCTTCAAAGGAGTTACGCCCGCCCTTACGCCAAGTGCACAGGCTCGATATTACTCAAGTCGTGTTCGATCACCGAACAATTTCCGACGAGAAAGTTAATTTTCCATATCGTCCCATTTAAAAGTGAACATCAAGCACTATTAGGACGAAATGCTTTTGTCCGCTTCAATGCCATACCGCATTCGCATCTCTTACACTTAAGATGCCGGTCCACACGGCACTATTTCAAAGTCGAGGGTCACTTTAAAGCCCCGGACTCGGATAGACGAATCCGGACTCAACAGACTAGGGGATCCCTAGCCGCATACCCTTTCACAAGGGGCTACGCGCACAATTAATATTGGTTTCATATAAACCTACCCTTAATTATTTACGCTTATTCTTTTGCATTATTTTCGCACGAACTGTTTTTGAAATGTTCTCTCTTTTCTACAGATGAGCAACGTGCGCATGCCGCCCGTGATAACGGCACAACGGAGACACAGCGCAGACGCAAGAGGGACCCGTCGCAAGGTTTCTTTTCGATTAAGACCCTCGTGGACCTTTTTATTACTGTCTCTTGTTGCTATATCAGCCTCGCTTCTTCCTATAGCCGAGGCGGAGCTCGACGATTTGGCATTGGCGCGTCGTAAGACAACGCCTGCATTCGGACACAAGGGCTTAGGGTATAATTCTGCCCGTTATCATAAAGTCCAACACCTCGTGGAGTGTTCGCATCTCAAGTTGGGCATTATATGCATCAGCTCGAATCATGTCTTTGGTCAAATGTTGGGTTTGCCCGCTCCGTGTTTTGCTGCCTTACGCTCAGATCATCCGCTAACGCGGCACTGTGGAGAACTATGCGATTGTGCCCCGGTTAATTTGGGTGAGCACCTCAAGAGAGAAAGCTGAAAACTTATCATCATGATATAGCGAGAGTCCGTCACCACTTGATTGACTACGGAATGTTTAGAATTTCGCTTTGACGAAGGGCCGCTTCGGTCAGCACATACGCACTCGAATCCGGAGATGTGCGGTGCCATTAGGGGCTATGTCGTAGCCCCACCCTCGAGCTCCATTGGCTAAGTGAAAGAGATAAAGCATTATAGTCCGGATTGCCTCGTTAAGCTCGCTACCACCTCCTTATAATAGGACCGAGACGCCGGATTAAAGTGTGAAAAAGCGCTATTTTGCGAACACCCCAGCACCTTGTGCATGGGGGCTGAAGCCGAAGACTGCATCTTTCAGGTTATACACAAGGAGAAGTACTATTACTTGGAAGCACAAGTATAAAAAGCATTCATACTATAATCATTCATAAACAAGTTAATGCGTTCAATTGAACGTTACATTCTTCGAGCATCGCGACTCTATTATACGAAGCGCCACAGCATAACTTCCCGAAATAATGTTCGGCAGAAGCCGGTTCGCATCCGAACCCCGGGCAGCAATAGCGGTGGCATCCATCTCCGGACATCGCGCTTTACACGGGCGAGAGCCATCCGCGCCTCTCTATGTAGGCCGACCGCTTCATCTCCTTGATATGCGGCACCGCCTCAAGGAACTGCTGCGATGAGGGCCAAAATAGCTCGTTGCCTTGGACCTCTCTCGCCACACATGGGCCACGATGTCGACCATAGCCAGCCCGACAGTCTATTCAGTTCGCCCATTCGCCAACCTGTCCGACAATGAAGAGGGCGATCCGGACCGTGGAATTGAGTCCAATATAACTCTTCCACCTCGTGATCCCCCGCTCCGGAAGTGCTTAACGGCGGCCGCACTCGCAGCCAAGTCCATGTAGGGATCCTCCGAACTCCACTGCCAAATTGGGCATACCGGCATCCATAAACCGGCGACGATGAGAAACGGCCTGCCAGCCATGATTTCTCCGGCTTGGCGCAGCTCCTCCTTCATAGCCCGCATTGCAGGCGGGCATCCTTGGTCTCGGCGGTGGCCTTCTTGAGCCTTCCCGCCCAATAGGCGCCCTTTTCAAGAACCTCGCTTCGGTCGGTAGCATCCTTTAAATTTTAGCCAATTCGGCCACTTCCGCCTGCTTAGGCAAAGCGCAGCCTTTTCGCCTTCAACTCCTCGGCCGCCCTCGCGGCTGCCGAATCACTTCTTCGGCTTGCTCCTGGCTTGTGCAAGCTCGGCCAAGTCTCTCCACAGCAGCAAGACTGCTCAGATAAACAGCACATAACTTATCGAGGAGGGCTTTAACCCACTCAATAAAACAGCTATGGAGAATTTATTTACCTTGCGACTCATCAAGTCGCTGATTGACAAGTGCCATGTCAAGATTCGCCATGTCCATTGCCGACTCGATTAAAGAATCGATCATCCGGCTGGCCCCGACTATCCGCCACCATGTCGACGCGGCGTTATTTATTACCCGAGATGTCTAGATTTTTGATCCTCAAGACGCTGTCGCCTTCGACAACCTACCGAGTCTCGGGGCTACTATCTATACAGAGCGCATCTTTATATGCACAACTGTTAAAAAGCAAAGGTGCGCTATTTTCGATACCTCAAACCCCGCCAAAAAGCTCATGGCAGCATCACGCAATCCGCTTTCATGGACGAAATCCTTCCAATCACCATACGCATTAACGCACGGTGATCTTAAAATGGACGCCTCTCAAGCAAACTCTTGATTCTCCCGACCGGCTCGTGGTGTTGAACTCTTCGACCCCTCCGGACTCGGGACGCCCTCCGTGATTTACACTTCGGCTCGCCCGCTTCATCTGGCGGCGCGTCGGACGGAGGCGACGCTCTCCATCATCTCCTAAGAAGATCCCCGAGGACGAACTCATCTCGAGACGGCTGCAGATCCGAATCGCGATATAAATATTTGTTACCTCATGTAAGCATAAAACGAAGGTACTTTCTTATTTAACTTCTTCTTTCATACTCACGGCTCGTTGGAGGGCTGGTCCTTGGGCGATGACTGTGCGTCCGGATTCTCTCCGGACGCCGGACCTCCCGGTGAGGATTTCTTCCCACGCTTGGGGGCTTTGACCTCCGGATCTTCGGGGGCGGCCCTCTTTTCCCTCCGAGGGGAGGGATCCTTGGTCCTCTCCTCTTCAGTCGCCTCTTTGGACGAAGTATTAGCTCCTTTATCTCCCCCATCGCCCCCTTCTGTGGGTGCGGCCTCCAACATTCTGACCAGCACGGGCTCCAAAGTCACGGTCTCTGAGGGGGCCGACACCTTATCAGCCTTGATCGCGCCACCCATTCCTCAGAAAGAATAAAAGGGTTGAGATGATCTTTGAAAGGCATACAAGCAGGATGTCGTGGCTCGAGCTATTTACAGAGTATCCGGACGATCGCGCTTAGTCCCGCATCCTCGGCGAATCCGACACGCCACTTGCGGTCCAAGAACAGCTCAGACATCTCCGTGTGTCGCCCCATGAAATGCTTTGGAGGATAAGAGGTCCCTCCGGATTGAACTCCCATAAACGGAGAGGACGACGCTTGCGGTAGGAGGTGCCTAGTTAGCATAACTGCATCACCTTGACCAGATCGATCTCCCTTGTTTGGAGGTCCCGAACCCGCCCTGCAGTGTGGGCACGCCCTGGGCGGCCCCAGCTGAGCCCTTGGTTGACCCACGACATCGATTCTTGTGGAGGTCCCGGCGGAAGGAGGGCGGCGGCTTTGCTTGTCGCCTTGGAGCGGTGATGTAGAACCACTCCTGCTGCCACAATCCTGTTCCTCTTGAAGGAACCTTGAGCCACGGGCATCGACCATCTTGCTTATGGTCGCCCACGACACTCCGCCGACGCCCCGATCATCTTCGGCCCACCTTGAATGTTTTCAGCCACAGGCGAAGTGGGGGATGACGCGAGGAAGGCTTCGCAGACAATAATGAATGCGGAGATATGGAGGATGGACTCGGAGCCAAGTCGTGGAAGTCTAGCCCGAGAAGAACAGTAAGCCCCCTCACGAAAGGATCCGCTGGAAGCCTAATCCCGACGGAGGTGGGATGCGAAATGACACATTCGCCGGGCTCGGGGCTGGCACGGCCTGCCCAGGCAGGCAACCTCTTGAACCAGAGGCTGTGTACTTGGCCTCACGCAACTTCAATATGTCCTCCTCCGTGACGGAGGAGGGCACCCACCGCCCCGGAGGTCGGAGCCGACATTGCTGTGGATCCGGCGCCGAGTCTGAAGCTCTTGGTGTTGGAACTGGGAGCAGAGGAAAGATTCGATGCGAGGTTAAGAGACAAGGACATGCCTTGGTCCTCTTATAAAGGGGAAATAATACCAAGGGTCGTCTCCGTGACCGTTTGAGATTCCCCTTCGATAGAGGAGGCGTGGCGACGGGAACGGTTGGGTTACCCACGCACGTATTGATGAGGATCCCGGAATAAAAGGGAACACGATCTCTGCTTCGACAGGACGTGCCAAGAAGGCTTGGCTGCGGTGTGATGTCATGCCGCATAATACGTCAGCAGATTGGATCGGTGTATGTGTTTTCTTCTCTCTACGTTGGAATGTGGAAATTATTTTGTAGAGCTGTACACAATCCTGGTGTTCATTATCTTCTCTGGATTATTCAAGGGAGGAACCCGCCTTGCAATGCCGAACATTATGCACGCCGGACTTATCGTCATTGAAGCCTGGTTCAGGGGCTACTGAGGGAGTCCTGGACTAGGGGGTGTCCGGACAGCCGGACTATCAATATCCGCCGGAATCCCAGACTACGAAGATAGAAGATTGAAGACTCCGGCTTGTGTCCCAAGGTACTTTACTTGGCGTGGAAGGCAAGCTTGGCAATACGGATATGTAGATCTCCTACCATTGTAACCAACTCGTAACCCTAGCCTCTCCGGTGTCTATATAAACCGGAGGGCCGTGAGTCCGTGAGGACACAACATTACATCTCAACAATCATACCATAGGCTAGCTTCTAGGGTTTAGCCTCATTGATCTCGTGGTAGATCTACTCTTGTACTACCCATATCATCAATATTAATCAAGCAGGGCGTGGGTATTACCTCCATCGAGAGGGCCGAACACAGGTAAAAACATTGTGTCCCTCGTCTCCTGTTACCATCCGCCTAGACGCACAGTTCGGGACCCCCTACCCGAGATCCGCCGGTTTTGACACCGACAATGATCCTCTATGAAAATATATATTTTAAGAGACATTGGAACAATGCTTTGACAGTACAGGGTTTGTTAGCATGCACTAATCCACTAATCTTTGAAATGGATAAATGTTAGTAATTATATCAAAACCAGAAGATGAACAATGCTCTCTCCACAACATAAACCGACAAATTCTATACTCTAACAATCCTAAATATGTATGAATAAAACAACCAGGCTCAGCTATTTTGCATAATTAAACCATGAAAATCTATAGGAACTTCATTGTGTTCAATTGAAAAAATAGCACATGACTATTGAAAGAACAACAGGCTTGATAATAACTAATCCATGAACAAAACTTGTTTAACACATGACTAATCCATGACTATAAAAAGTTCATTATACTCGGTCACTCATCTGTTGTGTGCCATGATTTTTCCGTCTTTATTGACCATCATTACTGTGATCCGTCTAACTTGTTTAGCATGTAGCATGTACTCCCATATTGTATGGCTCAATCATTCAAACCTCTATCTCGATCATTTACTTGCTTGTGTGGTCTGGGATGCCCGGTGTCCTGTCTATTTGTAATATGATTTTGCTGGCAGGATTTGCTTGTCTTTCTGGAAGGACTGGATTATCGAGCGATTCTGACCAAGGTGTCCCTTGTCAGCTATTCACATCCATAGCGATGAATGACTCAGCCGCTTGGCGCTCCTGTCTAGAAAAAAATCATTGTAAAGTTGGCCTTAGGCGTTCTAGTGATTATACAAGAAGAATCGATATAAAGTCTTATAGTCTTCATGTAGTTGTCACTCTCACGTTTGAAATTTTCAATCTTCTTCCGGACTTGGTCTAGTCCACTTAACCATGTACGCGAGGTTGTGCTTCAGGGATGGACATTCCTTAGGTGAAATCCAATATGGGATACATAGTAACATCAACATGTCAGGCAAAGAGTCACATCGAAGAAAAACACAAGAAAACTATGAACATGTTTGTTTCTGTTGACAAAGAAAAACTATGATTATCCAAAAACAAGAGGAGGGTAATAATAAGAAGGTGAGTTTATTACCTGACTCCCTTGGCATCGATGGAAAATGTGATAGTGGAGTTGCTGCTTGTGAAGACGCTCTTCCACCCATCGACTTACCCCACTCACTCCTCCAGCTCCGCACCCAGCCGGCCTGAGCCACTACATTGCCTAATATTCTTCTACCAAAAGCAACAACAGATTCACAACTACACTCATTTTTTCAGTTATGAAAATTATGATAAGCAGGAGAGGCCCAACTATGAATCAATCGATCCATGCCCCCTTACCGAGGTAGAACTCAATGTCGCATGAGAGGCCCGTCATCATGGACGTCACCGCACAACCATAATGAGGAAGGTTCATAAATCTCACTGATTTGGTTATTACTCGATGATTCGCTATCATCCTCGTGTCTTCTCTTGCTAGTAAAAATATCGAGCAGGTTTACATCAACAATCACAGAAAAAAAACAAATTGTAGCACCGTGTAATCTCGTTAGAACCGGTTACAATGACAAAAGGTCTCCTCAATTGTCTTCTTACATGCAGCACTGACAGAATGATCCTGCGAGAAAGGGAATCATTAGCAAAATACACTAAAACAAAGAGGTTGCTCATAAAACCGAAAAATGAAGTACATCTACTCATAGAGGGTTGATTTGGGCAAATAGTTTATTGTGCCGAATACTGCTACAGAGTCTCCCATGTCAAACTTCATTCATTCAATGCTACAACCTGGTCCAGTCTTAATGTTGTAGCCTCATTGCAATAATTACCATCTATGCCTTCTACACCACCTCATTAATCAGCAGGCAAATCATGAATGGCAAATATATGGCACCAAATATATCTATAACTATCTCCTATTGCACCAAAACGGTAGCAATAACGAGTATATAATATTTTGCCAAAAACTATCGTCGATAACGCACCAACCAAATCAAACTGATATAGCACACCAGAACCGAGTCGTGCCAATTGCCTTCACTCATTGCCATCGACAGGAATCTTCTCTATCTGGCCGCCGCTTCTAGGTGCTACTCCACTCCTCCTTGGTTGCCTGGTTGCTGCCACAAAGCTGATATGGTCACTGCTCCACTTGTACCTGGATTAATTACAACAGTAAGAATGCCAGCTGCAATTAACCACGAAAACAATCGAAGTGCATACATCAGTTCCTGCTGTGATGCATATAAACATTGTATGTTTAGCACTTGATCATATGAGTGTTATGCATTGTAATGGGAAAATAAACACTTTGAGTCTGCCACAAAAGGTGAAACACTTTTGGTGTCGATGTTGCATTTCTCGAGCTGAAGAACAGAACAAATTCACCTGCCCGCCTCGAGACCAGGTCAACTACAACTCCCCCGGCTCCCACTATGATGTGTTCGCTGCGTTTAGCCCGATCACCGTCGTGCGTCCCTCGGGACGGAGCAGCTCCCGCACCGCGTTCCCCACGAATTCTTCAAAGGTATTATCTTTCACGAATGAACATTCTAGGCTAGCTGCTTTAGAAAAACAAATTTTATTACTCAATTATCTGTTTTTATTTTATTTTAACAACAGATTATCATTTTTCCATGGGCTAGTCACTTAATTGGTCTCACTGAAATCATTTTGACAACAACCTAAAGGTAAAACAGAACTTGCCATGGTTTTCCATTGAGCTGAAGAATAAAATAAACCACATGCCTGGGAAGTAGATTGATACTGTTGAGTCCAAGAAGATCCATCAGAAACAGCTGATTTAGTGGTCCAAGCTTCTATAGTATATGGTGCGGTATTGCTGATGAATGTAGCGGAAATGCTTTCCTCCAATTTAGTCATTTTTAAATCAAACTCAACAATATTTTCACTGCATTTCGCCACATTCAGTTATATTAAAATTTCAGGAATACAAAATAATAATTTGACAATGGTGCTAAATAAATAAATTATTTCACTCGTAGAGTGCTAGTTCTAGTATCCTAGCAAAGTAAGCTAAATCAAAGTGTCATAGCTAAGAAAGCATACTCAAAACCTCTCTCGATTTTTTTGTTACACCATTACCATACGTGTTTCCAGACTTGATTTTGCTGTTAGGGGCCAGCAACAGCAGCCGGAAGCATTGGCATTATTGATGATACAACTGAACCTTTATGTAGGAAGTGTTTTAAAGATTTATATTCGACACAACAACTTGCTGAATACTACTTTGTACTTAAAAGGTGAGGGAGAAATCAAAACTTGAGTCACACAGTCACATCAATGATACGATGAGAATGAAAAAAATCAATGGAAAAGTACCGCTTAATATTTCATAGTTTCATGATGGTCATCAACACCGCTAAGTTGGAATTCGAGAGTTTTAGGAAATGTGACTCTGATTCAGTATATTTCCCTTCTGCCATAAATAATGATGTATGGATAGCTGCAACTTTTCTTCATACTTTCCCAACGCACGCACACATGTAGGACAACAAAATGACAGCAATCATGGAAAAACATACCATTACCAAAATCAACCCCAAATCAGAACCCACCTCTCTATCTATCTATAAGCTACTTGTACCTGAACTGAATGTAATTTGTACTTGGAACCAAGAATATAGAAAAGCAAGATTAAGCGTTATCCTTTAGTCCTGAATTTCCCATGTGCTCTCTCCTTCCAACTTCGTCTCCTCACTCTCATGTGTAGTCTAAATTTACTTACTCAAGGAAGAAACTTAGGGTCAAAAGGAAAAAATTGGAGTCTTAGATGGCAGAACTCTGACAGGATAATAACCAAGAATGGTTCCACCGAGAATTAGAGCTGCTCTTGTACAACCTGCAGAAAAATACAGAATTTCAGCCTGCAAGAATGGCTCCACCAAGCATCAGAACTTCCAAGATCAACTACATCAGGACCTCCACTGAGCATCAGAGCTGCTCTTGTACAACCTGCAGAAAAATACAGAATTTCAGGCTGCAAGAATGGCTCCACCAAGCATCAGAACTTCCAAGATCAACTGATGAGGGGTACTTTCGTGTGATCTTTATTATTTAGTACAAGCTTTAACTAACTACCGAAGCAACCCTAAAGAAATACCTCCAATCCAAGCACACCCTTAGAGATCTTTTTATACAAAACAAAATTTCTGACCATACAATCGACATGCAGTTGACTGTTGATTAATTACATGGCTTGTCACAACTCTAAGCGGAAAGATGGACCCTTAGAATCAAGAGAGAAGTAAACTTTGCTGATGAACAATTCACAAGAAGAATAAAAAACTTACCGGCATTCATTAGAAGACCGCTTTCTATCTTCTGATCCAAATTTCAGTTTTGACTTTCCTGAATCAAGTCGACCAATTGTTAAATATACAACAAAGAGCACAGATATGGTATCATAAAGACAGTCGCAATACCGATTGCATGTGGTTAATCCACGTAAACAACATTACATATTTGATGTTCTTCCCATGCTTCCTGTTCAGCAAAAGGATTCATTTTATCTTTGACCTTAGGATCTCTGCTTGTCTAGCAAATTAAAAAAATAATATATTTAAACAAGTTCAGAGGAAATTACATAGAGTCTCATATTGTCATGTAGAAGGACATATATACCTGTATGGCTGCATTGCTACTGAGAATCTCTATTCTTGATTAACAGCTTCACCCATGTCATAACCTTCAGGCATTTTGCACCAAAAATTATGTGATTGACGAACTGAAGAAATTGGCATCAAGAGATCATAGTGTCATCAATATTCTCAAGAGGTGGGGCATACCTCAGCAACATCAACATGCTCCTAACATGATCATTAATCTGCTTCTTGTATCTGCACACATAAACCATTAAATGCCCCAGATGTACGCCACCATAACCATAACCGCATCCACCTACATGATACGGAACACATTGACTACTCCTCGACATCCACTCATTAAGAATTCAAGGGATATTGAAACTTCAAAATGGGTTTCAACTTGATGAAAGACCACAATAGTGCATCTGAACATTGACTATTATTTTATCATAAAAATTGGGACTGAAAGCTAAACCAGATTTTAACGGTCAGCTAGTATCACACCAATTCATGTTACTGGATAGCAGATCTGAAAAAGAAACAGAAATCACAGGTTAGGTTGATCCTTCTAGAAAAGTTGTGAATTAAAATGAAAATGAACATCTAAGCGGAAGATATTGCCCTGGTTTGTGCTCCAGAAAGGCTCTTGTCATTGTGGGATGGATGGCGAGAATGGTATTGCTACATGTGTAATGCTGAAAGAAGAAAAGGAGCAAGGATGTACAATCATCTCTGTCTTTCACTTATCACCGCGATCTCTCTTGCATAGTTGCTGAAGACGGAGGATGAGTTGTGTGGGCCGGCCGTGGAGGAGTGGAGGACGGGGTCGGCCTTGATGAGCCTCGCCTTCTTGTCCAACTCGTACATGACCTTCCTGCGCTTGGGAATCTCGCGGCGGTGCCATCACATGTGGTTCATGGCTGAATACAGAAAATTATTAACAACATTTTTGTTTGCCATCGGCGTCAAATGGCACAGATTACAATGGACTACTAACAATTGTTCAACAATTTCTTCCAACCATAGTCAAATCTTCATGCATACCAAATTCCTTGTGACATGAAAAAGTACATCAATCAAACGGAGGCCTAATTGTGTCGGTATTAAAAACAAATAAAGAGAAACAGGAGCATCACGTACGTGTGGGGAACATCAATCAAGCTGCTTGCATGTATGCTTACGATCTAGCTTTGCACGTACGTGCGTTTGGCTCTGTTGAATCAATCTAGCATACTAAAAACTACAAATAGATCGTCTACTTACACATCACGCAGGAAAATTTAATGGCGGACCTGATCCCTGCTGTATGAGTGTGTTGTTGCTTCGCCCTTACGGTCAGGCTGCTAAAGCCGAGGCGCGATCTAGCACAGCGGGGGGCTGGCCCCGAGCAGCGACCCGACGCGTCCATGGGTGGAGAGCCTCGTAATGACGGTGGTTCCCTCCATCATCACAGCCGTCCGGAGAGTGACGTGGCCACAGCCGACGCGATCATCAGTGATGGCAAGGCGGACGAGTCCGGCAATGCTCACCTCACATGCTCCGGTGCCGCCATGATCAGCTCATGGTTAAACCCTAGCAGCCCGGATCGCCTCTCAATCGCCGCTAGCATAACACTATGACGTGGTGGACGCTGCCTTGGTCCAGCAATAATTCAGGATCCTGGACGTGATCCGCGGCGGGTCCTAAACGAGGATGGTCCAATGGAGGGCGGCGGCTTTGATGTGCAGGGCGACGACGAAGGGATGGATCCGCGACGGAGAGATGGAACGACGGCGGCGAATGGATGAACTGGCGGTGGCGAAGGGGTGGATCTGGGGCGAAGGGATGGAGGGCGGCGTCTCACGACCTGCTATGCGAGTCGTGCGGCGCTCGAGGGTAGGAGGCCTTGCTCGTACGCACGCACGATGTTGTCGTTGTTTCTTTTGCTGGTTTTTATGGTAGGTTTTTTTCGGTCCGTTTTCTCTACGCATTTTTTTAGGCAGTAGAGACGATTGATGATAAGAAAGGGAAAATCACATCAATATAAGGAAATATCCCATCAATACTTGATTGGAAAATCACATCAATATAAGGAAATATCCCATCAATACTTGATTGACTGCGATTTATTTTTTACATGGTAACTAATCTGATGGGTTTATGTGGGTGGTGAAGCGAAAAGGCAGGTGGGAGGGAGACGAAATAAAACCAACGAAAGTGGTGAGGCGAAATAAAACCAGCAAAAAATAACCAGCAGACTATTCACCAACTGCTATATTAGGAGTAGAGACTCTCACCCTTCCACCATTGCTAGCCTCTCTTGTGCCGCATAACTTTCGCCGGTACCATACACCCACCATTTACCTTCCTCAAAACAGCCACCATACCTACCTATTATGGCATTTCCATAGCCATTCTGATATATATTGCCATGCAAGCTTCCACTGTTCCATTTATTATGACACACTTCATCATTGTCATGTTGCTTTGCATGATCATGTAGTTGACATCGTATTTGTGGCAAAGACATGTTCATAATTCTTTCATACATGTCACTCTTGAATCATTGCACATCCCAGTACACCGCCGGATGCATTCATATAGAGTCATATTTTGTTCTTAGTATCGAGTTGTAATTCTTGAGTTGTAAATAAATAAAAGTGTGATGATCATCATTATTAGAGCATTGTCCCGTGTGAGGAAATAAAAAAAGAGGCCAAAGAAGCCAATAAAAAAAGAGGCCAAAGAAGCTAATGTCGGATATCGGGTTCCGGCAAAACCCTTAATATTTGAACACTGGGGTGCGCATGAAGATTCCCCCCTACCGAAACACGCCCTCAGCCTCGCCGCGATCCCTAAGCTAGCTCAACGAACTCATAGCACAAGAGACACAAGATTTATACAGGTTCAGGCCACCGTTGTGGTGTAATACCCTACTCCTATGTGGTGGTGGTGGGTTGCCTCTTGGGCTGATGACGAACATTACAAAGGAAGAACAGCCTCGCGAGGAGAGGTGTTCTTGTTCTTGGTGGATTGCTCGGGGAGGAATTGATCCGTCCCTTCTACTGTGGTGGCTAGCCCTATTTATAGAGGCCCTGGTCCTCTTCCCAAATATTGAGCGGGAAGGGATCCAACAATATATGGCCATTTTCAAAGGGGACAACTAGTACAAGCTATCCTGACTAAAGGTGGTCTTCGCCTGCCAAAGGCGCTGGTGGTGACGCCGTCTTGGGCTCCACGGTGACCTCCATCCTGCCGTCCTGCTGGTCTTGGTCTTGTTGCACCGATATGGAAACCTTTGCCTGATGCCTCGGTACTCCGCGCCTGCGCTTGCCACCTTAGCACCAAAGGGGAAACGAGGACACTACACGGGCTAGCGCCCACTTGGCACCTGTCTGGCCTTGATCGTCATGGCTTGCATCACGGGAACCTCGCAAGGTACCCCTTGCCTTGATCTCTCTGCCTCCTCGCGAGCTTGCCTGGTGAGGCTGCCCCTGAGGAGGCCTTGTGTCGTCCGCCCGACGAGGCTTGGCCCCTCGCGAGGGTCTTGAGCGTTGGTTGATGAAGACTGGCCGTACTGGGCCACTGGTGGAGCCACGCCGCGGGCTGCAGGTAGGCAAGTCTGGGGACCCCGTTCCCAGAACACTGATAGCCAAACAAAAAAAAGAAAGAAAAAGAGAGAAGGGACAATGTTACTATCTTTTTCCACACTTGTGCTTAGAAATAGCACCATGGTCTTCATGATAGAGAGTCTCTTGTTTTGTCACTTTCATATACTAGTGGGAATTCTTCATTATAGAACTTGGCTTGTATATTCCAACGACGGGCTTCCTCAAATGCCCTAGGTCTTCATGAGCAAGCAAGTTGGATGCACACCCACTTAGTTTCTTTTTGAGATTTCATACATTAATAGCTCTAGTGCATGCGTTGCATGGCAATCCCTACTCACTCACATTGATATCTATTAATGGGCATTTCCATAGCCCGTTGATAGGCCTAGTTGATGTGAGACTATCTCCTCTTTTTTTGTCTTCTCCACAACCACCCTTCTATTCCACCTATAGTGCTATGTCCATGGCTCACGCTCATGTATTGCGTGAAGGTTGAAAAAGTTTGAGAATACTAAAGTATGATACAATTGCTTGGCTGAAACCGGGGTTGTGCATGATTTGAATATTTTGTGTGACGAAGATGGAGCACAACCAAACTATATGATTTTCTAGGGATAAGCTTTCTTTGGCCATGTTATTTTGAGAAGACATAATTGCTTTGTTAGTATGCTTGAAGTATTATTATTTTTATGTCAATATTAAACTTTTGTCTTGAATCTTTCGGATCTGAACATTCATGCCACAATAAATAAAATTACATTGATAAATATGTTAGGTAGCATTCCACATCAACAATTTTGTTTTTATCATTTACCTACTCGAGGACGAGTAGGAATTAAGCTTGGGGATGCTTGATACGTCTCCAACGTATCTATAATTTTTTATTGTTCCATGCTATTATATTATCTGTTTTGGATGTTTAATAGGCATTTATATGCTATTTTATATTATTTTTGGGACTAACCTATTAACCAAGGGCCCAGTGCAGTTTTTTGTGTGCCTATTTTAGAGTTTTGCAGAAAAGGAATACCAAACGGAGTCCAAAAGGAATGAAACCTTCACAATGATCTTTCTTGGACCGAAAGCAAACCATAAGACTTGGAGATGAAGTCGGAGAGGCAACGAGGCGACCACGAGGCAGGAGGCCGCACCCCCACCCTCATGGACCCTTCGTAACTCCCCTGACCTAGTTCCTTCCCCTATATATATACTCTTATACCCTGAAAACATCGAGGAGAGCCACGAAACCACTTTTCCACTGCCGCAACCTTCTGTACCCGTGAGATCCCATCTAGGGGACTTTTCCGGCATCCTGCCGGAGGAGGATTCGATCATGGAGGGCTTCTACATCAACACCATTACCTCTCCAATGAAGCGTGAGTAGTTTACCACAAACCTTCGGGTCTATAGTTATTAGCTAGATGGCTTCTTCTCTCTCTTTGATTCTCAATACCATGTTCTCCTTGATGTTCTTGTAGATCTATTTGATGTAATACTCTTTTGCGGTGTGTTTGCCGAGATCCAATGAATTGTGGATTTATGATCAAGATTATCTATGAATATTATTTGGTTCTTCTCTGAATTCTTATATGCATGATTTGATATCTTTGCAAGTCTCTTCGAATTATCGGTTTAGTTTGGCCTACTAGATTGATCTTTCTTGCAATGGGATAAGTGATTAGCTTTCGGTTCAATCTTGCGGTGTCCTTTCCCAATGACAGTATAGGGGCAGCAAGGCACGTATTGTATTGTTCCCATCAAGGATAAAAAGATGGGGTTTTCATCATATTGCTTGAGTTAATTCCTCTACATCATGTCATCTTTCTTAATGCATTACTCCGTTCTTTATGAACTCTGTATTTTTTCTTGTTTTGTGTCAAATGTTAGCAGCTTCAATACTTTAGTACTGCATATACAGTAATGCATTTGTGCTTGTTTCCTGAAAATAGATATATACATGGTGTATATTTATGTTGTGATTTTATCAGGTCAATGTTGTTTGGCAGACAAATGTCCTCTTTTTTTAGATGTTTTCTGAACATGACAAGGAACTGAATGAGAATGAAAATGCACTTATGAGTGTAGAGGCAGAGGCATATGCAGAAGCAAGAGATGAATCGGTTTTGCGTACTATTATTGAAGATGAAGATGCCGAACCAACAGTTGTCAAAGATGCCAATCTAGAACCTCCTCAAGATGACAAGCCAAAAGGATGGAGGCAGATGACGTCAAGATTAGTAATCTGGGAGCATTTCACCAAATTTTTTGATGATAAGGGGTTAGTGAAGGAAGGAAAGTGCAAGTATTGTGACCGACCAATTCAAGCTACTACATCATGTAATGGGACAACAACAATGCGTAGGCACTTCGGTATATGCATGTGTATTCAAGTTGTTGCATTGAAATCACGTACTGAACTTGATTTGTTTGATGTCAAGTACTATGTGGTGGTGGTCTTTGGTTTTTGCTACTTGTGTATTCCATGGACGGATGTTGCTTATTATCTTCTTACTTTCTTTCAAATAGAAATTACTATGCATGCATGAATCTTGTTGCTGGACCATGAATCATGAATCTTCTTACTTGGTGTCATATGAATATTGTTACTTGCTCTCAAATGTAAACATGTACTTGTATTTTGTTACTTGATGCTGCATGTACTGGTACTTTCTGCTCTCAAATATAAACATGTATTGGTACTGGAAGTAACATGAATATGAGTTGTAGCAAATTAATTTGGTCTATTTGGTCGGGACCGAAGACCGAATAGTAAAGACCGAAGACCGAATGGTGAAAAACCGAAAAGACCAAAATTATTTCTGTCTTCAATTTTGGAAGACGGAATTATTGGAAAACCGAAAAGACTGAACCGAACAAACCGAAAAGACTGAACGCCCAGGGCTAACGGTAACGATCATGGTCCCAACCCCATTATGCATCTTCATATTGATCTTGGGTGTGCATAGGCGCATATTTGTGTGTGTTTGTACTATGTTTCCCGACACTATGGAGATCCCACTGATGCTCCACAAGATCATCTTGAAGTTGGATTTGGACTTCTTAGTTCTCGATGGTGCGATGCACTATGAGGAATCTATGTATCATGTTTGCATCATGCTCCAACTCAAAAGGATCCCCATTGGACATCTACCAACAGTTCTCTGGCATGCCTCTCTCGTCTTCAATGACCATGTTATGCAGGATGATGCAACATGCCTTGATTTGCCATAGGACCTTGGGGTTCCAATAGTCGGCAGGGCCATGAATGATGCCAAAGCACTACTGAAGCACACTGAAAGGTCTCTCCACATCCTTCCTTGTCAACTCTTGATGCATTGCAACGTGAGATCTCTTGTTACCTTTAGTGTTCGAGATTGTTTCTACTTGTGAGCTTCGTTGGGATTTCCTCGAAGATGAGAGGATGGTGCAGTATAGTAGAGATAAGTATTTACCTCAGTTAAGACCAAGGTTATCAATCCAGTAGGAGAACCACACAGAACCTCGTTAGGAGCACATGCACACACAAAAGCAAATACTTGCACCCAATGCGGTCAAGAGGGTTGTCAATCCCCTTGGCAGTTAATTGCAAGGATCAAATCTCGTAGTGGTAGATAGATACAATAAAATACTGAACAAAATAAAAGAAATAAAATTGCAGCATGTATTTTTGGATTTTATATATGATAAAAGTAGACCCGGGGCCATACTTTTCACTAGAGGCTTGTCTCTCGAACACATAATATATGGTGGGTAAACAAATTATTGTTGGGCAATCGATAGAAAAGCGCATAGTTATGATGATTCAATGTAATGATCATGTATATAGGCATCGACCGCTATCCAGCATGCATCTAGGGTATTAAGTATAAAACAGATTAACACCTTAAGCAAGATGACATGATGGATACAAAGTAAATCTAAGCAATATGAATAAACCCCATCATTTTATCCTGAATGGCAACAATACAAATACATGTCCTTTCCCTTTCTGTCACTGGGATGGAGCACAGCAAGATTGAACCCATCACAAAGCACATCTCCCATTGCAAGATAAATCAATCTAGTTGGCCAAACCAAATGGATAGATTGGAGAGGAATACAAAGCTATAAAAATCATGCATAATAACTAAATAGAAGACTCAAATATTTCTCATGAATATTCAGATCCTAAACCCACAATTCATCGGATCCCAACAAACACACCGCAAAAGAGAATTACATTGGATAAAACTCCAAGAAGATTAAGGAGAACATGGTATTGAAGATCAAAGAGAGAGAAGAAGCCATCTAGCTACTAGCTATGGACACGTAGGTCTGTGGTGAACTACTCATGCATCATCGGAAGGGCAGTAGGGTTGATGTGGAAGCCCTCAGTGATCGATTCCCCCTCTGATAGAGTACCAAAAAAGCCCTCCAGATGGGATCGCGGAAGAACAAAGACTTGCGGCGGTGAAGAAAAGTGTGTCAGGTGGCTCTCTATTGGTTTCCCAACATTTGAGAATTTATAGAAGTGTAATTTGGTCAGACAGAACCACGAGGGGCCCACAAGGTATCCTGGTGTGCCTACCCGCTAGGCGCATCAGGTTGCCTTGTCGTCTCCTTGTTTGCCTTCTGGTCTCCTCCCAAAGCTTGTAGGGTCTCTCTTGTCTAGAGAAAATCGTCAAAAAGTGTCATAGCATTTGGATTCCATTTGTACTGATTTCTTGGAAAATAAAAAACAGGCAAAAAAACAGCATCTGGCACTTGGCACTAGGTTAATAGGCTAGTCCCAGTAAATGACATAAAATAGTATGTAATTGCTTATAAAACATCGAAGATTGATACTATAATAGCATGAAACAATAAAAAAATTATAGATATATTGGAGATGTATCAATTGTATTGACAAATGTGACCCATGAAGGATTTATGCCTTCTACAAGGTAGTAACCCATCTTATGAGCATTGAAAACATAGTTTCAAGGTGGAGCATCTTTGGCAACAAGTCTAGTGAACAGTGGTGATCTAGACAACATATTCAGGTCATTGTGGGAGCCAAGAAATGCAAAGAATGAATGCCAAATCCATAGATCCTCCGATACAATAGCCTCAAGAATGATAGCTCAATCATTGCAGTGGCCTTTGTAGTTACCTTTCCACCTGGCTGGACAATTCTTCCATGTCTAGTGCATGTAGTCAATTGATCCAAGCACCCCAGGTCATCCTCATTCTTCACTCAAAGCCAAAAACTTTCTCGGTATCTTCATCATTGGGTGCCTTCAAGTACTTTGACCCAACGATCTCAATCATGGCTTTTATATACCTTAGAACGACCTCCAAGATTGTATCTTCTCCAATTCGGACATAGTCATTAATGACACTCGAACAACAGTGATACACTTCATCAAAGGGATCACACTTAATCTCTTCGGATGCACTCCTCCTGAGTTCGAACCAATAATCGTGCTTCTCCACGACTTTTGCGATGGTGAGAAAGAGACTCGTGTGCATCCGAAATCGCCAGCAAAAATACTTCTCCAAATAGGTTGGATTGGGGGTTGGAATAGTCTCTCTTAATCTTTGCATGTCCCTCAACTCTATCTCGGTTGATGTATATATGACCGAATTGTGATTCTCTTTTGGCTAGTGAAAATCCTCGTTGAAGATCATGCCAATGGCCACTTCGAAGTCATCATCATATTCTTCCTCCCCCTCTGACAACGAGTCCTCAAGGATCACCCCCCTCAACCTCTTTGTCTTAACTAGAAGTGACTCAGTTCATCAATTGACAAAAGAGAAAATGAGATGAAAAGGAACAAAAAACTATCATAGGAAAACCACTGAACACTGGAAGGGCGGTGAAGGTGTTACACCCGTGACGTTTAGAAGCTGCCAGTAGTTGGCAGGTCTTTGAGATGGCCAATAGTGGATGGATTGGCTCGGAGTAAGAAGATTCAGTGTGTCCTTTCGATGACAGGATTGATAATTCGGCAGTAGCAATGGAGCTGGATTCCGGCAATGGCAGCGACTGGCGACCCTCTAAGAGGGCTGAGGAGGCAGCGGGGTATAGGCAAAGGCACTATTTATTGGATGGAAGCAACACCAATGAAAACGCAGCGCGAGCATAGGGGAGAGGCCAAAAATTTTGCTCTATGGGTGGTCAGCCGAGTTAGGAATCAGGGATAGCACGAAGGATAAAATTTTCTCCTCTAACATGATAGGAGTTTGGTTATGTGCCGGTTAGAAGAAGAAAACATAGTTTATCTTCTTCTAACACTGGAGAGGGGATCATTAGAGATGCTCAAAGGCCAACAATCTAAGCCTCTAAGTCATATCAGGCATTCAACCCCCCCTCTTTCTTTCCTTTTATAGTATCATTGCGATAATCTCATTATGATCGAGCCCCTAAGATTCAAAGGGACTTTGGTTGTATGGGTACGATATTGCGCTTTCTCTGATAAACCCTTAGTTTGTTTTGAGCACAAGATATATAATCTAGGCTCGATTGGTCCCGATTTAGGGGGCAACACAATACAAAGCCCAAATATTCATGACATACACACACACATAGTCCAGATCACATGAACAACAACATATACTCGAACAAGCAGAATGTATATTTAATATTTCTTGCAGATGAAGTTCACAATAGGTATCGTTTACCAATTACCACCAAGGATGCATATTAGTATCTTACGCGAGCAATTCTTAAAATTGAGGGGCAAAAACTGAAGAGTGATAACACTTTGAAGAATAGTTCAGATCGAATCACCAAAATTCTAGTGAGGATTGAGGACAATGGTTTGGGTGTCGATGCTTCGGGCGCCTAGAATGCCAGGATCACTTCAGTCCATCGTTGGGAGGTAAATGCGGTGAAAACTTCTCATGGTCAGCTTCCTACGACAGGTAGGACACTTCTTCTGTGCCTGGATGGAGGCCTCGATGCACTTCTGGCAGAAGATGTGGCCACAGATAGTTGATGACGCATCGACCAACTCATTCTTGCAGACTGGGCAGCTGAACTTCGGTTCCCTTGGGAGATCCTTTATAGGAGGCGTCGGGTGTGCCTCTATCACCTTGGGCTGCAGTGTTAAATAAATCTTTAGGGATATATTAACTATCACATTTGCTATGTGTAAATCATAGTGTAGAGTTCTTACGAGGTTGTTGTTGTTGGACTCTGTAGACCAATCATGTTGTATAGGGTTTATCCCCAGAGACAGTATGGTGTTCACATGCTCATGAGGAGCTCCCCCTGGAAAGAATACAATACATGCCAAGTTATTAACTAGTATATAGGCCAGGAAAACTGGGAAAGAAAACCTCCAAGACAGAATAGTATGTCTGATTCAAAATGTCAATATGTCATACATGATTGTGGGATTACATTGTGGGGCAGATCATTGTGATATCACATTTCTAACTGATACAATTAATGGCATACTCATTTTTTTGGGAAATTAAGAGTCTGAAAGAGCATAATGTCGATTATGATAATACAACTTTCAGGTTAACATTTTAAAGCGCTTTTGTCATATAATAGCTGCCTAGTGGATCCCCCCTAAAAACACGAGGTAGACTCTGAAAAATGTGGTGTTTCTTCAACATATTCTTCACACATAATGAACTTCATTTTTGTCCAATATGCTGCTAGCTATTGGATTTGTAGGCTAGAAGCCCAGGCAAGGCTACACAATAATTTCAACTTAAGGTTAGTAAAACTATTTGTACCTGGCAGCGAGGTACCCATGGTGGCACTCTGTGGAACCAAGCCTGCACTAGAAGAAGGACCCATGTTGTGTGTTACATAAGACATTCTAGAAGTTCCACTTGCACCTTGGGTGATACAGCCAGGTGAAGATGCTAGTTGTCCTGAGGATTGTTGGCTTTGTTGCTGTTGTTGGTACTTATGAGCAGCCAAGAACCGGAGAGCAAAGTACAAGTGCGGCTGAATTGGCCCCTTTGCCATATTGCAGTACTCCGTCTGCCCAAAAGACCAGAAATATCAGCAGATATAACATGCATGATTAACCGGTAAGGTTTCATTTTGATAAGAAATCAGCTTGCTCGATCGAAAACCAAAGGTACAAATGAAGAAGGAAATACAGGTACACCTTGTTTGGGTGTTTCCTAAACAAGATTTCCTCGAGCCTGCTCGCGACCTCTGGCACCTGGCGCTGCCATTCATCCGTCCTTGGTTTCATTCGTATATACTCGATTCTGCCAATTCAAGAGCAACTATATTAGATCTAGGCTATTAAATTTGATCATAAAACTTATTTTGGATCAGAGGGAGCATGATTTTTCTCGAAGTGTTATACTCATTCCCAATCGGGGCAAAGAAAAGCAATGGGGTCTTACAACTTCTGTCGGATCATGTGGCGCATCAGCACAAATTGGGGATCGACACCTGCGACGAGGCCTGCCACATCCTGCGTCTGCGGTTGCTGCGGCGGCATCCCACCGGCGGCACCAGCGGCCTGACCCATCAACACCGTCTGTTGCATGTTCATCTTCGCAGGAGGGGGTAGGACCGTAAGGTAGGACGGGTCACATATATAGGAGGAGCAAGATATGTAGGGGATGAACTTGACCAACGGTGGACTACCCGAGCCTCAAAGGTCATCCTGAGCTAGCAGCATGCTTCCGAGCCTGGGTAATTAGTAATTACCTTTGGCGTCATATTACTACCTGCCAAAAGTAGCATCACCGAGTTACTTCTTGCCAGAATCCGCCCTATGGCCGGTGCCACGTGGTAGATCTTTTTTTACTTGAGTTCCATGCATCGCTCTCAGTGTCCTGGGATCGAGGTACCTAGGCCTGCCAGCCTGTGGCCCAACGCTGGCCCATCAATGGCCTGGTGTGGATCAGCTATAACACCCCATGGACAAGACCCTCGCGAGGGCCCCCTGGCCTCGCGAGGCGGGTGTTGGTGTCAAAACCGGCGGATCTCGGGTAGGGGGTCCCGAACTGTGCGTCTAGGCGGGTGGTAACAGGAGACAAGGGACACAATGTTTTTACCCAGGTTCGGGCCCTCTCGATGGAGGTAAAACCCTATGTCCTGCTTGATTAATATTGATGATATGGGTAGTACAAGAGTAGATCTACCACGAGATCAAGGAGGCTAAACCCTAGAAGCTAGCCTATGGTATGATTGTTGTAATGTATGTTGTCCTACGGACTAAAGCCCTCCGGTTTATATAGACACCAGAGGAGGCTAGGGTTACATAGAGTCGGTTACAATGGTAGGAGATCTACATATCCGTATTACCAAGCTTGACTTCCACGCCAAGGAAAGTACCATACGGACACGAGCCGGAGTCTTCAATCTTCTATCTTCGTAGTCTTGGAGTCCGGCGGATAATGATAGTCCGGCTGTCCGGACACCCCTAGTCCAGGACTCCCTCAGTAGCCCCTGAACCAGTCTTCAATGACGATAAGTCCGGCGCGCATAATGTTCGGCATTGCAAGGCGGTTTCCTCCCTTGAATAATCCAGAGAAGATTATGTACACCTAGGATAGTGTCCGGCTCTGCAAAAATAATTTCCACATTCCGCCGTAGAGAGAATAAAATATATACACTAGCTCAATCTGCTGAAGTATTATGCGGCGTGACATCACACCGCAACCAAGCCTTTGTTTGAATCGTTTTTTACTATACCACCTCAGCACGTTTAGCGAAGCGGTTTCCTTGGCACGTCCTGTCGAAGCAGAGATCGTGTTCCCCTTATTCCAGGATCCTCATCAATACGGACGTGGGTAACCCAACCGCGCCATTGATGGTGGCGCTTGGGAGATAAGCGAGTTTTACCAGGCTGGTGGGGGACGCATAGTTTTCGTCCGCCTATATATAAGGGATAAGGATCCACCTTCTCACCTACGCCTTCTTCCTCCTTTGCTTATCCATCTCCGCGCACTCAAGCTCCAACGCCCAAGCTTGCGCATCTCGCCTCGACCTTCTCCGAATATGTCCGGAGCGGGAGGTAAATGGTTAGCCTCCACCGCTAAGTAGGAGGACATCACCAAGCTGCGCAGCGCCGGATATCTTTCCAGCGATATCGCGCATCGGCTGCCCGACGAGGGGCAGCTCATCCCTACCCCTGGGCCTCATGAGAGGGTCGTCTTCCTCCCCCACTTCCTCCGCGGACTGGGCTTTCCGCTCCATCCATTCGTCCGGGGCTCATGTTTTACTATGGCCTGGATTTCCACGATCTGGTGCCGAACTTCATCCTCAACATCTCGGCGTTTATCGTCGTGTGTGAGGCCTTCCTCTGCATCTGGCCCCACTTCGGCCTGTGGCTCAAGACCTTCAACGTCAAGCCGAAGGTTGTGAAGGGCACGCAAGCGGAATGCGGAGGCGCCATGTTGGGCAAATTGCCCAACGTCCCATGGCTCGAAGGGACCTTTGTGGACTCCGTCAAGGGGTGGCAATCGGGGTGGTTCTACATCACCGAGCCGCGCAAGCCCACATGGGCGGCGGCCCCCGAGTTTAGATCTGGCATCCCCACGCAGCTCACCTCACGAAAGAGAAGGGCTTGCGGTGGGGCAATCCGTGGAGGTGGCGGGACTCGAGCCTGCATCAAGAAGATGGTGAGCAATAAGCTCGGGCTTGTCGGCGTGGTCCAAGTCATGCTCATCCGTGGATTCTCCCATGCCAAGAACGGGCATTCAATTTGTGGGAGTTCAATGCTGAGCAGCACCAGCGCTAAGCGGGCTCTTGATACAACATCTGAAGGCGCTGAAGGGTGCTGTTCAAGGCGCTGGTTTCCTGCATCATGACGGAAGATCGCGGATTCAGCTCGCAGATGTCAAGCCGACGGGTAAGTGATTCAACCCCATCACGGGACACTTGTGATAATTAAATTAACTTTGATGGGGTTTCATTCGCCTCTTCCTTTGACAGAATGGATGGAGAAGGCCAAGCTGCTTATCAGCCCGGCTCCCATGCCGAAGACCAGTGGGCGCCCGCTTAACAGGGGCTGCTGGTTCCGCACCGCACGTGGTGCGGAGAAGAAGGCCAAGAAGGTGGCCGCGGGGACTCGAAAAGTTCTCGCAATCAGGCGTCGATTCTGACGAGGACTCCTCCCGAAGACGAGGAGGAGGAGTATTCTCTCCGGAGGAGGAGAGAAGAAGAGGAAGGCTTCCCCAATCGGGAGGCGAAGGGTCAAGAGGGAGAACTATCCCCGGACAGTTTCGCCAACATCAGCGTTGGCGAGGATGAGTGGCCTCAAGGGCGAGCGTCCGCGAGATCGTAAATATCCGGATCCTTGCTGTGTAATTTCTTTTATGTCGCGTAGTATCCTTCTAACGCCGCATTACGCCTCGTAGTCCGGCCAATGATGATCTCCCGACTCATCGAAGCGGGTCATTAGCCTCGTCGGATGTGAATTCCATCCCGATCGCTCTACCCCACGCCACCGACGAGGACGCCGAGGTGGGATCCCAAAGAGGACCCATCGGGAGGAGGCTCGGAGGCGCCGTCAGCAGCCTCCGGACTTTGTGCGGACTCTACATCGAGAACCCGCAGATGGTTCGAGTCCGCAAGCGGCCTTCGAAAGAAGGGCAGGGCGGTGACGCCGGGCGGCCTCCGTCCAACCGGGCGCGGATAACTTTGTTGGAGGCGCTTAAAGGCGCTTCCATCGAGGAAGAACACCGCACTATCATGAGTGCGGTGATTTTGAAGGTTCAGCTCGCTAAGAACGGGCTGACCGAAGCCTGCAGCAGCCTTCTAACAGGCTTTGAGGTAAGAAGTTAAAATTATATAATGTAATACCGCATAGACAGTAGCCCTCGATGCTTAGTTCGGTGTTCGAAAGAAAAACCTGACCGAGGATCTAACAAGATATCTGTGAGGTTGCCTAAACTATGTCAATATGGGTTTGCGAGGCTGCGCTGCTGACCTCTGCCGCGTTAACAAATGGAGGTCGAGGTGTTGAAGAAGGATCTCGGCGGTCCGAGCAAGAGCTCGGCCATGCCAAGAGGCAGCTCGAGGAAAAAGAAGGTGAGTAACACCACTTTGAATGAGTACCTTCCAGAAAAGGATTTTGGTTGCAAATAAAATTAACAAGGATAATATGTGTATTGCAGGGGCCACTAACGAGGTGGCAGCCACGAAGGATCTTTGTCCGCGTCAGCGCAAGGCGGCCGCTGAACGGGCAACTGGCGAGAAAGGCAAGAGGCACGGGTGGCGGAAGTTCGGCAAGAGCTCCAGGCTCTCATGGAAAAGCATGAGAGTTTGGACCGTGACTCCAAGACTCGAGAGTCGAGCTTGCCTCGGATCTCGAAAGTGCCAAGTCCGCCAAGGCCGAGGCCCATAAGGCCCTTCAGGAAGTTGAGGACATTAAGAAGATAGCGGCGGGTAAGGCATTTTTCATGCAAAGCAGGCATGTTAATGTGAACTACCTGATACTTACCCGAATTCGGAGCTCTCCAGGGGCGTTTGCAGATCTGCCGCGTAGTGCGTCTGATGCCGCCGCATTCTATCATGGCGAGGAGGGAGCTCGACGGAGAAGGTCTTACGGTCTCGGTACTCGAGGCCGGCCATCCGTGCCCCCAGCGACCACAGAAGCAGCTGGTCGAACTCCACAAGGTAGCCGAGGAGGCCATGAAGGGCCTCATAGTCCGGTGTGGCCTAGGCAGGCCATGCACGGGAGCTACTTTGGCCTCGTCAGCGGGCTGGTGGATGCATGCCCAGGCTGGATGTAGTCAAGCGCTCCGCTTTGTATTGAAGGCGCTCGTCGGGCCCTTGCCCGCATAAAGGTGCAATGGGGCAAATTGGATGCGAGAAGCTTCTCACGGACCTTGCGCCATTGGGCAAGGAGTATCGCACACCGGAGAAGTATTATAAAATTGTCTGAAGGGAGCTGTGTGATATTGCGATGAGTGCTCCCAAATGTAATCTTTAGTGAACTCGCTGTGTATTTATCATGTGCGCTGAAAACTTCGTTCATATGCGCCATGAGCAACGCTTGTTTAATTTAAAATATTACCTTCATGCGGCCGTTTGTAAAATCGAGAGATGGCAAGTCGTTGGCTTCAGCCCCAAGCCACAAGTCTTTGGGGTGTTCGGGATAAACTTGAGCACTCTTGTTCCCATTTTGGGTCCATCTAGGAGGCGCTCAACACGACGAACAAGTCAACCGACTTATAATGCTTGAACACTCTCACTTAGCCATAGAATTCTATAATTTTAAATTTGGTGAAGCCCCGGTATTCGGAAGACCGAATCAGGGCGCTATCCACGCCTTCATCGGACATTATTTGGAACTTCGCTCAAGCGGCGTGAGTCTTTAAGGACCGAAAAAACCTCTCGAACAGCGGCCGGTCTCTCGCCTTATCATGCCGATCAGTTTTAGCTTTCTCCACGAGGCGCTCGCCCGGCTCAACAGGCGCAATCGCGATGGTTCTCCAGTGCCACCTTAGCCGCGAGCGGGCGTAAGGCACCAAAACATGGGAGCCGGGCAAACCCAACTATTGACCCAAGACATGATTGAGCCGATTCATATAATGCTATAAGTTCGGGTGCCGCACTTGTGAAAGTGTTAGGACTTTATCACACCATAATTTGGGGAATGAAGCCCTGGCGTATTCGGCCGTACCAAAATATCTGGTGCAAGATGTCATGTAATGAACATATATATAAAAGATAATGCAATTGCAATAAAAGGTGCTGCATTATTTATGAAAGAGATTCGCTAGTAAAGCGAACTGATACAAATAGTGCGATAAGCAAGGGATTTGGACTAAATAAACATGTCCCCCTCCGAGGATGAGCTGCAGACTTGGTGTATATAATCGAATTTAATGCTCGTAATTGCGACCACCGAGTGTTAAATCGCGGCCTTCTTTAGTCCATTTGTTGCATCATGAGTTCAAGTGGTTCGCCACGGACAGGCTTCAGTAAGCGAGTCTGTGTACATAAAAAGAAGAAGAAAAATAAAATAAAATAAGGGGGGCATACTTGTGAGCCCCCGGTGTGGTCGAACCTCACTCTGGGTCCGTTGTGATCGTGCCCCCTCCCCTGTGCCCATGGTATCTCCAAAGCGTAATGGTGTACGCGGAGTGTCATTCTTGCGATCATGCGCGGGCGAGGTTGGGGCCGCATTACTCTGCTGCGCTCGATCGTGCTGGTGGTCTTGGTTGGCATTGCTCGGGCGCTTTGTCTGTATCCGGCCTTTTAGCGCCGGACTTGAGAATTGCCTTAGAAGGCTGCTCAGATTCGCCGCGAGCAGCCAGTATGTTCCTCCGTTCGGAGGGCGTTCCGTATTCCGTTGGTGTGATGACTCCACGAGGGCTGGCATCTTGAGCTTTAGGTATGCATAATGCGGCACCGCATTGAATTTTACAAACGCGTTCGTCCGAAAGCGAGCGTGATAGCCGCTGCGAAATGGGACTATGTCGAAGATTAACTCTTCGCTCCGGAAATTATCCGGGGATCCGAAGACCACTTCTAGTGTGACTGAGCCTATACAGTTGGCTTCCACTCCTGGGATGACACCTTTAAAGGTTCTCTTTGTTGGTTTAATCCTTGATGGGTCTATGCCCATTTTGCGCCTTGTATCCCGATAAAGCAGGTTAGAGCTCTGCCGCCGTCCATCAGGACTCTCGTGAGGTGAAATCCATCGACGATTGGGTCTAAAACCAATGCGGCGAATCCGCCATGGCGTATGCTGGTCGGATGGTCTCTTCGATCGAAAGTGATCGGACAAGAGGACCATGGATTGAACTTTGGGGCGACTGGCTCCATCGCATAGACGTCCCTTAGTGCGCGTTTCCTCTCCCTCTTGGGTATGTGGGTCGCGTATATCATATTCACCATCCGCACTTGTGGGGGGAAACCCTTCTGTCCTCTGTTGTTCGGCGGTCGGGTCTCTTCCTCGTCGTCGCTGTTTAGCCACTTGTCATTGTTTTCGACAATTAACTTGCCGGCCTGCTTGAACACCCAGCAATCTCTATTGGTGTGATTAGCTGGCTTTTCAGAGGTGCCATGTATCTGCCATAAGCGGTCGAGTATTCGGTCCAGATTGGACGGACCCGGAGTGGTTCTTTTAAATGGCTTGTTCCGCTGACCGGGTTTAGAGCCTTGGAATCCGGCATTGACTGCCGTATCCTCCTTATCGTCGCCGTTAATGCGGTGCTTGTTTTTGTTTCGACGTGACCTGTCGTTGTTGTCCTTGGTATCCGGACTGCCAGAATTTTACGGAGGTTGTTGCTACGGGCTAGCCAGCTGTCCTCTCCAGCATAGCGGGTCATTAACGATGTGAGGGCTGCCATGGATTTGGCTTTTCCTGCCCCAGTGCGGGCTAGCCATTCGTCCGGATGTTATGTTTGAAGGCTGCAAGGGCCTCTGCATCCGGACAGTCGACAATTTGGTTTTTCTTTGTCAAGAAATGTGTCCAGAATTGTCTGGCCGATTCGTCTGGCTGTTGAATAATGTGGCTTAGGTCATCGGCGTCTGGTGGTCGCACATATGTTCCCTGGAAGTTGTCGAGGAATGCGGCTTCCAGGTCCTCCCAGCACCCAATCGACTCTGCGGGCAAGCTGTTTAGCCAATGCCGAGCTGGTCCTTTAAGCTTGAGTGGGAGGTACTTGATGGCATGGAGATCATCACCGCGGGCCATGTGGAAGTGGAGAAGATAATCTTCGATCCAAACCGCGGGGTCTGTTGTGCCATCGTAAGATTCGATGTTTACGGGTTTAAACCCTTCGGGGATCTGATGATCCATTACTTCGTTAGTGAAGCATAGAGGGTGTGCGGCGCCCCTGTATTGAGCAATATCGCGACGCAGCTCGAGAGAGTTATGTCTGCTGTGTTCGGCCCGGCCGGGATTATTGTATCCGGCGCGACGGTATTCGTCGTGGGTCATAGGGCGCCCACGTGATCCGTAGATGGATCTGGATTGCCTTGCCTTGTCCTCCAATATATCTCGCAAGTTCGGCGCGTTCCCTCTTGGCTTCGTACTTTTGGAGCGATGCGGGTACTTATCTTGGTGGGGGCTGGATGCCTCTGTCACGACCACGGGTGGTCGGTCGACCATATCGTCTTGCCGGTGATGGAGGTATGTATGCTTCCTCCTCTAATCGGGGATCAACTTGCGTCTTGGGTAACTTTTGGAGGCGTTCGAGTTTATACTCTTGACGCGAGGACCTCGGTCCATCGATCGGCCAGCAGATCTTGATCAGCTTGGAGCTGTTGCTGCTTTTCTTTAGGCTGTTTGTTTGTGGCGATATGCTGCGCTTGAAGCGCTCTTGTTCGACGGGATCCTCAGTGCAGCGAATTCATCATCGTTGAAGCTTGCTTCGTCTTGAGGTAGGCATATAGTTATGATCCTCAACCTCTTAAATGCCGCCCTCTTATGAGGGCTTGCTTCGCATCCTCTGCTACTGAGTCTTCTTTGGAGGGGATTGTCTTTGGCACTCTCGGAGTATTATTAGCTCTGTGCCGGAATCTCCATTCTTGCTGTGGCAGGATTTAGAGCGGCGCCGCTGACGTCGGCGTTTGGGCTGCTTCTTTAGAGAATCTGCCTCCGCTACTTCTTCGCCATCCCCGTCTTTTGGGGTGTCCACCATATATATGTCGTATGGCGAGGTGGTCTTCGATGCCACGTGGCGCTGGTTCTGTTAAATCTCCGGCATCGCCGTCCATAGCGTCGATGTCGTCGGAGTCGTAGTCTAGCATGTCGGTTAGATCATCGGCAGTGGCTACAAAGTGGGTGGTGGGTGGGCTCGATTTTCTTCGTCGTCGTACCCCAGCCATCCCGCCATGGTCGGCCAGACTCTGCGATAACGAGAGATGCTTTAGTGAGTTCAGGATATCGCCAAAAGGCGAGTATTGAAAAGATGTCCGCGGCGGTGAATTCCATAACCGCGCCCAATCCGGATCAATTGGTAGGGCGCGGGAGGTTGAGTCCGCGAGTCGGCGCCTTGGAATCACGAGTTTGCGAGGACAAGATCGGTGTTCGGCTCCATCGCCGTGGATGTTGAAGCCCCGGTGGCGTCTATCCACCGCCCTCGATATAGGCGATCGGCTCGGGCTAATGGCGGAGCGGATCCGGTCTTGCCACCGGGCGCTGTCGATGGCGAACCTAGATCATGCCCGTCGTCACAGTGTGGCGCTCTTGGCTATAGCTCGAGTCCATCGAAGATCAAGTCTCCGCGGACATCGGCCGTGAAGTTTAAGCTTCCGAATCTGACCTGACGGCCAGGGGTGTAGCTTTCGATCTGCTCCAGATGGCCAAGTGAATTGGCCCGTAGTGCGAAGCCGCCGAATACGAAGATCTGTCCGGGGAGAAAAGTCTCACCTAGTACAGCGTTGTTGGTTGAAGATGCCATCAAGCCTATCGGTGACGACACAGAGGAACTCTCAATGAAAGCACCAATGTCGGTGTCAAAACCGGCGGATCTCGGGTAGGGGTCCCGAAACTGTGCGTCTAGGCGGATGGTAACAGGAGACAAGGGACACAATGTTTTTACCTGGTTGGGCCCTCTCGATGGAGGTAAAACCCTCGTCCTGCTTGATTAATATTACCGATATGGGTAGTACAAGAGTAGATCTACCACGAGATCAAGGAGGCTAAACCCTAGAAGCTAGCCTATGGTATGATTGTTGTAATGTATGTTGTCCTGGGACTAAAGCCCTCCGGTTTATATAGACACCGGAGGAGGCTAGGGTTACAGTCGGTTACAATGGTAGGAGATCTACATATCCGTATTACCAAGCTTGCCTTCCACGCCAAGGAAAGTACCATCCGGACACGAGCCGGAGTCTTCAATCTTCTATCTTCGTAGTCTTGGAGTCCGGCGGATAATGATAGTCCGGCTGTCCGGACACCCCCTAGTCCAGGACTCCCTCAGCGGGCGACATCAAGACCTCTAGAGGAGCGGCCTCTTCAGGCTGCCTCCCGAGGAGCGGATATTTCTATGCAGGTACCCGGCCTCACGAGGCCGTGATGACATGAGCCATGACAATCGTGGCCAGGCAGGCGCCAGTAGGCGCAGAAGAGGCAATTTCCCAACGATGCTAATGGAGCAAGGACGAGCGCGGGTTCCTGAGGAGCCCTCCAAAGGTTTCCATTCTGGTGTAACAAGACCAAGACCGCTGGCTCAGTAGGATGGATGTCATCGCCGAGCCCACTGCTGCGTCACGACCAGAAGCTTTGCAGGCGAAGACCACCTTTCGTGAGGATAAGATGTACTATTTGTTCCCTTTCGAATTGGCCACTATATATGTGGATCCCTCCTGCCTAAGTTTTGGAGGAATAGGACCGAGGCCACTATAAATATAGGTTAGCCACCACCGTAGAGGGGGATCGATTCCACCTTCATCACCAAAGCCCTCCTGAGGCTGCTCGACCACTGTACTAGTTCATCCTCAGCCTCCCCGTGAGGCCAATTCACCACAAAGAAGGAGTAGGGTTTTACACCGCAAGGTGGCTAGAACCTGGGCAAACTGCCACGTTCATCTTCTTCCCCCCCCCCGCTCGCGTGTGCTCGACGTAGCTAGGCTGTAGAGTGACAAGCAAAGACTTGAGGGGTTGAGATCTTCGCACACACCCTAGAGTACAAGCATTATTGGGTCTGCGGAGCCCGGAATCTGACATTTGGCGCGCCTGGCGAACCTACGGCCTCCGCTTCGCGGGCCTCCTTGGCTTCGGCGGCCTCCTTACTGCTCTCCGTGGCGGCGGCTTTAGCCCGACCCCAGGCCATCTCGATGGCTATGTTGGCCTGAAGCCACCCCGAGACAAGCCCCATGCGCTCCCTTGCGAGGCACCTGTCGGCATTCTCAAGATCGGCCTTAATCTGACCGAGTGTGACGATGGCTTCCTCCAGGGCCTCGGGCCTAGCAAGGGGGCCATAGTTCGCCAGCACAAGGGACTGGCGAGGAGGCAGCACCGACGTGTCAACCGGCTCCACGACCAAGGAAGTGGCGGCATGGACGGCTCGGGGTGCTGAAGGCTCCGAGCCCCTTCGGGAATGACGAGGGCGGATGGCTTCATAGCCTGCTGGCCTGCGGGGGCTAGCTCCTCCTGAGGCTACATTACCACGCCCACGGGGGCTCGCTCCATCGCGAGGGGGCAAGGGATTGCCTCTTCCGCCCGTGCAGGGTCTGTTGCGGCCTCGACATGGGGTGCCGTCCCTTGAGCCCCGGCGTCCTCGACGAACGTTCCTCTAGACGGCGGTGTCAAGGCGCCTGGGGCAGGTGGAGCACTCGAAAGATCAGGCGCGGCACCCGAGCGCTCAGAGGCTACGCCAAGCTGGCCCGATGCGTTGCCGCGCCCACCACGGCCATGACCAGAGGCTGACGACGCCCTAAGGGCTGGGGGCTCCTTCGGCTCTGCACTCTCCTTCCTCTTCTTCATCATGACGCCCAGTCAGGGTGTCAGGAGGGAAGCACTCTAGGCACTGTTGCAATCTATGCTTAATACAAGAGCAAGGCAGATCACTTACTCAGGAGGGTCGACCCACGTCCTCTTATTCTCCTTCCTGGCCAGGGCAGGGGCGCCCCCGCTTCTCCTTGATGCAGCCCTGGTCGCACTCTAGGGGTTGGCAGGGCGCTCCTTGGCCGGCCTTGGCATGGTGCTGCCGCCTGGAGAGGCGTGATGGCCGTGCTGAGGGGCCATGACCGGCTGGGCCATGGCAGCACCAGCAGCGGCCACCCCTTCTTCAGCTTGCTGGCCAGGCGGGGACGGGACCGATGCCGCATCCACCTTGTCAATGTGCGGGGAGACCTCCGGGGCGAGCATAGCTGCGCCCTTCTTCGGGGTCGCCCGATTGGACGCTGCTAATGGCTAGGGGGTAGGCCTTGACCTCCTGAGGACCCTGGAGGAGCGCGAGGAGTCCCGCTCCTCCACGGTCGGGGGCTTGTTGGTGTCGTCATCGTCTTTGAGCCTATGGAGGAGCTCACTCTGTGATGGAGGAGATACCCCCTCTACATCATCGTCCTCGGTCATCTTTGAGTCCTCGACACCGCCGTTGTTGCCGGACGACACCGCATGGGGGAATTGGGGTGCTCGGGAGGCAAAAGCCCCAGCTCATCGAAGGCGGGCATGGCAGCAACCAACTCCTGCCAGTCATCACGCTGGTAAAGCGGGACGTAGTCTGCGGGGAGGTCTCCCAGGTCACCGTCAAGTAGGATGGCCATGGCCTTGTCCAGCTCCTCACCCGTCAGGCTGGCAGGGCGGAGCCTGATGTCGTCATGCACGCCCTGAAACTCCCACATGGTCCGCGTGTGCGATTGGAGCAGCGCCAGGCGCTGCGTCCGGAACTCCTTCACCAACACATCTCCCGTCAGCCGCTTTGCCTCCATGTCCTAGTCTATCTTCACCAGGACGGGTGCTGCACTGGGGTCGGTAAGCTTGGCGTGGCCCCACCTCTCGAGCCATTCAGGCAGCTCGGACGGAGGCAACAACGATGGGTTAAGGCCATTGGTGTCCAGGAAGACCCAGCACGCGGTGCCGGAAGCCATCCACCTTCTTCCCGGCCTTTAGGATGACGTTCCCCTTGTGGACCGCAACGAAGGACATGCAGCCAGAGCGCTGCATCAGATCATGCATCCGCAGGCTGAAGAAATGGTAGGGAAGTGGCACAGAGGGCCTCACGCCCACAAAAGCCTCACAGTAAAAAGCAAAGATGGAAAAGAGGAGGATGGAGTTGGGTTGAAGGTGAAGGGCCCGAATGTTGTAATGCGCAAGGATGGTGCATAAGAACTCTGAAAGGGGCGGGACGATCCCCGCGAAGACGCTCTGTAGGAAGAAGGGATAGACAGTCTTCGCCAAGGTCTTTTGCTCGGCGGAGCCAGCCCAGATCACGGTTTCGCCCTACTCATTGTCCTCGCTCGCCATCTACAAGAGCACATGGTCGAGGTGTCCCACCTCGACGATGGAGCGCGCCGAGCGCCGATGCAGGCAAAGAGGAGGAGCTTGCGACTTGCACCGCGGGTTTCACCTTCCCGGGTGCCATCCGCGTGGTCGCTGGTGTCGGAGTAGCAGGAGGAAGGGGGATGTCGGCATTCTGTATACGGGGCTACCCAGACTTGACTGCCTACGGCCCGTGGCGTGGCTCCACCAACGGCCTGGTACGACCCAGTTTCGACATCAACAACTCAATACCCTCGCGAGGGGCCAAGCCTCGCGAGGCGGATGACACCAAGGCCTCCAAGGGGATCGTCCTCCTCGGGCTGGCTCCCAAGGAGCGGAGATTGCTATGCAAGGCTCACCTCATGTGGTTCGGGTGACGTGAGCCATGACGATCGCGGACAGACGGGCTCCAGAGGGCGCAATGTGCCAGTTACCTCTTTAATGCAAAGGAGGCAAGGGGCAGGCGTGGAGTCCCGAGGAAGCGGCCAAAGGTTTCCATTACCATGCAACAAGACCAAGACCACCAGGACGGCAGGACGGAGGTCATCGCCGAGCCCATCATAGCGTCACGACCAGAGGCTTTTGCAAGCAAAGACCACTTTAGTCAGGATAAGATGTACTTGTTGTCTCCCTTCGAATTTGGCCGTTGTGGGATCCCTTCCCGCCTCCATTTGGGAAGAGACCCAAGGCCACTATAAATAGGACCTAGCCACCACCAAGAAGGGGGATGGGATCCATTCCACCCTCACTAGCTCACCAGCTCACTTGAGCCCAAGAACTCGCCTCTGAGGTTGTTCTCCACTATACTAGTTCTTCCATAGCCCCTCGAGGCAAATCCACCACAAAGCAGGAGTAGGGTTTTACACCGCAAGGCGGCCCGAACCTAGGTAAACCGCCGTGTCCCGTTTCCTTTGAGCTCGACACATTAGGCTCTGAGACAAGAGGGTCAGTAGACTGGGGAGAGTGGGATCTTCGCACGCACCCCAGAGTTTGAACCTCTCAAGGGTTTGCGGAACATGTAATCCGACATTTGGTGCGACAGGTAGGGGTACGTCGAAGACCTGCCGCTCTGTCCGTTGTGCTCCATTGCCGGCCCCAATGGCAGGTGCTCCAACGTTGACCAGACCATCACGTACCTTTGGGGGAGCCGTGGGCCACCGGGCTTTCACCCCTGCTCTACGGCGGGTGCAATGGCCACCCAAGTTCAGGCCGAAGCTGCCGCCCCACTACGATGGCGCAGCAGATCCGGCTGGCTTCCTCCAGGCATACGAGGAGGCAGTTTGGGTAGCCGGCAGGGACAACAAGGTCATGGACAACTGGCTCCCCATGGCCCTCATGGGTGTGCCATGCGCCTGGCTGCTCAACTTGCCAGAATCTTCTGTGGCTTCCTGGGAGGAGCCACACGGCCTCTTCATCACGCGCTTCATGGTGCCGGCGCCCCACGCCGTCGCAGCCCTCCTCGGTGGCTCGCAAGCGCCACCCTCGGACCACCACGTCAGCAATTCTTTCGCCAAGTGGGTGCTGCCTGCATGCAGCCGGGGGCTCTCCCGGGCTGGGCGGCGCCCAAGGCCGACCTCACCTTTGATTCAGAGGTCCACCCCACTTCCACAGCGGGCGCAAGCACGCTCCCGATGCTCTGCACCCCCGCCATCTACAATGTGACAGTCACCATGACCCTCATCGATGGCGGGGCTGGCCTCAACGTGCTCTCTGTGGAGGCATTCAGCTTGCTCCACGTACCTTACGGCCGGCTCCGCCCCACCAAGCCCTTCTCTGGTGTCGGCAACGGCTCCGCCAGCCCCCTGGGGCAGATCCGCCTCCCCGTCACCTTCGGGACCCACGACAACTACCGCACCGAGCTTATCGACTTCAACGTTGCCAGGATCAGCCTCCCGTACAACCCCATCCTCGGGTACCCAGCTGTAGCCAAGTTCATGGAAGCAACTCACTGATGTCTACTACACAACCTTCTTCTTGTAGATGTTGTTGGGCCTGCAAGTGCACAGGTTTGTAGGACAGTAGCAAATTTCCCTCAAGTGGATGACCTAAGGTTTATCAATCCGTGGGAGGCGTAGGATGAAGATGGTCTCTCTCAAACAACCCTGCAACCAAATAACAAAGAGTCTCTCGTGTCCCCAACACACCCAATACAATAGTAAATTGTATAGGTGCACTAGTTCAGCGAAGAGATGGTGATACAAGTGCAATTTGGATGGTAGATATGAGTATTTGTAATCGGAAATAATAAAACATCAAGGTAACTCATGATAAAAGTGAGCGTAAACGGTATTGCAATGATAGGAAACAAGGCATAGGGTTCATACTTTCACTAGTGCAAGTTCTCTCAACAATAATAACATAGATAGATCATATAACAATCCCTCAACATGCAACAAAGAGTCACTCCAAAGCCACTAATAGCGGAGAACGAACTTAGAGATTATGGTAGGGTACGAAACCACCTCAAAGTTATTCTTTCGGATCGATCTATCAAAGAGTTTGTACTAGAATAACACCTTAAGACACAAATCAACCAAAACCCTAATGTCACCTAGATACTCCATTGTCACCTCAAGTATCGATGGGCATGATTATACGATATGCGTCACACAATCTCAAATTCATCCAACCAATACAAAGTACTTCAAAGAGTGCCCAAAGTTTCTACCGGAGAGTCAAGAAAACGTGTGCCAACCCCTATGCATAGGTTCATGGGCGGAACCCGCAAGTTGGTCACCAAAACATACATCAAGTGGCACGTGATATCCCATTGTCACCACAGATAAACACGGCAAGACATACATCAAGTGTTCTCAAATCAAAGACTCAATCCGATAAGATAACTTCAAAGGGGAAACTCAATTCATCACAAGAGAGTAGAGGGGGAAAACATCATAAGATCCAACTATAATAGCAAAGCTCGCGATACATCAAGCTCGTGCCATACAAAGAACACGAGAGAGAGAGAGAGAGAGAGAGAGATCAAACACATAGCTACTGGTACATACCCTCAGCCCCGAAGTTGAACTACTCCCTCCTCGTCATGGATAGCGCCGGGATGATGAAGATGGCCACCGGTAATGGGTTCCCCCCCCCCCCTCCGGCAGGGTGCCGGAACAGACTCCCGAGAGGTTTTTGGTGGCTACAGAGGCTTGCGGCGGCAGAACTCCCGATATATCTTGATGTTTTTAGGGTACGTAGGCTTATATAGGCGAATGAAGTCGGTCGGGAGGTGCTCGAGGGGCCCACAAGACAGGAGGGCGCGCCCTGTAGGGGGGCGCGCCCCCTATCTCCTGGGCTCCTAGAGTATCTTTTGACGTGAACTCCAAGTCTCCAGGATGATATTCTTCCAAAAAATCACGTTGCCGAAGGTTTCATTCCGTTTGGACTCCGTTTGATATTCCTTTTCTTCGAAATACTGAAACAGGCAATAAAACAACAATATGGGTTGGGCCTCCGGTTAGTAGGTTAGTCCCAAAAATGATATAAATGTGCAAAATAAAGCCCATAAACATCCAAAATAGATAATAAAATAGCATGAATGCTTCATAAATTATAGATACATTGGAGACGTATCAGCATCCCCAGGCTTAATTCCTACTCGTCCTCGAGTAGGTAAATGATAAAGAAAGAATTTATGAAGTGTGAATGCTAGAAGGTGCACAAGTTTGATCAATGATAATTTCAATCACCTTTTCTAGCATGATAATATGTCATAACAGTAGTTCATCTCATAAAACTTCTCACGAAAAAGTAACAAGCAATTCACATGTTAAAGCATAGACCATAAACTTTCTTGAAAACTAGCAAACTTCATTCTTAGTCATCAACCAATTGCAATTCATCTTATTTTCAGGAATAGAAAACTCCACATACTCAACTATCATATAGTCTTCTACAATTGCTAACACTCAGCAATACTAATGGTTATGGAGTTTTAATCGGACACTAAGAAAGATAGGGGCTTATAGTGTTGCCTCCCAACGTATTCACCTTTGGGTGAGTCAACAATAATAGTTCATGCTAACTTACATCCAATTGGATATATATATATCAGGATCAACCCAACACAAAGTGCTTGCCAAAGGATAATATGAAAAAGGGAAAGGTGAAGATCACCTTGACTCTTGCGTAAAGTAAAAGACATAAAGTAAAAGATAGGCCCTTCGCAGAGGGAATCAGAGGTTGCCATGCGCTTTTAGGGTTGGATGCACAAAATCTTAATGCGAATGAACATCACTTTATATTGCCACTTGTATATGGACCTTTATTATGCAGTTCGTCGCTTTTATTGCTTCCATAACAAGATCATATATTTTCTTCACACCAAAATATCATACATATGTAGAGAGCAATTTTTATTGCTTGCACCGATGACAACTTACTTGAAGGATCTTACTCAATCCATAGGTAGGTATGGTTAGCACAACTCATGTGAAGAAGCAAAAACATAGACTCAACCGATACTAACCGATAGTTGTTGAAGAAGAAAGGTGGGATGCCTAACGGGGCATCCCCAAGCTTAGATGCTTGAGACTTCTTGAAATATTATCTTGGAGTGCCTTGGGCATCCCAAGCTTGAACTTTTGTGTCTCCTTAATTCCTATCATATCATGGTTTATCTTTTTATCAAAAGCTTCATCCACACCAAACTCAACAAGAACTCGTGAGATAGGTTAGTATAAACCAATGCAAAACCTTATCATTTTCTACTGTAACAAATCACTAAAATTATTATTCAACATTGCATACTAAATGCCTCTGCATATTTAATACTCCTATCCTCAAATAGAATCATTAAACAAGCAAACATATGCAAACAATGCAAACATAACAGCAATCTGCCAAAACAGTACAGTCTGTTAAGAATGCAAGATTCATCGTACTTACCTAACTCCAATAATTATGAAATAAAACCCCCACTGTAATAAATTTATCAGATCTCATTATGCAAAAAGTTTCAACATTATGTCATTCTCTGACTTTTCTAGGGAATTTTCGCAACAGCGGTAAACTTCCTGTTTTCAAACAGCAACATGTATACTAGCAAAATAAGCATGGTAAAGGCTATCCTTGGCATTTTTATAGAAACTAAAGATGAAAAACATTATTCTAAATAACAGAAAGCAAATACTAACAAAAGAAAATGATGCTCCAAGCAAAACACATATCATGTGGTGAATAAAAATATAGCTCCAAGTAAAGTTACCGATGAACGAAGACGAAAGAGGGGATGCCTTCCGGAGCATCCCCAAGCTTAGGCTCTTGGTTGTCCTTGAATATTACCTTGGGGTGCCTTGGGAATCCCCAAGCTTAGGCTCTTGCCACTCCTTATTCCATAGTCCATCGAATCTTTACCCAAAACTTGAAAACTCCACAACAGAAAACTCAACAGAAAACTCGTAAGTTCCGTTAGTATAAGAAAATAAAACCACCATTTAGGTACTGTAGTGAACTCATTCTAAATTCATATTGGTGTAATATCTACTGTACTTCAACTTATCTATGGTTCATACCACTTAATACTAGCCATAGATTCATCAAAATAAGCAAACAACACATAGAAAACAGAATTTGTCAAAAACAGAACAGTCTGTAGTAATCTGTATCAAATGTATACTTCTGGAACTACAAAAATCCTAAAAAATTAGGAAGTCCTAAGAAATTTGTGTAGCAATCCAGAGAAAAAAGAATCAGATCATAATCTCGTTTCTGTGAATTAACAAAACTAATTTAATGGGTGCAAAAGTTTCTGAATTTTAGCAGGATCAACACAACTATCACCGTAAGCTATCCTAAAGGTCTTACTTGGCACTTTATTGAAACAAAAGATATAAAACATGATTGAGAAAGTAGCATAATCATGTGAACAAACAAAAACAGTAAGTATAAATATTGGGTTGTCTCCCAACAAGAGCTTTTCTTTAATGCCTTTCTAGCTAGGGATGATGATGGCAATGATGCTCACATAAAAGATCAGAATTGAAACATAACGGGAGCATCATGAAGCATATGACTAGAACATTTAAGTCTAACCCACTTCCTATGCATAGGGATTTTGTGAGCAAACAACTTATGGTAACAATAATCAACTAGCATAGGAAGGTAAAACAAGCATAGCTTCAAAACTTTAAGCACATAGAGAGGAAACTTGATATTACAATTCCTACAAGCATATATTCTTCCCTCATAATAATTTTCAGTAGCATCATGAATCAATTCAACAATATAACCAGAACCTAAAGCATTCTTTTCATGATCTACTTGCATAGAAAATTTACTATTCTCCACATAAGCAAAATTCTTCTCATTCGGAATAGTGGGAGTATCATAAGAGACTTGAACACTAAAAATTGTTTCCACATTAAAAGAGTAATGTTCAGAAAAAGGGTAATCATGACAAGATTTGTAAATATAATCATCACTACTTTTTATAGCATAAGTTTCATCACAATAATCATCATAAGTAGCAACTTCTTTCTTATCATAATCGATTGAAACCTCTCCCAAGATAGTGGAATCACTAAATAAAGTTGACACTCTTCCAAATCCACTTTCATATTCATCACAATAAGATTCAACATCCTCCAAAATAGTGGGATAACTAATTCCTAAAGTTGACACTCTTCCAAATCCACTTTCATCAATATAATCATCATAGGTAGGAGTCATGCTATCATCATAACAACTTTGCATATCAAAACTTAGGATGCTAAAAATATCGTCTTCATTAAACATAGCATCCCCAAGCTTAGGACAAACATTAATTGCAGCAAATACATTCTCAAATATTTCATCCTCATCAAACATAGCTTCCCCAAGCTTGGGCCCTTTCATATCATGAGCATAATCACTCTCATCATTAAAAATATGGGTAGCACCAATAGTATAGCAATTATCATCATCACAATGAGTAGTAGGAGCAACATCATTCGGGAGGGATACCTTTCTACCTTTGTTGCTCCTTATTTTCTTTTTCTTCTTCACATTATGTGTGGGTTCAACCTTCCTCTTTGAGCTCCTTATTAACGAGATTGGTTGAATAGAAAGCTCCTCCTTGTTACCTGATTCATCATAAGAAATAATAGGAGGAGATTGGGAAATCTCTTCCCTTTCATTAGTATTCTCTTCATCTTCTATTTGCTTTCTTTTCTTTAGCTAATTGGCAATATACAGATTTTCAATGCAATTCACCGCACAAAACATATAAATATCCTCTAGCTCAAAATCAAGAAATCTATCAAGAATAAATTTTGGAATACCCTCAGTTATACGTTTCATTTCTTCATATCCCAAAAGAAGACTAAGCTCTTTATGATGCCCAAAGGTAATCAAGTTATCACAATTTTTGGACACGATTCGATCATGAAACAATTTGTATTGGAGATTTAAATGACCACGTTCATTGCAAAGTTCACAAGGGGCACGAAAAATATTGAATCTTTCAGCACAATCATCAAGCCTTTCTTGTAAACCTTTAGTTTTTAAATACTTATGCATCTTGCAATATCTATTTTCTCTATTTGGTGTGTCCATGCAAACCCATTCTACTCCACAAAAATAAACATGCTTATAAGAGACATTTTCATCATAACTAGTGCAATCATCATTAGTACTATGGATATTCAAGGAGTTCATACTAACAACATTGCAATCATGCTCATCATTCAAAGATTCAGTACCAAGCCTTTTAATGCACTCTTCTTCTACCACTTGGGCACAATTTTCCTTTCCATCAAACACGAAAGATATTAAAAAGACGAAGCGTATGAGACAAACTTAACTCCATTTTTTTGTAGTTTTCCTTTTATAAACTAAACTAGTAATAAAACAAGAAACAAAAAGATTCGATTGCAAGATCTAAAGATATACCTTCAAGCACTCACCTCCCCGGCAACGGCGCCAGAAAAGAGCTTGATGTATACTACACAACCTTCTTCTTGTATACGTTGTTGGGCCTGCAAGTGCACAGGTTTGTAGGACAGTAGCAAATTTCCCTCAAGTGGATGACCTAAGGTTTATCAATCCGTGGGAGGCGTAGGATGAAGATGGTCTCTCTCAAACAATCCTGCAACCAAATAACAAAGAGTCTCTTGTGTCCCCAACACACCCAATACAATAGTAAATTGTACAAGTGCACTAGTTCGGCGAAGAGATGGTGATACAAGTGCAATATGGATGGTAGATATGAGTATTTGTAATCTGAAATAATAAAAACAGCAAGGTAAATAATGATAAAAGTGAGCGTAAACGGTATTGCAATGATAGGAAACAAGGCATAGGGTTCATACTTTCACTAGTGCAAGTTCTCTCAACAATAATAACATAGATAGATCATATAACAATCCCTCAACATGCAACAAAGGGTCACTCCAAAGCCACTAATAGCGTCGAACAAACTTAGAGATTATGGTAGGGTACGAAACCACCTCAAAGTTATTCTTTCGGATCGATCTATCAAAGAGTTCGTACTAGAATAACACCTTAAGACACAAATCAACCAAAACCCTAATGTCACCTAGATACTCCATTGTCACCTCAAGTATCCGTGGGCATGATTACACAATATGCATCACACAATCTCAAATTCATCCAACCAACACAAAGTACTTCAAAGAGTGCCCCAAAGTTTCTACCGGAGAGTCAAGAAAATGTGTGCCAATCCCTATGCATAGGTTCATGGGCGGAACCCGCAAGTTGGTCACCAAAACATATATCAAGTGGCACGTGATATCCCATTGTCACCACAGATAAACACGGCAAGGCATACATCAAGTGTTATCAAATCAAAGACTCAATCCGATAAGATAACTTCAAAGGGGAAACTCAATTCATCACAAGAGAGTAGAGGGGGAGAAACATCATAAGATCCAACTATAATAGCAAAGCTCACGATACATCAAGACCGTGCCATAGAGAGAACACGAGAGAGAGAGAGAGAGAGAGAGAGAGAGAGATAGATAGATCAAACACATAGCTACTGGTACATACCCTCAGCCCCGAGGGTGAACTACTCCCTCCTCGTCATGGATAGCGTCGGGATGATGAAGATGGCCATTGGTGATCGGTTCCCCCCTCCGGCAGGGTGCCGGAACGGACTCCCGAGAGGTTTTTGGTGGCTACAGAGGCTTGCGGCGGCGGAACTCCCGACCTATCTTGATGTTTTTAGGGTACGTTGGCTTATATAGGCGAAAGAAGTCGGTCGGGAGGTGCTCGAGGGGCCCACGAGACAGGGGGCGCCCCCTATTGGGGGGAGCGCGCCTCCTATCTCCTGGGCTCCTCGAGTATCTTCTGACGTGAACTCCAAGTCTCCAGGATGATATTCTTCCAAAAAAGTCACGTTGCCGAAGGTTTCATTCCGTTTGGACTCCGTTTGATATTCCTTTTCTTCGAAATACTGAAATAGGCAATAAAACAGCAATATGGGTTGGGCCTCCGGTTAGTAGGTTAGTCCCAAAAATGATATAAATGTGTAAAATAAAGCCCATAAACATCCAAAAAAAATAATAAAATAGCATGAATGCTTCATAAATTATAGATACATTGGAGACGTATCACTCACCCATCCTACAACCTCATGAAGATGCCAGGGAGCAGCAGCGTCCTTATGGTGGCAGGGGACACAAAGGATGCACTTCTGGCCCTCAAGCTTACGTTCAAGACCGCGGCAGCCACGCAACTGAGTGGGAAAGGAGCCCCGAAGGCCCCCGAGGCTGCGCCGACCAAGAAGACGCAATTGTTTTCTCAAGATTGAGTTGAGATGAAACAAGTACCAGTTTACAAAGGCGAAGCGTCTGGGGCCACCTTCACCATAGGTGTCGGCCTCTCTCCGGACCAGGAGAGGGCGTTAGTCAGCTTCTTGCGCGCCAACAAGGAAGTGTCCGCATGGGAACCCAAGGACCTGGTTGGACTTCCGAGGGGGATAATCGAGCACCACCTGAGGGTGTTCCCAAACGTGCGCTCAGTAAAGCAGAAGGCATGGCGACAGTCCACCAAGAAGAAAGCGTTCATCGTCCAAGAAACCCACAAGCTGCAGGATGCTAGTGTCATCCGTGAGGTGTGGTACCCAAAAGGCTGGCAGACCCAGTTATTGTCCCCAAGAAGGTCGGGAAGGAGCGCATGTGTGTTGACTTCACCAACCTCAACAAGGCTTGCCCTCAAGACCCCTTCCTGCTCCCGCACATCGACCAGATCATCGACTCCACCGCTAAGTGTGATCTGCTATGCTTTTCGATGCCTTCTCGGGCTACCACCAGATCAAGATGGTTGTACAAGACATGGAGAAGACGATGTTCCTGACCCCGTGCGTGGTGTACTGCTACACCTGCATGCCATTCGGACTGCGTAATGTTGGAGCCACCTTCCAACGACTGATGCATATCGCTCTACGCCAACTGCTCGGGAGGAATGCTGAGGCCTATGTCAATGACATAATGGTAAAATCTCAGGAGGCAAGGACCCTGATCGAGGACTTGGAGGAAACATTTGCCAGCCTGCGCAAGGTGGACCGTGGCTCAACCCCGAGAAGTGTGTGTTTGGCGTCCCCTCCGGCAAGCTGCTGGGTTTCTTAGTGTCACACAGAGGAATCGAGGCTAACCCGGAGAAAGTCAAAGCCATAGAATACATGAGCCCACCGCAAACCCTCAAGGAGATGCAGAAGCTGGCGGGCTATGTGACCTCGGTGGGGCGCTTCATCTCCAAGTTAGGGGAGCGTACCCTCCCGTTATTCAAGATGATGAAAAGGAAGGGGTCGTTCAAGTGGACTCCTCAAGATAATGCGGCTTTCCAAGACCTCAAGAGATACCTCACCAGTCCACCGGTGATGGTGGCACCGTGCCCCCTTGAGCCCTTGGTGCTCTACTTGGCCGCAACGCCTCACTCCGCTAGCGCAGCTCTGGTGGCGCTGAGAGAAGAGCGCCTGACTGAGGGCTCACGGCGGGGCGCCGTACAAGCCGCCACAACCCCAAGATGGAGCTCCAGAGGCCTCAACCACACCACCTAACAACGCCACTCCTAAGGCCCCAGCCAACCCCCCAGCCGGCGAGGCTCATGAGGCCGTTGCTGATGCGGCAAATAGCAAGACTCCTGAAGGCCTGCACCCTCAAGGGATACAAGATCTTGCCAACACCTCCTCCCTCGTCGAGCATCCGGTCTACTTCATCAGCACAGAGCTATGAGAGGCGCGGACACACTACCCCATGCCGCAAAAGCTCTTGCTGGTGATCCTCGTCGCCTCCCGAAAGCTGCGCCACTACTTCCAGGGTCACCCCATCAAGGTCGTCTCGGCCTACCCATTGGAGAGTGTACTCCGGAGCCCTAACGCCGCCGGAAGGGTCGCAGAGTGGAACATTGAGCTACAGGCTTTCCAGCTGGAGATCAGCACCACCAGGGTCATCAAGGGCACGACCCTCGCAGATTTCATGGCGGAATGGACTGACGCCCCCAACCGCGGAATATGCAAGGACCGCTCCCTCTTGCCCGGAGACGAGGCGCTAGACGAATGGATCATGTACATCGACGACGCGTTCGCACGTCAGGGCATGGGGGCTGGAGCAGTGCTCATCTCGCCCACCAAGGACAAGCTTTGCTACGTCGTGCAACTCTGCTTCCAGCAAGGCGAGAAGGTCTCCAACAACGTCGCAGAGTTCGAGGGCCTGATCGCCGGCCTCAGATCTGCAGCAGCGCTAGGGGTGAAGTGCCTCACCATTAGGGGTGATTCCCAGCTCCTCTCAACTTCTCCAACAAAGAGTATACCCCAAAGGACAAGCACATGGAGGCGTACCTAGAAGAGGTACGCAAGATGGAAAAGCAATTCTTGGGCTTGGAATTGCAACACGTGCCATGACACACAAACAAGGAGGCGTACAACATCGCCAAAAGGGCATCCCGACACCTACCTCAGGAGCCGGGCATTTTTGAGGAACGGCTCTTCAAGCCGTCAGCAGCTCCCCCTGCTGGGGAACCAGCATCGCCTCAGGAGGATCTCCCCCGATCCCCTGCGGTAGGTGCCCCTGCTTGCGGCCCGACCTCAGGGGCCCATCTGCTCCTCACGCTCGAGCCCCAGGAGGGGTGCTGGACCGAGGAGTTCAAGGTGTACTTGTTTCAGGGACCCTGTCGGAGAAGGAGGAAGATCCAGAGCACGTGGCTCACCAGCAGGCCACCGCATACTGTATCCAGGACGGTGAGTTGTACCGTAAGTGGCCCAACAATGTTTCTCTGTGATGCATCTCCAGGGAACAGGGGCTCGAGCTACTGGCCGACATACACGGCGGGGATTGCGGACACCAATCTTCATCATGCACCCTTGTGGGAAAGGCATTCCGCAGTGGGTTCTATTGGCCCACAGCACTCCACGACGCCACCGAGCTAGTGAGATCCTATGAAGCCTGCCAATTCCACAGCAAGCAGATCCACCAACCAGCGCAGGGCCTTCAGACTATTCCGCTCGCATGGCTGTTCGCGGTCTGGGGGCTGGACATCTTGGGACCATTTCCCCGAGCGCCAGGGGGCTACCGCTACCTCTATTTCGCCATTGACAAGTTCACCAAGTGGGTGGAGGTGCAAGCTGTCTGCACCATCCCGGCCGGCTCAGCAGTCAAGTCCATTAAGGGCATCGTGAGCAGGTTTGGGGTCCCTAACCGCATCATCACCGACAATGGTTCGCAATTCACCAGCAACCTTTTCAAAACATATTGTGCTAACCTTGGAACGCAGATATGCTACACTTCGGTGGCACACCCTAGGAGCAACGTCCAGGCCGAGCAAGCCAACACAGAGGTCCTGAGAGGTCTCAAGGCAAGTACTTTCAAGAAGAAGCTCGAGGCCTGTGGCAAGGGCTGGCTCGATGAGCTCCAGCCAGTACTTTGGTCCATCCGCACCACCGCGGCCAAGCCTACCAGTGAAACCCCGTTCTTCCTCGTCTACGGAGCTAATGCGGTTCTCCCACACGAGGTCAAGCATCGCTCCACGCGGGTCTTGCACTGGTACGCGTCGGTGTTATACAAATGATTTTTAACCCCTTTCCACGACGGCATTTGGAACTGTCACCAAGTGAGTGTGGGCGATAGGGGGGTCCTTCCCACATGACCCAGAAACCGTCGGGGATAGGCCCTCCTAGCACACAAGCTAGGGCAAAATTAGCTCGTGCGCGATCGGGCAAAGCATCAAAACCCAATTGTTTCCGTTCGTATGTACATCCCACACGGTGAATCCCAGAAAAACATTTCTGTTCGTATGTACATCACACACAGTCAATCCAAGGAGAACGTTTCCGTTCTCATGTACATCAAACACAGTGAATCCAAGGAAAACATTTCCGTTCATATGTACTTCCCACACAGTCAATCCAGGGAAAACATTTTCATTCGTATGTACATCCCACACAGTCAATCCAGGGAAAACGTGTCTGTTCGTATGTACATCCCACACAGGTTTATGTATAGGCTCGTGTGTGATACATGTAACTATCACACATGCTCTGCCTTGGTTAACCGTTTGCTTTTATCAACTACATCACAGACGATTTGATGAAGAAAACTATGTGGCATTAGGCTATCCATCACAAGCGTTTTTACTTCTAGAACCGTTTGCAAAGTTCCATGAACCATTTCGCGGGTTTATTAGTTTACGGTTAATAATTCCAGTATTACGCAAATTCACATTTCATATCGAACAGTTGTTTGCCAATTTCATATCAGCCACATAGATATATTTTAACATCACAGTACGATAGCTACCGGAAAACAGCACAGTACAACATATAGATAGTTCAACTTCATAAGAACAATATATTCATTTCCCTAATCAAGATCATCCAGGCTCGCCTTATCCACCTCTGCTTTCAGTTTAGTAAGAACCTGTTTTGCACTGGCCAATTGAGAAAGTGCCTCCTCCTTCGCCAACACCATCTTAGCAAAGTTTGATTAAAAAATCTAAGCTCATTCTCCACCTTCCTCTTTTTATCCTGCATCTTCAAATATTCTCCAACATTGACAACACTTTCTCTAAGCCTACCTCTGTTCTCTTCCTGATACATGCTCCAGAGCTTTGCTAGGCACATCTTCAAAGACTATGGCCATTCTTGATCAACCCACTCCAAGTAAGAACACTTCCTTTCATCCTATGATATCTAAAACTAGATGAGTAACAATTGTAGGGAGAATGGGTTTATAGGAACATAGAAAATCACCAATACTTATTTTGAAAAACTGAAGAAACTGGTTAATTATGACATATCTTCTCAAAAAGATCAATGTGCAAATGAATTAATTGCTACTGACACAACAACCAAATTCTGAAACATTAGAAGCTATAATTAACTACAATAACGCTACAAGTTCTTACTCATGTACTATAAATAACAAATTGAACATTTTAAGAGGAAGGTAAATATAACTGCAATAGCATAGCGACAGTGTTTGGATGACAGCAAATTGATACTAATAGGTGTCTACATGCACAAATTTAGTAACATAGAACTAATAGCACTAAGGCGTCCACTATGTATGCCAAAACTGGTGTAAAGACAACTGTTACTACATCTCGCACCGGTGCCCTGCACCGGCGAGCCGATGCAGCGGAAAAAATCAGGGACCCAAACTCCGGAGCACCTAGTTGCTCCGATGCCCAGTTCCTTCATGCCATAAAGATTTAGTATTTTACTTCTTGGCTGCTAGGATGTGTGGACAAGTTGGCTCCAAACTACTGAAGCGGTGCCAAATAATTTTCTAATGGCACCGCTGATGAGATGGCAACATTTTTAGATACTAGGTACAAATTGTGACACTGTCTTAGGATGCTTTTGGTTGAAGGTGTGGTATGAATGGGTTGGGACCGCGACAGTGTCTGAATCACATCTAACATATGATTTGTAACAAAGAAAGAGGGTCTAACCTTCTCTGCACATGCCAAAAACATCCTCCCACTGTCCACAGATTCAAACGCAACTAGCTTCAGGCATGGAGATTGATGGTGACAACGAGCAGACATATCTTCAGCCACCCCGCTCCATTCATTGCAACTGATGGTCCTAGGGAACTGTAAGAGGAAGAAATGACTCAAATCGACCGCCGAGTAAAAATCCTTCATTCCAAGTCATAGCCCGAGAGAGGGAAGAGAGGCATACCCTGGTGGTGAAGGAGTCGGAGGAGGAGGAGGAACCGCTGGAGAGGTCTTTGAAGAAGACCATGGCGACCCCGGCGGTAGGATGCGAGATGCGAGAGCGAGGAAGCAAGCGAGGAAGCGGCTATAGCTTAGGAAGGAAGGAAGGAAGGGGAAACAGGGGAAATGTTACTTGTGGTCAGGGAGAAAAGGGGATGGGGAGGGGAGGGTAGATATTTCGGTGGTAGGCCAAAAATTTCAAAATGTGGAGGGAAACTTTGCATGCGGTGCCGCCGGGCACCATTCACTTTGAACGATAGTGTGCATCGCAAACGATTCTTCTGCTTAACGCGCATGGGATGAGTTTGATAATTAAAATTTTGGTGGAAATTTCCCCGCATATGTCATTGCATAATTTAACATCGCTTGCTAATTTGGGCACACAAAAGCGTCTGACACACACGACTGCACTTCTTGAATCGAGAAATTTTAGTAATTAAACAGAGACAGTTCACCTAAACATTGCTCTAACAAAAGACCAGCATTAAAAACAAAGCCTAAGTATGAATAATTTTAACAGATCCGCCGCCGCGCTGGCCTATGCATCACCGGTGTGAGATGAGACGTCGATGACTTGTCCTGGCGACATGCCGCCATTAGTGGACTCCGCGTCCCCCTGCTGAAGTCGACCGCGTCCTCGTCCTTGTCCAAGTCCTTGGCGCTGCCCTCAAGGTTGTAGTACTCGTAGTCGTGGATGCGCCAGAGATCGAGTTGGTACTCCACCTCCGATTCCTTGACGGACAGGCTCTTCTCTACCTCGACCTGGGCCACGCGCAACTCCTCCTCCCGGCGCTCCTCGATCTCTGCAACCTCCTGCATCTCCAGCTCTCGCTTGACGACCTCATGAGGAAGCAGGTGCTCCATGGCCACCGCCGCCTTTTCGGACATGGGTTGCATGCTAGATTCCAAGGTGGCCTGGAATATCTTGGCATGGATGGCCTCGACCCGGGCCAGGGCAACATCAGTGGCACGGTCGGCGGCTCGAGCGCTCTCCGCGTTTGCTGCCGCCGTCGCAGTAGCAGTTGCAGCCATCTCGGGTGCTGCAGCTGCCCTGTCGGCTGCCGTAGACGCCCTCTTAGCGGAAGCGGCCGCGCTCAATGCGGATGCAGCAGCACTCTCGGCGTAGGCGGCCACGCTCTCGGTGCAGCCGGTGGCGCTCGGGTGGGATGCGTCCATCGTACGGGCCTTCACGAAGCGTTTCCACGGTGTCATCTTTGCAAGAAGGGGGTGCGGGAATGGGGATCGGGATTTGTGAATTCAGGGGTTGCAGGCACTGGAGCAGCCGAGACGGCGAAGCTTAAGGAGGAAGACTTAAATAGACCCGGAATTTTTCATCGCAAACGATTCCTACAAAACAACTGTGTGTGATATTGTAGATATTTTTTATTAGCTGTGATAGACGAATTTGGAGTAAAGTGGCAACGGATGGTGTTTTAAATGTACGAGAAAATTTGTAGTACTGATACAAACTGTCATGTGAAAATTTGGAAAATTTCAGGGGTCATTTAACCTTTTGAAGACATTTAAGTGATTTCCTAGCCATTTAATGACCGTAATTCAAATTTGAACTAGATATTCATGCAACGGCTAACTATAACGGTTCGAAAAATCATATTTGTGTACTTGTGTGCGAGTTAATTCCATGTGCAGTAAATTAGAAGGAATTTTCAAATATATTGGTCTCACGACATGGACACATGCATGGAGTGCCATGGCATTTTAATTTCAAAAAATTAAAAAATGATCAAGCAAACATGAAACCTTGCTTGATGTAATGTCATGCCACCAAGATGGTGTGGTACAAAACTTGGCATGTTTGACGAAAGTTTGGACACACACCCCTAACAAACCGGAGCACCTCACTAGAAGGCTCGTGGTTCCGAGAGGGAACAATGCATGTTTGATGACGAATGGCAGATAGCTTCCTGTTACGGCCTTCAAAAATTTCCACGTGTAATATGCACTCATACAAACTGTCATGTGAAAATTTGGAACATTTCAGGGATCATTTGACCTTTTGAAGACATTTAAGTGATTTCCTAGCCATTTAATGACCGTAATTCAAATTTAAACTAGATGTACATGCAATGGGTAACCATAACGGTTTGAAAAAAATCATATTTGTGTACTTGTGTGCGAGTTAATTCCATGTGCAGTAAATTAGAAGGAATTTTCAAACATATTGGTCTCACGGCATGGACACATGCATGGAGTGCCATGGCATTTTAATTCCAAAAAATTTAAAAATGATCAGGAAAACATGAAACCATGCTTGATGTAATGTCATGCCACCAAGATGATGTGGTACAAAAATTGGCCTGTTTGATGAAATTTTGGACACACACCCCTCACAAACCGAAGCAACTCACTAGAAACTCGTGGTTCTGAGAGGGAACAATGCATGTTTGAATGAACGACAGATAACTTGCTCTTACGGCCTTCAAAATTTTCTACCTGTAATGTGCACTGATACCAACTATCATGTGAAAATTTAGAAAATTTCAGGGGTCATTTGACGTTTTGAAGACATTTAAGTGATTTCCTAGCCATTTAATGACCGTAATTCAAATTTGAACTAGATGTACATGCAACGGCTAACCATAACGGTTTGACAAATCATATTTGTGTACTTGTGTGCAAGTTAATTCCCTGTGCAGTAAATTAGAAGGAATTTTCAAACATATTGGTCTCATGGCATGAACACATGCATGGAGTGCCATGGCATTTTAATTCCAAAAAGATAAAAAATGATTAGAAAAACATGAAACCTTGCTTGCCACCATGATGATGTGGTAAAAAAATTGGCCTGTTTGACGAAAGATTGGACACAAACCCCTCACAAACCGGAGCAACTCACTAGAAGGCTCGTGGTTCCGAGAAGGGAACAATGCATGTTTGATGACGAACGACAGATAGCTTCCGCTTACGGTCTTCAATTTTTTCAACGCGTAACATGCACTAATACAACTGTCATGTGAAAATTTGGAAAATTGCAATGGTCATTTGACCTTTTGAAGACAATCAGTTGATTTTCTAGCCATTTAATGACCGTAATTCAAATTTGAACTACATCTACATGCAACGTCTAACCATAACGGTTTGAAAAATCATATTTGTGTACTTGTGTGCGAGTTAAAAAATCATCAGACGATGTAAATATCTGGTGTTCAAAAAAGAAAATGGAAAATCTGGCAAGACAACCGGCCCCACACGATTGGCACTCTATTTCGCGCCTCGAGGTTTGGAAGGTGAGAGTGGCGGGCTTTATTAATCAGACACGGTTCTGCATTGGGAACCGTCAGCTATTATGTTCACACATGGATTTTGCTGCGGGAATTGTGTGTAATTCACACTACAGTACTCGTAAATTCCGGCGACCGGCGTGTGTACTGTTCCTGTCGATCAAGATTCTGGCCGCCAATAAATACTACCTTTCTCACGTTGTCCCGCCTGCATTCTCATCTAGATCCTTCCCTTTCTCACCCTCTCTCTCTCTCCCTCCCTCCCTCTCTCTCTCTCTCTCTCTCTCTCTCTCTCTCTCTCTCTCTCTCTCTCTCTCTCTCTCTCTCTCAAATCTCTGCCATGGCGCCACCAGTCTGCCCGCGCTCCGACGAGGAGTCGCCACCCCCCGAGGACGCTCACTTGAAGAACAGCGACGAGGACACCTACGCACCGCCGGACGAGGTTGCGCCGGGCCCCCCCCCCAACTTTGGATTGGTTTTGGGGACAGTACGATCTTTGTCTTTGGAAGTTGCTGCCGCCGGCTGAGAAAGCCAGGCAAGTGGCTTTCAAGAAGGAGATGGCAGAGGAGGATGCCAGGTACCAGGCGGCCTGTGAAGCCCATGATGCCGCCTGGAAAAAGGAGGCGGTGGAGCTTTGGGGGTGGGCGGGTCATCGTGCGGAGGAGGTGTACGAAGACGGGTACTTCACGAGGAAGGCCAGAGGCGCCAGGCGCCTCGTTGCTGCATGGAGCTGGGCCGATAAGCTCTAGCGTGCCACCGAGAGGAGCTCCGGTGGGAGCCCAACGAAATGGCAATATCATTCGTGCGCGTCCGCCTGCAAGAGGCAGATCGGCACGTCAAGCGCTGCGAGGCGGAGGAGGCGGAGTACTGCCTCCGCTCTGGGAAGACGCCGCGCACCAGGGAGCTGCTGGCGAGGAGCTGCCGGAATACTGGCCCCAGGAGGGATTATTAGTTTTAGTATTGTTCATTTTCAATTTTATGCATTGTACCTAGTAGTTAAGTATCATCACGTATATGTGATGATATTATATATATTCTGTGATGAACTAATGAACAATTAATAATATATATATATTATGAATTCAGTTTTCTATCTATTTTTCTATACTAATTCGAATCTATTTGTTGTCATCCACATATACAAAATGGAAAGCGTATAAACACAAATTGAAACAGAACATATAAGAACGGAAAAAAGAGTACACACATTGAAACAAAGCAATAAACAGAGCAATAGTATGATTGCTATGAATACATAGCTATCCACGTCGAAACGACTCAAAAAAATGAAATGCGTCCATGAGACCATGACCAGCAGCCCTTGCGTGCGGTAGCTCTTGGCTCTGCCTGAACTCGTGCAGGCGTTCATCCAAGTGGTCGACATGCTCGCGGTACATCTGGAGTGCGATCTCGAGCTCCAAGTTGGCTATTTAATCGGAGATCATCACCTCAAGGATGCGATGACCATGTTCCTCTACTGCGCCCAGGTGGACACCTAGGCCAAGGAGGCGGTCTAGCCTACCGACCAGCGCGTTGGCATCGAGCGGGCCGCAGAAAAGGCGAACGGTGCGACCTATGCGAACGGCGCGGCGGGCGTCCGGTGCAAGTAAGGTGCGGCCAGCCTCTGGTGCAAGTACGCTGCAGAGGGCATGTGCCTACTCCTGGCAAGGAATGGGGGTACTAACGGGATGTGTACCCAGCTGCGACGCCATGTTGACAGCAGGCAAGCACCGATGGATCCGCTCTTGCTGGGCGGCGTGCCGCGCATCTCGCTCTGGCGCGCTCCAACGGTCTCGCCGTCCGGCGAGCCACAGCCTTCCTCTATGGTGCGCCATCAATAATGTTGTGCAGCGAGCTGCAACGTCTCGGCGCTGACATGCCTATCTTGATCCGCGGCACTGCAGCTCCATGCATGCGCCAAGGATCTGCTCAACCCTGGCGATGACGCGCATCACGGCGTCGTCCATTTCGTTGCCTGGGAGCGCCACGGCCTCGACATGTCATGGCGCCTTCTGGTTTTCCTCGTCGACGAGGTTGATGGCAGAGGCGACGCTTTGGTGCGTTGGCATGCTTGGGAAAAGGTGGATGTGCTACAAGTTGCGCTTGTTGCTTCCGTGCGTCGCGCTGCGCCTAGGTTTATGTGCAATATTGATGTGTGGCGGGAAACAGGTGAGGAAATGACGGGAAATGGGGGCTTGTTCATAGAACGCCATCAATTAATGGAAACTTAGCATATAAGGAACATCGAGCTACAACAAGAAGTAGATGATGATGAGATGAACACGGACCACACTAGGGAACCTGTCGGTGATGAATTCATCAATCACAAATGGTTGTACACTAGCAAGCGTTTGCCCACAACACACAGCTTATTCTATCACAAACAGGTAGGATGGATCAACTATATGCCACGTATACACATTGTCAAAAAGTAATGCGGTAGACCTTCTTTAACATATGTTGAAAAATAAAATAAAATTAAAAAACAAGGAACTCGAGGTTAAATTAGCTGAGGGAATGGGCCATTTCGGTCATTTGACCGAAATGACCCATCCTATCAGTTAATTTAACATCAACACAACTTCCCATCCAGTCACCCATCTGATGGCTGCTCCAGCCTGAGCACACTTAACTTGAGAGTTCTCTTAGATAAGCTACTGGTGGAACAGCTAGTCCTTGTTGATATAGGATGCCTCTTTGCATCCTTATGGTGTATCCGGATGACCGCCCGTCCCCTAATGGCCAATACATGTTGTGTAGACAGACAATATCACATACATCTTATTAGAAGCAATCTGTAGGACCTTGAAGTATGTCTAGAGGGGGGTGATTAGACTACTTGACCATTAAAAACTTAACCTTTTCCCAATTTTAGAGTTTGGCAGATTTTAGCTATTTTAGGACAAGTCAAGCAATCATCACACAATTCAAGCAAGCATGCAAAGAGTATATAGGCAGCGGAAATTAAAGCATGCACCTTGAAAGAAAGTAAAGGGAAGGGTTTGTAGGATTCAAACGCAATTGGAGACACGGATGTTTTTGGCGTGGTTCCGATAGGTGGTGCTATCTTACATCCACGTTGATGGAGACTTCAACCCACGAAGGGTAACGGCTGCGCGAGTCCACGGAGGGCTCCACCCATGAAGGGTCCACGAAGAAGCAGCCTTGTCTATCCCACCATGGCCGTCTCCCACGAAGGACTTGCCTCACTAGCGGTAGATCTTCACGAAGTAGGCGATCTCCTTGCCCTTACAAACTCCTTGGTTCAACTCCACAATCTTGTCGGAGGCTCCCAAGTGACAACTAGCCAATCTAGGAGACACCACTCTCCAAGAAGTAACAAATGGTGCGTTGATGATGAACACGTTGCTCTTGTGCTTCAAATGATAGTCTCCCCAACACTCAACTCTCTCTCATAGGTTTTGGATCTGGTGGAAAGAAGATTTGAGTGTAAAGCAACTTGGGAAGGCTAGAGATCAAGATTCATATGGTAGGAATGGAATATCTTGGCCTCAACACATGAGTAGGTGGTTCTCTCTCAGAAATGGTAAGTTGGAAGTGTAGGTTCGTTCTGATGGCTCTCTCCACGAATGAAGAGGAGGTGGAGGGGTATATATAGCCTCCACACAAAATCTAACCATTACACACAATTTACTAAACTCGGTGGGACCGAATCGTTAAACTCGGTCGGACCGATTTAGTAAACCTAGTGACCGTTAGTGATTTTCGGTGGGACTGACATGCATCTCGGTGAGACTGATTCGGTTAGGGTTAGGGCATAACGTAATCTCGGTAAGACTGATTACACAAACTCGGTAAGACCGATTTGGTAATAAGCTTTCCAGAGAGTTGGTCAGGTAAACTCGATGGGACCGATTTGCTCTTTTCAGTGAGACCGAAATGTTACAAAAAGGAAACAGAGAGTTTACATTGCAATCTCGGTGGGGCCGATCGCTCACTTCGGTTAGACCGAAACGTTACGATGGGAAACAGAGAGATTACAACCCCATCTCGGTGAGACCGAGATCCCTATCGGTAAGACCGATTTTGCTTAGGGTTTGTGGTAGTGGCTATGACTTTTGGAATCGGTGGCGCCAGATAGGAAGAATCGGTGTGACCGATTTTGGCTTTGGGTTTAGGTCATTTGTGGATGTGGGAAAGTAGTTGAGGGTTTTGGAGCATATCACTAAGCACATGAAGCAAGAGGCTCATTAAGCAACACCTCATCCCTCATTGATAGTATTGGCTTTTCCTATAGACTCAATGTGATCTTGGATCACTAAAATGTAAAATGAAGAGTCTTCAGCTTTTGAGCTTGAGCCAATCCTTTGTCCTTCGTATTTTGAGGGATCCACTTTCATCATCCATGCCATGCCATTCATTGAGCTTTCCTGAAATAATAGTCTTGGAATAGCATTAGCTCAATGAGCTATATGTTTTTATGAATTACCAAAACCACCTAGGGATAGTTGAACTTTCAATCTCCCCCTTTTTGGTAATTGATGACAACATGTAGATCAAAGCTTCGACAAATGATAATAAGATTGAATAACATCGTCGCTTTGAGAAGTATGTGATAAGCAAGAGCCCCCCCTAAATTTGTGCATGGGTTAAGATTTGCTTTGGACTGCAAATGCACAATGAATTAGGCTCATGGGTTACTCTTCCATGTCACATACATCTTGGTGGAGCACTCAAAATAATAAACAATGAATACATGCACTCATCACCAAGCATAGTGAATGATCACATAAGATGGATAGGATAATATCATCAAACATGCATAAGTGTAGCTTATGATCAAACACATGATTACCAATGTCTCCCAAGCATAGTATCTCAACTAAAAGCAAACAAAGTTCAAAACCACCAAATAAAGCAAGAGAGAACAAAAGCAACACTCTCTCTCTCGAAGCCTATGATCTATACATTTTTCTCCCCCTTTGGCAACAAGTTACCAAAAAGTTCATAGAAAATGCATAGTGCTAGATCAACTCTCGGGCTTGATCTTCGGTGGTGGTGTCTGATGACTCCAAGGACGAAGGCTTCAGCTTGAAGTAAAGGGTGCTGGAGTGGATCTTTGGAGCTGGTTGCACCGAACTGTAGGGCGTGTCTGGTGCTTTGAAGTTGTTGCTCTAGTGTCATCCACTGCACTGCAACCGACCTCTGGCTCTGGGCACTCTGCAAACACATTTGTGGTAGTCTTGCCCTGTCTCTCCTGCATATCATCCTGCAGCTGCTCTACAACTGACTGAATCTCAGTTACTTTAACACCAAGGTCATGGAATTTGAGTTCCATGATTCTCTCAAGGCTCTCCTGATTGTGAGTGAGGGTGGCCAGTCCTTTCTCAATCCTCAGTGTAGATGCTATCAAGTAACCAAGCTGCTCCTATTTGGTTTTCAAAAAATATTCAGATGCCTCCTCTTGAGTTGGCATCTTGGCAGCCTTCTCCTTCTTTGCCTTCTCCTTATTCTCCTGAGCTTGAACTGATTGTGGATCATTCTCATTCATGACAACCTCATTGTCCTCAAAGTCTGGATAGAGTGGAAAATGTTCCTTATCCAACTGATATTTCCCTGTGCCCATCTTTGAGTTGATCAATTCCTGAATCTGAGGTGCATATCCACAGCTCCTTTTCTGATCTGCTGCAGTCCTCTTGATTGTTTCAATCATTAGGCTCATGACTTTGAACTTCTGTGGCACATCAAACACATGCAACATGTTGATGGCATGCCCTCTGATCATGTTATGGTCACCAGACTTGGGCAACAGAGTGTGCCTCAGAATCCAATTGATGGTTGGCAACCCTGACAGCAGAAAGTGAACTGATCCAAACTTGTGAGTCTCTACTGCCTTGTCTGGAATCTCCTTGTACATGTGAGCCATGGAGTTGTGATCCATCTTCTTCTTTGCGTAAATATCCAGGTCATCCTCATTTTCCTTGGGGGAATTTATCAGGCTTGCCCATTCTTCAACAGTGGATTGGTACCTTGTACCTTCAGACATCCAAACAATTCTACCATCTGGGTAAAAATGTGATGTGGAGTAGAATTGCATGATAAGTTCATCATTCCAGTGGGTGAGCTTCTGTCCAACAAAATCAACAACTCCACAAGCAACAAAGCTTTCCTGCACTCCAGGATAGTGCTCTTCATTGTCCTTGATGTAGGTCCAGTCGACCCACCTCATGTCACAAACTATGGGCTTCTTGTCCAACAGAATTGTTTCATAAAAGTCCTACTGTTCCTTTGTGTGGAACCTGTAGTCAACATCAGTTCTTCTCCTTGATGCATATGGATCTTCCATCCTCCACAGTCTCAGTCCTGAATCTTTCCTGATTCTCATGTCCTCAGCCACATGATGGGCATCATTGTGGTCTGGTATCTTGGGCTTGAGCTTTCTTAGGACCTGTCCTTCTTCATCCTCTTCTTCAGCAACATTTGGCACTGGGGCCTTGTTCTTCTCAGCAGCTGGAATACTCCTAGTATTCCTCTCTGGACCTTGCTTAGCCTTGGAGGTAGCTTTGGGTGCTTCCTTGGGCTTAGATGTTGCAGCCCCTGATCTGATTGCATCACCCATAAGCTTAGGTGCCTTAGGTGCTGGTGCAGCATCCTCTTCCTCTTCTTCAGAATCTCTTCTCATAGAGGGCTTTCTAGGGACCTTGGCAGTTGTGGTTCTTGCTCTCTTCTTTTTCTTGTCCTGATCACCATCATCCTCTGATTCAATTGTGAACTTCATAGTTTCACCAGTGGGGACTTTCTGATGTTTGGAAGAAGTGACTTTCTTCTCAGGTGCCTCTTTGGGTTGAGCCTGAGCTGGCACTTGAGTGGACTTTCTAGCTTTAGGCATAGGTGTCCTCTTGGCAGGAACTTTCTTCTTCAGACCTGGCTTAGTGCTATGTGCAGAGCCATATTCTTTCTTGAGCACTCCTTTCTTGGAAGTAGCCTCATCTTCCTCAGCTTTGTAATCTTCATCCTCCGAGTCTGAAGTTCTTTTCCTCCTTTGCCTAGTAGCAGCCTTAGGCAAATTGGTAGGAGTACTTCTGCTCCCTTCATCTGTAGTTGAGGGACTAGTGCCCTCACTCAAGTCCATCTGCTCTACTGACCTATTCTGGCTATCACTCTGGTCTGACATGCTGCAAAAAGCTGATTGCTGACCCTGTGAAGAGTTATAGATAAGATAGAATAGATGAGCATCACAAAATGCAGAGAATTTTGTAAAAGAAAGATTCAAAAATTCAGTTTTACTTTTCCACAGAAAGCATTTCGGATCAACCGATTTTCAAACTTGCTGATACCGAAGCAGTTTTGGAACCTAAACTGATGATCTCGGTTGGACCGAGTCACAGTTCGGTGGCACCGAGATTGCTAGCGTTTCAAGAATCCTCAAATCGGTCGCACCGATTAGTAATTCTCGGTCAGACCGAGAGTCACTAGTGCAATGGCATAAGCTAAATTGGTGAGACCGAATTTTTCAACTCGGTGGGTCCGAGATGGTTTCGGCGGCTAACCCTAAAAATTTGAATCTCATATAATCTATGGACTACTGTGGCTGGATAGAAGAGTTTCAATCGTGGCAAGATTCAATAGGAGTACAATGTGCTTGGAATCAGATGTGGATAGCACAAAGATCAAGTCCATACACTAAATTGGCGGTGGACTTGCTACGGCGACAACAGCGGGGGCGAAATCCGTTGACGGTGGCGGAGACCAGCGACAGGAGGCTGCTGGCGACGAGGAGACGATCCGGAGACCTCCGATGGCAGAGCGAGCTATTGCGCGGGCGAAGGGTTTCGGAGAAATTTCCAAAATTTTGCCCGTGGCTATATATAGCCCGACCCGGTCGGTGTGACCAAGTGGAACAACTCAGTGGCACCGAGATGCATAACGTATGCGATTCTGACAAATCGGTGAGACCGAAAAGTTCAAATCGGTTGCACCGAGATTGAAAACTCAGATCAACTTGGTGATCTCGGTAGGACCAAATGGAGGAATCGGTCAGACCAAGAATCACAAAGAGGTTTTGGAATTTTAAGTCTATGATGAATCGGGGACTCCGAGTGCTCCTCACACAGAGCGGTTCGAATCTGACTTGATCAAATTTTGTGATGTAGCATGAATAGAGTTTGAGATGAGAAAAGCATAGATAGCTAAAGAAGGTTCTTAGGCATTCTTGTCCATCCACTTGGCAAAAAGAAAAGAACCCAAACAATCAAAACAACAAGTGGATGTCCTTGAATGAGTAAAATATGCACCAACATGCTCACACATTAAGATGGCAAATGAAATATGTGGCAAAGCATGCACAACCAATTCTAGCATCTATCAAACAATTGGCGATGACTAGGTCATCTATATATGAGTATATTGACTTAGGAGTCAAATGAGAACATTTGATCATAGGTCATACTCATCGTTTAAGCTTAAGTGGGGTTGCCACTTTTACATAATGCATTGATGTGTTCACACCTTTAGAGTTGCTTTGACTCAATTCTTAGAGTTAAGCTCCCCCTAGATGTGAGATCCCCCCTTAGAGGGATGAACTAACCTTGGGTTTTGTCGATGATGACTTCATGTAGGTGTTGAAGATGTAGATGCTCAATGTTGATGTAGATCATTTGGAGCAATCCTTTGGAGTGAGTTGCACTTTCAACTTACCTACATGGGTTAGTCCCACAAGGAACAAACAAGAATATCCATAGACATAGAGTGATGCACACACAAGATGATGTCCATGAAATCATTAGGTTACCTTGTCCCTTGTCTTACCAACATGAGGGTTTGTGACTCCTTGAACTAGTGCAAGATGTGGAAGTTGATTGCACTTGTTCTTGGCATAATGATTTGAGTGAAGAATGTTGGCGGAGTCACGCTCAAGAACTCTCTAGTTCTTCTTCTTTGGGATCCACATCATCTTGATGGGAATCCTTGGAGTTGCAGTTGTACTTGATGAAGTAGAACTTGATGTAGTCTTGGGGACCCACTTGAACAAGGCTCTAGGTGCTTCTTCAAATGCATCAATCTCTTCTTGAAGCTTGTCCTTGCCTTTGTTCTTGTGGTCTTGTGGTGGAAGATCATCTTGAGCTTGTGTTCCCTTGAAGGAAGTAGGATCATACTTCTCTTGTTGAGGAACAAACTTCGTCTTGGGGTATTGATCTTCTTCCCACTCAACTCCATTGGCATTGAACTTTCGTTCAAAACCAACACCTTGATTCTTCCGGTGCCTTCCTTGCTTGCGTACAATTTCCTCGAATTGCTTACTCCCGGAAAGGCTCTTGTAAACACCTTTCTCTATAATTCCCTTCAATAAGCTATTTTCTTGCTCAAGTGTAACTTGGCTAAGAGAATCATTAGTGGAATCAAGAGAACTACTAGAAGAAACAATATTGGATTTGACATTATTATTGTTACTACTAGAGGAAGTATCTTTATTGTACTTGTTACTAGACTTGACTTGAGGCATGTAAGTAGATAAGAGTAAACGCTTGGCAATATAAGAAGAACTTTTCTTGCGGAGATCATCATTGATTGCTTTTAAGAACTCATGCTCTTGCTCAAGATTGAGCTTTTCAAAGCGTAACTTCTCATGAGCCTTTAAAAGTTCTCGATGATCTTCATAGATAGTTTCATGAGCTAACTTAAGAGAGTTTAGTTCTTTAGTTAGAAGCTCAGTCTTCTCCTTATCATTGTCATTCGTTTTATCTTGATTAGCATGATTAATTGATGTCTCATCATAGTATTCATCACTAGAGTTGTCAACAAGTAAATCATCATCCACAAGCAAGTCATCTTCATCACTATTGAAATCAACATACTCGGGATGTGTTACCTTTGGACCTTTGGACATGAAGCATCTTCCAACACCTTCATTTGGTGAATAAAATATGTCGTAGGAGTTGGTTGACACAAGTTCTAGACCGGCAACACCTTCATCTTGAGTATATTCGGAGTCGGAGTGATAGCTTCTCTCCAAGTGATTGTCGGAGTCGGAGCCGGATACCCATTCACCAACATGAGCTTGATGTCTTCGTTTTGTGTAGCTCCTTGATGACTTGTCCTTCCTTTCCGAATCCTTGCTTCTCCGTGACGGTCTTCGTTCATAACGATCATCTCTACTCCTCCTCTCTCTTGGTGGTGATTCTTCTCTTTTGCTCCTTCTTCTTGGAGAATATTCTCTTCTTTTGTAGGGTGTCGTACACTCATTGGAATAGTGTCTGGGTCTCCCACAATTGTAGCAATTGCGCTCTCGACTAGAAGATCTTTTGTCATTGTAAGACCTTGACTTGGAGCTTCTTTCTTTGCTTCTACTCTTGTAGCATTTGTTGAAGTTCTTCACCATCAAGCTTAATTCTTCATTGAAGGTTTGTTTCTCACTTGATGATGTGGGGGCTTCACTTGAGGCTTTGTAAGCACCACTTGACTTGTTGTGAAGTTCCTCCTTATCCTTGAGTGACATCTCATGAGCAACAATTCTTCCACTGACTTCCGTTGGCTTGAAATATTTGTAGTTTGGCATCATTTGAATCGATGTGCACACGGTATCATACTTTCCATCCAATGCTCTTAGGATTTTCTTGATGATGAATTTGTCGGTCATCTCTTCACTCCCTAAGCCGGCAATCTCATTTGTGATAAGAGCAAGCCTAGAGTACATTTCAGCGACACCTTCACCATCCTTCATTTTGAACTTGTCAAGTGACTTTGGAGCACATCAACTTGGATTCCTTGACGGACTCGGTACCTTCATGCATATCAATCAAAGTATCCCAAATTTCCTTTGCATTCTCAAGACGGCTGATTTTGTTGAATTCTTCGGGGCACAATCCGTTGAAGATGATATCACAAGCTTGAGCGTTGTATTGCAGCATCTTTAATTCTTCCGCATTAGCTTCACGGTTCGGTTCTCTCCCATCAAAGAATTCACCTTGCAAGCCAATACAAATAATTGCCCAAACGGCGGGGTTATGTCCAAGAATATGCATTTTCATCTTATGCTTCTAACTAGCAAAATTAGTACCATCAAAGTAAGGACCTTTATGGTGATAGTTTCCCTCGCTAGACGCCATACTCTCCTAGGTTGTGAAACCAAGGCTATGACCACCAAAAGCTATGGAAATTAAAGCAAATGGAGACGAAAGCTCTGATACCACTTGTAGGACCTTGAAATATGTCTAGAGGGCGGGGTGATTAGACTACTTGACCAATAAAAACTTAACCTTTTCCCAATTTTAGAGTTTGGCAGATTTTAGCTATTTTAGGACAAGTCAAGCAATCATCACACAATTCAAGCAAGCGTTAAAAGAGTATATAGGCAGCGGAAATTAAAGCATGCAACTTGCAAGAAAGTAAAGGGAAGGGTTTGGAGGATTCAAACGCAATTGGAGACACGGATGTTTTTGGAGTGGTTCCGATAGGTGGTGCTATCATACATCCACGTTGATGGAGACTTCAACCCACGAAGGGTAACGGCTGCGCGAGTCCACGGAGGGCTCCACCCATGAAGGGTCCATGAAGAAGCAACCTTGTCTATCCCACCATGGCCGTCTCCCACGAAGGACTTGCCTCACTAGCGGTAGATCTTCACGAAGTAGGCGATCTCCTTGCCCTTACAAACTCCTTGGTTCAACTCCACAATCTTGTTGGAGGCTCCCAAGTGACACCTAGCCAATCTAGGAGACACCACTCTCCAAGAAGTAACAAATGGTGCGTTGATGATGAACTCCTTGATCTTGTGCTTCAAATGATAGTCTCCCCAACACTCAACTCTCTCTCATAGGTTTTGGATCTCGTGGAAAGAAGATTTGAGTGGAAAGCAACTTGGGAAGGCTAGAGATCAAGATTCATATGGTAGGAATGGAATATCTTGGCCTCAACACATGAGTAGGTGGTTCTCTCTCAGAAATGGTAAGTTGGAAGTGTAGGTTCGTTCTGATGGCTCTCTCCACGAATGAAGAGGAGGTGGAGGGGTATATATAGCCTCCACACAAAATCTAACCGTTACACATAATTTACTAAACTCGGTGGGACCGAATCGTTAAACTCGGTTGGACCGATTTAGTAAACCTAGTGACCGTTAGTGATTTTCGGTGGGACTCACATGCATCTGGTGAGACCGATTCGGTTAGGGTTAGGGCATAACGTAATCTCGGTAAGACCGATTACACAAACTCGGTAAGACCGATTTGGTAATAAGCATTCCAGAGAGTTGGTTAGGTAAACTCGGTGGGACCGATTTGCTCTTTTCGATGAGACCGAAATGTTACAAAAAGGAAATAGAGAGTTTACATTGCAATCTCGGTGGGACCGATCGCTCACTTCGGTTAGACCGAAACGTTATGAAGGGAAACAGAGAGATTACAACCCCATCTCGGTGAGACCGAGATCCCTATCGGTAAGACCGATTTGCTTAGGGTTTGTGGCAGTGGCTATGACTTTTGGAATCGGTGGCACCGGATAGGAAGAATCGGTGTGACCGATTTTGGCTTTGGGTTTAGGTCATTTGTGGATGTGGGAAAGTAGTTGAGGGTTTTGGAGCATATCACTAAGCACATGAAGCAAGAGGCTCATTAAGCAACACCTCATCCCTCCTTGATAGTATTGGCTTTTCCTATAGACTCAATGTGATCTTGGATCACTAAAATGTAAAATGAAGAGTCTTGAGCTTTTGAGCTTGAGCCAATCCTTTGTCCTTAGTATTTTGAGGATCCACTTTCATCATCCATGCCATGCCATTCATTGAGCTTTCCTGAAATAATAGTCTTGGAATAGCATTAGCTCAATGAGCTATATGTTGTTATGAATTACCAAAACCACCTAGGGATAGTTGCACTTTCACAACCGTCTATGTTATTATCGGTCTTCGCACACATTTTTTATTACAGACCTATTTGCCGCGTATCACACACATCTTGTTATATTGAACCATTTCTATTCTCTTGTCTCAACGCAAAATAGTTCATCCGAGTGAACCACATGTCGTATATCGCACACACCTTGATCTGCCTGACCATTTCTTTTGTGTTGCCTAATCACAAATAGTTCATCCTTGTGAACCGTATGTTGTATATCGCACACACCTTCATCTGGCTGCCCGTTTCTTTTTTTCCTCCTCATTGCAAATAGTTAATTTAACTGAACCGTATGCCCAGCATCGCACACGGAACCAAAATCTGAACCGTGTTTGATGCATATGTCATCGCAAACGTTTTGCACCTTTTTTTCCACCACCGTTTGTGATTATTGCATCGCACACAGTTTCATCGGAGGGTCTCTGATCGTAGTGTCGCGTTAGCAGCATCCTGCAGTAGTGTTGGCGTTTGACGAGGCACGCCAGGATGCCATGCGGGGGATTGATCTCGTGCTGGGGGGAATTCCACCGTCAATCCTCGCTCCGAGAGGCAAGGTACCAGCAGGCGCTGCGGCGGTACCACTGCCGCAGTGTCCGCTTCAGGACGCTCGAGGTGGGGGATCTCGTCCTAAGGCGGGTGCTCTCCAGGGAAGGGCTGCACAAGCTCTCTCCCATGTGGAAGGGCCCATTTAGGATTGCCCGTGTCTCCACGCCTGGCACCGCACGCCTGGAGACACAGGATGGGATCCCCATCCAGAACGCCTGGAACATCTAGCACCTCCGGAAGTTCTACCCATGAAGCAAGGCTCACGCATGTGAAGGTCTCAACTCGTGACACTCGCACGTAATAATGAGTGGGGCTGTACACGCCCCGGAGTATCCTGAGCGTTACCCGCGGGCCTCACGGGGGCTCCCTCCCACGTCCTAGTGGAAGCACTTAGCTCCGCGCTATCGAGAAGACTAGACTAGGTGCTAGACACGGCTGTTCATTTGCTTGCTTTCTGTAGTTGGTTTGCAGTCTCTTAATGAATTTGGAATCTTTGCGTTTTGATTCGCCAAGTTGGGTTTTCTCTCCTCTCTCTTCACTCATTCTTAGCCTTGGCCAGGAAAGGTTGGCCATTGCCCATCGCTCTTCCTCGCGCGCAGCGCGCATGGGGGCTAGGCAGGTGTGTGCGCTCGGGTCTACCCGCACGCAAGCATGCCTCGTCGAAACCCCGTTGCCCCAATGCTTTGGCTTTCTTAATCGTCGTGAGACACCCTCGGTCGAGCTTGTGAGCATGCACGACCTCACATGTTCGTTCCCCTCGGGCAGTGTGACGTGGTGCGTTAAGCCGCAGCTAAGCCTGTGGCAGGGGGCTTGGGAAAGAAAGAATGAGATGTCCCGTGAAGGGTTTTTCTTACTCTACAACAGCCCTACGGCACCTCCTGAGATCTACAGCGCCTCCCAAGGCTGATGGCTCCCGAGTCATCGGGAAAGGGGGCTCCGCCAGGCATCAAGAGTCGTGCCCTCGCAAGGTGGGAAGCTACCACGAGCATGACAAGCAAAGTTATCCTACCCGTGCTCACTCGGAATACAAATATCACGGCACAACACCAAGATAATAAGCATAGCATAAGAGCATAACTACCACAGTTCATTACACACCCCAGCGGGGCACTCTACTTTTTTTCAAATTGCAGAAGAAAGGAAAGGTTAAATAGAAGTGGCCCGCGAGGTCGCAGCTGGCCCTGAAGCCAAGCTCGACAGCCCCGAGCTCAGATCGGCCCCTCCTCCTGCTTCATCAGGGCGCGACGGCGAGGCGATCCGCCGCCTTCCTCGATGCGAGCTCGGCGGTGCGGAGGTTGGTCGTAGCCGCCGCTGCTGGATCTCTCGCCCAAAGAAGAGCCTCCGCTGTGGGAGGAAGTGTGGACATCGTCAAGGCCAAGCTCACCCTCGTTGTCGACGCGGCCGACGTCAAGGCCAAGCTCATCGTCACCGCTGCCGTCTTCTGTGCAGCACCCCGCGCGGAGGCCATCTTCCCTGAACACCCTCACCAAGAAGGTCGCAAGGCCATCATACCTGAAGTGGAGGGTGTACCTCCCGCTCAGGCCTCGCGCATGGGCAAACACCTGCCAGCCACGGGCCAGGACCATGCTACCTGCAGCAGTGACCTCGATCCCAACCCACGAGGCCTTGCTGCAGTAGCCGTCAACCTGTAGCCAGAGGTCGTCGAGTCCCGAGGTCGACAGATCATTGGCGAAGAAGCATGGAAGCTGGAGCTAGGTGCCAGCGGGCCTCTCCGACCACACAACAAACTCTGGGAGCGCGTCCATCGAGGAGAAGCACGGTCGAGGAGGACGGGCGACCATGGCATGCCTCCCCTCGTTGCAGGGGCTGCCCCATGGCCGGTGGCCCTCGCCACAAGAAGAAGCACAACTGCGGACGCCAAGGGAGACGCCAGCTCCGAGAGAAGCACGCCTGTGCTCCCTGTGGGCCGCCGCTGGGGTAGCGGCATGCTTACGGGGACGGCCACGGCCCCTCTTGGGCGGTGGCGAAGTTGGCCCCTCCTTAGGGGCCTTCCCCTTCTCAGCTGCTGTGAACCTCCTCGCCAGCGCCATGAGCCTCGCAACTACGGCAAGATGGAGAAAGAAGGAGGAACGGGTAGCAATAAGATGAAGATAGAGATGAGCAAGGGGGACTCTGCCCCTCCCCTCTTTTATAGCCGGAGGGAGTCCAACCCCCGGCCTCCACGATTCCGCGCAATGATGTCATCTCTGCATGCAGCATCAACTCGTCAAGTCGGGCAGTTGCCGAGGCAGCATGGGGAAGCGGAGACGGCCAAGTCCCATCAATCACCACACGTCGCCCAAGGTCGTAGGCGGTTAGGGCATGCAGTGCTTCGCACTTGCCCTTTGGCTTCTCCTAGAAGCCAAGTCCGGGGTCTACTGTCAGCGTTCTGGATACGGGGGTACCCAGACTTGCCTGCCTGCAGCCCGTGGCGTGGCTCCACCAACGGCCTGGAAGGGCCTAGTTTCCACATAAACAACTCAAGACCCTCATGAGGGGCCAAGCTTCGCGGGGCGGACGACACCAAGACCTCCAAGGGGATCGTCCTCCTTAGGCTGGCTCCTGAGGAGCGGAGATTTCTATGCAAGGCTCACCTCGTGAGGTTCGGGTCACGTGAGCCATGACGATCAAGGCCAGGCAGTCACTAGGCGGGCGCCAGCAGGCGCAGTGTACCAGTTGCCTCTTTGGTGCAAAGAAGGCAAGCAGCAGGCGCGGAGTCCCGATGAAGCGGCCAAAGGTTTGTATTCCCGTGCAACAAGACCAAGACCGCCAGGACGGCAGGACGAAGGTCATCACCGAGCCCACCGCAGCGTCACGACCAGAGGCTTTTGCAGGCGAAGACCACTTTAGTCAGGATAAGATGTACTTGTTGTCTCCCTTCGAATTTGGCCGTTGTGGGATCCCTTCCCGCCTCCATTTGGGAAGAGGACCAAGGCCACTATAAATAGGACCTAGCCACCACCAAGGAGGGGGATGGGATCCATTCCACCCTCACCAGCTCACCAGCTCACTTAAGCCCAAGAACACGCCTCCTGAGGTTGTTCTCCACTGTACTAGTTCTTCCTCAACCCCTCGAGGCAAATCCACCACAAAGCAGGAGTAGGGTTTTAAACTACAAGGTGGCCCGAACCTGGGTAAACTGCCGTGTCCCGTTTCCTTCGAGATCGATGCGTTAGGCTGTGAGACAAGTGAGTCGGTAGACTGGGAAGAGTGGGATCTTCGCACGCACCCCAGAGTTCGAACTTCTCAAGGGTTTGCGGAAACCGTAATCTGACAGGGGCAAACTTGCGGTTGGAGCTGGAAAGTTTCTGGCTGATAGAAGGGGATATGGAGTAAGGGAATAGGAAGCAATGAGGACTCAGCGGCGAGTGCCAGTCTTTTTTCAGCTTGGGAAGTTGCCGAGGCGACGTGGGAGAACAAAGGCGTTCACGTCCCGTCAAGCGCCACACATCGAGTTTTGGCCCACAGGCAATCTGGGGCCTGCGGCGCTTCGCACTTGTCCCTTGGCTTCACCTCGAAGCTAGCCCGAGCGCGCATTGGGACCGGGCGCTACCGGCGGCATCCTGGGATCGAGGGTACCCAGGTCTACTAGCCTATGGCCCAGTGCGCGGGCCCATCAATGGCATAGTGAGGATCAGCTATAACACCGCAGGGACAAGACCCTCGCGAGGGCCACCTGGCCTCGCGAGGCGGGCGACATCAAGTCCTCCAGAGGAGCGGCCTCCTCAGGCTGCCTCCTGAGGAGCGGAGATTTCTATGCAGGTACCCGGCCTCACGAGGTCGTGATGACATGAGCCATGATGATCGTGGCCTGGTGGGCGTCAGCAGGCGCAGAAGAGGTAGTTTCTCTTTTGGTGTTAAGGGAACAAGGACGAGCGCGGGTTCCCGAGGATCCCTCCAAAGGTTTCCATTCTGGTGCAACAACACCAAGACCACGGGCTCGGCAGGATGGATGTGATGGCCGATCCCACCGTTGCGTCACGACCAGAAGCTTTGCAGGCAAAGACCACCTTTCGTCGGGATAAGATGTACTATTTGTCCAATGTCAAATTGGCCACTGTGGGATACCTTCCCGCCTATGTTTTGGGGGAAGAGGATCGAGGCCACTATAATATAGGTTAGCCACCACCGTAGAGGAGGATCGCTTCCACCTTCATCACCAGAGCCCTCGTGAGGCCGCTCGAACCACTATACTAGCTCATCCTCACCCTCCTCATGAGGCCAATCCACCACAAAGCAGGAGTAGGGTTTTACACCGCAAGGTGGCCCGAACCTGGTAAATTGTCGCGTTCATCTTCTTCCTCCCCGCTCGCGTGTGCTCAACATAGCTAGGTCGTAGGGTGACGAGCAGAGACTTGAGGGGTTGAGATATTTGCACACGCCCCAGAGTTCGAACCTTCTTGGGTCTCTAGAGACCGGAATCCGACAATCGCCTCCACCTTCACCCTTTTTTATCTTCCATGTTTCTCTCACCTTTTGTATTTGTTGATTTTTTTAACCCTGTCGTGGTGATCTCATGGAAGATGCCATGGGATGACTAAAAGAGGGGACAACGACAAGGGCACCGGTGGCTCCAGAGGCGAGGTTGATACGCGCAAGTGTGAGACACGAGACGTACCCAGGTTCGGCGCTCTCCAAAGAGATAACACCCCTAGTACTGCCGAGTGTGGTTTATATGAGTTGGAGTAAGCTTGCTCCTAGAGGTGTGTTGGGGAGGAAGGAAGACATGCCAGTGCATAGGCTGCTCCTTCTCCATGGGTGTGCATGAGTGTGTGGCTAAGCTTAACCAGGGGGTCGACCCTCTGCATGGAAGGGCACCGAGTGGTCTTATAGGCTGGCCCTCTGGGGTACAATGGTAAAGTTACATGGGCACAAGGCCCTAGTGTCAGCGTCTAGGAGCCGGGCCGGGCCACCGGGTCTGCCGGGTCCGTCAGGGTGCGGGTCTCGCTGGTTGCCTCGGGTGTAGGTCGTACCGGGGCCACCGGGCGTGGGTCCGACCTGCTGCCGGGAACTGTTGGCATGCCATGCCGGATGTCATGGGACGACAACGCCGCCTTGCTGTTCGTCAAGATTCTTGTTGGAGGAGCTCAAGTATTCTCTGTCTTGCATTCCAAAGTGCAATTATTTCTACCTTATCGTTTGAAGTGGTGTTATGTCATTCTTGACAATTTTCCTTCATGTTTCATGATTCACAACTTGTCAGGAATGAGATATTGTAAAACCATCATTTTCTCTTCTGTCAGAGTCGTTTCAACCCATGATAATTTCTTTGTTGGAGTTATCTTGGTATACATTTCACCTAAAGCCTTCCCTAAGGAATGTTGCTATTTGTGGTGCTTATCAATGATCCAAGTTATCTCTTTATCATCTTGGTGGAAGAAGTTTTTCATCTCTTCGTCGATCTCAAGCAAGCAATTGTTCCAGTTAGTGGCAGAATCTCACCTCTAGTTTTGAGATGTTTTCATAAGCCCACGAGGAGTATATCATTTGATTTTTGATTCTTCAACAACTCCGTTCAATCCTTCATTTAAGGATGCTGTCTCAAATTGATTTGAGGTAGAACATGTTATTTTCTCTCCGTTCTTTTTATTCCATTCTTCCATTTCTTCCAGAGGCATTGTGATGTTGCTCTCTTCGACCCATCATCTTGTTTTGTAAAGATCATGTTCTTTTCATCTTATCAAGTCTTGCCTCTCTTTTCAACCGAAGTGCTGCCCGAATTCTTCCTTTCTCATCTCCTTTTAACCGGAGTGGTTTCAAAGTCTATCTTGTCCCTTAAGCTCTTGGTTCTCGTTGTATTCATTGTTACTCTTGTCCAACGGACTGTTTGCAATCTCATTCATCTCTTTTGTATTATTTCTTTCAGGTTGTTCAACCTCTTGAGGTTCATGGTTTCACTTGTTTGTCAAAGAAGCAACTTAGTATTACCTCTCCTCTTCCTCTTCCGTTTGTCATCCCTAGATCTCGGGGCGAGATCTCTTGTAAGTGGAGGAGAGTTGTAACGACACAAGACCGACGCTCCAGATGCCTTCATGTATTTCGAGTTTCGTGGTGTGATGTATTTTTTTGTAGCATTCATCATTGCATCATTTGCATTGCATCATGTCATCAAGCAAACCTTTTTAAAACTCAACTAAATAAATCGTGTGGATCCTCGGTCCATTTAAATTGAGGGATATTCACATGGTGATTCCTCTTTATAACATATCCTCCCAATATTAGGGAGCTATAATAAATATTCCATTAATTTTCAATTCACCATAACACACTTGCAATTTAAATCTCATGTCTATTCTATTTCAAGTTTGCTCCCCAAACTTTGCCAATAATTCCTTATCTCTTTTATCGAGGCTCCTCCTAAATTCTCAACATTTTTTGGACTCTTCTAAAACCTTGGCCTAGTTCAAACCATTTGAATTAAATTCAAATGAGTTTTGAATTTAATTCTTGCAATCATGTCCATTTCTATTTTCTGGGATCAAGCCCATTTTCGAGAGTATGAGAAAATGACCCTCCTGCCCAAGCACCACCCCTAACCTCTCTTTCTTTTCTTTCTTATCTCTTTTTTTTTCTTTAGAAAAGAAAGGAGAGAGTACGACCCAGCAGGCCATCTAGGCCATGTGCAGCCCAACTCATCCCTGGCCTAAGGCCCAGTCAGCCTCTCCTTAACCTAACCCTCCCCTGATCCCATCCTCTCGATCCCCCACTTGCTCCCTCTTGTTCCCGTGCCCGCCGCCACACACGCACGACAACGCAGTCACTCCTCTTCCCGATCCCCATGCCCACGCTCCTCCCTCGACTGCGTCGGCCACCGGAGTTGTAGCTTGCCGCATGCGTGCCCCGCTCGTGCCACTAGCTTCCCCGTGCAGGAGCTCTCGTTGGACCCGGCCATCTTCTGCCGCAGCTCGCCGGAGCTCCACTGCTCCGCCCGTCCTCTGCCCCGCCTCCATCGCCGGACCACCTCGACCCCGTCGTCATCCATGTGACCAAGCCCAGGCCGCGCCACGCCTTCCTCCGCCTCGCCTTGCCGTCGTCCACGCCAAGTCCCTCCGGCTTCCGCCCTCGCTCTCAAGTCTCCACTCCGCCGACCATGGCTAGCGCCTCCATGTGCAGTGGGCATGCTCGTCTCTGTCGAGGGGGACGCGCCCGCGTTGACCTCCAGGGGCGCCCTTGTGGGCCCCATCTCCAGCGACTGCCCTCCTCGCTCAATCGCTCGTGCGGGTCGCACCATGGCCTCTCCGGCTTGACTCCTGAGACCCCTGCCTACGCGCCCTAGCTGCTCAGCCCTGCTCCGCCTTGGCCACCGCGAGCACTGATGCTCTGGTGAGCCTGCGCCAGCCAGCAACCTCCTGCTGCCCTTGCCCCATGCATCAGCCACTCATGCGAGCACCCCATGTGCGAAACCTGCCGCTGACGGAGGCGACTAGTTCATTGTGTCCTTTTGAACGCTATCGGGCCAATCTGTCGACTAGGGCAATCGGGTTGTGTCCGGCCTGTCATGAGATGCGGTGCCCGTGCGCCCAGCGCGCGGACACATCGGACGCAACTTGTCCGCATGCACATTTCTTTGCAAGTCCTTAATTTTTTTTTATCATTCATTTTTGATACATGACAATACATCATCACATTTTGACTAGTAAAGCAAGGCTAAATAAAACAAGAACCACAAGAATACATTTACGAAGATACCCAACTTCCATAACTGCTTCCTTGAGTTGGGTGAGGGCCTTCTCGATGCACTCATTGTTGATCTGTGGAGGAGGCTCGATGTTGCACCCTCCTTTCTTTTTAAGCCAAAAGTCGATGTTGCTTCCTCACACCTAGTCTCGTGCCTAACCTCTAATCTAGCAACAAGTGCACTTGTCTCATCTACAACCTCTATGCTAGCTAAAAGTGCACGAACATGTACTAAATTTCGCTCTATCAATATATCAATGTACTCATCTTCTCAATACCAAAACTTGCATCCATTCTACACAACAAAATTTGAAGTTATCACAACTAGTCTAATCCGAGAGCACAAACCGAAGCTAAAAAGAGCACATACCCCATCGTTTAAGCACTTGATGTACACCCATCCGGGATGTTCTGGCGTTGTAGACACGCGGCGCACGACAATCCTTGGGCAGTGGTCGCACTTAATGAGGGGCAACGGTGCGCTGACGAGCTTTTGGGCAAGCACCGAGCCCGGCTGGCCGCCATTCGTGTATTTGTCGGCAAACCACCGATGGTGCAAACTCAAGCGGCTAGAGGACGAGCCACTGCCTACATGTGGCCTTGCGGCCCTGCCAGGGCCTTCCGGCGAGGTGTCCGGCCAGTCCATGGCGCGGCCCGGCCTCCCACAGCCGGGCGAGCTCAAGACCGACCGGATCCGCCCCAAATCCGGTCGGCGGGTGCGTAAACCAGTTGGCCGTGGTTGGTTAGCTCACGGCCGAGGGAGGGGTCAAATTTGGCGGCGTCGTCCATTGCCAGTGCAATGGCGTGATGGCGGCAGCCAAGGGAAGAGTGGGGAAGAGCGGAGAAGAGTGGAATGGGGTGCGGCCGGAAGGAGGGAGGGGGCAGATAGAAAAAGGCCCGTCCTGTGCTACCGACGGGCGGGCCAGCGGAGGACACGCGCAGACGGCCGGCGCGTCCGCGTGATGTCCATTTCACCCCAAAAGCGGCACAAACTTGGGCCGCGGATGGGTCGAAAGCGGACACAAAACGAACAAAAGTCTGTTTGTGTAAGTGCATCTAGTGCCCCTTAGTGATTTTGGTGTATTGAAGACTTATAGGTTACACGGGTCTATAAGTCTATGAGGAGTTTGATATTTACAAAGAAAGTCGACCCCTAAAAATGAAGTTCTTCAACTGAGGACTTTGGATTTCTGAAGACTTTTTGAAGACTTTGAAAGTGAAGAAATTGGTGTGACCTTGAAGACTTGGTAATCATTCGAGGAACATGAAGCGTGAAGACTTTTGTGTTTATAGTTTCATTTTTTCTTCCTTGAGTCATAGGAAACACCGTACTGTTAAAGGAGGTCGAGGAAATACTAAGGAAAAATTTTCATGTGATGCTCAACTCAAAATCCTACACCTACCAATCCCTTCGAGTGAAGCCATTGGAAATCTCATACAGTTCAGTCATGTTCTTCAGTGATAGAGACGAAGTTCTTCTGGTCTCTGAGGAATTTGTTCTCACTGAGGAGTTATGAATTCGCTAGTGCGGATTGCCTACACAGTGAGGAACATGATAGCCCTGAGGAATTTGAGAGTCAAAATTCCGACCGTTGCTGTGCTATGCACCAGCTGTCCTAAAATATCTACCCTCCTAACGGTCATATCATTGAAGGGCATTTATGTCTTATCATGTCGGGCTGCTCCCTAGGCTATAAATAGCCGCCCCCTTCAACCACTAGCTAGTTGGCTGCTCCGAGAGAAACTGACACTTGTCATCTGAGAGCATCCCATCCTCCGAGGACTTTGAGCGAAAATCATTGAGTGAGGAAAACCCAAACCCAACACCTACAAACCCAAAGTGATTGAGCATCACTGAACAGATTGATCCTGCGTGGATCCGACGTTTGTTACCTTTGAAGACTGTGCTTCTTCCAGACGGTTAGGCGTCATGGTCTAGAGCATCCAAGAGGAATTATGGATCGCCGAGTGACCTAGTCTGTGAAGGTTTGGAAGTCACTGAAGACTTACCACAGTGATTGGGCGAGGTCTGTGACCTTAGCTCAAGGAGAATCTGATGAAGATCGTGTGTCCGGATCTGTGTCCTCGAGTTTAAATACTCACCGCTCCAACCAGACGCATAACCGAGACAGCGCTTGAACTGGTCTACCAAATCATTGTCTTCACCAAGCTTACTGGTTCTATTTCCTCAACTCTTTCATTTCCTCATTTCTGTTGTTGTGTGCCTGTTCATATATGTTTGAATACTTTGAATGAAGACTTTCTCAATTTTCTCAGTTCAGTTTCTTCAGTCTGTCCGTCTTCTCTCTGTGTTATCCTTTGTTTACGCTTTCTGTACTCTGTGCTTGTCTTCATTCCATTATGATGACCATGCTTGTGTTCTGTTATGTTTACATTTGAGTACTTATTCTGCTGCTAGTAGTTCTTCATTTAGGAATTTCCTCACCAGCAAATTCCTCAGTGAAGAAATCATAAAAATCGCCTATTCACCCCCTTCTAGTCGATATAACGCACTTTCAATTGGTATCAGAGCAAGGTACTCCCTTGTTCTGTGTGATTTTGGTTTAACCGCCTGGAGTTTTAGTTATGTCGACTGCAGGATTGAGGAACGTATCCTGCCCCATCTTTGACGGTCATGAGTATCCTCGGTGGAAGGCCATGATGAAGAAGCGACTCATGGCTATGGACAAATGAATGTGGACCGTCACTGAGATTGGTCTTACCGATCTTTGCAAGATGGCGGAGGCTGATGACATTCGCAAGTACACTCTACTCAACCTCACAGCGAAGGATGTCATCTACTCATGTTTGTCCCGAAATCAGTTCAGGAACGTTATGCATCTCAATCACGCGAAGCTAATCTGGGACCAGCTCTCTGAGTTCTACGGAGGTCATCGTACTCGTCATGATCCTTGGTTTGAGGATTACAAAGATTCTCTCAAGGAGATGACTTTAGCACCTGAATCGTCATCCTCTTCACCGTACCTTATGGCAGAGGGTGACAAGGTAACTGAATGCTACCTTTCTGAATCTAGTGATGATGAATCAGGTGATGAATTTTGCCCCAGCTATGTCAAACTTGCTTCCCTTGCCACTAAACAACAAAGAGCTTTGGAAAAACTTCAATACATGCTAAATAAGAGCGATGATATGTTGGGTGAAGAAATGGATCAGTCAAAAGCTTTGGCTGAGAGTCTTCAGAGACTCCAGTCCAAGTTTGACACCCTTCAAGGTCATCATAACACTCTCTTATCTGATCACGAGAAGCTTTCTTATGAATTTCTTCAAAGAAAGCAAGGTCTTGAAAAGCTAAGAGTGGATTATGAAGATCTTCAGAAGGAGCGCGATTCATTACTTGCTCAACAAATCAGCTCTACTCAGGAAAAATTTGTTCCTCCATGTTTGAAGTGCATTGAACGTGAAACTGCTAATTCTTCACTTGAATGTTCAAATGCTTCTAATGCTACAAATTCATCATCTGTCTCTGCTATCACTAATTCCTCATCTGAGGACATTGCTAGTATCACTAATGATGCAGGGCTGAAGGAATTGTACATGACAGGCATGTACAAAAGCCCCAAAGGGCATCAGACTCTTTGTGATGTGCTCAAAAAGAAAATCCTCAACAGAAACCCTAGGAAAGAGGGTATTGCCTTTGAGAGGAAACTCAATGCTAATGGAACATATTGGAAACCTGAGCAGTACCCCAAAACCTCATGGGTTGCTGCAAAGGGACCTCCAGTTGATCCATCCAATTTATCTGGCTTTACATGTGAATCTCCTCATTCTTCTGATGAGTCATTTGACTCCAACTATAAACTGTTCAAGAATTAGAATGGTGAAGTATTTGCTAGATATGTTGGCACTAACTGCAGGAACGGTTCCCCTAGGAAGAAAATCTGAGTTCCCAAAAGTTGCCTTGAAAGTCTTCAGGTGAATGTCCTTATGACACCACCTGTGAAGAATAGGAACTCCAGATCAAATTCTTCGCGTGGATCAAATTCCTCAAAAGAATCAAAGTCCTCATATGGTCATCATCGTGCTAACCCCTCTGTTTCGTAGGGTAGAGCTAAGGGCTATGAATATGCGCATTATTCTTCTAATCATTATGTCCATAAGTCCTCGAAGAATTTCTCTGCTTATTCATATGCTTACCCTAACCCCTTTTATGTGAAACGAAGTGGACTGGCTTCTATGCCACCTTTCTCATATGGTGCTCGCGGAGTGATGAACTCCTTGCCACCCCTTCAGATGTGGGTGGTGAAGAAAAAGAAATAATCTCTTATGCAGGGTCAGGTCTCCAGACGTGCTCAAGACGTCTGAAGAATTTGCTGGAGACCTGAACATTGCCTGAAAGGACGCAGACTAATCATGATGAAATGAACCTTCAGTTCACACGTCCTCATACTATTTATCTGTTCTATTGCTTGATGAAATTGATCTGATGATATTGATGTCATATTCTTCATCGATGAAGTATATGAGTTAAGTAAGTTGCACTAATTCATCTGCAGGATGATCAACCCAAAGCCAATGAGTGGGTCCTCGATAGTGGATGTACGAATCACATGACTGGTGACAAGAATCTATTGATGGATGCTCCTTTATCACCGTCGCATCTGAAGCATATCATCTTCGCTGACAAAGGCAAAAGTCAGGTATTAGGTCTAGGTAAGGTTGCGATCTCAAAGGATCGACACATGGACAAAGTCATGCTTGTCGAGTCCTTAGGATACAACCTCATGTCTGTCTCAATGCTTTGTGATCTTGATATGGTTGTTGTCTTTGGCAAATATCATTGCATTGTGATCATGGAAGCTGACAATTCCAAAGTCTTTGAAGGCTTTAGGAGAGGAGACTTGTACATTGTTGATTTCTCTATAGGACCACAACCAGCCGTATGCCTACTTGCAAAAGCTTCAGAAGGCTGGCTATGGCATCGATGACTTGGTCATGCTGGCATGAGGAATTTGCACACGCTTGTGAAGAAGAAGCATGTCATTGGCATTGAGAATGTCAAATTCCTCAAGGATCACTTATGCGGAGCCTGTAAAGCTGGAAAGATGACAAAGGCCAAGCATCCAGCGAAGACTATCATGACCACCACTCGACCATTTGAATTGCTTCACATGGATCTCTTCGGTCCTAATCATTATTCTGCTGTTACAAATGATGCATCTCTATATGGCTTTGTTATTGTTGATGATTATTCTCGTTACACATGGGTGCACATTGTCACTTACAAACATGAGGTGCAGGAAGTCTTCAAACGATTTTCCTCGAGGGCTTCAACCAACTTCGGTGTGAAGATCAAGCACATCAGAAGTGACAATGGGACTGAGTTCAAGAATTCCGGTCTTGATGACTATCTTGATGCACTTGGTATTACTCATGAGTTATCTGCTCCTTATACTCCTCAGCAGAATGGCGTCGTGGAGCGCAAGAACAGAACTCTTGTTGAGATGGCTCGCACTATGCTTGATGAATACAAGACACCTCGTCGTTTCTGGATTGAGGCTATTGATACTGCGTGCCACATCATCAACAGAGTATATCTTCACAAATTCTTCAAGAAGACTGCTTATGAACTCCTCACTGACAAGAAACCCAATGTGAGTTACTTCAAAGTCTTTGGTGCTAAATGTTGGATTAGATATCCTCATCACAATTCTATATTTGCACTGAAAGCACGTGAGGGTTTTATACTTGGTTACGGAAAGGACTCGCACACCTACAAAATCTTCAACAACGTTCTTCACAAGGTTGTTGAAACTGTAGATGTGCGGTTCGATGAAACTAATGGCTCGCAAAGAGAGCACCTACCTTCTGTGTTAGATGAACCAGCACCGAGGAATCTACCAAGTTCAAAGGCCACCGAGGATGTCATTCCCATCAAGAATCTGTGAAGAATTCATTCGAGCGTGATGAACATCGAGTGGCGCGACCAAAGAAAATAGTCTTTGAGGAAAATGCGCCTAAAGAAAATGCAGATCAAATTCCTCGAAGACAACCCGCTCATCCTCGCATTGCAAACGAAGTGCAAATCGAGAAGATCATCGATGACATTGAAGCACCAGGTCCTCTCACACGCTCAAAAGCTTCACATTTGTCTAACTTTTGTGGGCACTTTGCTTTTGTCTCTATCACAGAGCCCACTAAGGTAGATGAAGCATTTCTGGAGCTTGAGTGGATTCAAGCTATGCTAGAAGAATTATATCAGTTCGAGCTCAACAACGTCTGGGAACTGGTCAAACATCCAGATCCTCGCAAGCACAACATTATTGGCACAAAGTGGATCTACCGCAACAAGCAAGACGAAAATGGCCTTGTGGTGAGGAATAAGGCACGGCTTGTAGCTCAAGGCTACACACAGGTTGAAGGAATTGACTTTGATGAAACTTTTGCACATGTTGCTAGACTTGAGGCTATTCACATATTACTTGCTTATGCTAACCATCATGATATTATCTTACAACAAATGGATGTGAAAAGTGCATTCCTCAGTGGTAATCTTGAGGAAGAAGTATATGTTGCTCAACCCCGGGTTTTGAAGATCCAAAGCATCGACAAAGTCTTGAGACTCAATAAGGCCTGTATGGCCTCAAGCAGGCTGAGGAGTCTGGACTAGGGGTGTCGGATAGCGAACTATCACCATCGGCGGACTCCAAGACTATGAAGATACAAGATTGAAGACTTTGTCCCGTGTCCGGATGGGACTTTCCTTGGCGTGGAAGGCAAGCTTAGCGATACGGATATGTAGATCTCCTACCATTGTAACCGACTCTGTGTAACCCTAGCCCTCTCCGGTGTCTATATAAACCGGAGGGTTTTAGTCCATAAGACGAACAACAATCATACCATAGGATAGCTTCTAGGGTTTAGCCTCCTTGATCTCGTGGTAGATCTACTCGTGTACTACCCATATCATCAATATTAATCAAGCAGGAGTAGGGTTTTACCTCCATTGAGAGGGCCCGAACCTGGGTAAAAACATTGTGTCCCTTGTCTCCTGTTACCATCCGCCTAGACGCACAGTTCGGGACCCCCTGCCCGAGATCTGCCGGTTTTGACACCGACATTGGTGCTTTCATTGAGAGTTCCTCTGTGTCGTCACCCATAGGCCCGATGGCTCCTTTGATCGTCAACAACAACGCGCTCCGGGGCGAGACCTTTCTCCCCAGACAGATCTTCGTATTCGGCGGTTTCGCCTCAAGGGCAATTAAGCAGCCATCTGGAGCAGATCAAAAGCTTCGCCCGCCATCGTCGATTTGGAAGTTTGAACTATCGGTGACATCGCGGAGACTTGATCTTGACGGATTCGAGCCACACCGAGCGCGCCGCCTTGTCACGATGGGCATGATTTAGCTCTGCTGCGGGACGGCCCACGAGGCCGCACAAGAGTCCCTCCGACCCTTAGCTCGGGCCGATCTGCGCCGATCGAGGATGGGTGGCTGGACACCGCCTTGGGGGCTGCTACCTCTACGGCGATGGAGCCGAATACCGACCCTGTCCCTTGTGAAGCTCATGACTCCAAGGTGCCGGACTCCTCTCCGGACCCCGAACCTTCCGCGCCCCTGCCAATCGAATCTGAGTGGGCGCCGATCATGGAGTTCACCGCTGCGGACATCTTTCAGCACTCGCCTTTTGGCGACATTCTGAATTCACTAAAGTGTCTCTCTTTATCAGGAGAGCCCTGGCCGGATTATGGTCAAAACGGTTGGGATGCGGACGACGAAGAAATTCAAAGCCCACCCACCACCCACTTCGTAGCCACTATCGATGACTTAACCGACATGCTAGATTTGTACTCCGAAGACATCGACGGTATGGACGACGATGTCGGAGACGACCAAGAACCAGCACCCACAGGGCACTGGAAAGCCACCTCGTCATACGACATATACATGGTGGACATCCCTAAGGATGGGAATGGCGATGGAACAGCGGAGGATGACCCCTCCAAAAAACAGCCCAAGCACCGGCGTCAGCGGCGCCGCTCCAAATCCCGCCACAGCAAGAATGGAGATTCCTGCACCGGAGATAATAACACCCCGGCGGTGCGAAGACAACCCCCTCCAAAGCCACGATTCAGCACAGAGGAGGGCGGAGAAGCCAGCCCTCGTGAGAGAGCGGCGAGCGAAGAGGTAGAGGGCGATAATTACATGCCTCCCTCGGAGGCGAGGCAAGCCTCGATGACGATGAATTTGTCGTGCCCGAGGATCTGTCGAACAAGAGCGTTTCAAGCGCGGGCTTATGGCCACGACAAGCAGCCTCAAGAAAAACAGCAACAGCTTAGAGCTGACCAAGACTTGCTAGCCGACGGATGGTGAAGTCCTTGCGGCGAAGAGTATGAACTCGAGCGCCCTCAAAAGCTACCCCAAACGCAAGCTGCTGCCCCGATTAGAGGAGGAAGCACATAAACCTACATCACCAGCGCATAATACGGCCGACCGGCCACCTCGTGGCCGCGACAGGGAGGCCTTCAGGCCCTCCACTAAAGCCGCACCCCGGCGTCGCTCGAAAAGTACAAAGCCACGGTGGAACGTGCCGGACTTGCGAGACATATTGGAGGATAAGGCAAGGCAAACAAGATCGATCTACGGATCGCGTGGGCGCCCTACGATACGCGATGACAACCGTCATGCCAAATACAGTAATCCCGGCCAGGCCGAACACAGTAGACAAAGATCGTTTGAGCTGCGTTGTGATATAGCCCAATACAGAGGCGCCGCACACCCACTATGCTTCAGAGATGAAGTAATGGATCATCAAATCCCAGAAGGGTTCAAACCCGTGAACATTGAATCCTACGATGGCACAACTGATCTTGCGGTTTGGATCGAAGACTATCTCCTTCATATCCACATGGCATGCGGTGATGATCTTCACGCCATCAAATACCTCCCACTCAAGCTTAAAGGACCAGCTCGGCATTGGCTAACAGCCTGCCAGCAGAATCAATTGGGTGTTGGGAGGACCTGGAAGCCGCATTCCTCGATAACTTCTAGGGCACATATGTGCGACCACGACGCCGATGACCTAAGCCACATAATTCAGCAGCGATTTAATCGGCGGACAATTCTAGACACGGTTCTTAACCAAGAAAAAATCAAATCGTCGATTTGTCCCGATCAGAGGGCCCTTGCGCCTTCAAACACAACATCCGGGGCGAATGGCTTGCCCGCACCTAGGGCGGGAAAAGCGAAATCGGTGGCAGCCCTCACATCACTCATGACCCGCTTACGTGCGGGAGAAGACAGTAGCTAGCTCGCGATAACAACCTAACCAAAAACTCGGTAGTTCGGATACCAAAACAAGAATGGCGGTCGCGTCATAATAAGCACAAGCGCCGCATCAGCGGCGATATCTGAAGATCTGACGATCAACGCGGATTCAGAGGCTCTAAACCGGTCGTGGAAAAAGCCATTCAAAAGAACTACTCGGGCCCGTCAATTTGGACGGATACTCGATCACTCGTGCGGATACGGCACCCGAAAACCAGCTAATCACACCAACAGAGATTGTTAGGTGTTCAGCGAACACGCAAGTTAATCGCCGAAGGCAACAACAAGGGCTGCATAGCGATGGCGAGGAGGAGACACAACCGCCGAACAATAAAGGACGAAGGGTTTCCCCACATGTGCGGACGGTGAACATGATATCATAACCCACATACCCGAAGGGAGTGGAAGCGTCGCTCGAGGGCGATATACGATGGAGCGATCGCCCCAAAGTTCAATCTGTGGTCCTCTGCCCGATCACCTTTGATCGAAGGGCGACCCACCACATCTGCCATGGCGGATTTGCCGCGTGGTGTTAGACCCAATCGTTGTGGATTTCACCTCACTAGAGTCCTGATGGGCGGCGGCGGCAACTTTGAACCTGCTTTATCGGGATCAAGATTGTGCAAGATGGGCATAGATCCTCAAGGATCAAACCCACAAAGATGACCTTTAAAGGCGTCATACCAGGTGTAGAGGCCAATTATGCGAGCTCGATTACACTTGAAGTGGTTAATCTTCGGCGAGGAGTTAATCTTGACATAGTCCCGTTCATGGCGGCTATCATGCCTTTGCTCGGACGAACCGCATTGCAAAGTTCAATGTGGTGCCGCACTCTGAGATACCTCAAGCTCAAGATGACAGGCCCTCGAGTCATCACGGTCAGCGAAACACCAAGCGCTCTCGAGCGGAGGAGCATCTGGCGCTCTCGCAGCGGAAGTGCAGAGTAGCCTCTTAAGGCAATTCTCGAGTCCGGCTATTAAGCGACCGGACACCGTCAAGCGCGCCCAAAGTAACCTACAACATGACCACTTGGCACGTTCCGAGCATGCGTAGCAATGCGGCCCCAACCCCAGCCCTCGCGAAATCGCGAGACCAGTGCCACGCGTACATCACTACGCTCTGGAGATACCATGGACATAGGGGGAGGGGCACGACCACGGCATGCCCAGAGTGCGGATTAACCACACCAGGGGCTCCCGAATTTTTCATTCTTCCTTTTTTCTCTCTTATTCTTAGGACCCCGTTTTCCAGAAGCCCTGTCCGGCAGTAGATCTGCCGAACTCACGATGCAAGAGCCAGGGAAGCAGAAAGGCTACGACGAGTATCCAGGTGGTCACCATTACAAGCATTATACCTGTTTTACATACCATTCCGCAGCCTACCCCTGGAGGGGGACATGTTAAATAGTCCCACCCCTTGCTCATCGCACTATTTATATCATTCTGCCTTTATTGCAGTATCTTTTGAATAAACAATGCATCGCTTTTTGCCTATTATTGCATTCTTTCTATATATGTTCAATTATGACATGTTGCACCCGTACGCCTTGGTACGGCCAAATACACCAGGGGCTTAAGTTCCCCAAAGCATGGTGTGATAAGTCCGAACACTTTCACAAGTGCGGCACCCCGAACTTATAGCATTATATGCATCGGCTCCGAATCATGTCTTGGGTCAATAGTTGGGTTTGCCCGGCTCCCATGTTTTGGTACCTTACGTTCCGTTCTATCGGCTAAGGTAGCGCTGGGAGAACCACTGCGATTGTGCCCCAGTTGAGCTGGGTTGAGCACCTCAGTGGAGAAAGCTAAAACTGACCGTCATGATAAGGCGAGAGCTGGTCGCAGTTCGAGAGGACTTTTGAGTCCCTAAAGACTTATGCGCTTAGGCGAGGAGCGGCTTTGTCCGCCCAGCGTGATAGCGCCCAATTGACCTTCGAACACTAGGGGCTTCGCGAAATTTAAAATTATAGAATTCTATGGCTAAGTGAGAGTGTTCAAGCATTATAAGTCCGGTTGCCTCGTTACGTTGTGTTGGCGCCTCCTAGAAGGACCCAAAAATGGGAACAAGAGCGCTCAAGTTTATCCTAAACACCCGGCACTTTCGTGGCATGGGGGCTGAAATAACGACTTGCCATCTCTCAGATTACTAAGCGGTCGCCTGAAGGTAATATTTTAAATTAACAAGCGTTGCTTAGCGCATATGAACAAAGTTTTCAGCGCGCGAGGATAACAAAATCTTGAGTCTACTCAAAAATTACATCTTTGGAGCATTCACCCGCAATAAGGCGGGCACCCTTCAGGACACCCTTATAATACATCTCGGGCATGCGATACTCCTTGCCCGGCGGTGGCGCGTCCGTCACAAGCTTCTCGGCGTCCATCTTGCCCAGTGCACTTTAGCAGGCAAGGGCCAACAGGCACCTTCAATCTGGGCGGAGTGCTTGATGACTTCAACCCATGGACAGGCGTCCACCAGCCGCCGCACCAGGCCGAAGTAGCTCCCAGGCATGGCTTCTTTGGGCCACACCCAAACTATGAGGCCCTTCATGGCCTGTTCGGCCACCTTGTGGAGCTCGACCAGCTGCTTCAACTGGTCGCTTAGGGGCACCGGATGTCCGGCCTCAGCATACTAAGACCAGAACACCTTTTCCGTTGAGCTCCCCTCCTCGGCTCTGTAGAACGCGGCAGCATCGGACACGCTACGGGGCAGATCTGCGAACGCTCCTGGAGAGGTCCAAATTCAGGTAAGTAACAAGTAATTCACTTTTACATGCTTTCTTTGCATGAAGAATGCATTACCCGCCGCCATTTTCTTTACTGCCTCGATCTCCTGGAGGGCCTTTTGGGCTTCGTCCTTAGCAGCTTTGGCACTCTCAAGAGCCGACGCAAGCTCAGACTCTCGAGTCTTCGAGTCACGCTCTAAACTCTCGTATTTTTCCACGAGAGCCTGGAGCTCTTGCCGCACCTCTGCCACCCGCGCCTCCTGCTTCTCTCGCTCGGCGCGCTCCGTGGCCGCATTGCGTTCGGCCGCGGACACCGCCTCCTTCAGGGTTGCCACCTCGTTTGTAGCCCCTGGAATACCCACGTTATTCCTGTCATTTTTTGCAACCAAATCATTTTCTATAAGGTACAACTTTAATAAGGTGTTACTTACCTTCCTTGTCCTCGAGATGCTTCTTGGCACGGCCGAGCTCGCTCTCGGACCGCTCGAGGCTCTGCTTCAAGGCATCGACCTCCATGATCGGTCTGGCGGAGAGTCGGCAGCGCAGCCTCCATTCCCATATTGACATATTTGCGTTAGACTCCTGCGTATATCTTTTTAGATCCTCAGTCCGGCTTTTCTTTCCGAACACCGAACCAAGCATCAGGGGCTACTGTCTATGCGGTACTATTTTACATATCTTAATCCTTACCTCAAAGCCTGTTAGAAGGCTGGTGGAGGCTTCGGTCAGTCCGCTCTTGGCGGACCGAACTTTCTGAATCACCGCACTCATAACAGTGCTGTGCTCCTCATCGATGGAAGCGCCGTTGAGCGCCTCCAGGAAATTATCCGGCGCCTCCGGTTGGACGGAGGTCACCGGCGTCACCGTCTCGCCCTTCTTACAAAGGGGCCGCCCGCCGGACTCCGGAACCACTAAAGGTTCCGGTACGGAGTCCGGTCCAAAGTCCGGGAGGCTGCCCTGCGGCACCTCCAGGACCTCCTCTTCCTGGCTGGTCCCTTTCTGGGACCCCGCCTCAGCGTAGTCTGCGTCACGGGAGGAGGAGGCGGTCGGAAGTGAAGCACTATTCACATCCGACGAACCCAGGGACCCGCTCGACGAAGCAGGGAGATCATCCTTGGGCGGACTATAGGGTCGTGTTCGGCGTTAGAAGACGCTATGCGACGAAAAGAAAAATCATAAGCTATTCTGGAATCCAGACACTTACGATCTCGCCAGGGGCTTGTCCCTCGAGGGCCACTCCTCTTCGCCATCGTCGGCATTGGTGGAACAGTCCGGAGGAAGGGTCCTTCCCTTCTTGGACCCTTCAGCCTCCCCCATTGGGGAAGCCTTCCTCTTCTTCTCTCCCCCCGCTGGGGGAGAGGCCTCTTTCTTCTCCTCCTCGTCTTCGTGGGAGGAGTCCGCCTCGGAGTCATCGGACGGCGAGTCCGATCTTTACTGGCGCGGGAACTCCTCCGGGTTCCGTGGCCTTCTTCTTAACCTTCTTCTCGGCACCATGTAGCGCGGGACGATGCTCTGTCAAATGGGCATCCGTTGGGTCTTCGGAAGGGGCGGACGATTAACCTGTCGGGGCGTCTTCTGCCGAACTGTTAAAGGTAATGGGAGTTTAGATCCCGCATAGAGTCAAACTATGGAAAGCAAGTGTCTCATAAAGGATAATATAGCTTACCTCGCCAGCCTGACACTGCGAGGTGAATCCGCGATCTTCGGTAGCGGATGCGAGAGCCTCGATGCCCTTGAACAGAACCTTTCAGGCCTCTTCGTACGTAGTGTCGAAGAGCTTGCTCAAGGTCTGGTGCTGTGCCGGATCGAACTCCCACAAGTTGAAATCCCTCTGTTGGCACGGGAGAATCCGGCGGATGAGCATGACTGGACTACGTTGACAAGCTTGAGCTTCTTGTTCACGGGGTTTGGAGGCGAGTTGGAGTCGGTCAGCTCCTCCGAATCGGCCCACGACAGGCCCTTCTCTTTCCAGGAGATGAGCCGTGTGGGGATGCCCGATCTGAATTCGGGGGTCGCTGCCCATTCAAGGTCACGTGGCTCGGTGACATAGAACCACCCCGATTGCCACCCTTTGATGGTTTCCATGAAGGCGCCCTCGAGCCAGGTAACGTTGGGCATTTTGCCCACCATGGCGCCTCCACACTCTGCTTGGCGGCCGCCCACTACCTTCGGCTTGACATTAAAAGTCTTTAGCCATAAGCCAAAGTGGGGCTGGATGCAGAGGAAAGCCTCGCACACGACGATGAATGCCGAGATGTTGAGGATAAAATTCGGGGCCAGATCATGGAAATCCAGGCCATAGTAGAACATGAGCCCCCGGACAAATAGGTGGAGTGGGAAGCCCAGTCCACGGAGGAAATGGGGAAGGAACACCACCTTCTCATGGGGCCTGGTGGTGGGGATAAGTTGCCCCTCGTCGGGGAGCCGATACGCGATATCGCTGGACAAATATCCGGCCTTGCGCAGCTTTTTGATGTGCCCCTCCGTGACGGAGGAGGCCATCCACTTGCCTCCCGCTCCGGACATGGTTGGAGAAGGTTGAGGTGAGATGTGCGGACTTGGGCACTGGAGCTCGAGTGCGCGGAGATGGATAAGCAATGGAGGAAGAAGGTGTAGGTGAAAAGGTGGATCCTTGTCCCCTTATATATGGGCGGACGAGACTATGCGTCCCCACCAGCCCGGTAAAACTCGCTTATCTCCCAAGCGCCGCGATTGATGGCGCGGTTGGGTTACCCGTGTCCGTATTGATGAGAATCCCGGAATAAGGGGACACGATCTCTGCTCTGACAAGACGTGCCAAGGAAACCGCTTCGCTAAACGCGCTAAGGTGGAATAGTTAAAACAATTCGAGTGAAGGCTTGGCCGTGGTTTGACATCATGCCGCGAAATACGTCAGCAAATTGAACTTGTGTAAATATTATTCTCTCTACGGTGGTATGTGGAATTTATTTTGCAGAGCCGGACACTATCTTGGTGTTCAAAATCTTCTATGAATTATTCGGAGGAGGAACCTTGCAATGCCGAAGACAATATGCGCGTCGGACTCGTCGTCATTGAAGCTTTGGTTCGAGAGACTCTTGAGGCGATCTGGACTAGGGGTGTCCGGATAGCGAACTATCACCATCGGCGGACTCCAAGACTATGAAGATACAAGATTGAAGACTTAGTCACGTGTCCGGATGGGACTTTCCTTGGCGTGGAAGGCAAGCTTGGCGATCTGATATGTAGATCTCCTACCATTGTAACCGACTACGTGTAACCCTAGCCCTCTCCGGTGTCTATTTAAACCGGAGGGTTTTAGTCCGTAGGACGAACAACAATCATACCATAGGCTAGCTTCTAGGGTTTAGCCTCATTGATCTCGTGGTAGATCTACTCTTGTACTACCCATATCATCAATATTAATCAAGCAGGAGTAGGGTTTTACCTCCATCGAGAGGGCCCGAACCTGGGTAAAAACATCGTGTCCCTTATCTCCTGTTACCATCCGCCTAGACGCACAGTTTGGGACCCCCTACCCGAGATCCGCCGGTTTTGACACCGACAAGGCCCCTCACGCGTGGTATGATACTTTGAAGGAATACCTCATGAAGAAAGGCTTCAAACCCGGTTCACTCAACCGAACTCTTTTCACTAAATCTTATGATGGTGAATTGTTTGTGTGCCAAATTTATGTTGATGATATCATTTTTGGCTGTACTGACCAACGATACAGTGATGAATTTACCTATATGATGAGTGAAGAATATGAAATGTCTATGATGGGAGAATTGAAATTCTTTTTAGGTCTTCAAATTCGTCAACAGCGCAATGGCATATTCATATCTCAGGAGAAATACCTCAAGGACGTATTGAGGAAATTCGGCATGCAAGATTGCAAAGGGGTCAAAATTCCAATGCCCATAAATGGCCATCTATGCACTGATGAAAATGGTAAAGACTTCGATCAAAAGGTATACCGCTCCATGATTGGCTCTTTATTGTACCTATGTGCATCTAGGCCCGATATTATGCTTAGCGTTTGCATGTGTGCCCGATTTCAAGCTACACCGAAGGAATCACACCATAAGGCTGTGAAGCATATTCTTCGATATCTAGCTCACACACCAACACTTGGATTATGGTATCCCAAGGGCTCTTCATTTGATCTCATTGGATATTCAGACTCTGACTATGCTGGCGATCATGTGGACCGCAAGTCAACATCAGGCACATGCCATTTCCTCGGACGATCTTGGGTCTGTTGGTCCTCGAAGAAACAGAACTGCGTATCACACTCCACTACAGAAGCTGAGTACATTGCTGCTGGATCGTGCTGTGCTCAACTATTATGGATGAAGCAAACACTCAAGGACTATGGTGTCAACGTGAAGAATGTGCCTCTCTCTGCGACAATGAGAGTGCTATCAAGATTGCTCATAACCCGATTCAGCACTTTCGAAGACAAAGCACATCCAGATTCGTCATCATTTTCTTCGTGATCATGTGTTGAAGGGCGACATCTCCATCGACCACGTTAGCACTGAAGACCAGCTGGCCGATATCTTCACTAAGCCCTTGGATGAGAAGAGATTTAGCAAGTTGCGGTGTGAGCTAAATATCCTAGAATCTTCGAATGTTCTCTGAAATGGACACACATCTTAACACTTATGCTGACTTGATGACTTAGATGCGCAACACATGAAGTAACGTTTTTCTTCAATCAATGAAGAGTAACCCTCTAAGTGTGAAGAAATTGATTCTCAGAGCCCTACGACAATTTTACGCGGTGTCTGAAATCAGCTTTCTTATACAGTGGGTTACACCACCAATCAAAGTTGAAAATCTTCAATTTGAGTTTTTCTTTGTTTTTGAAATTCCTCAGTTTTTCAAATTCTTTATCTTTGCATTGTCTTCACTCTTTCCGGTGTTGTTCTTCATTTGAATACATGAATATATATATGAGTTTTATGTCCTCTACAGCATTCACTTATTGCTAATTCTTCAAGTTGATTTCTACTACTAAGTGAATGTGATCGGACCCTTCCCCCTCTATGCTAAACTCAACCCAGTCTGTTCACAAATTCTTCATGTTCATTCCATTTGAAACTCATTCAAAATCTTCACTGTGTCCTTGACAGCTGAAGAAATTGCAAACCGAACTTTTAACTTATCTTATCTGAATTTTCGGCTTTGCCGCTCAAACTGTTCTGCATCCCACGACAATACTTATCTATTCACCCACGATCCTACACAATCGCCACCTCTCAGTACGTGGGTGACACATGTCAAATGAATGAGAAGGGACAGGGGCACGTTCGTCTGATTTCCTCGGGCGTACAGGTTTTTACTCCCACTATAAATACCCCTGCCTCTTCCTCACTTCACTTTTACTCTGCTCGCTCTCTCTCTCGCTCGAGCTCCCCAAACCCTAGCGCCGCCGCTACTTCATTGTCGCCGGTGAGGAAGAGCTTCACTGCCTCGACCTCGTTGCTGTCGTACTCACGCCGGTTGCGGATTTCTTCACTCCCCCGCCGCCGTAATCGTCTTCCTCTGCCGAGTTAGGGTGTGGAAGATCTGAACTGACGAAATTCACATCTACACCTCCCGGTTCGTCATGTTCTTCATCTCGGGTAATTAAAAGTTACTTTTACTGCCCTCTTTGATTCATATGTTTTCTTGAAAATCTTCAAAGGTGTTTATTCTTCAAATATTCACACACATGAACACCTCACATGTCATCTATTCTTGATTCATTTATCTAAGCAATGATTTTCTTCAAGATTCCTAAATTGTGTGGATTTTCAATCTATACAACTCTGGAACCTAAGACAAAGAACGCTTAGTGAAATTCCTCAAGACTCATCTGGTCAAATTACTCAAACCTATTCTTTTTGAAAACCTTACGAGAACATCGACCTCTCCAAATTCCTCGCAACCATACTCTGCTCACGGTACAAATGTCGATCTTTGAATCACTAGGTTCTCATCAACTTAACTCATTTACAGCGTTCCTCGAAGAAAAGTTGCACACCTCTTCAGAAACTTCAGTTGCTCATATTCCTCAGCTGAAGAAAATGGCTGAAGGTAAGAATCCACAGAAGGGTGGGAAGAGACATGAGGTCAATACTGCTTTCGAAATCTCTGAGGACATTTATGCTGGATACTGCACTCCTGATGAGGCCAAATTTGGCAAGGAGGACAAAAATGAGTGCAAGGTGCACATACAAAGGCTAGAGAGGAGATGGGCACGGGAATGGAGGGAGTACAGGTATGTTACTCCCAAGTATATGAAGAAATTCGCACTCAACCCTCCATGCTCAAGACCTCCATTGGCACCAGGCGAAGCTGGCCAAGCAAGCAAAGGAAGCAGTGAGGAAATTCAATGCAGACTCTGCTACTGCTGCTACCGCTGCTGAGGCCTCTGCTAGTAAGCCGAAGAAGGCGATGCCTAAGAAGCCTGCGCATAAGTCAAGTGCTTCTCCCTCAATGCCCTCACGACCAAGCTCCTCAGCAATGCCCTCAAGGCCAGATTCTTCAAAGCCCTCACGACCAATTCCTCAAACTGCTCCTCCTCCTTCAAAGTCCCCAGCTCCTCCGACAAAGTCTTCAGCTGCTCCGACCAAATCCTCTACACCTGTGCATCTCACCACATGCCAAAGGACCACAGGCATCTCAATTGCATCAGGAGCATCTGTAAGTTCCTCAGCTGGCCCCTCTCTGCTGAAGACAAAGGTCACTGCTGGACGAGGCCTTCGACCAAGTCCTCACAAGAAGCAGGTCGCCTTCCAAGTGCCCTCTGATGACGATGAGGCTGTTGACGAAGAACTTGCCGAAATCATCAGAGACAGGCAGGCCAGGGCCGCTAGAGCCAAAGGCAGCGATGTGCCACTTCTATTGGATCCAAAGTTGATCCTCAACTTCATTGACCTATGGCACAAGGACCCTAACACGCCTTTGCCGGAGATGAACCTCACTCCTGGTCAAAGTCTTGTTCTGACTGCCTTCATTGAGGAAGAAAAGTGGAAATTTGAAGAAGGCAGAAGACTGAAGAAAGCGCAGTAGAAGAAGCAGCGCTACCTCAAGGACAATGTCACTCTTACCCCTGATCAACTCGTTGCCTTGCAAGCTGAAATCAAGCAACTGAGTGATGAATTCAATCGCTACTATGCTGATTGGAAGGGCGCCAAGGTCCGGTTCGTCAATCTGACGAAGAAATTCACTTCAAGTGCTGCTGCTCCTGTGCACATTGAAGTTACACCGGCTGAAGCATCTGCTCAGCCCACTGAAGAACATGCCAGCACCGCTAATGACCATCAAGCTGCTGAAGAAAATGAGAGTACCAGGGCTGATGACTCCATTCCAGCCACTAAAGATATTGCCAGGGCATCCACTAGTGGTGCACCTGAAGAAACTGAACCAAAGCCCTCTGCACCTCCTGCGCCTACACCAACTCCGATCCTTCCATCCGCATCAGATGCGAAGAAGACCAAGGCTGCAGAGCGTGCAGCTGTGAAGAAAAGGAAGGCATCTACTTCATCAAATTCTTCAGCTCCGAAGAAGATGAAGCCTCCGACTAGCTCAATTTACAACCCAATTGATGTCGTTCTTGTCTCATTCATGCCATCAAAGGACCTTGTTCCTTTTGGTGAAGATTATGTGATTCCTAGCGAATCCGATGAAGAAAATCCTTCTACTGCTTCATTAGAGCAGTTGGATGAAGAAATTGAAGTGGATGCAATCCCTTCACCCCCGCCGTCTCCTACTTTGTGCCTCGGTTCCTTTGCTAAAGAGGCGGCGTTGAAGAAATGGAAGATGAGGATGTGGACATTGGCTGTACCACACCTGTGCTAAATGATGACTTTTGGGAAAGTCAGCACCCCAACTCTCCAATGTTCATTCCACTCCAAGCAATTCCTCAGTCCCCAGCTGCTACTGAAGTACAAATGAGATCTGAAGAACCTCATGCAACCCCGTCTGCCCATGAAGAAATTCTAGCCACTAGTGCTGAAGAAATTGTAAATGAAGAATTGAATACCCAGGCTACAGCTAAAGAAGAGCCTGAAATTCCTCAGTCTGCGGATCCTGAGATTGTGATTCCTGAGGTGGTGTTGCAATTGACTGACACTCCTCAGCCCAAGCCAAAGGATCCCTTCTCAAAGAAGCGAAAATTCGAGGCTGATGATTTCTTCGGCGAGCACGTGTTCTTCACTGACTTCAACCCTTATGACAATGCTCATCTTAGAAGGAAGCGTTTCTGGACTACCAGCCAGGCCAACTTCTATTCTTCACTGCTGTTCAATAAGGACAAAGTCTTCGACCACGAGCATATTCCTCACGTGGACATGGAATCAATGACTTGCTTCTCCCAAGTCCTCAGTATGCTTCATGATGCAGGCTTGCTCAACTTTTGCTCAGACATAGTTGACTGGAATGAAGAGCTCATTCTTCAGTTCTACGCAACGCTGCATATCATAGGTGATGCTGCTGACATCAACTCTTGGGTGTTGGACTGGATGACCGAAAACACTCACTACAAGGCATTGGCCTCTGAATTGCTTCGAGCCCTGCCAATCAGTCCTCCACCTGACAGTGCTCGTTGTCTGTACGATGAGCCTGAACTCACTGCTCATTACATGTAAGTGCTCATGAAGCCTCTGAAGCCTGGTCAAGCCCCAAGGACCAAATTCCTCGTGAAGGAATTGCTGTATGTGCCAAGAACCATCTATCGCATTCTGACGAAGACTATAAGTCCTATCAAAGGCCATGACTCATCCGATGAAGAAATTATTGGGATGATGAAGAATATGCTATTCAACATCATGCATGGCATTCCTATTAATTATCATGATTTCTTCATGAGGACTCTGGCGAATGTTGCACTTTCACCATTTGAGATGAAGCCTTACGCACCGTGGATCATGAGATTCCTCAGAACAAGGTCTTCACTCAACTACAAAGCTGACTTTCAGAATCACCTCAGCTACTTGCCCCCGATTGAAGTCCTCAAGCGGACATATTCCTTAACTGATGAGAAGGGCAAGGCACCAGCTGTTATCGATGAAGGTATTCGTCCATTGGATGGTCAGTTCCGCAAAGCTGCATCTTATTCCACCAATGATGACTCTGCCACTCATGATTCTGCTGCCAATGCATCCAAGTCAAATCCTCAAGCCACTGCTTCTCGTGTGATGAATGACCGTGAGCTGCTTCTAAGTCTTCACCAGAAGGTGGATCGAAACCACAAATGGGTTAAGCGTCAGTTTGGCTCTATTCTTCACAACATGACTTCTACACATAATGCAGTGAAGAAAAACCATTACTACCTCCATGAAGTTTTTGATCGCACCTGGGCTATTCTGTCACATCTCTATGGTGAAGAAGATCTGAAGCAAATGGGCTTCAAGGAAGATTTTGACTGGTCTGCTCCTCCACCGAAGAAATTCAAGAATGACAAGGTTCCTGTCGTGGATTTGTCACGGCAGATGTCCTAGCGTAAGGACTTAGTCATGGAGCCATCGCTACGGGTTTACTTGAAGGGGTTAAAGCGGACACAAAGACACAAGGTTTTATACTAGTTCGGCACCTTCGATGAAGGTAAAAGCCTATGTCTAGTTGTGATGGAATTGATGTAGTCTCGATGGCTAGGGAGCAAACAAGCTTCGCCTAGGCTCGAGTTGTGGTTGTCTGTCTTTGAACCATCGCCGGGTCGTCCCCTTATATACACGAGTGACGCCCGTCGGTTCATAGAGTCCCAACCGGTTCATACTCGTATCCCGGTTGGTATCTCTCTATTCTAACTTACAATACAAGTTATACATCGGGCGGTTTACGGCTACAAGCTCTAAACCGACTATAGGCCTGGGCCTTTCTCGCTTATACCACTAACGGAGTTAATCCGGCCCAAGCTGGCGGTTTACACCTAGTGGTAATATCTAACATTAGGCCCAGTTGATTTGAACGGTTCATGTCAATCCTTCACAAAACTTGTATCTTGGACATCTTACATTGTTTGGTAAACCGCCATGTAAATCGTTACTTACGGTCACTTTGTAAACCGGCATGGCGTCATCCTGAAATTTGATCCTTTATAACGCCTTCTTTAATAGCAATCCCTGGATCCACGCGCTTGACCTAGCTTGGCTGCCTTATAAATAGGACTGAAGGGTCATTTCTTTCCTCCTTCGCTTCCTCTTCTTCGTCTTCCTCGCGCTGCTCTTGGAGCTCCGCCATCGTCATCGACCTCTGCCGTCCTAGGCGCTGCATCGACTGAGCGTGCGAATCTGCGGCCTCTTTCGCATCTTCTCCATTCGGTAAGCTTCTTCCCTTCTTGACTTAGATCTGTTTTTAGGGTTCGACTTCATACCGTGTTCTTCGTGCGTTCCCGTTTATCCTTTTAACTTTGAACCACGCTGTGAATCTGTTCTGTACTAATAGTGATTTCTGCGCATCCGCTGTACTTTCTCATCTTAATCCCATGGATCTTCTGCATATATATCTGCCTCATGGTCCACTTCATTTCTTCTTTACCTCCGCGAAATATTTCCTGTTTTCTGAAAACCCGCGTTTGATCCGTAGTAATCATGGGATCTTGTGAAACTTGTTTCTGTAAACTATCCATAGCTTCAATTATTTCCAAAGCCTAGATTAGGCGGTTTAACTCACCATAAGAAAAGCGCTAAACCGCACAGATACACCATTAGTCCCTTGTTGAACCGCGAGCCCATCGATATCACATCACAAGAAACCGATTTATAGACCTTGCCTCCGGTTTATGATAACTTAGATCAATCACTTCGTAACAAGCACGCTCTTGAACGGATCAATTACTTTTGTAGATCTCGTCATGGCCAAGCAAGTGTCTGAATGCAAGCTGGTTCCTTCTCGCGTCACGAGTCACGGCTAAATGACTTTGGTCTCGATTGGCGCTTTAGATTCCAAAGATACAGTCCATTGGAGGGTCCCTGGAGAAGAATGTCCTCCCACACCCCAAGAAGGAGAAGTTGTGGTCTTTGCAGATCACCTAGCCCGGGGCTTCAAACTGCCCGGTTCCAAATTCTACCGGGACGTGTTGGCCAATTTTCAGCTCCGTCCCCAGGACATTGGCCCCAATTCCGTCACCAATTTATGCCACTTTCAAGTACTATCTGAAGTATATCTGCAAGAGGAACCTTCTGTTGAATTGTTTAGGGACCTCTTCCATCTAAACCGCCGCACTGAATTCACCGATGGTCCCAATACGGAATTGGGCAGTATGGCAATTCAGAAAAGGAAAGAGATCACCTATCCCCATGTCAAACTCCATACTCACCCCAAAGAGTGGAACGCGACTTGGTTTTATTGCAAGGACACTTCTCCTGAAGATGAAAATCCTTTACGGCTTTCGTCCGGGCGGCTAAGCAATACTCATCCGTTCCTCAAAGATTAAGCGCCAAAGATAGAAGCAAATATGCTCATAATTGTCCAAGCTCCGAGCCTTTATGGCCAGCGGTTTGGTGGAATTGATCTTGCGCTGCTGGTTATCTGGGGCATATTGCCTCTGAGCGGCGTTCGGATTGATGTGTCGATATCTTGGCAGCGTTGACGACCCACTCCGACACACAAAACTTCGAACTTTCGATGATGAAATTCTGAGACTCGGTGAAAAGGATCTGAATGAACGGAGCACCTCGTGCTCAAACCGGTCTAGCTCCTTCTTGTACCACCAACAAACCACTGCGGTAAGTTTCTAATTGCTTCAACATTAAACCTGTTTCTTGCTTCATGTATCTAACATTTAATCCCTTGATCCGGGTGATAATCCGTTTTGGAGCAAAAAACTTTCACAAGACAAAGCGAAGAAAAGCAGGCGTGACCCGGCTAAAACAAAAGTTGTCAAGAAATCAGCCCGAGAAGAAAGACCCTTTGCTTCATCGACCCGGCCATTGGCGATGATGTGGGTAATCCGAACTTGACTCTCTTGGCATGCTTTTTACCGCCTTATTGATGATGATGCTTGTCGGGGATGATCTTTGAAGCCGACAACGCGGATTTCTGAGGTAACTATTCTTTCTTCCGATTCAACAAGTTTGCCTTTGCCAAAATTTTGTCAGGCAAACCGGAAAGTTAATTTTTCTCATCCTCTTGCTTATTTGGATCCCAAATTTCTTATGAAGACACAACAACATGAAGCTCGCCGCACCACCCGGCACAGCGGTCAGGTAGTTACCTCTGCCGGTTTACCAAACAGCCCGGTTCGAAAGCGCCGCTCCGAGGTCTCCGACCTTTTTATTACTTTAAATTCCAAAGCGGGTTTCTTCCGTCAACCTCTTAATCCGTCCGACTCCGATTATCAGGTTACTTCCCATTCATCCTCTGGCGAATCCTCAGCTACTCAGCTACCTCCGTTGAAGATAGCCGCCGGGTAAGTCAAACCGGCCATATGCTTTCTGATATATTCTGCAATGGATACACCTTTTTCCTGATTCTTTGTCTCTTCAGAACCAAACCGAAACCCAGTAAGAAGGCCCGTTTGGACAAAACAGCTGAAGAAGCTGCCGCTTCAGATCATGAGAGAGTGCCGGATCTTGAAAATTTTGCTTCTGAAGATATTCCCAATGACCCTCCAGTTCAAGAGGAGGTTATTCCTGAAGAGAGGCCTGTCAATATTTCAACCTCTGCTGATCCACCCGCCAGCACCGTCCGGTTTGAGAAACCTCGCAGTCCTATTACTAAAACAGCCGTGCCCACACAATCCGTCGAGTCGAAAGATGATGACGTTGTGATTACTGGTATCGGTCGCTCTGAACCGGGGAATCCTGCAACCTTAACCCGGCACACTGTGAAGGAGGATTTTTCCATGTTGAATAAAGGAAAATGGGATGTCGAACTGGAAACATATGCTGCTTTAAGCGCCCAAGACCTTCATTCTGGCTATTTAAACCGGCTTTATACTAGCCGAGACCATGAAGCTGGCCTGGTCAAATTAATGAGGGACAAGTTTGAGGTAACTTACTCCTTTTCTTACCGCCAGTATCTCAGTCCTTGTAGCCCCCAAGGGCCGGTTTGTAATCTTGATCAAACCAGGACTTGACTATATTTCTTAATTAATTTTTGCAATCTACCTGCATAACCACAAGGGCCGGTTTAACTCCGCCTATTTAAACCGGTACTTCAATAAAAACTCCCTGAAGAAACATTGGTAAATCAAATAGCCATTAGCCCCCAAGTGCCGAGTTGAATACTTGTATTGAGCTTGGGACTTTGCCATCTAGTATCAATATAAAAATCGAAGGTACATTAGCCCCCAAGTGTCAAGCATATAACTGTGTTGTGTGGTTGGGACTTTGACTTCCTTGAACTTCGGCTGAACATAGTGTCAATACACGAGTGAGGTGAAAATCAAAGATGACGGATTGCCCGATTTACAAGCGGCTTTGAAAACCATGGGCGAAGCAGAGAAAGCCAAGAAAGAGTTAACGGTGCTTTGAGCAGCTGCTGAACAAGTGAAGGAAAGTTTGAAGAAAGACCGGGAATTTGGGCCTTTGAGAAGGCCAATTTGATCAAGCGGGCGAGAAAATCTGAAGCTGCCCTTAAACCGGTGGTAGATGATCGGCAGTAGTAAAGCGGCAAGTACATTCTATGACTGCTGCAATATTTGGTAAGCTTCCTGTGAACAATTGTGACATGTTGCACCTGTTGTATCATTAGTCCGGTTTAGAACTAACCATTTACTGTTTGTAGGCACACGCGTTGGGCACTTAGGAAATGATGTGCGGAAGAAGCGAAGGCTGTCTACACTTTAGTCGAACAGTTATATCACGGGGCCCAGCGCATCATCACCACAGTGTCACATAACAATCCAGCACCTTCCACGATTCAAGATACTCGAACCGGTGTCAATGCTTCTGCCGGATTGAAGAGGTGAAGAAATCTCTTTCTTGTGAACGGAGCTATCAGCGCCTTGATCCGAGCCAAGGCATGGGTACGGAACTTTGATCCGTGGAAGCAGCTCAAGTCTATCCCAGTGTGAAAGAAGATGGCTCGACTTGGTGAAGAGGATTCTGAGCAATAAACCGTGCGATCGCCCGCTAGCTTGTCGATTGGCGAAGAAGCCGACTTGGAGCATTACCAAGCACAATACAATGATCAAAACAAGCGAGTGTCGCCCCAACTTTTGAAGCGGAAAACCTGATCCCTCAATCCGTAAGCATACTTACGCTCGATATTGAAGCGTCTTCTTTGATCCACGAAGAGGCTGTTTTCCAAGCGCTAATGGGAATCGACTGGACCACTGTGGATTTCCAGCCAATGGGTAGAGATGAGAAGGCTGAAGCGGCGGAAGATGAAGAGCAGGCTTGAACCGGTAGCCGGCTTAAACATCTGTTGTGGGCGGTTTGCCCAAAGAACAATGATCTCATTTGGGCACCGTGTTGCCTTGTAATAACTTTAGTTAAAAATTTTGTGCTTGAATATGCCTTCGTGCATAAGTAGTGAAACTTTTGCGTGATTCGTATTTCCTGCAACCAGAAAAAGTCGAACCTTTGTGGCGGTGATACCACCAGCCGGTTTATGGTATTCAAATAGATATATAAGAATTCCAATAAATATGTGATACAAATACCTGCCGTGTCTGGGCATGAAGCTGGCGTAGCCAAACTTGAAGCGGAGGCTTGTAAAAACCATGACCGTCTGTAAAGCGGGGAGAAAATAACTCCCATATAAACCGTGCTGAATCAGCACAAGCCCCCTTGTTATTCAATGATGACTAATCAGGAAGAAGGTAAGCCGGGCAGATAAGACTCCGGCTTAATATTAAACCGTGTTCTGTCAGTTTGTAACTAACAGTTAAACCGGATAAAAATGTTTGTCGGTTTAAAAACGCAACAACAAAAAATCGAATACCAATTATGTGAAAATATGGCAACAAAGGCAATAACTCTTTGCAAAAGAAAAGCTTCCTTGAGCTGGTCAGATGGCATTGCCATGGTCAGACGCAACCAAGCCCCCCGAAGGCGTAGCGATGGTGCCAGTCGGCCAGGTCCCCAAAAGACTCTTGGCGAGTACGCCGGCCAAGTGGCATGACATTGGTTCGGGTTCGACCAAGCCCCAAATGACTCGGCCCTATTGGCGATCAAGAGGCGTGGCCGGTTCGAGCGTGACCGTGTCCCCAAATGATCTGGTGGCTTTACGCCTATCAAGAGGTGTTGCATTGGTTCGGACCGACCAAGCCCCAAGTGATAAAAATAAATGTCAAGGGTAAGCGGAGGCGCTTTAAAAGCAGAAACACTCCATGTAACCACGCATGATAAGAAAAGCAGAGACCCGCTTTAGCTGAGGCTCGGTTTTATTATATCAAAGATAATATATACATTGTCATGATATGTACATAAAGCGGGCCGATGACTCAAGTGTAGTAAGGCGAAGATGAGCTATATTCCACGGCTGTTGGTCTCCTCCTCGATGTCGTGAGTCTTGGCGCTCTCGAATATCAATCGGATAGTATGATCCGTTGTGTAGATTCTTCTTGACCACAAAGGTCCTTCCCAAGGTGGGGATAACTTGTGCATATCTATCGGTCTTGGATGAGGCGAAGCACCAAATCTCCTTCTTGAAAGGCTCTGGTTTTAACCGGCGATTGTGATAACGGCGAAGATCTTCTTTGGTAAATCGCCGAGCGAGCAGCTGCCATATCACGCTCCTCATCCAATAGGTCCAGCGTCCTGCCGTGCCGTCTCGTTGTCGCTTCAACATAAGCCGCTACAGGCGAATCGTGCGGGATATCCTTTGGGAGAAACGGCCTCGCTCCGTAGACCATAAAAAGCGGTGTATACCGGTGGACGGTTTGGCGTAGTATTGATACTCCATAGCACCGATGGTAGCTCTTCAACCCAGCACCACGGTGTTCTCGTAACGGAACGAAGTCGGGGTTTGATGCCTCGTAAGATCTCTTGATTAGCGTGTTACGCTGCCCGTTGGGTGGGGTGAGCCAGCGATGACCGTCAAGCGGATGTGCTCACGTTCACGAAATTCTTTCATAGCACCCTTGGATAAATTAGTACCATTATCGGTAATGATAGTGTGTGGAAGGCCAAACCGAAAAATCACCTTTTGATGAACGCACGCTGTTGCGCATCACACTTGGCGGCGAGTTCGCTTCAACCCACTTTGTGAATTTGTCCACTTTGCCACCAGCAGGTGGGTCTTCTTATCCTTGGATCGTTTAAATGGTCCGACCATATCTAGCCCCAAGTTGCAAGCGACCACGTTATTGGGATCATTCTCAATTCTTGCGCGGTACATGAAACACGCTGGAAAATTTCGACATCCATCACACCGTTTAACCAAGTCCTCCGCATCGGCGTGTGCGATCAACGGTAAAATCCGTGGCGGAGCGCCTTTGCCACGAGGGACTTTGAACCGGCGTGATGTCCACAATCCTTCATGGACTTCTCTTAAGATTTCACAGCCTTCCTCGGAAACACAGCGTTGAAGCGCCTCGATACCTGCAATGATGCAACTCACCATTAAGAATCGTCATAGATTTGGGCGCGGATTATCTGCTGGCGAAATCTCATCTTCGGCAACTCCCTCGAGTCATATCGCAAAGAAAAGAATCGTCAATCCGGAATAGCATGTAATGCTGCCACCAACCGAGCCTCCGGATCGGGAATAGCCAAATCCGCTTCACCGGGAGCTGGGTAGCGGGTTGTGCAAGGCGTCCAAAAGACATTAAGCGGTACGGTTTACGCGAGAACCCAACGGCTTAAAGCGTCCGCCGCCGTTCTTCCGACAATCCATGATCCACTTGATAACCCTTGAAGCAACCTGCGATATTATCCACTTCTCGATGATATGTGGCCATAAGCGGGTCCTTAGAATCCCAAGTGCCAGATACTTGCTGAGCTACCAGGTCCGAGTCACCAAAGCACTTAACCCGGCTTAAGTTCATCTCCTTAGCCATCCGGAGGCCATGGAGCAAGGCTTCGTACTCAGCTGCATTATTAGTACAAGGGAACATTAAACGGAGAACGTAACAAAACTTATCACCTCGTGGGGAAGTTAAAAGCGACTCGACCCCGAGCCTTCAACTGCTGGATCCATCGAAATGAATAGTCAATATGTGTGATCCGGCTTCTCCTCTGGCGCTTGTAACTCCGTCCGGTCATTAATGAAATCAACAAGTGCTTGTGACTTCAACTTTGCTGTGCGTGGTATATACTTTAGTCCATGCGGCCCAAGCTCGATGGCCCATTTTGCAATCCGCGATCGCCTCCGGTTACATATGATATCACCCAAAGGCTGAACTAACCCTTTGTGATAGGGTGCCCTTGGAAATCTTGCTTGATTTCCGGTAGCCATGAAAACACCATAAACTAACTTACGCCAATGCGGATACCATTGCTTGGACTCAATAAGCACTTCAGCGATATAATAAACCGGCCGTTGAACGGATATTCCTTGCACCTTCCTTGCGCTCCACCACGATAGCCACACTTCTTTGCGAGCATTGGCTGCCACATATAACAACAATGGCTCCTTGTCGGCCGGAGCCGCAAAACGGCGGATTGGCCAATTGCGCTTTAGATCCTCAAATGCTTCGTCGGCAGACGGACTCGAGCGAAATTATCTGTTTTCCTCGGCATCGGTATAAGGGATGGCCTTCACTCGGCGGTGATAAACCGGCTCAGCATGCGATTCCGCCCGCCAGACGCTGAGCGTCATTGATACATTTGGTTTAGCCAAGGAAGTAATAGCTTTAATTTTCTCGGATTAGCCTCAATGCCTCTGTTTGACACGAAACCCCAATAACACTGCTCGGAACACCAAAAGCGCACTTGGCGGATTAAGCATCATCTTATAAATCATAAGTTGTCGAAGGTTTCCTTCGGATAAATCCACAGTGTCTCCTTTTGTCTTGATTTCACCACAATATCATCCACGTAAGCATGTACATTGCGGCGATCTAGGTATCACGAGCAATTCTGTACACACGGCGATAAGTAGCTTTGGCGCTTTTGAGCCCAAAAGGCATAGATACATAGCGAAGGCTCCAAAGGGAGTTATAAACGCTGTTTTCTCCTGATCCTTAACTGCCATTTTGATCTGATGATATCCAGAATATGCATCCAAAAAACTTAAACGCTCACATCCCGCCGTGGCATCAATAATCTGATCAATGCGGGGGAGAGCAAAAGGATCTGCTGGACATGCTTTGTTAAGATCTGTGTAGTCCACACACATACGCCAGGTGCCATTTTTCTTGAGGACCAGCACCGGATTAGCAAGCCACTCTGGATGAAACACCTCGATGATAAAGCCAGCCGCCAAAAGCCTGGCCACTTCCTCTCCAATGGCTTTGCGCCTTTCTTCGTTAAACCGGCGGAGGAACTGTTTCACCGGTTTATACTTAGGATCCACATTAAGTGTGTGCTCGGCGAGTTCCTCGGTACACTGGCATGTCGGATGGCTTCCATGCAAAGATATCCGGTTCTCACGGATGAACTTCGATGGCGCTTTCCTATTTGGGATCAGTTAGTGCTGACGGTGAACTGCTTGGGCGAGTGCTTTGCACGAAGTCAACAAGCTTAGTCTCATTGCCGATTTAAACTTCAGATCCGATTAGTGCTCTGTAGTTGGCTTCTTCAAAGGGTCATATCTGCGGATCAACATTGTCCTTATAGAACTTCAACTCCTCAAGTAGCACAGACCGCCTCTGCATAAGCTGCATCACCTTCCTCACATTCCAAAGCAACTCGGCGGCTTCCATGCACCGTTATCGTTCCTTTGTAACCCGGCATTTTGAGCTGCAAGTAGATATAACAAGGTCGTGCCATGAACTTAGCATAAGCTGGCCGCCCAAACAAGGCATGATATGGACTCTGGATTTTCACCACTTCAAAAGTTAGCTTTTCAGACCGGGAATCGTGCTCGTCTCCAAAAGCCACATCGGGGCTATCTTACCAGCAGGATAAGCAGATTTGCACGGTACTCGCCATGGAACACCGTATTGGGCGATGCGAGATCCTTATGCATTAGACCCATGCGACGGAAAGTTTCATAGTATAATATATTATCTGCTTCCTCCATCCATAAGCACCTTAGTGAACTTATAGCCCCCACGGTCTACTACCAATGCCGGTTGGCGGATTATCAACCGGGGATGGTCCTCTCTGCTCCACACTATAGGCTGCTCAGACCAGCGTAAATAGCAGCGGCAAGGCGGTTCAGCGAGTTCTTGCTCGCTTGTGAAGCTTCGATCACGCTTGTCCAAACTAGTTGTGAAAACATGATCTTGCCCGATATTCAAGCTGCTTTGGTTGGCTCACGATAACCCGGCGGCTGTTGCTGCTGCTGGCCACCGATTATTACGACTATTGTGACTGCCTTGATTAAGCCACGAACGAGCGCCATCGACCGGTCCGTGAAACCGGATCTGAACCGCCACGACCCTGGTCATCCGGAAAGCATTGGGTTTTGAACTCTGCATAATATAACAGATCTTTCGAGAGATGGTTCGATGGGGACTCCTTAAATCCGTGCTTGGGGCAGGGTTGATTCAATAAGTAATTCAAGCGGCTCGTATTAGGATTTTGGCCCGATTAGCCTTGCCTCTGCGCGCGACCCTCATCTGCGCATTAGTGTTGGCTCTGAAATCCGGGTTGCCATCGACCTTGCGCTTGCCCCGTTCCATGACCCGCCGGTTTGTCTGCTGCCCCTTGGGTTGCCGTTCTTCTTTCCTTCCTGCTTCATCATCATCGACTTGAGGATCCTTGGTACTATCGAATCAGCATACTTCACCAGCGGCCATGAGGGTTCCCATGTCATTCTGAAACGCTTCATTACGCCCCAATTTTAATTTTAAAGGCTCAAACCGCGAGTTGCCTTCTAATGTTAAGATCGCGAGTCGGCGTTGATCCGGTCGAGGAGTGCAAAATCTAAAACACGGCGTACCCAGCGGGTTGTTGACTCCTTCCTCCTGGACACAAGCCGCCCGGTCTACTATGGACTTGGGCTGCTTACGTATCCTTGAAGTTACGAATAAGCCGGCCCCTAAGCGGGCCCATGAGTGATAAATTGGGCGGTAGCTCTTGACCAAGTGCGGGCCGTGCCTTCGGCATCATGGTGAAGTACTTTGCACCGCGGGTCTCGTCAACATCTAGCATCTCCATGGCCATCTCATAACTTTCAACCCATGCTTGAGGGGCAGATCTACGGTGTAATTCGGCACCTTGCGTGGGCCCTTAAAATCTTTAGGCGAGCTCACATTGCGTGGCGGGGATTAAGCAGGGCACCTAAAGCGGATCGACTCTGGCCAGCGAAGGTGGTAGGCGAATCGGTGTGTGTTGACCCGCGTCATCTGTCTTGCTAACTTTCGGCCTCCTGCGTGCGGGCCGATCCACCACCTCCCGAGCATCACGAATGCCACATGCGGTGATTGCCTCGGGCGCTTCACGGTCTCGCGCGTTGCTTGATATGGCTGGTTCATCCATCGCTGCTGTAGCTCCGGCTTGGGCCAGGCGTGAAGTGAATCCGATCACGGCTGTATGAATCGCCTCTGCTGGATCAGCGCGATCGGAGCTCCTTAACCGGCGTGTCTCAAGCGCTTGTAGGGAATCTCCTTGATTGGGATCGCCTCCAATCGTCTTGGCGGCCACAACAAGGTTGTCCATAGGATTAGAATAATGACACAGGGGTTATGCATGCGGCGGAGGAACCACCGTGTTACGCTGCGGAGGCTCTATCGGCGTGGTTGGACCGTTGCTCCTGCTTACGGTGCCTCAATCCGGTTTACCTCCTGTCTTTGGGGTGGAGTTCTTGGGTCCGGCTCCGAGTGCGAAAAGAGATTTCTAGGATCAAATCCTAATGGCGGTAGCGATCTATACTTCGCTTCAACACCTCTGCGATGCACTCTGGTCAAGCATGAGTTTGTAAGCTTTGTCGTCCAGCGGCTCGCTCTGTGGCCATCGCTCCTTCTCGGCGCTAGATCCGCTTTGGCTTGCGTGATCTGCTCTCTCACCTTTGCAATTTCTGCATTATGAGCCTCTGATCCGCGGGTTGTCCTCTGCCATAAGCGCTGCTAGTGCATCAAATAGATCGTGAGAACTTGAACGGTAGGCGCAGGGCCTCCTGCCCTGCTTTGCTTCTTCTTCTGCTTTGAACGGAAAGCTTATCGCTGCTGCGGTTGAAGAGTGGTTCGCTGCTGCGTCGGCCATGAATATTCAACCTGGTTGAAGCGGCTTAGGGGTCCGGAATCTTGTCGCCGTCGGAACAGCCCTGATCATATCGCCTGCGGTGGTACAATGACTCGGTCTCTCTGTTGGCGATTCATCGCCGGAATAAGCAGCGGTCTCACTACCGTGTTACGAACGGCGTCGTACTCTCCTCCGTGGATGACTCCAGCGAAGACATGCTTCACGGCCGGTTTAACTGGGCAGGTCGCGCCTGCTGAGCCGTCTCGATGAGGTCGGTGCGGATGTCGGCTCGAGCCGAGTTCCCGATCTTGCCGATGAAAGCGTGTATGCCACGAAGGGACCCGGTATCTGTACTCGATTGAATCGGCCTCGGGACCCCATCCGGCGTCGTCGATGTAGATCCGGCGCGGCGACTCTTGGTCATCCGGCCTGGCGTAGCCTTGAGTCCTTTGAGCTTGCCCTCCAAGATCGTCAAACCGTCGTGTGATAGCCCCACGGTGGGCGCCAAGCGTCGATGGTTGTCACGGCGGATGTCCTAAGCGTAAGGACTTAGTCGTGGAGCCATCGCTCTGGTTTACTTGAAGGGGTTAAGCGGGCACAAAGACACTAGGTTTTATACTAGTTGACCCCGATGAAGGTAAAGCCTCGTCTAGTTGTGATGGAATTGATGTAGTCTCGATGGCTAGGGAGCAAACAAGCCGCCTAGGCTCGAGTTGTGGTTGTCGTCTTTGAACCGTCGCGGGTTGTCCCTTATATACAGTGGCGCCCGTCGGTTCATAGAGTCCCAACAGTTCATACTCGTATCCGGTTGGTATCTCTCTATTCCTAACTTACAATACAAGTTACACATCAGGCCGGTTTACGGCTACAAGCTCTAAACCGACTATAGGCCTTGGGCCTTTCTCTGCTTATACCACTAAAGGAGTTAATCCGGCCCAAGCTGGCCGGTTTACACCTAGTGGTAATATCCCCAATAGTTCCTTCCTTGGCCGCCAGTTCATATTCTTCATCACGCGACATGGACAAGTTTGAAGACTTGGATGACACCGCGGCAAGCCCTACAATGACTCAGAACCCTGACAACGCTGGCGCTCCTCCATCATCATGATATTCTTCAGGTGCATTAGTCCTCATTTTCAACCCTTTTGGTCATTCGATGACAAAGGGGGAGAAATTTGAGTTAGTCTTCAAGCAGGTCTATCTTATATGGGCATTTTTTCTAAGTTACAACTCTCGTTCTTTTGATGACTTTGCTGGATCGAGTTGTAATCTTAAACTCTATGGTGGCCTGATACTTTTGATGAGTTCTTCTGCATGCTTATTCCTCATTAATGTTAATGCACGCATGCTGAATTACATCAGTCACCATATTTCATCATGCATTTCAAATTCTTCATATTATATGTCAAATGCGTGTACGAATTACAAGATATAGGGGGAGATCTCCATGATTATACTCTTCAAGTGTGCATTGCTTCAAAAGCAAATTCCTCACTATGCACATCTTCAGGGGGAGTTCTTCTATATCTTGCAATCAAATTCCTCAATATCAGCATTTACACTTCATATGTTTATCCCCGTTGAAAACTTAACCTATATTGTCATTAATCACCAAAAAGGGGGAGATTGTAAGTGCATCTAGTGCCCCTTAGTGATTTTGGTGTATTGAAGACTTATAGGTTAAGGGACTAATGCGTTTGTGAGTGTACACATGTCTATAAGTCTATGAGGAGTTTGATATTTATATAGAAAGTCGACCCCTAAAAATGGAGTTCTTCAACTGAAGACTTTGGATTTCTGAAGAGTTACTGAAGACTTTGAAGTGAAGAAATTGGTGTGACCGTGAAGACTTGGTAATCATTCGAGGAACATGAAGCGTGAAGACTTTTATTTTTATAGTTTCATTTTCTCTTTCTTGAGTCATAGGAAACACCGTACTGTTAAAGGGGGTCAAGGAAATACTAAGGAAAAATTTCCATGTGATGCTCAACTCAAAATCCTACACCTACCAATCCCTTTGAGTGAAGCCATTGGAAATCTCATATAGTTCAGTCATATTCTTGATGTGAGAGCGAAGTTCTTACGGTCTCTGAGAATTTATTCGGCGGCGATTAGGAATTTTCGGTCGGGATTGCCTACACAATGAGGAACATGATAGCCCTGAAGATTTGAGAGTCAAAATTCCGACCGTTGATGTGCTACGCGCCAGCTGTCCCAAAATATCTACCGTCCTAACGGTCATATCATTGAAGGGCATTTATGTCTTATCATGTCGGGCTGCTCCCTAGGCTATAAATAGCCGCCCCCTTCAACCACTAGCTGGTTGGCTACTCCGAGAGAAACTGACACTTGTCATTTGAGAGCATCCCATCCTCCGAGGACTTTGAGCAAAAATCATCAAGTGAGGAAAACCCAAACCCAACACCTACAAACCCAAAGTGATTGAGCATCACTGAAGAGATTGACCCTGTGTAGATCCGATGCTTGTTACCTTTGAAGACTGTGCTTCTTCCAGACGGTTAGGCGTCATGGTCTAGAGCATCGAAGAGGAATTGTGGATCACCGAGTGACCTAGTCTGTGAATATTTGGAAGTCACCTTAAGACTTACCACGAGTGATTGGGCGAGGTCTGTGTGACCTTAGCTCAAGGAGAATACAGTGAGGACTGTGTGTCCGGGACTGTGTGTCCTCGAGTTTAAACACTCAGCCGCTCCAACCAGACGTACAACTGAGATAGCAATTGGAACTAGTCTACCAAATCATTTTCTTCACCAAGCTTACTGGTTCTATTTCCTCAACTCTTTCATTTCCTCATTTATGTTGTTGTGTGCATGTTCATATCTGTTTGAAGACTTTGACTAAAGACTTTCTCAATTTCCTCAGTTCAATTTCTTCAATCTGTTCGTCTTCTCTCTGTGTTATCCTGTGTTTATGCTTTCTGTACTCTGTGCTTGTCTTCATTCCATTATGATGACCAAGATTGTGTTCTGTTATGTTTACATTTGAGTACTTATTCCGCTGCTAGTAGTTCTTCATTTAGGAATTTCCTCACTAGAAAATTCCTCAGTGAAGAATTCATAAAAATCGCCTATTCACCCCCCTCTAGTCGATATAACGCACTTTTAGTTTGCTCCCGTGCGCTGGGCCGCCCGGTTTCTCCCTTTTACCCCAAACGGACGGGGTTGTCGGTGTCAAAACTGGCGTATGTCGGGTAGGGGGTCCCGATCTGTACGTCAAGGCTGATGGTAACAGGAAGCAAGGGACACAGATGTTTACCCAGGTTTGGGCCCTCTCGATGGAGGTAAAACCCTACTTCCTGCTTGATTAATATTGTAGATATGGGTAGTACAAGAGTAGATCTACCACGAGATCGTAGAGGCTAAACCTTAGAAGCTAGCCTATGATGATATGATTGTAATTGTGATCGGCCTTCTAAGGACCAACCTCTCCGGTTTATATAGACACCGGAGAGGGCTAGGGTTTACATGGAGTTGGTTACAAGAAAGGAAACACATAATCCGGATCGCCAAGCTTGCTTTCCATGCAGAGAGTCCCATCCGGACACGGGCCGAAGTCTTGAGTCTTGTATCTTCATGCTTCGATAGTCCGGACGTTGTACACAGTCCGGCTGTCCGGATACCCCTAATCCGGGACTCCTCGGTAGCCTGAACCAGGCTTCAATGACGATGAGTCCGGCGTGCGATATTGTCTTGGCATTGCAAGGCGGGTTCCTTCTCGAATACTCGAAGTAATTATTGAATACTTGAATCGTGTTCGTATCCACAAAATGATCTTTACCCACCGCTGTAGAGAATGATATTTCTAAGCATAATCTGCGACAACTTTTTACGATGGCGTGACATGTTATTACGGTCGGATCATTATTGAACCGTTTCCCTAACCGATTACAGCGCATATTGCGGCGGTTTCTTTGACACGTCTTGTCAAAGCGAGATCGTGTCCTTATCATGGGATTCTCATCAATACAGGTATGGGTAATCCCACCACACCATCAATCGTGGCGCTTGGGAAGCAGCGATTCCCCAACGAGCAAGTGGGGCGCACCTCTTTGGCGCCTCTATAAAGGATAAAATTTCCCCATTTTCGCCCATGCCTTCTTCCCCCTTTGCCCACTCTTGCCCCCTCGAGCTCCAGCGCCCAAGCCCAAGTCTTCTCCGCATAGCGGACCATGTCCGGAGCAGGAGGCAAGTGGGTGGCTTCCACCGTCAAGGAGAAGCACATCACAAATCTTCGGGCGGCCGGATACTTGGCCGCGGACATAGCGCACCGGCTACCGGACGTCGGGCAGGTCATTCCGACCCTAGAACCCCACGAGAGGGTCGTATTCGTCGCCCACTTCGTCCGTGGGCTGGGATTTCCACTCCATCCCTTCGTCCGCGGGCTCATGTTCTACTAAAGGCTAGATATCCATGATCTAGACCCGAACTTCTTCCTCAACATCTCGGCGTTCATCATCGGATGCGAGGCCTTCCTCCGCATCCGGCCTCATTTCAGCCTATGGCTGCAAACCTTCTGCGTGGCCGAAGATTGTAAGCGGACAGCAAGCGGAGTGCGGAGGGGCCATGGTGGGCAAGATGCCTAACGTCACCTGGCTGGACGGTTCCTTCGCGGAGACCGTAAAAGGATGGCAATCGGGGTGGTTCTACATCACTGAGCCACGCGGCGCCAACTGGGCAGAGGCCCCCGAGTTCCGATCCGGACCCCATGCGGCTCACCTCCTGGGAAAAGAAGGGCCTGTCCTGGGGCGATTCTCTGGTGACGGACTCGGACATGCATCATAAGCATGAAGGACAAGAACATCAAGCTTGTCAGCGTGATCCGAGTCATGCTCGTTCGCGGATCCCTGCCACCCAAAGGCGGGCATTCAATCTGTGGGAGTTCATCCCGGCCGAACACCAGATGCTCCGGAAGTTCTACGACATGACGTACAAAGGTGCATGGAAGTTGCTGTTCAAGGCTTCTGAAGTACCTCCTCCCACATCCGAGGACTGCGGGCTTCACGCCGCGCGGGCTCCTAGTCAGGTAAGTCCTCGGACTACCACCGGACCCGGTTCTTCCCAATATATTTATGGGACAGCTTTAAGTAGTTATGCATGTTTGCTTCAGGATTATGTGGAGACAGCGGAGCAGGTTTCTTGTCGGCTCCGCTGCGAAAAAACCAACCGATGCTCTCTGCGGAGATCTGGTCCGACATCGTACAAGGTGACGGAGAAGAAGGCCAAAAAGAAGGCCCCAGGGACCCGAAAGGGTCTCCGGCGTAAGGTTATGCCAGAAGCCTCGTCCGAAGACAACGAGGCACACTCCTACCACGAAGGGGAGGAGGAAGAAGAAGAAGAAGACGCCCCATACGGAAAGGATGAGGGGCCCGGGGAGGCGGACCAGGGGGCCGGAAAAGGCCCTCGGCGTAAGGCCATCATTCCCTTGTCGTCTGATGACGACGAGACAGATTCCTCCCGTGGATGCGGGGGGAATCAAGAAGAAATTCTACCTCCACACACTGGGGGGAGAAGAAGAGAAAAGCCGCCCCGGAAGGGGAGGCTGGGGCGTCCAAGAAGGGGAAAGCGTCCCTTCCGGACTACTCTACCACGGCCGCTCACAGCGAGGCTGGGTGGCTTCCTGGGGGAAGCCCCCAGTGCGATCGTAAGTGTCCGCACTCCACCATAACTTCACCCTATAGCTTTCGTTTAACGCCGAACATATGTGCAGTCCGGCCAGGGCTCACCCCGAGGTATCTTCCTCCGGGTCCCTGAGCGATTCAGAGATCAATTCGCTCCCGACAGCCACCACTCCTCAGCCCACGGATGACACGGAGGTGTTGTCCCGTGAGGATTCGTTTGAATACGCTTGGTACGTCTACGCCCGTTCGTCTTCTTCATGGACTTGTTCTTCTTCATGCAAGATGACCAGAACCTTGGATCTCACTACTATCTTTGCTATGCTAGTTGTCTCGAGGCTATCGCTACGTCGCGCTACCTACCACTTGTTTATCAAGCCTCCCAAATTGCCATGACAACCTCTAAGCTTTTCCACCATCCCAGCAAACCGTTGTTTGGCTATGTTACCGCTTTGCTCAGCCCCACTTATAGCATTGCTAGTTGCAGGTGCAGATGCAGGTTGTTCCATGTTGGGACATGGATATCATGGGATATCACAATATCTCTTATTTCATTAATGCACATATATACTTGGTAAAAGGGTGGAAGGCCCAGCCTTTTACCTAGTGTTTTCTTCCATCTTGCCGCCCTAGTTTTCGTCATACCGGTGTTATGTTCCTTGATTTTGTGTTCCTAATACGGTCGGGGTTTACGGTGCCCCCTTAACAGTTCGCTTTGAATAAAACTCTTCCAGCAAGGCCCAACATTGGTTTTACCATTTGCCTAATAACAACTAAAACTTGCATAGGGATCGGCTTGCACCCGAGAATTCTTAATCTACAACCCCGGGCCAATGCTCCTCATGAGTGCTGGTCCAAAACAGAGTTGTGTACGGCCTCCCCTCGCGAAACTCGGGTCTCAATTGCTGTATGTTGTGCTCATCCGATCATGGCCTGATTTTGAGATACGCGCGGCTCCTATCGGGGTGTCGACACGTCGGGAGGTTTTGCTGGTTTTGTTTTACCATTGTCGATAGTTGGGACACCCCTGTAGGGTTTAAACTTTCAAAAGCCATGCCCGCGGTTATGTGGCAGATGGGTGTTTTTAATATCCGGTTGTAGAGAACTTGACACCATATCCAAATTAAAATACACCAACCGCGTGTGTAATCGTGACTGTCTCTTTTCAAGTGAGTCGAGAAGAGAACATGGTGAGGTTATGTTGGAACGTAGGTAGTTCAGGATCACTTCTTGATCATTACTAGTTTGCGACTGTTTGCGTAGCTTCTCATCTTATTCTGGTATTCGTAAGTTAGCCACCATACAATGCTTAGTGCTGCTGCAGCCTCACCACATATCCATTCCATATCCATTAAGCTTTGCTAGTCTTTGTTGAAATAGAGATCGACAGAGAACAATCGAGAGAGTTGTAAAGTGAATCTCAAGTAGTCTTTACTGATAGTGTTGGATCCTTTATATACAACATGTACAGACGTCTCCAAAGGAGACGACGGTTCCAAGAGGTGTGACGGTTCCCACATCATGCGATTACATGCACGAGGAGAGAGGGGATTATCCCCTAATTAATGATGAGTTAATTATTCTTAACACTCCCCCTAATCACCGCTTGACTGCATTAAGATCTATTATCTTGATTAGATTCTCCTCCAAAAATCCTGTGGGAAAACTATGAGGAGATAGTGTTTGATATGCTGCCAAAACTCCTTCAAACCCAGTGGGAAAAATAAGGAGAAAATGAGGCAACATATCATGGTTATTGCCTCTTTTAACTCAATATGAGAAAATCCATAGAGTTTAGAGAACAATAAATATGATGTATATACTTTCCTTGTATGGCATATGATCATGTATTGATATTACCTCATTAAAAACCTTTATGAGAACCTATAAAGTAAACTCATGAAGGGAAAAAGAGTATAATATGATGCATTAAACAAGAACAATTCAGGAAGATACTCCCCCTGATTCTTGCAAAATTTGAAGCCATCACATACCAATTCTGTGAAAAGTTGGTGGAGACTTCATGAATAAATCAGTCATATGATTTAACTTGCAAGATATGCAATATAGCGATATTGCTTATTACGTAACTTGTTTGCATCCGGGCAACACAAGACAGATTATCGTTGAGATAATGGTTGGCGAATGTAGCGGCGAGGTCTGTTTTGAAGAATCTTCATGAGAGGGCTACCACACCTAGTAGGAACACTAAGCTTGTCTATGATCTGACATAGTGGCGATCTGATCGATGTATCCAACGATATCGGTGTTCACATTTCTGTGAAACTGAAAAACAAGGACAAGATGTTTGATGCATTGGAGATATCTAAAGATATTCTTGAGTACCAACCAATTGTGTTTGGTGGATCCAATGGCATTATGGAACGTTGAGTCCCAATATCTCATTTTCATCATCTCTTTGTCTAAATAGATCTTTCTCTAGGTCTAGAGAATGAACTACCATGAGAGTTATGGATAGATAAGATTTGTCCACAATGAATTTCTCCAATATATTATGGATATAAACAACATAGTATACCATAATGTATGAATGAAGGTGCTCAATTTGTAGTAATGAGCGATACTTTGGTTTACCAAAATCCTTCATTTTAAACTCCGTTATTTAGATGATTACATGTATCGTCATTGTAGACACACAAACATGGATAACCATCATTGTAGGAGTAATCCTTGTGTATAAGGATCTCACTACGTTAGTTGTACCATATGTACTGACAATAATAAGTCGTATGGTGACTTACTGATTTTACACAATATATGTCGATTCAGAATTGAGATTCCATCGGGAACCATCTATGTTTGAATGTAGTGATCCACATGTATATGTAATCACTACATCTATCAACCGCACAGATAGATGATTTTGTACTGCCAATGATATAAGTTATCGGAAAGAGATTCCACCTCTGGAGAATAGTTGGGTATCTGCGTGAACCCTTGTGCTACAATACTTGCTCTATGTTTCACCACCTCATTGTTCTCAATTCTGTTTCAAGAAGAAAACTGGTGTAGGTATTGCTTATGACTACCTTCCCATTATTGAGCAAGATCATTTCTACCTATATTATACCCTTTGCTTGAGTTCAGTCCAAGTGTTGTTCACACTTTTCCATAGCCATGGTCTTTGGATTTGAATCATTTGAAAGGTTTTTGCAATCTAGTTGAGAAATGCATATCGACAATTGTGACTTCCGGTTATGTGATTCTCCAGAATCTATATATCAATATAGACTTGATGAAAATATCGTTACCCATGATGATTGCTCGCGATTTCCCAATGCGACTGAGTCGGGTATTCCGATGTCCCAGTCACTGTGTGCACTATGACCTGGGTTGGTGGAGGTTTCCCATCCACTAGGTGTATACTACCCATTAGGTGTCTGTCAACATGAAGTTGACTTGCATTTACTGATTCACAGGCCTTGATATCCTTGCTTGCGAGAAGCTGAATCCTGATGTACTTCTGTGATTACGTCTCCCCCTATTGCTTTGGATGGGGAGTGGAGTGGATTTTGCTGGTACCTCCACTCTTTCAAGCATACTTTTGTAGGATTGTAGGATTGTGTGACACCTTTATAGTCAGTAAATGGATCTGGCAGGTTATTTGCAATGTGTTGCAAATCTTCTGAACGCATAGTTCAGATCTTTGAGTACGTGGATTTGTGGTGGAAATGTGTTGAACATTCCACTAATTTCCTGGCATTCTTTATGGTACTTGAAATCTCCCCCTAATGCCTGGAAATGTTCCTCATTGAATCAACATACTGGCCTTGAATAACTCCCATGTGAGCGGCTTGAGGTATTGATGTTAATATAATTATTACTCACATAGATCCTATGTTGAGGGGCCAATGATGTATGTTGGGGTGGTGATATCGGTATGCAACCGAAATACCGCATATGGGAAATACTTGGTAGATTTCCACATATCAAAGATAGATGGGAATAATAGTATGCAGTTTGGTCATGGGCGTGTAAATCTGCATGGCTTCAATGTAAAGTTGGTAAGTTGCAATTCCAAAGTAAAGATAATGCAATGAGCTTAATTCTTTGGATATAGGATTCTACCAAACCATTTCGAGTCTAGACATTAGGACAAATTGCTAAACTTCAATCCGAGGGCCATAGGGAAAAGCACTCAAGGAGATTTTGCAATGCTATCCATACGATTTTCTTGAAATCAATATCAGGATAATGAGCCAATGGCTTCGTGTGAATAAATCACACTTGAGACCATCGTGTAGATTGTCTTTGGAAAACCATGGATACCTGAATAGTCTAGTCAATGGTTGGGAAGAGCCACTTACCTCGACTTGATGCATTCAAGGAGTCTGGGTGGTTCAGCATACACTTTAAGGTGTACGAGCCTTAAAATTTCCTCCATGTGTCACATGTAGTGCACATGAATCCAAATATTGTTAGAATTTAGCATCATAATAATCATAAACTTCTGGAATTGCTGATAGTTTCGGTTTCAACCCAATGTCAATGATGACCAAAGCAGGAATGCCAAGTTTCTCAAGCAAAAGACACAGGAAAACTATCTCGTACGAAACATGTGCTACGGGTTTTGTAGTATGTGTAGTGCAATGCCGATGATACATAGATAATGTGCTTGCCATATCTGTTGCATATGGTAAAGAGAAGTTATTTCTCTTTGTTTTCATCATAAGTTTCGCTATGGAAACTATTTTGATGGATACCTCCATAGTTTAGTAGGGTACGATTAAACCTGGGAAGCAATAAAGCATCCCGATGTTACTCGAGTACCCACAGGGATAGTAAATATGACTCAAGTTGAGCCAACAAAATAACTCATCGCGTCTAGCGATTTTAAAATATCTCCTTCCTCTCAATGAGAGTGGAAACATTGGACTTCCCCGAGTATAGAGCTTGTGGTGCATATGTCCACAAGGCACATATCTTTTTCATCGGATTGACTCCCGTAGAAATCTATATATAGACATGAAGATTCTCAATATGAAAATCACTGTCAGATATATATAATACATACAAATGTATTTGTATCAAAGTGCTGATACAATATATTGTGATATACAATATATGATGACAACAATACTTATGTTGTTGTTACAACATCGTAAATGGACATTAATTATATGAACCAGTCAGGCGATTGAAAGACTATTCATAGTCTCCAAACATGTTCGTTGAGGCATATTCAACCATCACATTCTCTGTGCCCATAGGGTCCCGTCACAGCTGGTGATGTCGGATTGAAGGTTGAAGTAAGATTCAAACCTTTGCCCTTGAGGTTCATTGTATCCCAGGAATTGTTGATATAGAATAACCAGATGCTGATATCTGAATCAAATGCCTTATGATATATAAGACACCATTTTTTTGTTAGCGGTATGATCCTGACTAGAGGTGAATCCAGGTTGCACACATTATCTCACGAGACACAAGAGCGATCAAGATGTCCATGGCCCAGATAGGGCAATGCTGGCCATTGAGGGCGAATGTCTCAAACTCTATAGCCATATGTTACCTCTATGGGTAAACCCGAGATAATTAATTTACAACCAGTAAATTAAAGACCATCATGGTTGATGTTGTAATGAACTTAGCAAAATCAGTGGGTATTTCAAGAAGTTATCTTGAAACCATTAGTGTGAATCTCAAATCGCTAAATATGACACCTTGAAGATAATCTTCAAAATGGAGTAGATCTCGCAACACTAGAGAGTATAATCTCATGAAATTAGTAGATACTCACTCGTAATGCTTTATGACATGACTTAGTAAAATGTGTGAGAGATCACTTTGTAAAGCAATTATAATGTAAAAATGACAAAACATAGGCTTTAACAATAGTCACTGATAATCTGCAAAGGCAGTAGATCTATATGACTACCTTGTGATCTCAATACATCAATTTAAAGAAATCTTCCCCTAATAATAAAGCAAATAGTGCTTCTGGTCGTCCTTCATTAAAACTACCCATAGAGTTTTAAACTATTACCCACCAATGCCACCGGTAAGTGAGAAAAACGTTTAGTTTCTTATATTTTATTTCGTCTATGGTGGCCAATAGATCAATAGGAAGAGATCCCCTCATATACAATAACCATGCACGCAACGCACTGGTTGGTGCCTTTTCTCTTTGCATCGTTTGCTTGATTGCTTATGTATGCTATTGTTTGTCTACGCTAGATTTTCCAGAGTGCGAAGCTTGTTACTACGAATCTCTAGAGTTTTTCGATCATCAGCAAGGCAAGTTACACTTTGATCATACTCTTCTATACCCAGTTTTTACTATGCATTAGTTTTGCCCCTCAAATATTTGCATGAGTAGGATTGGGAACATGTGGTTTGGTGGTAATACTTGAGGTAGGAACCTATTACCTTCGATCACCTCGGGAATATACTTTATGCTCATTTATGGCTTAGCCATGCTCGTAGACGGGGATTGGATAGTGATACACATGGAAGTTGTGAGAGTTAATTTTTGGATAACATTAAGTTGGCAAGTTTAATACACATTTGGGTGGATTGGTTGGGGCACCTGGAGAAACCAGTGCTTGCCCGTTTGGGAAATCCCGGAGTACCCGCGTGATTTTTCCTCGGTTCGCCACCGAGGCTCAAAGGGTTCATATGATATTTCATGCCTAGAAACTTTCGTGTGCAGCCACAAGCCATTATGGGCTCTGGCATAGTTGAGTAAGTTGTGTGAGCTCTTGAAGAGGTGGACTAGTAGATGTAGGGGAAAGTAGGTGTACCGGTCTACCCAGAGTAGAGAGTTAATGGTTCAGAAAGACTATGTCTCGATCTTCCGATCATGGATGCGGTCGAGTCTTGTGGGGAAAAGTGTGCATCCTCTGTAGAGTGTATAAACTAATCATGGTTAGTCGTGTCCCCGGTTATGGACATCTTGAGTATCTAGAAGTGGATATTATTGTTGATCTCATCACTCTTTAATTAATGAATTGGATTTAATGATGATAATTGTTTAATGATGGGATTTGAGTTGGAGGAACCTTCTCAAATATTGGTATAACTTTGTACTAAATAAAATTTATATCTTTGTTGTAGGAAAAAGTTAGCTTTATGCAAAACATTACACTTAGAGCCTCCGCCAGCCAAATATGCATGTAGATATAGTTCTTGCATTCAATTGCTTTACAGTGTAACTCTGCCAGCATATTCCATGTGCTAACCTACACGGCTGTAGCGTCTCATGTTGCAGACTTTACCGACGTAGAATAAGGTGCGATAGGTCGTTGTCCTGCACTCAGCTATGCCATTGGAGTTGATGGACTCATTTACCTTCGAAGCTTCCGCAGTTATTTAGTTTAGATGGCCTTCAGCCATTTTATTTGTGTAAGAGATACACTTTATGAGGACCTAGATGTAATAAGTGTGTGACTGAACTCTGTTATAATTCCTCGAGTATTGTGCGTGTGAGCATACCAATCAAGGGATGACACTTAAGCACAGAGACTTTGGTCCATTGGGATCGTGGTCGCTACATTGTGGCCAAGGCAGGACGGTGAGACGATTGAATTCATTCCCATTTTGTTCCATGGGACCTAAACATGCACCCGAAGGACACATGTACGTTTTTTCTAGCAATTTTGGTGCACTGGAGCATGTATTTGTAGTTCGGAATTTAATTATGGACATTAAACGAACTATGAATAATTTCAATGTTCAGTGCGAATCTCCCGTCGTTCTGTACGTGTTGCGTGTATAAAAAATACGAGGCTAGAAGAGGGAGCGATTATCGTTTGGCCCACAAGGGGGCACATTTCCTTATCGAAACCACGAGGGTTCTTGCGACAGGCTCTGGTTTGTAAGAGGTTTGTAATAAATCTTGGCCCAAATTGGCAATGTTTTTACCATGACATATATGTGCCATGACGTGACACCATGCCACCTTTAATGACTTTCTGGTGAGCTTTGGATTTATGGGGATTTAAAAACCGAGATTCCAAATGTTTGTGGACGAGCCAAGACGTCGGTCAGGTTGTAATTCGTTCACATTCTTTGCATGGGACCTAAACATGCACCCAAGGACACATGCATGTATAATTTTTCTAGCCATTTTGGTGAACTAGAGCATGTATTTGTACTTTAGATTTTAATTATGGACATTAAATGCCTGAGAAAGTCAATTAGTGTATAAAAAGGCCAAACGAACCCTGAATAAGTTTAAATTTCAGCATGGATATCATGTCGTTCCATGTTGCCCGTAGAAGAAAAAACAAGGCGAAAAAGAGGGAGCGACTACGTTTCACCACATGGGGAACATGTTTCCCTATCGAAACCATCAGGCTTCCATGAAAGAAGCTCTGGTTTGTAAGAGGTTTGTAATAAAGCTTGGCCAAAATTGGCAATGTTTTTACCACGACATATATGTTCCATGACGTGACACCATGCCACCTTTGATGACTTTCTGGTGAGTTTTGGATTTTATGGGGATTTAAAAACCGAGATTCCAAATGTTTGAGGATGAGCCAGGACGCCGGTACGGTTGTAATTCGTTCCCATTCCTGGCATGGGACCTAATTAAACATGCACCCAAGGACACATGCATGTACAATTTTTTTTAGCCATTTTGGTGAACTTGAGAATGTATTTGTAGTTCAGATTTGAAGTATGGACATTAAATGCCTAGGAATCTCAATTAGTGTATAAAAAGGCCAAACGAACCTTGAATAAGTTTAACTTTCAGCATGGATATCATGTCGTTCCATGTTGTCCATAGAAGAAAATACAAGGCGAAAAGAGGCTGTGATTATGTTTCGACAACAAGGGGAACACGTTTCCCTATCGGTACCACAAGGCTTCTTGTTGAGGGAAGCTCCGATTTGTAAGAGGTTCGTAATAAAGCTTGGCCCAAATTGGACAATGTTTTTACCATGACATGTGTGCCATGACATGACACCATGCCTACTTTCATGACTTTTTGGTGAGTTTTGCATTTACGGGGATTTAAAAACCGAGATTCCAAATGTTTGAGGATGAGCCAGGACGCTGGTACGGTTGTAATTCATTCCCATTCCTAGCATGCATGGGACCTAAACATGAACCCAAGGACACATGCATGTATATTTTTTCTAGCCATTTTGGTGAACTGGAGCATGTATTTGAGGTTCAGGTTTGAATTATGGACATTAAATGCCTATGAAACTCAATTAGTGTATAAAAAGGCCAAACGAACCCTGAATAAGTTTAAATTTTAGCACGGATATCCTATCGTTCCATGTTGCCCGTAGAGGAAAATACAAGGCGAAAAGAGGCAGTGATTATGTTTCACCACAAGGGGAACACGTTTCCCTATCGGAACCACGAGGCTTCTTTGAGAGAAGCTCCAGTTTGTAAGAGGTTTGTAATAAAGCTTGGCCCAAATTGGACAATTTTTTACCATGACATATATGCGCCGTGACGTGACACCATGCCAACATTCATGACTTTCTGGTGAGTTTAGGATTTATGGGGATTTAAAAACTGAGATTCTAAATGTTTGTGGACGAGCTAGGACGCTGGTACGGTTGTAATTCGTTCTCATTCCTGGCATGGGACCTAAACATGCACCCAAGGACACATGTATAGTTTTTCTAGCCATTTTGGTGAACTAGAGCATGTATTTGAAGTTCAGATTCGAATTATGGACATTAAATGCCTAGGAAACTCAATTAGCGTATAAAAAGGCCAAACGAAAGCTGTGTGCCTACCAAACCGTGGCCGACGCCGCGTGTGATCTGAGTCGTGCGTTCTGATTGGCCAGAACCCAAACCCCATGGATCGTACGTCCGCACCATTCGATGCTCCCAGATCGAATGGCAACCCTCAGCCCTTTCAACAAAACATGCATGGGTAAGCACTGTGCGCATGTGTTGTGCTAGCTCACGCTTCCTTCTCTTGTACATTTTCTAAACAGGCTACCGTTTCCCGCCACTCCTCTCATCAGTTTCCCGCCTCTTCTCCCATCGATTTCCCGCTACCAGTGTTAGTGCTCATTGAAGGCTAGGTGGCGAGACACTAGCCATTGCACACAGCTTCTAAAAGAACAAATGTGCGTGATAGGAGGGAGTAGGTCCTATAGGATGACTAGCGTGAAACGCCTTAAAGGCCAGGAGGAAATTCCTATTAGCAAGGTGCCGCTTCCCATCCGCTAGCCTAGTCGAATAGAACGCAGAAGTTAAGTGTGCTCGGGCTGGAGTAGTCCAAGGATGGGTTACCCCGTGGGAAGTTGCATATTATATAAACCTTGGGATCATCCTTGTTTTGCTATTTCGTAGACTATGTTTTTATAGGTTATTTTTTTGCTGTGAAATTACCATGATTTAGCATAGCCTTGAGCAAAATCGTCTGGTATTGGCTTAGCGTATTGTGATGCAAGTCTTGTTGTAAAATCACCACGATAGCATGAAGTCGCGAGCAAAATGGTGCAGGTACTGGCTTAACCGTGTGTGATGCAAGTGCGCTGTAAAATCACCACGACTGCGCAAGCGCGAGCAAATGGTGGAGGTACTAGTTTAACCGTGTGCGATGCAAGTCCGTTGTAAAGTCACCACAACTGCGCAAGTGCGAGCAAAATGGTGTAGGTACTGGCTTAACCGTATGCAAGTACGCTGTAAATTCACCACGATGCGCAAGCGCGAACAAAATGGTGCAGATACTGGCTTAACCGTGTGCGATGCAAGTGCGCTATAAAATCACCACGACTGCGCAAGCGCGAGAAAAATGGTGCAAGTACTGGTTTAACCGTGTGCGATGCAAGTGCGCTGTAAAATCACCATGACTGCGCAAGTGCGAGCAAAATGGTGCAGGTACTGGCTTAACCGTGTGCAATGCAAGTGAGCTATAAAATCACCACGACTGTGCAAGCGCGAGCAAATGGTGGAAATCTTGTCTTAGCGTAATGCGATGCAAGTCTTGTTGTAAAATCACCACGACTGCGCAAGCTAAATGCGGGTGAGTTTATTTAGAAATTAGGACGAACCGTGTGTGATAGACCAGCTAGCTAGAAATATAAAAACAAACTACCCGCATTGAGCGTTTCAAAAATCAGCGGTTCCGCCACTTTTCCTTATTATCGTACACGCATATTCTTATTAGACCGGGCGCGATCTTGGGCACTCCCACCCCGCATCAATTCCTTTACCCAAATTTTAGTAGCCGCCATACTTCAACCGTCGCCGACACTCCTCCAGCACCGACCTTATAGTAAAATTGCAGTAGCCGATGCATTTGAACCGGCGCCCTCCCTCGTCCACCACCATCTCCGCCCTCCATTACTAAAAAATTTAGTAGTCGTGGTGTATCCTCAAACACCACAATCCCCCTCCACCACCACCACAGTCCCCCACCCGCCCCTCTCTCCCCCTTGAACCCTAGCTCACGGCCGCCGCCGGCGCCGCCGCCAACCCATGCCCGTCTGCCCGTTCCTCCTAGCTTAGATAATAAAGTTCGAGTTACTCAATGATTCCCATACCATCGCCCCACCCCTCTGAGTTTTTAGATGAGGCCTGCAGTGTCCCTCCCCTCCAGATCCATATCCCCTGCTCTAGAATGTCGCAGCCTAAGCTCGACCACATATCCTGGGGAGCTTGACGAGCATTCAGCCAAGAAGTGGTTTATCATGGCCTCTCCGGCGGATGTTGGCGAGGTGGCCGTCGTTCGCACCGACCTATCGATCTCGGAGCAACACGTCACCGTGGAAGCCGGCGAAGTCGTTGACTACGTTGCCATGTTGAAGGCTTCATGTCAGCGGGCTTGCATATTATTGTATCTCAGGAAAGTTGGCTATGACATCAAGCTCATCGACAGCGACGGCTTCACGCGGGCCATGTCACAGGTTACGTGGTCCATCCCCAACCCCTTTGGTTCAACCGTCGTCGATCTCTTTGACGGCCCTGCCACTGATCTCCTCCGCCAAGCGGTCAAGGATTTGCGATCCTTATATGCCATCAAGCCCATTTTGTCATTTCTGAAGGACACATTCTACAGCGGCGGCTTGGAATCCTCAATTGCCATGTCAGATCTCATCGACCACGACCATGACCATGAGGAGGGCACCCACAAAGGTTCTTCCACCATGGGTTTGTGCTCGTCCAACTGGGAGGATCCCTTCCATGAAATGTGAGGCAACATCCTATTAGCAAATCTTACCTTTTCTAGCTTGCCAACCCGTACCCTTTGTTGTAGTAGCATTTGTCATGCGGTGCTATAACTGTGTTGTGTTTAATTATTTCAGTTATGCAAAAATGTATTGTTTAATAGGGCTATGTGATGTTTAAGTATGAATTGTCCACTTCAGTTTCACAAATGGCTATATTTGGTTGTTTATAGTGAGTAGATGCCTTGTTTATCTGTGTTTGGTTGTTAGGTTGGTTGCAGTGAGCATTTTTCCAGTTATCGAGCCGATGCCTTGTTTATATGTATTTTTCCTTAGTTTGGTTGAAGTGAGCATTTGTCGAGTTTTCAAGCAGATGCCTTGTTTATCTGTATTTGGTTGTTAGGTTGCCTTTTAGCATTTGTCGAGTTTTCAAGCAGATGCCTTATTTATCTGTATTTGCTTGTTAGGTTGGTTGAAGTGAGCATTTGTCCAGTTTTCAAGCATATGCCCTGTTTATGTTTATTTGCTTGTTAGGTTGGTTCCAGTGAGACTGTCCAGCTTTCAATGGCTATATTTCGTTGTTACACTAATCATTTATGCCTTGTTTATTTCAGTCATTCACAATGTGTTGTTCATTATGTGCAAGTCGGAACTGTGCCGCTCGACTGCATCAATACCAGTTTCAATGGCTATATTTGGTTCCAGTTATGTCTGGTGTAGTTAACACATGCCCTTTATTTCAGTTTTACACATTTATCCAGTGATGTTTAAGCATTACCTACGTTCAATTCATTTTCAACAATACCATTTTGAATTGCAATATTTGATGGTTGTTAAGCATGCTGTCGGTAACATTGCCTTCCATTTTATATATGCTTTAACAGCATGCTGAAACCAACACATTCAAGCTATCAGTTGGAGATGATATTGTTTACCTTTGCTATTTTGTTTGATGTTAAGGTTGTCGTACTTATCATGCCTTTCCACTACTTATGCAGGACAACAATGGGAGTGGCCACCATTTTCCGCCAAGGTTAGCTTCATCCCTCGGCTTGTACTCCCCCGTCGTTCCATAATGTAGTGCATATAGATCCAGGCTTGGACACTTGTTAGCTTCTAATATTGACTTTTGCTTGTAGGTACATATGCCCTTGGCAAGGATCCACGCATCGACCCTTTTTGCGTATGGGGCAATGAGATATTCATGAACAAGCATCAAGTGAGGAAACTAATAAGGATTATTAGCAAAAAGATACGAATGGTGGCAAGCAAATTATTTGTTTATGCTCTATCCAACACAACAGTGAGATATAGGATGGTAACTACAAACTCTGCAGCCTTTACTGCCCATAATGAGTTGTTACACAACAATGTTTGAATCTTTTTCGTTCGCAGTGGTTACCGAAGTAGTTCACTCAAGATTACCTCGCAAAGTACATGATTGGTGGACACGCAATGAAGGTTAAAGTATTTCATCCAGACTACAATGAGCATCGAGAAGTCGTAATAAAGACAGTGAAGGATGGACGGGCAGCCATCACAAGGGGTTGGCCTAGAGTCATGCGCGCATTACGCATGGAGGAGGGCACAATATGGGCATTCCGCTTCAGCTTCTCCAGCAACCAGAATGTATTTCATCTCTCTCTTTAAAGTCTTTAGTACAACTGTGGTTCATCATTCTTTACTTGGTGCTTCTGTAGTTCTTCAGTATATGTACCTATGCATCGAATTATGCATTCGTGGTTGAACCTATATTTGTAATAAACCTGGTTGGATATGAAATAAGTGATTGCCTACTTTCAAATTCAAAAATGTGATTTTTAAATTAGGGATTAATTAGGGATTACACTGCACACAGTTTGCAAAAGCGAAACGTCTGCGATAGACGTGGAGATCAGACACGTTTCTAGGATCCACTACGTGTGCGATCAATCTCCATCACACACACGATCAGCCAGGAAAAAACGTGTGCGATCAATCTCCACTTCACACACGATCAGCCAAGAAAAACGTGTGCAATTAACAACAACACTGCACACAGTTCTTTCTTATTAAATGTTTGCGATATTCACCTTATCACACACGCTTCGAAATTATTGACTGTTTGTGATGTTGTGCGCATCGCAAATGTTTGGTACTTCTTGGATTAACTTTGTGGGATGTACATACTAACGGAAATGTATTCCTTGGATGGCTGTGTGGAATGTACATACGAACGGAATCGTTTAGCGGGGACTAACTGTGTGGGATATACTTACGGCCGGAAACGATTTTGCCTGTATAATTGTATTTTTTTAGCTCTACTGGACGTATAACCGTATTTTCTCGCTCGCCGGTCGCACACAACCTCATTTTGCCGAGCGTGTGTGCCAGGAGGGCATATCCCCGATGGTTTCTGGGTTGTGTGGGAAGGAACCCCCTATCACCCACACTCACTTGGCGATGGTTCCAAATGCTGTTGCAGAAAGGGGTTAAAACCGTTTATACAACACCGATGCGTACCAGTGTACTCAATATCAGTTAATAACAGTGCATATAAATGACAGTGGTGCTCTCTAACTGGTGCTTTTTATAAGAGGATGATGACTTGGCAATAAAAGTAAATAGATGGGCCCTTCACAGAGGGAAGCAGGAATTTGCAGAGGTGCTAGAGCTCGAGCTTTTGAAACAAAGATAAATAATATTTTGAGCGGTATGCTTTCATTGTCAACATAACAACCAAGAGATCTCGGTATCTTCCATACTAGATACATTATAGGCAGTTCCCAAACAGAATGGTAAAGTTTATACTCCCCCACCACCAACAAGTACATTCCACGGCTGGTCCGAAATAACGGGTACCGTCCAACTAACAACAATCCTGGGGGAGTTTTGTTTGCAATTATTTTGATTTGATTTGAGCATGGGACTGGGCATCCGATTATGAGTCATTTTCTCGTGAACGATGAGAGGAGTCCACTCATCATGAGAATAACTCACCTAGCATGGAAGATACTGATAGCCTCCAGTCGCCACATGAGTGATTCGGGCATACAAAACAGATTATCATATCAAGGTTTAGAGTTTGGCACATGCAAATTTACTTGGAACGGCAGGAAATACCGCATATAGGTAGGTATGGTGGACTCATATGGAACAACTTTGGGTTTATGGAAGTGGATGCACAAGCAGTATTCCCGCTTAGTACAAGTGAAGGCTAGCAAAAGATTGATGAGCGACCAACTAGAGAGCGACAACAGTCATAAACATGCATTGAGATTAACCAACAATGAGTGCAAGCATGAGTAGGATATAAATTACCATGAACATAAATATCGTTGAGGCTATGTTGATTTTGGTTCAACCACATGCGTGAACATGTGCCAAGTCAAGCCACTCGAATCATTCAAAGGAGGATACCGTCCTATGATACTACATCACAACCATTTTAAAAGCATGTTGGCACGCAAGGTAAACCATTATAAACTCCTAGCTAATTAAGCATGGCATGAGTAACTATAATCTCTAATTGTAATTACAAAAATGCAATACTAGGGAAAAGCCTAGCAGTAGCGCGGGTTTTAGGTATATCAGTAGCGCGGGTGCCCGCGCTACTGATACGGCGCTACAACTAACTGGTAGTAGTAGCGCGGGTGCCACATGCGCTACTACCACGTCCGTTAGTAGTAGTGTGGATACCACCCGCGCTACTACTAACTAGTAGTAGCGTGTGTCTGGACCCTCGCTACTGCTAACTAATTAGGAATTAAAAAATAAATTCCCGCCATGGCTGCTGCTGCTAGCTAGGCATCATCGTCCTCTTCATCCATGGTCGATGCTGATCCTGGAGGGGATGAAGTCGTCCATGGTGATGGTTCTTCCCCATCTAACTCTTCTCCACACCTCTCCTTTGTTGCTTCTACAAAAAAAGACAAGGATTAGAAGAGGAAGAGAGAGATAGAGAGGAGTAGGTGCAGCAACTCACCGGTGGCCGTCGGAGTTGGAGCCGAAACCCTAGATGACGCCATGGGTTGCGTTCATCAGAGATCTGGCCATCATCATGGGTGGAGCTCTGTTGGATCTTCCTCTCCTTCCAGCAGCGAAGGAGGAGGAGGAGGAAGGAGGGGCAGCAGAGGAGGAGGAGGAGGAGGAAGGAAGGATGGGCTACAGTGGAAGAGGAGGTCGCCGGATTTGAGGGAGATGTCGAGGTGCGAGGCCGGAAATTGCGGTGGGCGAGGAAGGCCGTCGCAGGTGGGAGGGAGAAGTGAAATCGAGAGAGTGTGTGTGAGGAAGTCCTGGATTAGGGGGTGTCGGATAGCCGAACTATCACCGTTGGTCGGACTCCTGGACTATGAAGATACAAGATTGAAGACTTCGTCCCGTGACCGGATGGGACTTTCCTTGGCGTGGAAGGCAAGCTTGGCGATACGGATATGTAGATCTCCTACCATTGTAACCGACTCTGTGTAACCCTAACCCTCTTCGGTGCCTATATAAACCGGAGGGTTTTAGTCCGTAGGACAAACAACAATCATACCATAGGCTAGCTTCTAGGGTTTAGCCTCTCTGATCTTGTGGTAGATCTACTCTTGTACTACCCATATCATCAATATCAATCAAGCAGGAGTAGGGTTTTACCTCCATCAAGAGGGCCCGAACCTGGGTAAAAACATCGTGTCCCTTGTCTCCTGTTACCATCCGCCTAGACGCACAGTTCGTGACCCCCTACCCGAGATCCGCCGGTCTTGACACCGATAGTGTGGGTGTGGAATTGGCCTCCGTGCGCTATGTTTATACATGTGTCGGTGGGTTGATAATAGTAGCGCTGGGTTTATACCCACACTACTACTATGGCATGTCCCGGGGTGCACGGTGGAGACCACTTAGTAGTAGCGTGGATTTTATAACCCACGCTACTACTATCAACTTAGTAGTAGCGTGGGTTTATAATCCGCGCTACTACTACGATTGGTCCTGGGAGGCACGTTGGAAATCACTTAGTAGTAGCGAGGGGTAAAAACCCGCGCTACTACTATCAACTTAGTAGTAGCGAGGGTTAAAAACCCGCGCTACTAGTAAGTAGCAGTAGCGAGGGGTATAAACCTGCGGTACTAGTAAGCATCTGCCTATAAGCTTTTCCCTAGTAGTGATGTTTCATTCATAATAGGCTGAATCAGGAACGATGAACTAATCATATTTACAAAAATGAGATAGGTCGAGTTTATACCAGCTTTTCCTCATCTCAATCATTTCATCAAATATCGTCATTATTGCCTTTCATTTATGACCGAACGGTGCAAATAATAATAATAGTGCACATGCATTGGACTAAGCTGGAATCTGCAAACATTTATTCAAGGGAGAAGACAAGGTAATATGGGCTCTTTGTTAGATCAATAATAATGCATATGAGAGCCACTCATCATTTTCATCGTGGTCTTCTCCTCTCGACCCCCAAAGAAATAAGAAAAGAATTTCAAAGAAACACACTAAATGTTTTTGGAGTTTTTTTCTGAAGAAAGTAAAACAAGAACGAGACTATTTACACAGGAAAGCTCCCAACAAACAAAAGAAGAACGAGAAAGCTCCAATATTTTTTATTTATTCCAAAAGTATTCTCCGTGAAGTTTCAGGTCATTCCGAAAACTTTTATTTCTGCACAAAAATAACACCATGGTAATTCTGCTGAAATAAGCGTCAGTCCGGGTTAGTTCCATTCAAATCATGCAAATTAGAATCCGAAACAAGGGCAAAAGAGTTTGGAAAAGTAGATACGATGGAGACATATCAACTCGCTTTTACGGGAACTGTTGGAGCACCTTTTTTTGGCCCAACAATCCCTAAACCAAAAATATATATGGGAAAGGGGAACTGCTGGTGATACTCTTGGGAAGGGAGAATTTCGAGGAGTTATAAACAATAGGAGGGTGTCGGTCTGACAAAGCTCCTGGTTGCTGATGTAGTTGGGAGGTCATCGTGGTCTATGGTGGGGAGGACTAGTTGCAACAAGATCATCTCTTCCTAGGGAGTTTTCTACAAAATGTTATATTCCTGGATGGTTGAACACAACCTTCTCCATCTATACCACTAGTTTCACATCTAATGGCCGACAATTATGCCATATCCTATGATCACATCTCAAGCACAGATCGTATAGTAGTCGTGCCTATCTATTAAATGTTTACCGACAGTACGGAAAAGGTTTGGCCTTTTTTAGAGAATACCAAGACCATATACATTATCCTATTGTTCCTAAAGGTACATTGTGGATGTCTATCTCTAGTATTTGTTTTACCTTTGTTTATTTTAGAGACTAAAGATGTTTGATCCACCGGCTAGCCCTAGAGAACACAGACGAAATATATAAGTGAGTTTGTGCAAAGCTTTGGACCCCTGTGTGCTATTCATATTCCATGAGTGACAATAATGGGGCTATATAGCGCACGCTAGGAATGGTAGTCTGGATTCTATATCGCGAACCAGTTATCCGTTTAAGTCGTAATGGTTATCCATAAAGCATAATGCTTTGGTCCTATCATTTTTTACCTTAATACCTTCTATGGCTACATACATCATTAGTGTCAGGAAGCAGACAAGTAACACAACCAATCCAATGAAAAGGAGAAAGTAGGATGAATACCACAACGGCGGAACTGGGTTCAATGAGTAGACAACAATAAATGGATTTGATGGAGGGATAGTAATACATAACATCTAGATTCAAAGGATAATAAATAGGTTACTGATTAATGCAACTGTATTCAACGGAAAATAATATAGTAACAACGTAAAAAGTTAACGCAAGTGAACATGGAATTTATTAGGCATGACCAACAAGCATCCCAGCCCGGAGTCAAAGGTAAAGTTCACAATTATACCCTCTTAGGGGGGTGCTCTAGCATTAACATATTATGCCAGAACAACGTGAGTTCCACAAGAGAAGAGCCCTTTGGTCGCTTGGAGCACAACATTTACTAGTATATACATGAGGACCCATCACAAATACTCAGAACAAGTTTCGTCCCAAACAGAGAACTTAATAAGTCTCATACCTGGACTATGAATGGTAAAATATGCTTGATACCAATATAGATGAAATGTGATATATGGAAATTAATGAGGTTAGTATTGGGGGCCTCAAATATTAAGCTTGATGTCTCTCAAGGGAAAAAAGTTAAATCGTGTAGATTTCTTGTTTATCGAAACACATTCATTTCCAATGGTATTGTGGAAAATGACACATAACAAGTGAAAATAATATACATCATTGTACTACGAAAGCAATGCTAATAAGAGATCATGTACTAGCTCTCTCTAGGCGCCACATCATCTATAGTCAATCTAAAAGCTGAAACTACATTTAGTGCCCCCTAGTGGCTTTTGATGATTAATGACAAACATTTAAGGGATTATTGTGCTTGATGAGTATGCACACATGTGTAGTCCCATAAGATATTTGTCTAACCAATGGATTTTGACCCCTAAAAATGTTGAAGACATGCTTGTTACCTGAAGACTTGGTGGAGTTTATAGTTCATATTGCCTAGTGAGTCACTTTGAGTGTAGGGCATAGAGTACTGTTAATATGGGTTGGATATCATGGTTAGACAACGAAACTTGCTTATGCTCAGATAGAGCCCAACCAAATACACACTTTATCCTTTGAAATCTCTTTGAGATGCATTATCTACGCTCGGTTACATCGCTTTTGAGATCGGCGTCATCGAGGGTGACATCTCTTGAATGTGTATTAATTAGTATTCGACATGGATGAGTGCTCGAGATATAGTTATCAAGTTTAGAGTCTTTAGTTGTGAGATATGGGTCACCGCCCTTACTTCTACATCGTGATTTAGGGAACTTAATCATTGGGTCACCTAGGTATTTCTGGTTCTTCACAAGTTGTGTTCGACTAGAACCACTGGGAATTTCTTGTGTTGTAAACCCATGTTCTATGGTGCCCCTAGTATTGTAGTATCGACTGCTAACTAAATGACTTGGAGTTGCTAGCTAGTGGCTCGGTGCACTGAGTTGGAAGTCTAGAAGAATAACAGCTAGTTTTCGGAGCATACCTATAAATAGTACCCTGCTTTGCTTGTTTGGGTGGACACTCAAACGCATTTACTTCACTCTCATACTTTGTTTCCCCACTCCTCTGTGTTATGGATCCACATATTAAAAGTGGTAATCTTCGAGAGAGTAGTTGACTTGTGATTGAGCATCAAGCAAGAACATCTTCGAGCCAAGAGATTTTACTTGTTCATCTTGGAGATTTTACATTTCCTATATTGGTAGGGGTTATTTTAGAAAATACATCATGTGGATCTACTTTGCTCAAGTTTGTGCGGATCCAAGGATCACCTCAAGAACCACCTCGAGTGATTGGGTGATTTCTGTGTGAACTTACCTCAAGGATAAGAAGGTGAAGTCTAAGTGACTTTGGAGCATCGTGCTCAACCTCTCCAAATGAAGACGTAGAGTAGTGGCCAAGAACTTATTCATACTTGTTCTTGATATATACCAATTTATGATCCGGTTGCCGCATGGATGTAGTTCTAGTTCTTCATACCCGCCTCCTCCTTAACCTTTTTGGAATAAATCTTAGAATCTCCTATTCATCCCATCTAGCTGGTAAACCTTGACCTTTCAATGTCCCATCCACATATAAGATATTGGCTCTACATGTAATACCATTTTGCCTTGCTCACCTTCTTCTCCATTTTGCCTTGCTCACCTTCTTCTCTCACAAAGTGTAAGTTTACAACCCACTCATATTCTCTCTCGTCTCCTCTCTTCTCTCCACTCTTCTAACTCACGAATATGATGTGTCAAGTTGTATAGCCTACTTAATTCACCCTCTGGTACTTGCTCTAAGAAATAAAGAGATCACAATGGTAAATATCTCTTTATAATAAGATCAACAAAATAGTGTGTGTGAAAGGACTGAGTACATCAATGTAATGAGAATATAGTATAATACCAGAGTTTCTACTTGCCTGACTAGTAGGACGGGCATACCATATTGTTGCTTCCAACACAAACAAAAATAACACCAACATGAGTCTCTCTGCTCCTTCTTGATGTGATCCCAACAAAATTTCTTTTTAACACAATACAATCGCAGATGTCCAAATACACACACATACACTCATCCCTATGAACGCACGCACACACCTTACCCCTATAGGCGCTTCGTAGTGGATAGAGGAACATCTCCTCACACTGAACGAAACATCACCGGAAAGCCTGAAATAAATCCAGAAAGATGTACACACTAGTGTCAAGTCCAGTACTTGAACCCCAGCGGGATGGTGTCACTAAAGAAAACTAATCGTTTGAGCTACGTCCAGTTCGCATCCCGACTAGATTTCTGGTCGTATGAACCTACTTCAACAACACCTTGCTTGCCTTATATACTGGCCAAAAAGTAACTAGTCATATGTGAACGTATCAAACTATCCCAACCGCAGCCACCATGTGCTCATAACTCCCAACACGCTCTGACGGGTTCAGCCGATGTCCCGATGCTATTGTGCCGCGGGCTACTACTTATATTAGAAGGTATTTTTCTCAAGGGTGATGGTACGGTAGGGCGATAGCCTAGAGTACTTTCCGCCTGCGATGAAACGATAGGTTGGCTCAGGCGATGGAGCAACATGTGGCAGCGCTCAATCGGCTCATTCGGGTAGATGAAGAAGGTTGATCTCCATGTATTTCGATGTTTCTTTTTTATTCCCCAGAAGAGTTTTACCGCTAGTTTGGTCAATAGATCCAAATGTAAAAAAATGTTGGCACAAGAATGACACATATATGCTATTGCCCAAAAACAAAGGCACATATAATGGAAGCACCACTTAGTGTGAAAAAAATAGAAATATTAGCAACAACCATAGTATCTTGGATGGATGCAAAAATATATAATAGCAGGAAGGAGAGCATCCTGTCCTGGTTGGAGACTGTTTCGGTAAGGAATTATCAAGCAGGCAAGCAGTGTGAGGAAACAAAATTATGTCTTTCAAGGGAGATTGAGCCTAATCTAAATTGGAAATAATATAGCAGTCTGATGTCTTTTAGGGCTCTACGCAACTTGTTCCTAGTCGGTCGACCAATAACAGTGTCTACGTCTATTGTTAATTAAACGTGAGAGCCTTGCAAAGACGCATATCCTAGAGTGCGTGAACACACCATATACCCTGACAAGCAAAAAATATATTTGTAGTTCTTTGCAGATGTTCACAATACCATGACACATGTTTTGAATTCCCACGAGAACGGTATCCTTTACCACCAAGGATGCAAATTAAAAGTTTGTTCACTATTAATCGAGCACTTATTAAATTGTAGCGAAAAAATTGGACTCTAGTGATAACCCCATGAAGAATAGTTCAGACAGAATCACCAAAATGCGGTTGAGGAGGAAGGGTCGGGTGTTGATGCTCCACCACACTCAGAATGGCTGGATCAGCTCAATCCATCGTCGGAAGGTAGATGCGGTGGAAATTTCTCATGGTCAGCCTCGTACGACAAGTAGGGCACTTCTTCTGAAATTGGATGGAGGCCTCTATGCATTTCTTGCAGAAGATGTGGCCGCAGATAGTAGACGACGCATCAACCAACTCACTGATGCAGACTGGGCAGGTGAACTTTGGTTCCCTTGAGAGATTCTTCATAGGCGCCGGGTGTGCCTGCGTCACCTTGGGCTGCAGTGTTTGGCGGAGCTTTAGGGATACATAGTAACAATAATATTTCGGATGTGTAAAGCACGTTGTAGAGTTATTACAGAGAATCTGTTGGCTTCACTTAAGCTTGTATCCAGTCTGGGTGTTACCATGTTGTTGTTGGACGCTCTAGAAAGATCATGTGGTGTAGGGTTTATCCCCAAAGAAAGCATTGTGTTCACGCGCCCATCAAAAGCTCCTTCTAGAAAAAAGGCAAGATATACAAAGTTAGTAAACGGGAAACATGGTCAGGCAAACTAGGGAAAAAACACTCTCAAGACTTAAGAGTCTACAATGTGTAATTGGAAAATTCAAATATGAATATGGATAAAATTGTTCCGGTAATACATCTTTCCAGTTAGCATTTTACTTAGAGCTTTTTTATCACATAATAGCTACTTAGTGGATGCATGGCTTCATTCTGAACACACGTGCTGGACTAAAAACCAGTGGTATTTGTTACCAGATACGTTGATTTTTATCGAGTATAGTATAGTACGCTGCTCGCTTCCAAGGCTAGAAGCTCCACACTAATGTCTACATATCCAACTAATCTCAGTCATCAAATCATATGTTAATCAAACGACTTACATTGCTGCAACGGTGAGTCGTTGAACATGTTTAGCATGCAATTAATATTATACCAAATATCAATATCGACATTAGTTTAATTACTACAGAATTGATGCGCAATTAATATTCTACCTATCCAAGTGCAGCTAATATCATATCTAATATTAATGTGCATTCAATGTACACATTTACTAATAGCCCTATTCAGTAAATCTGTCTATACCTGGCAGTGAGGTATCCATGTTGGCGTTCTGCAGAACCATATCTGCACTAGACGACAAAGGGCCAACATCGCCCGTCACATAAGACATTCTAGAATTTTCACTTGCACCTTGCATGATACTGGATGTCGGAATCATCGCCCCATAGCCAGGGGAAGATGCAATCTGCCTTAACGATTGTTGATTTTGTCGATATTGTCGGTTCTGAGCCGTGTAGGTCTTGACAGCAAACACCATTGCTTGTGGCATTGGTCGCCTCGTCATATTATAGTACTCCATCTGCCCAAACAATAAGACATATCAACAACTCACGTGATTAATTAAACGGTAATAGTATTTGATATCTTGCTCGGAATTGAATGGACTTGGTCGCCTGAAAATCAAAGCTACAAAAAAAAGGAAGGAAAGAGAGAGGAACACCTTGGTTGGATATTTTGTAAACAAGATCTCCTCGAGCCGCGTCGCGAGCGCCCGGAGGCGCGGCCGCCAGGGAGGCAGCAATGGCAAACTTTCCAAAAACTTGAATCTGTCAATTAATATCAGATTCAGATCATTAGGTTTGATAGAGTAGAAGATACTCCCTCCGTTCCATTATATAAGAACGTTTTTGATACTACTAGTATCAAAAACGTTGTTATATTATGGGACCGAGGGAGTATCTTTTTTAACTGATACAGGGATTCAACCGCACCCCTTAAATGTGCAAAATTTATATGCAAGCCCCTGTGAAGTTTCAGGTAGTCAACGATTGATCACCTTGGATGATATTTGTTGGGAATGATACAAGGCAGAGTGATAAACGTGATACTGTTGTTGAGTAGGTCACTGAATACGACTACTACGCGTTCCAGTATTTCTCAAAATACTCTAATCTACGCAATCGCAGTTGGAGCAGAGAAAAGCAGCAAGAGCTTACATCTTCTCTCGGGCCATGTCCCGCAGCCTCACAAACTGGGGATCGGCCGCGGCGGCAAGGCCCACCACATCCTGCATCTCGCCGGAGCCGCCAACGCCAAGGCCAGCGCTGCCAACCTGCTGGTTCATCAGCGTCCTCTGCCAGCCGTTCATCTTCCTGGCCAGTGGGGGACAAAGGCTCACCTGGGACTAGGAGGTGGCCGGCCGGAGACGAAGAAAGAAAGGGGACTTTGACCAGTGGCGTACTGGACTTGGACTACCTGAGAGGGTCAATATATAGCGGGTGCTGGGCGAGCACCGTGCTCCCCGTTCTATATGTAGCCGGACCACACGTAATTACTTCCTGCCAGAGAATGAGAGAATCGCCCTACGCCCGGTGTCACGCGTCACAATACAGCTGGTTGGTGTGCGGGAGCCTGGCCCCTCTTGGTTTTGGTTTTCCCTGCCTATCTATTGGACGTTCGCCGCCAATATGAAAAAAGCTTGGGATTTCTTTTCTTTTTTTGCAAGAAGGCCAACGCCATACACACTAATATTCTCCAACTCTTACAAGCCAACTTTACAAAATTAGAAAACAACACACATGTATACGTAAGTATATCGCTGTCGTCTTCCTCCTGCATTGGATGGTGGCGCACTGTGAGCAAAGATCGACCCGTCTCTGGATCTCTGAAACACCCTTGAAGCCAAGGTATCATCGTTGAGACAAAGAATCACCTTAACCATAGCAAAGAAATGGATCCAAGTCAAGAAAAGGATGAATTGGGCAAAATTGGTAGCTTCGTGGCATCAAAAGGAGAAGGAACGAATCCAAGATTTGGTAAAAATCGTGTCAAGTCAAAATACACTCGATCTCCTCCAGGTGGGACACATCCCACAACCCTAAGTCACCCTCCATGTCGCCAAGAAGCCGTCTACGAGGGAGCAGACAAGGAATAAGGAGGAGAATGACAATACCGCCTCTAGCGCGACCCTAGGGTCGACGCTAATGGCACCATCTCCACCGCGCCATCATAACATCGTTTCATCGCTCTGCCATTTCATTCATGAGCACCAATGCCTCCATGGCACCTTTCATGTTAAATTTTGTAGTCCACTAGTATAGTAGTTTCATGCCTCCCTTAATACAGTAAAAATTAGGAAGAAAATTGGAGTCGTTTTCTTGTAAATAAAGTTCATCCACCTCATATATATAAGAGATGTGATGACCGATTGAGCACCCAATCAATCAATCTACCACTTTTACCTTTATCTTTTTATCTCGTTTTATTCTTCTCTGTTCTTCTTTGTCCTTCATGTTCGGTGGTAGCGATCGATGAGACCCTAGGGGTGTTCAGGTCGACCTAGGGCATCCCATAGCAAGTGCTCCCGCATGGGGTCCCTCCCAGGCATGTGGGGTTTCGAGTCCTCAAAAGATTTCATCGACACATCTTGTGTATCCGCCGAGACTCCTCTGGAGACATTGGCTTGCTTATCATGCTCGATGCCGGGGTACACATTGACGTGTTTGTGTGCAAATAGAAAGCCAATTAGCTCTGTAACAAGTAAGCTTAGCTTTAATTTATCAATAATAAAGTGTGGACTGCAGATCTGTTATTCCCAGCCTAGGTAGGATGAGAAGGTACCCAAGCCCAAGGTGTAAATTGTTAGAGTCCATATTTGGAGAAAGGGAAATATTCTTAATTTAATTACGAGAAATTTGATCGGTATATTTACTAAAGAGGATGGAACATTTACTCCAATTTGGTACTTTGCAGAGAAATATCACAAGAAATATAATGATATGCGCAAAAATGGAGGCCTCATTATTATCCGCCTACCGCAAATAATCGAGTAATTCACAAACATGAAAAAATGTATTGGGGGGAGGGGGCAAAGGGTCAGTTGGATACTTTTCCAAATGATTAGAATTAAAGGCTTCTTGTAGACAAAGTGTCATTTCATTGACAACAAGAGTGAAAATATATGGCGACAACAACAACCTTGTCGAATACCTTCGAGTGCCCCGAAAGCAGTGAAAAGGTTGGGCATTAATGTGAACGGCAAAGGAGACATACGTCATGAATTTGAAAATTAAGTTTATGAAATGACATGCAACCCTTTAGAGTCCAGGTCAGCCGGCCACACATCCACCAGTACATCAACGTATTTCCATGCCATTGCCAATGGTCTCCGTAGGCGTTGTACCATTGCAGTGCTTTGGGAAGGACCTAGGTCGGTCAATGATAAGGTTGAGATCCAAACTCATGCCGATGACTTCTACAAAGATTAGTTCCAGAGACAACCTAAGGGGAGGGGGGGCTGCACCCGGACACATGGACTGGCACCGACAAGGTGTCGGGAAGCAGAGAATGACCTCGTTCTCCTCCCTTACAGGAAAAATGATGTTGAACATGCTATCTTGTCCATGCGTCCAGATTCGGCACCTGGTCCCGATGGTTTGCATGTACGGTTCTTTTTGGAATTTGGAGTGCCATCAAAGGGTTGGTGATGGACATTTTCGAGGATTTCTATGTCGGGGTGCTTGACGCCTCGCGTTTGAACTATGGTGTCGTGACATTAATCCCAAATGTAGTGGGAGCGAAGGATATCCCATAGTTCTGGCCGAGCACGGTTATTAAGGTGATCTTTCATATCCTAGCTAAGGCGCATGCCATTAGGGTGGCTCCTATTATGGCTAGGATTATCCATGTGAACCAATTGACCTTTATCCAAGCTAGGCCGGTTTGTTAAGAATATTGTGGATGCATTTTTGTACTTTTAGGCAAGTTCAATCACTTTTTTTAATGTAGGTTCAATCATTGAGCTACCATGTTCTTGTCAGTGCGCGCGTTGTGGGTGGGGGGGGCGTTCAACATAGACGTAACAACCGACTGGCGAGAAAGACATAGAAAAGTTTTTACTCTATTGCTAGGAGAACGTCCCTCACTCCTCGTTCAGTCATGTGTTCACTCTTCATCCGTTTGTATGGGTGATGTCTATCCTAACCCAAACAAGAGAAGATTTTTTAGGCGCACCATGCCGCCACTTCTCCTCTAATTGGTAGGTTGCCACCTTCTTATCCTCTGCCGGTACCGGGGGGGTGGGTGGGTGGGGGGCTCAGTCTACCTAACGGAGATGTAGTTTCCTCCGATTTGCGAGTTTAAAGTAGGATTTTGATGTCCGTTAGTTGGGCCCTTTTACCGTGATGGCAAGATCACACAATAAAGCACCTCCGTGGTGCGCCCTTGATGGTGGCAGACGTTTGTCCAACGAATACTTCTTCCTCGAGCCTTCCCATATCAATGGTGTTGTATGTGATAATGTAAATTGCTCACAAGCGTAGATTCCTGTCGTCCATTCTGCATGGTAAGGCTAGGGTGCACGATTTTTTAGGGTGGCGGTGAGCAGTGGTTCCGTTCCTAGTTGAATCCTCCATCCTCATCTTTATTGGTGTGAAGCCTACGAGATTTAGTGGAGCTCGCATTTTTGGATCTGTGGCTTTTCCAGCTTTGATGACTTCTCTACAGGACAACGAATTGGCAAGACCATGACCTAGATGACTTCATGTTAAATTTTGTAGTCAACTCCTATAGTTGTGTCATGCCTCCCTTAATACAGGAATATTTTGGAAGAAAATTGGAGTCATTTTCTTGTAAAGAAAGTTCAGCCACCTCATATATATAAGAGATGTAATGGCCGATTGAGCAACGCCCAATCAATCAATCTACCACTTTTACCTTCATCTTTCTATCTCTCCTTCGTTATATTCTTCCCCGTTCTTCTTTGTCGTTCATCCAGTTCTTCTTTGTCGTTCATGTTCAGTGGCAACGATCTACAAGACCCTAGGGGCGTTTAGGTCGACCTAGAGCATCCCATAGCAAGTGCTCCCTGATGGGGTCCCTCCAAGACGTGTGGGGTTTCGGGTCCTCAAAAGATCTCATCGGCGTGTCTTGCGTATCCGGCAAGACTCCTCCGGCAACGTAGGCTTGCTTATCACACACGACGCCGGGGTACACATTGACATGTTAATGTGCAAATAGAAAGCCAATTAGCTTTGTAACAAGTAAGCTTAGCTTTAGTTTACCAATAATGAAATTGTGGACTGCAGATCTATTCTTCCCAGCCCAGGCAGAACCAGAGGGTGCCCAAGCCTGAGGTGTAAATTTTTAGAGTCCATATTAGGAACAAGGGAAATATTCTTAATTTTATTACGAGAATTTTGATTGCTGCATTTACGGAAGATGATGAAAGATTTACTCCAATTTGGTGTTTTCCCAGAAGTATCACAAGAAATATAATGATATGCGCAAAAATAGAGGCATCATTATTATCCGCCCTACCGTAAACAATCAGGTAATTCACAAACATCGATGAATGTTGGGGACCAGAGGGACCAGTTGGGTACCTTCCAAATGATTAGAATTAAATGCTTCTTATAGACAAAGTGACAGTTCATTGACAACAAGAGTGAAAAGATAAGGCGATAACGGACAATCTTGTTAGATACATTCGAGTGCCCGAAAGCAGTGAAAAGGTTGGCATTAATGCTAACGGCAAAGGAGACATACATCATGGATTTAAAAATTAAGTTTATGAAATGACAATGAAACCCTTTATAGTCCAGGTCAGCCGCCACGCCTCTGCCGGTACATCCATGTGTTTCCATGCCATTGCAAATGGTCTCCGTAGGCGTTGCACCATTTTAGTGCTTTGGGATGACCTAGGTTGCTCCATGACAAGGTTGAGACGACTTTTACAAAGATCTATTCTAGTGAAAACCTAGGGGGGGGGGGGCTGCACATGGATACATGGACTGGGGACGACTAGGTGTCGGAAGCAGAGAATGCCCTCCTCCTCCCTTACATGAAAAATGATGTTGAAGCTTGTCCATGCGTCTAGATTCGGCGCCTGGTCCCGATGGTTTGCATGTACGATTCTTTTTGAAATTTTGGAGTGCCATCAAAGGGGTGGTGATGGACATTTTCCAGGATTAGTATGTCGGGGTGCTTGACGCCTCATGTTTGAACCATGGTGGCGTAGCGTTAATCCCAAAGGTAGTGGGATCGACTGATATCCGATAGTTCAGGCCGATCATGGTTATTAACGTGATCTTTCATATCCTAGCTAGGGCGCATGCCATTATGGTAGCTCCTATTATGGCTAGGATTATCCATTCCAACCAATCAACCTTTATCTTCCCTACTTCAAACAATCAAGTAATTCATAAACATCGAGGAATGTATTGGGGGGAGGGGCAGAGGGGCCAGTTGGATACCTTCCAAACGGATTAAAGGCTTCTTGTAGATAAAGTGACAGTTCATTGACAACAAGAGTGATAAGATACGACGATAACAGACGGCCTTGTCGGATACCTTCGAGTGCCTCGAAAGCAGCAAAAAGGTTGGGCATTAAGGTTAACGACAAAGGAGACATACGTCATACATTTGAAAATTAAGTTCATGAAATGACAGTGCAACCCTTTACAGTCTAGGTCAGCCTGCCACGCCTCCTACAATGCATCAGTGTATTTCCATGCCATTGCCAATGGTCACCGTAGGCGTTGCACCATTGCAGTGCTTTGGGATGGATCTAGGTTGTGTTCGCACACGAACACGCTACCGTAGCTCACGTCGAAAGAGGTCGCAATTTTGGATCTGCGGCTCTTCCGGCTATCATGACTTCTTTGCAGGACAATGATTTGGCAAGACCATGAACTAGATGACTTTTTGTCCAGGATCAAGAATCTTAATCAAGCTCGAGATTGGATCCCGGATGAAAAGAAATCTCGTGGGGCACCGAGATTTTTGGTTACCACAGTAACGGAAAAATACCAGGCGGTTACCAAATGAATTTTTTGAATTAATTTGAATCTGGAAATAAATTCATATAAAATTCATTCAAATTAAAAAAAATCAGGATTTCTTGCCCGGTAAGGTGATTTTTCTTGAGGTACTGGGATTTGCGGTTACCGCCTGGTAACCAATTTTTTCGCTCGGTACCCAAAACCTTAGCAGCAGGTTGATCTGCGTGTAAAAACATTATAATATATCTATATGTATAACGTTCATGGAATGGTACAACAAATGTGCAAACCAAGAGGCACGTAAGGCAAACAATCTCAAGGAATCAGGCCTTCCCTTTCATATATTCTTTCAGAGGGACAACGCAAAGCCCAAATCTTCTTTACTTCACAAACACATATTCTAGAGTGGGTGAACACCACCATGTACCCTTTTTTGAAAAGGAGGATAACGCCCGGCCTCATCAAATGATACACACAGCCACCACCATATACCCTAACAAGAAAATATTTTTGATATTTCTTTGCAGATGAAGTTCACAATACATATCCTTTTAACCTTTACCGATTACCACCAAGGATTCAGATTTTTAACTACTACTCAAGCACTTGTTAAACTGTTCGGCAAAAACTGAATGCTAATGATATAACCCATGTGAAGAATAGTTAAGACAGAATCAGCAAAATGCCAATGAGGAGAAGGTTCAGATGTCGATGCTCCACCACACCTCGAATGGCTGGATCATTTCAGTCCATGGTCGGGAGGTAGATACGGTGAAAACTGTTCACGGTCAGCACTCTACGGCAGGTAGGGCACTTGCTCTGAGCCTGGATGGAGGCCTCGATGCACTTCTGACAGAAGATGTGGCCGCAGATAGTCGACGACGCATCGACCAACTCGTTCATGCAGACTGGGCAGCTGAACTTTGGTTCCTTTGGGAGATCCTTCGAAGGTGCAGGGCACGCCTGAGTCAACTTAGGTTGTAGTGTTTAGCCGAGCATTAGGAATATAGTAACTAGAGTACCATATTTGGTATTGATAAAGCATAAGCATAGTGTAGAGTTCTTACCAAGTGTTTGTTGGTTTCAGGTGTGTCTATTGTGTTTATTACGAGGTTATTGTTGGACGCCCTAGACCAACCATGTTGTGTAGGGAGTATCCCCTGAGACAACATTGTGTTCACATGCTCATCAGGAGCTCCCCCTGGAAAAAGGACAACAGATACAAATCACTAAATGGGAAAATACGGTCCGGCAAATTAGAAGAAAAAACCTCCAAGACTAAATAGTCTATTTGGAAGATGTCATAGATGAATTATGAATATGGGAAAACACTGTGGGACTGATCATTGTGAGATCACATTTCGAACTGATACTATGTCATATCCAGAAAAAGAATGGAAATTAAGAGTCTGAAAGAGCATAATGCCAAATTCCGATAAAATTACTTGAAGCGCTTTTGTCAGAGAATAGCTACTTAGTGGATGTTTATTTTTTCAGAAGACAATAGCTAAACTAAGTTGATTTTTTTCAATTTTGCTGTTGTCTATTGGATTTCTAGGCTAGAAGCCCCACAGCATGCCTACAGAAAAATTTCAGTTTGAAGTAACAGCCCTAAGGATATGATATGAGCACACTATCAGTAAAACTATCTGTACCTCGCAGCGAGGTACCACTATTGGCACTGCATGGAACCAAGCCGGCACCAGATGAAGGATCCATGTTGTATGTTAGATAAGACGTTGTAGAAGTTTCACTTGCGCCGTGATACCAGGTGTCGGAATCAGTATCCCATAACGGGTGGAAGAAGCTATATGTCTTGACCATTGTTGGTCTTGTCGATGTTGCCGGCTCTCAGCATGCAAGGTCCTCACAACAAACATAATGAGTGGCTTAATTGGCCCTTTCGCCATTTTGCCGTAGTCCATCTGCCCAAACGACAGGAGACAGCAAACATTATTTTTGCACGGAAAAGAACTTGGTTGGTCGAAAACAATCTACATATACAAAAGGAAAAGAAAAGAGAGCAACACCTTGTTTGGGTATTTTCTATACAAGGTATACTCCATCTGCTTTGCAATCACTGGCAGCAGCCGCCGCAGGTGAGCTGGCACTGGTCTCGTTTCTATACACTTGAATCTGCGAATTCGAGAGCGGCTATCAAATAGTAAAAGATTAATGTCCAGCAATAATAGCCGATATTATATCAGATTTAGACCATCAAATTTGATTGTGTAAATAAATTGTGGTAACTAATAACAAAAGGACTCGACTGCATCCCCAGATTTCCGAAATCTATATGCAGGCGGAAGTCATCAAACTTTGATGGTCTCTTTCTCTTAACTCTCTATCTATATATGATTGATCACCTATGCCAATAATTCTAGGGAATGAAATAACGTCGTCGTCCTAATTAAACTTGACGCTGCTGTTTAGCATTAAGATCACATAGGAGTATTACACAGTAAAATTCCGATCAGTGGCTTCAGCGACTAATATTACTAGTACGTACAGTAATATATGCTTCCAGTAATTATGACTTTTCTCGAAGTGGTCTACTAATTCCTAATTGGGGCAAAGAGAAGCGATGAGTGCTTACATCTCCCGTCGGATAAAGGCGCGCAGCGCGACAAACTCCGGATCGGCCGCCGCGGCGAGGCCTGCCACGTACCGCATCTGCGGCTGCTGCGGCGGCATCCCGCCGGCGCCACCGCCGACCTGACTCATCTGCGTCGTCTGCCGCACGTTCATCTTCGCCGCCGGGGGTAGGACCGTAGGGCAGGAGGGCTCACCTGGGGTGGAAACAAAGGAAGGGGTCGTACTACCCGTGCCACGGTCAAACTGGTCGTGGTCGGCCAGAAGTAGTTGCCTTGGTTTTTTTTTCTTCGAGAACGGGTTGGTGTCACAGAATCGCCCTACGCGCGGGTGGATCTTATTCGCCGTCACAGGCGGCAAATAGAATCCGCGACGCCCACTGCCTGGCCTTTTTTTTTTTTGAAAACGCCCACTGCCTACCCGAATTGGCCTGGCCTAGTTCGAGGTTTTTTTTTTTTTTGCTGTTTCCTCCTCGCTGCCTTCACTAGTCTCATAGATCCCGCATCGAATCTCGGGGGAGCACTATGCAAACCAACATAGCAATAAAACCCCCGCAAAAAAAGAAAAAGAAAACATAGCAATAAAACCAACACACCAGATATCTGTATCTCATATGCACTATGCAATAGGTACCCTAATCGTGGAGATGGACAATTGCATCAACTGCAGCCTCCTCGGCGAATTGAACCGAGTAGCATCTGACTGTAAGACACCATTTGTGTTTTAGTTCAGATCAATGTTAAGTGCTACCTGGAGTTGGCAAATAACAACTTCAGCAATGAAAGAAGTGCACAGATAAAACTGATCTTGCTTGTGCAGGAGGAGCTCCTTGATGTGAAGGACCTCCCCAACGATCTGTGACTCCTCATTAGTCTCGTCGGTGAAGGCCTTTTTTTGCATGGTAATACGTGTCTCATTCATATCATAAAGAACAAAGTACAAATCACGTAAAGACCGACATGATGAAACTGAAAAGATAGTAGAACATCTCTGAGCTTGACACCAACGCTCGTCAACTGCTTCCGACACCACCACAGCATCCACCGAAGAAAAGAATGACGAATCACCACCTCACCCGAGCTCGACGCGGCTCCATCGCTGATATGCAGCTTTGCGGACCTCCAAAGTGGCTCACCAAAAGTGAAGCCCTTGCCGTTGAACGAATCAGACTGGGGCAACACCCCGGACACGCCATCGAACTCCAGATCTGGCACCCCACCACAACGAAGACGCCGAAGGAGGAAACCATACCTGCCATCCACAAACCACGAGCCCAGCAGATATTCCGTCTTCCAGATGTCGTCGATGCAGACCACAATCTGCATCCGCTCCTGGACTACCTCCCAAGCTCCGCGTCGACGCTGGAGCAAACATCGTCGCAACGGCGGAGCCCGAGGACACAGGTCCACCACGAGGATGCCGCCGCCGCCACATCATCCTTGCTTGAACAGACTGGTTTCCAAATCCATCCCCAACCATAGGACCGATGGCCTCGTCAGGGAAGGATTCGAAGATTCATTATTCAGTGCCGCCATCGTCATCACCGAAGCAAAGACGATGAACAACCTAAAAACCTAAACTATAAAGGAGATAAATTGATCCACACGCGTGGATCCGGCGGCCCCCCTCACCACCGACGACCGAGGTCGCCGGCGGAAGGGAGCCACCGGAGAACGGCGTTGGGAGATTGGCCCTGGCGGCGGCTAGGGTTGCAGCCGCCAGGGACGAGAGGAAAACTGGTGAAGCGTTCTGGTCGTCGGTGAAGGCCTCCAACTCCTCAGCTTCATGGTCGTCATCTTCAACATGGCGATCTTCCTCCGCCCGTACGGCCGCATCCTGCTCCTCCTCCCCGTCGTTGTCATCATCATAGTTTCGAAAAGGGGCGCTTTATTACTTAAAAGAATTAAGCATTACACTCGGACTCTACATAACTAAGATGCACACAGCCAAATAAGATCCTCTCACACAAAATAAAAATAAAAAGGCGAATTACAACGAAACATGTAGAGTCCATATAGCGCCTAAAGCGGAGGGGGGCCAATCCTTAGATCATAGTTGTGACCACAGTTGTTGGTGGCAGCGTGGCGGAGGTGCTCATCTTCCTCAGAGTCAGAGTCGAAATCTTCATCTTTTGGTTTCTCCTTGATTGCTTTCTTACGAGTTGAAGTATGGTATCCAGCACATCGGACAAAACCTTTTTTTTTCTTTCTCATTGCTAATACTTGTATTGAGCAGGGGCCGGGGGTCTTCCTCCTTTTCTAAAAAAACTATAAAAAAAATTGAGCAGCATTATGTGAACTTGTTGAATACCTCATATATGTGTTGTTGTCAATAGTAAGGGCTCATCTAAACTGTATTTTGATCAATGGGAGCAGTGTTACCATGAAACTGCATTTTGCTGTTGGAAGAAGGAATGGATTATGATATATCCTCATGTTATGTTGATGTTTACTATTAGGTTTATCTGAAGGAATGTATATTTTGCTATGCACCATCTAAAGTGTTGTTTCTTGTGTGCTTTGTTGTTGCAATCAGTGAAACTCAGTTGGTTTTGGGTTTGTGGCGGACTCATGTGGGCGGGCCGGGAGTTGCTGGCGCCCGCTTATGTGTTTGGCGTGCAGCTGCATCACACCTCGCCTACATCTTGACTTCTAGGAAATGTTTAGTCAATGGTATAGTATGGATTTGTATGACAAGGCCCCACCTGACTTCTAGGACATGTTCAGTCAATGGCATAGTAGTGTGCCATTGTTTTTGTCAAAGGGATTGTAAATTTCATGTGTACCTTACAATGTTAGTCGATACTTAAAATCATGTCATGTTTAACTTGTAAAGTGATGCTACTGTAGCTAGGTTCGTGAGTTATGAACGTGGGGAAATGTCAAGCTTATTCAAGACCACTCCCATACCTCCATCTGACTAATTTGCGCAACAAAACCTAAAAAAAAAACGACCAGAAAGACTAAAATAGAAGTTCAGATAAATACTAGAAACTATACATGAACCATGATTTAATCCACGACCGAGTAATCGTATCCCTTCATGTTTTTGCATTATGTAAAATTTCTAAATAAACAACTAGCTTATCTGGGTTTTTTTTTTTTTTGCATCGGTGCGGCATGCACAATGATTCTCAAAAGCTCAGCATAAAAAATTATCTCTTTTTTTTTGAATCGCATAAATAATTCTTGAACCAATCAACATAGTGCGGTGTGCCACCGTGCACTACCTGCTAGTGATGTACGATGGTTATCTCTTATTCTTATCTACAGATACAAGATATATATACCTAGAAAAATATGATGAGAGATATTGTTACGAAGAGATCATTTCTTAATATGTATTCTGCCTAGTCCTGTCATGGCTCCATGTTTCATATTAAGTGCAAATGTCCATGCAGCACTTCCTGCCAACTAAACTTCGAGTTCAGTTTTTTTTGGTCCATTGGATCGAAAGGAAGCAGCATCAAATGGCAGTTAACCTCTTGTGGGCCGATGTTTGAATGCATGAGGCCATGAAAATAGGATCATGGAACCACACAGCATGCAAACGGAACTCATCAACTGACAAACATTTAAGTATTTCCAAATAATATAATATCACAGACAATATACCTAGAAATCATTTCTGGACTCCTTATGAACATAAGAACATCAGACAAGTTCACAACACCATTTCATATATACAACTCTAACTGCTAGGATGAAGGTGCATTATTTCTTCTTCAGGCAATGAGGTAAAGATCTAGCCATCATTGGATGAACCAACGATGGTGAGATCTGCCTTCACAACGCAACTCGATCCCACAACATAGCCTCCAGACGGGTCCTTGAGTTCCTTGAGTCCAATGAAGTTAGACGATCCCATTCCCTGTACACATACCAATGTATGTCCCTGTCCACATACCCAGAGACCTGCGATTCACCACAAAAGTAAAGATGAATTGTAATCATCATGAGGTTACAGATACTAGCTGCTTGAATCACACATATCAGTAGCACTGATACTTGCTAAGGAAAACTGAACCTGAAGTTGCGGTCCGGTGTTTCACATTCTTTTGGTCCAGGATGGATAGTGTCAATTCAACCACCTTCCCAGACTCCAAAGGGAGCTCAACCGAGTCATCCAGGGATAAGTACAAGCTGAGGCAATCATTGCTGTACTTGTCACCACGTGGATACATACGGATGTACCTGTTGACAAGAATGGGAAGTGACTCTTCAAATATACTAATTGGGTACCCGGGAAAATGTATTTCAAGAATGTGGTTGGTTACTGAAAGCAGAAACTTTGACCACAACTTGGTAGCATTACAATTGTACAAAAAAACTAAGCAAAGCATGACTACAGTATGATAACAATTTGAGAAAATAATCGATATGGTATGTGACACATACAAGAACCGGTTGTACCAAATATATACTCCCTCCGTTCGGAATTACTTGTCGCAGAAATGAATGTATCTAGACGTATTTTAGTTCTAGATACATCCATTTCCGAGACAAGTAATTCCGAACGGAGGGAGTACATGATAATGAAATTTCTGGATTTTTTTTCCTCCTAAACAACATATATACATTCAGCCATGAAATTTTATACGCCAACATAGATTTTAGTACTACATTGTTTCTAATTCGTTCTTGAATTTTCTATACGCCGTGCAAAAACCCTTCTGTATTGAAATATTGAAACTGGGATGTGCTACCATATCTGTAAATATCTTGGTTGCATGCTTAGAGATCAAGCTAAAATATTCGGTTGGAATATCTGCAGGACTGATAAGCTAAAGGATACATATAAGCTAAAATGTTGGATAACACATGCATGCTATTTATATAAATCATTTGTGATATAACTACCCAGATGTATACCATTTAAGTCCGCCAACTTCAAATGTAGGAGAACGGACGAAGTGCTTCAAGTCCAATTCAAGGAAATTGTCCATGGTCCAAGTGTATGTCCCTTTGATGAACCCTTTCTTCTGGATAAAGAGGTTCTGAACTGTGGTAGCCTTCTTCTGAACCACAACATCCTTCTTTTCAGGAGAAGAGACATCGATTTTTAATATCTCCACACCAAAGACACAGCTATCATCAACTAGGAAAGCAGATGATTTCAGTAGCTCCTGAAGAGGAATTAAGCAATGCGGCTTCGAGTAGGTATTCTTGACATCAAAGTTGTAGCTAGCTGTATTTAGGTAAAGGTTAGAACTTATAGAAAATTAGAAAACGAAGAAGCTGTAGCTAGCAGTGTTTAGGTAAAAGTTAGAAAATTAGAGAAACAAAAACTTGTATGTAAGACGAAAATATCCCAAATAACATATAATCAACTTTTCCGCGAAAAAAAAAACATTAAACAGCTTTCCCCCTGGTTAGCATATGTACTTTGGAACGTTGTTCCAATCAGAAGAATCTCAAGTGTGTGACGCACAGTACAGAAGATCGACGGACAAACTTAACAGCAAAGAAAATATGAAGCGACTTGCTAATCAGAAAAGCAATTGATTATGTTACGAAACTTGTAGGTATTGATTTGTAATGATGGAATCTATAGCTCAAACTTGTGATGCACACAAGACTGTGTATGGACTCCCAGCTAATAGGATGGATGCAGTCTTTTTTGGGGGGAAATTGGATGGATGTACTTGAAGAAACACATTCATGAGTCTATAACTCTATATACCTTTGCATCCACAATACTCTCCTTTTGAATGGTTGAATATTGACAGCTCGAATACTGCATGCACTGTGTGAACTTGCTCCAACCATGCGTGGTATATCTCGAGAGAAAGAGCCACATATGGATTTCCCATAACACCTTGTTTGTGCTTTGGAGTCACTCGCAGGAACCTGGGAATTGAAGGAAACCAAGTAAGTCTATACAAGTCATAACTGAATCAAACCTAATTTCGTCACTTGATGCTGGTTGCTATTTCAACGGTTCAACCTGACTGAAACATGATTTCTGAGTAATCAACAACCCCAAAATATTAGGTATTTAGTAAACAGACAGTTACTTTATCCACTACTTATAACCAGATGACATTTATACATCTAATACGTTAATTCTGTAAAATTGCTATTGCGATTATGATGCATACGTACCACCTGTACCCAGAGCATTCAAAAGCAGAAGAGACCGCCGAGGCAGCGTTCGTCTCAAGTAGCGCTGAGAAGTCATGAACCTTCCATTTTAAATGTGGAACATGGGTCTCTCCTAAGCTTGCAGGAGCTGAAATTTTCACCAAAGGAGGCAACAACTGAAAATTATATTCATCCTTGGGAACATGGTAGGGTACAGAATAATTGTCTATGTTAAGATTATATGGATGAAAATCTTGCATACAGTGATTTGTGAGAAGTGGACACTAATATATTGCAGTAGTTACCATGTCACCAGTCACTAGTCAGGGTACAAACGACAGAACATGCGTTTTTTCCTTTGTTTTTTTAATAAAAGAGGCCACTTTTGCATGTATAGACAGTACTATCTACTATTGGCTCTAATGAACAAAATTAGGACCAACAATGTGATGCATTCACAGGGATTCAGTTCATCAACGTGATGCCGAGGGCAAGAGCTTCCTCAATTTAAAGCTATTTGTGAATTGTGATACATATAGTCTGAAGTTGAATTGTGCAGACAAATACATACATGTGCTCCCGGCGTTGCCCATATTGGCCTGCTCCTTCCTCTCGTCTCCTCTTGGTCTGCATGTGAAATTAATCTTGATCAACACAGTTACTACCAGGCAGGGCAGGCATACAAAAAACATGCGTATGTATTGCCACCATGCGGAGGTACAAAACAATTTTGACGGTTCGCGAGAATGTTAAACCCTAACTAAATCGGAGAGATCGTCAAAAGGTCTAAGGCGGGAACATGCCACAGGTTGGGAGATTAGAAAGAAGGGATTCAGACGATGACGAAGCAGAAAGCCTGAAAGTCGTCGAAACCTAGAAGGCGAAAGCAAAATTCAGAGAGAGAAGAAACACCTGGATTTGGTGCAGCTGGATTTGGCGCAGATTGCACAATGCCCGACTTCCTCCGACAGCGTATATTGGAGCTGCGAGCTGATCAGGGGGGTTATGCTTTTATGGAACCTATATGTAGCCAGGCGGAGAGGAACCTAATCGTAACCGGAGCGGACTAGTATACCGCTAACAGACAACTACAGCAAAGTCCTAGTGTACGACTAGCTAGTTAGCACACCACGTACAGAGGGAGGACTTTGGCTAACTAATCCAGTTGTTCCTAACCCTAATTACTGTAGGACACGGACTGGGAGCGTCAAGGGCCGAGTTTGAGGAGCTGATGAACCACATGACTTGTGCCTTAAAGTCATGGCATTGGTGGACAGTACCATGAGAAAGTATCAACTGGACAAGAACAAGGAGCTGATTGATGAGATTGTGCTATATACTAGTTGGTGGAAGCACCATGCATGATCCCCAGGATTCGAGCGCACACGCACATCTTGTGCTATATATTTTTAAAAGTGTTCATTGTTTTAAATATGTTTTAGGACTATAAAAATATTGTCAAACATGTATAGAAAAATGATTCTGGTTTATACAAAAATGCATAACATGCATGTAGGAAAAAAATGGACATCAAAAACATATATTTAAAAAAATCTACCTAGCTTTTTCCACTGGAGCAAGTCTGCAAGCAAAAATGCTAGACTTACGCGCTAGCTACGGAATCATCTTACGGACGCCTCCCTTTGACCAATCTCTCCTATACCTGGCCATACCTCGGGCCGGGCCGGGCATAGCCAAGCCCGACGAAAAAAAACCAGGCCCAAGCCCGGCCCGGCCCGGCCATCGGGCCTATTTTCTGGGCCCGAGCCCGGCCCGAACACGTAAAAGCCCGTCGGGCTCTGGGCCGGCCCGGCCCGACCTTCAGAAAAATGCAAAAACGACGGGCCCGGCCCGACCTTCAGAAAAATGCAAAAACGACGGGCCCGGCCCGGCCTTCGGGCTCAAAATCTAGGCCCGAGCCCGGCCCGGGGGCAGGGTCGGGCTTTTTTGGGCCGGGTCGGGCCGGACTTCCCATGGCCAGGTATAATCTCTCCTCTCCTTGAGTTCCACTGTGGGCCCTGCTTTTGATGTCCCATCCAACCAAAAACTACCACACAGAGTCCGTACGTTAATTCTGTAGGATGTGGTCCGTGTGTGTAGCATTTTTGGTCTGCAAGTGCCACTCGGTGCTCACCACCACTTCTCTCAGGCAGGCTATACATAGGACTAATTCTTATTTGCGTGCTTGTTTTCAGTACTAGGTCAAGCCTGAGCGAACCCTGCAACCAATGGCGGGGTGCTGGATGCTTTGGCATCCTACGTGACCAGCATGCTCGCCGAGATGGCCAAAGAGGAGGTGGCCATGCTAATCGGTGTGTCCAATGGGAACAAATACCTGAGCATCAAGCTTTGGCACCTCAAGAATTTTCTTGCTGATGCTGATAGGATGAACATCACCGTACCAATGAGAGTGTGCGGGGGTGGGTGGGGCAACTGAAGCGTGCCATGTACCTGGCCACCGACATCATCGACCTATGTCAGAGCAAGGTCAAACCGAAAACAGGGGGTGCCTTAACCCTCTGCTCATTTGCATGCGGAATCCCCTCCAAGCTGACAACAACGGCACCCGCATCAAGATGCTCAACCAAAATTTGGATGATATTTGCAAGCGGGACAGCAGTTTGAATTTCATCAAGGTAGAAGCCTACAAAGACCGAAAGATGACTCGACCTCTCGCCACTAACCACAAAACTGATTCATTGGTAGACGACAAGGGAGGCAGCGGGTGACAAGGGATCGTGGTTTTGTCGGTATGGACAAATCATATGAGAAGAGAATGCGCGAGCCTCGGAGTTCTCCTCGGTAGCCTTATGCTAAGTGACTTCTCCGAGGTGGCCTTATGCTCGTTCTGCTATCTATGGCACCCCCGGCTTCCATGTATGGCTTGGCCCTCCGCCACTCAGCGTTTGTTCCTCCAGAACTATTGCCAGACTTGTGAGACTAAAAAAAAGGTGACAATGCAAGACCAAATCATCAAATATGCCCTGCCATACTATAGAGGTGAGTCCAAGTCGAGTCAACATGGCTATCGTTTGACAACATGCATGCTCTGTTTATTGAGGTGAGTCCAAGTCGAGTCAGCAAGCAGAGTAGAGAGAGATTCACATGACTAATTCAATTTAGTCCGATGGGATCCTTGGACCATGTCATGTTATGTTGTTATGACAATGTGACGTGTCTGTATTGTTTTTTCAACACAATCACATGAAGTTCAGATGCTCTCACACTTGATTTATCGGGTATATTCATGTGTCGCAATCGTCTCCAGTTTAGTTTCAGGTTTCAGATAACAAAGCAAACGATCTGACTTAGGAGAGTGTTTGTTTTCACAGGGAAATCTAACTTACTGCCCGTTATCTGTCTGAGAAAAACTCCCTCACCACTACTACTCACATAGCAAGGGATATCTACCTAGCTTTTTCCACTGGAGCAAGTGCCACTCGCTGCTCACCACCACTTCTCTCAGAGCAAGGAAGATCTAGCTAGCTTTTGCTATGGAGCAAAGGGCCAACCAAGATCCATCTCTCATCTTTCGGCCCCATTCAAGGTAGTTCATCACACCATCCTTCCTTTTTCTCTCTGAAATTGATGATGTCCTCAGTTTTGTGTGCACTGTCTTCTTGTGTTGCAAGCCACATTTTCCTTTTAGAAGGAATTGTTGCTGGTCTCCAGTTACTGAATCTCATCATCCTTACTTTTAGCATGGGATTGTTCATCTGAAGGAATTGTTTAAATTAGTAATAAGGATGACTAATTTTGTTTGCATCCTTGTTTTCAGTACCAGCTCAAGTGCGACTGAACCCTGCCACTACTTCCCAGAGAACAAGAGCAATCTATCTAGTTTTTGCTCTAGAACAAGGGCCAACCAAGACCTGTCTCTCATCTCTGCGGTTGATTTTCAAGGTAACATAATTGATTTCAGCTCCACCACACTTGCTCTATCTATTATATTTTTCTCTGAAAGAGATGATGATCTCCTCCTCAGTTTTATTTCAAGGCAATTTTTCCTGTTTGCAAGCCACATGTTTCGTTTAGAATTTTTGCTAGTCTCTAGTAAGTGATCTTCATTATCCTTGTTTTTAGCATGTGATTGTTCATGTGTAAAAGGTGGTAATACCCACGACTAAATTTTATTTGCATGCTTGCTTCGGTATTTCCAGTACCAGGTCAGGGGAGAAGGAACCCTGGAACAAATGACGGGGTTTCTGGATGTTTTAGCATCCAATTTCAGCAACAAGCTCACCGACAGCCAGATCTGTCTCTCATCGCCAGTCCATCGAAGATACCTAACTGATTCCAGTTCCATTACACTAGTATACCTATTTTTTCTCTCTAAAATTCATGATCACCTCAATTTTGTGTGCAAGCCACATTTTACCTTCAGAAGGAGTTCTCAACTTAGAAGGGAGGCACCTGGTGACAAGGGATCGTGGTTCTGTCAGTACGGACAAATCATATGAGAAGACAAGACGCGAGCCCCGGAGTTCTCCTCGGTAGCCTTACGCAAGGGAGTGCAACAAGGAAGCTCCAGGTATGGTTTATGCTAAGTGAGTTCTCCGAGGTGTCCCTATGCAAGTTCTGCTATCTATGGCACCCCCGGCCTCCATGTATGGCTTGGCCCTCCGCCACTCATTCAGCGTTCGTACGTCCAGAACTATTGGCAGACGTGTGAGACTAAAAAAAGGTGACAACGCAAGACCAAATCTTCAAATATGTGTCCGGCCATACTGTAGAGTTCGCAAACAACCAAATATACCTTTAACGATCAGAAAATATGTTTTCACGGTACAAAGCACATGTTTCGATTTCCCACAGGAAGAGACTACGGTTTATTTAGAAGTGACGGATACAGACAAGAAGGGCTCAGTAACACGCCTCCCGAGTACCAGAAGTTCAATGGTAACGATAATCCTCTGAAGTATAGTTCCGGTAGGATCACAGAATGCCAACAACGAGAAGGGCTGGATACGTTTAGTCCATGGTAGCAGGGAGGTAGACGCGGTGGAAGCTGCTCATGGTAAGTCCCCTCCAGCAGGCAGGGCACCTGCTCTGAGCCCGGACGGAGAACTCGATGCACTTGTGGCAGAAGATGTGGCCGCAGATAGTCGATGACGCATCGACCAGCTCCTCGAAGCAGAATGGACAGGTGAACTTTGGTTCCTTTGAGACCTCCTCCTTAGCAGGTGCACGGATTGCCTGCGTTGCCATATATAGGTAGCACTGATGAGCTGATAAAACTATTGCAACATAATACTGGTGAAGTCCAGTGTAGATGTCTTACCAAATTGCTGTTGGACACTTCCGAGTGAGCATCACTAGAGTTTATCCCCAGACATAGTATTGTGTTCACATGCTCGCTGGAAGCTTCCCCTGGAAAAAAAGCAACACAAACCAAGCTAATAAATTGGGAACATGATTTACAGCGCACACTAGCATAACTCTGCAAGACTGAATAGCGTTTTCCATGTATAGTGTGCGCTATACTAAACAAAAACCAAGCTCAATTGGAAACAATGTTTTACAGCGCACATTGGCAAATCGCTGTGAAGCTGAACATTTTGATATCCCAGTTCTAGTTCACTATACTAAACAAAAGGAAAATTAAGTGTCTGAAGGAAGATAAGTAATGCTAATTTCTGGTAGTGGATCTTTAATCTTACAATTTTACTTAGAGCTCTTTCATCATATTAACAGCAATTCAGTGCATGGCTTTTCTCAAGCATACAACCATGTGTTCTTTTCGGCACATAAGTAGTAATAGAATTTTGTCAAACATACTGCTAGCAATTGGATTTGCAGTTGCAGGCCAGAACAGGTAGGGATGCAAACAGGGCAGGGCGGCAGGCTAGCGGACCATAGCAAGTATAAATGTAGTGTTAATTTTAGGCAAGTGATGAGCAAATTTGAAGCTAATTGATAGTTTCAAGGGACGAAGCTGGCTTCCGCTTGCACCCGTACCTACAGACTACACGATGGCTACAGAATTATATCAAGTTAACTAGTTAAGGCACACATCCAGAAGGATATACGAGCAGAAGCTCAGTAAGCATTATATCAGTAAAAATTGTGGCGAGGTGCCGGTGCTGGCACTCTGGATGGAGAACCAGGACTGCACCTGATGTTGTCTCACACAAAAAGAGTAAATTGCATAAAACCGTCACTTTAAAGGTTAGTTTTGCAAGAATCATTAGGATATACTCCCTCCGTCCCAAAATTCTTGTCTTAAATTTGTCTAGATACGGATGTATCAAGTCACGTTTCAGTATTAGATACATCCGTATCTAGACAAATCTAAGACAAGAATTTTGGGACGGAGGGAGTATTTTCTCTGCAGAAAGCACCGCATCTTGCGTAATGGTTTTGCAAAAACCACTGATCGGCGTACTTGGCTCGATTGAGTGTGATTATGACATATGGGGCCCGCCAACCAGGCTGGTGTGGCACCAATGTCTCACACCGTTACATTGAACCGTTTTACAGGACGTGGTGTATCCTGCCTTCTCTCTAGTTCTTCTCTTTCTTCCTAATTTCTCTTTCTCTCCGCAGCATGGAGGAGTGCCGCTGCCGCCCTTCGCCATGGCACCCGAGCTCCAGAAATTCGCCGCCGTTAGCCCGCCGTCGCTCGGATCCGGCAAGAACCAAGCCGGTGCCACCTTCCGCACCTCATATTCTTGTTCCCCGCTCCAATCCGAGCCCGGCAAGAACCTGGACGGGCGGCGCCCCTGACACAACCTCCGCGCCCATCTGACCATCGACGACGAGCACGGTAGGGAGTGCCCGGTCCTTTCGGCGGTGTGGTGAGCCTCGAAGTCGAGCTCCGTGGCGTCGTCCCCCACACAGCGCGGCCACCATGACGACGAAGGGGCTGGCCCAGGGAGATCTTGTCCGCCGCGTTGCGCCCGTTATTCCATATGGAGAAGCAGTAGCTCACCGAGCAGAGCATCAGGTCGACGGCGGCCTTCTACCTCGGCCTGGCGCGGGACGGGCGGCGACCTTCTACCTCGGCCTGGCGCGGGGCGGGTGGCGGCCTCCGGCCTCGGCCCCCGACCGCGGCCTCCGCGCGTGCGGCACTAGTGACCTCCGTGCGGCAACGGCGACCTCTGCCTCAACCTCGACGTGATAACGGCGGCGACGGCTTCTGCCATGGCGGGGGGGCGGGACGGGCTGTGGTGGGTTGGTGAGGGTGAGTAAGATAAAGCGAGCATGACCAGATTCTTTTTCCTTTTTCTTTTTCTTTCAAAGGCAGGTGGACCTCCCAGGGCTTCACACGTGATGACAATGTTACCAAAGGTTGCCATTACATGTGTGATGTTAAGCAGCGCCGCGTCAGCCTGACTGATGGACCCATCTGGCATAGACGTGCTTAACCGAGCCAAATCCGCCGATCAGTGTTTTTTGCAACAAGATTACACAAGACATGGTGCTTTCTTCTATCATAAAAATGTAACCTAGTGTTTTCTGCAAATCTAGCCCTCAAAGTGGTGGTTTTATGTAATTTACTCGACATAAAAAACATCCAACGAGTTGTAGTAAGCACCTTGGGTGACACCAGGTGCCGGAATTATGCCCCCAAGAGCATAGACAGTGGAAGATGCTCTCTGCCTCTCACTCTGAGCAAGCGAGGTCGTGACAGCAAACTCAAAATGTGGCTGAATTGGTTCATTCGTCATGTTGTAGTACTCCCTCTGCCGAAACAAGAGGAGATTTCATCGTCAGGAAAAATGATGAGACAACGATTTACATACAAAAAGATTAAGTAAACAGAGCGCACCTTGTTTGGGTGTTTCTCAAATAAGACTTTCTCGACTCGCCTAGCAAGCTCCGGCAGCCCCCCCTCCCACTCAGCAGGTACCCTCAATCCTTTATGTAATCTCGCAGTTACCTTCCTTCTTGCATGCTCCATTCTGGAAATTCAAGAACAAGGAAATAGAATTAAATAAAGAAAGATTTCAAGTTCCCTCACCCCGCACGTTTCGGAAATTATGTCAAGCATGACCTTGCAAAATAAGGGAAGGTTATCAACCTCGGTGATGTGTGGAAGTTGATTCCACTATTCAGTGCATATATACACTTGAAACCCATGACTGAATAACTAGTGAGCACCACCACATCCTACATTCCACGGAGATATACAAATAGTAAAGCGCTTACATCCTCTCGCGATAATTGTTGCGCAGCGCCACTAGCATGGGATCACCGTGGCCCATCACTTCCTCCAACTGCTGATGCTGCGGCGGTGGCACATCACCGCTGCCAATGCCACTGCCGCCAAACGGATTCATCCGCACCGCCTGACCTTGCTCACCTTCGCAGCCAACCACAACCAAAATGTGGGGCCAGTTGGTGTGGCGAAGGGCGTTGAATTGGATCAGGAATTGCAGAATTCAGGGTGAGAAGAGACGGGGAACGGGATGAGAACACAGGGAAGAGGCGAGGTGTTCACAAACACTTTCATTCAGCATACCTTCCCTTTTGATTACAAGCAAATAAAAACAATGACAAGTGGGCCCACTCACCCCACACACGCGCTTACCGCAGAGCCAGCTCATACCAACCCAACTTCCTCTTTTGTTTATTTGCTATCCAGATAGCTCCTTGTCGTCATCTTTGGCGAGGGATGCGTGAGACTCATGGCAAAGCGGCGCTCGAGTACGTCGTGATCTTCTCACGTCACGACATCAACGGATAGGGTTGACATTGGACCTTGACGAACATCACCACCTCGTTGCCTTCGGTCACCATGCAGCGACAGGTGGGCCCAATAACACACACACACACCCTTGCCCTCATGTCCCCCAAACTTTTCCATTTTCTTTATTTTTTTAGCGGGTGACCTCATTTTTATAGGCGGTAGCATGGGACATGTGACACTTGTCTCCCTTGAGAAGCTGAAAGATCAAGAAGATAGGTCTAGAGAAGCCCAATGCCCCCCTCCACAAGAAAAATATTAGTTTCTCAAGAAATCCCATGGAAAAAGGGATGGCCAGAGCACATAAACTAACCCAACCTACATTTACATGCATATATAAAGCAACATATCCAAAAGCCAACAATAGTTCAAAATGAAAGTGCACACAATTTGTTGATAGACAGGGAAATGCAGCAACAGTATAGTACTACAGAGTCCAAGATCAAGTGATGAGGATGTGGCTACCTGCGTAGAAGCTAGGGATAACAAACCTTGGCGCACTTCTGCTTGATCTCTTTGCCAGATCAACTATTTTTGTCAGAAAAAAAACTAATAACATAAACATACCAAATGGAACCATACAATGATCCTCTACTTCCTGCTTTCATGCCAATAACGCCAATAAAAGTGGCATAATAGTAGTACATTATGAAACCGATGTATTGCAACCATCAGCAAATTTTGAGATATTCAACAACCTTTTAACATAAGTTATAGCCAACAAGAGGCCAAGTCAATTCCTTGACAGTAAAAATGGCTTATTCTTGTTCATATTTTCATGTAACTCTTGTGATTCATTCTTGGTAGTCCCTCGAATCCAAATCAGTTGTCGCTTAAATAGATGTATCTGGCACTAAAATACATATAGATACATCTATTTTAGCAACAACTAATATGTATTGGAGAGAGTACTTAAAGTTTCATTCGGCGAGAAGATTCTGAAAAAAATGAAACCAAACAATATACACTGCTATGGATAGATACAATAGCTATCACGTATCTGCAATTGCACAAGGACACTCACCCACACCTTGGTCCTTGACGAAGCAAATTAGAAGGCGAAGTCTTCACAAGTCACAGTCCATCCAATCTAAAGATTGACGTGGCTGAGCGTGTGGCTTGTTGGTGTATAGTTCGAGCAGCTTGAGTCACATCTTCCTGCCGATCCTCTCAAAATATATGACCGGCTAGAGAGGGTTCTCATTCCATCTACCATTAGTGGGTGACTGCCATGTGGTTCCATTGAATTTCGTGGTCTATGTGGAGTTGTTTAGAACCATCTCATCTTCTTCAGTGAAACAATTTCACGGTTCTTCTTTTTCTCGTGCACTCCACTTCACATATCCAGTTTGCTCCCCAATGTGCTCCAGCGGTAACAGCTATGCGCACAATGAGGAGGATGTCACACTGCAAGTTTCACCACATGCGCCGTGGCCTGACATCAGGTCATCGCCCTTATGTAGCTACTCATGGATGCATCACCACCGCTCTAGTCGGTGTGTCATTCTCATCACCAGCTCCTCTCAGGCCTTTGTGTTGTTAAGCACGCCATTCACACAACTTTGATTTCTAGAGAGTTTGACCTAGGCGGGTGGAGTAAACTCTGGGTAACATAAATTTTGAATTTGGGTGTGCAGAGTATGCGGCTGCACCGCCGTCAAGAATGGGCAGCATGGAGCCGGTGGCATGCTTGTGGTGTTCGGTGTCAGAGGAAACGGGTAAGGGGGGAGGAGATGTCAAGGAGGAGGGGGAGGAGGTTGTGATGGGAGCAATGGGACCTCTTCGGCAAAGAAGGCATGGGAGGCACCGGCGGCGTACTTGCATCGGCGGGCGTTGGAGGACACAGGGGAATGGAGAGATGGTGACATAGCGAATGAGAGGCACCATGTAGCAGCGCCTCTTATTCGGCTGCATTGTTGGAGTCCGTATACATAATTTGTAGTACATAGCGAACTGTGTCCCCAGTAGGGGATGTTAGGATGACGCCAACCCCCAGTCTAGCCAGCATTTTAGAGCTATCGAAGTACATAATCCAATTGGAGTATGAGCTAGGCCTCCGTCCATTCAGCGACCAAGTCGGCCAACACTTGTGATTTAATAGCCCGACGTGGCTTGTATACTATTTCGAACGGTAAAAGCTGGATGGCCCATTTGGCTATGCGGCCAGTGGGGTCGACCCTGTTATTGATAATGTCATTGAGTGGTACTTCGGATGCCACTGTGACCGCACACTCTTGAAAGTAGTGTCGCGGTTTATGGGATGCCATGAAGACTATGTAGGCTATCTTCTGATAGTGGGGGTATCGGGATTTCCAAGGTGTAAGGACCTCCAATACATAATAGACTAGTTTTTGGATGGGGAATTTATGTCCCTCTTCCCCTCGTTCGACGACGAGCACAACACTAACTACTTGGTTAGTTGCCGAAATATATAATAACACGGGCACTCCAACACCTGGTGCAGATAGGATTGGGTTGCTTGCAAGGAGGGTTTTAATTTCTTTCAGTCCGGCTGTGGCAGCATCCATCCATTTGAAGTTGTCAGTGCGTCGTCATAGCTTGTAGAGTGGTAGCTCTTTTTCTCCCAATTCGGAGATAAAGCGGCTTAAGGCCGTGACACACCCCCAGCTAGTTTCTGGACATGCTTTAGGTCTGTTGGTATGGCCAATTGTGACAAAGCTCGGATCTTAGCTGAGTTTGCTTCAATTCCTCTATGGGAAACAATGAACCCTAGCAATTTTCCGGCTGGAACTCCGAAGACACATTTTTCCGGATTAAGCCGTATGTCATATTTTGGAGGTTGTCGAAGGTGGGGCAAAGATCGTCCACCAGTGTCTCGACGTGTTTTGTCTTGATGACCACGTCGTCCGTGTATGCTTCGACCATTTTGTCGATTTGTTTTTCCAGGCAAGTTTGAATCATACGCTGGTAGGTAGCCCCAGCGTTTTTGAGCCAAGAGGCATAGTGTTGAAGCAGAAGGGACCGTAAGGAGTGATGAAAGCAGCTGCAGCCTGGTCCGATTCCTTCATCTTGATCTAATGGTATCCGGAATAGGGGTTGAGGAAACACAAAGAATCATGCCCTGCTGTTGCGTCAATAATTTGGTCGATGCGAGGCAATGGGAAGGGGTCTTTAGGGAAAGCCTTGTTGAGGTCCTTGCAATCCATGCACAGGCGCCAGGATTTGTCCTTCTTTGGTACCATAACCAAGTTGGCTAACCAATCCAGATGTTTAATTTCCCTAATAAACCCATCCTCTAACAACTTGGCTAGCTCTTCTCCCATGGCTTGACACTTGGGTTCGGAGAATCGCCGTAGTGTCTGCTTCACGGGTTTGAATCCCTTGATTACATTGAGGCTTTGTTCGGCCAGTCTTTGTGGGATGCCGGGCATGTCTGAAGGGTGCCAGGCAAAGATATCCCAATTCTCTCGCAGGAATGTGCATAGGGCCGTGTCCACTGCCGCATCCAGCTGTATTCTGATAGATGTTGTTTTGTGAGGGTCCGTCGGGTGCACTTGAAATTTGACTATTTCCTCAGCTGGCTTGAAAGAGGTGGATTTGGATCTCTTATCGAGAATCACATCGTTGCTATCCACCATGGACCGTAGGGTGGTTAATTCCTCTGCCGCTAGGCCTTCGAATAGCGCCTCGAGGGCCAAGGATGCAGCTTTGTTTTCGACGCGAAGGGCTTTTTCCGGGTCGCTCGAAATTGTGGTAATTCCATTAGGTCTAGGCATTTTGAGTTTCATATACCCATAATGGGGTATAACTTGGAAGCATGAGAAAGTGTCCCGGACGAGGATGGCGTGATACCCACTATTGAAGGGGACCACATGAAAGAGCAGCTCTTCGAATCTATAGTTTTCGGGTGTGCCGAATACCACATCCAATTTAATTTTCCCCGAGCATCATGCTTCTTGACTAGGGATAATACCTTGAAAGGTGGTATTGCTTTGCTCGATGTGTGACCTGACCATCTGCACTTTATCAAGTGTGCCCTCATAGATGAGGTTAAGCCCACTGCCACCGTCCATGAGCACTTTAGTAAGCCGAAAACCGTCAACGATGGGGTTTAGCACTAAGGCGGCGAGTGCTCGGACTGACCGAAACTTTGGTTCGTCTTTGGCCGTAAAGGTTATTGCCATGTCGTTCCATGGTCTCGGTGCGGTAACTTGGTGGACTTCGACGAGGTCGCAGAGCGACCGTTTGCACCATTTTTTCGAAGAGAAGGTCTCGAAGACCACGAGGACGTTAAAGTTTTCCCTCTCTAGAGAGTATTTCTCGGGAGTTGTGGTGAGGATGGCCTTTCCACTTTTTGCTACTTGTCGGAGTACCCAGCATGCTCGGAAGCTATGGGTTGGGACCGTGCACGGAGTGGCGTGAATCGAGCAGGGCTTGTCTAGCAGTTTGTCAAGAACGGACATGTGTCCCATGAAGGGTTTATTTTTCCTGCCCATAGACTGGTGGTCGGGTGACCCGCCAGGATGTATCCGTTTAGTCCGGGCCGCACACTGCTTCAAGGCAACGGGCTCCAGTTGAGTCTTCTAAGACCTCCATGTGCTTTCCATTGCACAGTACTTTTGCACTACTTGTGATAGTTCTGTAAATCTCTGTATGTGGCAACGGTTGAGGGCATTCAATATTCCTCGTTGGTGCAGTTACGATGAAAAACGAAACTACGTCGTCGTCCCGGCAGTCTTCGATCCTGTTTTTAACAAGCAGGAATCTAGCCCAAAAGTGGTGGACCGTTTCTTGAGGCTGCTGCCGCACATACATCAGGTCGTATATATCTGGAGGACCTGAGTTGCTTGGAGAATATAGATTATGGTGGATGGGTGTCCTAAATTTTAGATCCAGTCCCACATCTATGTTCAGAGCTTGAAAGATCTCCGAGGCGGTCGGTTCGGGCCAGGGGAGGCACAAGGGCTCCTGCAATCCTATGCTTGAGCCAGAGTCCAGAGGGCATGAGGTCCCGTCCGAAGGGGGAGTATCTGGCTCAGGGGATTCGGAGACCCGAACATACTTGGTCTCAATATAGGGAGGGAAGTGTCTTTGGCCGGTTCCTCGACAACCGCTGTGAGGTGGGTGATTGGCGGGTGATTAATTTCCCTCTGGTTGGGCTTGAGCCCTATCCGATCATAGTCTGTTGAGACCCCTAGGGCAGCAATGCGGTCCAGCAGTTCATTTAAAGACGAAACATTCGCCGGATCCAACTTTTCAGAGTACTTGGGGTCGATGCGAAGACGGTGTCCGACGGCTATGGGGGGAGTTGCCGGCTCGACGACCACGCAAGCCCCTACGGTGAAACCATCGAACTGGAGGGTCTGCCCAGAAGCTAGGCACCCTCTAGAAGTGATATTGTTGTTGATGATTAGGCGAGCCATATATCACTTCTGTAGACAGCATGACAAAGCTCTCAATGAAAGCACCAATCTCGGTGTGAAACCCGGCAGATCTCGGGTAGGGAGGCCTAAGCTATGCGTCTAAGGATCAATGGTAACAGGGGACCAGGGGGCACAGTGTTTACCCAGGTTTGGGCCCTCTTAAGGGAGGTAAAACCCTACTCCTTCTTGATTATATTCGACGAGTATGAAGATTACAAGAGTCGATCTACCTTGAGATCGTAATGGCTAAACCCTAGATGTCTAGCCTATGAGTATTCCAATGACGGTAAAGAAGATGGCCTCTACAGACTAACCCATCCAACTTATATACACACCGGAGGGGCCTAGTGTTTGTACAAGGTCGGTTCATCAGGGAAGGAAACACCCAGACCCTAATCTTGCCGTTTACGTATTGAGAAGTCCCGTCCGGACACGGAGAATAATCTTCATCTTGATCTTGTACGACCCATCCAACCCAGCCCATACTCCTAGGCCGGACACCTGAGGACCCCTAAATCCAGGACTTCCTCAGTCTTCCCCCGCGGCCAAGCCTTCTCGCTGTCCCCAACCTCCTCCACAGATTGCTTCCCACCACGCGACTTGAGGGCAGCATATTGTGCCTTGAACTTCTCCTCGTCTTTGATGACCCTAAAGCAATGGGAGAGGTTGAAGCACTTGTCATTGTGTTGGACCTTGAATGCCTCCAAAGCTTGAAATGCCTACAAATGTATTTCATGCATATTTGCAAAATGGTATGCAAATGAACACGCAAGCATAGACTTGATGACACAAAAGAGGGCGGCTTGCTAGCATACCCATGTCTTGCATGCCGATGCCGCCCACGGGGCGGGCCTTGACGCTCTCAAGAGTGGCACAAAACCTTTTGCACTCTTGTTGGATCACCCTCCATCGCTTCGAAATGGACACCCACCCGCGTGTGCTTAATATTTGGTACGGCAGAAACTTTTTGCGCTCATGGAACTCATGGTGGACACAAATCCAAAATGTTGAATGCTTTTGTTCGGCGCCCGTCTTGGGGTCTTGCCCAATGTCTCTCCAACACTCGCAAAGAAGCTTGTCCTCGGCCACCATGTATGCCTTGGTCTGCTTGCTCTTGCACTTCGGCTTCGCCCCCGCGGCTTGGTTGGCGAGCTAGTCGTTGAACAAAGGCTCCCCTTCGATGTCGCACAAGACCTCTTCCTCTTGCCCGTAGTCCTCCAGAAACTCGTGGTCAAGAGGAAAGCCGTCCAAGTCCATGCCGACCTAATCACGCATGAAGGCCGCCTGATCTTCATTGTAGCCAGCGTACGGCGTGAACGCCCCTCGGTCGTCCTTGCTTTGTGTCTCGTCGGGATCGTAGCCAGCGGCCTGCGCACCACCCTCGAAGATCATGTTCTGTATGTAGTCCTCGTCACCGGCGGCCGATGATACGTACATTTTGCATCATGCTTTTATATCAATATTTATTGCATTATGGGCTGTTATTACACGTTATGTCACAATACTTATGCCTATTCTCTCTTATTTTACAAGGTTTACATGAAGAGGGAGAATGCCGGCAACTGGAATTCTGGGCTGGAAAAGGAGTGAATATTAGAGACCCATTCTGCACAACTCCAAAAGTCCTGAAACTCCACGAAAGTCATATTTGGACCTAATAAAAAATACTGAGCGGAAGAAATACCAGAGGAGGGCCACCCACCGTCCACGAGGGTGGGGGTGCGCCCTACCCCTTGGGCACGCCCCCTGCCTCATGGGCCCCCTGGCAGCCTTCCGGTGACCATCTTCTGCTATATGAAGTCTTTTACCCTGGAAAAAAAAATCATAAGCAAGATTTCGGGACGAAACACCGCCGCCACGAGGCAGAACCTTGGCATAACCAATCTAGGGCTCCGGCGGAGCTGTTCTGCCATGGAAACTTCCCTCCGATAGGGGGAAATCATCACCATCGTCATCACCATTGATCCTCTCATCGGGAGGGGGTCAATCTCCATCAACATCTTCACCAGCACCATCTCCTCTCAAACCCTAGTTCATCTCTTGTATCCAATCTTTGTCTCAAACCCTCATATTGGTACATGTGGGTCACTAGTAGTGTTGATTACTCCTTGTAGTTGATGCTAGTTGGTTTATTTGGTGGAAGATCATATGTTCAGATCCTTATTGCATATTAATCCCCCTCTGATTATGAACATGAATATGATTTGTGAGTAGTTACGTTTGTTCCTGAGGACATGGGAGAAGTCTTGCTATAAGTAGTCCTGTGAATTTGATATTCGTTCGATATTTTGATGAGATGTATGTTGTCTTTCCTCTAGTGGTGTTATGTGAACGTCGACTACATGACACTTCACCATTGTTTGGGCCTAGAGGAAGGCATTGGGAAGTAATAAGTAGATGATGGGTTGCTAGAGTGACAGAAGCTTAAACCCTAGTTTATGCATAGCTTCATAAGGGGCTGATTTGGATCCATATGTTTCATGCTATGGTTAGGTTTACCTTAATACTTCTTTTGTAGTTGCGGATGCTTGCAATAGGGGTTAATCATAAGTGGGATGCTTGTCCAAGAAAGGGTAGTACCCAAGCACCAGTCCACCCAAATATCAAATTATCAAAGTAACGAACGCAAATCATATGAGCATGATGAAAACTAGCTTGACGATAATTCCCATGTGTCCTCGGGAGCGCTTTTCTCCATATAAGAACTTGTCAAGGCTTGTCCTTTGCTACAAAAAGGATTGGGCTACCTTTCTGCACCTTATTTACTTTCATTGCTTGTTACCCATTACAAATTATCTTATCACAAAACTATCTGTTACCGATAATTTCAGTGTTTGCAGAGAATACCTTACTAAAAACCGCTTGTCATTTCCTTCTGCTCCTCGTTGGGTTCGACACTCTTAATTATCGAAAGGACTAAGATAGATCCCCTACACTTGTGGGTCATCAAGACTCTTTTCTGACGCCGTTGCCGGGGAGTGAAGTGCCTTTGGTAAGTGGAAATTGGTGAGGAAAAATTTATATAGCGTGCTAAAATTTACTGTCGCTCGTTACTATTGAACATAATCCTTTGAGGGGCTTGTTCGGGGTATCTTTGCCCCGACCAGTAGAGCAAAGAGTTGCTCCTCAACCTACTGAACCTACTGAAAATGTTTACTTTGAAATTCCTTCGGGTATGATAGAGAAACTACTAGCTAATCCTTAAGGAGAAGTGGTTTAAATATAATCCTCCCATTGAAGTAAAAGTAGTTGCACCTATTACAGTTGAAGAAAAGACTATCACTTATAATGATCCTATTGTTCCCACTACGGATATTGATAAACCACCTTTCTGTGTTAGAATAAAGGATCGTGCTAAAGCTTCAACTATGGTTCATAAGAGTAATACTAGAACTCCTACACCACCTGAGCAAATTAAAGTTGAACCTAGTATTGCTATGGTTAAAGATCTCTTGGCTGATAATATTGATGTGCATGTTATTTACTTCTGTGATGAAGCTGCTAGAATTGCTAGACCTGATACTAAGAATAAACATAGACATGTTGTAGGCATGCCTATTATTTCTGTTAAAATAGGAGATCATTGTTATCATGGCTTATGTGATATGGGTGCTAGTGCTAGTGCAATACCCCATTCCTTATACAAAGAAATTATGCATGATATTGCACCTGCTGAAATAGAAGAAATTGATGTTACAATTAAGCTTGCCAATAGAGATACTATTTCACCAGTTGGGATTGTTAGAGATGTTGAAGTCTTGTGTGGGAAAGTTAAATATCCTGCTGATTTTCTTGTTCTTGGTTCCCCACAAGATAGCTTATGTCCCATTATATTTGGTAGACCCTTTTTGAATATTGTTAATGCTAAGATAGACTGCAAAAAGGATGTTGTTACTATTGGTTTGGGGGATATGTCTCATGAGTTTAATTTTGCTAAGTTTCATAGATAACCCCATGATAAAGAATTGCCTAGTAAGGATGAAATTATTGCTCTTGCTTCTATTGCCATGCCACCTAATGTTCCTTTAGAACAATATTTGCTAGACCATGAAAATGATATGTTTATGAATGAAAGAAGGGAAATAGATGAAGTATTCTTTAAACAGGGACCTATTTTGAAACACAACTCGCCTGTTGAAATCCTACGGGATCCTCCACCACCCAAGGGTGATCCCGTGTTTGAGCTTAAACCATTACCCGATGCTCTTAAATATGCTTATTTTGATGAAAAGAAGATATATCCTATTATTAGTAATGCTAACCTTTCAGAGCAGGAAGAAGAAAAAATATTGAAAACACTGAAGAAGCACTGTGCTGCTATTGGATATACTCTTGATGATCTTAAGGGCATTAGTCCCACTCTATGCCAACACAAATTAAAATTGGAGAAAGACGCCAAACCAGTTATTGATCACCAATGACGGTTAAATAGTTCCTGGAGGCAGGTATAATTTATCCCATTGCTGATAGTCAGTGGGTAAGTCCTGTCCATTGTGTCCCTAAGAAGGTAGGTATTACTGTCGTTCCTAATGATAAAGATGAATTGACCCCACAAAGAATTATTACAGGTTATAGGATGGTAATTGATTTTCGCAAATTAAATAAAGCTACTAAAAAGATCATTACCCTTTGCCTTTTATTGATCAAATGCTAGAAAGATTATCCAAACATACACATTTTTGCTTTCGAGATGGTTACTCTAGTTTCTCTCAAATACCTGTGTCAGCAGAGGATCAAGAAAAGACCACTTTTACTTGCCCTTTCGGTACTTTTGCTTATAGACGTGTGCCTTTTGGTTTATGTAATGCACCTGCTACCTTTCAAAGATGCATGATGGCTATATTCTCTGACTTTTGTGAAAAGATTTGTGAGGTTTTCCTGGATGATTTCTCTGTTTATGGATCTTCTTTTGATGATTGCTTGAGCAACCTTGATCGAGTTTTGCAGAGATGCGAAGATACTAGTCTTGTCTTGAATTGGGAAAAGTGTCACTTTATGGTTAATGAAGGCATTGTCTTGGGGCATAAAATTTCTGAAAGAGGTATTGAAGTTGATAAAGCTAAAGTTGATGCTATTGAAAAGATGCCGTGTCCCAAGGACATTAAAGGTATAAGAAGTTTCCTTGGCCATGCCGGTTTTTATAGGAGGTTCATTAAGGACTTCTCTAAAATTTCTAGGCCTCTGACTAATCTCTTACAAAAAGATATTCCTTTTGTCTTCGATGATGATTGTGTAGAAGCATTTGAAATACTTAAGAAAGCTTTGATTTCTGCACCTATTGTTCAGCCACCTTATTGGAATTTACCCTTTGAAATTATGTGTGATGCTAGTGATTATGCTGTAGGTGTTGTTCTAGGACAAAGGTTGATAAGAAACTAAATGTTATCCAATATGCTAGTAAAACTCTAGACAGTGCCCAGAGAAATTATGCTACTACTAAAAAAGAATTTTTAGCAGTTGTATTTGCTTGTGATAAGTTTAGACCTTATATCATTGACTCTAAAGTAACTGTTCACACTGATCATCCTGCTGTTCAATATCTTATGGGAAAGAAAGATGCTAAACCTAGACTTATTAGATGGGTTCTCTTGCTACAAGAATTTGGTTTGCATATTATTGATAGAAAGGGAGCTGAGAACCCCGTTGTAGACAACTTGTCTAGGTTAGAGAATGTTCTTGATGACCCACTACCTATTGATGATAGCTTTCCTGATGAACAATTAGCTGTCATAAATGCTTCTCGTACTGCTCCATGGTATGCTGATTATGCTAATTACATTGTTGCTAAATTTATACCACCTAGTTTCACATACCGGCAAAAGAAAAAGTTATTTTATGATTTAAGACATTACTTCTGGGATGACCCACACCTTTATAAAGAAGGAGTATATGGTGTTATTAGAAATTGTGTACCTGAGCATGAGCAGGAACAGATCCTACGCAAGTGTCACTCTGAGGCTTATGGAGGACACCATGCTGGAGATAGAACTGCACACAAGGTATTGCAATCTGATTTTTATTGGCCTACTCTCTTCAAAGATGCCAGTAAGTTTGTCTTGTCTTGTGATGAATGTCAAAGAATTGGTAATACTAGTACACGTCATGAAATGCCTATGAATTATTCTCTTGTTATTGAACCATTTGATGTTTGGGGCTTTGATTATATGGGACCGTTTCCTTCCTCTAATGGGTAAACACATATTTTAGTTGCCGTTGATTACGTTACTAAGTGGGTAGAAGCTATTCCAACTAGTAGTGCTGATCATAACACCTCTATTAAGATGCTTAAAGAAGTTATTTTTCTGAGGTTTGGTGTTCCTAGATACCTTATGACTGATGGTGGTTCACATTTTATTCATGGTGCTTTCCATAAAATGCTTCCTAAGTATGATGTTAATCATAGAATTGCATCTCCATATCACCCACAGTCTAGTGGCCAAGTAGAACTTAGCAATAGAGAGCTCAAGTTAATTTTGCAAAAGACCGTTAATAGATCTAGAAAGAATTGGTCCAAGAAACTTGATGATGCATTATGGGCTTATAGAACTGCATATAAAAATCCTATGGGTATGTCTCCATATAAAATGGTTTATGGAAAAGCTTGTCACTTACCTCTCGAACTAGAACATACATATTGGGCCATTAAAGAGCTCAATTATGATTTCAAACTTGCCGGTGAGAAGAGATTATTTGACATTAGCTCTCTTGATGAATGGAGAACTCAAGCCTATGAGAATGCCAAACTGTTTAAAGAAAAAGTTAAAAGATGGCATGACAAAAGGATACAAAAGCATGAGTTTAATGTAGGTGATTATGTGTTGCTATTCAACTCTCGCTTAAGATTTTTTGCAGGAAAACTCCTCTCTAAATGGGAAGGTCCTTACGTTATCGAGGAGGTCTATCGTTCCGGTGCCATAAAAATCAACAACTTTGAAGGCACAAGTCCGAGGGTGGTGAACGGTCAAAGAATCAAACATTATATCTCGGGTAATCCAATAAATACTGAAACTAATGTTATTGAAACCGTAACACCGGAGAAATACATAAGGGACACTTTCCAAAACATTTCAGACTCCGAAAAGGAATAGGTATGTGGTATGGTAAGTAAACCGACTCCAAAACAGTTCTAATAGCAAGTTTTCTCTGTTTTGGAATATTTAAGAGAATAGGAAAATAAAAAGTAGTCTGGTAAGGACACGAGGCGTCCATGATTGTGGAGGGCGTGCCCTACCCCCTGGGCGCGCCCCCTGCCTCGTGGGCACCTCGTGTGCTCTCCGGACTCTGCTTTCTTGCACAATACTTCTTTTGGTCGGTAAAAATTCATTATATAATCTCCCGAAGGTTTTGACTAACATATCACGCAAATATCCCCTGTCTTTGTTTCGAGCTGTTTCTGCAACAGATAGAGCAAGATGTCTTCTCAAGAGTCAGTTAGGGAGAGTCGGGTGTCTCATCCGACACCGGGACCAGGAGCAAACAGCGATGCCTGTCACTTTGGACCATCAACGAAGGAGGAGATGGAGGCCGACTTGAAAAGGATAGATGCCATGGAGGAAGATCAAGAAGTTACCTCTCGCTTTCGAGCCGGATTCACGATGGGGGAACTACAGAGCTCAGCCATCCCAAACTCGGTCATCCCTTCCAATGTTAGATTTCTTTCTTATGAAAATATGAGAAAGAGTGTCACTTGTTCTCCAGCAGCTATGTAACATCCATGCTTGAAAGGAGCTTTAGCCGTCACGGTTAAGCTCCGCAAGGAAATAATGGACCTCAAGCAGCAAGTCCATAAGCTTGAGGAGGAGAATCGTATTCTGAGGGGCATCATCATCAAGAATATCACATCACCACCTCCGAAGAAAGAGACATAATCACATGGGTATGGGCACTCCCCTTGGCAACTGCCAAGCTTGGGGGAGGTGCCCCGGTATCGTATCACCATCACACTCCTATCTTCACCGTTTTACTTAGTTCGATCCTTTTAGTAATATCTTGATCTAGTAGAGTAAAGTTTTGGTATGATTTAGTTTTGAAGTTTTGCCTTATGATCCTTCTATGTAATCGAGTCCGTAAGCTATATATATAATAAAGATTAGTGTTCAGTCAAGGGCTCTGCTATCTTGGTATGATCTTGAAGGAATAAAAGAAAAAGAAAGTATAAAAAGAAATAAAAGAGATCATATTGATCTGATGGAGAGTAATGACTTCACACATAAGAGTATGATGATTAAAAGTTGTTGAGAGTTGGCAAACATAGTTTTGGTCATCGTTGCAATTAATAGGAAATAATAAAGAAAGAGAGGTCCTCACATATAAATATACGATCTTGGACATCTTTTATGATTGTGAGCACACATTAAAATATGACATGCTAAAGAGTTGGCGTTGGACAAGGAAGACAACGTAATGGGTTATGTTCTCTTATATTCGAAATAAAGTATATTGTCATGGATCATCCAACATGTTGAGCTTGCCTTTCCCCCTCATGCTAGCCAAATTCCTTAGACCAAGTAGAGAAAATACTTGTGCTTCCAAATATCCTTAAACCCAGTTTGCCATGAGAGTCCACCATATCTACCTATGGATTGAGTAAGATCCTTCAAGTAAGTTGTCATGTTGCATGCATAAAAAATTGCATTCGAAATAAGTATGACTTATTAGTGTGGAGAAAATAAGCTTTATACGATCTTGTGATATGGAAGCAATAAAAGCGACGGACTGCATAATAAAGGTCCGTATCACAAGTGGCAATATAAAGTGACGTTATTTTACATTAAGATTTCGTGCATCCAACCATAAAAGTACATGACAACCTCTGCTTCCCTCTGTGAAGGGCCTATCTTTTATTCTTGTCTTATTCTTTCTGCAAGAGTCATGGTGATCTTCACCTTTCCTTTTTACATTTTATACTTTGGCAAGCACCTTGTGTTGGAAAGATCCGATATATATATATATATATATATATATATATATATATATATATATATATATATATATATATATATATATATATAAAAATTGGATGTAAGTTAGCATGAACTATTATTGTTGACATTACCCTTGAGGTAAAAGGTTGGGAGGCAACACTATAAGCCCCTATCTTTCTTTGTGTCCGATTAAAACTCCATACCCACAAGTATTGCGTGAGTGTTAGCAATTGTAAAAGACTAAATGATAGTTGAGTATGTGGACTTGCTGAAAAGCTCTTATATTAACTCTTTCTGATGTTATGATAAATTGCAATTGTTTCAGTGACTGAGATCATAGTTTGTTGGTTCTCAATGAAGTTTCTGATTCAAACTTGACTTTGTGAATAGATTATTACTTTAGCATAAGAAATCATATGACAAAATAAATATATGTTGCTGTTATAAGAATGATCATGATGCCCTCATGTCTGTATTTTATTTTATCGACACCTCTATCTCTAAACATGTGGACATATTTTTCGATATCGGCTTCCGCTTGAGGACAAGCGAGGTCTAAGCTTGGGGGAGTTGATACGTCCATTTTGCATCATGCTTTTATATCGATATTTATTGCATTATGGGTTGTTATTACACGTTATGTCACAATACTTATGCCTATTCTCTCTTATTTTACAAGGTTTACATGAAGAGGGAGAATGCCGGCAGCTGGAATTCTGGGCTTGAAAAGGAGCAAATATTAGAGACTTATTCTGCACAACTCCAAAAGTCCTGAAACTCCACGAAAGTCATTTTTGGAATTAATAAAAAATACTGAGCGATAGAAATACCAGAGGGGGGCCACCCACCGTCCACGAGGGTCGGGGCGCGCCCTACCCCCTGGGCGCGCCCCCCTGCCTCGTGTGCTCCCTGGCAGCCTTTCGATGACTATATTCTGGTATATGAAGTCTTTTACCCTTAAAAAATCATAAGCAAGATTTCGGGATGAAACACCACCGACACGAGGCGGAACTTTGGCGGAACCAATCTAGGGCTCCGGCGGAGCTGTTCTGCCGGGGAAACTTCCCTCCGGGAGGGGGAAATCATCACCATCGATCCTCTCATCGGGAGGGGGTCAATCTCCATCAACATCTTCACCAGCACCATCTCCTCTCAAACCCTAGTTCATCTCTTGTATCCAATCTTTGCCTCAAAACCTCAGATTGGTACATGTGGGTCACTAAGTGTTGATTACTCCTTGTAGTTGATGCTAGTTGGTTTATTCGGTGGAAGATCATATGTTCAGATCCTTAATGCATATTAATACCCCTCTGATTATGAACATGAATATGATTTGTGAGTAGTTAAGTTTGTTCCTGAGGACATGGGAGAAGTCTTGCTATAAGTAGTCAGGTGAATTTGGTATTCGTTCGATATTTTGATGAGATGTATGTTGTCTTTCCTCTAGTGGTGTTATGTGAACGTCGACTACATGACACTTGACTATTGTTTGGGCCTAGAGGAAGGCATTGAGAAGTAATAAGTAGATGATGGGTTGCTAGAGTGACAGAAGCTTAAACCCTAGTTTATGTGTTGCTTTGTATGGGGCCGATTTAGATCCACATGTTTCATGCCATGGTTAGGTTTACCTTATTACTTCTTTTATAGTTGCGGATTCTTGAAATAGGGGTTAATCATAAGTGGGATGCTTGTCCAAGAAAGGGCAGCACCCAAGCACCGGTCCACCCATATATCAAATTATCAAAGTAACGAACACGAATCATATGAGCGTGATGAAAACTAGCTTGACATGTGTCCTCGGGAGTGCTTTTCTCTATATAAGAACTTGTCCAGGCTTGTCCTTTGCTACAAAAAGGATTGGGCCACCTTGCTGCACCTTATTTACTTTCATTGCTTGTTACCCATTACAAATTACCTTATCACAAAACTATGTGTTACCGATAATTTCAGTGCTTGCTGAGAATACCTTACTGAAAACCGCTTGTTATTTCCTTCTGCTCCTCGTTGGGTTCGACACTCTTACTTATCGAAAGGACTACGATAGATCCCCTACACTTGTGGGTCATCAGTCGCCCACCGCAAACTCCACCTCGTGGTGGTGGCCGTCATAGTACTTCTTGGACAGCTGCTGGGCCTGGAGAAGACGCTGGCGTACCTCGGTAAGGATCTCATCCCTGCTGCGGAGAAGGTCATCCGCCGCCTCCGTCCGGGCCGTCCTGGGGTTAGGATGGGTGGTGGAGGACGGCCATAGACCACCTCAAAAGGTGTGGCGCGCAGGGCAGAGTGGTTGGAGGTGTTGTAGCAGTATTTCGCCTAAGCGAGCCAGTCCACCCAAGCCCGGGGACGATCACCTGCAACACAGCGCAAATACATAGCAATCAACTTGTTGACCACCTTAGATTGGCCGTCCTTCTCGGGGTGGAATGTCGTACTAAGGCGCAGTTTCATGCCCGCCATCTGGAAGAGATCGCGCCAGGAATGACCAGTGAACATCGGTTCACGGTTGCTGACGATCCATATTACACTTGTATCACCCGAACTAGTGCACCTATACAATTTGCCATTGTATTTGATGTGTTGGGGACCCAAGAGACTTTTTATTATTTGGTTGCAGCCTTGCAGGGTTGTTTGAGAGAGACCATCTTCAGCCTACGCCTACAACGAATTGATAAACCTTAGGTAATCAACTTGAGAGAAAATTGCTACTGTCCTACAAAACTCTGCGCTTGGAGTCCCAACACGTGTCTACAAGAATAAAGTTGCGTAGTAGACATCATTGACCACCTCAGATTGGCCGTCCGTGTGGGGGTGGAATGTCGTAATCAGGTGCAGTATCACGCTGCCATAAGGAAGAGATCGCGCCAGACATGACCAGTGCACCGGGTCACATCCACTGATGATCGAAGACGGGAACCCATGGAGGAGGACGATGCCGTCTAAGAAGGCACGCTCCACAGAGGCGGCGGTGTAGGGGTGGCCGAGCACAATGAAGTGTGCATACTTGGAGAAGCGGTCGACCACCATAAGGATGACAGACTTGCCACCCACCTTGGTAAGGCCCTCGATGAAGTCCATGGAGATGTCAGACCAGACCTGAGAGGACACCTCAAGGAGTTGTATGTAATGCCCCGGATTCGATGCGCCAGGTGTTTGCCAGTTATTCGCCGTTGTTGCCATGTCATTTGCTTGCGTGTTGCACTTTGCCATGTCATCATCTGCATTTCATATCATGTCATCATGTGCATAGCATTTGCATACGTGTTCGTCTCATGCATCCGAGCATTTTCCCCGTTGTCCGTTTTGCAATCCGGCACTCCTATCTCACCCGGCGTCCCCTTTTGCCTCTTTTCGTGTGCGGGTGTTAAACTTTCTCGGAATGGCCAGAGGTTTGCCAAGTGGCCTCGGTATAGCACCGGTAGACCGCCTGTCAAGTTTCATGCCATTTGGAGGTCGTTTGATACTCCAACGGTTAACCGGGTAACCGCAAAAGCCCTCTTTTATTGCAGCCCAACACCCCCTCCAAAGTGGCCCAAAACCCAGCAAACTCCCCTCCATGCTCTCGGTCGTTCGATCACGATCGCTTGGCCGAAAACCGTTCCTCATTTGGACTCTCCTAGCTCCCTCTACCTATAAAACTAGCCCCTCCCCCGAAATTCCCGGTCTAAACCCTAGCTTCTTCCTCCTCCCGCCAACGGACACGTCCGCCCGCCGACGGACACGTCCGCCCCGCCGCCGCAGCCAACCCGCGGCCGCCACGCCACTGTCGCTGGTCTGCGCGCCGCCCAAGCCTGCCAAGCCCGCCCCCGGCCCATGCCCGCACCGCGCCGCCGCCTCCCGCTTCGCTTCGATCGATCCAGATCGGAGAGGAGCTCCCGATCCAGATCGAACCCCGCCGCAATCGGCCTCTCACCGCCGCCTGCACCACGGCGACCCGCCGGAGCTGCGTTAGATCCGGTGAGCCCCGACCTCGCCGCCCTTCTCCTCTCCTTCCTCACTGCCTTCTCTCTCTCCCTCACAGGGCGCCACCGCCGCCATGGATGCCAGCGCCGCCGCCGAAGTTCTTGTCGGCCTCGCCGCCAAGCACGTGAATGGCCTCCCCGGCCTCGCCCTCCTCCAGATCCGTCGGGTCCCGTGCTCCTCGCCGGTTCCCCTGCCTCGACGCTGCCCCGGCGTGCCCTCCCATGTCGGCGTTGACCGCCGCCGCCCCTGTTCCCGCTCGGGCTGAGGATGGGGACGATGCGCCTCAGCGCCCCCCCTCATGGGCCCGGCCTCCCCAGGGCCCAGCGCCCCGGCCCAGCTCCAGCCGGCCTGCCAGGCCGCCTCCTCCACCTTCCTGGGCCAGGCCCATGGCGAGCCCTCCAAACGCTCGCCCCAGGCGCAGCTTATCTATCACCCGCTCGTCCTGTTTTTTTTCAAAAATATGCCTAAGTCCCAGATTTTTGTCATAATCATGCCATGTTCATCGCATTGTATCTCTGCATCCGTAGTTCCGTTTTGTGCGTGTAATATGTCAAATTGTTCGTCTCGACGTGTACTTCATTTCATTCCATTGCATCATTTTCATTTGAGATCATCTTGATGCCCGAAATGCTGTTGGAAGAGTGCATGTTGATGTTAACCTGCTGAAACTGTTATAACTTGCTCATTTGTCATTTTTGCCATGTTTGATGTGTGCATCCTATGAGGTTGATGTCTACATGTGTTTTGATCTATGCTATGTCATCTTTCCAGGGGTGTCAACCATGTATTTTTGTGAGTTGTGTGCTGAGTGTATCAAGCTTGCTAAGTAGGGTAGTTGCTGTTGCTGTTTTCCTCGCAGATTTTGTTATATTTTGTTGCTAAGTAAACATGTTGCTACTAATCATTATATGCATAATCTGGAGATGTTCTATAAACATGTTTTGATCTACATGTCCTACTCTATCCATTAATGCCCTTGGTTGCAATTATAGCTTGCTGTAGATTGTTCATATCTTGCTCCAAATTTGCTTCATAATGTTGCTTTCAGCCTGTTTACATTAAGTTCAGTTGTTTCCATGTGTTTTCCTAGTGATCCATGAACACTATGACCTTGATATTGCCATGCTTAGCTTCACAAACATGCCTTCTTACTGTTGGTTGCCTTGCCATGCCATGTATTGCTTTGTGGTGAGTGGTTCAAGCTCACCAACATGCCTACTTATTGTTGTTCCTGCCATGGTTGAATCTGTTATATAACTTGCCATGTTTACATGGGTGCCGTCTTATCTTCTGATCCTTTTTGGCTTATGGTCAGTAAGGGACTTTTGATCTATGCATTTAGTAGTATCATGCCAGGCCTTTGTTTGCCATGATATGTTCCTGTAACATGTTGTTTGATAGCTCTAAACATTGCAACCTGATGTTATTTCTGCAAAGTCTGAAACTGTTATTATTTGCCATCTTACCATGTGTTTTGGAGCATGTTCTAGTTGTTTCTGGAGATAGCTCAGTGTTCATGTTTTGTTTTCCTTTACCTGTACTTCATGCCCATGCCTTTTGTTATTATGTTGGGGTGCTGTAGCTTATTGTTTTGATGCTTGCAAGATGCCTAGTTGCTGTTATGGACAGATTGTTGTTATGACTTGTATAGAGTGTATGTGTTGAACCGTTGCTCCGTTTTGAGTGTACTCTATATGAAACTTGCTTGTTTTTGCATGTAGTTTCATATTATCATGTTGCATCCATGTTTTGAGGTGTTTGCTTGATGTTGGGGTGCATTTTGCATCAATGCCATGTTTAACTTGTTTTGCTCATATCTTCTAGGCCGTAGCTCCAAATCTAATGAACTTTATATGTAACTTGGCTAGAATTTTGTGTAGATCATCTTGGTGCATCTTAACTTGCTGTTTAACAACTTAAACATAAGGTTTATTCAGATCTGGACCAATTTCGAAATTTGCATATGAGGACTTACCGGAATTGTTATATGTTGTTTCCGGCCTCATTTAAACTTGCCTTGATGTGTTGTTCTTGTTTGCATCATCTCTCTCCATGAGTAGCTTCATGTAGCTTTGTCATGCATCATGCTTGTTGTGCATCATGTCTTATTCATGTGTGGTGTGTTTACCATGTTGTGTGCTTCTTCTCGATAGTTCCCGTTTCGTTGCGATCATGAGGATTCGTTCGTCTACGTGTGGTTCGTCTTCGTGGCTTCATCTTCTTCATGGACTCGTTCTTCTTCCTTGCGGGATTTCAGGCAAGATGACCGCTACCCTGGATCTCACTACTATCATTGCTATGCTAGTTGCTTCGTTCTATCGCTTTGCTGCGTTACCTATCTTTTGCTCTTCAAGCCTCCCAAATTGCCATGAACCTCTAACCTTTGACACCATTCCTAGCAAACCGTTGTTTGGCTATGTTACCGCTTTGCTCAGCCCCTCTTATAGCGTTGTTAGTTGCAGGTGAAGTTGAAGATTGCTCCTTGGTGGACAGGGTTTATGTTGGGATATCACAATATCTCTTATATTATTAATGCATCTATATACTTGGTAAAGGATGGAAGGCTCGGCCTTATGCCTGGTGAAAGTGCAACTAATCCCCGGGTGGTTTTGGTAATTAATAACAACATATATCATTGAACTAATAGCTTCTTGAGAATCATTTCAGAAAGTTCAGTGATATGGGTATGGCAATGACTGAAGAAGTGGACCCCTCAAAATGCTAAGGAAAACATTGGCAAAAGCTCAAGACTCCATTTTTGGTTTAGTGATCCAAGATCACATTGAGTCTATAGGAAAGCCAATACTATTAAAAGGGGATGAGGTTATGTTAATGATCTGGTTGCTCAAAGTGCTTAGTGATACATCTCCCAAACCATCAGCAATCTTTCATTCCAACATACACTCATAAGTAATCTCGGTCCCACCGATTTCCTAAACTCACCACACCGAGATGAACCACCTCACCACAAAGCCAAACCCTAGAAATTTCGGATTTTCCGATTCCAAACTCGGTCTCACGAAACTAGTGTTGCCAAGCTTCAGAACCTTCATCATCAAATCGGTGTCACCGAGATGATAAAGTCGGTCCCACCGAGATTGGCAAACCCTAGTCTTTGGAAGAATCGGACTCACCGAGATTGTATTTTCGGTCCCACCGAAAATCCCAACGCTCACAAGATTGAACTTTCGGTCTCACCGAGTTGTCAACTTCGGTCCGACCGAGATTGGTCAAATGTGTGTAACGGTTGGATTTTGTGTGGAGGCTATAAATACCCTCCACCTCCTCTTCATTCGTGGAGAGAGCCATCGAAAGAACTGCCACTCCTACCTTACATTTCGAGAAGAAAACTACCTACCCTTGTGTTGAGATCAAGTTGCTCCACTCCCACCATATGAAGCTTGATCTCTAGCCTTCCCAAGTTGCTTTCCACTCAATCCTTTCTTCCACCACAGCCAAATCAGTGAGGAGAGTTGAGTGTTGGGGAGATTATCATTTGAAGCACAAGAGCAAGGAGTTCATCATCATCAACACCATCTATTACCTTTTGGAGGGTGGTGCCTCCTAGATTGGTTAGGTGTCGCTTGGGAGCCTCCGTCAAGATGTGGAGTTGAACCAAGAAGTTTGTAAGGGCAAGGAGATCGCCTACTTCGTGAAGATCTACCCCGAGTAAGGCTAGTCCTCCGTGGGCGTATGCCATGATGGCATAGACAAGGTTGCTTATTCGTGGACCCTTCGTGGGTGGAGCCCTCCATGGACTCTCGCAGCCGTTACCCTCCGTGGGTTGAAGTCTCCATCAACGTGGATTGACGATAGCACCACCTATCGGAACCACGAGAAAAATCTCCGTGTCTCCAAATTGCGTTTGCTCTTCTCCACCTCTCTTTACTACATGTGCAATTTACTTTCCGCTGCCAATACTCTAGAATTGCATGTGTAGGGTGATACTTGACTTGATCATCATCGTGAATCTGCCAAAAACTTGTCTTTATCAAAAGGCTGAACTTTTATATTGTCAAGTAGTCTAATCGCCCCCCCTCTAGACATACTTTCGATCCTACAAGTGGTATCAGAGCTTTGGTCTCCATTGTATTGGTTTCCATTGCATTGGACTCCATAAGCTTGGTTTCACAACCTAGGAGAGTATGGCGTCTAGTGAGGGTAATTTTCAGAGAGGTCCTTACTTTGATGGTTCAAACTTTGCTAGTTGGAAGCATAAAATGAAAATGCATATTCTTGGACATAACCCTGCCGCATGGGGCATTATTTGTGTTGGCTTGCAAGGTGAATTCTTTGAGGAAGGAAAAGTTCCGGATCGTGAAGCTACAGCGGATGAATTGCGGATGTTGCAAAACAATGCTCAAGCTTGTGACATTCTCTTCAATGCTTTGTGTCCCGAGGAGTTCAACAAAATCAGCCGTCTTGAGAATGCAAAAGAGATTTGGGATACTTTGGTCGAAATGCACGAAGGTACCGAGTCCGTGAAGGAATCAAAGCTAGATGTTCTTCAAGGTCAACTTGACAAGTTCAAGATGAAGGAAGGTGAAGGAGTCGCTGAAATGTACTCTAGGCTTGCTCTCATCACAAATGAGATTGCCGGCTTAGGAAGCGAAGAAATGACCGACCGATTCATCATCAAGAAGATTCTCAGAGCTTTGGATGGAAAGTATGACACCGTGTGCACCTTGATCCAAATGATGCCAAACTACAAGAATCTCAAGCCTACCGAAGTCATTGGAAGAATTGTTGCTCATGAGATGACACTTAAAGATAAGGAAGAGCTTCACAACAAGTCAAGTGGTGCTTACAAAGCTACAAGTGATGCTGCCACAACCTCAAGTGACAAGCTAGTTTCCAATGAAGAGATAAGCCTAATGGTGAAGAACTTCAACAAATTCTACAAGAGTAGAAGCAAGGAAAGAAGCTCAAAGTCTAGATCATATGATGAAAAGAGATCTTCAAGTCGTGATCGAAACTGCTACAATTGTGGAAGACCCGGACACTACTCAAATGAATGTTCGGCTCCCCACAAGAGAAGAGAAGAATCTCCAAGAAGAAGAAGCTCAAGAGAAGAGTCACCTCGGAAAGAGAGAAGGAGTAGAGATGATCGTTATGAACGAAGATCCTCTCGGAGGAGCAAGGATTCGGAAAGGAAAGACAAGTCATCAAGGAGCTACACAAGAAGAAAACATCAAGCTCATGTAGGTGAATGGGTCTCCGGCTCGACTCAACAATCACTCCGAAAGAAGCTATCACTCCAACTCCGAATACAGTCAAGATGAAGGTGTTGCCGGTCTTGCTCTCGTGTCCTCCAACTCCAACTCCTATGACTTATTTGATTCACCAAATGAGGGAATTGGAAGATGCTTCATGGCTACAGGCCCCAAGGTATCACACCCTGAATTCATTGACTTTGATAGTGATGAGGATGACTTGCTTGGTGAAGATGAGTTTTTACATGACAAATCTAGTGAGCCTAGTAATGATGAACATGCTAGTAGTCTTTATAGTCGAGAAGAGTCGAATGACAATGCTATGAAGGAGATTGAGCATTTAACTAAAGAACTAAACACTCTTAAGTTAGCTCATGAAACAACTCAAGAAGATCATAGAGAGCTCCTAAGATCTCATGAGAAGCTACGCTTCGAGAAGCTCAATCTAGAGCAAGAACATGAGTTTCTAAAAGCAATCAATGACGATCTTCGAAAGAAGAGTTCTTCATATCTTGCCAAACGACTTCTCTTGTCTAATTTCTTGCCACCTATTAAAACTAAGCATGACAAGCATAAGAAAAATTCTTCATCTGGTAGTAACAATAACCATGCTAAATCCAATGTTGTTACCTCTAGTAGTTCTCTTGATTCCACTAACAATGTTTCAAGCCAAGTTACACTTGAGCAAGAAAATAGTTTATTGAAAGGGATTATAGAGAAAGGTGTCTACAAGAGCCTTGCCGGAAGCAAGAACTTTGAGGAAATTGTTACTTAAGCAAGGAAGGCACCGAAAGAATCAAGGAATTGGTTTTGAGCGAAAGTTCAACGCCGAGGGTGTTGAATGGGAAGAAGGTCAATATCCCACTCCAAAGTTTGTTTCTCAAAAGGAGAAGTATGATCCTACTTCTTCCAATGTGGAACAAGCTCAAGATGACCTTCCACCACAAGACCACAAGCTAAAAGGCAAGGACAAGCTTCAAGAGGAGATTGATGCATTTATTGAAGCACCTAAAGCCATGGTCAAGTGGGTTCCCAAGGAAACGTCAAGTTCTACTTCGTCAAGCTCAACTACAACCCCAAGGATTCCCATCAAGATGATGTGGATCCCGAAGAAGAAGAACTAGAGTGTTCTTGAGGGTGACTCCGCCAACATACTTCACTCACATTCATTTTGGCAAGAACTTGTGCAATCAACTTCCACATCTTGCACTAGTTCATGGAGTCACAAACCCTCTTGTTGGTAAGTCAAGGGACAAGGTAATCATTGCTTTCATGGACATCATCAATTGTGTACTTCAATCTATGTCCATGGATATCCTTGTTTGTTCCTTGTGGGACTAACCCATGTAGGTATTGAAAGTGCCCGAATCCAAAGGATTGCTCCCAACTCTTGATGATCTTCATCAACATTGAGCATCCACATCTTCAACATCTACATGAAGTCTTCTACGACAACCCAAGGTTAGTTTGACCCTTTAAAGGGGGTTCTCACATCAAGGGGGAGCTTTGCTCTAAAGAATTGAGCTAAAGCATCTTCAAATGATGTGAACACATTAATGCTTTATGTAAAAGTGGTAACCACACTCGTGCTTAAACGATGAGTATGACCTATGATCAAATGTTCTCATTTGACTCCTAAGTCAATATACTCATATATAGATGACCTAGTCATCGACAAATTGTGTGATAATAGCTAGTGTTTTGTTTGTGCATGTTTGACACATATTTCATTTGGTATCTTATTGTGTGAGCATGTTGGATGCATAATTTTATCCATTCGAGGACATCCATTTGTTGCTTTGGTCCTTTGGATTTTTTTTTGACCAAATGGATGGACAAGAATGCCTAAGTTCCTCCCCTAGCTATCTATGCTTTCTTGTCTCAAATTCTATTCATGCTTATATCACAAACTTTGATCAAGTCATTTTCGGACCCACCGAGTGAGGAGCACTCGGAGCCACCGATCCGTCAAGGGCTAAACTTCCAAAACCTTCTAAGTATTTTCGGTCAGACCAACCCACTCAAACTCGGACGGACCAAAGCACTTGGATTGATCTAGGTTTTCACCTCGGTGAAACCGAGTTGTGAATTTCGGCGTGATCAAGTGTGTAGCTGCTTGCGATTATTCATCTCGGTGCCACCGAGTTTTACAACTCGGTCCCACCGACAGCAAAAGGGTATATATATCTGAGGGCAGCGCGCGTTGATTCCTTCTTCAAAACGCCTCGCCCCCAAACCCCTAGCTGCCGTCGCCGTGGTCTCCGGATCGTCTCCGTCGTCGCCTGTGCGCCCTCACCGCAGGTCTCCGTCGCCGTCAACGGACATTCTCTCCGCGCCGTTGCCGCCGTAGAGGAACTCCACCAAGTTAGGGTGAGTTTCGATCCCTCTCGTGCTTCAACCTCCGATTCTATGCACGATTGGTTTGCCTAGCATCTTGCCACGTTTGAGATCTTCCATACACCAGATTAGTTCGTTAAGAACGAAATTCGAGTAAGAGTTTTAGGGTTAGGTTTCCGCCGAATACATCTCGGTGAGACCGATTTTACATTCTCGGTATGACCGATTTGGCCTCTGGCCATTGCCTTTGCCTTCGGTCCAACGAGTTGTGCAAATCGGTGCGACGAAATGAGGATTTAGTGAAACCCTAGAGTTTTCGGCAGACCGAAACCCACATCGGTCCAACCGAAAGTGGTGTGAATGCTTCATTAGAACACTTGGATTCACCAAATTTTAGACTCGGTCGACCGAAATGCATTCTGTGAAAACCTAAAACTGAAATTTGAACTCATTTTTTTGCAAAATCTTCTGCAGTGTGTGATAACTCTTCTACTCGCCTACACCTAATCTATTCACAAAGTTGTCGGCCATGTCAGATGCCAGTGACAGCCAGAACAGGTCTGAGTCTCCAATTGCTGATATTCCAGAGGCAGGCACTAGTCCTGAGGCCAGCAGCTTTTCAGATGATGGTGAGAGGAGCACACCAAGTGGTTTGCCTCCTGCTGCCACCAGGGCCAGAAAGAAGAAGAATTCTGATGAAGAAGATTCTGATTTCATTGTTGAGGAAGAGATCTCCTCTAAGCCTAAGAGGAAAGTTGTTGCCAAAGAGCATCAAGGGCAGCAAACCAAGAAAGGCACCAGTAAAGTGAAGAAGTCCACTGTTGCCAAGAAGCTGAGTATGGAAGAAGAAACCTCAAGCAAAGTGAAGAAAACTTCCAAGAGGAAGAGGATTGTGCATGATGAAGCAGCTGAAGAAGATGAGGATGAGGAAGCACCCCAGCCTCCTCCTCAGAAGCCTAAGTTCATGGGTGATGCCATCAGGGCAGGAGCACCTTCAAAGTCTAAGCCATCTGCTCCAAAGAAAGGCAGCTCAAGCCAAGCTTCTGCCAAGCCCAAGAAAACTGTCAGGAACATTCCAGCTTCAGAGAAGAAGAAAGACAATGTGCCACCAGCTGAGTCAGATGATGAGGCACCTGTATTGCTGAAACTCCGTCAGAAATTGCCAATTCACAATGATGCTCATCCTCGAGCTGAAAACATGAAGGAAAGAAAGGATAGAGGTCTCAGGCTATGGAGACAAGCTGATCCATATGCTGTGAGGAGAAGGACTGCTGTTGACCCAAGGTTCCACACCAGAGAGCAGCAGGACTTCTATGAGACTGTGCTTATGGACAAGAAGCCCATTGTTGCAGACACTCGCTATGTTGATTGGGCATATATTGACAGTGAAGAGCACAGAGACTTCTTTCCACATGTGCATGAGAGCTTCACCGCATGTGGTGTTGCTGATTTCGTTGGTCGGTCGACAGCTTGGAATGATGAGATGATCATGCAATTCTATGCCACAGCTCATTTCTATCCGGATGGCGAGGATTGTATGGATGATCAAGGCCAAAGATTCTCTTCAACTGTTGAAGAATGGGCAGCACTTCTGAATGCTCCAGTCAGAGAGAGATGATGTTGATGTCTATGGTATTCCCAAGAAGAACCATGAGTCTATGAGAAATATGTACAATGAGGTACCAGCTAAGGATGTGGAAATCTGAAGCTCGGCTCGATGTATCATCTCCGGGAAGGTCTACCTACCACAAACACAATTCGAGGCATACCTTGATGCCCAAGTCCGAGATCATCGCATGATAAGAGGCTATTCTATCAACATGCTGCATATACTTGATCAGAAGGCACCTTTCAAGGTGATGGACCTGATAGTTGAGACTATCAAGAGGACTGCAGCAGACCAGAAGAGGTCATGTGGATTTGCCCCGCACATTCAGATGCTTATCAATGCCAAGTTTGGCACGGGCACCTACTTGTTGGATAGACCACACTTGCCACTGCAGCCTGAGCATGAGGACAATGAAGTTGTGATGACTGAGGATGACCCAACGTCAGTTGAAGGTCAAGCAAAGAGTGAAGCTGCCAAGCAAGCTAAAGCTGAGAAGGAAGCAGCAGCAGCAGCAGCTAAACCCAAGAGTGTTGGAGAGCAGCTCCTTGAAGCTACCCAGAGGATTGAACAACGCTGGCCAGCATTATGCGCCTCGGAGAGTCTTGAGAGGATTGTTGAAGACAAGTTCCATGCTCGATGTGAAGTCGATCAAGTGCAAGTCACTTGTCAACAAGCTTGAGGCAGATATCGAGGAAGCAAAAAGGAGAAGGAAGAGCTCATGCGTGAGATGCAAGATGACCTAGTCCAGATGATTATGAACAGCCTGCTCCGGTTCCCACCAGACCCGGATCACCGCTATTCCAAAGGATGCACACACGGGCTACAACATCAGCACCTCCCACAGCTCCATCAGTTCCAGCTCCAGCTCCAGTGACCACTTCTCCAGCTCCACAGACATCAGCCGAAGCCTTTGCAGATGCAGCCATCTCAACTCCATCAACCCAGACAGGAGCTGCCAGCAGAGTCCCTAGTGACGTTTAGCTCTATACCTTCGAACTTTTTGGTAACTTGTTGCCAAAGGGGGAGAAATTGTATAGATCATAGGACTTCGAGAGAGAGAGTGCTCGCTTTTGCTCTTTCGTTTCATTTGCGGTCTTTTTAAGATACTTTTGAGATTTTCGAGACATTCCGTGTGTTTGATACTACGTTTGCTCTACTTTGATGAGTGCTTGGTCGTACTATGCCTTAATGTGTGCTTAATGCTTATCATATGCCATTCATATCTTGTATGACCATTTACTCATGTCTTGGTGATTGGGTGCATGCTATTCATTCTTATCATTTTGTGCGCTCCACCAAGATGTATGTGACATGGAAGAGTGACCCATGATCCTAATCGATTGTGCATTTGCATTCAAACGCAAATCTTAAATAATGCACAAATTTAGGGGGAGCTCTTGCTTATCACATACTTCTCAAAGCGACGATATTATTCATTGATTATATCATTTGTCGAAGCTTTGATCTATATGTTGTCATCAATTACCAAAAAGGGGGAGATTGAAAGTGCAACTAATCCCCGGGTGGTTTTGGTAATTAATAACAACATATATATCATTGAACTAATAGCTTCTTGAGAATCATTTCAGAAAGTTCAGTGATATGGGTATGGCAATGACTGAAGAAGTGGACCCTCAAAATGCTAAGGAAAACATTGGCAAAAGCTCAAGACTCCATTTTTGGTTTAGTGATCCAAGATCACATTGAGTCTATAGGAAAGCCAATACTATTAAAAGGGGATGAGGTTATGTTAATGATCTGGTTGCTCAAAGTGCTTAGTGATACATCTCCCAAACCATCAGCAATCTTTCATTCCAACATACACTCATAAGTAATCTCGGTCCCACCGATTTCCTAAACTCACCACACCGAGATGAACCACCTCACCCACAAAGCCAAACCCTAGAAATTTCGGATTTTCCGATTCCAAACTCGGTCTCACCGAAACTAGTGTTGCCAAGCTTCTGTAACCTTCTATCATCAAATTGGTGTCACCGAGATGATAAAGTCGGTCCCACCGAGATTGGCAAACCCTAGTCTTTGGAAGAATCGGACTCACCGAGATTGTATTTTCGGTCCCACGAAAATCCCAACGCTCACAAGATTGAACTTTCGGTCTCACCGAGTTGTCAACTTCGGTCCGACCGAGATTGGTCAAATGTGTGTAACGGTTGGATTTTGTGTGGAGGCTATAAATGCCCTCCACCTCCTCTTCATTCGTGGAGAGAGCCATCGAAAGAACTACCACTCCTACCTTACATTTCGAGAAGAAAACTACCTACCCTTGTGTTGAGATCAAGTTGCTCCACTCCCACCATATGAAGCTTGATCTCTAGCCTTCCCAAGTTGCTTTCCACTCAATCCTTTCTTCCACCACAGCCAAATCGGTGAGGAGAGTTGAGTGTTGGGGAGATTATCATTTGAAGCACAAGAGCAAGGAGTTCATCATCATCAACACCATCTATTACCTTTTGGAGGGTGGTGCCTCCTAGATTGGTTAGGTGTCGCTTGGGAGCCTCCGTCAAGATGTGGAGTTGAACCAAGAAGTTTGTAAGGGCAAGGAGATCGCCTACTTCGTGAAGATCTACCCCGAGTAAGGCTAGTCCTCCGTGGGCATATGCCATGATGGCATAGACAAGGTTGCTTCTTCGTGGACCCTTCGTGGGTGGAGCCCTCCGTGGACTCTCGCAGCCGTTACCCTCCGTGGGTTGAAGTCTCCATCAACGTGGATTGACGATAGCACCACCTATCGGAACCACGAGAAAAAATTGTGTCTCCAAATTGCGTTTGCTCTTCTCCACCTCTCTTTACTACATGTGCAATTTACTTTCCGCTGCCAATACTCTAGAATTGCATGTGTAGGGTGATACTTGACTTGATCATCATCATGAATCTGCCAAAAACTTGTCTTTATCAAAAGGCTGAACTTTTATATTGTCAAGTAGTCTAATCACCCCCCCCTCTAGACATACTTTCGATCCTACACCTGGTGTTTTGTTCCACTCTTGCCGCCCTAGTTTCCATCATACCGGTGTTATGTTCCCGGATTTTGTGTTCCTAACGCGGTCGGGTGATTTATGGGACCCCCCTGACAGTTCGCTTTGAATAAAACTTGTCCAGCAAGTCCCAACCTTGGTTTTACCATTTGCCTCACCACCACCTACTTTTCCCTTGGGAGTAATTAACCCAAGGGTCATCTTTATTATAGCCCCCCCGGGCCAATGCTTGTCTAAGTGTTGGTCCAAACTAGAGCACCGTGCGGGACCATTCCTTGGCAACTTGGATTCGCTTACACCAGACGCTTCGCTTATCCGTGTTGCCACGAGAACGAGATATGTGCAGCTCCTATCAGGATTGTCGGCGCATCGGGCGGCTTTGCTGGTCTTGTTTTACCATTGTCGAAATGTCTTGTAAACCGGGATTCCGAGACTGATCGGGTCTTCCTGGGAGAAGGTCTATTCCTTCGTTGATCGCGAGAGCTTGTCATGGGCTAAGTTGGGACACCCCTGCAGGGTATAAACTTTCGAGAGCCATGCCCGCGGTTATGTCGCAGATGGGAATTTGTTAATGTCCGGTTGTAGATAACTTGACACCTGATCCGAATTAAAATGCATCAACCGCGTGTGTAGCCATGATGGTCTCTTCTCGGCGGAGTCCGGGAAGTGAACACGGTCTTTGGGTTATGTTTGACGTAAGTAGGAGTTCAGGATCACCTCTTGATCATTGCTGGCTTCACGACCGTTCCGCTTGCTCTCTTCTCGCTCTTATTTGCGTATGTTAGCCACCATATATGCTTAGTCGCTGCTGCAACCTCACCACTTTACCCCTTCCTTTCCCATTAAGCTTTGCTAGTCTTGATACCCATGGTGATGGGATTGCTGAGTCCTCGTGGCTCTCAGATTACTACAACAACAGTTGCAGGTACAGGTTATGCGATGATCATGACGAGAGAGCGATGCTTGCTTGTGTTGGAGTTCTTCTTCTGCTTCTTCTTCGATCAGGGGATAGGTTCCAGGTCGGCAGCCTGGGCTAGCAGGGTGGATATTGTTTGAGTTTCTGTTTATGTATCGTCCGTAGTCGGATGTTGATCTCTTGTATGATGATGTTGTATTCGTGTGGCATTGTATGCCCTTTGTATGTATCCCCATCTATTATGTAATGTTGATGTAATGATATCCACGTTGCAAAAGTGTTCCAATATGCGGGTCTATCCTTGGTGGGACCTTCGAGTTCCTTTTGGATAGGGTCGCATATTGGGCATGACAAGTTGGTATCAGAGCCTCGACCGACCCTAGGAGCCCCCCTTGATTGATCGCGTAGTTTGGCCGCTGTTGAGTCTGGAAGAAAACTATTTTCGGAGTCTAGTTATATCGGAGAGTAGGAATTCTTTTTACTCCTCGGTCCTTTCGTTGCTCTGGTGAGGGATATTGACGTTGGTGTTTTGAACTAATCCTCTTCCCATTCAAATTTTTCTTTAGGTTCATGCAGTTTGGTTTTCCGATCGTGGTTCCTCAGCTCTTTTATCCGGTGCATTTCTCGTCAAGTCGACTCGAGCCTCTTCATCTTTGCCAAGATCAATCCTCAGCTCTTTTCGATCGATGTTGTTTCCCTGTCCAAAGTTGTCCTTGTTTTTCCCACCCGCCCACCCTTCTTCCTCTTGGAACCGGAGTCCGTAATCGAGTATCCACCCTACTCGTGCGAAGTCTTTGCCGTCTTTCCTCAATGATTTCAACCGGTGTTTCTCTTCAAGTATTCGTCGGTTTCCCCTTCTAGGTACCTTTGTTTTCCCGCCCTCCCACCCTCTTCTTCCCGGAGTCTGAATCTGTTTTGACCATCAATTTCACGTACGGAGCCTCTTCAGTCTTCACTCAATTATCTCAACCGGTGAATTCTCGTCTCGTTCGTCATTCTTCATCTCCTTTTCTTTTCCGGTGCACTCAATTCAAGTTTTTTTTCGGTGTTGATTATATTCTTTCCTCGGCTCAAGTGTTTTTCCCTGCTCGTTCGCCTCTCGCCAGTTTATCATTCCAGAGTTTGGAAGACATCTCAGGAGATTCGTCAGTGTTCCAATTAAGTCGAGGTCGTCACCTCATTCAAATATTTCAATTGTTCTGATGCATCATCTATCTCTTCAACAATCCTTTTCGACGGTGTTTTCTTTTAGTGGGCCCTAACCCACAGGTCTTTTCCCAGGATCTTACCTGACTCTTCTAATTTCCCGGAGCTATTCTCAAATCCGTTTCGAAGGTTGACGTAAGTATGAATTTCATCAGTCAGATGTTTTTTTCCAAGATCTCTTTCAAATCATTTTCATTGTTGGCTCAACCTTTTCGTTTTTATTTCTCCCGGAGTACCTCAGTAATTTTGGTGGTGTTTCTCGCCGTCATTTGAAGATCGAAGAAGAGTTTTTACTCTAAATCTTGTCAGTTCCCCGGAGATTCCGATGCTAGCTCGATGTTATCCTATCTAATTGTTTCAAGTCATGCAAATTCTTTTCATCCATCCGGAGCATTTCAGGAGTTGCTTTCTCTCTCGATCATCCGGAGGCCATATTTTCGGAAGATTTCTTCGTTCTAAGTTTTTAAAATTCATTCCCCAATTATTCTATATCCGTGCCCCTTCGTTAATCTCAATATTCTTCCGGTGCTTCGTTCAAGTATTCTTCAATCAGTTCGCGATCTCTTCGTTCTTTTGCATCAAAGTCCCCTCAAGCATATTTGTTCTTTTAACTCTTCCTGGTGATTAAGTCTCTTTCATCAGTTATTTTCGAATTCTCACGGTGGTTCCTTCAGAGTCTTTTCCTTGTTTATCATATTAATCCATTCGTTCGTTTTAATCCTACCGGTGGTTCATGAAGACCTTCCCAAGTTTGCGATATGCCACTTCTCAATCCTTTTCAAGAAGAATAAGTAGTATGCAAGAATCCATTGCTTGTCATCAATTTAATTTGATGAAGGATAAGCATACATTAAATCTTATTCTTATTTCATCCAAGTGAGTAATACTTCCCTTTAGAGTTTGTTCTTGATGAATAAATTCTAGTTCCAAGTGTTTTCATCTTTTCTTTTCTGGAGTTCAATTTTCTCGCTCATCTCGTCGGAACCTCCATCTAAATCACCGCAAGGCTTGTCTTATTCTTTCTTCCTTCATTCTATCTCATCACCCTTTTGTCACCGGAGTTCTTCATGTTGGTTCTTCATGATTTAATTCATTCTTCAAGAGTTCATCAAGTATCATTCCATCCTCTCTAGTTCATGTTCTAATCCTTCCTTTTTCAGCCAGAGTGCTGCCTAAATCGTTTCAGTCTTATCCGTTTCTTTTCTCATTCTAACCACTCCAGTTTGAACGAGTCGTTTCATAGTCTATCTGTTTCCGTGAGCTTTCGATTCTCTTCATTCTCGTCGTTCCTCTCTTCTTCTCGAGTGCTCTCGATTCTTTGCTCCTTCTCTTGAGTTCTTGTTTCACCTCACCCCTTTTCCCTTCCGTCTCGGTCCTAAGATCTCGGGACGAGATCTCTTGTTAGTGGAGGAGTGTTGTAACGCCCCGGATTCGATGCGCTAGGTGTCTTCCAGTTATTCGCCGTTGTTGCCATGTCATTTGCTTGCGTGTTGCACTTTGCCATGTCATCATCTGCATTTCATATCATGTCATCATGTGCATCACATTTGCATACGTGTTCGTCTCATGCATCCGAGCATTTCCCCGTTGTCCATTTTGCAATCCGGCACTGCTATCTCACCCGGCGTCCCCTTTTGCCTCTTTTCGTGTGCGGGTGTTAAACTTTCTCGGAATGGCCCGAGGTTTACCAAGCGGCCTCGGTATAGCACCGGTAGTCCGCCTGTTTAGTTTCGTGCCATTTGGAGGTCGTTTGATACTCCAACGGTTAACCGGGTAACCGCAAAAGCCCTCTTTTATTGCAGCCCAACACCCCCTCCAAAGTGGACCAAAACCCAGCAAACTCCCCTCCATGCTCTCGGTCGTTCGATCACGATCGCGTGGCCGAAAACCGCTCCTCATTTGGACTCTCCTAGCTCCCTCTACCTATAAAACTAGCCCCTTCCCCGAAATTCCCGGTCTAAACCCTAGCTTCTTCCTCCTCCCGCCGACGGACACGTCCGCCCGCCGACGGACACGTCCGCCCGCCGACAGACACGTCCGCCCGCCGCCGCAGCCAACCCACGGCCGCCACGCCACCGTCGCCGGTCCGCACGCCGCCAGCGGCCCCCAGACCCGCCACTGGCCTCATGCCCGCACCGCACCCGTCGCCTCCCGCTCACTCGATCGATACAGATCGGGAGAGTAGCTCCCGATCCAGATCGAACCCCGCCGCCACCGGCCTCTCGCCGCTGCCTGCACCACGGTGACCCGCCGGAGCTGCGTCAGATCCGGTGAGCCCCGACCTCGCCGCCCTTCTCCTCTCCTTCCTCACTGCCTTCTCTCTCTCCCTCACAGGGCGCCGCCGCCGCCATGGATGCCAGCGCTGCCGCCGAAGTTCTTGTCGGCCTCCGGCGCCGCCAAGCACGGGAATGGGCTCCCCGGCCTCGCCCTCCTCCAGATCCGTCAGGTCCCGTGCTCCTCGCCGGTTCCCCTACCTCGAGTTGCCCCGGTGTGCCCTCCCATGTCGGCGTTGACCGCCGCCGCCCCGGTTCCCGCTCGAGCTGAGGATGGGGACGATGCGCCTCAGCGCCCCCCCTCATGGGCCCGGCCTCCCCAGGGCCCAGCGCCCCGGCCCAGCTCCAGCCGGCCTGCCAGGCCGCCTCCTCCACCTTCCTGGGCCAGGCCCATGGTGAGCCCGCCAAACCCTCGCCCCAGGCGCAGCTTATCTATCACCCGCTCGTCCTGTTTTTTTTTCAAAAATATGCCTAAGTCCCAGATTTTTGTCATAATCATGCCATGTTCATCGCATTGTATATCTGCATCCGTTGCTCCGTTTTGTGCGTGTCATGTGTCAAATTGTTCGTCTCTACGAGTACTTCATTTCATTCCATTGCATCATTTTCATTTGAGATTATCTTGATGCCCGAAATGCTGTTGGAAGAGTGCATGTTGATGTTAACCTCTTTGGCTGTTATAACTTGCTCATTTGTCATTTTTGCCATGTTTGATGTGTGCATCCTATGAGGTTGATGTCTACATGTGTTTTGATCTATGCTATGTCATATTTCCAGGGGTGCCAACCATGTATTTTTGTGAGTTGTGTGCTGAGTGTATCAAGCTTGCTAAGTAGGGTAGTTGCTGTTGCTGTTTTCCTAGCAGATTCTGTTATATTTTGTTGCTATGTAAACATGTTGCTACTAATCATTATATGCATAATCTGGAGATGTTCTATAAACATGTTTTGATCTAAATGTCATGCTCTATCCATTCATGCCCTTGGTTGCAATTATAGTTTGTCGTAGATTGTTCATATCTTGCTCCAAAGTTGCTTCATAATGTTGTTGTCAGCCTATTTACATTAAGTTCAGTTGTTTCCATGTGTTTTCCTAGTGATCCATGAACCCTATGACCTTGCTATTGCCATGCTTAGCTTCACAAACATGCCTTCTTACTTTTGGTTGCCTTGCCATGCCATTTATTGCTCTGTGGTGAGTGGTTCAAGCTCACCAACATGCCTACTTATTGTTGTTCCTGCCATGGTTGAATCTGTTATATAACTTGCCATGTTTACATGGGTGCCGTATTATCATCTGATCCTTTTTGGCTTATGGTCAGTAAGGGACTTTTGATCTATGCATTTAGTAGTATCATGCCATGCCTTTGTTTGCCATGATATGTTCCCTTAACATGTTGTTTGATAGCTCTAAACATTGCAACCTGATGTTATTTCTGCAAAGTCTGAAACTGTTATTATTTGCCATCTTACCATGTGTTTTGGAGCATGTTCTAGTTGTTTCTGGAGATAGCGCAGTGTTCATGTTTTGTTGTCCTTTACCTGTACTTCATGCCCATGCCTTCTGTTATTATGTTGGGGTGCTGTAGCTTATTGTTTTGATGCTTGCAAGATGCCTAGTTGCTGTTATGGACAGATTGTTGTTATGACTTGTATAGAGTGTATGTGTTGAACCGTTGCTCTGTTTTGAGTGTGCTCTATATGAAACTTGCTTGTTTTTGCATGTAGTTTCATATTATCATGTTGCATACATGTTTTGAGGTGTTTGCTTGATGTTGGGGGTGGATTTTGCATCAATGCCATGTTTAACTTGTTTTGCTCATATCTTCTAGGCCGTAGCTCCAAATCTAATGAACTTTATATGTAACTTGGCTAGAATTTTGTGTAGATCATCTTGGTGCATCTTAACTTGCTTTTTAACAACTTAAACATAAGGTTTATTCAGATCTGGACCAATTTCGAAATTTGCATATGAGGACTTACCGGAATTGTTATATGTTGTTTCCGGCCTCATTTAAACTTGTCTTGATGTTTTGTTCTTGTTTGCATCATCTATTGCCATGAGTAGCTTCATGTAGCTTTGTCATGCATCATGCTTGTTGTGCATCATGTCTTATTCATGTGTGGTGTGTTTACCATGTTGTGCGCTTCTTCTCGATAGTTCCCGTTTCGTTGCGATCGTGAGGATTCGCTCGTCTACGTGTGGTTCGTCTTCGTGGCTTCATCTTCATGGACTCGTTCTTCTTCCTTGCGGGATTTCAGGCAAGATGACCGCTACCCTGGATCTCACTACTATCATTGCTATGCTAGTTGCTTCGTTCTATCGCTTTGCTGCGTTACCTATCTTTTGCTCTTCAAGCCTCCCAAATTGCCATGAACCTCTAACCTTTGACACCATTCCTAGCAAACCGTTGTTTGGCTATGTTACCGCTTTGCTCAGCCCCTCTTATAGCGTTGTTAGTTGCAGGTGAAGTTGAAGATTGCTCCTTGGTGGATAGGGTTTATGTTGGGATATCACAATATCTCTTATATTATTAATGCACCTATAAACTTGGTAAAGGGTGGAAGGCTCGGCCTTATGCCTGGTGTTTTGTTCCACTCTTGCCGCCCTAATTTCCGTCATACCGGTGTTATGTTCCCGGATTTTGTGTTCCTAACATGGTCGGGTGATTTATGGGACCCCCCTGACAGTTCGCTTTGAATAAAACTTGTCCAGCAAGGCCCAACCTTGGTTTTACCATTTGCCTCACCACCACCTACTTTTCCCTTGGGAGTAATTAACCCAAGGGTCATCTTTATTATAGCCCCCCCGGGCCAATGCTTGTCTAAGTGTTGGTCCAAACTAGAGCACCGTGCGGGACCATTCCTTGGCAACTTGGATTCGTCGGTACCTGTATGCTTCGCTTATCCGGTGTTGCCCTGAGAACGAGATATGTGCAGCTCCTATCGGGATTGTCGGCGCATCGGGCGGCTTTGCTGGTCTTGTTTTACCATTGTCGAAATGTCTTGTAAACCGGGATTCCGAGACTGATCGGGTCTTCCTGGGAGAAGGTCTATTCCTTCGTTGATCGCGAGAGCTTGTCATGGGCTAAGTTGGGACACCCCTGCAGGGTATAAACTTTCGAGAGCCGTGCCCGCGGTTATGTGGCAGATGGGAATTTGTTAATGTCCGGTTGTAGATAACTTGACACCTGATCCGAATTAAAACGCATCAACCGCGTGTGTAGCCATGATGGTCTCTTCTCGGCGGAGTCCGGGAAGTGAACACGGTCTTTGGGTTATGTTTGACGTAAGTAGGAGTTCAGGATCACCTCTTGATCATTGCTAGCTTCACGACCGTTCCACTTGATCTCTTCTCGCTCTTATTTGCGTATGTTAGCCACCATATATGCTTAGTCGCTGCTGCAACCTCACCACTTTACCCCTTCCTTTCCCATTAAGCTTTGCTAGTCTTGATACCCATGGTGATGGGATTGCTGAGTCCTCGTGCCTCACAGATTACTACAACAACAGTTGCCGGTACAGGTTATGCGATGATCATGATGAGAGAGCGATGTTTGCTTGTGTTGGAGTTCTTCTTCTGCTTCTTCTTCGATCAGGGGATAGGTTCCAGGTCGGCAGCCTGGGCTAGCAGGGTGGATGTTGTTTGAGTTTCTGTTTATGTATCGTCCGTAGTCGGATGTTGATCTCTTGTATGATGATGTTGTATTCGTGTGGCATTGTGTGCCTTTTGTATGTATCCCCATCTATTATGTAATGTTGATGTAATGATATCCACCTTGCAAAAACGTTCCAATATGCGGGTCTATCCTTGGTGGGACCTTCGAGTTCCTTTTGGATAGGGTCGCATATTGGGCGTGACATTGTAGCAGCCTGCTGGATCGCAATGTCTCCGTCTTATTCTTGTGGCACGTCATGCAAGATCGCACCTGATCTCGCACCAAAGACGCGATCGCCGGGATGTAGAAATCTGCTCGGAGATGATGGAGGGTCTTCTACATGCCCTCGTGACCGGCCGAGTGGGCCAGCAGCAGGGCCTGGTGATGGAGTTTGCCGTAATTCGGCACGAAGAGCCGGCGCCTGTGCAGGAGCAAGCCAGCATCCATGCGCCATGGCTCCTCCAGGTCGCCGATGTTGAGGCGCCACCGAAGGAGCTGCGCATCTGGAGCGCTCGCGGTGGCCCGACGGATGTCTTCGATGAGGGCGAAGGAGGGCCCCAAACGGATGCAGAGGGCCCCCGCGGTGTCGACTGTGTCGGTGTCATTGTCGGCGTTGCAGCGGGACTGGGCGTCGGTCACGGTGTTGAGGCGGCTCGGACGGTACTTGACGGTGAAGTCGAAGCCAAAGAGATTGCTGATCCACTGATGTTGCGGCATGGTGGAGAGGCGTTGGCCTAACAAGAACTTGAGGTTGTAGTGATCTGTGCGAATATGGAACGGCCTCCCCCAAAGATATGGCCGCCAGTGACCCACAACCTGCACCAAGCCGATAAGCTCCCTCTCGTAGGCCACGAGCTTGTGATGGCGCGCGGCAAAGAGCCTACTGAAGAACGCAAGCGGCCCATAGCCCTGATGGAGGACGACGCCAAACCCCACGCCCGAGGCGCCGCAGTCCACCATGAACAGCTTGTCAAAGACAGGCATCTGGAGGACCGGCCCCGTTGTGAGAGCCTGCTTGAGGGTCTAGAATGCCTCGGTCGCCTCCGTATCCCAGCAGAAGGCATTGTGGTGCAGCAGGCGAGTAAGTGGGTCCGCGATGAGGCTGAATTCCCGGATGAATTTCTGGTAGTATCCAGTGAGGCTCAAGAAACCGCGGAGGTCCCACGGCGAGTGCGGCATTGGCCAAGCCGCGACCTTGTCAACATCCATAGCGACGCCCTATAGGCAACAGATAGGCAACGGATGTCGTGCCGAACAAGCACTTCGAGCGCTTGAGGTGTAGATGGTGCGCTCGAAGCTCGTTGAAGACGATGGCCATTTGCTACAGGTGCTCCGACATGATGAGCTATAGATAAGAATGACATCAAAGAAAACAAGCACAAACCGGCACAAGTAGGGGCGGAGCATGTCGTTCATCAACACCTGCAATGTCGCTGGGGCATTGGAGAGGCCAAAGGGCATCACCAAGAACTCGAACTGGACATGATGAGTGCGGAAGGTCGTCTTCGCGATATCATCCGGGTGCATCCGCACCTGGTGATATCCCGAACGAAGGTCGAGCTTGATGAGAGAAGCGTACCCCATGTACCTCATCCAAGAGTTCATCCACGACGGGGATAGGAAATTTGTCCTTGGACGTCTTGGCATTGAGAGCACATAGTCGTTGCAAAAATGCCATGAACCGTCAGCCTTGCACACGAGGAGCACCAGTGCGGAAAACGGTGACGTCGAGATCCGGATGATGCCCTGAGCGAGCATAACCGCACACTACCGCTCCAGCTCATCCTTCAATTTTCGGTAGCGGTACGGCCGCACAGCGACGGGAGCACTGTCTGGCAGCAGGTGGATACGATGGTCGTAGGGCTGGACCGGTGGAAGGCCCTGTGGCTCGTCGAAGAGGTCGCTGTGCAGCTGCAACAGGCTAGCCAACAGGGGATGCTCCGTGTTGACGGTGGCCGCCGTCAACTGGGGTTGAGGGGCCGCCAGGGAGGCACTGTCGATGCCCTCCCACTGAACACGGCGACCCAGGCGCCAGAAAATCATCATCATGGTGTCGAAGTCCCAGAGTATGGGACCCAGAGTCTGCAAGAAATCAACGCCGAGGATGAAGTCGAAGAAGCCCAAGTCGATGCCGACGCAGGTGATGGTGAAGTTCTTGGTGCCGATGATGATAGGGACATGCCTAGCAACACCCTCGAAGTGGAGACGGTCACCATTGGCCACGGTAACGCCCAGCTGCTCTCCCCCGGTTGGCTTCAGCGCCAGCCGGCGCATGGTGGCCCTGGCAGGAAGTTGTGGGTGGAGCCTGTGTCCAGGAGTGTGAGGAATCGCTCGCCGTTGATCGTTACCGGCAGCAGTATAGTCTTCTCTGTCTGGATGCCTGTGGGTGCATGGAGGAAGACGACAAGGGCATTTGCCTGGGCCAGCCCCGGCGGAATCTCGTCGGCCAATGGAGGGGCCGGGTCGCCTAGCCCGGTGGCGGCGGTGTCCTCCTCAATGTAGTCTGCAGCTTGCAAGTAGAACAGGCACAAGAAAATGTGGCCCGAGACGTAGGGCTCGTCGTAGTTGTAGCACAGCCCCTGATGGCGGCGCTCGAGCTGCTCGGCCGGGGTGAGCCGACGGAAGGGGCGCATCACGACCGGTGCCAAGGGGCCTGGGTCGGACGCCCCGGCACTGGAGGTGTCGGTGGCGGCCAGACGGGATGTCGGGCCCCCGAGGACGGTAACGCCTGCTGCATAGCCACCGCGTGACGCTCGAAGGCGTGGGCATAGTACATGGTCGTCTGGAGGTCCTGGGGTCCCCGCATCTCCACGTCCATGCAGATATGATCCGGTAGACCCCCAACAAAGAGCTCGTCCCACTGGCGAGCTGCCACGCCGGGCGCGTGGCACGCCAGGGCCTGAAAGCGGTCGGCAAAGTCCTGCGCCATAGAGGTGAAGGGTAGGCGCCCAAGCTCCACCATCCGACTTCCTCGTATCGGTGGCCCGAAGCATAAGAAGCAAAGCTCGCGGAAATGCTACCATGGGGGGATGCCGCCCTCGTCCTACTCGAGGGCGTAATACCACATCTGTGCGGTGCCTCGGAGGTGATAGGAGGCGATCCAGGTGCGGTCGGACGCGAGCGTGTGTTGCCCCCTGAAAAAAAGGTCGCACTAATTGAGCAAGTTCAGGGGGTCCACGGTGCCGTCGTAGGTGGCGAACTCCAGCTTGTAGAAGCACGGCGGCGTCTGGCCATGGATGACGGAGGGGTACACCTCATTGGTGCGGAGCAGCGAGGACGACAGCGCCTACTAGGTGGGCATCAGAGGGCCACCCTGGAATAGGGGCTCGTCGACACCGGCGTAGGGGTCGGCGGAGCCCGAGGGGCCGCCGAACTGGATGGCCGTGGGCGGCACCGGTGGGGGCAGCTGATACGTCTCCAATTTCTCTATAATTTTTTATTGTTCCATGCTATTATATTATCTGTTTTGGTTGTTTTATATGCATTAATATGCTATTTTATATTATTTTTGGGACTAACTTATTAACCTAGAGCCCAGTGCCAGTTTTGATTTTTTTCCTTCTTTTTGAGTTTCGGAGAAAAGGAATACACCCAAGAGACTTGGAGTTCAAGTCAGAAGACCCACGAGGCGGCGGCAAGGGTGGAGGGTGTGCCCAGGGGGGTAGGGCGCTCCCCCTACCTTGTGGGCCCCTCGGCGACCCCCTGACCTAGATCTTCCTCCTATATATTCACATATATTCGCAAACCTCAGAAGGATCCACGAAAACATTTTTCCACCGCCGCAATCTTTTGTTCCCGTGAGATCCCATCTTGGGGCCTTTTCCAGCTTCTTGTCGGAGGGGGATTTGATCATTGAGGGCATCTACATCAACTCTATTGCCCTTCCGATGAAGCGTGAGTAGTCCACTTCACACCTACGGGTCCATATCTAGTAGCTAGATGGCTTTCTTCTCTCTCTTTGATTCTCAATACCATATTCTCCTCGATGTTCTTGGAGATCTATGCGATGTAATACTCTTTTGCGGTGTGTTTGTCGAGATCCGATGAATTGCGGATTTATGATCAACTTATCTATTTATATTATTTGAATCTCCTCTAAATTCTTATATGCATGATTTGGTATCTTTGTATTTCTCTTCGAATTGTTGGTTTGGTTTGGCCAACTAGATTGGCATTTCTTGCAATGGGACATGTGCTTAGCTTTGGGTTCAATCTTGCGTGATTTCACCCAGTGACAAAGCAGGGGTAGCGAGACACGTATTGCATTGTTGCCATCGAGGATAAAATGATGGGGTTTTCATCATGTTGCTTGAGTTAATTCCTCTACATCATGTCATCTTACTTAATGTGTTACCCTGTTCTTATGAACTTAATACTCTAAATGCAGGCAGGAGTCGGACGATGTGTGGAGTAACACTAGTAGCTGCAGAATCGTTTCGGTCTACTTGACACGGACGTGATGCCTATATTGCATAATCATTGCCTTAGATATCGTCATAACTTTGCGGTTTTCTATCAATTGCTCGACTGTAATTTGTTCACCCACTGTATTATTTTCCTTCATGAGAGATGCCTCTAGTGAAATCTATGGCCCCCGGGTCTATTTTCCATCATATTAGTTTCCGATCTATTATTTTTCAAGCTTTTATTTTCATATCTATAAACCAACAAAAACCCAGAAATATTTTATCTTTTGTTTAGTTCTGTTTATCTATCTCTATCAGATCTCACTTTTGCAAGTGACTGTGAAGGGATTGACAACCCCTTTATCGCGTTGGGTGCAAGTGTTTGACTGTTTGTGCAGGCATTGGTGATTTGCATGTTCTTCTCCTATTGAATTGATACCTTGGTTCTTAACTCAGGCAAATACTTATCTCTACTGTGGTGCATCACCATTTCGTCTTCAAGGGAAAAAACAATGCAAGCTCAAGAAGTAGCAGGAAGAATTTCTGGCGCCGTCGCTCGGGAGATCTACGCCAAGTAAAGATCTACATCAAGCCTAAGTACCCATCATAAAACTCTCATCTCTTGCATTACATTGTTCGCCATTTGCCTCTCGTTTTCCTCTCCCCCACTTCTAAAACGACTTTCGAAAAGATTTGCCTTTTTATTCGCCCTTCTTCTGTTGTCTTTTTGTTTGCCATTATGTCTTACTTGGATTGTTTGCTCGTTTGCTTGGTATAACTGTGTGTTTATTGAAAATCAAAAACAAACTTTATGGATCCACTTAAAGTTTTCTACTTTGATCATCTTTGATCCATTTGTGCTCGTGTTGAAACCTCAACTAGTTTAGTTGAGGGAAAATCTTTAGATGAGCATGCTCATTTTGTGCATCACCGTTTGTCTGAAAAAGGGAGACTATTATGGAATCAAATAAATTGTTTGCTATGTTATGCTTGGAATCTTTGTGAACATTGTGATTTTACTTGTTGCTCTAAGAACCCTAAAAACATATTCCCTACCTATGTGAGTTTAATGATAATGAAATCTTATCTTCTTATGAAAAGGGTGTTTATAGTTATTATGATATCGAACAAATTGAAGAATTTGTTGCTTTTATGGGTGCTTATGAAGTTGCTTCTTTGATTGAAGCTCTACAAATCTTAAAATTTTGACATACTTAAATATTGCTATGGAAACTATGCTCACAATGCCTATGTCAAAGAATTTATTGAGAGGATGACTATTGCTTTAGAAGAAAATAATGATATGCATGAATCTATAGATAATTATGATTCCGTTGATTTGATTGATATATCTTCTCTTGATGAACATGATCCTTTATATTCTTATGGCCATGATGCCAATATTAATTATGCTTATGGAGATGAACTTGCTATAGTTCCTTATGTTAAACATGAAATTATTGCTATTGCACCCACACTTGATAGTTACTTCAATGAAAAGCATGATTGTAATGATGTTATTATAAATTCCATTAATGTTAATTGTTTAATGATATGCAAAACCCTAAGCTTGGGGATGCTAATTTTGCTATGTCTAGTACTTGTTGCAATGATCATGATTGAGGTGATTCTTCTTATGATCTTGAAAATTTATGTAAGCCCCATGATGAATATGAGATTGATAATAATGTTTGCAATAATATTGAAAGTGGGTTTAGAAGAGTGTCAACTTTAGATCCCACATATTTGGAAAATATTCAATCTTATGAAATTTTTGATAAAAGTGGGTTTGGAGAGGTCATGACTTTAGTTAATGTTAATCCCACTATTTTGGAAGAGTGTCAACTTCGCGTTCATGTGGATCATGTTGAGAATATGTTATGCTATAGCTATATTGTTGAATTTGCTTATGATCCTACATGTAATTACTATGAGAGAGGAAAATATGGCTGTAGAAATGTTCATGCTACTAAATTACCTCTCTTCATGTTGAGATTGCTATCGTCTCTTTCTTCTTCCTTGCATATGCTAGTTTTGCTTGCCTTGATAATTTCTTTCCTTATAAAATGCCTATGCATAGGAAGTATGTTAGACTTATATGTGTTTGTCACGTGTTTCATGATGCTCTCCTTGCGCTTCAATTCTTGTCTTTCATGTGAGCATCATTGAAATCTCAATGCCTAGCTAAAAGGCTTTAAAGAAAAGCGCTTGTTGGGAGACAACCCAAAAAATTTCCTTGCTATTTTGCAATAAATAATTCGTCTAGCCTCTGGTTAGATGTGTTTTTGTGTTTTAATTAGTGTTTGTGCCAAGTAAGACCTTTGGGATGGCTTACGGTGATATTTGATTTGATCTTGCTGAAAAGCAAAAACTTTGCGTCCAGAAAAATAACTTTCATAATTCACATACGCGTGCTTTTGATCTGAATTTTTTACACATGCCCTGGTTGTCCTAATTTTCAGAATTTTTGGAGTTACAGAAGTATTCAAAGTTCTCTGATTACTACAAACTGTTATGTTTTTGACAGATTCTATTTTCTATGTGTTGTTTGCTTATTTTGATGAATCCATGGGTAGTATCGGGGGGTATGAACCATGGAGAAGTTGGAATATTGTAGATATGACACCAATATAAATTAAGAATGAGTTCAAAACAGTACCATAAAGTGGTGATTTGCTTTCTTATACTAACGGATCTCATAAGATTTCCTGTTGAGTTTTGTGTTGTGAAGTTTCAAGTTTTGGGTAAAGATCTGATGGACTGTGAAATAAGGAGTGGCTAGAACCTAAGCTTGGGGATGGCCAAGGCACCCCAAGGTAATATTCAAGGACAACCAAGAGCCTAAGCTTGGGGATGCCCCGGAAGGCATACCCTCTTTCGTCTTCGTCTATTGGTAACTTTACTTGAGGTTATATTTTTATTCACCACATGATATGTGTTTTGCCTGGAGCGTCTTGTATGACATGCATGATTCTTTGATTTTTAGTTTACCACAATCATCCTTGTTGTACACACCTTTTGAGAGGTACACGCATGAATCGTGATTTATTTGAATAATCTATGTGCTTCACTTATATCTTTTAATTGAGCTAGGCAATTTTGCTCTAGTGTTTCACTTTTTTTGCAGAAATTTGTGTTTCACTTTTTTGCGAAAGTTTGCTCAAGTGTTTCACTTATATCTTTTAGAGCAAGCGGTGGCTTTATTTTATAGAAATTCTTGAATCTCATGCTTCACTTATATTTGTTGAGACTCTCTCTAAACAGCATGGTAATTTGCTTAGGTTATGAATTTATTCCTAATATGATAGGCATTCAAGAGCGATATAATAAAAACTTTCACATAAAGTGCATTGAATACTATGAGAAGTTTGATTCCTTATGAGGATGATGATATTGAGTCATGCTAGTGAGTAATTGTGGATTGGTAAGAATACTTGTGTTAAAGTTTGTGATTCCCGTAGCATGCATGTATGATGAACCGTTATGTAACAAAGTCGGAGCATGATTTATTTATTGATTGTCATCCTTTGTGTGGAGGTCGGGATCGCGTGATGGTTAACTCCTACCAACCCTTCCCCTGGGAGCATGCATGTAGTACTTTGTTTCGATGGCTAATAGATTTTTGCAGTAAGTATGTGAGTTCTTTATGACTAATGTTGAGTCCATGGATTATACACACTCTCATCCTTCCACCATTGCTAGCCTCTCTAGTACCATGCAACTTTCGCCGGTGACATACACCCACCATATACCTTCCTCAAAACAGCCACCATACCTAACTATTATGGCATTTCCATAGCCATTCTGAGATATATATTGCCATGCAACTTTCCACCATTCTGTTTATTATGACACGCTTTATCATTGTCATATTGCTTCGCATGATCATGTAGTTGACATAGTATTTGTGGCAAAGCCACCGTTCATAATTCTTTCATACATGTCACTCTTGAGTCATTGCACATCCCGGTACACCGCCGGAGGCATTCATATAGTCATAGTTTGTTCTAGTATCGAGTTGTAATTTTTCAGTTGTAAGTAAATAAAAGTGTGATGATCATCATTATTAAAGGATTGTCACATGTGAGGAAATCAAAATAAAAGAGGCCAAAGAATCCAAATAAAAAATGAGTTCAGAACAATACCATAAAGTGGTGATTTGCTTTCTTATACTAACGGATCTCATAAGATTTTCAGTTGAGTTTTGTGTTGTGAAGTTTCAAGTTTTGGGTAAAGATTTGATGGACTATGGAATAAGGAGTGGCTAGAGCCTAAGCATGGGGATTCCCAAGGGACCCCAAGGTAATATTCAAGGACAACCAAGAGCCTAAGCATGGGGATGCCCTAGAAGGCATCTCCTCTTTCGTCTTTGTCTATCGGTAACTGTAACATCCCAAAATTTTCCAAATTTTGGAATGTTAATAATAAGATATTATTGAGCGAATTGCTATGGTTTTCATGGGAAATTAAAAACTTTTGATTCTTGTTTCAAATATTTCATCCAATTGCTTTTCTTTTGGACACCTATGAAATATTTTGAAACCACAAATAAAAATGGAGTGGGAATAAAATGACTTTCTCAAAATGTGGCGAATAAATATTTCATTTGAAGTTCTTTTGAATTTGGATTTCTATTTGAAGATGGATCTTATTTGGACTTATAGTGTCATATAAATATTCCAAATTACTAAATAAATAAAAAAATGAGAGGATATAATATGACTTCTCCAGAACTATGGTTGGAAGTATTTAATATTTCTTCTTTGGAATTTTTGTCATTCATAAGATACTAAGAACTATGTTGGTAAAATTATGAAGCCCATAGTGCATTATCGAAACATGTACTTACACAAAATTATTGCTTATTATTTATGAAACCACTTTTCCTAGGCTAGAAATAATCAATCAGAATATGTACACATTTTTCTCAGATCTAAATAATAATTCTGAGAGAGCGAGCAATTTATTCATTGATTATCTAGCCTAATATTGTTATTAGTTATGCTTTCTCTCTATCAGCCCATGTAGCCCATCCATCTCTTCTATTGTTTTTCTCTCTCTTTGCCCTTGGGCCACCTTTCCCACTAAGGCCCATTTCTCTTTCACTTAGCGCAGGCCCATGCGCTGGTCTTCGTCTACCTCTCTGTTCGTTCAATCTTCAGGAACACAGAGAGAAAGGCATGGCACCTCCACCTCTTCCTCTCCCTCTAGTGCTAACCACAGATATCCTTTCGACTTTCCACCAACACGAAAATTAAAGAGGAATGCAAGGAGAACCCATTCAGGGAATTAAAACCCAACATTGTTGCGTTAATTGGACGCACGGAGCCGTGAAACGTACACGCACAAAACAGCCATTAATGGCCACGTTGAGCCCCTTGATCTGCATGTACCGACCTCCCCTGACCCTCTATAAAAGCTTAGGGCGTCTCCCATAATCTCCTCATTCGAAGCCCTCTCCTTCCGGAGCATATACCCCTGCCCATCGTCGTAAATTGCTCGCCAGAGTTGCTTGACACAGCAGCTGTTCGTGGAAGTTTCCGGTGAGTTCGAGGTGAAGCAGACATTCTAACTCTTCCATCCTTCATATCTCGATATTGCGCATCTTATGGACCCTGTTTTCTTTTGAAAACTCGCAGCCGGAGCACAAGTTCTTCGTTGTCCGCTTTCAGCCGGAGTTGCGCCCAACTCCGGCGACATCTAGCAGCCACCTGAAGGCGAACCAGGAGCTCGTCCACTTCTCTTACGTTGCCGGAGATCACCGCATCACCTCACGTCCGAGCCGCCACTGCCGGCCATCTCCATCTCCGGTGAGGCCAGCCCTCTTTCTCTGTAAAAAAACGAAACAATATTAGCCTATAGAATTCTGATATCCCTGGATAGCTGCGGACCTCTAGTTTATTCTAAAAATTAGAAATCTCACTTTTGCGCAAATTAAAATTTAGTTTTGTTTTAAATACGAATTTGAGTAATTTTGCTATATCTTTTATTCTGTAAATCATATTAAAATGTTTTATATATGGAAGTTGGACCTTAGGACCTAACCTTTCTGTTGGAACTGATGGATTAGTTTTCCAACATAGTTTAGATGCTGTTTTATCATCAACACCTTAATTTGACCTTCTTTGGTCATTGTTTAAAAACTTCATTGAACTAAAAATGTAATCCTAGGATAAATCTCTTAGATTGATCCCTAGAAAAGCTCTCTGGTCATTTGAACCACGACAAAAATTTGGAGTTACAAGATTATGGATTTAATTCTTTTATCTCGAAACCTATGCCATACCATTGCCGTTTACCCAAGTCAAATATTCTGAATATTCTTGTGATAAATTTATTGTACGAACTTGGTCTCACAACCCTTCAAACCATAATCCTCACTTAGTATCAATATTATCCAACCCTAGAATATGACTATGTCATATTTTCTTCCAAGACCACACCTGAGCCTATATCAACCCTAACAATGCCCTAGAAATTATGATAGTGGCAACCGAATAATTTGTCTTGTTATTTTGGATTTTTATTGTATGTTGAATGCTTGCTTGAACCATTGTTATGTGAATGTGGATATGCGAAGTGTCTTGAGTTATTTATCGCGTTAGATTACGACGAGTGCGAAGGTGAATTCTACGAGGAGGTAGAACCGTGTGACTGCGAAATCGAAGGCAGGTTGCAAATTGATCATGCTTTGACCTATGTTTTCATATTACGCATAATCCTTTGTATTTTAATGTTATGCATGTTTTACAAAAGTTTTACAAAGTATTATTACAAGTTAGAGCCATAGACTTGCGACCATGCTTGGCCATGCTTACACAAAATGGGTGGGATGAAAACCAAAATTGTTTTGAACCTTTAAACTTGCCTCTTTTGGGGCAACGTTTTGTGAAAACTATTGAGAAACAAAACTATATATTATTTTATTTTCTACTCCTTGGACGGAATGGTACTGACGGGAGCGTCTACAAGTGATTGCGCCCATCGGGATCTTGCAGTGAATGCGCCCGACTGGGGTCTTGCACACAGGTTTTTGGTGAGGACTGTCGTCCAGGGGAATGAGATCTTCCAAGTACAGTTTGATGTAGCTTCCAGTACAGCCAGATGCTACTATGGGGTCTGGCTTAGCTTGGTACTAACGGGAAACCCTTACCTCAGGACCGCCATCGAAGAGGGGCTTTCATTGCCTAAGTTGCGGGCGGCTTGGTCAGGTATAGGAGGCTGTTACGGAAAGGCTTCGTCACAATCTCTTCCTAGTCGTACACCCAAGTGTGTAACAGTAAACGGGGTTGGTTGTGTCATGTGGGGAACGTGTACGACCTCTGCAGAGGGTTAAACCTAATCGATTAGTCGTGCCCCCGGTTACGGGCAATTTTGAGCAACTGAAGACTTGGACTTAAGAAGAATCTCCCCTCTCTTTTCTAAAAGCCTGTTTTAAGGGAAGGGAAGGTTGAGGAATGAGCACAGTGAATGTGTTTCACTTCAACCATATTTATGTTTTACCAAAATTTGGAGAATGGGCACGGGTGTGTATATCCATGTGTCTCACTCCTACCTTTTATATTAAAAACATTTTTTCAAAAGGAGTTTATAAAATTTAGTATAGGAGAAAATTGGCTTTATGCAAAGGAAACCTCCACCAATACTACCCTGCATATATATTATGTTAAATTTTCCTTTGCAACTTGCGAGTACATTCCACGTACTCACTTGCACCTGTCATGTGCAGATCTCAACAGATTAAGAGACGATAGGGTTATGGTCTACACTCAACGAGCCCAGTGGCGTTGATGGAGCCCTAACTTAGTGACTGCGTATTATTCCGCTGTATTATGTGCCAGCATTGAGCTGTGCCAATGGTATGTTTTGCTTAATTCTGGAACTATCGTTGTAGTAAAATGATGTATGTTTTAATGATATTCATTCTTGTTACTGTGTGTGCTACCTGCGATACATGGATAGCACAGTAAACACATAGACTTGGATTCTACCAAATCCGAGTTGTGACAGTAACTTTACTTGAGGCTATATTTTTATTCACCACATGATATGTGTTTTGCTTGGAGCGTCTTATATGACATGATTCTTTGATTTTTAGTTTTCCACAATCATCATTGTTTTACACACCTTTTGAGAGGTACACTCATGAATCGTGATTTATTAGAATACTCTATGTGCTTCACTTATATCTTTTGAGCTAGACAATTTTGCTCTAGTGTTTCACTTTTTCTTGTAGAAATTAGTGTTTCACTTTTTTGCGGAAGTTTGCTCTAGTGTTTCACTTATATCTTTTTAGAGCACAACGGTGACTCTATTTTATAGAAATTTTTTAATCTCATGCTTCACTTATATTATGTTGAGAGTCTCTCTAAACAGCATGGTAATTTGCTTAGGTTATGAATTTAGTCCTAATATGATAGGGATCCAAGAGGGATATAAGAAAAACTTTCATATAAAGTGCATTAAATACTATGAGAAGTTTGATTCCTTATGATTGTTTTGAGATATGAGGATGGTGATATTGAGTCATGCTAGTGAGTAATGTGGATTGGTAAGAATACTTGCGTTAAAGTTTGTGATTCCCGTAGCATGCACGTATGGTGAACCATTATGTAACGAAGTCGGGGCATGATTTATTTATTGATTGTCATCCTTTGTGTGGAGGTCGGGATCGCGTGATGGTTAAATCCTACCAACCCTTCCCCTAGGAGCATGCGCGTAGTACTTTGTTTCGATGACTAATAGATTTTTGCAATAAGTATGTGAGCTTTTTATGACTAATGTTGAGTCCATGGATTATACACACTCTCACCCTTCCAACATTGCTAGCCTCTCTAGTACCATGCAACTTCCGCCGGTGACATAGACCCACTATATACCTTCCTCAAAACAGCCACCATACCTACCTATTATGGCATTTCCATAGCCATTCTGAGATATATTGCCATGCAACTTTCCACAATTCCGTTTCTTATGACACGCTTCTGAAGGAAATATGCCCTAGAGGCAATAATAAAGTTATTATTTATTTCCTTATTTCATGATAAATGTTTATCATTCATGCTAGAATTGTATTAACCGGAAACATGATACATGTGTGAATGCATAGACAAACAATATGTCACTAGTATGCCTCTACTAGACTAGCTTGTTAATTAAAGATGGTTATGTTTCCTGACCATGAACAAAGAGTTGTTATTTGATAAACAAGGTCACATCATTAGTAGAATGATCTGATTGACATGACCCATTCCATTAGCTTAGCACACGATCGTTTAGTATGTTGCTACTGCTTTTATCCATGACTTATACATGTTCCTGTAACTATGAGATTATGCAACTCCCGTTTACCGGAGGAACACTTTGGGTGCTACCAAACGTCACAACATAACTGGGTGATTATAAAGGAGTACTACAGTGTCTCCAAAGGCGATGTTGGGTTGGCGTATTCGAGATTAGGTTTTGTCACTCCGATTGTCGGAGAGGTATCTTTGGGCCTTCTCGGTAATACACATCACTTAAGCCTTGCAAGCATTGCAACTAATGAGTTAGTTGTGAGATGATGTATTACGGAACGAGTAAAGAGACTTGCCAGTAACGAGATAGAACTAGGTATTGGATACCGACGATCGAATCTCGGGCAAGTAACATACCGATGACAAAGGGAACAACGTATGTTGTTATGCGGTCTGACCGATAAAGATCTTCGTAGAATATGTAGGAACCAATATGGGCATCCAGGTCCCGCTATTGGTTATTGACCGGAGACGTGTCTCGGTCATGACTACATTGTTCTTGAACCGTAGGGTCCGCACGCTTAAGGTTTCGATGACAGTTATATTATGAGTTTATATATTTTGATGTACCGAAGAAGTTCGGAGTCCCGAATGTGATCACGGACATGACGAGGAGTCTCGAAATGGTCGAGACATAAAGATTGTTATATTGGAAGCCTATATTTGGAGTTCGGAATGGTTCCGAGTGAAATCGGGAATTTACCGGAGTACTGGGAGGTTACCGGAACCCCCCGGGAACTAAATGGGCCTTAGTGGGCCTCGAGTGAGAAGAGGAGAGGCCGGCCAGGGGGGCGGCCCCCTCCCCTAGTCCGAATAGGACAAGGAGGCGGCGCCCCTTCCTTCTTCTCCTCCCCAATCCTACTCCAACTAGGAAGGGGGAGTCCTACTCCAGTGGGAGTAGGACTCCTCGGCAGCGCGCCTCCCTTGGGCGGCCGCACCTCCCCTCCCTCCTTTATATCTGAGGGGGGGCACCCTAGGACACACAAGTTTGATCTACGGATCGTTCCTTAGCCGTGTGCGGTGCCCCCTCCACCATATTCCACCTCGGTCATATCGTCGCGAAGCTTAGGCGAAGCTTCTGCGCCATAGAACATCAAGATCGTCACCACGCCGTCGTCTTGTGGAACTCTCCCTCGACACTCGGCTGGATCGAGTCGAGGGACGTCATCGAGCTGTCGTGTGTCAAGAACTCGGGCGTCGAGTAACGGCGCGGGATCGGTCGGATCGCGAGGAGAACATACGACTACTTCCTCTACGTTGTGATCGCTTCGCCCGAGTCTCGAGGGTGCGTGACAAAACTCTCCCTCTCGTTGCTGTACATCACCATGATCTTGCGTGTGCGTGGGAAAATTTTTGAAATTACTCGTTCCCCAACAAAGGCATCCGAGCCTAGGTTTTTTCTATGGTTTGATGTTTTGCACGAGTAGAACACAAGTGAGTTGTGGGCGATACAAGTCATACTACCTACCAGCATGTCATACTTTGGTTCAGCGGTATTGTGAGATGAAGCGGCCCGCACCGACATTACGCCAGCGCTTCGCGAGACTGGTTTCACCGCCACGAGCACTTGTTGCTTAAAGGTGACTGGTGGGTGTCTATCTCTCTCACTTTAGTTGAACCGAGTGTGGCTACGCCCGGTCCTTGAGAAGGTTAAACGGAGTCTATTTGACGAAGTATCGTTGTGGTTTTGATGCGTGGGTGAGACTGGTTCTTGCTTCACCCGTAGCAGCCACGTAAAATTTGCAACAACAAAGTAGAGGACGTCTAACTTGTTTTTGCAGGGCATGTTGTGATGTGATATGGTCAAGGCGTGATGCTATATTTTATTGTATGAGATGATCATGTTTTGTAACCGAAGTTATCGGCAATCGGCTGGAGCCATATGGTTGTCGCTTTATTGTATGCAATGCAATCGCTACGTAATGCTTTACTTTATCACTAAGCGGTAGCGATAGTCGAGAAGCATAAGTTTGGTGAGGCGACAACGATGCTACGATGGAGATCAAGGTGTCGCGCGGTGACGATGGTGATCATGGTGGTGCTACGAGAGATGGAGATCACGAAGCACAAGATGATGATGACCATATCATATCACTTATATTGATTTGCATGTGATGTTTATCTTTTATGCATCTTATCTTGTTTTGATTGACGGTAGCATTATAAGATGATCTCTCACTAAATTATCAAGAAGTGTTCTCCCGGTATGCACCGTTGCCAAAGTTCGTCGTGCCCGCACACCACGTGATGATCGGGTGTGATAAGCTCTCGTCCATCTACAACGGGTGCAAGCCAGTTTTGCACACGCAGAATACTCAGTTATACTTGACGAGCCTAGCATATGCAGATATGGCCTCGGAACACGGAGACCGAAAGGTCGGCGTGAATCATATAGTAGATATGATCAACATAAGATGTTCACCATTGAAAACTACTCCATTTCACGTGATGATCGGTTATGGTTTAGTTGATTTGGATCACGTGATCACTTAGATGACTAGAGAGATGTCTGTCTAAGTGGGAGTTCTTAAGTAATATGATTAATTGAACTTAAATTTATCATGAACTTAGTACTGATAGTATCTTGCTTGTTTATGTTTGATTGTAGATAGATGGCTCGTCTTTGTTGTTCCGTTGAATTTTAATGCGTTCCTTGAGAAAGCAAAGTTGAAAGATGATGGTAGCAATTACACGGATTGGGTCCGTAACTCGAGGATTATCCTCATTGCTGCATGAAGAGTTACGTCCCGGATGCACCGCTGGGTGCGAGCCGCTGCGGGAGCAACACTAGATGTTGTGAGCGTCTGCGAGCAAAGCGATGACTACTCTATAGTTCGATGTGCCATGCTTTACGGCTTAGAACCGGGACTTCAACGACGTTTTGAGCGTCATGGAGCATATGAGATGTTCCAGAGTTGAAGTTAATATTCCAACAGAATACCCGGATTGAGAGATATGAAGTCTCCAATAAGTTCTACAGCTGCAAGATGGAGGAGAATAGTTACATTAGTGAGCACATACTCGTAATGTCCGGGTACTACAATCACTTGACACAATTGGGAGTTAATCTTCCGGATGATTGTGTCATTGACGAATTCTTCAATCACCGCCACCAAGCTACAAAGGCTTCGTGATGAACTATAATATGCAAGGGTTAGTAAAGACTATACAGAGCTCTTACGCAATGCTCAAGGCTGCGGAGGTAGAAATCAAGAAGGAGCATCAAGTGTTGATGGTCAATAAGACCACTAGTTTCAAGAAGAAAGGCAAAGGGAAGAAGAAGGGAACTTCAAGAAGAACAGCAAGCAAGTTGTTTGCTCAGAGAAGAAACCCAAGTCTGGACCTAAGCCTGAAATCGAGTGCTTCTACTGCAAGCGGTCGTCATTTGAAGTGGAACTGCCCCAAGTATTTGGCGGATAAGAAGGATGGCAAGGTGAACAAAGGTATATGTGATATACATGTTATTGATGTGTACCTTACTAGAGCTCGCAGAGCACTGGTATTTGATATCTGGTTACATTGCTAATATTTGCAACTCAAAGCAGGACTACGGATTAGCGAACACCGGCAAAGGACGAGGTGACGATGCGGCGTGGGAAATGGTTCCAAAGTCGATGTGATCGCGGTCGACGCTACCTCTACATCTACCTTCGGGATTAGTTTTAGACCTAAATAATTGTTATTTGGTGCTGCGTTGAGCATGAACATTATATCTGGATCTTGTTTGATGCGAGGCGGTTATTCATTTAAATCGAGAGAATAATGGTTGTTCTATTCATATGAGTAATATCTTTTATGGTCATGCACCCTTGAAGAGTGGTCTATTTTGATGAATCTCGATAGTAGTGATACACATATTCATAATGTTGAAACCAAAAGATGCAGAGTTGATAATGATAGTGCAACTTATTTGTGGCACCGCCGTTTAGGTCATATCGGTGTAAAGCGCATGAAGAAACTCCATCTTGATGGACTTTTGGAGTCACTTGATTATGAATCACTTGGCACTTGAACCGTGCCTCATGGGCAAGATGACTAGAACTCCGTTCTCGGTACTATGGAGAGAGCAACAGATTTGTTGGAAATCATACATACGTATGTATGTGGTCCGATGAATGTTGAGGCTCGTGGCGGATATCGTTATTTTCTCACCTTCACAGATGACTTAAGCGAGATATGGGTATATCTACTTAATGAAACATAAGTCTGAAACATTTGAAAAGTTCAAAGAATTTCAGAGTGAAGTTGAAAATCATCGTAACAAGAAAATTAAATTTCTACGATCGATCGTGGAGGTGAATATTTGAGTTATGAGTTTGGTCTACATTTGAAACAATGCGGAATAGTTTAGCAACTCACGCCACCCGAACACCACAGCGTAATGGTGTGTCCGAGCGTCGTGTCGTGCTTTACTAGATATGGTGCGATCTATGATGTCTCTTACAGATTTACCGCTATTGTTTTGGGGTTATGCTCTAGAGACGGCCGCATTCACACTGAATAGAACACCGTCGAAATCCGTTGAGACGACACCTTATGAACTGTGGTTTAGCAAGAAACCAAAGTTGTCGTTTCTTAAAGTTTGGGGATGCGATGCTTATGTGAAAAAGCTTCAACCAGATAAGCTCGAACCCAAATCGGAGAAATGTGTCTTCATAGGATACCCAAAGGAGACAGTTGGGTACACCTTCTATCACAGATCCGAAGGCAAGACATTTGTTGCTAAGAATGGATCCTTTCTAGAAAGGAGTTTCTCTCGAAAGAAGTGAGTGGGAGGAAAGTAGAACTTGATGAGGTAATTGTACCTTCTCCCTTACTTGAAAGTAGTTTGTCGCAGAAACCAGTTTACGAGACACCTACACCAAGTAGTGAGGAAGTTGATGATGTTGATCATGAAACTTCAGATCAAGTTGCTCTGAGAACCTCGTAGATCAACCAGAGTAAGATCCGCACCGAGTGGTACGGTAATCCTGTTACGAAATCATGCTACTAGATCATGATGAACCTATGAACTATGAAGAAGCGATGGTGAGCCCAGATTTCGCAAAATGGCTTGAGGCCATGAAATCTGAGATGGGATCCATGTATGTGTTGGGGAACGTAGTAATTTCAAAAAATTTCCTACGCACACACAAGATCATGGTGATGCATAGCAACGAGAGGGGAGAGTGTTGTCTACGTACCCTCGTAGACCGAAGCGGAAGCATTCACAACGTAGAGGAAGTAGTCGTACGATCTCCTCACGATCCGACCGATCCCGGCGCCGTTACTCCGGCGCCCCCGAGTTCTTGACACACGTACAGCTCGATGACGCTCCTCGGGCTCCAATCCAGTAGAGCTTCGGGGAGGGAGAGTTTCGTTAGCACGACGGCGTGGTGACGATCTTGATGTTCTACCGGCGCAGGGCTTCGCCTAAGCTTTGCGACGATATGACCGAGGTGGAATATGGTGGAGGGGGGCACCGCACACGGCTAAGGAACGATCCGTAGATCAAACTTTTGTGTCCATGGGGTGCCCCCTGCCCCCGTATATAAAGGAGGGAGGGAGGAGGAGGCCGGCCTAGGGAGGAGGCGCGCCATAGGGGAGTCCTACTCCTACCGGGAGTAGGATTCCCCCTTTCCTAGTCCAACTAGGGATCCTTCCATGTATTAGGAGTAGGAGACTAGGAAAGGGAAGAGAGAAGGGAAGGAAGGAGGGGGTGCGGTCCCTCCCCCTAGCCCAATTCGGACTAGGGCAGGGGGCATGCCTGCCTAGGGCAGCCCTCTCTCTTTCCCGTATGGCCCATAAGGCCCAATACTTCTCCCGGCGAATTCCGTAACTCTCCCAGACTCCGATAAATACCGAATGACTCGGAACCTTCCGAACTCGAATATAGTCGTCCAATATATCGATCTTTACGTCTCGACCATTTCGAGACTCCTCGTCATGTCCCCGATCTCATCCGGGACTCGAACTCCTTCGGTACATCAAAACTCATAAACTCATAATATAAGCATCATCGAAACCTTAAGCGTGCACGGACCCTACGGTTCGAGAACAATGTAGACATGACCGAGACACGTCTCGGTCAATAACCAATAGCGGGACCTGGATGCCCATATTGGTTCCTACATATTCTACGAAGATCTTTATCGGTCGGACCGCATAACAACATCGTTGTTCCTTTGTCATCGGTATGTTACTTACCCGAGATTCGATCGTCGGTATCCAATACCTAGTTCAATCTCGTTACTGCAAGTCTCTTTACTCGTTCCGTAATACATCATCTCGCAACTAACTCATTAGGTACAATGCTTGCAAGGCTTAAGTGATGTGCATTACCGAGAGGGCCCAGAGGTACCTCTCCGACATTCGGAGTGACAAATCCTAATCTCGAAATCGCCAACCCAACATCTGCCTTTGGAGACACTGTAGTACTCCTTTATAAGCACCCGATTCGTTGTGACGTTTGGTAGTACCAAAGTGTTCCTCCGCAAACGGGAGTTGCATAATCTCATAGTTATAGGAACATGTATAAGTCATGAAGGAAGCAATAGCAACATACTAAGCGATCGTGTGCTAAGCTAACGGAATGGGTCATGTCAATCAGATCATTCAACTAATGATGTGACCTTGTTAATCAAATAACAACTCCTTGTTCATGGTTAGGAAACATAACCATCTTTGATTAACAAGCTAGTCAAGTAGAGGCATACTAGTGACACTCTGTTTGTCTATATATTCACACATGTATTATGTTTCCGGTTAATACAATTCTAGCATGAATAATAAACATTTATCATGATATGAGGAAATATATAATAACTTTATTATTGCCTCTAGGGCATATTTCCTTCATATGAAAACAAAGTATGGACTTTGGTTGACTTGCCCGAGGTAGGCAAGCAATAGAAAACAAGTGGATCTTCAAGAAGAAGACGACGCGATGGTAATGTTCTCGTCTATAAAGCTCGACTTGTCGCAAAGGGTTTTCGACAAGTTCAAGGGATTGACTACGATGAGACCTTCTCACCCGTAGCGATGCTTAAGTCTGTCCGAATCATGTTAGCAATTGCCGCATTTTATGATTATGAAATTTGGCAAATGGATGTAAAACTGCATTCTGAATGGATTTACGGAAGAAGAGTTGTATATGATGCAACCGAAAGGTTTTATCGATCCAAAGGAACTAACAAAGTGTGCAAGCTCCAGCGATCCATTTATGGACTGGTGCAAGCATCTCGGAGTTGGAATAAACGCTTTGATAGTGTGATCAAAGCATTTGGGTTCATCTGAGACTTTTGGAGAAGCTCAGTATTTACAAGAAAGTGAGTGGGAGATCTGTAGCATTTCTGATATTATATGTAGATGACATATTACTGATCGGAAATGATATAGAATTTCTGGATAGCATAAAGGGATACTTGAATAAGAGTTTTTCAATGAAATACCTCGGTGAAGCTGCTTACATATTGGGCATTAAGATCTATAGAGATAGATCAAGACGCTTAATTGGACTTTCACAAAGCACATACCTTGACAAAATTTTGAAGAAGTTCAAAATGGATCAAGCAAAGAAAGGGTTCTTGCCTGTGTTACAAGGTGTGAAGTTGAGTAAGACTCAATGCCCGACCACTGCAGAAGATAGAGAGAAAATGAAAGATGTTCCCTATGCTTCAGCCATAGGCTCTATCATGTATGCAATGTTGTGTACGGACCTGATGTGTGCCTTGCTATAAGCCTAGCAGGAGGTACCAAAGTAATCCAGAGTGGATCATCGACAGCGGTCAAGAACATCTGAAATACGAAAAGGACTAAGGATATGTTTCTTGTATATGGAGGTGACAAAGAGCTCATCAAAACAGTTACGTTGATGCAAGCTTTGACACTGATCCGGACGATTCTAAATCGCAGACCGGATCGTATTTACACTAAGCGGAGGGGCTGTCGGTTGGTGCAGTTCTAAACAAAGCGTCGTGGCGGGATCTACATGTGAAGCGGAGTACATAGCAGCTTCGAAGCAGCTAATGAAGGAGTCGGATGAAGGAGTTCATATCCGATCTAGGTGTCATACCTAGTGCATCGGGTCCAATGAAAATCTTCGTGACAATCTTTGGAGCAATTGCCTTAGCGAAGGAATCCAGATTTCACAAAAGGACCAAGCACATCAAGAGACGCTTCAATTCCATCCGGGACTTAGTCCAGGTGGGAGACATAGAGATTTGCAAGATACATACGGATCTGAATGTAGCAGACCCGTTGACTAAGCCTCTTCCACGAGCAAAACATGATCAACACCAAGACTCCATGGGTGTTAGAATCATTACTATGTAATCTAGATTATTGACTCTAGTGCAAGTGGGAGATCAAGGAAATATGCCCTAGAGGCAATAATAAAGTTATTATTTATTTCCTTATTTCATGATAAATGTTTATCATTCATGCTAGAATTGTATTAACCGGAAACATGATACATGTGTGAATGCATAGACAAACAATATGTCACTAGTATGCCTCTACTAGACTAGCTTGTTAATCAAAGATGGTTATGTTTCCGACCATGAACAAAGAGTTGTTATTTGATAAACAAGGTCACATCATTAGTAGAATGATCGATTGACATGACCCATTCCATTAGCTTAGCACACGATCGTTTAGTATGTTGCTACTGCTTTTATCCATGACTTATACATGTTCCTGTAACTATGAGATTATGCAACTCCGTTTACGGAGGAACACTTTGGTGCTACCAAACGTCACAACGAATGGGTGATTATAAAGGAGTACTACAGGTGTCTCCAAAGGCGTATGTTGGGTTGGCGTATTTCGAGATTAGGTTTTGTCACTCCGATTGTCGGAGAGGTATCTCTGGGCCCTCTCGGTAATACACATCACTTAAGCCTTGCAAGCATTGCAACTAATGAGTTAGTTGTGAGATGATGTATTACGGAGCGAGTAAAGAGACTTGCGATGCGAGATTGAACTAGGTATTGGATACCGACGATCGAATCTCGGGCAAGTAACATCTTGATGACAAAGGAACAACGTATGTTGTTATGCGGTCGACCGATAAAGATCTTCGTAGAATATGTAGGAACCAATATGGGCATCCAGGTCCGCTATTGGTTATTGACCGAGACGTGTCTCGGTCATGACTACATTGTTCTCGAACCGTAGGGTCCGCACCCTTAAGGTTTCGATGATGATTATATTATGAGTTTATATATTTTGATGTACCGAAGAAGTTGAGTCCGGATGTGATCACGGACATGACGAGGAGTCTCGAAATGGTCGAGACATAAAGATTGATATATTGGGCGTATATTTGGAGTTGAATGGTTCCGAGTGAAATCGAATTCTGGAGTACCGGAGGTTACCGGAACCCCTGGGAACTAAATGGGCCTTAGTGGGCCTCGAGGAGAAGAGGAGGGCTGGCCGGGGGTGGCCGCGCCTCCCCCCCTAGTCCGAATAGGACAAGGAGGCGGCGCCCCTTCTTCTTCTCCTCCCCAATCCTACTCCAACTAGGAAGGGGAGTCCTACTCCGGTGGGAGTAGGACTCCTCCCGCCTCCTTGGGCCGGCCGCACCTCCCCCTCCCTCCTTTATATCACAGGGGCAGGGGGCACCCTAGACACACAAGTTTGATCTACGGATCGTTCCTTAGCCGTGTGCGGTGCCCCTCCACCATATTCCACCTCGGTCATATCGTCGCTGAAGCTTAGGCGAAGCTCTGCTGCCGATAGAACATCAAGATCGTCACCACGACGTCGTCTTGTGGAACTCTCCCTCGACACTCGGCTGGATCGAGTCGAGGGGCGTCGTGAGCTGTACGTGTGTCAAGAACTTCGGGCGTCAGATAACGGCGCCGGGATCGGTCGGATCGCGAGGAGAACATACGACTACTTCCTCTACGTTGTGATCGCTTCCGCTTCGAGTCTACGAGGGTACGTAGACAACACTCTCCCCTCTCGTTGCTGTACATCACCATGATCTTGCGTGTGCGTAGGAAATTTTTTGAAATTACTACGTTCCCCAACAGCTTCATCATTGTCATATTGCTTTGCATGATCATGTAGTTGACATAGTATTTGTGGCAAAGCCACCGTTCATAATTCTTTCATACATATCACTCTTGAGTCATTGCACATCCTGGTACACCGCCGGAGGCATTCATATAGGCATATTTTTTTCTAGTATCGAGTTGTAATTTTTCAGTTGTAAGTAAATAAAAGTGTGATGATCTTCATTATTAAAGCATTGTCCCATCTGAGGAAATCAAAATAAAAGAGGCCAAAGAAGCCATTCAAAAAATGAGAGAAAAGAGAGAAGGGGCAATGTTACTATCCTTTTTCCACAATGGTGCTTCAAAGTAGCAGCATGATCTTCATGATAGAGAGTCTCCTATTTTATTACTTCCATATACTAGTGGCATTTTTTTGGTTATAGAACTTGGCTTGTATATTCCAACGATGGGCTTCCTCAAATGCCCTAGGTCTTCATGAGCAAGCAAGTTGGATGCACACCCACTTAGTTTCTTTTTGAGCTTTCATAAACTTATAGCTCTAGTGCATCCGTTGCATGGAAATCCCTACTCACTCACATTAATATCTATTGATGGGCATATCCATAGCCCATTGATACACTTAGTTGATGTGAGGCTATCTTCTTCTTTTTGTCTTCTCCGCAACCACCATATTCTATTCCACCTATAGTGCTATGTCCATGGCTCACGATCATGTATTGCGTAAGTTGAAAAGGTTTGAGAATACTAAAGTATGAAACAATTGCTTGGCTAAAACCGGGGTTGTGCATGATTTGAATACTTTGTGTGATGAAGATGGAGCATAGCCAGACTATATGATTTTGTAAGGATAGCTTCCTTTAGCCATAGTATTTTGGGAAGACATGATTGGTTTATTAGTATGCTTGAAGTATTATTGTTTTTATGTCAATATTAAACTTTTGTTTTGAATTGTATGGATCTGAACATTCATGCCACAATGAAGAAAACTACATGGATAAATATGCCAGGTAGCATTCCACATCAAAAATTCTATTTTTATCATTTACCTACTCAAGGACGAGCAGGAATTAAGCTTGGGGATGCTTGATACGTCTCCAACGTATCTTAATTTTTTATTGTTCCATGCTATTATATTATCTGTTTTGGATATTTTATATGCATTAATATGATATTATATATTATTTTTGGGACTAACCGATTAACCTAAAGCACAGTGCCAGTTTCTGTTTTTTCCTTGTTTTTGAGTTTCGCAGAAAAGGAATACTAAATGGAGTAGATGGAATAAAAATATACGATATTTTTCCTGGACCAGAAAACACCCAGGAGACTTGTAATTCAAGTCAGAAGACCCACGAGGTGGCGTCAAGGGTGCAAGGGTGGAGGGCGCGCCCAGGTGGATAGGGAGCGCCCCCCTACCTTGTGGGCCCCTCGATGACCATCTGACCTAGATCTTCTTCCTATATATTCACATATATTCCCAAGCCCTCAGAAGCATCCACGAAAACACTTTTCCACCACCGCAACCTTCTGTTCCCATGAGATCACATCTTGGGGCCTTTTCTGGCATTTTGTCGGAGGGGGATTTGATCATGGAGGGCATCTACATCAACTCTATTGCCCTTCCAATGGAGCGTGAGTAGTCCACTTCAGACCTACGGCTCCACAGCTAGTAACCAGATGGCTTCTTCTCTCTCTTTGGTTCCCAATACCATGTTCTCCTCGATGTTCTTGGAGATCTATCCGATGTAATACTCTTTTGCGATGTGTTTGTCGAGATCCGATGAATTGTGGATTTATGATCAGCTTATCTATGAATATTATTTGAATCTCCTCTGAATTCTTATATGCATGATTTGGTATCTTTGTATTTCTCTTCGAATTATCGGTTTGGTTTGGCCAACTAGATTGGCATTTCTTGCGATGGGACATGTGCTTAGCTTTGGGTTCAATCTTGCGTGATCTCACCTTGTGACAAAGTAGGGGTAGCAAGACACGTATTGCATTGTTGACATCAAGATAAAAAGATGGGGTTTTCATCATATTTCTTGAGTTAATTCCTCTACATCATGTCGTCTTGCTTAATGTGTTACTCTATTCTTATGAACTTAATACTCTAGATGCAGGCAGGAGTCGGTCGATGTGTGGAGTAATAGTAGTAGATGTAGAATCGTTTCGGTCTACTTGACACAAACGTGATGCCTATATTGCATAATCATTGCCTTGGATATCGTCATAACTTTGTGCTTTTCTATCAATTGCTCGACAGTAATTTGTTCACCCACAATATTATTTGCCTTCATGAGAGAAGCCTCTAGTGAAACCTATGGCCCCCGGGTCTATTTTCCTTCATATTAGTTTCCGATCTACTATTTGCAATCTTTTATTTTCAGATCTATAAACCAAAAAACCCCAAAAATATTTTATCTTTTGTTTAGTTCTATATATGTATTTCTATCAGATCTCACTTCCGCAAGTGACCGTGAAGGGATTGACAACCCCTTTATAGCGTTGGGAGCAAGTGTTTGATTGTTTGTGCAGGTATTGGTGATTTGCCCGTTCTTCTCCTACTGGACTGATACCTTGGCTCTTAACTGAGGGAAATACTTATATCTACTATGATGCATCACCCTTTCCTCTTCAAGGGAAAAATCAACGCAAGCTCAAGAAGTAGCAGCACCACGTGCAGCTGTCCGAAGGCTGTCGTGTAGACTGGCTCGAGGGACCCGGCGAGCCAGGCCGGTAGGTGAAGGAAATATGCCCTAGAGGCAATAATAAAGTTATTATTTATTTCCTCATATCATGATAAATGTTTATTATTCATGCTAGAATTGTATTAACCGGAAACATAATACATGTGTGAATACATAGACAAACACAACGTCACTAGTAAGCCTCTACTTGACTAGCTTATTAATCAAAGATGGTTATGTTTCCTAACCATAGACATGTGTTGTCATTTGATTAATGGGATCACATCATTAGGAGAATGATGTGATTGACATGACCCATTCCGTTAGCCTAGCACTTGATCGTTTACTATATTGCTATTGCTTTCTTCATGACTTATACATGTTCCTGTAACTATGAGATTATGCAACTCACGTTTACCGGAGGAATACTTTGGGTACTACCAAACGTCACAACGTAACTGGGTGATTATAAAGGAGTACTACAGGTGTCTCCAAAGGTACATGTTGGGCTGGCGTATTTCGAGATTAGGTTTTGTCACTCCGATTGTCGGAGAGGTATCTCTGGGCCCTCTCGGTAATGCACATCACTATAAGCCTTGCAAGCAATGTAGCTAATGAGTTAGTTATGGAATGATGCATTACATAACGAGTAAAGAGACTTGCCGGTAACGATATTGAACTAGGTATTGGATACCGACGATCGAATCTCGGGCAAGTAACATACCGCTGACAAAGGGAACAACGTATGTTGTTATGCGGTTTGACCGATAAAGATCTCCGTAGAATATGTCGGAACCAATATGGGCATCCAGGTTCCGCTATTGGTTATTGACCGAGAATAGTTCTAGGTCATGTCTACATAGTTCTCGAACCCGTAGGGTCCGCACGCTTAACATTACGATGACAGTTTTATTATGAGTTTATAAGTTTTGATGTACTGAAGTTTGTTCGGAGTCCCGGATGTGATCACGGACATGACGAGGAGTCTCGAAATGGTCGAGACATAAAGATTGATATATTGGTAGCCTGTGTTTGGACATCAGAATAGTTCTGGGTGAAATCGGGATTTTACCGGAACACCGGGGGGTTACCGGAACCCTCCCGGGGGTTAATGGGCCTTAGTGGGCCATGACAGATAAGAGGACGGCCGGCCAGGGCAGGTCGCGCGCCCCCTTCCCCCCTAGTCTGAATAGGACAAGGAAGGGGGGGCGGCGCGACCCTTTCCTCTTTCCCTCCCCCCAAGTCCTAATCCAACTAGGAAAGGGGGGAGTCCTACTCCCGGTGGGAGTAGGACTCCTCCGGCGCGCCTCCTCCTAGGGCCGGCCGCACCCCCCCTTGCTCCTTTATAAACGGAGCCAGGAGTGCACCCTAGGACACACAAGTTGATCTACGGATCATTCCTTACCCGTGTGCGGTGCCCCCCTCCACCATATTCCACCTCGGTCATATCGTCGCGGAGTTTAGGCGAAGCCCTGCGCCAGTAGAACATCATCATCGTCACCACACCGTCGTGCTGACGGAACTCATCCCCGACGCTTTGCTGGATCGGAGCCCGGAGAACGTCATCGAGCTGAACGTGTGCTGAACACGAAGGTGCCGTATGTTCGGTGCTTGGATCGGTCGGATCGTGAAGACGTACGACTACATCAACCGCGTTGTCATAACGCTTCCGCTTACGGTCTACGAGGGTACGTGGACAATACTCTCCCCTCTCGTTGCTATGCCATCACCATGATCTTGCGTGTGCATAGGAAATTTTTTGAAATTATTACGTTCCGCAACAGTAGGGCTGATGGAAATGGAGGGAACCGGACCTGGTGGATGGGCACCCCTTGAGCTGTCAATGGGGTACCCTAGGTTGAGGTTGCCAGAGGTGGCGGCTGCAGCTGTCGGTGCGGCAGCACCACGGTGGGAGCGATGGAGGGATGTTGTTGCTGCTACATAGTGAAGGCATCGTTGTGCACCACGGGTGGCAGCTGCTGCACGGCGGAGGTGAAGGGGGTCCCCAAGGGGGGCGGGTGCCACGACGGCAACTACGTCGGTGGCGTGGTGGCTAGGGGCCCCGGCGGCTGCGGCCCGTAGTGGCTCGCGAGGAAGGTGCGGATGCCCGCGACTGCCTGGGTGAGGTCCCGGAGGGCAGGTGTCATCTCCTTCGGGGTGAAGACAATGGGGGTGATGATTGGCGGTGTCCAGGCAACAGAGGACATCGTGCCCGACAAGGACGGCGCCCCTGCCACGAAGGTGGCCGGCGACCGAAAGGTGGCGTCGGGAAGGGGTGTAGACATGACTGATCCTGAGAATGCTGATACCAAATTGATAGGAGATGGGATCCTACCAGGCCTAGCTCTTAGGTTGTAGGGATGGAAGGGAGGGTGGCGAGGAGCTGGGCGCGAGTGGGTGTTTTGCAACAAGCAAGATGAAGATGGACAAGTAGTTCGCAACAAAGCACGTCTCGTCGCCCAAGGCTACACACAAGTCGAAGGTATGGACTATGGTGAGACATATGCTCCCGTTGCTAGACTTGAGTCCATTCGCATCTTACTTTCCTATGCTAATCACCATGATATCACATTATATCAAATGGACATTAAAAGTGCTTTTCTAAATGGTGAAATAGGGGAGGAAGTCTATGTTAAGCAACCTCCCGGCTTTGTCAATCCTAAGAAAGCTAATCATGTTTACAAACTTCACAAAGCTCTTTAGGGACTCAAACAAGCTCCTAGAGCTTGGTATAAATGCTTGACCAAGTTCCTTATGGAAAAAGGCTTTGAAATTGGAAAAATAGATTCTACTCTTTTTACGAAAAGGGTTAATGGAGAACTATTTGTGTGCCAAATTTATGTCGATGATATTATATTTGGATCAACTAACCCTCATTTTAGTGAAAAGTTTGGAAAGCTAATGTCAAAGAAGTTTCAGATGTCTATGATGAGTGAACGCAAATTCTTTCTTGGTTTGCAAATCAAGCAAACTAAGGAAGGTACCTTTGTCTCTCAAACGAAGTACACCAAGGACTTACTCAAGAAGTTCAATATGCAAGAATGCAAAGGTATGACTACACCCATGCCTACTAGTGGACATCTTGATTTGACCAAAGATGGTGAACCGGTCGATCAAAAGGTTTATCGCTCTATGATTGGTTCATTTTTATATCTATGTGCTTCACGTCCCAATATTATGCTAAGTGTGTGCATGTGTGCACGATATCAAGCTGCTCCTAATGAATGTAATCTTAAGGCCGTGAAAAGGATAGTGAAATACTTAATCCATACACCAAACTTTGGCATTTGGTATCCAAAGAGGGCCTCTTTTGATCTTGTTGGCTACTCCGACTCGGACTATGCCGGTGACAAGGTTGATAGAAAGTCAACTTCGGGTACTTGTCAATTTCTTGGTAGATCTCTTGTGTCTTGGTCTTCCAAGAAACAAAACTCGGTATCCTTATCCACCGCCGAAGCGGAATACATTGCCACTGGTTCATGTTGTGCTCAATTGCTTTGGATGACCCAAACTCTTAAAGATTATGGGATATATGTGAAACATGTTCTATTACTTTGTGACAATTAAAGTGCTATCAATATTGCTCACAATCCCGTGCAACATTCTCGAACTAAGCATATTGAAGTTCGTCATCATTTCATTCGAGATCATGTTGCCAAACGGGACATTAATCTTAAGCATGTTCGCACCGAAAAGCAATTAGCGGATATTTTCACTAAACCACTTGATGAGAAAGTGTTTTGCAGGTTAAGACGTGAATTGAACATCATTGGTGCTTCAAACTTGGAGTAGGAACTCCATTTTGGATACATGCAAGACATGAGTCGATGACTAACCCTTGATATTTCTCTTATGATGATAATCTTATGTCTTGGATATATTTGCACCTTGCATGTTATCTAACCCTTGTAGGAACTTGGATGAATCTAAATCTATGAGATTGCAACTCATTCACATCTTGAGTGATCTCTACATCACCAAGTCTCTACACAATGGTGGTTGAAGACAAGGAAGCACGAAACCATTCAAACATATCCTTTGACAAATTCTATGTTGAGTTTCATGATTGTCATTTTGGATACACAAGTGCTCTTCCTTACAAAAACCAACCCATGTAGGTAGATGAACACAAATTCCAAGTGGTGTTCCCAACTCTTGATGAGCTACATCAACCTTGAGCAACCCACACAAGTTCAACTACATGATCATGATCAACACCACCACCCAAGGTATGTTATTCCATCTTAGAGAAGCTTTACTCCAAGTCATGAGTCAAACCAACTCGACAAGATGTGAATACATCAAGATGCTTAAACGAAAAATGGTAACCCCATTTTGAGCTTAAACAATGAGTATGACCTATGATCAAGTGATGTCACTTGACTCCTAAGTCAATATACTCTAACATAGGTGACTTTGTCGCCAACCAATTCTAGATGAAGTTCTCTCGTGTCTCTTTTCTGTGCTCTTGCATTTGTCTCATGCATATTTGTTTCCCCTTTCAAAAGAAAACGTCATCTAGATTTCTTTTCTTTCTATTTGTTCTGCATTCCCTGCATCCAATTCTTTGCAAATATTTCAGATAATTCCTTGCAAATCCTTGTGAGATCTTACTTGTCTAGTGAGCTGAGGTGACAAGTGTTTTCTCTGTGATGAACTCGGTCCCACCAGTCTGATGCCTTCGGTCCAACCGAATCCTTTCGGTACAATCGAAACATACAACTCGATGCCACCGATTTAACTACAGGAAAGACAGCTTGCCACTTGTTTCTGCATTCTTTTTGATCCAGCTCCACTCAATGAATCTTGTCCTCGACCAGCATCACATTCAACTTACTGTTTTGTTGTGTGACTCAAGGACAAACCCATCATGACAAAAATCCAGAAGAACCCTTCTTGGAAATTGATGTCAATGGGGGAGAGAGAGATCACATCAAAGCTTAATCATATCTATAGAGGGAGAGAATACTCAAGGGGAGAAAGAGTAATCATCAAGGACCCCAGATGCTTGGTGTTCAAGAGGAGAGAAGTCACATGTCTTCAACAGGGGAAAGACATGTTCATATTTGCTTGTTTGCATTAGCTCTGTTTATTTTCTTTGAGCTCTGATTTTGCTCTGATTTTCTGTTCCCTATCTTCTCCCAGTATCCCATGCTAGATTTAGGGGGAGCAAGACATCTAAGGGAAGGAAGTCCTTGAATTCATTGCACATCTTTACCTTTGGGGACATGTCTATAGCCAATGTGGTACTTAGTACTCACTCTCTACATGTCATCCCAGTCTTGGTACTCTTGTGGTTTCCTTCGTTTGCTCTGGCTAGTAGATGCATCTGTGTTATCTAACCTTGTGTTCTAACCTTGTTTATTCCATCCTAAGCCAACTCAAGACCACAAGGTAAGTATATGCATCACAGTCATGTGTATGAGAAATTCTTGCTGATGTACATACTATTTGCAAGAAGGACTCCTGAGCATGAAGGTACATTTCCCATATTCAAATCTTTTGCTCTAATGCATATAGCCAAGATACATGTAACACATTGCTTACTCTGTCATGTTTATGCATTCACATGCTCCTATATTCCATATTCACATGATTGCATACATGTAGGGGGAGCCTATGCATGTTACATGTCTTTCCAAAGCTTGACTTGCTATTCTCTATATCTTTATGTAAAGCTATGATGTATGTTGTCATCAATTACCAAAAAGGGGAAGATTGAAAGCACAAGTGCTCCATAGGTGGTTTTGGTAATTAATGTCAACATATCTCTTGTTGAACTAACACTTTTACCTAGTATGTTTCAGATAAGTTCAACAATGAAGTGGCATGGACTAGAGGATGTGGAACCCCTTCAAGATGCTAAGGACAAAGGATTGTCTCAAGCTCAAAGAACAAGACTCTACATTTTCTATTTTAGTGATCCAAGATCACGTTGAGTCTATAGGAAAAGCCAATACTTAATGGCTTTGTTGCTCAAGATCCACATGTGAGCTTTCAACAATGAAGTGGCATGGACTAGAGGATGTGGAATGGCTTTGTTGCTCAAAGTGCTTAGTGATATGCTCCAAAGCCCTCAACTACTTTCTCACATCCACATATGACCTAAACCAAAAGTCAAACTCGGCCCCACCGATTCTTTCTATCTGGCGCCACCGAGTTCAGATGTCATAGCCACTACCACAAACCCTAGGCAAATCGGTCTCACCGATAGGGATCTCGGTCCCACCGAGATGGGATTGCAATATCTCTGTTTCCCTTCATAATGTTTCAGTCCTACTAAGATAAGCATCGGTCCCACCGAGGTTGCAATGTAAACTCTCTGTTTCCCTTTTGTAACATTTCGATCTCACCGAAATGAGCGAATCGGTCCCACCAAGTTTTCCTGACCAACTCTCTGGTTAGCTTATTACTAAAATCGGTGTCACCGAGTTTGTGTAATCGGTCTCACCGAGATTACGTTGTGCCCTAACCCTAACCATATCGGTCCTACCGAGTTGCATGTTGGTCCCACCGAAAATCCTAACGGTCACTAGATTTGTTGAATCGGTCCGACCGAGTTTATCAATTCGGTCCCACCGAGATTGGCAAGTTGTGTGTAACGGTTAGATTTTGTGTGGAGGCTATATATACCCCTCCACCTCCTCTTCATTCATGGAGAGAGCCATCAGAACGAACCTACACTTCCAACTTACATTTTCTGAGAGAGAACCACCTACACTTGTGTTGAGGCCAAGATATTCCATTCCTACCATATGAATCTTGATCTCTAGCCTTCCCCAAGTTGCTTTCCACTCGAATCTTCTTTCCACCAAATCAAATCCTGTGAGAGAGAGTTGAGTGTTGGGGAGACTATCATTTGAAGCACAAACGTAAGGAGTTCATCATCAACACACCATTTGTTACTTGTTGGAGAGTGGTGTCTCCTAGATTGGCTAGGTGTCACTTGGGAGCCTCCGACAAGATTGTGGAGTTGAACCAAGGAGTTTGTACGGGCAAGGAGATCGCCTAATTCGTGAAGATCTACCGCTAGTGAGGCAAGTCCTTCGTGGGCGACGGCCATGGTGGGATAGACAAGGTTGCTTCTTCATGGACCCTTTATGGGTGGAGCCCTCCGTGGACTCGCGCAGCCGTTACCCTTCGTGGGTTGAAGTCTCCATCAACGTGGATGTACGATAGCACCACCTATCGGAACCACGATAAAAACATCCGTGTCTCCAATTGCGTTTGCACACTCCAATCCCTTCCCTTTACATTCTTTCAAGTTGCATGCTTTACTTTCCACTACTCATATACTCTTTGCATGCTTGCTTGTTATGTATTGTGATTGTTAAATTTGTGCCAAAACTCCACTTAAACTTAAAGAAGTTAAAAACTGTAACTTTTGGTACTTAGTGTCTAATCACCCCCCCCCCCCTCTAGACACCTCTTCTCGATCCTTTCAATTGGTATCAGAGCTTTGGTCTCCATTGCTTTGGTTTAAACACCATTGAAGGAAGATGGATGAGTCTACTTTGGGGAGTCTTAGACATAGAGTGCCTATACTTGATGGGGACTATTTTCATGAGTGGAAAAATGAGATGCTTGTGATTTTCAATCAATATCATTTGAACAAGTACATTGCTAGCCCTTGTGCACCTCATGTTGATCCTATGCATCCTACCCTTGATGAGTCAATTGACATGATTCTCAATCTTAGAACTGTTGAACTTATCACTAGAGGCTTGCCTAGAAACTTGATTGGATGTTTGCCTACTCTTAAGTGTGCCCACACTATATGGAAATTTCTTGAGGAATGTTTTCCAAATTATTCCTTGAAAAATCTAGATGAAATTCTCCATAAGTCTATTGCATTGAGTAAGATGAATTCCACTGATCCTATGTTTGGTGATTGTCCAGTCGAGCTCACGAACCTCATGCGTGCCAAAGGAGATGTTGGAATTATTAGTGATATTATTTCCGAAGCTATTAAAATTCATGAAGAAGATCATTGTCAAACTCACTCTAACGAATCACCCTCTCTAGGAATTGATCCACCACATGACGATGTTGAACATGGATACTATGATGAGGATGATGATAGTGACCTTGATCTTGATGATGCAATGAGACACTTTGGTCTTATGGCAAATCTTCGGGGATATATGGCAGGAGGAAAGGAATGGGTTCTTGATAGTGGATGTACCGATCACATGACCGAAGATAAAGATATGTTTCGTGAGCTTGCTGAAAACGATGGTTCTTGAAAGTATGTCACTTTCGGTGACAACTCAAAGGGTAAGGTGGTTGGCCTCGGTAAGGTGGCCATATCACATGATAGCTCCATACAAAATGTCATGCTCGTTGAATCTCTTAGCTACAACTTACTTTCAGTATCTAGACTTGCTGATTTCGGTTTCAATGTCCTATTTACTGAAGTAGATTGCCAAGTGTTTCGTAGAGATAATCATAAAATGGTCTTTACTGGTATACGTAGAGGTGATCTATACATTGTTGATTTCACTAAAAAGGCTCAACCTAGAACTTGCTTCATCGCTAAATCCTCTAAAGGTTGGTTATGGCATAGACGATTAGGTCATGTTGGCATGCGAAACCTTGACAAGCTTATTAAAGGAAATCATATCCTTGGCGTTAACGATGTCATATTTGATAAGGATAGACTTTGCAGCGCTTGTTAGGGAGGTAAACAGGTTGGAGGGAGGCATCCTGTGAAGAACATCATGACCACAAGAAGGCCACTCAAGCTACTTCACATGGATCTTTTTGGTCCCAACGCCTTCAAAAGTCTCGGTGAAAATTCTTTTGGCCTAGTTATAGTTGATGATTTTTCAAGATTTACGTGGGTGTTCTTTCTAGATGATAAATCGCAGGTCCAAAAGATCTTCAAAAACTTTGCTAGGAAGGCCCAAAATCAATTTGAAGTGAAGATCAAGAAGGTTCGCAGCGACAACGAAACCGAGTTCAAGAACGCAAATGTGGACACCTTTCTTGACGAAGAAGGGATTTCACATGAGTTCTCGGCTACGTACACACCTCAACAAAATGGAGTTGTTGAGAGGAAGAACCGGACGCTCATCGAAATGGCAAGAACGATGCTTGATGAGTACAAGATGCCGAAGCACTTTTGCTCGGAAGCGGTTGAGACAGCTTGTCACGCAACAAATCACTTGTATCTTCACAAACTTCTTGGCAAGACGGCATACGAGCTCCACACCGGTAACAAACCCCAAGTTGGATACTTTCGAGTATTCAGCTCAAAGTGCTACATTCTTGATAAGCATCATTGTTCTAAATTTGCTCCTAAGTCTCATGAAGGTTTCCTACTTGGTTTTTGGCTCAAACTCTCGCATTTACCGTGTCTACAATAATTTCACCTGAAAGGTTGAAGATACGGTAGATGTGAAGTTTGATGAATCTAACAGCTCATAAGTAGAGCAATTGCCAATTGATGTAGGAGACAAAGACCCCTCGGAAGCAATCCAAGACTTGTCTATTGGCAAGATTCGTCCAACGAAGGTGAAGGAGAGTACCTCGTCCGTCCAAGTGGAAGATTCTACCTCACGACAAGGTGAACCAAGAGTTGATACGGAAGCATCCACAAGTGGGACACACCAAGATGAAGAAAATGAGGAAGTGCACCAAGATGAACGCCAACAACCTCCTTCTCCACCACGATAAGAGAACGACAACGTCAACAACAAAGAAGGCCAAGAAGAAGGACAAGATGAAGAAGATGTTCAACCAAGATCCAAGCAAAAGCTTTCACGAGTTCGAGCAAGAATTGCTAAAGACCATCCCGTCGAGCAAATCTACAATGATATCCAAACCGGGAGAATCACTCGCTCTAAAACTCGTTTAGCTAACTTTTGTGAACACTATTCATTCATCTCTACAATTGAACCTATGAAGGTTGAAGAAGCTTTGGAAGATCCGGATTGGATAAACGCTATGCATGAAGAGCTACACAACTTCGAGAGAAATCAAGTTTGGACATTAGTTGAGAAGCCCGACAACAACCACAACATCATCGGTACCAAATGGGTGTTTCACAACAAGCAAGATGAAGATGGACAACTAGTTTGCAACAAAGCACGCCTCATCGCCAAAGGCTACACACAAGTCAAAGGTATGGACTATGGGGAGACATATGCTCCCGTTGCTAGACTTGAGTCCATTCGCATCTTACTTGCCTATGCTAATCACCATGATATCACATTATATCAAATGGACATTAAAAGTGCTTTTCTAAATGGTGAAATAGAGGAGGAAGTCTATGTTAAACAACCTCCCGGATTTGTCAATCCTAAGAAACCTAATCATGTTTACAAACTTCACAAAGCTCTTTATGGACTCAAACAAGCTCCTAGATCATGGTATAAATGCTTGACCATGTTCCTTATTGGAAAAGGCTTTGAAATTGGAAAAATAGATTCTACTCTTTTTACTAAAAGGTTAATGGAGAACTATTTGTGTGCCAAATTTATGTCGATGATATTATATTTGGATAAACTAACCCTCATTTTAGTGAAAAGTTTGGAAAGCTAATGTCAGAGAAGTTTGGGATGTCTATGATGAGTAAACTCAAATTCTTTCTTGGTTTGCAAATCACGCAAACTAAGGAAGGTACCTTTGTCTCTCAAACAAAGTACACCAAGGACTTATTCAAGAAGTTCAATATGCAAGAATGCAAAGGTATGACTACACCCATGCCTACTAGTGGACATCTTGATTTGACAAAAGATGGTGAACCGATCGATCAAAAGGTTTATCGCTCTATGATTGGTTCATTCTTATATCTATGTGCTTCACGTCCCGATATTATGCTAAGTGTGTGCATGTGTGCACGATATCAAGCTGCTCCTAAAGAATGTCATCTTAAGGCCGTGAAAAGGATAGTGAGATACTTAATCCATACACCAAACTTTGGCATTTGGTATCCAAAGAGGGCCTCTTTCGATCTTGTTGGCTACTCCGACTCGGACTATGCCGGTGACAAGGTTGGTAGAAAGTCCACTTCAGGTACTTGTCAATTTCTTGGTAGATCTCTTGTGTCTTAGTCTTCCAAGAAACAAAACTTGGTATCCTTATCCACCGCCAAAGCGGAATACATTGCCGCTGGTTCATGTTGTGCTCAATTGCTTTGGATGACCCAAACTCTTAAAGATTATGGGATATATGTGAAACATGTTCCATTACTTTGTGACAATTAAAGCTCTATCAAGATTTCTCACAATCCCGTGCAACATTCTCGAACTAAGCATATTGAAGTTCGTCATCATTTCATTCGAGATCATGTTGCCAAAGGGGACATTAATCTTAAGCATATTCGCACCGAAAAGCAATTAGTGGATATTTTCACTAAACCACTTGATGAGAAAGTGTTTTGCAGGTTAAGAGGTGAATTGAACATCATTGATGCTTCAAACTTGGAGTAGGAACTCCATTTTGGATACATGCAAGACATGAGTCGATGACTAACCCTTGATATTTACTTATGATGATAATCTTATGTCTTGGATATATTTGCACCTTGCATGTTATCTAACCCTTGTAGGAACTTGGATGGATCTAGATCTATGAGATTGCAACTCATTCACATCTTGAGCGATCTCTACATCACCAAGTCTCTACACAATGGTGGTTGAAGACAAGGAAGCACGAAACCATTCAAACATATCCTTTGACAAATTCTATGTTGAGTTTCATGATTGTCATTTTGGATACACAAGTGCTCTTCCTTGCAAAAACTAACCCATGTAGGCAGATGAACTCAAATTCCAAGTGGTGCTCCCAACTCTTGATGAGCTACATCGACCTTGAGCAACCCACACAAGTTCAACTACATGATCACGATCAACACCACCACCCAAGGTATGTTATTCCATCTTAGAGAAGCTTTACTCCAAGTCCTGAGTCAAAGCAACTCGACAAGATGTGAATACATCAAGATGCTTAAACGAAAAATGGTAACCCCATTTTGAGCTTAAACAATGAGTATGACCTATCATCAAGTGATCTCACTTGACTCCTAAGTCAATATACTCTAACATAGGTGACTTTGTTGCTGACCAATTCTAGATGAAGTTCTCACGTGTCTATTTTCCGTGCTGTTGTATTTGTCTCATGCATATTTGTTTCCCCTTTCAAAAAAAATCATCTAGATTTCTTTTCTTTTCTATTTGTTCTGCATTCCCTGCATCCAATTCTTTGCAAATCTTTCAGATAATTCCTTGCAAGTCCTTGTGAGATCTTACTTGTCTAGTGAGCAGAGGTGACAAGTGTTTTCTTTGCGATGAACTCGGTCCCACCGGTCTGATGCCTTCGGTCCAACCGAATCCTTTCGGTACAACCCAAACATACAACTCGGTGCCACCGGTTTCACTACAGGAAAGACAGCTTGCCACTTGTTTCTGCATTCTTTTTTATCCAGCTCCACTCAATGAATCTTGTCCTCGACCAGCATCACATTCAACTTACTGCTTTGTTTTGTGACTCAAGGACCAAACCCATCATGACAAAAATCCAGAAGAACCCTTCTTGGAAATTAATTTCGAAGGGGGAGAGAGAGATCACATCAAAGCTTAATCATATCTATAGGGGGAGAGAATACTCAAGGGGAGAAAGAGTAATCATCAAGGACCCCAGATGCTTGGTGTTCAAGAGGAGAGAAGTCACATGTCTTCAACAGGGGAAAGACATGTTCATATTTCCTTGTTTGCATTAGCTCTGCTTATTTTCTTTCAGCTCTGATTTTGCTCTGATTTTCTGTTCCCTATCTTCTCCCAGTATCCCATGCTAGATTCAGGGGGAGCAAGACATCTAAGGGAAGGAAGTCCTTGAATTCATTGCACATCTTTACCTTTGAGGACATGTTTATATCCAATGTGGTACTTAGTACTCACTCTCTACATGTCATCCAAGTATTGGTACTCTTGTGGTTTCCTTCGTTTGCTCTGGTTAGTAGATGCATCTGTGTTATCTAACCTTGTTTACGCAGGTTCATTCCATCCTAAGCCAACTCAAGACCACAAGGTAAGTATATGCATCACAGTCATGTGTATGAGAAATTCTTGCTGATGTACATGCTGTTTGCAAGAAGGACTCCTGAGCATGAAGGTACATTTCCCATATTCACATCTTTGCTCTAATGCATATAGCCAAGATACATGTAACACATTGCTTACTCTGTCATGTTTATGCATTCACATGCTCCTATATTCCATATTCACATGATTGCATACATGTAGGGGGAGCCTATGCATGTTACATGTATTTCCAAAGCTTGACTTGCTATTCTCTATATCTTTATCTAAAGCTTTGATGTATGTTGTCATCAATTACCAAAAAGGGGGAGATTGAAAGCACAAGTGCTCCCTAGGTGGTTTTGGTAATTAATGTCAACATATCTCTTGTTGAACTAACACTTTTACCTAGTATGTTTCAGATAAGTTCAACAATGAAGTGGCATGGACTAGAGGATGTGGAACCCCTTCAAGATGCTAAGGACAAAGGATTGGCTCGAGCTCAAAGAACAAGACTCTACATTTTCTATTTTAGTGATCCAAGATCACATTGAGTCTATAGGAAAAGCCAATACTATCAAGAGGGGATGAGGTGTTGCTTAATGGCTTTGTTGCTCAAAGTGCTTAGTGATATGCTCCAAAGCCCTCAACTACTTTCTCACATCCACATATGACCTAAACCAAAAGTCAAACTCGGCCCCACTGATTCTTTCTATCCGGTGCCACCGAGTTCAGATGTCATAGCCACTGCCACAAACCCTAGGCAAATCGGTCTCACCGATAGGGATCTCGGTCCCACCGAGATGGGATTGCAATCTCTCTGTTTCCCTTCATAACGTTTCAGTCCTACTGAGATAAGCATCGGTCCCACCGAGGTTGCAATGTAAACTCTCTGTTTCCCTTTTGTAACATTTCGGTATCACTGAAATGAGCGAATCGTTCCACCGAGTTTACCTGACCAACTCTCTGGTTAGCTTATTACCAAAATCGGTGTCACCGAGTTTGTGTAATCGGTCTCACCGAGATTAAGTTATGCCCTAACCCTAACCATATCGGTCCTACCGAGTTGCATGTCGGTGCCACCGAAAATCCTAACGGTCACTAGATTTGCTGAATCGGTCCGACCGAGTTTATCAATTTGGTCCCACCGAGATTGGCAAGTTGTGTGTAACGGTTAGATTTTGTGTGGAGGCTATTATACCCCTCCACCTCCTCTTCATTCGTGGAGAGGGCCATCAGAACGAACCTACACTTCCAACTTACATTTCTGAGAGAGAACCACCTACACTTGTGCTGAGGCCAAGATATTCCATTCCTACCATATGAATCTTGATCTCTAGCCTTCGCCAAGTTGCTTTCCACTCGAATCTTCTTTCCACCAAATCAAATCCAGTGAGAGAGAGTTGAGTGTTGGGGAGACTATCATTTGAAGCACAAGAGCAAGGAGTTCATCATCAACACACCATTTATTTCTTGTTGGAGAGTGGTGTCTCCTAGATTGGCTAGGTGTCACTTGGGAGCCTCCGACAAGATTGTGGAGTTGAACCAAGGAGTTTGTACGGGCAAGGAGATCGCCTACTTCATGAAGATCTACCGCTAGTGAGGCAAGTCCTTCGTGGGCGACGACAATGGTGGGATAGACAAGGTTGCTTCTTCGTGGACCCTTTGTGGGTGGAGCCCTCCGTGGACTCGCGCAGCCGTTACCCTTCGTGGGTTGAATTCTCCATCAACGTGGATGTACGATAGCACCACCTATCGGAACCACGATAAAAACATCCGTGTCTCCAATTGCGTTTGCACACTCCAATCCCTTCCCTTTACATTCTTGCAAGTTGCATGCTTTACTTTCCGCTGCTCATATACTCTTTGCATGCTTGCTTGTTATGTATTGTGATTGTTAAATTTGTGCCAAAACTCCACTTAAACTTAAAGAAGTTAAAAACTGTAACTTTTGGTACTTAGTGTCTAATCACCCCCCCTCTAGACACCTCTTCTCGATCCTTTCAATTAGTATCAGAGCTTTGGTCTCCCTTGCTTTGGTTTAAACACCATTGGAGGAAGATGGATGAGTCTACTTTGGGGAGTCTTAGACATAGAGTGCCTATACTTGATGGGGAGTATTTTCATGAGTGGAAAAATGAGATGCTTGTGATTTTCAATCAATATCATTTGAACAAGTACATTGCTAGCCCTTGTGCACCTCATGTTGATCCTATGCATCCTACCCTTGATGAGTCAATTGACATGATTCTCAATCTTAGAACTGTTGAACTTATCACTAGAGGCTTGCCTAGAAACTTGATTGGATGTTTGCCTACTCTTAAGTGTGCCCACACTATATGGAAATTTCTTGAGGAATGTTTTCCAAATTATTCCTTGAAAAATCTAGAAGAAATTCTCCATAAGTCTATTGCCTTGAGTAAGATGAATTCCAATGATCCTATGTTTGGTGATTGTCTATTCGAGCTCACAAACCTCATGCGTGCCAAAGGAGATGTTGGAATTATTAGTGATATTATTTCCGAAGCTATTAAAATTCATAAAGAACATCATTGTCAAACTCACTCTAACGAATCACCCTCTCTAGGAATTGATCCACCACATGATGATGTTGAACATGGATACTATGATGAGGATGATGATAGTGACCTTGATCTTGATGATGCAATGAGACACTTTGGTCTTATGGCAAATCTTCGGGGATATATGGCAGCAGGAAAGGAATGGGTTCTTGATAGTGGATGTACCGATCACATGACCGAAGATAAAGATATGTTTCGTGAGCTTGCTAAAAACGATGGTCCTTGAAAGTATGTCACTTTCGGTGACAACTCAAAGGGTAAGGTGGTTGGCCTCGGTAAGGTGGCCATATCACATGATAGCTCCATACAAAATGTCATGCTCGTTGAATCTCTTGGCTACAACTTACTTTCAGTATATAGACTTGCTGATTTCGGTTTCAATGTCCTATTTACTGAAGTAGATTGCCAAGTGTTTCATAGAGATAATCATAAAATGGTCTTTACTGGTATACGTAGAGGTGATCTATACATTGTCGATTTCACTAAAAAGGCTCAACCTAGAACTTGCTTCATCGCTAAATCCTCTAAAGGTTGGTTATGGCATAGACGATTAGGTCATGTTGGCATGCAAAACCTTGACAAGCTTATTAAAGGAAATCATATCCTTGGCATTAATGATGTCATATTTGATAAGGATAGACTTTGTAGTGCTTGTCAGGCAGGTAAACAGGTTGGAGGGAGGCATCCCATGAAGAACATCATGACCACAAGAAGGCCACTCGAGCTACTTCACATGGGTCTTTTTGGTCCCAACGCCTACAATAGTCTCGATGAAAATTCTTTTGGCCTAGTTATAGTTGATGATTTTTCAAGATTTACGTGGGTGTTCTTTCTAGATGATAAATCGCAGGTCCAAAAGATCTTCAAAAACTTTGCTAGGAAGGCCCAAAATCAATTTGAAGTGAAGATCAAGAAGGTTCGCAGCGACAACGAAACCGAGTTCAAGAACGCAAATGTGGACACCTTTCTTGACGAAGAAAAGATTTCACATGATTTCTCGGCTACGTACACACCTCAACAAAATGGAGTTGTTGAGAGGAAGAACCGGACGCTCATCGAAATGGCAAGAACGATGCTTGATGAGTACAAGACGCCGAAGCACTTTTGCTTGGAAGCGGTTGAGACATCTTGTCACGCAACAAATCGCTTGTATCTTCACAAGCTACTTGACAAGACGGCATACGAGCTCCTCACCGGTAACAAACCCCAAGTTGGATACTTTCGAGTATTTGGCTCAAAGTGCTACATTCTTGATAAGCATCGTTGTTCTAAATTTGCTCCTGAGTCTCATGAAGGTTTCCTACTTGGTTATGGCTCAAACTCTCGCACTTACCGTGTCTACAATAATTTCACCCGAAAGGTTGAAGAGACGGTAGATGTGAAGTTTGATGAATCTAACGGCTCATAAGTAGAGCAATTGCCAATTGAAGTAGGAGACAAAGACCCCTCGGAAGCAATCCAAGACTTGTCTATTGGCAAGATTCGTCCAACGGAGGTGAAGGAGAGTACCTCGTCCGTCCAAGTGGAAGCTTCTACCTCACGACAAGGTGAACCAAGAGTTGATACGGAAGCATCCACAAGTGGGACACACCAAGATGAAGAAAACGAGGAAGTGCACCAGGATGAACGCCAACAACCTCCTTCTCCACCACGATAAGAGAACGACAACGTCAACAACAAAGAAGGCCAAGAAGAAGGACAAGATGAAGAAGATGTTCAACCAAGATCCAAGCAAAAGCTTTCACGAGTTCGAGCAAGAATTGCTAAAGACCATCCCGTCAAGCAAATCTACAATGATATCCAAACCGAGAGAATGACTCGCTCTAAAACTCGTTTAGCTAACTTTTGTGAACACTATTCATTCATCTCTACAATTGAACCTATGAAGGTTGAAGAAGCTTTGGAAGATCCGGATTGGATAAACGCTATGCATGAAGAGCTACACAACTTTGAGAGAAATCAAGTTTGGACATTAGTTGAGAAGCCTGACAACAACCACAACATCATTGGTACCAAATGGGTGTTTCACAACAAGCAAGATGAAGATGGACAAGTAGTTCGCAACAAAGCACGTCTCATCGCCAAAGGCTACACATAAGTCAAATGTATGGACTATAGTGAGACATATGCTCCCGTTGCTAGACTTGAGTCCATTCGCATATTACTTGCCTATGCTAATCACCATGAAGTCACATTATATCAAATGGACATTAAAAGTGCTTTTCTAAATGGTGAAATAGAGGAGGAAGTCTATGTTAAACAACCTCCCGGCTTTGTCAATCCTAAGAAACCTAATCATGTTTACAAACTTCACAAAGCTCTTTATGGACTCAAACAAGCTCCTAGATCTTGGTATAAATGCTTGACCAAGTTTCTTATTGAAAAAGGCTTTGAAATTGGAAAAATAGATTCTACTCTTTTTACTAAAAGGTTAATGGAGAACTATTTGTGTGCCAAATTTATGTCGATGATATTATATTTGGATAAACTAACCCTCATTTTAGTGAAGAGTTTGGAAAGCTAATGTCAGAGAAGTTTGGGATGTCTATGATGAGTAAACTCAAATTCTTTCTTAGTTTGCAAATCAAGCAAACTAAGGAAGGTACCTTTGTCTCTCAAACGAAGTACACCAAGGACTTATTCAAGAAGTTCAATATGCAAGAATGCAAAGGTATGACTACACCCATGCCTACTAGTGGACATCTTGATTTGACCAAAGATGGTGAACCGATCGATCAAAAGGTTTATCGCTCTATGATTGGTTCATTGTTATATCTATGTGCTTCACGTCCCGATATTATGCTAAGTGTGTGCATGTGTGCACGATATCAAGCTGCTCCTAAAGAATGTCATCTTAAGGCCGTGAAAAGGATAGTGAGATACTTAATCCATACACCAAACTTTGGCATTTGGTATCCAAAGAGGGCCTCTTTCAATCTTGTTGGCTACTCCGACTCGGACTATGCCGGTGACAAGGTTGGTAGAAAGTCCACTTCGGGTACTTGTCAATTTCTTGGTAGATCTCTTGTGTCTTAGTCTTCCAAGAAACAAAACTTGGTATCCTTATCCACCGCCAAAGCGGAATACATTGCCGCTGGTTCATGTTGTGCTCAATTGCTTTGGATGACCCAAACTCTTAAAGATTATGGGATATATGTGAAACATGTTCCATTACTTTGTGACAATTAAAGTACTATCAAGATTGCTCACAATCTCGTGCAACATTCTCGAACTAAGCATATTTAAGTTCGTCATCATTTCATTCGAGATCATGTTGCCAAAGGGGACATTAATCTTAAGCATATTCGCACCGAAAAGCAATTAGCGGATATTTTCACTAAACCACTTGATGAGAAAGTGTTTTGCAGGTGAAGAGGTGAATTGAACATCATTGATGCTTCAAACTTGGAGTAGGAACTCCATTTTCGATACATGCAAGACATGAGTCGATGACTAACCCTTGATATTTATCTTATGATGATAATCTTATGTCTTGGATATATTTGCACCTTGCATGTTATCTAACCCTTGTAGGAACTTGGATGAATCTAAATCTATGAGATTGCAACTCATTCACATCTTGAGCGATCTCTACATCACCAAGTCTCTACACAATGGTGGTTGAAGACAAGGAAGCACGAAACCATTCAAACATATCCTTTGACAAATTCTATGTTGAGTTTCATGATTGTCACAAGTGCTCTTCCTTGCAAAAACTAACCCATGTAGGTAGATGAACTCAAATTCCAAGTGGTTCTCCCAACTCTTGATGAGCTACATCGACCTTGAGCAACCCACACAAGTTCAACTACATGATCACGATCAACACCACCACCCAAGGTATGTTATTCCATCTTAGAGAAGCTTTACTCCAAGTCATGAGTCAAAGCAACTCGACAAGATGTGAATACATCAAGATGCTTAAACGAAAAATGGTAACCCCATTTTGAGCTTAAACAATGACTATGACCTATCATCAAGTGATCTCACTTGACTCCTAAGTCAATATACTCTAACATAGGTGACTTTGTTGCTGACCAATTCTAGATGAAGTTCTCTCATGTCTCTTTTCTGTGCTGTTGCATTTGTCTCATGCATATTTGTTTCCCCTTTCAAAAAAATTCATCTAGATTTCTTTTCTTTTATATTTGTTCTGCATTCCCTGCATCCAATTCTTTGCAAATCTTTCAGATAATTCCTTGCAAATCCTTGTGAGATCTTACTTGTCTAGTGAGCTGAGGTGACAAGTGTTTTCTCTGGGATGAACTCGGTCCCACCGGTCTGATGCCTTCGGTCCAACCGAATCCTTTCGGTACAACCAAAACATACAACTCGGTGCCACCAATTTCACTACAGGAAAGGCAGCTTGCCACTTGTTTCTGCATTCTTTTTGATCCAGCTTCACTCAATGAATCTTGTCCTCGACCAGCATCACATTCAACTTACTGTTTTGTTGTATGACTCAAGGACCAAACCCATCATGAAAAAAAAATCCAGAAGAACCCTTCTTGGAAATTGATGTCAAAGGGGGAGAGAGAGATCACATCAAAGCTTAATCATATCTATAGAGGGAGAGAATACTCAAGGGGAGAAAGAGTAATCATCAAGGACCCCAGATGCTTGGTGTTCAAGAGGAGAGAAGTCACATGTCTTCAACAGGGGAAAGACATGTTCATATTTGCTTGTTTGCATTAGCTCTGTTTATTTTCTTTGAGCTCGATTTTGCTCGATTTTCTGCTCCTATCTTCTCCCAAAGATCCCATGCAAGATTCGGGGAGCAAGACATCTAAGGGAAGGAAGTCCTTGAATTCATTGCACATCTTTACCTTTGGGGACATGTCTATATCCAATGTGGTACTTAGTACTCACTCTCTACATGTCATCCAAGTCTTGGTACTCTTGTGGTTTCCTTCGTTTGCTCTGGTTAGTAGATGCATCTGTGTTATCTAACCTTGTTTACGCAGGTTCATACCATCCTAAGCCAACTCAAAACAACAAGGTAAGTATATGCATCACAGTCATGTGTATGAGAAATTCTTGCTGATGTACATACTGTTTGCAAGAAGGACTCCTGAGCATGAAGGTGCATTTCCCATATTCACATCTTTTGCTCTAATGCATATAGCCAAGATACATGTAACACATTGCTTACTCTGTCATGTTTATGCATTCACATGCTCCTATATTCCATATTCACATGATTGCATACATGTAGGGGGAGCCTATGCAAGTTACATGTCTTTCCAAAGCTTGACTTGCTATTCTCTATATCTTTATCTAAAGCTTTGACGTATCTTGTCATCAATTACCAAAAAGGGGGAGACTGAAAGCACAAGTGCTCCCTAGGTGGTTTTGGTAATTAATGTCAACATATCTCTTGTTGAACTAACACTTTTACCTAGTATGATTCAGATAAGTTCAACAATGAAGTGGCATGGACTAGAGGATGTGGAACCCCTTCAAGATGCTAAGGACAAAGGATTGGCTCAAGCTCAAAGAACAAGACTCTACATTTTCTATTTTAGTGATCCAAGATCACATAGAGTCTATAGGAAAAGCCAATACAATCAAGAGGGGATGAGGTGTTGCTTAATGGCTTTCTTGCTCAAAGTGCTTGGTGATATGCTCCAAAGCCCTCAACTACTTTCTCACATCCACATATGACCTAAACCAAAAGTCAAACTTGGCCCCACCAATTTTTTCTATTTGGCGCCACCGAGTTTAGATGTCATAGCCATTGCCACAAACCCTAGGCAAATCGGTCTCACCGATAGGGATCTTGGTCTCACCAAGATGGGATTGTAATCTCTCTGTTTCCCTTCATAATGTTTCGGTCCTACCGAGATGAGCGATCGGTCACACCGAGATTGCAATGTAAACTCTCTATTTCCCTTTTGTAACATTTGGGTCTCACCGAAATGAGCGAATCAGTCCCACCGAGTTTACCTAACCAACTCTCTGGTTGGCTTATTACCAAAATCGGTGTCACCAAGTTTGTGTAATCGGTCTCACCGAGATTACGTTATGCCCTAACCCTAACCATATCGGTCCTACTGAGTTGCATGTTGGTCCCACCAAAAATCCTAACGGTCACTAGATTTGCTGAATCGGTCCGACCGAGTTTATCAATTTGGTCCCACCGAGATTGGCAAGTTGTGTGTAACGGTTAGATTTTGTGTCAAGGCTATATATACCCCTCCACCTCCTCTTCATTCGTGGAGAGAGCCATCAGAACGAACCTACACTTCCAACTTACATTTTCTGAGAGAGAACCACCTACACTTGTGTTGAGGCCAAGATATTCCATTCCTACCATATGAATCTTTATCTCTAGCCTTCCCCAAGTTGCTTTCCACTCAAATCTTCTTTTCACCAAATCCAAATCCTGTGAGCGAGAGTTGAGTGTTGGGGAGACTATCATTTGAAGCACAAACGTAAGGAGTTCATCATCAACACACCATTTGTTACTTCTTGGAGAGTGGTGTCTCCTAGATTGGCTAGGTGTCACTTGGGAGCCTCCGACAAGATTGTGGAGTTGAACCAAGGAGTTTGTACGGGCAAGGAGATCGCCTAATTCGTGAAGATCTACCGCTAGTGAGGCAAGTCCTTCGTGGGCGACGGCCATGGTGGGATAGACAAGGTTGCTTCTTAGTGGACCCTTCATGGGTGGAGCCCTCCGTGGACTTGCGTATCCGTTACCCTTCATGGGTTGAAGTCTCCATCAACGTGGATGTACGATAGCACCACCTATCGGAACCACAACAAAAACATCCGTGTCTCGAATTGCGTTTGCACACTCCAATCCCATCCCTTTACATTCTTGCAAGTTGCATGCTTTACTTTCCACTGCTCATATACTTTTTGCATGCTTGCATGTTATGTATTGTGATTGTTAAATTTGTGCCAAAACTCCACTTAAACTTAAAGAAGTTAAAAACTGCAAATTTTGGTACTTAGTGTCTAATCACCCCCCCTCTAGACACCTCTTCTCGGTCCTTTCATCTACCTCGAGATCGTATAAGTATTTTCTAAGCTCTAAACCTTGCTAAGGTGAATGTGTCTGCCTCTATGGATTGAACCCCATGGCTTATATAAACACCGGAGGTATCTAGGATTTACACATGGTCAGTTACAACATAAAGATAAACATGTCAACCATTCAAATATGCTTGATGTGTACGCCAATAGGAGATCTTTATGTTGATTACGCCGAGGGTTAGAGCTAGCATGGCCCATGTCATCAATCTATGGTGGGTCCTCGTCCCGACGCAGTATCGGCGGGACGACGTGGCAAGTACCCTAATCCAGAACACCAACATTAGCCCCCGAACTAGGCTTCAAGCCGAGGACATTAGAAGTCTTTGCGATGTCCTCACAAGCTTGGGTCTTGGCTTCATAGGCAAGTTCTATCCACCACGTCAGCTCGTGGTTCTGAGGTCACTCTCGGCTCCGAGGTCTTCTTGGCTCTCCTTAAACCCCATAGGATTCACTGGCTGGCGGCGGGAAGGGCCTGGCCGGCGAGGTGGGTCCAGCGGTGGCGTGAAAACCCTAGCCATTGTTGTGCCTGGACTCCTTTCCCCCGATGCGACCAGGGGTCGAGCAGTCCGCTCGCTCATTTTCTCTGGTCCAGCGTCTGGATGGGCAGTGGCATTCTGGGTGTAATTTCTTGATGGGATAGGGGTACTCTTCTATTTTGAAATGTTTTTTTGGTGGGACTTGCCAAAATCTCTAGATTTTGGGAAAATCAAGCTTTTTGGGAGCTTTTGGATTGCACTAGAATTCTAGTGAATCCTCTCCAGATTTTGGAAGTTAAGTCCAATTCTTTTGGCTTCGAATTTTCCAGACTGAAATTCTCCACAATCTTCTCAAAAGAGCTGGGCCTTAGTCTGGCAGGGATGAGGTAGTGCTCCAACTTAGCCACAAAAAGGCTTGCCATGAAAGGCTTGACCAAGTCAAATCCTGACAGCCCTTCTGGCCAAGAGTTGAAGCGTCACCTCCTGTGGCAGGGTCAAACCATTTAATCTACTGTCTTTATGAGGAACACCATGACCCAAGGCCATTTTTATTGGCACGTCCTATCAACGAGGGGGTGTGCTTCCGGTCTTCTAGCGATACCATCAAGACACGCTTGATCTACACACATTGACCGCGTGGTGCGTCGGGAAGCTGCGATTTGTTCCCTGTAGTAGGGCAACCTCTGGCCTTTGATTACCCTATAAGAAGGCGGGAGGAGCCAACAAACCTATCTCATATGCATCCTTACCCCTTGGCTCTGGCACACAAAACTTCTCACTAGCACCAATGTCTTGAGATCCATCTCTTTTTCTTTCTCCTCAGCTCAGATGGATAGCACGAAGGAGATATTCAAGGTCCAAACCCACGGCTAAGGAGGGCGGGGGAAGCGCTCCAGCATCACCGCCGGTACCATCGCCGAACTCAAAGCCGCTGGGTACCTTTTCCCATGGCCTAGTGATGTTCTCTTGTAGAAGAGGGCGAAAGCAACTCGGCATCTGCCATCCCTGCCCCTCGCGAAGAAGAGCGGGTGATTTTAATTTGGCATCTTATCTGTGGTCTAGGTTTTCCCCTTCATCCCTTCGCTCGGGGCCTCCTTTTCTATTATGGGATTGATTTTCATCATCTGGCTCCAAACTCTATTCTCCACATTGCTTCTTTCATAATCTTTTGTAAAGCTTTCCTCCACATTGAGCCCCATTTTGGCATGTGGCTGAAGGTGTTACGAGTTAGGTCGTGCCCGGTTGGTCATGAACTTGCGGAGTGCTGAGGGGCTATGATTAGCCGTCTCACAGATGCAATTTGGCCTGAGGGCTCCTTGGCTGAAATGGCGGAGACTTGGCAAGAAGAGTGGTTTTACATGGCGGATCCCTCCATCGGTGGCCACGAAGGGTATCCCTGTTTTTCGGCAAATCCACCGAGGAGGCTAACCTCCTTGATGACCGAGAACTTTGCCTGGGGGCGAAGGAGGTCCAAGTGCTTTAACGCAAGCTCAAGGCTGTGGTCGACAAGGGCATTAGTCTGGTGGACGTAGTCCATGTGATGCTCCATCGTCAGATCCTCCTACTCCAAGTCTGAGCACTACCAATGTGGGAATTCAAGCACAAGGATGATGTGGTGGTGAAGGATTTCTTCCGTGGAGAGGACCTTAGTGGGATGTGGGATCTCTTGCTTGAAACCGACAAGAACTTCTTCCCCTCCCGGGCCGAGGACATTGGCTTCTGCCGAGCCATTCAAGTAGCCGATGTAGTGTTGTTTTAATAGCGTTTGTCCTTTTTGAAACCGCAATTTTTTATTGTACAACAGTTGACCGCAAGTTAATGTAGGTTTGGCGCATTCGGGATGAGAAAATGAAGTCACCAGCCCCGCTACCCAGGCATCCTAGGACTCCTGAACTTGAGAGGCTTCTAGCCGAGGTTCCGGCAGGGGGGAGAGGAAGTTCAAGACAAAGAACATGTCCATCCAAGAGGACACTCCCGACAACATGCAGACCAAGTAAGGGAAGAACGGGGAGAAGAACCTACCTTTCCAGGGAGATACCTTGGCCGCAACATTGGTAGGTCATCAGACTTCTTCCTCTTAGCCGAGTTCCCTTATCCGGAAGGGGAGGAAGAACAATACGAAGAACCCGTCCTCCCAAGGAAGCACCTCGGACACAGCCTCGGAGAGTCACCAAAGCTCTTCGGGTGATATCAAATGGAGGGGCCGAGGTGGCGGGAGAAAGTCAAGTTCTTCGGAGCACTGGAGCACACCGGTGTCTGAAGAAGCCGAAGGTCTTGACCCTCCTTGGCAATATAAGCGCTTAAGGAAGGCACATGCTGATACGTCCATTTTGCATCATGTTTTCCTACTGTTATTTGGGTCATTATTTCTCTTTATGTTGTTACTCTAATGCCTTTTCTCTCTTAAATTGCATGATTTACATGAAGAGCGTAATTGCCGGTAGCTGGATTCTCGACCTAAAAAAAGTACAGTAGAGATAGATATTCTCCAAAGCTCCAAAAAACCTGAAAATTTATGGGGGCTCCAGCCTTGGCTGGCAGCGGCAGCAGTAGTCAACAGCGGCAACAGTGCTAGCAAGAAGTAGCAAGTGTAGGTGTGCGTGATGATACCTCATATCCGCGTCAGTATTTTCCCTGAAGAGGAACGGATGATGCAGCACAACTTTGCTAGGTATTTCCCTTAGTTATGAAACCAAGGTTATTGAACCAGTAGGAGAACCAAGCAACACTATGTAAACGGTACCTGCACACAAAGACCAAATACTTGCAACCCGACGCGTAAGAGGGGTTGTCAATCCCTCCCATGTAAAAGATTGGTAAATAGGTAGATTGGTAGATGCAAATAGAATAACGACAAATAAATTCAGCGAGGTATTTTTGGGGTTTTGATAATATAGATCTTAAAATAAAAGATTCAAATAAAGAAAAAAGCAAATAGCAATATAGATCTGAAAATATATGATGGGAAAATAGACTAGGGGCCGTAGATTTCACTAGTGGCTTCTATCAAGAAAAAAAGCATACGGTGGGTAAACAAATAACTGTTGGGAAATTGATAGAACATCGAATAATTATGACGATATCCCGGCAATGATTATTATATAGGCATCACATCCAAGATTAGTAGAACGACTCCTGCCTGCATCTACTACTATTACTCCACACATCGACCGCTATCGAGCATGCATCTAGTGTATTAAGTTAATGGAGAAATGGAGTAATGCAATAAGAACAATGATATGATGTAGACGAGATCTATTCATGTAGGAATAGCCCCCATCTTGTTATCCTTAATAGCAATGATACATGCGTGTCTTGCTGCCCCTTCTGTCACTGGGAAAGAACACCGCGCGATCGAACCCATCACAAAGCACCTCTTCCCATGTAATGAAAAATCGATCTAGTCGGCCTAACTAAACCAAAGATTCAAAGAAGAAATACGAGGCTATATGTAATCATGCATATAAGATATCAAAGAAAACTCAAATAAATTTCATGGATATAGATCTGATCATAAGCTCAAAGTTCATCGGATCCCAACAAACACACCGCAAAAAAGAGTTACATCAAATAGATCTCCAAGAGACCAGTGTATTGAGAATCAAAAGAGAGAAGAAGCCATCTAGCTACTGCCTACGTACTCATAGGTCTACAATGAACTACTAACACAGCATCGTAGAGGCACCAATGAGGATGATGAACCCCCTCCATGATGGTGTCTAGATTGGATCTCGTGGTTCTAGAACTTGCGGTGGCTGGAATTGTGTTTCTTCGACTCCCCTAGGGTTTCTAGATTTTTGGGGTATTTATAGAGCAAATAGGCGGTGCGAGAGGCCACCGAGGTGGGCACAACCCACCAGGGCATGCATGGGCCCCCAGACACGCCCAGGTGGGTTGTGCCCACATCGGGGCACCCCTCTGGTACTTCTTTGGCCCAAGGTGTGTCTTCTGGTCCATAAAAATTCTCCAAAGAGTGTCGCTACATTTAGACTCCGCTTGGTACTGATATTCTACGAAGAGAAAAACATGCAAAAAAAACAGCAACTGGCACTAGGCACTATGTCAATAGGTTAGTCCCAAAAAATGATATAAAGTTGCTATAGAATGATTGTAAAACATCCAAGAATGATAATATAACAGCATGGAACAATCAAAAATTATAGATATATTGGAGATGTATCAGCATCCCCAAGCTTAATTTCTGCTCGCCCTCAAGTAGGTAAATGATAAAAACAGAATTTTTTATGTGGAATGCTGCCTAACATGTTCATCACATATTCTTTTCTTTTGTAGCATGGACATATGGACTTTTATATGGTTCAAAGCAATAGTCTAGTTTTGACATCCTCTGCTTTAATAGGTGGTAAATTTTTAACATCTTCTGCTTTAATACCTTTTTAATTCAAGGATTTCTTTGCCTCTTGCATATCTTCAGGACTGAGGTATAAAATACCCCTCTTCTTAGGAGTGGGTTTAGGTGGTGTTTCGGGAGGAGTCCAATCATCATAATTTTTCAATATGTTATTCAATAATTCTCCAGCTTGCCCAATAGTTCGTTCCCTGAAAACACAACCAGCACAACTATCTAGGAAATCCCTAGAAGCATTGGTTAGTCCATTATAGAAGATATCAAGTATTTCATTTTTCTTAAGAGGATGATCAGGAAAAGCATTAAGCAATTGGAGAAGCCTGCCCCAAGCTTGTGGGAGACTCTTCTTCAATTTGCATAAAGTTAAATATTTCCTGCAAGGCAGCTTGTTTCTTATGAGCAGGGAAATATTTTTCAAAGAGGTAATAAATCATATCCTGGGGACTACGCACACAACCAGGAGCAAGAGTATTGTGGCAAGCTTTAGCATCACCCTTTAATGAGAACGGAAATAACTTGAGAATATAATAATAGCAAATCCTCTCATCATAAGCAAAAAGGGTGGCTATATCATTCAACTTAGTAAGATGTGCCACAACAGTTTCAGTTTCATAACCATGGAAAGGATCAAATTCAACCAAAGTAATTAACTCTGGGTCGACAGAGAATTCATAATCCTTATCATCAATAAACATAGGTGAAGTAGCAAACTTAGGATCACATTTCATTTTAGCATTCAAAGATCTTTCTTTATACTTGCCTAATAATATTTCTAGATCATCTATCCTTACAAGCAAGAATATCTCTAGTTGCCTCCTCACTCATAGCATAACCTTCCGGTACTTTTAGCAATTCATATCTAGGAGGGCTAGTTCTAGTAGATGTTTCAAGATTTTCAGTTTCAAGCTCATCATCAGTTTCAACAATATCATGATGTCTTACTCTAGCAATTTATTCATCAAGAAATTCACCTAGTGGCACATCATCATCAAGCAAGGTACTAGCATCATCATGAGTAGCATTCATAGCAGAAGTAGCATCATCAACAACTTGCAACATATCATAATTAGTAGCATGTGGTGTTGCAAGTTTACTTATAACAGAAGGTGAATCTAAAGCGGAACTGGATGGCAATTTCTTACCTCCCCTCATCTTAGAGGGAAAAATCTTAGTCTTAGCATCCTTCTGATTTTTCATAGTGATAATATGATAATAATTCCAAGTGACTCAACAAATATAGCTATGCTCCCTGGCAACAGCGCCAGAAAAAGGTCTTGATAACCCACAAGTATATGGGATCGCAAAAGTTTTCGATGGTAGAGTATTCAACCCAAATTTATAGATCAACACAAGGGGAGCCAAAGAATATTTGCAAGTATTAGCAGCTGAGTTGTCAATTCAACCACACCTGGAGATTAATTATTTGCAGCAAAGTGATCAGTAGCACAGTAGTATGATAGTTCTAATAGTAATGGTAACAACAATAGTAATGGTAACAGTGATAGCAATGGTTTTGTAGCAGTAACGATAGTAGTAGTAGTAGTAGTAGTAGTAGTAGTAGTAGTAGTAACTTAGCAATGCATTGGATCGGCGATTCATTGGATGGTATTTATCATGAGACAGTCATAACCTAGGGTGATACGGCACTAGCTCCAGTTCATTAATATAATGTAGGCATGTATTCTGTAAATAATCATACGTGTTTATGGAAAAAAACTTGCATGACATCTTTTGTCCTACCCTCCCGTGGCAGCGGGGTCCTATTGGAAACAACGGGATATTAAGGCCTCCTTTTAATAGAGAACCAGAACAAAGGATTAACACACGATGAATACATGAACTCCTCGAACTACGGTCATCACCGGGAGTGGTCCCGACTATTGTCACCCCGGGGTTGCCGGATCATAACACGTAGTAGGTGACTATAACTTGCAAGATTGGATCTAGAACATGGATCTAATGGTAATAACATAAATGGTTCAGATATGAAATCATGGCATTCGGGCCCAAAGTGATAAGCATTAAGCATGGCAAAGTCATAGCAACATCAATCTCAGACCATAATGGATACTAGGGATCAGGCCCTAACAAAACTAACTCGATTACATGATGGATCTCATCCAACTCCTCACCGACCAACGAGCCTACGAAGAAATTACTCACTCCCAGTGGGGAGCATCATGAAATTGGCGATGGAGAAGGGTTGGTGATGACGAAGATCGAAGATCCCCCTCTCCAGAGCCCCAAACGGACTCCAGATCTGGCCTCCCGATGAAGAACAGGAGACAGCGGTGGCTTCATCTCGTGAAACGCGATAATTCTTTCTCCCTGATTTTTTCCTAGAAATATAGGATTTTATAGCGTTGGTTTTAGGGTCTGCGGAGCCACCAGGTGGGGACAACCCACCTCGGCGTGCCTGGAGGGGGTGGCACACCCTGGTGGGTTATGCCCACCCAGGTGCCCCCCTCTGATGGTTCTTGGCTCCAGATATTCTCTTTTATTGTATAAAAAATCGTCGCAAAGTTTCGTTCCATTCTAAGAACTTTAATTTCTGCACAAAAACAACACCATGGTAGTTCTGCTAAAAACAATGTCAGTCCGGGTTAGTTTCATTCAAATCATGCAAATTAGAGTCCAAAACAAGAGGAAAAGCGTTAGGAAAAGTAGATACAACGGAGACGTATCACTCGACACCTTGATCTCCATCATTGCGTCGTGGTCGTCTCGCCAACTATTTCTTCTACAACTATTGCTAACGCATAGCGATAAAGTAAAGCAATTACATGGCGTTTGCATTTCATACAATAAAGAGACAACCATAAGGCTCCTTCTAGTTGCCAATAACTTACAAAACATGATCATCTCATACAATAACGTATATCACATCATGTCTTGACCATATCACATCACAACATTCCCTGCAAAAACAAGTTAGACACCCTCTACTTTGTTGTTGATAGTTTTACGTGGCTGCTACGGGCTTCTAGCAAGAACCGTTCTTACCTACGGCATAAAAACCACAACGGTGATTTATCTAGTTTGTTGTTTTAACCTTCAACAATGACCGGCCGCAGTCAAATTCGATTCAACTAAAGTAGGAGAAACAGACATCCACCAGCCACCTTTATGCAAAACTAGTTTCATGTCTCTCGGTGGAACCGGTCTCATGAACGTGGTCATGTAAGGTTGGTCCAGGACGCTTCATCCAACAATACCGCCGAATCAAAATAAGACATTGGTGGTAAGCATTATGATGATCACCGTCCACAACTCTTTGTGTTGTACTCGTGCATACAATCTACGTATAGACCTGGCTCATGATGCCACTGTTGGGGAACATAGCATGCAATTTCAAAAATTTCCTACGCTCAGCAAGATCTATCTAGGATATGTATAGCAACGAGGGGAGTGTGTCTACGTACCCTCATAGACCATAAGCGGAAGCGTTTCACAACGCGGTTGATGTAGTCGAACTTTCTTCGTGATCCACCGATCAAGTACCGAACGTACGGCACCTCCGAGTTCTTCACACATTCAGCTCGGTGACGTCCCTCGCCTTCTTGATCCAGCAAGATGTCTAAGTAGTAGACGAGTTCCGTCAGCACAACGGCATGGTGACGGTGACGGTGAAGTGATCTCCGCAGGGCTTTGCCTAAGCACTACGAAATTATGACCAGAGGCGTAAAGTGTGGTGGGGGGCGCCACACATGGCTAAGATAATGTCTCAGGTGTGCTAGGCGCCTCCCCTCCCATATATATATAGGTGGAGGAGGAGGGAGCAGCCAGGGGGCGCCCCAAGTAGGATCTGAATCCTACTTGGGGTTTCCCCAAGTGGCGCCCCCTGCCTTTTTTCACCGGAGAAGAAAGGGAAGGGGGGAGAGAGAAGGAAGGGGGGCCGAACCCCCTTTCTTCCTTCTCCCACTCGGCCTCCTGCCATAGGGGGGCGCTTCACCCCTTGTGGGCTGGTGTGCTCCCCTCTCATGGCCCATGTGGCCCTTATATTCCCCCGAGGGGTTCCGATAACCCCTACGGTACTCCGATAAATACCGGATACACTCCGGAACACTTCCGGTGTCCGAATACCATTGACCTATATATCAATCTTTACCTCTCAATCATTTCGAGACTCCTCGTCATGTCCGTGATCATATCCGGGACTCTGAACAACATTCGGTCACCAAATCATACAACTCATATAACACTATATCGTCAATGAACGTTAAGCGTGCTGACCCTACGGGTTCGAGAACTATGTAGACATGACTGAAACACCTCTCTGGTCAATAACCAATAACAGAACCTGGATGCTCATATTGGCTCCCACATATTCTACGAAGATCTTTATCGGTCGAACCGTTATGAAAACATATGTTATTCCCTTTCTCCATCGGTATGTTACTTGCCCGAGATTCGATCGTCGGTATCTTCATACCTGGTTCAATCTCGTTACCGGAAAGTCTCTTTACTATTTCCGTCATACATCATCCCTCAACTAACTCATTAGTCACTTTGCTTGCAAGGCTTCTTATGATGTGTATTACCGAGAGGGCCCAGAGATACCTCTCCGATACTCGGAGTGACAAATCCTAATCTTGATCTATGCCAACCCAACAAACACCTTCAGAAATACCTATAGAGCATCTTTATGATCACCCAATTACGTTGTGACGTTTGATAGCACACAAGGTATTCTCCAGTATTCGGGAGTTGCATAATCTCATAGTCGAAGGAATATGTATTTGACATGAAGAAATCAATAGCAATAAAACTGAACGAGCATAATGCTAAGCTAATGGATGGGTCTTGTCCATCACATCATTCTCCTAATGATGTGATCCCGTTCATCAAATGACAACACATGTCTATGGTTAGGAAACTTAACCATCTTTGATTAACGAGCTAGTCTGGTAGAGGCTTACTAGGGACATGGTGTTTTGTCTATGTATCCACACATTTATCAAGTTTCCGGTTAATACAATTCTAGCATGAATAATAAACATTTATCATGAAATAAGGAAATATAAAATAACAACTTTATTATTGCCTCTAGGGCATATTTCCTTCAGTTTCTTCATGCGCTTTAGACCAATATGACCTAAACGGCAGTGTCACAAGTATGTTGCACTATCATTGTCAACTTTGAATTTTTTGGCATCAATATTATGAATATGTGTATCACTACGATTGAGATTCAGCAAGAATAGACCATTCACAAAGGGTGCATGACCATAAAATATGTTACTCATAAAAATAGAACAACCACTATTCTCTGACTTAAATGAATAACCGTCTCGCAATAAACAAGATCCAGATATAATGTTCATGCTCAATGCTAGCACCAAATTACGATTATTGAGGTCTAAAACTAATCATGAAGGTAGATGTAGAGGTAGCATGCCGACAGCGATCACATCAACCTTGGAACCATTTCCGACGCGCATCGTCATCTAGTCCTTAGCCAATCTTTATTTATTCCGCAGCTCCTGTTTCGAGTTCCAAATATGAGCAACCGAACTAGTATCAAATACTCAGGCCCTACTACGAGCATTAGAAAGGAACACATTAATAACATGTATATCAAATATACCTTTGTTCACTTTACCATCCTTCTTATCCGCCAAATACTTGGGGCAGTTCCGCTTCCAGTGACCATTTCCTTTGCAGTAGAAGCACTCAGTTTCAGGCTTGGGTCCAGCTTTGGGCTTCTTCACGGGAGCGGCAACTTGCTTTCCGTTCTTCTTGAAGTTCCATTTCTTTCCCTTATCCTTTTTCTTAAACTGGTGGTCTTGTTAACCATCGACATTTGATGTCCTTTCTTGATTTCTACCTCCGCGGCCTTAAGCATCGCGAAGATCTCGGGAATTGTTTTCTCCATCCCTTGCATATTATAGTTCACCACGAAGCCTTTGTAGCTTGGTGGCAGTGACTGAAGAACCCTATCAATAACACTTTCAGCTGGAAGATCAATTCCCAACTGAGTCAAGTGGTTGTGGTACCCAGACATTCTGAGTGTGTGTTCACTGACAGAACTGTTCTCCTCCATCTTACAGCTAAAGAACTTGTTGGAGACGTCATATCTCTCAACCCGGGTATTTGCTTGAAATATTAACTTCAGCTCTTGGAACATCTCATATGCTCCATGGCGTTCAAAATGCTTTTGAAGTCCCAGTTCCATGCCGTAAAGCATGGCACACTGGACTATCGAGTAGTCATCAGATCGAGCCTGCCAAACATTCATAATATCTGCATCAGCTCCTGCAGCAGGTCTGTCACCTAGCGGTGCATCAAGAACATAATTCTTCTGTGTAGCAATGAGGATAATCCTCAAGTTACAAACCCAGTTCATGTAGTTGCTACCATCATCTTTCAACTTAGCTTTCTCTAGGAACACATTAAAAATTCAAGGGAACGGTAGCACGTGCCATTGATCTACAACATAGATTTGCAAAAACTATTAGGACTAAACTCATGATAAATTTTAGTTCAATAATCAAATTACTAATGAACTCCCACTTAAATCAACATGCCTCAAGTTGTCTAAGTGATACATGATCCAAATCAACTAACCCATGTCCGATCTCACGCGAGATGGGGTAGTCTTCAACGGTGAACATCTCCATGATGATCATATCTACTATATGACTCACTTTCGACCTTTCGGTCTCTAGTGTTCCGAGACCATGTCTGTACATGCTAGGCTCGTAAGTTTAACCCAAGTATTCTTCATGTGCAAAACTGGCTTACACCCGTTGTATGTGAACGTAGAATCTATCACACCCGATCGTCACGAGGTGCTTCGAAACGACAAATTTTGGAAACGGTGCATACTCGGGGAGAACACTTTTATCTTGAAATTAAGTAAGGGATCATCTTATAATGCTACCGTCGTTTCTAAGCAAAATAAGATGCATAAAGGATAAAGATCACATGCCATGAAAATATGTGACATGATATGGTCATCATCATCTTGTGCTTTTGATCTCCATCTCCAAAGCATCGGCATGATCTCCATCGTCACCGACACGACACCTTGATCTCCATCGTCGTGTCGGGGTCATCTCACCAACTATTGCTTCTACAACTATTGCTAACGCACATCGATAAAGTAAAGCAATTACATGGCGCTTAGTGATTGACACGCAGGTTATACAATAATTAAAGACAACCCTAAGGCTCCTGCCAGTTGTCGTACTCATCGACATGCAAGTCGTGAACTTATTACAAAACATGATCATCTCATACATCAACATATATCACATCACATCTTGACCATATCACATCACAACATGCCCTACAAAAAACAAGTTAGACGTCCTCTACTTTGTTCTTGCAAGTTTTACGTGGCTGCTACAGGCAACTAGCAAGAACTGTTCTTACCTATGCAAAACCACAATGGTGAGTATCAAGTTTCTATTTAACCTTCAGCAAGGACCGCCGTAGTCAAATATAATTCAACTGAAGTAGGAGAAACAGACACCCGCCAGCCACCTTTATGCAAAACAAGTTGCATTTCAATCAATGGAACCGGTCTCATGTACGTGGACATGTAAGGTTGGTCCGAGCCGCTTCATCCCACAATACCACCGAATCAAAATAAGACATTGGTGGTATGAACATCACCGCCCACAGCTCCTTGGTGTTCTACTCGTGCATATCATCTACACATAGACCTTGCTCATGATGCCACTGTTAGGAAACGTTGCATGGAAAACAAAAAAAATTCTACGCACACGCAAGATTTATCCATGGAGATGCATAGCTACGAGAGGGAGAGAACATCTACATACACTTGTAGATCGCTAAGCGAAAGCGTTTATCAACGCGGTTGATGTAGTCATACACCTTCACACAATCTGTACCAATCAAGCACCGAACGCACGGCACCTCCGCGTTCAGCACACGTTCAGCTCGATGACGTCCTCGCCTTCTCAATCCAGCAAGAGAGGCGAAGTAGTAGATGAGTTCCGGCAGCACGACGGCATGGTGATGGCGGTGGTGAAACTATTCCGCAAGGCTTTTCCCAGCACAACAGGCGTGGACGGAGGAGGAACTAGAACTAGAGGGGGAGGGGACACCGCACACGGCTTGGGGATTCGTGTGTGTGGTGCCCCCTCCCCTCCTCGCATATATATATAGGTGGAGGGAGAGGGGAGGCTGCCTAGGCGTGACCCTAAGGGGGCCGGCGGCCGCCCTGGGTGAAGGAAATATGCCCTAGAGGCAATAATGAAGTTATTATTTATTTCCTCATATCATGATAAATGTTTATTATTCATGCTAGAATTGTATTAACCGGAAACATAATACATGTGTGAATACATAGACAAACACAACGTCACTAGTATGCCTCTACTTGACTAGCTTATTGATCAAAGATGGTTATGTTTCCTAACCATAGACATGTGTTGTCATTTGATTAATGGGATCACATCATTAGGAGAATGATGTGATTGACATGACCCATTCCTTTAGCCTAGCCCTTGATCGTTTAGTATATTGCTATTGCTTTCTTCATGACTTATACATGTTCCTGTAACTATGAGATTATGCAACTCACGTTTACCGGAGGAACACTTTGGGTACTACCAAATGTCACAACGTGAATCGGGTGATTATAAAGGAGTACTACAGTGTCTCCAAAGGTACATGTTGGGTTGGCGATTTCGAGATTAGGTTTTGTCACTCCGATTGTCGGAGAGGTATCTATGGGCCCTCTCGGTAATGCACATCACTATAAGCCTTGCAAGCAATGTAGCTAATGAGTTAGTTACGAATGATGCATTACATAACGAGTAAAGAGACTTGCCGAACGAGACTGAACTAGGTATTGGATACCGACGATCGAATCTCGGGCAATTAACATACCGATGACAAAGGGAACAACGTATGTTGTTATGCGGTTTGACCGATAAAGATCTTCGTAGAATATGTAGGAACCAATATGGGTATCCAGGTTCCGCTATTGGTTATTGACCGAGAATAGTTCTAGGTCATGTCTACATGTTCTCGAACCCGTAGGGTCCGCACGCTTAACGTTACGATGATAGTTTTATTATGAGTTTATAAGTTTTGATGTACCGAAGTTTGTTCGGAGTCCCGGATGTGATCACGGACATGACGAGGAGTCTCAAAATGGTCGAGACATAAAGATTGATATATTGGAAGCCTATGTTTGGACATCCGAATAGTTTCGGGTGAAATCGGGATTTTACCGGAACACCGGGGGGTTACCGGAACCCTCCCGGGGGTTAATGGGCCTTAGTGGGCCATGAAGGAGAAGAGGAGGGCACGCCAGGGCAGGCCGCGCGCCCCCTCCCCCCTAGTCCGAATAGGACAAGGAAGGGGGGGCGCCCCCTTTCCTCTTTCCCTCCCCCCAAGTCCTAATCCAACTAGGAAAGGGGCGCGCGCCTCCTCCTAGGGCCGGCCGCACCCCCCTTGCTCCTTTATATACGGGGGCAGGGGGCACCCTAGAACACACAAGTTGATCTACGGATCGTTCCTTAGCCGTGTGCGGTGCCCCCCTCCACCATATTCCACCTCGGTCATATCGTCGCGGAGTTTAGTCGAAGCCCTGTGCCGGTAGAACATCATCATCATCACCACGCCATCGTGCTAACGGAACTCATCCCCGACACTTTGCTGGATCGGAGCCTGGGGAACGTCATCGAGCTGAACGTGTGCTGAACACGGAGGTGCCGTACGTTCGGTGCTTAGATCGATCGGATCATGAAGACGTACGACTACATCAACCGCGTTGTCATAACGCTTCCGCTTACGGTCTACGAGGGTACGTGGACAATACTCTCCCCTCTCGTTGCTATGCCATCACCATGATCTTGCATGTGCGTAGGAATTTTTTTGAAATTACTACGTTCCCCAACACTGGCATCCGAGCCAGGTTTTATGCGTAGATGTCATATGCACGAGTAGAACACAAGTGAGTCGTGGGTGATACAAGTCATACTGCTTACCAGCATGTCATACTTTGGCTCAGCGGTATTGTGAGATGAAGCGGCCCGGACCGACATTACGCGTACGCTTATGCGAGACTGGTTTCACCGCTACGAGCACTCGTGCTTAAAGGTGGCTGGCGGGTGTCTGCTCTCTCACTTTAGCTGAATCGAGTGTGGCTACACCCGGTCCTTGCGAAGGTTAAAACAGCACTAACTTGACGAACTATCGCTGTGGTTTTGATGCGTAGGTAAGAACGGTTCTTGCTAAGCCCGTAGCAGCCACGTAAAACTTGCAACAACAAAGTAGAGGACGCCTAACTTGTTTTTGCAGGCATGTTGTGATGTGATATGGTCAAGACGTGATGCTATATTTTATTGTATGAGATGATCATGTTTTGTAACCGGTTATCGGCAACTCGTAGGAGCCATATGGTTGTCGCTTATTGTATGAAATGCAAACGCCTGTAATTGCTTTACTTTATCACTAAGCGGTAGCAATAGTCGTAGAAGCAATAGATGTCGTAAACGACAACGATGCTATGATGGAGATCAAGGTGTCGCGCCGGTGACGATGGTGATCACGACGGTGCTTCGGAGATGGAGATCACAAGCACAAGATGATGATGGCCATATCATATCACTTATATTGATTGCATGTGATGTTTATCCCTTATGCCTCTTATCTTGCTTTGATTGACGGTAGCATTTTAAGATGATCTCTCACTAAAAATTACCAAGAAGTGTTCTCCCTGAGTATGCACCGTTGCCAAAGTTCGTCGTGCCCAGACACCACGTGATGGTCGGGTGTGATAAGCTCTACGTCCATCTACATCGGGTGCAAGCCAGTTTTGCACACGCAGAATACTCAGGTTAAATTTGACGAGCCTAGCATATGCAGATATGGCCTCGGAACAACGGAGACCGAAAGGTCGAGCGTGAATCATATAGTAGATATGATCAACATAGTGATGTTCACCATTGAAAACTACTCCATCTCACATGATGATCGGTTATGGTTTAGTTGATTTGGATCACGTGATCACTTAGATGACTAGAGAGATGTCTGTCTAAGTGGGAGTTCTTAAGTAATATGATTAATTGAACTTAAATTTATCATGAACTTAGTACCTGATAGTATTTTGCTTGTCTATGTTTGTTGTAGATAGATGGCTCGTGTTGTTGTTCCGTTGAATTTTAATGCGTTCCTTGAGAAAGCAAAGTTGAAAGATGATGGTAGCAATTACACGGACTGGGTCCAGAATTCGAGGATTATCCTCATTGCTGCACGTAAGAATTACGCCCCGAAGCACCACGGGTGCCGTGCCTGCTGCTGATGCAACCGACGATGTTAAGAACGTCTCGCGAGCAAAGCCGATGACTACTCGATAGTTCAGCAGCCACGCTTACGGCTTAGAACCAGGTCTTCAACGACGTTTTGAACGTCATGGAGCATATGAGATGTTCCAGAGTTGAAGTTAATATTTCAAGCAAATGCCCGGATTGAGAGATATGAATTCTCCAATAAGTTCTATAGCTGCAAGATGGAGGAGAATAGTTCACAAGGAACACATACTCAAAACGTCTAGGTATAATAATCACTTGATTCAACTGGGAGTTAATCTTCCCGATGATAGCGCCATTGATGTAATTCTCCAATCATCGCCACCAAGCTACAAGAGCTTCGTGATGAACTATAATATGCAAGGGATGAACAAGACAATTCCCGAGCTCTTCGCAATGCTAAAAGTTGCGGAGGTAGAAATCAAGAAGGAGCATCAAGTGTTGATGGTCAACAAGACCAAGAGTTTCAAGAAAAGGGCAAAGGGAAGAAGAAGGAACTTCAAGAAGAACAGCAAGCAAGTTGCTGCTCAAGAGAAGAAACCCAAGTCTGGACCTAAGCCTAAAACGAAAGTGCTTCTACCGCAAGCAAACCGTCACCGAAGCGGAACTGCCCCAAGTATTTGGCGGATAAGAAGGATGGCAAGGTGAACAAAGGTATATGTGATATACATGTTATTGATGTGTACCTTACTAGAGCTCGCAGAGCACTGGTATTTGATAATCGGTTCTGCTGCTAATATTTGCAACTCAAACAGGACTACGGAATAAGCGAGCAATCGCCAAGGACGAGGTGACGATCGCGTGGAACGGTTCCAAAGTCGATGTGATCGCGGTCGGCACGCTACCTCTACATCTACCTTTGGGATTAGTTTTAGACCTGAATAATTGTTATTTGGTGCCGCGTTGAGCATGAACATTATATCTGGATCTTGTTTGATGCGAGACGGTTATTCATTTAAATCGAGAATAATGGTTGTTCTATTTATATGAGTAATATCTTTATGGTCATGCACCCTTGAAGACTGGTCCATTTTATTGAATCTCGATAGTAGTGATACACATATTCATAATGTCGAAGCCAAAAGATGCAGAGTTGATAATGATAGTGCAACTTATTTGTGGCAATCGCCGCTTAGGTCATATCGGTGTAAAGCGCATGAAGAAACTCCATACCGATGGACTTTTGGAATCACTTGAATGAATCACTTGGTACTTAAGTAACCGTGCCTCATGGGCAAGATGACTAAAACACCGCTCTCCGGTACTATGGAGAGAGCAACAGATTTGTTGGAAATCATACATACTGATGTATGTGGTCCGATGAATGTTGAAGCTCGTGGCGGATATCGTTATTTTCTCACCTTCACAGATGATTTGAGTAGATATGGGTATATCTACTTAATGAAACACAAGTCTCAAACATTTGAAAAGTTCAAAGAATTTCAGAGTGAAGTGGAAAATCATCGTAACAAGAAAATAAAGTTTGTACGATCTGATCGTGGAGGAGAATATTTGAGTTACGAGTTTGGTTTACATTTGAAACAATGCGAATAGTTTCAAACTCACGCCACCCGAACACCACAACGAAATGGTGTGTCCGAACGTCAGAATCGTGCTTTTACTAGATATGGTGCGATCTATGATGTCTCTTACTGATTTACCGCTATCGTTCTGGGGTTATGCTTTAGAGACGGCTGCATTCGCATTGAATAGGGCACCATCAAAATCCGTTGAGACGACGCCTTATGAACTGTGGTTTGGCAAGAAACCAAAGTTGACATTTCTTAAAGTGTGGGGCTGCGATGCTTATGTGAAGAAACTTCAACCAGATAGCTCGAACCTAAATCGAAGAAATGTGTCTTCATAGGATACCCAAAGGAGACAGTTGGGTACACCTTCTATCACATATCCGAAGGCAAGACATTCGTTGCTAAGAATGGATCCTTTCTAGAGAAAGAGTTTCTCTCGAAAGAAGTGAGTGGGAGAAAAGTAGAACTTGATGAGGTAATTATACCAGCTCCCTTATTGGAAAGTAGTTCATCACAGAAATCGGTTCCTGTGACACCTACACCAATTAGTTAGGAAGCTAATGATATTGATCATGAAACTTTAGATCAAGTTTCTACTGAACCTCGTAGGTCTACCAGAGTAAGATCCGCACCAGAGTGTTACGGTAATCCTATTCTGGAAGTCATGTTACTTGACCATGATGAACCTACGAACTATGAGGAAGCGATGGTGAGCCCAGATTCCGCAAAATGGCTAGAAGCCATGAAATCTGAGATGGGATCCATGTATGAGAACAAAGTATGGATTTTGGTTGACTTGCCCGATGATCGGCAAGCCATTGAGAATAAATGGATCTTTAAGAAGAAGACCGACGATGGTAATGTAATCGTTTATAAAGCTCGACTTGTTGCGAAAGGTTTTCGACAAGTTCAAGGGGTTGACTACGATGAGACTTTCTCACCCGTATCGATGCTTAAGTCTGTCCGAATCATGTTAGCTATTGCTGCATTTTATGATTATGAAATTTGGCAAACAGATGTCAAAACTGCATTCTTGAATGGATTTCTGGAAGAAGAGTTGTATATAATGCAGCGTAAGGTTTTGTTGATCCAAAAGGTGCTAACAAAGTGTGCAAGCTCCAATGATCCATTTATGGACTGGTGCAAGCATCTCGAGTTAGAATAAATGCTTTGACAAGATGATCAAAGATATGGTTTTATACTGACTTTTGGAGAAGCCTCAGATTTACAAGAAAGTGAGTGGGAGCTCAGAGCATTTCGATATTATATGTAGATGACATATTATTAATTGGAAATGATATAGAATTTTGGATAGCATAAAGGATACTTGAATAAAAGTTTTTCAATGAAAGACCTCGTGAAGCTGCTTACATATTGGGCATCAAGATTTATAGAGATAGATCAAGACGCTTAATAGGACTTTCACAAAGCACATACCTTGATAAAATTTTGAAAAGTTCAAAATGGATCGAGCAAAGAAAGGGTCCTTGCCCGTTCTACAAGGTGTGAAGTTGAGTCGACTCAATGCCCGACCACAAAGCAGAAGATAGAGAGAAAATGAAAGATGTTCCTATGCTTCAGCCATAGGCTCTATCATGTATGCAATGTTGTGTACCGGACCGACATATGCTTAGCAATAAGCTTGGCAGGAAGGTACCAAAGTAATCCAGAGTGGATCATCGACAGCGGTCAAAAACATCCCAAATACCGAAAAGGACTAAGGATATGTTTCTCGATATGGAGGTGACAAAGAGCTAGTCGTAAATGGTTACGTCGATGCAAGCTTTGACACTGATCCGGATGATTCTAAATCGCAAATCGGATACGCATTTTTATTAAAAGGTGGAGCTGTAAGTTGGTGCAGTTCTAAACAAAGCGCCGTGGCGGGATCTACATGTGAAGCGGAGTACATAGCTGCTTCGAAGCAGCAAATGAAGGAGTCTGGATGAAGGAGTTCATTTCGATCTAGGTGTCATACCTAGTGCATCGGGACCAATGAAGATCTTCGTGACAATATCGGTGCAATTTCCTTGGCAAAGGAATCCAGATTTCACAAGAGGACCAAACACATCAAGAGACGCTTCAATTCCATCTCGGGACCAAGTCCAAGTGGGAGACATAGAAATTTGCAAGATACATATGGATCTGAATGTTGCGCACTGCTGACTAAGCCTCTCTCACGAGCAAAACATGATCAGCACCAAGACTCCATGGGTGTTAGAATCATTACTATGTAATCTAGATTATTGACTCTAGTGCAAGTGGGAGACTGAAGGAAATATGCCCTAGAGGCAATAATAAAGTTATTATTTATTTCCTCATATCATGATAAATGTTTATTATTCATGTTAGAATTGTATTAACCGGAAACATAATACATGTGTGAATACATAGACAAACACAACGTCACTAGTATGCCTCTACTTGACTAGCTTATTGATCAAAGATGGTTATGTTTCCTAACCATAGACATGTGTTGTCATCTGATTAATGGGATCACATCATTAGGAGAATGATGTGATTGACATGACCCATTCCGTTAGCCTAGCACTTGATCGTTTAGTATATTGCTATTGCTTTCTTCATGACTTATACATGTTCCTGTAACTATGAGATTATGCAACTCACGTTTACCGGAGGAACACTTTGGGTACTACCAAACGTCACAACATAACTGGGTGATTATAAAGGAGTACTACAGGTGTATCCAAAGGTACATGTTGGGTTGGCGTATTTCGAGATTAGGTTTTGTCACTCCAATTGTCGGAGAGGTATCTCTGGGCCCTCTCGGTAATGCACATCACTATAAGCCTTGCAAGCAATGTAGCTAATGAGTTAGTTACGGAATGATGCATTACATAACGAGTAAAGAGACTTGCTGGTAACGAGATTGAACTAGGTATTGGATACCGACGATCGAATCTCGGGCAAGTAACATACCGATGACAAAGGAACAACGATGTTGTTATGCGGTTCGACCGATAAAGATCTTCGTAGAATATGTAGGAACCAATATGGGCAGCCAGGTTCCGCTATTGGTTATTGACCGAGAATAGTTCTAGGTCATGTCTACATAGTTCTCGAACCCGTAGGGTCCGCGCGCTTAACGTTACGATGACAGTTTTATTATGAGTTTATAAGTTTTAATGTACCGAAGTTTGTTCGGAGTCCCGGATGTGATCACGGACATGACGAGGAGTCTCGAAATGGTCGAGACATAAAGATTGATATATTGGAAGCCTATGTTTGGACATCGGAATTGTTCCGGGTGAAATCGGGATTTTACCGGAACACCGGGCGGTTACCGGAACCCTCCCGGGGGTTAATGGGCCTTAGTGGGCCATGAGGGAGAAGAGGATGGCAGGCCAGGGCAGGCCACATGCCCCTCCCCCCTAGTCCGAATAGGACAAGGAAGGGGGGGGGCGCCCCCCTTTCCTCTTTCCCTCCCCCCAAGTCCTTATCCAACTAGGAAAGGGGGGAGTCCTACTCCCGGTGGGAGTAGCACTCCTCCCACGCGCCTCCTCCTAGGGCCGGCCGCACCCCCCTTTCTCCTTTATATACGGGGCAGGGGCACCCTAGAACACACAAGTTGATCTACGGATCGTTCCTTAGCCGTGTGCGTGCCCCCTCCACCATATTCCACCTCGGTCATATCGTCATGAGTTTAGGCGAAGCCCTCACGCCGTAGAACATCATCATCGCCACCATGCCGTCGGCCGACGGAACTCATCCCCGACGCTTTCTGGATCGGAGCCCGGGAACGCCATCGAGCTGAACGTGTCGAACACGGAGGTGCCGACGCTCGGTGCTTGGATCGGTCGGATCGTGAAGACGTACGACTACATCAACCGCGTTGTCATAACGCTTCCACTTACAGTCTACGAGGGTACATGGACAATACTCTCCCCTCTCGTTGCTATGCCATCACCATGATCTTGCGTGTGCGTAGGAAATTTTTTGAAATTACTACGTTCCCCAACACTGGGCTCCTGCCCTAGGCGCCTCCTCCCTTTCCTTCTTTAGGGGTGGAGGAGATGGCAGGGGAAGGGCCGGCGGCTGCCCTGCCTTGGCGCCCCTCCCCCCTTCCTTCCTGGCGCGTGGGCACGGGAGGTGGAGGGCGCCCAGCCCCCTAGTGGGCTGGTGCACCTGCCTCCTTTGGCCCATGAGGCCCACCAAGTACCGGTGGCCTCCCGGAACCCCTTTCGGCACTCCGATAAAACTCCGGTGCATTCCGAAACCTTTCGAGAAACCAAATAGTATCGTCCTATATATCGATCTTTACCTCTAGACCTTTCCGGAGCTCCTTGTCATGTTCATGATCTCATCTGGGACTCCGAACGAAATTCGGTCACCAACTCACATAACTCACAAAATACTATATCGTCAACGAACGTTAAGCGTGCGGATCCTACGGGTTCGAGAATGATGTAGACATGACCAAGATGCTTCTCCTATCAACAACCAATAGCAGGACCTCGATGCGTATAATTGTTCCTACATATTCTACGAATATCTTTATCGGTCGAACCTTTATGACAACATACGTAGTTCCCTTTGTCTCTCGGTATGTTACTTGCCCGAGATTCGATCGTCGGTATCTCCATACCTAGTTCAATCTCGTTACCGGCAAGTCTCTTTACTCGTTCTGTAATACATCATCTTGTAACTAACTCCTTAGTCACTTTTCTTGCAAGCTTATTGTGATGATGTATTACCGAGAGGGCCCAGAGATACCTCTCCGTCATACGACGTGACAATCCCAATCTCGATCCACGCCAACTCAACAGACACCTTCGAAGATTCCTCTAGAGCACCTTTATGATCATCCATTTACGTTGTGACGTTTGATAGCACACAAGGTATTCCTCCGGAGTCCGGGAGTTGCATGATCTCATGGTCGAAGGAATATGTATTTGACATTAAGAAAGAAGTAGCAATAAACTGAACGATCATATGCTAAGCTAACGGATGGGTCTTGTCCATCACATCATTCTCCTAATGTTGTGATCCCGTTATCAAATGACAACTCATGTCTATGGTCAGGAAACCTTAACTATCTTTTGATCAACGAGCTAGTCTAGTAGAGGCCTAGTAGAGACTTGGTATTTGCTTATGTATTCACACATGTATTTAAGTTTCCAATCAATACAATTATAGCATGAATAATAAGTCTTTATCATGATTAAGGAAATATAATTTGCCTCTAGGGCATATTTCCAACATGATTTTCTACGGTTTCATTTATTTCATTTGGTCCACAAAATTGATGCTAGGGATAAGATGGGAATCCAATTAAGTTTGATTCCATATTTACAAATACTTTATGTATTTATGACATAATGTAAACATTTTAGATTTGCCAATTGAAGAATATTTTGACTTGCATTATAGATTTGAGTTTGGATTTGGTTTTATTCAATGAGCAATTAGGCTTAGCAAAAGAGATAACATGGCGGTCATTAGCAGAGTAACAGCGGCATCGGAGGGTGTCACAATCTGGCCTATAAATTTAAGCCCTAAATCTACTTAATCACGCCGTCTTAGAGAAACGTATACTCCATCTATCCCATAATGTAAGACGTTTGTTGACTCTAGTGTAGTGCCAAAAAAACGTCTTACATTGTGGGACTGAGTGACTAGTGGGACGGAGGAAGTAGAATATACCACTAGTGTGCTAAAGAATTTGCCACGTTGTTTATCACGCATGTACACTGTCCCGTGATTAGCGAGCCCGGGCAAGTGCCCGGGTGCTGGCTCCGCCACTATTGGTAGTTTGGATCAAATTTAATGCATGTTTTTATTTCCTGGCAAAAGCTTAACTTGTCTGTAATCTAACCACCTACTAAGATTCATGTGGTTTCTAAATTCCTGCATTCCAAACAGTACATATTTGAAAGTTCTTTCTATGTTTTCCACTCCTATATTGACTACCTTAACTATTCCTCTTTTTAGACAAATTAATATTCTTATTCCCAGTGTTTCTTCCCATTCTTATTTTTCCTAACATTCATGCGTTTCTAATAGGGCCTAAACTGGGATGATACTGGTCAGGCATCCTCTAATGACGACAAAACTTTGAGTTTCGAGCCCAGCAACAACTATGTGTTGGTGTGACAGGATAAAGGCCCAATGGGTCTGAATTTAGGTGACAACGAGCCCAAACATTTTCTAGAGTTGCGCAGAAAAAATGATATACCTAAACAAGCAGGAAAAGCTAAAAAAAAAACTAGACACGCAGGAAACGTATCAAATATTTTCAAGCATTAATCTCACAGTACCAAGCACAGGTTTCCACTTTCCCACAAGGAAAGACTACTAACAGTGTCCACTACCACCAGGTATGCAGATTGGTAATCACGTCTCGAGCACTTGTTAAATTGTTGGGTAAAAAACTGAATGTTCATGATGACCCTGTGAAGAATAGCTCAGATACAATCACCACAATGCCAGTGCCAAAAAAGGGTCACAGCTGCCACGGCTCTAATGCTCCAAGAATGGCGGATAGGTTTAATTATCTGCCGTCGGGAGGTAGACCCGGTGGAAGTTGCTCATGGTCAGCTTCCTCCGGCAGGTAGGGCACTTCTTCTGAGCCTGGATGGAGGCCTTGATGCACTTCTGGCAGAAGATGTGGCCGCAGATGGTCGATGATGCATTGACCAGCTCATTCATGCAGACTGGGCAGCTGAACTTTGTTTCCTTGGGGATCTCCTTCACAGGTTCAGGGACAGCCTGCGCCACCTTGGGCTGCGGTGTTTAAACAAGCTTTTAAAAACTGATGTATGGTGCTAATTTGTCACGGTATTGATAAAGTACAGTGTGCAAGTTCTTACCGGTATGCTGTTGGTTTCAGGTGTGTCTACTATGTTTATTACAAGGTCGGTGTTGGGTTGTGCTCTCGAGGGATTGTGCCTAGGGTTCATCCCCAGAGACAGCAGAGTGTTCACATGCTCATCAAGACCTTCCCCTGGAACAAAAGCAGCAGAGACACTGTTAATAGATGGGAAGACGGTCAAGAAGGCAAACTAGGAAAAAAATAAAGAAAACATACATCTGTCTACAGCATAAAGTTCTGAGACAGGATATTTCTATATCTGAATATGGGAAACTTCATACAAGAATATTGGCTCGTACTATCAGACTGACCACCATCAATATCCATTTGCTAGTTGACAATCCATACCAGACAAAAACAGAAAACTGAGTAAATCTGAAGGAAGAGACTTGACGCTAACAGAACTTTCATGCAGCATACAATTTTTTTGATGGTACAGAAAATAGAGATGGTGGAAACATATGCAAATATTAAATCATAAGAAATAGGATTCAGTTTTTTTAGAAAGACTGTTACAGACCATTCTTAAGAAACAGAATAAACCACCGGCCGAACAAACAAAATGGAACGAACAGTTGGTTCGGTCAATTCAGGAAGTGAACAAAGGTGGGGATACAAGCCAAAAAGATGTTTTCGTCCCTAATAAGGATCCATGGTGAAGTCGAACCCCCGACCTTCCCTCTTCTATGTAGAGCAGAGCTCATACTAGCCATCTGCGCTATAGTCGGCTTTAATGTAAATGGCAACCATAGAACACTTAATCTTACAGATAACGATAAGGCATGTAAGGCAATGAAAATACATGAAAAGCAAATGGTCCCCACCATTTGCTTTTCATGTAAGCAATTTCACCAAGCATCATGGAAAACTTGATACAATATAATTTTTTCTCATCCCAAGTTCAGAGCTATATTATAAGCACTTTTGATGCCCAACACACAACAGGCAAATCTTGCGATAGCAAGGGCAGGAACTCGGAATGTGCAAGCCTAGATTTGAGCCCCTGCTTCAAGCCTTCAATCATCTCTGGAAATGAGGACTCCTGGTAATCTCGGTGGGGTCTGATTTTTTTCCGAAAACAAGATAGTTTTTACTGTATTGCTTCTTTGTTTGTTTTGTAGTGTGATGTCCATATTAACTTGTCCATGATCGGAGGTGATCGTTCACCTCTAGGAGACCAAAGTAATATCAACCATCAGATCATGACAACAACATCAATATTAAGTGGGAGACCCATATTCTCCTTTCAACGGGCATGGCGGAATGACCACCAAGTAAATATACAGTGTCTAGTGACAGCTGCAATTATAAGGTACATGAACCTACTGAAGCAACAAAAAAAGGGGTGCGAAACCCAGCCCTTAAAACAAAAATATTGTTATGTTGAATCTTGGACTCAGAAAGAGCACATAGAAAAACATGACACATTGCAAGTCCCAATACCTCCATTTTATTTGATATTATAAATAGCCTCCCCAGGTCCACAGATGAGATGATACATCGTAGCAAGCACAAGACTTCATTTATTCCTACTATAGATAGCGGACACTATTTTGCACGCTAAACAGTCAATGTCTGATGACTTGCAATGTTATCATGCAAATCCTACAGGCCATAAACAAAAGCTTCACGACAGTATGTAGAGAATAGAACAAAAGTATGAAACTGATTCATATAAAAACACATGTATGTTTACATCCAACTACAAACAGTATGGTTCAGATGATTTGTGGGATACCTGCTGGTCCAGCAGTAGTTTCAGAATCATCATCTATTATCACAGTGATAGGTCCTGTCCTGGACGACTGTTGCCTAGCCTGAAACAGAGAGTGAAAAACAATATCATCAGGTACTTGATGCTCCTTCTCAAACAATCATAATGCAACTGAAACTGGCAACAATGCAAACATAGATTAGAACCAAACATAAGGAACATACTTGAGGGGGCGGCCCTGAGGTATAAATCGCAACATCATCATCAATCACTTCCACGTTGATGGGGAAACTATTCATGCCAATGTTTGACTCTGCAGCAGATGACACCACGACCTGTGTGGTCTCGTAAAGCAGGGCAGCCACCGTAGGAGGGGGCTGCCTGTGTGAGACAGGCTCATTGATGGAGAGTGAACCCCCAGTGCTGGCTACTTCAACAGCTGGAAACAAGTTCAGGTCCAGAAACTGTCGCTCCCGAAGTTGCCGGTCTGCAGCCTCCGACGTCTTGGTAGTCCGTCTCCTCTTTGGAACCCTTGCAGAACCAGCAGAGCTCATGCTGCCGCGATGAAGCTACAGGCTTGAGGAAAGCCAATAGAACACCCTGTATGTAAGTTAACAAAACTTTGGAATCAGATACAGTCACAATTCAGTTGTTTATCAATGGACAAATAAAGAAATGCAATACTATTCCTGAAAAGGCATGTCTGGCCAAATCTACGCAATTCAAAGCAGCAAAGAGGTTGGGTAGATTGTGGACAAAAGGGGCAAAATTGGCCGCCTCATCCCCACCACCCAACACCCTTTTCCTAGGAAATCGGCGCATATGTACACAATTGGACGAAAATACAGTATATAGATTTGTAGAAAACACAAATATCTAATCTTTTCATGCCCTCCCGTCCATCGAATCGACTCCAACCAACAAGCAAACCCTAAAAACCCAATCAAACCTCGCCAAAAAGGCGCCTTTGAGCCCGGACCCCTAAAGCCCCGGGCACCGCATCCAACAAAAGGCCGCCAAAAAAATCCTTTCCTCCCTTTCCCCAACCAACCAACCCCCCTAATCCCCATGGCCATTGAAAGAAAATCCCCCAAAATTCCATCCCAAAACCCCGTATCTCCCTCGAAAATCCATGTAAATCCCGTGAATCCGAGAACGGTTTCAACATTCCGCCCGGCCCCCGCCTCGATCCGAGACCGGGCTCGGACGATTACCCCAAAATTCAGAAAAATACCACGGCGCGGCGCGCAGGAGGGTACGGAAATTACCAGGAGAATTCCGGCGGCTGGCTGGGGTCGGTAGGAGCGGCTGGGGCTGGTAGGAGCGGCTAGGGTTTGGGGTCGGCGGCAGGGGGGGAAACTCCGTTGGGTTTGTCTCTGGCGTCTCGCCCGCCGACCGCGTCTCCCTCGCCCCGCCGGTGACGGAGGATGATTTATGCGAGGAAAAAAATTGTGGACCGGACCCGCGAGAGGCGTCCCGGCCAGCTCCTCCTCATCACTGCGCTCGGTGGGTGTCCACTGGACTGGAAGCTGTAGGCCCATCGAAGGCTCGGTCCACGCGGCGCTATGGGCCGGTCCGCTCAACAACCACCGCGTGAGATGCGTTTCCTAAAGCCTAAAATTAAAGGAACGAAAAATGGGAGAAATTAGATCATAACCCACACTTTACTTTTCACTTTGACCATCTCCCCCCCCCCCCTGTTGAGATTGACGGGTGGGGCCGGGGCCACTTGCCATTGAGACAAGCCTGGGGCAAATCATCTAATCCCCCGGAAAAGTGGATGATGAAAATCATTTTAGAGCACAACTGTCTTACCTTTCCTTTGAATCCATGTGAATTCTGCAACCGCATAGTTTGTGTCGCCATACTTGTGCGGCGGCGCTCAAGCTAGGTGTGTGGCTTAGGGTCGTGATACAAACGCGTTGTCTATGTAGGAGCGGCGATGCTAGTAGAGACAGGGAAGAAAGATCGCCTTGGTGGTTAGGATTTTTGGGGGTGGACTGGGGGTATCTGTCGAGATCTAGCAGAAAAGGAGGGGAGCGAAATTAGATTGAAGACTGGTAGTCGAATCGAAGGAGTCGGCAATGATGCGGATACGCCATTAGGTTGAGGATGAAGGGTATGGGATATGTCACCAAGGGCGGTGGCGACCTAGCCGGATGCAGGGAAGATGGTGGCAGGGGCCAAGGTAGGCGGCGACCTAGCCAAAAGTGTGGAAGTTGGTGGCAGGGGCGGCGTGAGTTTGTGAGATCTATATATAGAAGGTGGGTGGCGGCAACCTAGCTAGATGTAGGGGACATTGTGGTAGGAGGCGCCATGAGTGTGTGAGTTCTATATACAGGAGGTGGGTGGCGGCGCCCTTGCCAGAGATGGGAGAGAGATGGTGGTAGGGGCGACATGAGTTTGTGATATCTATTACAAGAGGTGGGTGGCGGCGGACTAGCCAAAGGGTGGGGAAGATGGTGGTGGGGGTGTATGTCAGATCTATATATAGGAGGTGGTGGAGGTGACCTAGCCAAAGGCAAGGAAGATGGTAGTAGGCGTGCGGTGTGAGTGGTGTGATATCTATATATAGGAGGTGGGTGGCGACGACCGAGTCAATGATGTGGAAGATGGTGTAGGGGTGACGTGAGTGTGATATTTATATATAGAAGGGACGGTGGCTTTGAGAAGAGGGGCGGGGAAATCTAAATTTGAGGAGGCGAGTAGAGTCTTCCGTGGAATCCTATGAAAGTTGTAGGAACGTGTTTGGTAGTCAACATACATCCTAGGCTAGTGTGGAAAGAATTTGGCCCGTTTTGTTGTCTGCATTCACTGTTTGGCGTGCATAGCATGAACTTTAAAGCACCTCTGTGGTTGTATCGATGGAAACACTCAATTTGACCGTTTTCAGCGAGTCAGACTCGAGCGATGCAAAAAAGCACACGTGAGTGGCTCCCGTGGTGTAGTTACGAGTGAGCTCCTGCCAGCCGGTGCACCCTATATGTGAGTTTGCACATGTTCTAGTTTAATTTTTCCTTAATCTTTTTCACCTTTTAGCCTACACAAACGATGCTCTGATTCGAGATAAGGTTTACACGAAAAAGATGCACATCGATGTTATGGTTCCATTCAGATCATCAGTTCATAGTTTCTTCGATTGTAAATGCTCAATTTTGTGTTCATATTTATAGATATTTTGGATGAATTATCAAATTCATCTCGCACGGGCGACGGTTTGAAATTTCTTTTGACCAGTCACTTCATCTCAATTTTTTTTTACATGACTTCCATGTTGTACTTTCTCTTTTGTGATGGTTATACATGAGTAGATCCACATCTTCCTAGTATATTGTAGGAATGCATGTGCCTGGTCTGTTTTAAGGAGACTTCTTAATCTCCTTCACTCCCTTCTGATCTATATAATCATGCTCCGATTTGAGATAAGGTCTACATGAAAAAGATGCATATCGATGTAATGGTTCCATCAGACCATGGGATCATAGTTTCAGTGACCCTGAATGCTTAATTTCATGTTCATGTTTGGAGATATTTTGGCAAAAATTCATCAAATTCACCACACACGGTAGTCCATTTGAATTTCACTTTTACCAATAGCTTCATCTCAATGTTTCACATGACTTTCATGTTGTAATTTTTTTGTTTCAGCGGTCGTAGATGAGTATATGTGTATCTTTCAATTATAACTGATGTGGTCATGTGATGGTTTATGGTTTAGGTAAAATTTGGAGTGGCTTCTTTCTATTCTCACTGGTCATCGTCAGCCTTACTGAATGGACACCATGTCACGCCGGTGTTGTCACTGGCGTCATTCCTCTCGGCCACCTACCCTGCGGCCTACTACACTAACGTCGCCATCGCGAGCGCACTGCCAAGAAACTCTATTGTACTTTGTGTGTCTTGTGTATATCTTAGAACTTTTAATCATGTTGCATGTATGCAACCAAACACCGTGCACTTGCATCAGCTCAGCCAATACATGAAACGAATGCCAGCCAAAAATTGCTCCCCTAATGTAGTCAACCTATATGAAGGCAAACAAACAATATGCAGATGGTTGTTTTTACCCTACTTTTGCTCAATCAGTCACAACTGAGACAAGTATGAAATGCAGACAAAATAGGTGCAGACAACAAAATGTGTATTAGGTGAAGGTATAGTTATTATGAGATTGAGAGTGCATGTGTATGTCTAGTATGTCAAATAGGGGACTCAGAGGGTCTGCAAGGTGGGCCTTGGCCCACTTTTGAGAAGCATACGACAATTATCCTATTACTAAATCCAACGACCCACCTCTTCTTCCACCCTTTGCTAAAAAAAACTTCTTCTTCCACCCATCCTTTCATGTGCGTGTGTGTGAGAGAGAGTGACCTAACTATTCATACCTTCCTCCAACTGCTCCTAGGACGTTGGCGCTTCCCTCCTCTCATCGTCACCCCTCCATCACAACTCCCCTCCCCTCACCATTTGGTATTATTCGTCTGTTTCCGCACCGCACCTCATGTGTAATCTCCTCCTATGGCGCACCACTACTTCTCGACCCCCTTGACTATGTGACACATTGCCCGCTCGAGTCTCGGCAGTTGAAGCCTCCGCCCACCTCGTTGTCATCGGCGAGCTCCTGTCTTGAGGCTCGACCAGTACTTTAGTACTTTTTTATACAATTGAAGCATTCAATAACTGGTTCACCACTGACAGCAAGTTAACATTTGGTTCACATCATTAGGGCATAACTGAAGTCCTTCATGCTTCCTGTCTCTATACAAGTGATGTCATCGGTGATTCATGCTTATATTGCAAGTCCTCAACTATCGATGCTTATCTTGTTCTACATTATGATTGTATTACTTATGTCTTTTTTTGTCAAATATTGTATAAGACTTGAATTAGGTTGACTTTCTTTTGAGGGTGTGTACACACCCTCCATTTGTTTATGGGTCTCTCACTGTGTATGTCTGTTGCATGTATGATGGCGTATGTGCCCTTCTCATGGTTGTGTCAACGGTAGACTATGAGGATGGCAAGGTGTGTGCCCTTCTCATAGTTGTGTCGACAGTAGACTATGAGGAGAGACACAGGCAAATTTACCGTACTTGCACTCTTGGCATGTGTTCGGGCTCGGTGCCACCACATATAACAACACTTATGTGAGCTCATTGGGCGGTGGAAATCGATGAAACAGGTAGAAACGACGACCTAAGTGGAGAAAGACGATCCATTGCGTAATTGAGCAAACCCAGCCGTTCCATTGGTGCTTGGGCCCTATTCATTAGCTGCAGGCATCACACAACGACCCTATTTCTCATCCTTCTTGGCCAGCCCACAGCGGCTAGCCCAACCAAACGCACATCCCAGCCAGACAACAATGGCATGTACCTTCACCAACCTTCTCTTAATCCTTTTTCTTATCTTTTCTATGTTTCTTTCTAAACAGTTTTTACTGATTTCTTTTGGCTTTCCCCTTTTCGTTTTTCTTATTCTTTTCCTTTTTCCCTTTTCCTTTTAACTTTCTTACTTCAAATGCATCCCATGTTTTTAAATTCACAAAATTTAAAATTTTCCATTAAAAAATAATTTTTGAATCCATGAATAAATTTTAAAAATCGTGAACATTTTTGGAACTCATAACATTTTCCAATTCATGATTTTTTTTGAATTCTTGAACATTTCTTATTCATGAATTTTTTGAAATCTTAGACATTTTTTGAATTCATGGGTAATTTTTAACAGTAACATTTATTGATATTCTGAATATTTTTCAAATTCATGATCTTTTTTCATTTGTTAAAACTTTTGAAATCGCGGACATTTTTTTAATTCTTGAATTTTTTTGGTATTTATGATTATTTTCGAAATCATGAGCATCTTTCATATTTGCGAACATTCTTTAAGTGACAAATATTTCTAAAATCAAGAACATTTTTGAAATTCAGAAAAAAGTCAGTTCATATTTTTTTGAAATCACAAACATTTTAAAATTTGTGTTTTCTAATCCGTTAAATTTAAAAAAACCACGAGTATTTTTGTAATTCATGAAATTTTTTTGAATCCACAAACTCTTTTAAATTCACGAACACTTTTCAAAACTATGACATATACACATCAATTTTTTAATGTTGTGCACTAAGGGCATCCGCAATGCTGGCCCCTAAAAGGACACTGCAAATGTCCTTTTTCTTGTCCGGACGTGGTTCACCAACATGACACGTGAGGCGGCCATCCAATGCTTATTCACAAATTAATCCTCACTTGTCCAGTTGAAAGGATAGATAGGAGAGAGGGGCCATGCATGTGGGTACTTTTGGTTGGATATTGAGAAACAGTATAATAGAGCTAGCTACGAGGCATCTCAGCGATTTGACACTCTCAGCCATTGGATCACTACCACGTACACTCGGGATTAGCTCGGTCACCGCACAGGTCATTCATGACAGTTATTTACCCCTCCACCCGCGCGGGCCGTTGAAGGCACCGTTATCAGGCTGCTGCTCCTCATAACGAGTTAGATGAGTGGTGATTGATCGGGCCGCATAGGTTGTAGGCCCAGAGGGCCCTGTCCAACATGCGCGACTGATCCTAAAAAAAACATGCGCGACTTGCCCAGTCCGTGAATGCGCGCAGCTTTCGGACACGTAACCATTCATTGTCGCGAGAGGAAACAAGAAAAGCTCGTTCATCCCAAATATTTCTTCCCTGTTCGTCTGCGCTACTCCCAGTCTCCCTGTTCGTCTGCGCTGCGCCGCCGCCGTCCCAAGTCCCGGCGGCAAGCTTCTGTTGCACGTGCGCGTAGGAGACAACATCGGTCCGTCTACTTTTCCTCCGCATGCCCCATAGTGAGGCCCGTCTTTCCCATGTCGTGCCCGGATGTATTCCTTAGCGGCGGTCGCACGCTCCCCATCAGTCCTCCGGGTGTGTAGGCCACCAAGCTGTTGGAGCTGTACTATCACACCATGACCGCGTCCTTTCCCCTTCCATAACCGAAACTTATGCACTCATCCTTCCTCCTTTTTGTGTCATTTCACATCTCCCACTGTTCGTCAGACATAACAGTTACTTGGTTTAATTCTTGCTAACCACCCTATAATTCTCCTACATGTCTTCATATCAACAGAACTGAATTACTATTACTCCTTAGATGGTTGCAGTGCTCGTTCATTGGAATTCCTGTGTCGGAATTTGTCAGGGTGTGTGTGTGTCACACCCAATTGCAAACATGGCTGCTGGACAGGTGCGACTACCCACAAATTTTCTGCATTCTATGCAATTTGTTTGATTTTTATTCCAGCCGTGCACATCCATTTTGCCTGGTCCCTTTCATTCTCTTTATTTCTGATTACATATAATCTATCTGTGGCATGATCTGGACCTACGCTGATTGGTTTCTTTGGTATTCCTTGGCTATATAACACTTGTTGGCTTTCTTCTTTCCTGTGCTACTGCTACCAACACTTTGAAATCGTTCTAGCAAAAAAATAAAAATGCATTAGTCTAAAATGAGTAGGAATGGGTAGAATATCCCTGATATATGAATCATGATGAACATCATTTGCAGCTCATGTATTCTTTTATTCCAAATCATCCGGGAACAAAGTCCCATAGCCAAATGCTGATAATTTCATATCGTGTTTAATTCTTTCTGGCCATAGACCATTAGAATTTGAAATGTGTAATCTTAATGCGGGATATCGTTGAATGACACATTTGTTATCTATACCGTCACTCATATTTTGACTTTATTTGCTCCATATATCTATACTTTCTCAATATGGGAGGGCGCAGCAACGCGCGTCTTCATGATCTAGTTGTGTGTGGTGTTAGGTTGAGAGGAGAGAGAGGAGAGGCGGGCCATGCAAGTGGGCATAGCCCCCCCGAGTTACTTCCCGTCTGCGAGGAAACAAGCATTTGAACTGCTCCACGCACCGATAGTGGTCCCAATTGGATAAAGAAAGTTGATAAAAGTGGTCCTGACACCATAATCTGTACATATACATGAGCTTTCTGTGTCTTCTTTGAAGATGCCCTAATACATATGTACAATATTAGTTCAATTCAGTTTAATACATACTTGTATACTAGTGAAGATTTTTCCTTCTTTCTGAAGAACCATCAGGATTTATTCATCAATAAAATTCATAGGAATACAAATAATGTCAGGTAAAGCCGCTAGCCAAACATGGTGCCCGATGGGTAAGAAGATTTTACGAGAGCATGGACCTCTCCATTGTTATCTCGTCTTTCATGGCCAAAAGACACCTTCCGGAAAGAGCGACGATGGTGATCAATCTTCCGAAGGATAGTAGTGTAATGACTTGAAGCGGGCCTGTGGTGATGATTTATAGACAGTATGAGGCCACATGAATTGATGCTTGATGAAGATTCAAGGTAGAAGCTTCATTGCCCTCTGAGGGACGACCAAGCATATTCTCAGGGGAAGCACCAACTTCGGCTCAGCTAGAGAACGAACGAGCTGCTAATGGGCCGGCCCACGAGGCGCATTTTCCCTCGCATTTCCTCACTTCCACCACTTAGGTCGTGGATATAGGGGGTCTCGGAGGGGAGGTTCTATATGTCGCTCGCTGCGGTAGCTAGCGCGGCTTCCCAGAGGGCATCCCCTTGACTGAGCTGGCCCATTTGCAATTTGCACATTGAAAAATCACAAAAAATAAGAGAGCGCACAAGGGATCAAACACGAGACCTCCTGCTAATGACCGCATGTGGCTAGCAACTTGAGTAGATGAGGTCTGGTAATTAATAAGCAGCGCGAAACATTCAGAATTATCATAAGCGACAAAATTGAGACATTTTCGAAAACTTCAAAATGCAAAAAAGAAATAATGCATTTTTTAAACTGCAAACCTTTTTTCAAAAAATTAAAAAAACATAAACTCGAAAAGATTTTGTTTTCTATATTTTTTGAAAATGGGAACTTATTGCATTTTTGCATTTCTTAAAGAACATATTTTGCACACAGGAACATTTCTTAATCTTTGATCGTATTGAAATTTTAAACAAAACATGAACATTTTTTTTGAAAAACAGGAAGATATTTTGAACTTCCAAACACAATCAAAAGCATGAACATTTTTAGGATCCATGAACAAATATTGGAAATGGTAAAATTTTCTAAAATTCTAAACTTTACTCGAAACACGAACATTTTTTAGAACACAAACATTTTTTTCAATTTGTGAACAAATTTTTGAAAATAGGAACATTTTGTGAAATGTTCAGACAATTTTTTAAAAAAATCTGAATACTTTTTGAGGATTTGGAACATTTTTCTAAAAAGTGAACTAATATATAAATTCTGAAAAAATAAGAATGTAGTTTGTTTTCGAAATTCTATTATTTTAAAATGCAAACAATTTTTGAAGATTTGAACATTTTTTTGAAAAGTGCGAATTTATGAAAAAAATAAAGAAAAGAAACAAACAAAAAAAAGGAAGAAAATAAAAACATATTTAAACCCCCCCAAAAATGAAAATACAGAAAAGAAAAAAGAAATTAAAAACAATAATAGACCGGTTCAGAGAACCTTCCAGAAGGTTGCGAAAGGTCAAATATATGATGTAGAAGGAATTCTGTCAAATATTAATGCACTAGTAAAAAATCCTATAAATTGGTTGTGGGGGCCATGGCCCCCACCACCCCATGCCTAGATCCGCAACTGGCGACTCCTACGCGTTGGTTAGCTGACACGTCGGGCAGATCAGCCACCTCCAGAGTCATTGGATCCATCGTGACACAACTGTCCTAGTCACGTCATCCAACTGACGGGGGTTCGCAACATGAGCCATGTTGCGCTCAGAGGTTTGCAAAGAGATCTTTGCAAACATGAGTCATGTTGATACCGCAACATACCCTCTGTCAACCAATTTGCCTCTGCAACACCATTTCGTAGCATGATGGTGCCCTCCACAACATGGGCTCGCGGTTCACAACATAGGCGATGTTGCGGTGGGCTCTTGCAGCAGGTCGCCGATGGTTGATGTTGCGGTGGGCTCTTGCAGCAGGTGACCGATGGTTGATGTTGCTTAGCTTGTTCTCAGGTGGACACCTGCCTCGTGGCGCGCAACCGAGCTTCCAACGGCTCTCGGTGCCCGACACAGAAGAGACCGAGGTGCTAGGCTACGGTGGCTTGCAACAAAGGTGGTTGAAGAGGAAGGGGTAGATGCAAGGAGGGGGAAGCTAGCGTCGGTGAGAACTAGGCTATGACGATGGAAAGAGTGGCAAGAATATCTCCCGCCGCTCGGGGAAGAAGGGAATAAGGAAGAAAAGGGGAAGGTTGTGTGCGGGGCCCATGAGGACACGCGCCGTGCGTGGGAGGCGGTCGAAAAGCCTGAAAGGTCACTCGGGCGATGGAGAGTGTTTCTCTCAAAAGAAGAGATGCATTCGTTTAGTCGAGACCGCAGAAGTGGTGAAGATCATCTAAATTAGGCAACGGCCATATAAAAGTAATGTAAATTAGGCAGCTGAAAATGCATAGTAGTATTTGATGTTTTGGTACATCAAACGGGAGTTTTAAAATATTGATGATTTCGTACATCAAAAGGGAGTTTTAAAAATATTTTGATGATGATATTGTCAATCAGTTTCATGTCATGAAGTTTCAAAAGGACTTTATGTAGGTCTTGTTTGTATTTGGAATGGGATTACTTCGTTGTCACCGGTGGGTTTATATTTCAGTCTAAAAATATATAATTTACCAATCTATTTTTTGTAACTTGTACATTTTCTATGGGGTATGCACATGGGGGTGTGGTTGAACGTTGGTGACTGAACTTCTGTCCGAGTCGTCCAAATTTTGCTTGTCCGGCTAGTTTTTTGCTGAGTTATTTTGTTACTGTATCTCAAGTTTGCTTACACCTTTCCTTGGTTACCTGGCAAGTTTTTTGCAAGTTATTTTGTTAACTTATCTCAAGTTTTTTTTAACACAGTACAAACGTAAGCGCTCATACATACACGCATACATTCGCCTCTACGATGAAGGCACGCACGCACACCCTACCCATATGAGCACTTTCGAGAGACTGAGCCGACATATCATCTTGATATTTACGAAGTCACCGTAGGCGCCTTTTCATCGACAGAAACCATCTCCTGCCACTAAAAGCGCATCGCCGGAAATCCTGAAATAAATTCAAAAATAATGCGAGCACCAGGACTTGAATCCTGATGGGCCGGGGATACCACTGTCCCTTGCATGTACTTTTCCTTTGGTTATCTGGCTAGTTTCTTGCGAGTTATTTTGTTACCGTATCTGGAATTTATTTACATGTACTTTTCTTTGGTTATCTGACTAGTTTTCTGCGAGTTACTTATTTTGTTGCCGTTTGTTTACATGTCATTCACATGACTCTTGTCCAAATGTATGTTTCTTGTGGTTCTTTGGTACTATCTCCGGACAGGAGTGCGTACGACGGCGCAGCTTGCCTCGTCCTGTGACCGTGAGCGGCGACTGAGATCGAAATCGAACATGAGGCCAACTCCACCGCGCGACCTCAAACGGACGTCCGTTTTGTCCGGTTTCGGTCCGTTTGGGTAGGGGTTTGGGATCGTGTCCGGGCCTGTCCTGGGATGCGGTGGCGTCAGCCAGCGCTACGTCAGATCCATTTGCCCCATCTTGTCCGCGTATATTTTTTTACAAGTCCTTAAACTTTTTTTATCATTCATTTTCGGTACATGACAATACATCATCACATTTTGACTAGTAAAACAAGGCCAAAGAAAACAAGAACCACAAGAATACATTTGAGAAGATACCCAACTTCCATAACTGCTCCCTTGAGTTGGGTTAGCGCCTTCTCGATGCACTCATTGTTGATCTGTGGAGGAGGCACGCCGTTGCCCCTTCCTTTCTTCTTCAAGCCAGAAGTCGACGTTGCTTCCTCACACGTAGTATCGTGCCTTGTTGCTTCTTCGCACGTAGTATCGTGTCTAGACTCTAATCTAGCAACATGTGCACTTGTCTCATCTAAAACTTGTAAGCTAGCTAAAAGTGCACGAACATGCACTACATTTCGCTCTATCAACATATCGATGTACTCTTCTTCCCAATACCAAAACTTGCATCCGGTCTACACAATAAAACTTAAAGTTAGCACCACTAGTCTAATCCAAGAGCACAAACATGCACCGAAGCTAAAAGAGCACATACCCCATCGCTTAAGCACTTGATGAACACCCATCCGGATGCTCCGCGTAGACACGCGGCGCACGACCACCCTTGGGCAGTGGTCGCACTTGATGAGGGGCAACGGTGCGCCGACGAGCTTTTGGGCAAGCTCCGAGCCCGGCCGGCCACCATTCGCGTATCTGCCGGCGGACCACCGGCGGTGCAGATCCGAGCGGCTAGAGGACGAGCCACTACTCAGCATGTGGCCTTGCGGCCTGCCAGGTTTTCCGGCAAGGTGCCCGCCAGTCCATGGCGCTGCCCGCCTCCCACAAATGGGCGAGCTCAAGACCGACCGGATCCGCCCCAAATTCGGCGGGTGCGCAAAACAAGGTGGCCGTGCTTGGGTAGCTCGGCGGCGACGAGAGGAAGGGGAAGGGCAAGTGGCAAGCGTCTGAGGTGCACGATCGCAATGGCAGCGGCGGTCGGCGGGCGAGGGGGAGAGAGAGGGGAAGAGTGTGGAAGAGTGGAGTGGATGCGGCCGGAGGGAGGAGGGGGCGGATAGAAAAAGGCCCGTCCTGTGCCACTGACGGGCGGGCCAGGGGAGGACACGCGCAGACGACCCGCGCGTCCGCGTGGTGTCCGTTTCTCCCCAAAAGCAGCGCAAACTTGGGCCGCGGATGGGTCGAAAGCGGACACAAAACGGACAAAAGTTCATTTGCGCCCGCGCGCTGGGCCGTCTCCTTTGTCCCTTTTACCCCAAACGGACCGGGGCAGACAGGATAGGGTCGCGCGGTGGAGTTGGCCTAAGGGGACGTGTCGGCGCAAGGCGTCGCTAGCCGAGGGCGAAGGGTATGTCTGTCTGTCCCCCAGTTCCGCAATGAGCCACGCAACAAGTGGTGGCCGTGGCGATGGTGCGACGGGCAGTGCCGCTTCCTCCCGTTGCCCACGTCCTCCCTTTTTCTTCTTTCGCCTGAGCACGTCCCACCCTTCGGCCCGCAGCAGCTGCGGCGGAACCAGAGGCCAATCCCGTCTTAACTTTTCCTTCACCTTTTTCGCGGAGGACGTCTAGCCGCCGGATGCATGCCCGGATCCGGGTATACATTCGCTACGCCCAGACCAGCGGTCCGGTCGACCAGTCAAAAAGTATATTAAAACGGGCTTTTTAAACACCCGGTCTGACCGGCACCCCTCGTATCCAGTTCAAATCTATTACGAATATAGAGGCGTCCGGACAAGTCAGGACGCGTCCGTCATGCTGGACTGACGATGAGGTCCCATGTCAAATCGTCTGGAAATCCGACGATCCGTTGGACGTATCCTACGAAAGAATGTGTGAACGCTGCCCAGCGCCGATTCGGCTCGCCGCAATTCCGGCTATTTAAGCCGGCCGACGTTCCCCAACCATAGCCACATCCACCTCCTTCCTATCAGCACAGCCAGCCCGAGCCCATCCACCACCTCCCTCCCGCTCCGTCGCTCTTTCCACGTCCTCCGGCTTCATCATGGTTCGGCAAAAAAGGACCACCTATGCTATGCTCACGCTGGAGCGCCAGTTCCAGATTGAACAGGAGATCCGGGCGAGGTGCGCCGCTCGCATTGTTGTCGGCTTGCCTCTGGACTCGCCGGAGTAGGAGAAGGGGGAGGAGCCGGAGGAGGGGTAGAGGAGCAGTAGCCCGACTCCGATGGAGAGGTGACGGATCGAGAGGAGGCGAAGCAGCCGAAAGAGAAGCTGGCGCCGACTCCGGGCTTCAACATGAAGAACGCAGAGATGGAGTTCGCGGTCGGCCAAGCGGCCCAGATGACGGAGCTGCAAGCCATCCTATAGTCCATCCAGGATGAGCCCTATATGGAGGCTAACCAGCAGTTCATTCTACAGGAACAGGCAGCGACCGACGCGCCCTTTGAGGAGGTCGAAGCGGAGATGAAGGTGAAGGTCGACGCGGAGCAGCCGGAGCTGTGGCTGCCCCATATACCCGGAGCGGGCATGGAGATAGTGGACATCTCCAATGAGGATTAAGGTAGTATAGGTTATTTGATCTAACTAGTACGTGAATTTTCTTATTTGCATGGATCTAATATTTCTGCTATAAGGTATTTGAATACGAGAAGCAAATTTGAGATGTGACGCGTCCGCGACTGTTTAAGGTGTTGAATTTTATGTCGGGAGCGCTCGAGGCGAGAGAGGACACGTGCCCAAATGAAGGCACACCCAGCACACGGGCGTCGTGAGGTGACTAGCGCTGAGGCCATGTCCAAAGGGCGGGGGAGGACACAGGATTCAGGGTGCGATCGGCGCAGCGCAGCCTACTCCGTGCGCGTCGCTCGCTCGCAGTGTCACCGACTCACTCACGTGCAGGGTCGACCACGGGCGTGGGAACCACCTTCGCCATGGTATGGCCAGTTTTTCATTTTTGAGCTCACCACGAGGCCAGTGCTCAGTACACTGGGACAGGGCTGATAGCAAATCCTACGATTGAAATCTGCTCAAAACTGTCTGCAAGGCCCAACTTTTTGAAGCGATTTGTACGTTTTGAGATGAATTAAGTGTGCACGGTCGGAGTTTAGAATAACACGCATGACTAAATTGAATTGATCTCTGTATTTTCTTAAAAATATATGTAGTGTTCCTTTCCTACCAGGCACAACTTTTCGTCAACCGGCACCCCCTTCCACCACGTCCCTTCACAGATTTTTTTCATCCAACCTTTTTCTTTGCACCATGTCGTATTTGACCGTACCTTTTCAGTACACCGCCCAATCACATTAATTTACCTATCTTTTGCACCAATTTCATGTTAATTACTTGTGAAACTTCTCATCAAACTATAAGTTAAATCACATACAATATTTGATAAACATTTATTTAGAGAATCACATCAATATGTTTAGGTAAATCACATGCTAACACACTAGAATATTTAGGCAAACAAAAACTTGTCAAAACAAATTTTAATAGTTTTTTTTTAAAAGAACAGTAGACGCAAGCGCTCATACGTACACGCATACACGCATCCCTATGAACGCACATACGCACATCTACCACTATGAGCACCTCCGAGAGACTGAGCCGGCATATCAGGCGCCTCGTAGTCAATGGGAACGTTTCCTTTCACTGAAGGTGCATCGCGGGAAATTCTGAAATGAATCCAGGATAAATGCGAGCACTAGGACTTGAACCCTGGTGGGCTGGGGATACCACTGTCCATCTAACCATTCAACCACAGGTTGGTTTGCAATTTAATAGGGTTTCTAACTATCCTTAAAACGCTACCCACCCACGGTTGTGCAACACCACCCTCGCCAGCCTCGTCTCAGTTTAGTGATTAATTTGAAGCAATATATGATGGTGGTTGAATGTGCTTTATGATCTTTTCAAGGATGATCGTGATCTAGAATCTTTCACGTAAACCTACTCAGAGAGGATGACATTGACGATGTTGTCTTCGAGGGAGAAGATCCACTTCCGTTGCATGCCGCAGTAGCTTGCGGTGGCTAAGGTTCATACGAACGATGTGAATATATATGGCCAATTATGGTTCTTCAAAAACACGTGACATGTCTGAGATCTTCCTAAGGATACTAAATTTCATGTACTCGATGGAAATCTCTACATCTCGCACTTTGTTGGTCTCGATGACTTGGAGAAAGTTATTGGAGGATGACCTTGGTCCTTTAGGGGAAAAGTTGTATTGATTAAATTGTATGATGGCTATAGGAAGGCATTCATGATCGAGCTCAAAATATTTTTGGTTTGGATTTAGATTCACAATCTACCTTCAACTTACATGTATCTAACGAGTAATCTTGTAGCCAAAATAGGGACGGTGGATTTCCCAAAACTCATGGTCGGGGAGTTTGAAGGAAATTTCTTCTGTATCCGGTTGAAAATTTATGGAGTCCCTGAAGCAAGCATGTTCGATCCCACAGGGTGGGGATTGGTACGTCTTCAATGAATCTGTAAATTTTGTTATGTTCATGCTATGTTCATATGATGTATACATAGTTTTGTCACGTTTTATCATATTTCCTTAATTGACATATTAACTCAGTGGCAATTGACAACTATTGTTTTCAGTGCTCTTTGTGCAGCAGAAACAAGTATTTTTGGGAGACCAAAAATAAAATAGGGAAACCATGTTTAGTTTTGCAACAAAATGTGGCTTGGGCTAGAAGGACTCTCGGAGTAAGGGGGGCACTTACCCCTCTCGCCTCCTCCCACACGAACGCCACAGACCTGGGGGCGCCAACATGGTGTGTTGGGCTCACAAGCATCCTGCTGCTGCATCTTTGTCCCACCGGCCTTATATTTCACCTATAAACTCTGAAAATAACACATGCATTTTGTTTTTGCCGCCGCTTTGACGTGATCCAAGGCGATCCAATCTGGAGTCCTATTCTGGTACCTTGTTGGATGGGAAGATCATCATCAACGTCTCCTTCATCATTGTTGCTTCTCCAATGACCACGTGTGAGTATTCATCCTTGGGCTATGGGTTCATAAAGCAGCTATGCGGCATCTTCAATACAAATATCACATGAGCTACCTAACATGATTGTGATCAATCTGATGTAATATCCGATGTGTTTTTTTGCAGTATAATGAATTTTCACTTTATGATCATATTATATATGGATTTTATTTGTTTTGGTTCTTTGCCGCATGATTTATAGATGTGGATAATCTTCAATCTATTAGTTAATTCACTGAGCATGTTTAGATGAATAATTTCCAAGAGGGAATTGTGTGCATTATTTGGGTTTAACCTTGCAAGTAATCTACTTCAGTGACAGTAAGAGGAAAAAGGATTGTATTTTGTTATTGACACTAAGTATAAAAATATAGTTGTCTTGCCTCGCTGATGAGTTTAAGGTAAAGGAAATATAATAACAACATTATGTCACTTTGCTTAATGTCTTGTAATTTAATACGCACACTACTAGGAAAAGGCATGCTAGTGGCGCACTGGTTTTGCCTTCTAATGGCGCACTACTAGTGCGCCACTGGCATCACGCCATTAGAATTAAATTCTAATGGCGCACTGCCGGTGCGCCATTAGTATCTGGTGTTCTAATGGCGCACCACCTAGTGCGCCATTAGTATAGCCTGCAGTGCGCCATTAGAATGCCTCCCAGGGGCCATATGTACAAATGTGCTATGGCATTCTAATGGCGCATCATCTGCTAATGCGCCATTAGTGTGATGATCACAGTGCGCCATTAGTGTCTTTTGTGGTGCGCCATTAGTATGAATATTAGGTTTTATTTTTATTTTTGCTTTTCTGATTTTTGCACAGGTTACAAAATATATTATTGCATAGAATATAGACAGCAGCACACAGCAACATCAGATTCATCAAATACAATAGAAGATTAGTCTCCGAATACAATTCATCATATTAGTCTCCGGATTCAAAAGACCGGACAAAGATAAAACACTACAAGTCTCAAGACCGCGAGTATCGAGTTTGCCTTCACATTACAAGTCGATATCGATCATCTAAACTACCATCACATAGAAGAGAGTTGTGGTCATCACGATGAGCATCATCGCGATCAAACTGGTCTTCATCCGTTCCTCCAACGCCCTCCTCTCTCTCGCTACATAGCAGCGTATCTAGATTCGGCCTCCGCCCTAGTGGTGTACCCTTTGTAACTATTACCGCTGAACGGTGAACCTGTCTCCGACACTCCTCCCACCATCGAGACTCGGAACCTTACCCTTGTACACGACATACGACGGCATCTCTATGCACAAGCCAAACAATGCACAATACATAAGCAATGTGTAAGTATGCAACAAAAGGATCGGAAGAGAAAAGCAAGACATTAATAGCACGATTCATGGTCCTACTAATAAATAGCATCGATTACATCTAAGTTGAACAACTGTCCAAACCAAAGAGACATACGAATTCATTAAAAAGTTTAATTACAACATGAGCCAATCAATGTTTCAGAACTACACATCACTACTTTCGACTCGACTCATCGGACATGAGCGTGGATGAAGCCGCCGTTTGTCGCGATGGTCATGAAATCGCGGTCGTTGTCACCCTGCATTTGTAGCATTCCATCTATCTCACTGTTGGACGGTTGATTTCTGAGGAAGAACTGCCCCGACGTATGAAGGACATCTTGATGGATGATGTCCGCAAACTCGATCGGATGCGAAGAATTCTTATCCGAGGTCCGCGTCTGGACTGCCGACAAGCTCGCGCCCAATCTTTGAGATTATCTGGTAGCAAAGGTGATGATGGTCCTTACGATCGCCTCGCATGTGATGGAGGGCGAGTAGGCATCCTTCGATCGCAAAGCGGCTGCTTGACGCAGCAGAACTTCAGATTGTGTGAGAAGATGTGCTTGCCGTATTTACGAACTGTCCCCGTGAAGGTGCCTCCAGATTTGGCGTGCCGGGAGAACATCATCAAGAACTTTCTTCACATTTGTGTAGTCTATCATGGAGTTACGGTTCGGTCGAAATACGTGGCCATGGAATATTTCGGCTTAAGAGGATGAGTGTGCAATGTGTGTCACCGCACGTAACACGGAATGTTAGAAAAAAAGAACGATCGAAATCTAAGAAATCATATGTTACGGGCGGTTAAGGGATGACTTACTCGGAAAGTAAGGCACAAGGAAGTTATCCTTATCTGCGCTTGCGAATGACGCCTTCGAGGTGTGAACTCGTAACTTGGCGGTCCCAGCGCTGCTCAAGTGCTTGGCACGCATGTAGAAGGGGTCGACTATCACGATGTCCGGTATTGTCTCTAATGATCCGTGATCGCATGCTCAAAAAAAACAGCCGAACGAAGGTGTAGTGCAACGGATGAAGGTTAAACATAGCAAAGATGTCATCAAACCGCAGGACGATCATACCCCGATGTCGCCATCCACAAAGCCCTTGCTCTCGCACCTTGGCCACGAAAACCGGTATGCCACATCCTTCTCTCGAGACGCCGCTTCTCCAAAATCGAACACTGTCGTGCAGACTCGCATAGCACCGGTTGCAGCATTCAGCATATTTGGCGGTAGCATCGCCCTACCCGCCACATGCACCTCCTCGAGATATCCTTAGGTGAAGGTGGCCCGCCCCGAGCACGGATCGAACTTCGGTGCGGCCGCTCGCACCGCGCCCTTGTTAGTCTTTTCGCTTCCGCCCTTCTTCTTGATCTCCGTAATGGGACCGAAGTTCGCTCACAGACCGCCTTCTTCAGCGTGTTGGGGCTGATAATATTTCGCGCCTCAGCTATCGAGGCTCGTGAAGACGAGAGCTGGGGCGGTCCCGAGAACTCAACGCCGACAACGCTTGTTGCAATTGATTTCTCCGCCGCACCAGCTAGATCGCGGTGGTCTTGGCTGGGTTCTTGAGAAAGAAGCCCGCAGAACTCGCCAGCGCACCCATGTTCGCAAAGTACTTGTCAACTTTGGTAAATGTACCGTCGTCGTTGTCGCCGCCGTCTCGATCTCGTGCCATAGGGCTGTCCGGATCCTCGTGCCATAGGGATGTCCGGCAGGTCCGTAGCGTTGCTGCGTTCTTGCCATGGCTTGGCGCCGCATGATCGGGCGGTCTTGTTCGTGGGGTGGTGTCCCCGCCCCAAACGAATCCGCTCTTCGCCATAGCAGGGCCAGTTTACACAGTCCGAGGGTCATCTCATCTTCTTCGCCGCCCCAGCTGGTCGAATCGAGGTAACAGCTCGTCGCAGCTGGCAGCACCGGACCACTTCAACCCTATACATTGTGGTTGGCATCGGATTACCGTGGAACATGGGGTTGCCGGTTGAACGATTTTGCCCTTGGCGACATCGACCAATTCGGCGCCCACGGCGCGTAAGAGTGCAAGGAACGCCGGCGGTGCCTCGCGAAAACATGTGTAGGGCGCCGGATGCCCACCAAAGGCAAGGAGATGAAGTCATCGGCCGAGAGGCTTAGTTACCGTGATGCCGCCGAGCTCGGCTAATGTCGAGGCACCGCCAACGGCGGGCGGTAATCGACGGAGGGGCGCTTCGGCGAGGTGCCGTCGGCATACACCGGGTGCATTAAGCTCCAATACCGTGCGGTGCCGGAGACACGAATACCGCCTCGCCGGAGACACCAATGGCGCCGCCGCGGAGACACCAATGGTGCCGCCACCGAGACACCAATGGCGCCGCCGCCGAGACACCAATGGTGCCGCCGCCCAGGCGAAGGAGTTCTTGGCGTGAAGCTGGGAACCGGGAGGCCCTTTGGCCGCCCGCAATCCACGCCGTCAGCCCATGAATCAATGTAGGCACCATGGCTTCGAGCTTCGCTCCCAGCTGTTGTTCCACTTGCTCTTGGACAAGCTCCGAATCCGCGCCACTTGTGCCTTGAGTGCTTCAACCTCGCGCCCGGCTTTCCGAGCTGGCCTTTTTCTCCTTCCGCACACTAGCGGTATAGTATGACCCCATTTTGTGGATAAGCCTTTGCCGCCACACAACCAGTGGCGCCGGCTTATCGAGCTTATCCTTCTTTTCATTACGCTCAACGCCCTATTTAAAGGGGTGTCGAAGGGGAGCTCTTAGACGACCCAGCCATCGCTTTCATTGTCCCGTGAAAGGAACATGAGCCATTTAGAAATATTGGGGATTAATTAGAGTGCAACCATATGGAGCTAATTACGGGGTGTATTCCTTACGAGAACAAGCTCAAGCGCCTGGTCTTCGGATCCGTGGTAAGCTCCTTTGTTATCGGGTCCTCCTTGTACCGGCCCCGACATAGTTCCTGGTCTGCTTGTCACCGCTGTATTTCTCGAAGCGGGGCGGTAGGCCTTGCTCGGCACGCTCCGCGTCCTCCTTGTCCCATATAGGCTCCGCCACTCTATAACCGCCGAGACCGAGTTTGTGTTCCCCTAAGTTAAACTCCCGCATTTCTTTTCCCCACTGACTTGATTCGGAGCTTGCGGGGCTCTGGCACTTGATCTTGAACTCCTTGTACTCATCTTCGCTCATCAAATGATATTTCGCCTTGATCTTGTCATAACTATCACCTTTATCAATCATTCTCTTCACCGCGCTTCTCCAAGTAGACAGGGCCGTGCTCATCTTCGTGAGGGCGGCATTGTTCACTCTATTCCACGAGAGGCGTGTGTTTTCAAATTCGCGGGAAACTTGTATCGCTCAGGCAGCTTCGGAAGAGGAGGTTGCGAAATTCCCTCGGTCCTTATGCCTAAGGTTCTCGGTGTTGATCAAGACGGTGTTCCGGAGAATGCACCCGAGCTGAACCGCGTACCCCTTGACTATATGTTTGGGCTCCGTTGGATTCTCGTCGGAGTCCACTTGAGTGAATTCCTCCTTGACGGTGCGGAGCGCATTCGGGCGCCGGTCCTTCCTTTGCTTCTTCGGTTGGCTGCCATCTGTGTGTGCGCCGCCACCATCTGTGTGTGCGCCGCCATCATCAGTGGTGGCATCCTCGGCGGCACCATCAGTGGTGTCATCCCCGACGCCACTAGGGGTTGTGTAATCAGGATCGGTGTCTTCCGCGGCGTCATCATAGCGGTGAGGTTGTTCCTCCATCTCTTGGGACAGCTCCGGAATTGCTGCCGCCCGAACCACCGGCCTCATCGTTGTGGGCCATGTTTCTCTCTAAATAGGAAAAAGTTTGGTCAAAAGATGGTTATTGTCAAGGAACAAGATCATGGTCTCATGATTTAGGGTTTGTCGACACCGAGGCACCCTAAAAGCCTAAGCTTTCATCATTTAGGTTCTCATCGACACCGAGGCATCCGGGGCAGCCAAGTTAAGTTTTCATCATTTAGGGTTTATCGATGCCGAGGCACCCTAGGTTGGGCCTAATCACTTGGCTCTATTGCCACCTATGTTGGGTTTATCATCTAGGGTTTATCGATGCTAAGGAGAATTCTAAGTTGGGCCTAATCACTTGGCTCTATTGCCACCTATGGTTTAATGCAGCAAGAATGGCGGGGTAGTTGATCCTACTTAACTAAGTACTGAGATACCCCGGCCCATGCATTAGTCGCAAGTACCCCATATGTCCTATTTTTAGCAAAGTCATGCTAAAATTCACGGAAAATTTCAGCATGACCTTTGCTGAAAATAGGACATATGGAGTACCCGAATTTGCCGGAACGGAAGTTAATCGACATTCCGGCAAACTCAAGGGCCTCTCGGGGTACCTGCAAATTCATCACGACACAATGGTCGGAGACAAAACCCAGCAAACTAGCAAGATGATCATCATCCTTCATATACACTGGAGTACAATTAATGCTTTATAACGTTCCATCATCATTACGTAAAATTGACAATTGTCCATAACAGTTAACTGAAATGCAGACTCACTAGATCTATCCATCACCCTAGAATAAAAATGCACTCCTAGTACATGGCTACTACTATTTTTCTGCTGCTAGGAAAAACATCACTCATTGGAAATGAAAATCTCAAGACCAGCATTTTGAACTTTGAAATGAAATACAGAGTAGTATTAGTAGTATATGGAGTAGTATCTTGTCTGTGTGCTATCCGAAGCGAGCATGGAAGCAAGTTTTGAGCATCGAAAGTTCCAATAGCCCGTTGCAACAACTATTTGTGCAGAGATAAGCATGAACAGAGACAATAACTATAGGATTTGTTTGATGATATCTTTTTATACACTTACTAAAACAAGTGTGATACCAATTGGATCATTGTTCACTGTAATCTTTTCTTTTGAACCAAAAGGGAGGTCAGTTTTTTCAGAGAGAAAATAAATCTGCAGATTCAACTAATGATACTATGAACTTTTGATCTGAAAGAACATGATCTTGTCAAATGCAGTAAGCAGAAACAGAGAAATCTCCTAAAGGTGTCCTAAGCACCTGCTGTTACTCTTGGAAGTAATGCAAACATGTAAAAGTTATTACTGTTGACACAAGCTCACCGACATAGACACACATAACAGCCGCACAACAGCATAGACATTAAACATGTGTAGAGATCACAATCAACAAAGGTTTCCATCGGTGTATTTCAGACTATTATTCCCATCCGAGAAAGCATCGACTTGAATATCTACTTTTGACCCTCAACTATAACAACCGCATGCAAGATCAGAGAAGTGTTGATGCAGGGCATCAAACATTATAATGCCGCAGGCAAGGTCTCAAGTTACATGATCAGTTGTGCTTGACTGAATATTTTGACAGAAAAATTTGATCGAGTAACAAAGGCATAACAAGAGAAATTACAGTGTAGATTGCTCTGCTCAACAAACTTCCTATCAGTCCAACAATGTTTCGATCTAAACTTTTTCGCTAATGTAACCTAAACCTGAAAATGTTCGCTAATGTAAAGGAGGGAGGGGAACCTGCATCTCACCGAGAGGAAGACGATGGCGAGCTCGTGCAGGGGCCGGGTTGACGAGGTGACGCGGATCGACGGTGAGGCGCTCGGTGTCGTAGAGGCGCCAGAGACCTTGCCTCGCGAGATGAGAAGGGCCGCGGCCTGGCGCAGGGAGGGGTAAGGGAGGAGGAGGAGGGGAAGGGAGGAGGATGGTCGGGGCGTCGGGTGCTGCGTTGCTGCTCGGCGCCGACGACGAGGAGGAAGGCAAGGACGTTGAGGGTCGGGGCGGGGGGGCGGGCGCGGTGCGGCGGCGGGTGGAGTCCGTAGGGGGGGGGCGCGGGCGGGGGGGGGGCGGGCGGGCGGCGGGGTGGAGTCCGGCAGGGGGGGGGGGCGGGCGGGGGGGGGCGCGGGGGCGGCGGCGGGGTGGAGTCCGCGGGGTCGGGCGGGGCGTGTGGGTCAAGGCGGGCGGCGGCATTGTTAGGTCAGTGGGGATCTGGCGAGGGAGGGAGAGAGGCCAGAGGAAAATAGGTGGAGGGAGGGAAGCTTTCTAATGGCGCACCACACCCCGGTGTGCCATAAGTACAACTATTCTAATGGCGCACCATCCCTCGGTGCGCCATTAGAATTTTGTTTTAACCTAGCCTAGTAGCCATATCTACAGCCCAACCCTATCTACAACAGAACCCACCTACTAGCCTGACTGGTCAGCACGCAGCACACACACCAGGAGGTCTTGGGTTCGATCCCTAGGATCCCCAATATTTTTTTATGCATTTTAAATGGTGTTTTTATATTTATTTGTGTTTAAATATGTTCAAACTTGTTTAAATCATAACAGTAATATTTTTTATGCATTTTAAATGATGTTTTTTATATTTATTTGTGTTTAAATATGTTCAAACTTGTTTAAATTATAATAGTGTAATATTTTTTATAAAAATAGTAAAAAAAATTAAAAATATGTTCAAAAAGTGCGGGTGCGGGGGGCCGGGCCGGTGCTCCGGCGGTGGAGCGGGGGAGGGTTGCGATGGGTGGAGCTAGCGGGGGAGGGTGCGGGTGCGATCGAGATGGAGGGGGATCGAGATCGAGATGGAGGGGGAATCGAGATCAAGTGTCCTCATGAATTCAAAAAGTGCCCATGAAATTTAAAAATATGTGTGCTTCTCTGGCTGCCAAACGGATTGACTCCATCGGTGCTCGCGCCCATCACGATGTTCCTTGGATCCTTCCCAAATTCGGTCTCGAATTCAACGCTACATCGCTCGCATCCTTAGGGTGACTCAGCATCTTGTCCTTTTATCTATTTCCGGATCATTTGCGTCATCTTCTCGCTTCTTCTCCTCCCTATCCGCGTGCCAACGCAGGAGCTTTGCTACCTTAGGGTCCGCGAAATACCGCTGCAGACGAGGAGTGATCGGAAAGTACCACACCGATTTTCGAGGAGCTTTCTTCCTCTTCTTGTATCGAGTGACGCCAAGACACCGGACATATGGTAGACTCCGCGTGCTCGTCCCGATTAATGATGCAATTGTTCATGCACACATGGTATTTCACATGCGGTAAATCCAGAGGACACACGATTTTCTTCGCCTCGAACTGGTCGGGCACTTGTTCCCTTTGGGAAGACGTTCGCGCTGTAATGACATGTTCTCGCCGAAGCATCGCCGGTCATTTTGTGTTTTACCTTCATCTCCAGAGCCATGAGAGTTACTTTCAGCGGGTATCCTCGGCCTGCATCCTTCATACAATGGAGTAACCGCGTCTATCTCCGGTTGATCCAGCTTGGCTTTCTCTCGGCGGCAGCTCTTGCGTTATCCGTCCGCTTGAGAAGCAGCTCTTGAATATGAGGTTCCTGCACCCAGCCTCCATCGCCGCCCGCTCCGACATCTTCATCTTCATGATCATGCCCTTCGCCTTGATCTTCCTCATCATCATGTACGACATCTTCTACATGATGACTGTACAAACATCACCGCCATGATCATGTCCCGAGATTCTTCGCCTTCTCGCCCGCCCTCGCCGGCGGTGGTACTTGTCTTGTTGCCATTCCTCATTTCTTGCCCGCCCCGCCATGGACGACTTGATAGTCATCTTCATCACCTTGCCACCGTAGCCATCCATGAAACCACGCAAGAGCAGGTGGTCTCGCACCTGCCCGAATCCGGGTCCGTAATAAGGCTCTTCACTTGCATCTTCGACATGGACATCTTATCTCCGCCTCGCTCTTTTGAAGCATCTCGGCCTTCATGGAGCTCAAAACCTATTCACGATGCCTTCACCATCATGCGGACCATGGTCACCAAGGGGTAGAGCAAAACGATATGTTAGAACCAAGAAAAATTTGGCATGACCTTCCCTAAAAATAGGACCAAAAGAATGCATAGTGCCAAAATTTCGCTAAACGGAAATGAATCAAAACATTCCGCAAAATATTGGCAACTATCGATATTTCAAATACCGTACCTTCAAACACAAACATATATGCAACACCACAAACACTTGCAACACCACAAACATACATAGATCTAGCTAGGCCACAAAAGTGCATGTGCACGTTGTTGGAGCGAGCTAGGGAGAAAAAAAAGTAGATCTATATCATGAAGATAGCTTTCCTTACGCATCTATCAAAAAAGGTAATTTCACCACTTAATTTTGTTGAATCTATGGTGGAAATGAGGTGAGGAGAAGGAGATGGCCGAAATCTTGGAGAAGGAGGTGGATGGAATGAAGTGGGGAAAGTGAGTATAGGTGTGGGCTGTCCAAAATATCTTGTTGGTCCCAGGTTACTAATGGCGCACCCTCTGCTGATGCGCCATTAGTAACCCTGGTTACTAATGGCGCATCAGCAGAGGGTGCGCCATTAGTAGTTTTGCAAAAAAAGAATAAAACAAAATTTACAAATAATGGCGCATGCCCTGATTGGTGCGCCATTAGTAGTTATATATAGTAATGGCGCATTGTAGACCTCATGCGCCATTAGTATGTATGGGAAAATGGACAAAAAATTATACTAGTGGCGCACCTTTCCACGGTGCGCCATTAGTGTCTTCCACACTAATGGCGATCGAAACAAAAGCGCCATTAGTATATAGTAGTGGCGCACTGCCTCCACGGTGCGCCATTAGAATCAATCCTATCTATAGCCCTTTTCCTAGTAGTGGCACATTGTGTCATTACCGACATTGCTTTCGTCGTTCCACATTTCTCATGCGTTTCTCCAGGAAATAGAGGACAGTTGATCACAATCAGAGGAAATGTACCATTTGGTGAAACCATCATCTCTGTTTGTCGAATCGATATTTTTTTACTTGAAAAATCAAATGAACCAGCAAAACATATTATATACAATTATTATTGTGAATCCCATTGCATGTACAATAAAATCTCAAGGAACTTACATTCAATTAAAAATCTCTCCAAATCCTTTTGAAAGGTGGCTAAGGAAGAGCTTGAAGAGAAACTGGTTAAGAAACAATAGATGAAGGAGGGGCTGGTCAAGGTGAGGTTGGCCAAGGAGAAGAACCAAGTCTCTAAGGATGCCAAGATGCACATCATAATGCATTATTTAGGTAGAAATGACCTAGTTGTGTCGTGTCTTTGGTGGCCTTGCTGGCAACATATTTTAGTACTGTAATAATACAATGACTGAGATTGTGAGCTTTTATTAACAAACTTGTTTGATGATGCTTATCTGGAAGGCTTTATGTGTGTGGCTGTTATGTCCTCGTGCAGTTATTTGTCACATGTATGCTTGTTCAGTCAAACCTTGGTGTTTGCCTGTGTGACACCCTCATCTTGAGTTAATTAATGGATCACAACAGGAACTAAAACATTATGAATTGGAATATTAAGGTTTTAAATGCACAAGAGAAGTGGGTGGCCTTAAATAAAAAAGATATGAGGAAAGTGCTTGTCTCTGCTTTCAAGAAACCAAAAGAGAGAATTTTGACATTAATTACATCATAAAATTTTGCCCTGCCAGACTGAATAAATTTGAGTACTTCATCAGATGCGACCTCTCGCTGCCCCTGCCATTGAAGCGGCGCGCTGGCCGAGGGCGTCGCCTGCGACACGTCTCTGTTGTCTGCGCCTGCTTAATGCCGGAGATGCGTGATTGGACGAGATGGATATCTACCGCACCCATTCAATGTCGCTGTCCGTCCGTATACCGCCATTAAGCAGGCTTGCCCGCTGAGAAACCCACTCCGACACCGTGCATTGACGCACCCGGATGCCTGGCCTCACCGGAATCCGCTGTACATAGGCGGCCACACCTGGCTAACACCACACCACAACACCATCCCCTCCACATCCTCCTCCCTTGCACTGCATCCGCCATGCCCACCAACAGGAAAACACTATGTTCTATGGGACAGTCAGTCACCGGAGATGAAGCACGCGGTGGCCGCCCTTGCCACTACCTGGCATAGCTGCTGTGCTAGGCGGATCGAGACCGGCTTGCCCGAGGTCTTCGACGACGAGGACGACACCACGATGGAGACAGGCTTCGACGACTCTGCCCGGGCTCCCAGGCTTCTTGTGCACGCCGGCTTCACCATGGAGCAGGCGCAGTTCAATGCCACCATGGCGGAGGTGCAATCTATGTCGGCGCTTTTGTCGGTATTCCAGCAGGCGCAAAAGGAACATCGGTACAACCAGTTCCTCCTGGAGCAGCACCGGCTGGTAGAGGGCCAGATCTACGGCAAGCGCATGAGCGAGGAGGCCGCGGCGGCCATGGTGGAGCCGCTGTAGGATCAAAAGTAGGTCTAGAGGGTGGGGGGGGGGGGGTGATTAGACTAGTTGACCAAATAAAAATCTAATCTTTTCCCAATTTTATGTCTTGGCGGATTTTAACAACTTAGCACAAGTCAAGCAATCAACCTACACATGCAATTCTAAGAGTGTAGCAGCGGAAAGTAACACATTGCATATGAAGGTAAAGGGAAATGTTTGGAGAAGGCAAACACAATGTAGACACGAAGATTTTTGGCATAGTTCCGATAGGTGGTGCTATCGTACATCCACGTTGATGGTGTTGGGGAACGCGGTAATATTAAAAAAAAATCCTACGATCATGCAAGATCTATCTATGTGATGCATAGCAAGGAGAGGGGAGAGTGCGTCCACGTACCCTCGTAGACCGAAAGCGGAAGCGTTAGTTAACGCGATTGATGTAGTCAAACGTCTTCGCGATCCAACCGATCCAAGTAACGAACGTATGACACCTCCGCGTTCAGCACACGTTCAGCTCGATGACATTCCTCGTACTCTTGATCCAGTTGAGGCCGAGGGAGAGTTTCATCAGCATGATGGCCTGGCAACGCTGATGATGAAGTTACTGGCGCAGGGCTTCGCCTAAGCACTACGACGATATGACTGAGGTGTGTAACTGTGGAGCGGGACACCGCACACGGCTAAAAGATCAACTTGTGTGTTCTAGGGTGCCCCCTGCCCTCGTATATAAAGGAGTAAGGGGGAGGTCGGCCGGCCCTCCTAGGGCGCGCCCCACAAGGGGAGTCCTACTAGGACTACTAGTCCTAGCTAGTAGGATTCCACCAAGAGGGAGAAAGGGGAAAGGAAGGAGAGGGAGAGGGAGAAGGAAAGGGGGGCGTCGCCCCATTTACCTAGTCCAATTCGGACCCAAGGGGGAGGGGGCACACGGCCTGCCCTAGCTGCCCTCTCTCTCTCTGCACTAAGGCCATGTGGCCCATTAGTTCGGTAACCCTCCGCCACTTCAGTTTTATCCGAAACTTCTACGGAACACTTCCGGTGTCCGAATATAGTCATCCAATATATCAACAATTTCGAGACTCCTCGTCATGTCCATGATCTCATCCGGGACTCCTAACAAACTTCGGTCATCAAAACACATAACTCATAATACAAATCGTCATCGAACATTAAGCGTGCGGACCCTACGGGTTCGAGAACTATGTAGACATGACCGAGATACATCTACACTCAATAACTTATAGCGGAACCTGGATGCTCATATTGGCTCCTACATATTCTACGAAGATCTTTATCGGTCAAACCGCATAACAACATAAGTTGTTCCCTTTGTCACCGGTATGTTACTTGCCCGAAATTCGATCGTCGGTATCATCATACCTAGTTCAATATCGTTACCGGCAAGTCTCTTTACTCATTCCGTAATACTTCATCCCGCAACTAAATCATTAGTCACAATGCTTGCAAGGCTTATAGTGATGAGCATTACCGAGAAGGCCCAGAGATACCTCTCTGAAACACGGAGTGACAAATCCTAATCTCGATCTATGCCAACCCAACAAACACCTTCGGAGACACCTGTAGAGCATCTTTATAATCACCCATTTACATTGTGACGTTTGATAGCACACAAAGTGTTCCTATGGTATTCGGGAGTTGCATAATCTCATAGTCTGAGGAACTTGTATAAGTCATGAAGAAAGCAGTAGCAATGAAACTGTAACGATCATAATGCTAAGCTAACGGATGGTTCATGTCCATCACATCATTCTCCTAATGATGTGATCATGTTCATCAAATGACAACACATGTCTATGGTTAGGAAACATAACCATCTTTGATTAACGAGCTAGTCAAGTAGAGGCATACTAGGGACAATATGTTTTGTCTATGTATTCACACATGTACTAAGTTTCCGGTTATACAATTCTAGCATGAATAATAAACATTTATCATGAAACAAGGAAATAAATAATAACTTTATTATTGCCTCTAGGGCATATTTCCTTCAGTCTCCCACTTGCACTAGAGTCAATAATCTAGATTACATAGTAATGATTCTAACACCCATGGAGCTTTGGTACTGATCATGTTTTGCTCGTGGAAGAGGCTTAGTCAATGGGTCTGCAACATTCAGATCCGTACGTATCTTGCTAATCTCTATGTCCCCTTCCGACAGTTGATGACAGATGGGATTGAAGCATCTCTTGATGTGCTTGGTTTTCTTGTGAAATCTGGATTCCTTTGCCAAGGCAATTGCACCAGTATTGTCACAAAAGATTTTCATTGGAACGGATGCACTAGGTATGACACCTAGATCGGATATGAACTCCTTCATTCAGACTCCTTCATTTTCTGCTTCCGAAGCAGCAATGTACTCCGCTTCGCACGTAGATCCCGCCATGATGCTCTGCTTGGAACTGCACCAACTAACAGCTCCTCCATTCAATAAAAATACGTATCCGGTTTGCGACTTAGAATCATCTGGATTAGTGTCAAAGCTTGCATCGACGTAACCATTTACGACGAGCTCTTTTTCACCTCCATAAATGAGAAACATATCCTTAGTCCTTTTTAGGTATTTCAGGATGTTCTTGACCGCTGTCCAGTGCTCCACTCCGGGATTACTTTGGTACCTCCCTGCTATGCTTATAGCAAGGCACACATCATGTCTGGTACACAACATTGCATACATGATAGAACCTATGGCTGAAGCATAGGGAATGACTTTCATTTTCTCTCTATCTTCTGCAGTGGTCGGGGATTGAGTCTGACTCAATTTCACACCTTGTAACATAGGCAAGAACCCTTTCTTTGACTCATCCATTTTGAACTTCTTCAAAACTTTATCAAGGTATGTGCTTTGTGAAAATCCAATTAAGCGTCTTGATCTATATCTATAGATCTTGATGCCCAATATGTAAACAGCTTCACCAAGGTCTTTCATGGAAAAACTCTTATTAAGGTATCCCTTTATGCTATCCAGAAATTCTATATCATTCCAATCAACAATATGTCATCCACATATAATATTAGAAACGCTACACAACTCCCACTCACTTTCTTGCAAATACATGCTTCTCCAAAAGTCTGTATAAAACCATATGCTTTGACCACACTATCAAAGCGTTTATTCCAACTCCAAGAGGCTTGCACCATTCCATAAATGGACCTCTGGAGCTTGCACACTTTGTTAGCACCCTTTGGATCGACAAAACCTTCTGGTTGCATCATATATAACTCTTCTTCCAGAAATCCATTCAGGAATGCAGTTTTGACATCCATCTGCCAAATTTCATAATCATTAAATGCAGCAATTGCTAACATGATTCGGACAGACTTAAGCATCGCTACAGGTGAGAAAGTCTAATTGTAGTCAACTCCTTGAACTTGTCGAAAACCTTTCACAACAAGTCGAGCTTTGTAGACAGTAACATTACCGTCTGCGTAGGTCTTCTTCTTGAAGATCCATTTATTTTCTATGTCTTGCCGATCATCGGGCAAGTCCACCAAAGTCCACACTTTGTTCTCATACATGGATCCCATCTCAGCTTTCATGACCTCAAGCCATTTCGTGGAATCTGGGCTCATCATCGCTTCCTCATAGTTTGTAGGTTCGCCATGGTCTAGTAACATGACTTCCAGAATAGGATTATCGTACCACTCTGGTGCGGATCTCACTCTGGAAGACCTACGAGGTTTGGTAGTAACTTGATCCGAAGTTTCTCACTAATTGGTGTAGGAATCACTGGAACTGATTTTTGTGATGAACTACTTTCCAATAAGGGAGAACGTAATATTACCTCATCAAGTTCTACTTTCCTCCCACCCACTTCTTTCGAGAGAAACTCCTTCTCTAGAAAGGATCCATTCTCAGCAACAAAGATTTTGCCTTCGGGTCTGTGATAGAAGGTGTACTTAACAGTTTACTGTGGGTATCCTATTGATACGTCTCCATCGTATCTATAATTTTTTATTGTTCCATGCCAATATTATTCAACTTTCCTATACTTTTGGCAACTTTTTATACTATTTTGGGACTAACATATTGATCCAAAGGCTCAAAGCGGCCTCGTTTGTTGCATGTTTTATGTTTTGCAGAAACCCAATATCAAACGGAGTCCAAACGGGATAAAAACGGACGGAGAATTATTTTGGAATATTTTTGATTTTTGGGAGGAAAAATCAACGCGAGATGGTGCCCGAGGGGGCCACGAGACAGGGGGCGCGCCCCAGGGAGGTAGGTGCTCCTTGGACTCTCCCGAGCACCCCGTAAGGAGGTTGATGCTATTATTTTGCCGCAGGAAAGCTAATTTTATGAGAAAGATCTGGGCGAAAGATTCACCCCAATCGGAGTTACGGATCTCCGGATATAAAAGAAACGGTGAAGGGGCAGAAACTGAGAACGCAGAAACAGAGAGAAACAGAGAGATATATCCAATCTCGGAGGGGCTCTCGCCCCTTCCACGCCATGGGAGACAAGGACCAGAGGGGAAACCCTTCTCCCATCTAGGGAGGAGGTCAAGGAAGAAGAAGAAGAAGAAGGGTAAAACATCGTGTCCCTCGTCTCCTGTTACCATCCGCCTAGACGCACAGTTCGGGACCCCCTACCCGAGATCCGCCGGTTTCGACACCGACATTGGTGCTTTCATTGAGAGTTCCTCTGTGTCGTCACCGATAGGCTCGATGGCATCTTCAAACATCGACGCTGTCCAGGGTGAGACTTTTCTCCCCGGACAGATCTTCGTATTCGGCGGCTTTGCATCGCGGGCAATTCTCTTGGCCATCCGAGCAGATCGAAGCTACGCCCGCCGTCAGTCGATTCGAAGCTTGAACTTCACGGCCGATGACCGCGGAGACTTGATCTTCGACGGACTCGAGCCACAGCCAAGCGCGCCACACTGTGTCGATGGGCATGATCTAGCTCTGCCGCCAGACAGTGCTTTGGAGGCCGCACTCGAATCCGCTCCGGCTACTATCCCGGAGCCGATCGCCCATGACAAGGGCCGGTGGATAGACGCCGCCCTGGGGGCTTCAATATCTACGGCGATGGAGCCGAATACCAATCTTGTCCCTTGCGAAACTCGTGATCCCGAGGCGCCGGACTCCTCGCTGGACTCCGAGCCTCCCGCGCCCCTGCCAATTAAGCCAGATTGGGCGCCGGTTATGGAATTCACCGCCGCGGACATCTTTCAACACTCGCCTTTTGGCGATATCCTGAATTCTCTGAAGCATCTCTCACTATCGAGAATCTGGCCGGACTATGACCAGGGCGGTTGGAGTTCGACAACGAAGAAATTCGAGCCCACCCACCACCCACTTTGTAGCCACCGCCGAGGATCTAACCGACATGCTAGACTACGACTCGATGACATCGACGCTATGGACGATGATGCCGGAGACGAACAGACCCAAATACCACAGTGGCACCGGAAGGCCACCTCGTCGCATTTATGTCTACATGGTGGATACCCCAAAAGAAGGGATGGCGAGAAAGCAGCGCAGAAGATTCCCTAAAGAAGCAACCCAAACGCCGCCTCAACGGCGCCGCCTAAATCCCGCCACAACAAGAATGGAGATTCCGCACAGAAATAATGATACCCCAGAGAGTGTCAAGACAAACCCTTCAAAGAAGACTCAGCGCAGAGGATGTAGAAGCAAGCCCTCACGAAAGGGCGGCGTAAGAAAAGGTTGAGGATCACAACTATATACCTCCTCCAAGACTAAACAAGCCCCAATGATGACGAACTCGAGGAGCCCGTCGAACAAGAGCTTTGCAAACGCAGGCTCATCTCTACAAAGAAGAAGCTCAAGAAGGAAAACGGAAGCTCAACACAGCGGAAGACGCGCCCAATAAGATGGAGCAAAGTACTCAAAACCGCAGACAAACACGGCAACAGCCACCAATCGAAGAGCTACCCAAGCGCAAGCTGCTCCTGCATTCGACGAAGAGGCCATAAAGCCCCCACCGCTAAATGGCTCCAGCCAGTCCATCTATGGACCCAAAAGGAAAGCCCCAATAAGCAAAGGAACACGCAAGTGTCCGACGATAGCGGCACGCATAAGCACAGGGCGCCAAGACACCCACTATGCTTCACAGACGAGGTGCCGGATCATGAATTCCCAGCAGGTTTAAACCCATAAACATAGAAGCCTACGATGGAACAACATACCCTAGAGTCTAGATAGAAGACTATATATCGCATATACATATGGCGGAGGAGATGATCTCCACGCCATAAAATATCTACCCTCAAGCTCAAAGGGCCAGCCCACATCGGCTCAAAAGCCTCCCGTAAAACATCATGTTGGAAGTTGGGAAGAGCTCGAGGAAGCGCGAGCAAATTTTCAAGGGACTTATGTCCGCCTCCGGATGCAGATGACCTAAGTCACATAACTCAACAACCCGAGAGTCAAGACGAAATTCGGAACAGGTTCCTTACTAAAAGAACCAAATAGTCGATTGTCCGGACGCCAAGCCTTAGTAGCTTTTAAGCACAATGTCCGAGACGAATGGCTCGCCAAACACCTCGCCAAGAGAAACCGAGGACAATGACCGCACTAACAAGCCTCATGACCCGCTTTTGCTAGAGAGGATAGCTGGTTGGCAAGAAGCAGCACCAATGACCCAAGTACATCCGAGATAAGAGATGGAAATGGAAAATCACGGCGTAAAAAGAACAAATACGGAATAAAGAGAAAAGCCCAAAGAGCACGGCAGTCAACGCCGGATTTAAAAGCTCACGGCGAATAATAAAGCTCAACCCTCAAGGATCACAATGACGAACCGCCTAACCTACACAAAATTCGGGTCGGATATGTCAAATCCACAAGACTTTAAGGCCCGCAAATCACACCCACAGGATTGTTGGGTTTTCAAACAGTCCGCCGACTAAACGCCGAACACAAGGGCTCGACGCGTCAAGCAAAGAAGATAAACCCCGCCAAGAGGGCACCGAAAACAAAAGACTTTCCCACAAGGGGTCAAAGCAAGAACTCACTTCATGTGAGGACATGGAAAAACAGCGACACTTTCTAAAAAGAGCTTCAGACGGTCCAACCCAGCAGAATCAGTAGAGATTGTATATCAAAACCAATCACTTTCACCACCGGACTATTCCAGAGGCATTCAAATCGGGGCGGACTCACGATATTGAATCCGATAATAGACGGACTACAATTCACAAACATCCTAATGGACGGAGGCAGTGACTTAAACCTGCTATATTCAAACACAATCCGTCGGATGGGGATAGACCCTACCAAAATTCGACACAGCCGCACTTCCTTTAAAGGAGTTACGCCAGGCCCTTACGCCAAGTGCACAGGCTCGATATTACTAGAGGTCGTGTTCGGGTTGCCGAACAATTTTCGACGCGAAGAGTTAATTTTTCATATCGCCCCATTTAAAAGTGAATATCAAGCACTATTGGGACGAAAGGCTTTTGTCCGCTTCAACGCCATACCACATTACGCGTCTCTTACACTTAAGATGCCCGGTCCACATGGCGCCATTTCAGTGCGCGGGTCATTTAAAGACCCCGGACTCGGATAGACGAATCCGGACTCAGCAGGCTAGGGGCTCCCTAGCCACATACCCTTTCACAAGGGGCTGCGCGCACAACTAACCGCGGTTTCATATAAACCTAGCTTTAATTATTTACACTTATTCTCTTGCATTATTTTTGCACGAACTGTTTCTAAAACTAAATTGTTCCTCTCTTTTCTACAGATGAACAACGTGCGTTCGGCCCGTGATAACGGCGCAACGGAGACATAGGCGCAGACGCAGCAGAGGGACCCGTCGCAAGGATTCTTTTCAGATTAAGACCCTCGTAGACCTTTTTATTACTGCTCTTGTTGTTAAATCTCCCGGCTTCTTCCTATAGCCAAGGCGGAGCCTGACGCCTTGGCATCGGCTGCATCAGAAGACAATGCCCGTACCTGGACACAAGGGGCTTAGGGCATAATTCTGCCCGTTATCATAAAGTCCGAACACCTTCAAGAGTGTTCGGCGTCTCAAGTTGGGCATTATATGCATCGCATCAATCATGTCTTTGGTAAAATGTTGGGTTTGCCCGGCCCTGTGTTTTGCTGCCTTACGCTCAGATCATCCGCTAACGCGCACCGGAGAACTATCGCGACAGTGCCCCGCCGCTTTGGCGAGCACCAAGAGAGAAAGCCAAAACCGACCGTCATGATATAGCGAGAGTCCGGTCAGCCACTTGATCGACTACCGAATGTTTAGAATTTCGCTTGACGAAGGACCGCTTCGGTCAGCACATACGCACTCGAATCCGGAGATGTGCGGTGTCATTAGGGGCTATATCGTAGCCCCACCTCGAGCTCCATTGGCTAAGTGAAAGAAATAAAGCACCATAGTCCGGATTGCCTAGTTCGCCACGCTACCACCTCCTTATAACAGACCGAGACGTCGGATTAAAGTGTGAAAAGCGCTATTTTGCGAACACCCCAGACCTTGTGCAAGGGAGCTAAAGTCAAGACTGCATCTTTCAAGTTATACACAAGTATACGCAAACGATCCGACAGAGAAGTTTTACTACTTGGAAGCACAAGTATAAAAAGCATTCATACTATAATCATTAATTTATAAGGTATTATGCTCATTTGAACGTTACATTCTTTGAGCACTGCGCCTCTACTTTTACGAAAGCACCGCGCATGACTTCTCCGGTAGTGCTCGGCAGGGAGCCGCTTCCATCCGGACCACAGGCAACAACGGCGGTGGCATCCATCTCCGGATAATGCACCTTCACACGAGCAAGGGCCATCCGCTACCGATGCAGGCCGACCGCTTCATCTCCCTTATATGCGGCACCGCACCAAGGAATTGCTGCAATAAGACAAAGTAGCTCGTCGCCTTGGATCTTTTCGCCGATATGGGCCACGATGTCGACCATGGCTACCCGGACAGTCTATTCAGTTCGCCCATTCGCCAACCTGTCCGACAGAGGAAGAGCGCGATCCGGCTGTGGAATTGAGACCAATACAACTCTTCCACCTCGTGATCCCTTGGTTCGAAGTGTTTAACGGCATCAGCCGCACTCGCAGCCAAATCCATGTATGGATCCTCCGAACTCCACTGCCGCTCAAATTGAGCGTACTTGGCATCCATAAACCGGCGACGCATAAGAAAAGGCTTGCCAGCCACGATTTCTCCAGCTTGGCGCAGCTCCTCCTTCATAGCCCGCATCGCAGAGCGGGCATCCTTGGCTTCGGCGGTGGCCTTCTTTAGGTCTTCCCGCTTCGGTAGGCGCTCCTTTTCAAGAGCCTCGCTACGGTCGGTAGCATCCTTTAATTTCTTGGCCAATTGTTACATCCGCCTCTGCTTAGGCGGTAGGCGCGCCTTTTCGCTTCAACTCTTCGCCGCCCTCGCGGCAGCCGATCACTCCTTCGGCTTGCTCCTTAGCTCGAGCAAGCTCGCCCAAGGTTCTCCACAAAGAAGAGACTGCGTCAGATGACCAGCATATAACTTATCAGAGGAATGCTTTAACCCACTCAATAAAGCGGCTGCGGAGAATTTATTTACCTTGCGACTCGTCAAGTCGCCGATTGACAAGTGTGATATCAGCATCCGCCATGTCCAGCTTGTCGACTCGATTCAAGAACCGATCAGTCCGGCTGGCCTCGACTATCCGCCACCAGACGTAATGGCGGTATTCATTACCGAGATGTTTAGATTTTCGATCCTCGACACGCTGTCGCTCCGACAACCCACCGAGTCTCGGGGCTACTATCTATACAGGCGATTTTTATATGCACAACTGTTAAAAACAAAGGTGCGCCATTTTCAGATACCTCAAATCCCGCCAAAGAAGCTCATGGCAGATCACGCAATCCGCCAGCGGATGAAATCCTTCCAACCACCGTGACGATTAACACACGGTGATCTTCAAATGGACGCCATCTCAAGCAAACTCTTCAGCCTCCCGCCGGACTCGTGGGTGTTGAACTTTTGGCCCTCCGACTCGGAACGCCCGCGACGATACTTCGGGCTCGCCTGCCTCATCTAGTGGCGCCGCAGACGGAGGCGTATCGCTCCCCATCATCTCCGGAAGAAGATCCCCCGAGGATGAACTCATCTGAGACGGCTGCAGATCCGAACTGCGATATCAATATTTCGGTTACCTACAGAAGCATAAACGAAGGTACTTCCTTATGAAAACTTCCTCTTTCATACTCACGGCTCGTTGGAGGGCTGGTCCTTGGGCGATGATTGCGCGTCCGGATTCTCTCCGGACGCCGGACCCCCCGGCGGAGATTTCTTCCCGCGCTTAGGGGCTTTGACCTCCGGATCTTCGGAGGCGGTCCTCTTCTCTCTACGAAGGGAAGGATCCTTGGCTCCCTCCTCTTCAGTCGCCTCTTTGGACGAAGTATTAGCTCCTTTATCTCCCCCGTCGCCCCCCTCTATGGGCGCAACCTCCAACATTCTGACCAGCACGGGCTCCAGTGCGGTCTCTGGGAGGGGGGCCGGACACTTTATCAGCCTTGATTGCGCCACCCATTTCTGTAAAGAATAAAGGGTCAGGAGACAATCTTTTGAAAGGCATACAAATAGAATGTCCGGGCTTTGAGCTATTTACCTAAGTATCCGGCGATCGCGCTTAGTCCCAAGATCCTCGGCCAAATCCGGACACGCCACCTGCGGTCCGAAGAACAGCTCGTACATCTCCGAGGGTGTCGCACCCATGAAATGCCGGAGGATACGAGGTCCCTCCGGATTGAACTCCCATAAACGGAGAGGACGACGTTTGTAGGGTAGGAGGTGCCTAGTTAGCATGACCTGCATCACCTTGACCAGGTCAATCTCCCTTGTTTGGAGGTCTCGAATCCGCCTCAGAGCTGGCACGCCCTGGACGGCCCCAGCTGAGCCCTTGGTCGACCATGCGACATCACCTGCCGTGGAGGTCCCGGCGGAAAGAGGGCGGCGGCTTTTGCTTGTCGCCTAGGAACGGTGATGTAAAACCACTCCTGCTGCCACAATCTCTGCCTCTTGAAGGAACCTTCGAGCCACGGGCGCCGACCTTCCGCTTATGGTCGCCCGCCACACTCCGCTTAGCGCCCCGATCATCTTCGCTCCACTTTGAATGTTTTCAGCCACAGCCGAAGTGGGGATGACGCGAGGAAGGCTTCGCAGACAATGATGAATGCGGAGATATGGAGGATGGACTCGAGCCAAGTCGTGGAAGTCCAGCCCGTAGTAGAACAGAGCCCCTCACGAAAGGGTCTGCTGGAAGCCTAATCCCGACGGAGGTGAGATGCTAAAACGACGATTCGCCAGGCTCGGGCTGGCACGGCCTGCCCCGGGGCAGGTAACTGTCTTGAAACTTCAGAGGCCAGTGTACTTGGGCTCACGCAACTTCAATATGTCCTCCTCCGTGACGGAGGAGGGCATCCACCGCCCCGGAGGTCGAGCCGACATTGTTGTGGATCCGGCGCCGAATCAAGCTCTAGGTGTTGGAACTGGGAGCAGAGGAAAGATTCGATGTGAGGTTGAAAGACAAGGACAGGCCTTGGTCCTCTTATAAAGGGGAAAGAAATACCAAGGGCCGTCTCCGTGACCGTTTGGGATTCCCCTTCGATAGAGGAGGCGTGGCGACGGGAACGGTTGGGTTACCCACGCACGTATTGATGAGGATCCCGGAATAAAAGGGAACACGATCTCTGCTTCGACAGGACGTGCCAAGGAAACCGCTTCGCTAAACGTGCTGAAGTGGTACAGTAATTCAAACGAAGGCTTGGTGCCGGTGTGATGTCACGCCGCATAACACGTCAGCAGATTGGATCGGTGTGTATGTTTTATTCTCTCTATGTTTGGAATGTGAAAATTATTTTGCAGAGCCGGACACTATCCTGGTGTTCATTATCTTCTCCGGATTATTCAAGGGAGGAACCCGCCTTGCAATGCCAAACATTATGCACGCCGGACTTATCGTCATTGAAGACTGGTTCAGGGGCTACTGAGGGAGTCCTGGACTAGGGGGTGTCCGGACAGCCGGACTATCAATATCCACCGGACTCCCAGACTACGAAGATAGAAGATTGAAGACTCCGGCTCGTGTCCGGAAGGTACTTTCCTTGGCGTGGAAGGCAAGCTTGGCGATACGGATATGTAGATCTCCTACCATTGTAACCGTGTAACCCTAGCCTCTCCGGTGTCTATATAAACCGGAGGGCCTTAGTCCGTAGGACAACATTACATCTCAACAATCATACCATAGGCTAGCTTCTAGGGTTTAGCCTCCTTGATCTCGTGGTAGATCTACTCTTGTACTACCCATATCATCAATATTAATCAAGCAGGACGTAGGGTATTACCTCCATCGAGAGGGCCCGAACCTGGGTAAAAACATTGTGTCCCTCGCCTCCTGTTACCATCCGCCTAGACGCACAGTTCGGGACCCCCTACCCGAGATCCGCCGGTTTTGACACCGACAGGGGCTCTCTCCCCCTTGCTTCCGGTGGCGCCGGAGCACTGCCGGGGGCCATCATCATCACCGCGATCTTCACCAACACCTCCGCCATCTTCACCAACATCTCCATCACCTTCCCCCATCTATATTCAGCGGTCCACTCTCCCGCAACTCGTTGTACCCTCTACTTGAACATGGTTCTTTATGCTTCGTATTATTATCCAATGATGTGTTGCCATCCTATGATGTATGAGTAGATTTTCGTTGTCCTACTGGTGATTGATGAATTGCTATGATTGGTTTGAGTTGCATGTTTTATTATTGGTGCTGTCCTATTGTGCCCTCCGTGTCGCGTAAGCATGAGGGATTCCCGCTGTAGGGTTTGCAATATGTTCATGATTTGCTTATGGTGGGTGGCGTGAGTGACAAAAGCACAGACTTGAGTAAGTAGGTTGGTTGTGTATGGGATAAAGGGGACTTGATACTTTAATGCTATGGTTGGGTTTTACCTTAATGATCTTTAGTAGTTGCGGATGCTTGCTAGAGTTCCAATCATAAGTGCATATGATCCAAGAAGAGAAAGTATGTTAGCTTATGCCTCTCCCTCAAATAGAATTGCAATAGTGATTACCGGTCTAGGAAAGTAGTCAATTGCTTAGGGACAATTTCACAACTCCTACCACAACTTTTCCACACTCGTTATATTTACTTTATTGTCTTTATCTAAAAATCCCCTACTTTATATTTACGTGCTCTTTATTATCTTGCAAACCTATCCAGCAACACCTACAAAGTACTTCTAGTTTCATACTTGTTCTAGGTAAAGCGAACGCTAAGCGTGCGTAGAGTTGTATCGGTGGTCGATAGAACTTGAGGGAATATTTTTTCTACCTTTAGCTCCTCGTTGGGTTCAACACTCTTACTTATCGAAAGAGGCCACAACTGATCCCCTACACTTGTGGGTTATCAAGACCTTTTTCTGGCGCCGTTGCCGGGGAGTCATAGCGTGGGGTGAATATTCTCGTGTGTGCTTGTTTGCTTTGTCACTAAGTAGTTTTTATTTACTGTTCTTAGTTGTTCTCTATCTTTAGTTATGGATATGGAACACAAAATACCAAAAAATAGGTGTACTTGCTACTCATGGAGATGGGGAACCTCTTAAAACCCTCGATGCTGGTTATGTGAAAGATATTATGTAGTACTTTGATAATCCTGAGAAAACCCCATTCAATTATGTTATGCGAGACACGTTGGATCAACGTGAATACTTTAGGGATTATTGCTTGACACAAAAAGGGAAACTATCATGGGATCAAATTCATATGTTGCGTTGGTATGCTCGTCAACTATGCTTGTGATATGATTATACTTGTTGCTCTAGGATGAATGCTCCACACCTTGACTTTTCGTGCAAATTTAATGATAATGAAACCTTGGCTTCTTATGCTAATGGTATATATGATTACTATGATGTGGAACAAATAGAAGAATTTGTTGCTTTTATGGGTGCTTATGAAATAGAATCTTTGTTTAAAACGTGTGAAAATTTTGATGATGTTGTTTACAGACCTGAAAATTTTGCTATACTTAGATATTGCTATGAGAATTATGAATATAATGCCAATATTGATGCATTTATTAAGGAAGTCTCCGCTGTCCAAGAAGAGATTACTATTTTGCATGAGCCTATGGAAGAAGGCATTGATGAAACTATGAGCTCATTGGATGAAAAAGATGACGAGGAGAGCAAAGAACAAAAGGAGGAAGAGCGGATTAGCTACCCATGCCCACCTTCTAATGAGAGTAACTCTTCAATTCGTACATTGTTTAATTCCTCTTCGTGCTTACCAAAGGATGATTGCTATGATGATTGTTATGATCCCGTTGATTCTCTTGAAATATCCCTTTTTCATGATGCTTGCTATGCTTGTGGCCAAGATGCCAATATGAATTATGCTTATGGATATGAACTTGCTATAGTTCCTTATGTTAAACATGAAATTGTTGCTATTGCACCCACGCATGATAGTCCTATTATCCTTTTGAATTCTCCACACTACACTATATCGGAGAACTTTGTGCTTACTAAGGATTACATTGATGGGTTGCCTTTTACCATTGCACATGATAATTTTGATAGATATAATATGCATGTTCTTGCTGCTCCTACTTGCAATTATTATGAGAGAGGAACTATATCTCCACCTCTCTATGTTTTCAACATGATAGAATTGCAAGAAACTGCTTATACTATGCATTGGCCTTTACTATGTGTGCACGAATTGTTCTTTTATGACATGCTGATGCATAGGAAGAGAGTTAGACTTCGTTGTTGCATGATATATGTTACTTTGTGCTCACTACTAAATTACAAATCATTGTTAATTAAAATTGGCTTTGATATACCTTGGGATCCGGGTGGATCCATTACTTGAGCACTATATGCCTAGCTTAATGGCTTTAAAGAAAGCACTGCCAGGGAGACAACCCGGAATTTTTAGAGAGTCATTTATTTATGTTGAGTGCTTTTATATAGCCTAAAAACAAAAAAATAAAGAGGGGAACCAAAAACTTTTCAAAAAGGAAAGTGAAAGTGAGAAAGACAAGCATTGTTGAAGTGGGAGCTAGCCTTGAACTTTGTTCATGCTCACAGAAACTTTGTGAATCTTGATTACAGAAACTTTTCAACAAAAATAATTTTCCCCTTGTACAATTCCATTGTATTATAAAAATAATGTGCCAAGGTTTGCCTTTAGAATGTTTACAATGCTTGTTGGTTTGTATGGTGCAGGACAGAAACTTTGGCTGTAGTGCGCGATTTTACATTTTTAACTGGAACGTCAAATGGTTCTGATTCTTTTTGCACTGTATTTATGTACAAATTTTTTATGTTTCCTAATTTTGGTAGAATTTTTGGGGTACCATAATTATGGTGAATGTTCATATTGCTACAGACTGTTCTGTTTTTGACAAATTCTGTTTTTGATGCATAGTTTGCTTGTTTTGATGAATCTATCAATTTATATCAGTGGGTTAAGCCATGGAAAAGCTATATTACAGTAGACACAATGCACAAACAAAATATGAATTGTTTTGCTACAGTACTTAGAATAGTGATTTGCTTTATTATATTAACGGATCTTACCGAGTTTTCTGTTGAAGTTTTGTGTGGATGAAGTGTTTGATCGAGGATGACTCGATATGAGGAAAAGGAAGAGAGGCAAGAGCTCAAGCTTGGGTATGCCCAAGGCATCCCAAGTAAATATTCAAGGAGACTCAAGCGTCTAAGCTTGGGGATGCCCCGGAAGGCATCCCCTCTTTCTAAAACAAGTATCGATATGTTTTCAGATTCGTTTCGTTCATGCGATATGTGCAATCTTGGAGCGTCTTTTTGCATTTAGTTTTCACTTTTCTTTTATGCACCATGCTGGTATGAGATATTCCTTGGCTGATTTATAGAATGCTCATTGCACCTCACTTGAATCTTTTGAGTATGGCTTTATAGAATGCTTCATGTGCTTCACTTATATCATTTGAAGTTTGGATTGCCTGTTTCTCTTCACATAGAAAACCGGCATTTGTAGAATGCTCTTTTGCTTCACTTATATTCGTTAGAGCGTGGGCATATATTTTGTAGAAAGAATTAAACTCTCTTGCTTCACTTATATCTATTTAGAGAGATGACAGGAATTGGTCATTCACATGGTTAGTCATAAAATCCTACATAAACTTGTAGATCGCTGAATATGATATGTTCGATTCCTTGCAATAGTTTTGCGATATAAAGATGGTGATATTAGAGTCATGCTAGTGGGTGGTTGTGGACTGTAGAAACACTTTTGTTGAGGTTTGCAAGTCCTATAGCATGCACGTATGGTAACCATTGTGTGACAAATTTGAAGCATGGGGTGTTTGTTTGATTGTCTTCCTTATGAGTTGTGGTCGGGGACGAGCGACGGTCTTTTCCTACCAATCTACCCCCCTAGGGCATACGTAGTAGTACTTTGCTTCGAGGGCTAATAAACTTTTGCAATAAGTATATGAGTTCTATATGACTAATGTGAGTCCATGGATTATACGCACTTTTACCTTTCCATCATTGCTAGCCTCTTCGGTACCGTGCATTGCCCTTTCTCACCTCGAGAGTTGGTGCAAACTTTGCCGGTGCATCCAAACCCCGTGATATGATACGCTCTATCACACACAAGCCTCCTTATATCTTCCTCAAAACAGCCACCATACCTACCTATCATGGCATTTCCATAGCCATTCCGAGATATATTGCCATGCAACTTCCTCCATCATCATATACATGACTTGAGCATTCATTGTCATATTGCTTTGCATGATTGTAAGATAGCTAGCATGATGTTTTCATGGCTTGTCCGTCTTTTTGATGTCATTGCTACACTAGATCATTGCACATCCCGGTACACCGCCGGAAGCATTCATATAGAGTCATATCTTTCTTCTAGTATTGAGTTGTAATATTGAGATGTAAGTAAATAAAAGTGTGATGATCATCATTATAGAGCATTGCCCCATGAAAAAATAAATAAAATGGAAGGCCAAAGAAGCCTAAATAAATAAAAAGGGGGCCAAAGAAGCTCACCAAAAAAAGGAAAAAAGAAAGAAAAAGAAAAGGGGCAATGCTACTATCCTTTTACCACACTTGTGCTTCAGAGTAGCACCATGTTCTTCATATAGAGAGTCTCATATGTTGTCACTTTCATATACTAGTGGGAATTTTTCATTTAGAACTTGGCTTGTATATTCCTACAATGGGCTTCCTCAAATGCCCTAGGTCTTCATGAGCAAGCAAGTTGGATGCACACCCACTAGTTTCTTTTGTTGAGCTTTCATACATTTATAGCTCTAGTGCATCCGTTGCATGGCAATCCCTACTCCTCGCATTGACATCAATTGATGGGCATCTCCATAGCCCGTTGATTAGCCGCGTCAATGTGAAACTTTCTCCCTTTTTGTCTTCTCCACATAAACCCCCATCATCATATTCTATTCCACCTATAGTGCTATATCCATGGCTTGCGCTCATGTATTGCGTGAGGGTTGAAAAAGCTGAAGCGCGTTAAAAAGTATGAACCAATTGCTCGGCTTGTCATCGGGGTTGTGCATGATGGGAGCATTTTGTGTGACGAAAATGAAGCATGGCCAAACTATACGATTTTGTAGGGATAAGCTTGCTTTGGCCTTGTTGTTTTGAAAATATGCTCGAAGTATTATTGTTTTTTATGTCAAATGATAGACTATTTCTTTGAATCACTCGTGCCTTAATATTCATGCCATGATTAGACATATGATCAAGATTATGCTAGGTAGCATTCCACATCAAAAATTATCTTTTTTATCATTTACCTACCCAAGGACGAGCATGAATTAAGCTTCGGGATGCTGATACGTCTCCATCATATCTATAATTTTTGATTGTTCCATGCCAATATTATTCAACTTTCATATACTTTTGGCAACTTTTTATACTATTTTTGGGACTAACATATTGATCCAGTACCCAGTGCCAGTTCCTGTTTGTTGCATGTTTTATGTTTCACAGAAACCCAATATCAAACGGAGTCCAAACGGGATAAAAACGGATGGAGAATTATTTTGGAATATTTGTGATTTTTGGGAGGAAAAATCAATGCGGGACTGTGCCCGAGGGGGCCACGAGACAGGGGGGCGCGCCCCAGGGAGGCAGGCGCTCCCTGGACTCTCTTGGGCACCCCGTAAGGAGGTTGACACTCTTCTATTGCCACAAGGAAGCTAATTTTATGAGAAAGATCTGGGCGAAAGATTCACCCCAATCGGAGTTATGGATCTCTGGATATAAAAGAAACGATGAAGGGGCAGAATCTGAGAACGCAGAAACAGAGAGAACAGAGAGATAGATCCAATCTCGGAGGGGATCTCGTCCCTCCCACGCCATGGGAGCCAAGGACTAGAGGGGAAACCCTTCTCCCATCTAGGGAGGAGGTCAAGGAAGAATAAGAAGAAGGGGGGGCTCTCTCCTCCTTGCTTCCAGTGGCGCCGGAGCACTGCCGGGGGCCATCATCATCACCGCGATTTTCACCAACACCTCCGCCATCTTCACCAACATCTCCATGACCTTCCCACATCTATATTCAGCAGTCCACTCTCCCGCAACCCGCTGTACCCTCTACTTGAACATGGTGCTTTATGCTTCATATTATTATCCAATGATGTGTTGCCATCCTATGATGTCTGAGTAGATTTTCGTTGTCCTACTGGTGATTGATGAATTGCTATGATTGGTTTGAGTTGCATGTTTTATTATTGGTGCTGTCCTATTGTGCCCTCCGTGTTGCGCAAGCATGAGGGATTCCTGCTGTAGGGTTTGCAATATGTTCATGATTTGCTTATGGTGGGTGTCGTGAGTGACAACAGCACATACCCGAGTAAGTAGGTTGTTTGCGTATGGGATAAAGGGGACTTGATACTTTAATGCTATGGTTGGGTTTTACCTTAATGATCTTTAGTAGTTGCAGATGCTTGCTAGAGTTCCAATCATAAGTGCATATGATCCAAGAAGAGAAAGTATGTTAGCTTATGCCTCTCCCTCAAATAGAGTTGCAATAGTGATTACCGGTCTAGTAAAGTAGTCAATTGCTTAGGGACAATTTCACAACTCCTACCACAACTTTTCCACATTCGTTATATTTACTTTATTGCTTCTTTATCTACACATCCCCTACTTTATATTTATGTGCTCTTTATTATCTTGCAAACCTATCCAACAACACCTACAAAGTACTTCTAGTTTCATACTTGTTCTATGTAAAGTGAACGCTAAGCGTGCGTAGAGTTGTATCGGTGGTCGATAGAACTTGAGGGAATATTTGTTCTACCTTTAGCTCCTTGTTGGTTTCGACACTCTTACTTATCGAAAGAGGCTACAACTGATCCCCTACACTTGTGGGTTATCACCTATGAAGACGCACTTTTCCGACTTGGGTTCGAGCTTATCAGGTTGAAGCTTTTTCACATAAGCATAGCAGCCCCAAACTTTAAGAAACGACAACTTTGGTTTCCTGCCAAACCACGGTTCATAAGGCGTCGTCTCAACGGATTTTGATGGTGCCCTATTTAAAGTGAATGCAACCGTCTTTAAAGCATAACCCCAAACGATAGCGGTAAATCAGTAAGAGACATCATAGATCGCACCATATCCAATAAAGTACGGTTACGACATTCGGACACACCATTTCTCTCTAGTGTTCCAGGTGGCGTTAGTTGTGAAACTATCCCATGTTGTTTCAAATTTAGATGAAACTCGTAACTCAAATATTCTCCTCCACGGTCAGATCGTAGAAACTTTATTTTCTTGTTACGATGATTTTCCACTTCACTCTGAAATTCTTTAAACTTTTCAAATGTTTCAGACGTATGCTTCATTAAGTGGATATAACCATATCTACTCAAATCATGTGTGAAGGTAAGAAAATAATGATACCCGCCATGAGCCTCAACACTCATTGGACCGCATACATATGTATGTATTATTTCCAATAAGTCAGTAGCTCGTTCCATTGTTCCGGAGAACGGAGTTTTAGTCATTTCGCCCATAAGGCATGGTTTGCAAGCACCAAGTGATTCATAATCAAGTGATTCCAAAAGTCCATCAGCATTGAATTTCTTTATGCGCTTTATACTGATATGACCCAAACGGCAGTGCCACAAATAAGTTGCACTATCATTATCAACTTTGCATCTTTGGGCTTCAATATTATGATTATGTGTATCATCACTATCGAGATTCAACAAAAATAGACCACTCAGCAATGGTGCATGACCGTAAAAGATATTACTCATATAAATAGAATAACCATTATTCTCTGATTTAAATGAATAACTGTCTCGCATCAAACAAGATCCATATATAATGTTCATGCTCCACGCTGGCACCAAATAACAATTATTCAGGTCTAAAACTAATCCCGAAGGTAGATGTAGAGGTAGCGTGTCGACGGAGATCACATCGACCTTGGAACCATTTCCCACACGCATCGTCACCTCGTCCTTAGCCAATCTTTGTTTAATCCGTAGCCCCTTTTTCGAGTTGCACATATGAGCAACAGAACCAGTATCAAATACCGAGGCGCTACGATGAGCATTAGTAAGGTACAGATCAATAACATGTATATCAAATATACATTTCACTTTGCCATCCTTCTTATCCACCAAATACTTGGGGCAGTTCCGCTTCTAGTGACCAGTCCCTTTGCAGTAGAAGCACTCAGTTTCAGGCTTAGGTCCAGACTTGGGTTTCTTCTCTTGAGCAGTAACTTTCTTGCCGTTCTTCTTGAAGTTCCCCTTCTTCCCTTTGCCCTTTTTCTTGAAAGTAGTGGTCTTGTTGACCATCAACACTCGATGCTCCTTCTTGATTTCTACCTCCGCAGCCTTTAGCATCGCGAAGAGCTCGGGAATAGTCTTGTTCATCCTTGCATATTATAGTTCATCACGAAGCCTTTATAGCTTGGTGGCAGTGATTGAAGAACTCTTTCAATGACACTATCATCATGAAGATTAACTCCCAGCTGAGTCAAGTGGTTATGGTAACCAGACATTCTGAGTATGTGTTCACTGTCAGAACTATTCTCCACCATTTTGCAGCTGTAGAACTTGTTGGAGACTTCATATCTCTTAACTCGGGCATTTTCTTGAAATATCAACTTCAACTCTTGGAACATATCATATGCTCCATGACGTTCAAAACATCTTTGAAGTCCTGATTCTAAGCCATAAAGCATGGCACACTGAACTATCGAGTAGTCATCAGCTTTGCTCTGCCAGACACTCTTAACGTCATCAGTAGCATCTGCAGTAGGCCTGGCACCCAGAGGTGCTTCCATGACGTAATTCTTCTGTGCATCAATGAGGATAATCCTCAAGTTACGGACCCAGTTCATGTAGTTGCTGCCATCATCTTTCAACTTAGCTTTCTCTAGGAACGCATTAAAATTCAAAGTAATGGTAGCACGGGCCATGGATCTACAATAACATAGACATGCAAAATAACTATCGGGACTAAGTTCATGATAAATTAAAGTTCAATTAATCATATTACTTAAGAACTCCCACTTAGATAGACATCCCTCTAGTCATCTAAATGATCACGTGATCCAAATCTACTAAACCATGTCCGATCAACACGTAGTTTTCAATGGTGAGCATCATTATGTTAATCATATCTACAATATGATTCATGTTCGACCTTTCGGTCTTAGTGTTTCGAGGCCATATCTGCATATGCTAGGCTCGTCAAGTTTAACCCGAGTATTCTGCGTGTGCAAAACTGGCTTGTATCCGTTGTATGTGAACGTAGAGCTTATCACACCCGATCATCACATGGTGTCTCGGCACGACGGACTGTAGCAACGGTGCATACTCAGGGAGAACACTTGTACCTTGAAATTTAGTAAGGGATCATCTTATAATGCTACCGTCGTACTGAGCAAAATAAGATGCATAAATGATAAACATCACATGCAATCAAAATATGTGACATGATATGGCCATCATCATCTTGTGCTCATGATCTCCATCACCGAAGCATCGTCATGATCTCCATCGTCACCGGCGCGACACCTTGATGTCCATCGTAGCATCGTTGTCGTCTCGCCAACTATTGTTACTACGACTATCGCTACCGCTTAGTGATTAAGTAAAACAATTACATGGTGATTGCATTGCATAAAATAAAGCGACAACCATATGGCTCTTGCCATTTGCCAATAACTTTGTTACAAAACATGATCATCTCATACAACAATTGATATCACATCATGCCTTGACCATATCACATCACAACAAGCCCTGCAAAAACAAGTTAGACATCCTCTACTTTGTTGTTGCAAGTTTTATGTGGCTGCTACGAGCTTCTAGCAAGAACCATTCTTACCTACGCATCAAAACCACAATGATTTTTCGTCAAGTGTGCTGTTTTAACCTTCAACAAGGACCGGCCATAGTCAAACTCGATTCAACTAAAGTTGGAGAAACAGACACCCGCCAGCCACCTTTGTGCAAAAGCACGTCGGTAGAACCAGTCTCATGAACGCGGTCATGTAATGTCGGTCCGGGCCGCTTCATCCAACAATACAGCCGAATCAAAGTAAGACGTTGGTGGTAAGCAGTATGACTATTATCTCCCCCAACTCTTTGTGTTCTACTCGTGCATATAACATCTACGCATAGACCTGGCTCGGATGCCACTATTGGGGAACGCGGTAATTTCAAACAATTTCCTACGATCATGCAAGATCTATCTATGTGATGCATAGCAACGACAGGGGAGAGTGTGTCCATGTACCCTCGTAGACCGAAAGCGGAAGCGTTAGTTAACGCAGTTGATGTAGTCGAAAGTCTTCGCGATCCAACCGATCCAAGTACCGAACGTATGACACCTCCGCGTTCAGCACACGTTTAGCTCGATGACGTCGCTCATACTCTTGATCTAGTTGAGGCCGAGGGAGAGTTTCGTCAGCACGACGGCGTGGCGACGGTGATGATGAAGTTACCGGCGTAGGGCTTCACCTAAGCACTATGACGATATGACTGAGGTGTGTAACTGTGGAGGGGGGCACCGCACACGTCTAAAAGATCAACTTGTGTGTTCTAGGGTTCCCCCTGCCCCCGTATATAAAGGAGAAAGGGGGAGGCCGGCCGGCCCTCCTAGGGCGCGCTCCACAAGGGGAGTCCTACTAGGACTACTAGTCCTACTAGGACTACTAGTCCTAGTAGGATTCCATCAAGAGGGAGAGAGGGGGAAGGAAGGAGAGGGAGAGGGAGAAGGAAAGGGGGGCGCCGCCCCCCTTCCCTAGTCCAATTCAGACCCAAGGGGGAGGGGGCGCGCGGCCTGCCCTGGCCACCCCTCTCTCTCGACTAAGGCCCATGTGGCCCATTAGTTCCCCGGGGGGTTCCGGTAACCCTCCGACACTTTGATTTTATCCAAAACTTCTCCGGAACACTTCAGGTGTCCGAATATAGTCGTCCAATATAACAATCTTTACGTCTTGACCATTTCGAGACTCTTCGTCATGTCCGTGATCTCATGCGGGACTCCTAACAAACTTTGGTCATCAAAACACATAACTCATAATACAAATCATCGTCGAACGTTAAGCGTGCAAACCCTACGGGTTCAAGAACTATGTAGACATGACCGAGACATATATCTGGTCAATAACCAATAGTGGAACCTGGATGCTCATATTGGCTCCTACGTATTCTACGAAGATGTTTATCGGTCAAACCGCATAACAACATACGTTGTTCCCTTTGTCATCGGTATGTTACTTGCCCGAGATTCGATCATCGATATCATTATACCTAGTTCAATCTCATTATAGGCAAGTCTCTTTACTCGTTCCATAATGCATCATCCCGCAACTAACTCATTAGTTACAATGCTTGCAAGGCTTATAGTGATGAGCATTACTGAGAGGGCCCAGAGATACCTCTCCGAAACACGGAGTGACAAATCCTAATCTCGATCTATGCCAACCCAACAAACACTTTCGGAGACACATGTAGAGCATTTTTATAATCACCCATTTACGCTGTGGCCTTTGATAGCACAAAAAGTGTTCCTCCGGTATTCGGGAGTTGCATAATGTCATAGTCTGAGTGAGGGAGTCCTGGACTAGGGGGTGTCCGGACAGCCGGACTATCATCGTCTGCCAGACTCCAAGACTACGAAGATACAAGATTGAAGACTCCGTCCCGTGTCCGGATGGGACTTTCCTTGGCGTGGAAGGCAAGCTTGGCGATACGGATATGTAGATCTCCTACCATTGTAACCGACTCTGTAACCCTAGCCCTCTCCGTGTCAATATAAACCGGGCGCTTTTAGTCCGTGGGACATAACCTCCATTACAATCATACCATAGGCTAGCTTCTAGGGTTTAGCCTCCTTGATCTCGTGGTAGATCCACTCTTGTACTACCCATATTATCAATATTAATCAAGCAGACGCAGAGTTTACCTCCATCAAGAGGGCCCAACTGGGTAAAACATCGTGTCCTCGCCTCTTGTTACCATCCGCCTAGACGCACAGCCGGGACCCCTACCCGAGATCCGCTGGTTTTGACACCGACATTGGTGCTTTCATTGAGAGTTCCTTCGTCGCCACCGATAGGCTCGGTGGCTTCTTCAATCAACAACAACGCTGTCCAGGTGAGACTTCTCTCCCGGACAGATCTTCAGATTCAGCGGCTTCGGCTGCATGGGCTAATTCACTTGGCCATCCGAGCAGATCGAAGCTTACGCCCGCCGCCGTGTCGGGTTCGAAGTTTAAACTTCACGGACGACATCCGTGGGGACTTGATCTTCGACGGACCCGAGCCACAGCCGAAGCGTGCCGCCTGATCGCCACGATGGGCATTATTTAGCTCGCCACCGGACAAGGCCTTGGGTGGTCACGACACGAATCTGCTCCGCCTCGCCCGAGCCGACGCCAGACGAGGACCGGTGGCTGGACACCGCCTCGGGGGCTGCAACTTCCGCGGCGATGGAGCCGAACTCTGACCTTGTCCCCTATGAAGCTCGTCACTCCGAGGGGCCGGACTCCCTGCCAGACTCCGAACCTCCTGCGCCCCTGCCAATCGAATCCGATTGGGTGCCAATCATGGAGTTCACCGCGGCGGACATCTTTCAGCACTCGCCCTTTGGCGACATCCTAAATTCGCTAAAACATCTCTCGCTATCCGAAGAGACCTGGACGGATCATGGCCAGGATGGTTGGGATGCGGACGACGAAGAAATTCAAAGCCCACCCACCACCCACTTTGTAGCCACTGTCGACGATCTAACAGACATGCTAGACTATGACTCCGAAGACATCGACGGTATGGACGATGATGCCGGAGACGATCAAGAACCAGCGCCTACAGGGCACTGGAAGATCACCCCAACACATGACGTATACATGGTGGATACCCCAAAAGGAAGTGATAACGAGGACCAACGGGACGCGGCAAAGGATAATCCCGCGGATAAACTACCAAAACGGCGACGTAGACGCCGCCTAAGTCCCGCCGATAACAATAGCGCCTCATGACCAAGCAATAGAGCAGGGCAAAACAAAGGACGATGAACATGCGGATAAGCAACCGCTCAACAGATTTAATCGGATAATCAATCCATGCCCGTGAAAACAACAACAGTCCAGACGACCTCACGCCGGACACACCGCCGAGAATAAAACCTTCGAAAAGACTCGCGCGCAGCAAGAAGTTTGAAGAAGGAAAAACGGAAGCTCAAAACAGCGGAAGATATACTCAGAATGAGGTGGAGCAAAGTGCTCAAAACCGCAGACAAATACGGCAATGGCCATCAATCAAAGAGCTACCCGGCGCAAGTTGCTGCCAGACTTGACGAGGAGGCCATAGAGCCCCACAACAAAAACAAAGAGGCCGTCTGGGCGGATAAACGACCAGATGATAGGCCAAAATCTAAAAGCGGCGCCGCACACAAGCCGATTCATGACCCTGGAAAAACAGATGGCCCAGCCAGGTCCATTTACGGGCCAAAGAAGAGGGCCCCAGGAAGCAACACAACACGTCAAGTGTCTGAAGACAGCGGGGCACCCAAATACAGGGGCGCCGCACACCCACTATGTTTCACCAATGAGGTGCTGGATCATGAATTCCCAGCAGGTTTAAACGCATGAACATAGAGGCTTACGACGGAACAATGCACTCGAGTCCGGATAGAGGATTATATACTACACATACACATGGCTAGAGGAGACGATCTCCACGCCATAAAATATTTACCCTCAAGCTCAAAGGGCCAGCCCGTCATTGGCTCAAAAGCCTCCCGTAAAACATCATGGAAGTTGGGAAGAGCTTGAGGATGCGTTAGAGCAAATTTTCAAGGGACTTATGTCCGCCCGGATGCGTATTTATCTAAGTCATATAACTCAACAGCCCGAGAGTCACAAGAAAATTCTCGAACAGGTTCCATACTAAAAGAACCAAATAGTCGATCGTCCGGACGCCAAGCCTTAGCAGCTTTTAAACACAACGTCCGAGACGAATGGTTTGCCAGCACCTCGCCAAGAGAAGCCGAGGACAATGTCCGCGCTAACAAGCCTCATGACCCGCTTTGCTGGAGAAGATAGCTGGATGGCAAGATGCAGCACCAGCACCCAAGTACATCCGAGATCATAGATGGAACGGAAAATCACGGTGCAGAAAAGATCAGCGCGAATAAAGAGAAAAGCCCAAAGAACACGGCGGTCAAGCCGATTCAAAAGCTCATGCCAAACAACAAAACACCGCCTCTTGAGGATAACAAAGGATGAGCTATCCAACTTAAACAAAATTTTGGGTCGGATATGTCAAATCCACAAGACTTCGGAAGGCCCGCAAACCACACCCACCGAGATTGTTGGGTTTTCAAACAGTCCGCCGATTAAACGCCGAACACAAGGGGCTCGACGATCAAGCGAGGATGATGATAAACCCCACCAGCAGAGCACCGTAAAACAAAAGACTTTCCCACAAGAAGTCAAAGCAAAGAAACTCACTTCATCCGATATCACGGAAAATGCGGCACCCGCTAAGACGGGTACCGCACGGTCCACCCCAGCCGAACGCCGAGATTGGATGTTAAAACCAATAACTTTTGACCACATGGAATATTCCGTATGTCCGGAATGCGGGATGGACTGCTCGATATTGATCCTATAATCGACGGACTACAATTTACACAAGTCCCGATGGACGGAGGCAGGATCTAAACCTGCTATATCCAAACACAATCCGCAAGTTGGGGATAGACCGTATTAAAATTCGACATAGCCGCACTCCTTTAAAGGAGTGACGCCAGCCCTTACGCCAAATGCGCAGTTTTTTATTACTAGAAGTTGTGTTCGGTCACCAAACAACTTCCGCGCGAAAAATTAATCTTTCATGTCGCCTGCTCAAAAGTAGCTATCAAGCGCTATTGGGACATGAAGCTTTTGTCCGCTTCAACGCCATACCACATTACGCTGCTCTTACACTTAAAATGCCCGTCCACGTGGCATCATTTCATTGCAAGGGTCACTTAAAGACCCCGGACACGGCTAGACGAGTCCGCATAAATAAGTGGGGTTTTAGCCGCACACCCCTTCGCAAGGGGCTGTGCATATAAGCAACAACGAGCTCATATAGACTCCGCCTACTTATTTTTCATATACTTTTTTTCGCATCGACTTCCTTTCAAACTAAGTTCTCTCTTTTACTGCATTTAACAACATGCACACCCGGCCCGTGATAACGGCACAACGGAGACACCGGGCGCAGACGCGCAGTAGGGACCCGTCGCAAGGATTCTTTTCAGATTAAGACCCTGCGTAAACCTTTTTTACTGTCTCTTGTTGTTATAATCCCCTGGTTTCTCATTATAACCAGAGCGGAGCCTGACGTTTTGGTATCGGCCGCGTCAGAAGACCTTGCCCGTACCTGGACACTAAGGGCTGAGGGTATTGTTCTGCCCATCATTATAAAGACCGAACACCTTAGGGAGTGTTCGGCGTCTCGAGTTAGGCCTTATATGCATCAGCTCCAATCATGTCTTTGGTCAAATGTTGGGTTTGCCCGCCCTGTGTTTTGCTGCCTTACGCTCAGATCATCGCTAACGTGGCACCAGATTGTGCCCCTGCCGGCCGGGCGGCACCTCAAGAGAGAAAGCCAAAACCGATCGCCATGATACAGCGAGGATTGTGCCCAGTTAATTGGGCGGCACCTCAAGAGAGAAAGCCGAAAACTGACTGTCATGATACAGCGAGAGACTGGTCAACCACTCGATCGACCACCGGAATGTTTAGAATTTCCCGCTTTGACGAAGGACCGTTTCCCGATCAGGCACATACGCGCCCCGAATTCGGAGAAGCGCGGTGCCCCCAGGGGCTATGTCGTAGCCCCACCCTCGAACTCCAATGGCTAAGTGAAAGTGATAAAGCATCATAGTCCGGATTGCCTCGTTTGCTACGCTACCACCTCCTCAACAGGACCGAGACATCGGATTAAGTGTGACAATGCGCTATTTTTGCGAACACCCCCGCATCTTGTGCGTGGGGGCTGAAGCCAAAGACTGCCATCTTTCAGGTTATACACACGGATACATAAACGACCGCATAGGAGATATTTCAATACTTGGAACGCACAAGTATAAAAAGCGATTACATCATAATCTATTGTTTTACAAAATACAACTTTCATTTGAACGTGACATTTTTCGAGCACTGCGACTCTATTACACGAGCACCACGCATAACTTCCCCAAAATAGTGCTCGGCGGGCAACCGGCTTTCGTCCAAACCCTGGGTTGCAACAGCGGTGGCATCCATCTCCGTCCACTGTGTCTTCACACGGGAAAGGGCCATCCGCGCACCCTCTATGCAGGCCGACCGCTTCATCTCCTTGATATGCGGCACCGCCCCAAGAAATTGCTACAATAAGCCAAAATAGCTCATCGCCTTGGGCCTCTCTGGCCAGACATGAGTCACGACATCCGCTCATGGCAAGTCCGCATAACCTGTTCAGCTCAGCCCATTCGCCAACCGATCGGTCGCTGGAAGTGAACGATCCGGACTATGGAATTGAGACCAAAATAGCTCTTCCGCCTTGTGATCCTTCCGACCGAAGTGCACAACGGCATCCGCCGACTTGCCGCTAAGTCCATATATGGATCCTCCGGACCCCACAACTGGCCAAGCTAGGCATAATTGGGATCCAGAACCGGCGACGAGCGTAAAGGGCTTGCCAGCCACAATGTCTTCACCCGACGCAGCTCCTCCTTCATAGCCCGCATTGCGAACGGGCATCCTTGGCCCGGCGGTGGCCTTCCCAGTGTCTTCCCGCCCGATAGGCGCCCTTTTCAAGAGCCTCATTGCGGTCGGTAGCATCCTTCAATTTTACGCCAATTCGCCATCTCTTCCTCGCTTCAGCAGCAGTGCAACCCTTTCGCTTTAACTCTTCGCCGCCCTCGAGGCAGCCGCATCACTCCTTCCGCTCGCTCCTTGGCTTGAGCAAGTTCTGCGAAAGGTTCTCCACAGCAGCAGCACCATCTGCGCCAAGCATAAATATTGTAAGAGGTGGGCTTCACCCGCTTAAACAGGTGATCGCGGAGAGACAACTTACCTTGCGACTCGTCAAGTCGCTTGTTGACTAGCGTGATGTCCGTGATCCGCCACATCAAGCCGGGCGACAATTCGGCAACCCTATAAGTCCGCTAGCCTCGACTATCCGCCACCTGCATAGGAAAGGCGACACTCAATACCTGCGATTTTGATCCTCGAGATTGTCGCCTTCGACAACCTACCGAGTCTCGGGGCTACTATCTATACAGGCGACTTTCATGTGCAAAACTGTCGTCAAAAGGCGCGTCGTTTTACGTGCATTTCAAACCCCGCCAAAAACTCTCGACGGCATTGTGCAATCCGCTGGCGGATTTAAATCCTTCCGATCACCATGCTCATCAACGACGTTGATCTTCTAAGACGGACGCCTCTCAAGCAGATCCTTCAGCTCCCCACCGAACACTAGTCGGCGCCAACTCTTCGCTCGCTGGCTCGGGATACCTCCGTGATTTACACTTCAGCTCGCTCGCCTATCCGACAACAAGCAGCGAGACGGAGGCGCTCGCTCTCCATCATCTCCGGACGAAGATCCTCAAGACGAGCTCATCTCGAGAAGGTTGCAGATCCGAACTACAAGGTAAAAATTTCGTTATCCTCAGAAGCACAAATAGGGATGTTTTTCATTAATGAATTCCCCTTTTCCTACTCACGGCTCGCTAGAGGGCTGATTCTTTAGAGAAGATCTGCATGCCGGGTCTCCCGACGCAGGCCCTCCGATGAAGATTTCTTCCCCGCTTAGGGCTTGGGCCTCCGGTCTTCGGAGGCGGTCCTCTTCTCCCCCTGGAGGGAGGGATTCTCGATCCCCCCCTTCTTCAGGCGCCCCCTTGGGCGAGGTGATAGCTCCTCTATTCTCCCCTTCGCCTTCTTCTGAAGGCGCGATCTCCAACATTCTGACCAGCACGGGCTCCGGTGCGGTCTCTGGGAGGGGAGCAAGACACCTTATCAGCTTTGCTTGCGCCACCCACTCCTGATGAAGGATAACGGGTTAAGAGGCGAATTATAGAAAAGCAAGCAAATGGTATGTCCGGACTCTGAGCTGCTTACCAGAGTATCCGGGCGATTGCAGCTTAGGCCTGCATCCTCGGTCAATTCCGGACACGCCACCTGCGGTCCGAAGAACAACTTGTACATCTCCACGGGTGTCGTACCCATGAAGTGTTGGAGAATCCGTGGTCCCTCCGGATTGAACTCCCATAACCGGAGAGGACAAGGTTTGCAGGCGAAGACGCTGATTAGCATGACTCAGATCACCACGACCAGATCGATCTCCCTCTCTTGGAGGTCTCGAACCGCCTCGCAACAGGGCACGCCTTTTGACGGCCCCAATTGAGCCCTTGGTCGACCCATGACATCAACCGTCGTGGAGGTCCCGAAGCGAACGGCGGCGGCGGCTTCGCCGCCCCTCGGAGCGTGATATAGAACCACTCCTGCTGCCATAAGCCGAGCTCCTCTTGAAGGAGCCTCGTGCCACGGGCATCGGCCCTCCGCCACGGCCGCCCCGCCACATTCAGCTTGACGCCCCCCGATCATCTTCGGCTCCACATTGAAGGTCTTCAGCCACAGGCCGAAGTGGGAGGTGACGCGGAGAAAGGTTTTGCAGACAACGATGAATGCGGAGATATAGAGGATGGACTCCGGAGCCAAGTCATGGAATTCCAACCCATAATAGAACATGAGCCCTCTCACAAAAGGATCCGTTGGGAAGCCTAAACCTCGACGGAGGTGGGATACAAAGACGACATACTCGCCGGGCTCAGGGGTGGGAATGGCCTGCCCTTCGGCAGACAGCCTGTGCGAAACCTCGTAAGACAGGTACTTGGCCTCACGCAGCTTTAGCACGTCCTCCTCCGTGACGGAGGAGGGCACCCACCGGCCCTGAAGGTCAGAGCCGGACATTGTTAAAGGTCCGAAGCGCTCGAATCTGGGGCTCTGAGTGTTTGGAACTTGGAGCGAGGAGAGGATTCGATGGAAGATTGAAGAGGAGAAACGAGCCTTGGTCCTATTATAAAGAGGGGAATACCAAGAGCCGCTCCGGACTGCTCGGGATTCGCCGATAGAGGAGGCGTGGCGACGGGCGCGTTGGGTTACCCACGCCCATATTGATAAGAATCCTGAATAAGGGGGAACACGATCTCGCTCGACAAGACGTGCCAAGGAAACCGCCGCTAAACGCGCTGAGGCGGTATAATAAAAAATGATTCAAGTAAAGGCTTGGTAGTGGTGTGACGTCATGCCGCAAAATACGTCAGCAAATTGAGCTTGTTTACATTTTATTCTCTCTACGGTGGAATGTGGAATTTATTTTGTAGAGCCGGACACTATCCTGGTGTTCATGATCTTCTCTGGATTATTTAAGGGAGGAACCCGCCTTGCAATGCCAAACATTATGCCCGCCGGACTCATCGTCATTGAAGCCAGGTTCAGGGGCTACTGAGGGAGTCCTGGACTAGGGGGTGTCCGGACAGCCGGACTATCATCGTCCGCCGAACTCCAAGACTACAAAGATACAAGATTGAAGACTCCGTCCCGTGTCCTGATGGGACTTTCCTTGGCATGGAAGGCAAGCTTGGCGATACGGATATGTAGATCTCCTACCATTGTAACCGACTCTGTGTAACCCTAGCCCTCTCCGGTGTCTATATAAACCGGAGGGCTTTAGTCCGTAGGACATAACCTCCATTACAATCATACCATAGGCTAGCTTCTAGGGTTTAGCCTCCTTGATCTCGTGGTAGATCCACTCTTGTATTACCCATATTATCAATATTAATCAAGCAGGACGTAGGGTTTTACCTCCATCAAGAGGGCCCGAACCTGGGTAAAACATTGTGTCCCTCGTCTCCTATTACCATCCGCCTAGACGCACAGTTCGGGACCCCCTACCCGAGATCCGCCGGTTTTGACACCGACACTGAGGAACTTGTATAAGTCATGAAGAAAGCAGTAGCAATGAAACTGTAACGATCACAATGCTAAGCTAACGGATGGGTCATGTCCATCACATCAGTCTCCTAATGATGTGATCCCGTTCATCAAATGACAACACATGTCTATGGTTAGGAAACATAACTATCTTTGATTAACGAGCTAGTCAAGTAGAGGCATACTTGGGACAATATGTTTTGTCTATGTATTCACACATGTACTAAGTTTCTGGTTAATAAAATTCTAGCATGAATAATAAAAATTTATCATGAAATAAGGAAATATATAATAACTTTATTATTGCCTCTAGGGCATATTTCCTTGAGATGGAGACTTCAACCCACGAAGGGTAACGGCTGCACGAGTCCACGGAGGGCTCCACCCACAAAGGGTCCATGAAGAAGCAACCTTGTCTATCCCACCATGGCCATCGCCCATGAAGGACTTGCCTCACTCATGTAGATCTTCACGTAAAGGCGATCTCCTTGCCCTTACAAAGTCCTTGGTTCAACTCCACAATCTTGTCGGAGGTTCCCAAGTGACACCTAACCAATCTAGGAGACACCACTCTCCAAAAGGTAATAGATGGTGTGTTGATGATGAACTCCTTGATCTTGTGCTTCAAATGTTAGTCTCCCCAACACTCAACTCACTCAGACAGATTTGGCTATGGTGGAAAGAAGATTTGAGTGGAAAGCAACTTGGGGAAGGCTAGAGATCAAGATTCTTGTGGTTGGATTTGAATGTCTTGGTCTCAACACATGAGTAGGTGGTTCTCTCCCAAAAAATGATTAGTGGAAGTGTAGGCACGTCCGATGGCTCTTCCTCAAATGGAGAAGGGGGTGGAGGGGTATATATAGCCACCACACAAAATCCAACCGTTACACACATTTGACACAACTCGGTTAGACCGAACAGAAGAACTCGGTGAGACCGATTCAGTTCAGAATGTGAACATTAGGAATCTTGGTTGGACCGATGTGATCAACTCGGTGGGACCGATGTGCTCGGTTTAGGGCAAAACCTCATCTCTATGAGACCGATCACATAAACTCGGAACAAAGACTTGGTCAAACAAACTCGATGGGACCGATCGCTCCTTTCGGTGGGACCAAAATGTTATGAAGGGAAACATAGAGTTTGCAATGCAAACTCGGTGGGACTCATCGCTCATTTCGATAAGACCAAAATGTTACGAAGGGAAGCAGAGAGTTTGCAATGCCATCTCGGTGAGACCTAGAGCCATATCGGTGACACCGAATTGACTAGGGTTTCTCGTAGTGTCTATGTCAAGAGAACTCGGTGGTGCCGGATAGATCAAATTGGTGGGTCTGAGTTTGACTTTAGGTTTTGGACATATGTGGAAATGAGAAAGTGGCTGGGGTTTTTGGAGCAATATCACTAAGCACTTTGAGCAAGTAGACCATTAAGCAACACCTCATCCCCTTTTAATAGTATTGGCTTTCCTATGGACTCAATGTGATCTTGGATCACTAAAATGAAAATGAATAGTCTTGAGCCTTTGCCAATCTTTGTCCTTAGCATTTTGAAGGGTCCACATCTCTAGTCCATGCCATGCCAATCATTGAAATTTCTGAAATATTTAACTTGAATGGATATTAGTTCAATGAGCTATATGTTGTTATGAATTACCAAAACCACCCGGGGATTAGTTGCACTTTCAGTCTCCCCTTTTTGGTAATTGATGACAACATATAGATCAAAGCTTTGACAAATGATAATATAAATGAAATACATCGTCGCTTTGAGAAGTATGTGATAAGCAAGAGCTCCCACTAAATTTGTGCATTATTTAAAATTTGCGTTTGAATGCAAATGCACAATCGATTAGGATGATGGGTCACTCTTCCATGTCACATACATCTTGGTGGAGCGCTCAAAATGATAAGCTATTGAGTAGAAACATGCACTCATCACCAAGGACAAACATGATTGATCATACACAAGTATCATAGATATCATCAAGTAAGCGCACATTAAAGCATAGTATGATCAAACACATGATCATAAGAGTATCTCACACACAAGCACAAATATTGTAGCATGCATCACACAAGCAAACGATCAAAGCAAATGATCAAATTAGCAAGAGAGGCAACAAAAGACTAAACACACACACACACACACACACTCTCTCTCTCTCTCTCTCTCTCGAAGCCTAATGGTCTATGCACTTTCTCCCCCTTTGGCGACAAGTAACCAAAAAGCTTGAAAATGCATAGTGCTAAGCGGCTGAGGGAGTCCCGGATTTGGGGGTCCCTAGGTGTCCGGTCTATCCAATGTGGGCCGGAGTGGGGCGTGAAGATAGAGCGGAGGATCATCCCCCATGTCCGGATAGGACTCCTTTATGCGTGGATAGCAAGATTGGTGTCCGGATATGTTCTTTCCTTCCCTTGTAAACCGACTTGGAGTAACCCTAGGCCTCTCCGATGTCTACATAAACCGGAGAGGGTTTAGTCCATAGAGAGGATCATAATATTCATATGCTAGACAAGCTAGGGTTTAGCCATTATGATCTCGAGGTAGATCAACTCTTGTAACACCTATACTCATTGAATACAATCAAGCATGACGTAAGGTTTTACCTCCTTTAAGAGGCCCGAACCTGGGTAAACATTGTGTCCCTTCATTCATTGTTACCATTGATCCTTAAATGCACAGCTTGGGCCCCCTACCCAAGATCTGCCAGTTTTCACACCGACATTGGTGCTTTCATTGAGAGCTCTATTATGTAGTCCCGAAAAAGCGATCTATGGCTCGCCTAGTCATCAACAACAATGTCACCTCTGGAAGGAGCCTAACTTCTGGGCAGACCCTCCATCTCGGCGGTTTCATCATAGGCTCTGGTACGGCCATCGAGCCTATAGCACACCCTATGACCGCCAAACACCGTCTACGCACCGGTCTCGAGTACTCTGAAAAGATGGATCCAGCAGACGTCTCGTCCATAAATGAGCTGCTAGATCGCATCGCCGCCCTTGGGGTTTCAACAGATTATGGTCGGATTGGGCTTAAGGCTGACCAGAAGGAAATTTATCGCCCGTCGATCACCCACCTGGTAGTGGTCGTTGAGGAACGAGCCGGGGATACCTCCCCCCCTATGTTGAAAACCAAATATGTTTGGGTCTCCGAACCTCTCGAGCCGGATACTCTCCCTTCATACAGGACTCCGCGTCCCCCGAACTCTGGCTCGGATGTAGGATCGGGGGGACACTTGGATCTCCCCGGACCCGAACTGGTCACCTCAGAGATTTTGCAAGCTCCAAGCATAGATGTGGTATTCAAATTTTAACCCACCCACCCACCACAATCAATACTCTCCAAGCAACTCAGGCCTTCCAGACATATATGACCTGACGTATATACGGCAGCAACCTCAGAAATGATAAATCACTTTTGGGCCAGATTCCTACTTGTTAAAAGCAAGATCAAAGATTGCCGCGATGACGATGTAGTCTCGGTCTTCCATCGCAATTGCACCGACGAGGGAATACTGAATGCCCTTGATCATTGTCACGTACAGAGCTTCACGGAACTATCACAGGTAGTGCAAAAGTACTGCGTGATGGAAAGCACATGGAAGGCCCATAAAACTCAATTGGAGCCCACTGCCTTTAAGCATTGTGCAGCCCGGACTAAACGGATACACCCTAGCGGGGCATCCGATCACCAGTCCGTCGGCAGAAAAAATAAACCCTTTACAGGATATAGGTCCGTTCTCGACAAGCCCTGTCCGATACATGCGACTCTGAGCACAAACCCAACCCATAGCCTTTGAGCATGTTGGGTACTCCGGCAGGTAGCAAAGAGTGGAGAGGCCATCCTCGCCACCATCACTCCAGAGAAATACTCCTCGGAGAGGAACGATTTTAACGTCCTCACGGTTTTCGAGACCTTTTCTTCAAATAATCAGCGAAAAAGGGCACTCCGCGACCTCGCCGAAGTCCACCAAGTTACCGCACCGTGCCCATGGAACGACACGACAATAACCTTCACCACTGAAGACGAACCAAAGGCTCGGTCAGTCTGAGCACCCACCGCCTTAGTCCTAAACCCCATTGTGGACGGCTTTTGGCTTACCAAAGTTCTCGTGCACGGCGGCAGTGGGTTTAACCTCATCTATGAAGACATGCTCGACAAAATGTAGATTGATAGAACACGCGTTGAGCAAAGCAACACCACCTTCCAAGGCATCATCCCCAGTCGAGAAGCACGATGCTCGGGGAGAATTAAATTGGATGTGGTATTCGGCATGCTCGAAAACTACAGGTCCAAAGAGTTTCTCTTTCATGTCACTGGTATGCGTCGGTGCTGTACAAACAGTCTTTAACCCCTTTCCGCGACGGCACTTGTAACCGTCGCCAAGTGAGTGTGGGAGATAGGGGGGTCCTTCCCACACGACCCAGAAACCGTCGGGGATAGGGAGCCTTGATGCATACATTTGCCCCTATATAACCGTTTCTGATGTCTCGCATATCGGAAACGCTTCATCCTTGCTACTCGTTTGTGCTCACATTGCCATCGCAGTCGGAGTTTTGTGGTTTTACCTAAAGCTAGGCAGATTCCAGGCACGGGAGTTTTCTAGGCATGTACCAAACTGCCTCTACGTTTACGATGCCTGACACATCACAAACAGTTCATGATTATAAACCGTGTACGATAGGTAGACATTCACAGACATTTAGTTCTCCCGCACCATATGTGGTAGTGTCTGACATCACACACGCTTTGCAAATAGCAACTGTGTGCATTGTTACACATGTTTCCACTCCGTGAATCGTGTCAGATTATGATGTATATCGCACATGATATGCTTTATTAACCGTGTGCGCCGTAATGACCTACACACCGTAAATTTGCCCTAATTTAATTGCTGCTATTTAAAATTGTACCTAATTTAAACTTGAAAGTAGGTTATAGCTTTATTCATATCCATCAGGTTCAAACAACCAATGCATTATTCAATTCACAGGTACATATGTTTAAGAATTACATAAGCACCAAATAAAGAATGATGAACCAGGGTTTTATACTTGTACTATTATAGATGGTAAAGAAAGAGGCGATAGACATTCTGGTTGTCGAACAAGGTGAAGCGGACTGGCCCTATTGTGCTCTTCTGGATGCAGAAGGCACGCATGACTCTAGTCCAACCCCTTGTGATGGCCGGCTGATACGTCTCCGTCGTATCTATAATTTTTGATTGTTGCATGCCAATATTTTACAACTTTCATATACTTTTGGCAACTTTTTATACTATTTTTGGGACTAACATTGTAACGCCCTCGATGCGGCTATATCTCCCACGTGTCGAAGCACGACTTAGAGGCATAACCGCATTGAAAGCAATGTCGCAAGTGAGGTAATCTTCACACAACCCATGTAATACATAAGGGAAAGAGATACATAGTTGGCTTACAATCGCCACTTCACACAATTACATGAATAAAGCATTACATCATCCAGGTACAATCAAGGTCCGACTATGGAACCAAAATAAAAGAAGAACCCCAAATGCATAAAGGTCCCCGATCGACCCCAACCGGGCTCCACTCATCGATCAATTAGAACGAAACAACACAAAGGGCAAGATCTTCATCGAGCTCCTCCTTGAGCTTGGTTGCGCCACCGCTTTCGGTAACATAGGCAGCTGCAAACTGGTTTTGAAGTATCCGTGAGCCACGAGGACTCAAAGAATCCCATTACCATGGGTATCAAGACTAGCAAAGCTTAATGGGAAAGGAAGGGTAAAGTGGTGAGGTTGCAGCAGCGACTAAGCATGATATGGTGGCTAACCAACGCAAGTAAGAGCGAGAAGAGAACAAGCGGAACGGTCGTGAAGCTAGCAATGATCAAGAGGTGATCCCAACATCTACTTAAGTCAAACATAACACGTAAACCGTGTTCACTTCCCGGACTCACGAGAAGAGACCATCACGGCTACACACGCGTTGATGCATTTTAATTCGGATCTCGTGTCAAGTTATCTACAACCGACATTAACAAATTCCCATCTGCCACATAACCGCGGGCACGGCTCTCGAAAGTTTATACCCTGCAGGGTGTCCCAACTTAGCCCATGACAAGCTCTCGCGATCATCGAAGGAATAGACCTTCACCCGAGACACTCCAATCGACTCGGTATCCCGTACATCAAGACATTTCGACAATGGTAAAACAAGACCAGCAAAGCCGCCCGGCGTGCCGACATCCCGATAGTAGCCACAGATCTCGCCTCGTGCCACGACCGATGAGCTAAGCGTCAGTACCGACGTAACCTGTTGCTAAGGGATGGTCCCAGGTGCTCTAGTTTGGACCAACGCTAGACAAGCAATCGCCCGGGGCTATAATAAAGATGACCCTTGGGTTAATTACTCCCAAGGGAAAAGTAGGTGGTGGTGAGGCAAATGGTAAAAGTCAATGTTGGGCCTTGCTGGACAAGTTTTATTCAAAGCAAACTGTCAGGGGGTCCCATAAATCACCCGACCGCGTTAGGGACGCAAAATCCGGGAACATAACACCGGTATGACGGAAACTAGGGCGGCAAGAGTGAAACAAAACACTGCATAAGGCCGAGCCTTCCACCCTTTACCAAGTATATAGATGCATTAATAATATAAAAGATATTGTGATATCCCAACAAAACCCTGTCCACCATGGAGAAATCTTCAACTTCACCGCAACTAGCAACGCTATAAGAGGGCTGAGCAAAAGCGGTAACATAGCCAAACAACGGTTTGCATAGGAAAGGTGTCAAAGGTTAGGGGTTCATGGCAATTTGGGATGGCTGGACAAACAGTAATAGGTAGCACAAAGATAGCGAAAGAACGAGGCAACTAGCATAGCAATGATAGTAGTGAGATCCAGGGTAGCGGTCATCTTGCCTGAAATCCCGCAAGGAAGAAGAACGAGTCCATGAAGAAGACAAACGGACGAAGTCGAACGGATCCTCACAACTCCGGAACTAAACCGAAGCTAACGAGAGAAGCAAATCTGGAAAGAAACAAACAACATGGTAAACACAAAAGCATAATCATGGCATGATGCGCAGACAAATATGATGCATGTCCGGTTTAATGAGGCATGGCATGACAAAGTGCAACAAACAAAACTACAAATTAAGTGGAGCTCAATATGCAACGAGTTGCATATTGACGAAACACCACATCCAAGTTAGTTAGTTCGCTCTCGTTTAGGTACACAACAATGTTAAATGTTGTTAAACATGGCAAGGGGTGAAGCATAATAAAACTATCTATTTAGGCAAGTTTAAATGAGGCCGGAACAACAAACAACAATTCCGGAAAATCCCCATGTTATTTAGCAATTTAATGCAACAACAATTTTAAGCATATAAATGTTGTTATCATGATGCGGATGACATATGCAAGTTTTATGCAATTATTATGAAAACGTTAACATGAGCATGATAAGGAGCATTTGTCGCCATGGCGGAACGAAAAGGGTGCCACGGCGGCGAAAACAAAAATGGTGCCACGGCAACATATCCGGAAATGATGCCACGGCAACATATCGGTTTGGGTAGCTCACGGAGATACCGGTACAAAAGGAAGTGAGCGTGAGCAAGTCATGCAAGATGGTGGGGTGATCCCGGATTCCGGGTTCCCACGGGACGACGGCATGGGAAACGAGGAACGTGCAAAAACAACTCGGACACGGTGCAAACATGAGCATCGCATGCATCGTAAACATTCGTTCTCGGAAGGGCATCTCAGCGGTTGTCTCGGGTTATACCTTCGAAGCGTGCATTTCGGGGCGGTTCGAGTCGTCGAGGGAAGTAGACGTTCTCGCGATGTAGTGGAAGTAGTTGTTCACATTCGTTTTCGGAGAGGTACTTGACGAATCCAACATCTTCGGGGCGACGGTAGTGGTTCACGGACGACGGTCGTAGTGGAAGTAGTGGTACACGGCGACGGTAGTTGTACACACATTGTAGTCGAACTTGACGGAAACAAATGTCCTCGAGGGTAGTCGTGGTACTTGGCGATTTCGGAGACGGCAGCAGAGGTACTTGACGTGTCACCATGTAGTCGGTCTTGACGTTCCAAAACTAAGCACCACCAGGGCCTCGAGTGGCAGCAGCAAGGAGGCAAAGGAGCCCTGGCTGGAGATGGTTTAGGCAGCGGCAAACCATGAGCAAGATGGGGCTGTCGGGCCAAGGTGGAGGCGAACAGCAGCGGACAAAGGCGGCAGAGGTGACGCGGGTTGAAAGAGAGGAAACAACAGCGTGATGCAGGGGCTTGGCGAGGCGGTTTTCACGCGTGAGGGACGGAGAAGGGGTCCTGGCAGTTAACGAGCGAGGGCAGCCGTTAGGCCGAGGCAGAGGAGATCGACGCAGAGAAACTGCTCGCCGACATCAGCAGACGGCGAAGCGAAACTGCGAGGCAGGGCATCGGCGGGCAACCGAAACGGGAGGCGGGACGGAGCAGAGGCGGGCGCTGCGGTGCACCGCGGCGGAGACGGCGCCGCGGGCGAGATCCAGCGGCGGCGCGGGGAGATGGGCCGGAGGTCGAGGCGCTGCCGGCGGCGGCCGAAGGACGACGAGCGCTGTGGGTCGGGCGGCCGACGACGCGGGAGGCGCCATGGGACGGCGCGGTCGGCGGGCAAGGCAAGCAGCGGGACGAGCGAGGGATCGAGGGAGAGAAGTGGATCGAAGGGGGAAGGGGCTGCGAGGGAAGATGGAGGCGCTGCGGGAGGGAGATGGGAGAGATCGAGAGGACGCGGGAGTCGGGCTAGGGTTAGGAGGGAACGGTGGGCCTTGGGAGCAAATGGGCCGGCCTGGCTGCGTGGGTGGCTGGGCCGAGCTGCGGCAGCTGGGAGGCCCAGTTGGGCTGGCCTCTCCCTTTTTTTTTCTTTTCCTTATTTCTTCAACCAGAATTTAGGAGAAAAGAAAGAGGTGCTAGAGGTGGAATATTTCAGAAAAGAAAATATCCCTGGAGTCTTGAGAATATGCAGAATTTGAATAAATTGGTTTGGCAATTTTTAGAGGAAGAAAAATAATTCAAGTTTGAATTAAATTCAAACTTGAGCCATTTTAAAACCTAGCCAAAACAACTCCAAAATGGATGATATTTGATGAGAGGTATAAGGCATGGAGTAAGATCACCAGGAAATAAATGAACATTAATGGAGGCACAAATAATGCCACTTGGCATGAAAGTCAAGATTTGATGAAAAGGAAGAAGTGATAAGGTTTGCACGTGGAGAAAGGTCTTGATGAAAAGATGAAGATACAAATGACCATAGGAGGAGGGTAAGGGTGATGCAAGGGGTGATCATGCATGAAACACACAATGCACATGATGAGCATGATGAAATGCAACATGATGCAAGGATGAATGCAACGGACAAAACAAATCACACGACAAATCTCGGAATAGATGGAAGTCTTCTGGAGCGTCGGTCTTGGGGCGTCACAACACTCCACCACTACAAGAGGATCTCGTCCCGAGATCTAGGATGGCACCGGAGGGAAACGGAAGAGGAAGAGAAGAGGTAAAACTAAGTTGCTTCTTTGACGAACGAGTGAAACCACGAACCTTGAGAGGTTGAGCAATTTAAAAGAAAGAGTACGACTGAGATGAACGAGATTACAAACAATCCGTTAGAAAAGAGGAACAAGGAGTATTACGAGAACTTGACGGTTGCAAAGACACAAATCAAGAGTTTAATGGACAAGATAGAATTTGAAACCACTCCGGTTAAAACAAGATGGGAGAGGAAGAAGATTGAAATAATTTGGGCAGCACTCCGTCTGAAAGAAGAAGGAAAACTTGATAAGATGAGAGAACTCGAAGGAAACACGACATTCCGGCTAAACGGATAAGCAAGGAAAATTACATGATATTGACAAAACGGGGTGATGGGTGAAGAGCACAACATCACAATGCCTCTGGAACAAAAGAATAAAAGATAGATCACTAGAATAGCAGAATGGAGAAGAAAAAGCCAACTTTTGCCACGAATGAGCTTGGAAAGTACCCTTCCAACAAGGTTAGAACGGAATTGTTGGAAAACCAACAACGAAAAGAATAAGCTTGTAGTGGGCTTATGAAAAACCTCTCAAAATTATGAGGTGAGCTTCTGCCACCAACGGAAACAAATGATTGGATTGATATCAACAAGGAGACGAGAAACTTATTTCACCGGGAGGACAAATGAAGAACTTGGGTCATTTATAAGCACCATAAATAGCAACAATCCTTAGGGAAAGCTTTAGGTGAAATATAACCCAAAATAACTCCAATGGAGGGATTAATGAATATAGAGTACCTCATTCTTGACATCAATATGAATCATGAAACATGAAGGAAATTGTCAAGAGTGACATAACACCATCTCAAAAGATAAGATAGAAGGAATTGCACTTTGGAATGCAAGATGAAGAATAATTGAGCTCCTGAAAATAAAACATGTGTTGAACACCATGTAGCTTGGGGGATCATAACTTCAAGAGAAATCTTGAAGAACAATTGAAGAATGAAAAGAATCCTTGACGACCCACCATGTAGAGCCTCCATGAAGAACTCCGGTAATAGAAGGATGATGAAAAGAAAGAGAAGTTGAAAACACAAGGTGAAGCCTTGCAGTGATTTAGATGGAGCTTTGGAGTGATATAACCGAGAAAACTTGGAACTCCGGAAAAGAAGGATGAGCAATTGAAACCAAGAATTTTTTGATGAACCTCCGGAATAAGGAATTGAATTTACTCGATGAAACAAGAATAAGAATTACATTATGCTTATCCTTCACCAATTAAATTGATGACAATCAACGGATTTGGCATACTACTTATTCTCGTAGAAAGGATTAAAAGAGATATATAGCGCAAGCTTGGGAAGGTCTTCAACGAACCACCGGTAGGATTGGAAAGAACGAATGAATTAAATGATAACGAAAGAGGTGAAATCTTGAACGAACCACCGTAAGAATTGAAAAAGAGAGTAGCAAGGGCACAATTCACCGGAAAGAGTTTGAAAACGAATGAAGATACTTGAAGGGATTTAGATACATGAGAGCGAAGAGATCATGAACTGATAAGAGGGTACTTGAACGATGCACTGGTAAGATTTGGAGAACGATAGCTACACACTGAGAATGAAGAATTATGGCATGATGGCTTCGAAGGAAAGAAATGGAAACAACTCATGAAATGCTCTGGATGCTAAGAAAAAGAATTCTCACAATCGAAAACAATTATGAGAGGATGGCAACAAGCTATCACCATGAATCTTGAAGAGAATAGAGCAAGATTAAAGAGAAACTCTTCTTCGGTCTTCACATGTTGAGAATGAAGATGAGAACCACCATGAATTGTATGAGATACTCCGGGAGAATCAAAAGCGAAGAGGTTGAGCCAACTATGAAAAGAATTTGAAAGATCTTGGAGAAAAGCATTTGACTGATGATAACTCATTCTTACATCAAACTTGGAGAAGAATTTAGGATAGCTCTGGGAAAATAGAAGAGTCAGGTAAGATCCTGGGAAAAGACCTGTGGGTTAGGGCCCACTCAAAGGAAAACACCGTTGAAAAGATTTAAAAGAGATGTTGCACCGGTTGAATTAAATGACTTGAATGAGATACCAATCTCGAAAGAGCTTGAACGAATGCAGAGTGGAAACACGAATCTTCGAGATATCTTGAACACTCCGGAATAACAAATAGCGAGAAGTAGAATGATTAAGATGTGCAACGGTATGAGAAGACATTGAAATGAGGAAAAAGGAATGATCAACAAAACTTGACTTGAATCCACCGGAGAAGAGACAACAATGAAGGATGATGAACTTGAAGCTGTTGAGCATCTTCATGGGAAATCACCGGATAAGAACATTGATTGAAAAGAATGAAGAGACTTCACACAAATAAAAGGATACTTGGTAAAGAAATCTAAGTCCGTGAAGAAAAAGGGTGGGAGGGCGGGAAAACAAAGACAACTTGGGACGGATGAAACAAAAACCGTTGAGAAAACTTAGAATTGATCTTGCAGATGGGGAGAATGATGGGATCATCTCGAAGAGAAGCGCACCGGTTGGAAACGAATTAACATGACAACCTCATTCATCGAAAGGATTAGTATTCACATAGCAATATGAGAACACCGTTTAGGAAAGGTATGGATTCAACATTTGACTTCGAAGCAACTCGAATACCACAAATAACACAAAACAAAGGATTTGGTTTGCAGAATAAGCCGGAACAAATACATATGATAGAGATTTACCCAATCCCATATCATGCATTTGTCGAAAAGATATTCTAGGAGCTACTTGAATTCCCACCTATAAAACTCCCGAAACTTTCTGGTTATGCAATCTGGTGTTGGGGATACAGGGGAAGCAATATATCTCACCCAAACTAACAATCCCTACATCCAAATTGTATCCATCCGTCAACACATAACCAAGAAACCTTCGAAATTGTCTACCTCAACCTTCAAAAGCATCCGTTATACGAGTCATGGCAATACTCCGTACTCACCTCAAGATCGGGTTAGCGGGTTATCTCACCAACAACTGCATAAAAGAGATTTTCGATGTCGGCGCATTAAACTCGTATTCCAGAACTGCAACCATAAAATTATGACGACAACACCTCAGAGCTCAACTCCCCGGGACACCTCCAGTAAAAAAAAAACCCCGCTGACGGGAGGCACCAAGACAATGTTGTCATCATAAAACCATCGGAACGATTCCAAGATACCCGCGTGATCCTAAAATTTTTTTAGTGAAATTTGAGAAGAGAAGAGTCAAAACTCTACGTCAGGAGACCTCACCAGAGCGACGAAGGGACTGAGGAGTAAAAAGAATTCCTAACTCTCCGATATATATAATCCTAAATGACTCAAATCATTTTTCTAGACACAACTCAGCCGCTAAAAATGATCAAGCAGTGGGGCTCCTAAGGTCGGGGAAGGCTCTGATTACCAACTTGTAACGCCCTCGATGCGGCTATATCTCCCACGTGTCGAAGCACGACTTAGAGGCATAACCGCATTGAAAGCAATGTCGCAAGTGAGGTAATCTTCACACAACCCATGTAATACATAAGGGAAAGAGATACATAGTTGGCTTACAATCGCCACTTCACACAATTACATGAATAAAGCATTACATCATCCAGTACAATCAAGGTCCGACTATGGAACCAAAATAAAAGAAGAACCCCAAATGCATAAAGGTCCCCGATCGACCCCAACCGGGCTCCACTATCGATCAATTAGAACGAAACAACACAAAGGGCAAGATCTTCATCGAGCTCCTCCTTGAGCTTGGTTGCGCCACCGCCGATAACATAGGCACCGCAAACTGGTTTTGAAGTATCCGTGAGCCACGAGGACTCAGCAATCCCATTACCATGGGTATCAAGACTAGCAAAGCTTAATGGGAAAGGAAGGGGTAAAGTGGTGAGGTTGCAGCAGCGACTAAGCATGATATGGTGGCTAACCAACGCAAGTAAGAGCGAGAAGAGAACAAGCGGAACGGTCGTGAAGCTAGCAATGATCAAGAGGTGATCCCGAACATCTACTTAAGTCAAACATAACACAGAAACCGTGTTCACTTCCCGGACTCCGCCGAGAAGAGACCATCACGGCTACACACGCGGTTGATGCATTTTAATTCGGATCTGGTGTCAAGTTATCTACAACCGACATTAACAAATTCCCATCTGCCACATAACCGCGGCACGGCTCTCGAAAGTTTATACCACGGAGGGGTGTCCCAACTTAGCCCATGACAAGCTCTCGCGATCATCGGCGAATAGACCTTCACCCGAGACACTCCGATCGACTCGTATCCCGGTACATCAAGACATTTCGACAATGGTAAAACAAGACCAACAAAGCTGCCCGGCGGCCGACATCCCGATAGTAGCCGCACAGATCTCGCCTCGTGCCACGACCGGATGAGCTAAGCGTCAGTACCGACGTAACCCAAGTTGCTAAGGGATGGTCCCAAGACGGTGCTCTAGTTTGGACCAACGCTAGACAAGCAATCGCCCGGGGCTATAATAAAGATGACCCTTGGGTTAATTACTCCCAAGGAAAAGTAGGTGGTGGTGAGGCAAATGGTAAAAGTCAATGTTGGGCCTTGCTGGACAAGTTTTATTCAAAGCGAACTGTCGGGGGTCCCATAAATCACCCGACCGCGTTAGGGACGCAAAATCCGGGAACATAACACCGTATGACGGAAACTAGGGCGGCAAGAGTGGAACAAAACACTGCATAAGGCCGAGCCTTCCACCCTTTACCAAGTATATAGATGCATTAATAATATAAAAGATATTGTGATATCCCAACAAAACCCTGTCCACCATGGAGAAATCTTCAACTTCACCTGCAACTAGCAACGCTATAAGAGGGGCTGAGCAAAAGCGGTAACATAGCCAAACAACGGTTTGCATAGGAAAGGTGTCAAAGGTTAGGGGTTCATGGCAATTTGGGATGGCTGGACAAACAGGTAATAGGTAGCGCAGCATAGCGAAAGAACGAGGCAACTAGCATAGCAATGATAGTAGTGAGATCCAGGGTAGCGGTCATCTTGCCTGAAATCCCGCAAGGAAGAAGAACGAGTCCATGAAGAAGACAAACGGACGAAGTTGAACGGATCCTCACAACTCCGGAACTAAACCGAAGCTAACGAGAGAAGCAAACCCGGAAAGAAACAAACAACATGGTAAACACACAAGCATAATCATGGCATGATGCGCAGACAAATATGATGCATGTCCGGTTTAATGAGGCATGGCATGACAAAGTGCAACAAACAAAACTACAAATTAAGTGGAGCTCAATATGCAACGAGTTGCATATTGACGAAACACCACATCCAAGTTATTTAGTTCGCTCTCGTTTAGGTACACAACAATGTTTAATGTTGTTAAACATGGCAAGGGGTGAAGCATAATAAAACTATCTATTTAGGCAAGTTTAAATGAGGCCAGAACAACAAACAACAATTCCGGAAAATCCCCATGTTATTTAGCAATTTAATGCAACAACAATTTTAAGCATATAAATGTTGTTATCATGATGCGGATGACATATGCAAGTTTTATGCAATTATTATGAAAACATTAACATGAGCATGATAAGGAGCATTTGTCGCCATGGCGGAACGAAAAGGGTGCCACGGCGGCGAAAACAAAAATGGTGCCACGGCAACATATCCGGAAATGATGCCACGGCAACATATCGGTTTGGGTAGCTCACGGAGATACCGGTACAAAAGGAAGTGAGCGTGAGCAAGTCATGCAAGATGGTGGGGTGATCCCGGATTCCGGGTTCCCACGGGACGACGGCATGGGAAACGAGGAACGTGCAAAGACAACTCGGACACGGTGCAAACATGAGCATCGCATGCATCGTAAACATTCGTTCTCGGAAGGGCATCTCGGCGGTCGTCTCGGGTTATACCTTCGAAGCGTGCATTTCGGGGCGGTTCGAGTCGTCGAGGGAAGTAGACGTTCTCGCGATGTAGTGGAAGTAGTTGTTCACGTTCGTTTTCGGAGAGGTACTTGACGAATCCAACATCTTCGGGGTGACGGTAGTGGTTCACGGACGACGGTCGTAGTGGAAGTAGTGGTACACGGCGACGGTAGTTGTATACACGTTGTAGTCGAACTTGACGGAACCAAATGTCCTCGAGGGTAGTCGTGGTACTTGGCGATTTCGGAGATGGCAGCAGAGGTACTTGACGTGTCACCATGTAGTCGGTCTTGACGTTCCAAAACTAAGCACCACCAGGGCCTCGAGTGGCAGCAGCAAGGAGGCAAAGGAGCCCTGGCCTGAGATGGTTTAGGCAGCGGCAAACCATGAGCAAGATGGGGCTGTCGGGCCAAGGTGGAGGCGAACAGCAGCGGACAAAGGCGGCAGAGGCGACGCGGGTTGAAAGAGAGGAAACAGCGGCGTGATGCAGGGGCTTGGCGAGGCGGTTTTCGCGCGTGAGGGACGGAGAAGGGGTCCTGGCAGTTAACGAGCGAGGGCAGCCGTTAGGCTGAGGCAGAGGAGATCGACGCAGAAACTGCCGCCGCATCGCAGACGGCGGTTAAACCGAGAGGCGGTGGCATCGGCGGCAAATCAAACGGAGGCGGACGGAGCAGGGCGGCGCTGGCGGCGCACCGGCGGCGGAGACGGGTGCCCGCGGGCGAGATCCGGCGGCGCGCGGGAGATGGGCCGGAGGTCGAGGCGCTGGGCGGCGGCCGACGGACGACGAGAGCGCTGGGGGGTCGGGCGATCGACGGCGCGGGAGGCGCCATGGACGGCGCGGGTCGGCGGTCAAGGGCGCAAGAACGGGACGAGCGAGGGATCGAGGAGAGAAGTGGATCGAAAGGGGAAGGGGCTGCGAGGGAAGATGGAGGCGCTGCGGGAGGGAGATGGGAGAGATCGAGAGGACGAGGGAGTCGGGCTAGGGTTAGGAGGGAACGGTGGGCCTTGGGAGCAAATGGGCCGGCCTGGCTGTGTGGGTGACTGGGCCGAGCTGCGGCAGCTGGGAGGCCCAGTTGGGCTGGCCTTTTCCTTTTTTTTCTTTTCCTTATTTCTTCAACCAGAATTTAGGAGAAAAGAAAGAGGTGCTAGAGGTGGAATATTTCAGAAAAGAAAATATCCCTGGAGTCTTGAGAATATGCAGAATTTGAATAAATTGGTTTGGCAATTTTTAGAGGAAGAAAAATAATTCAAGTTTGAATTAAATTCAAACTTGAGCCATTTTAAAACCTAGCCAAAACAACTCCAAAATGGATGATATTTGACAGAGAGGTATAAGGCATGGAGTAAGATCACCAGGAAATAAATGAACATTAATGGAGGCACAAATAATGCCACTTGGCATGAAAGTCAAGATTTGACAGAAAGGAAGAAGTGATAATGTTTGCACGTGGAGAAAGGTCTTGATGAAAAGATGAAGATACAAATGACCATAGGAGGAGGGGAAGGGTGATGCAAGGGGTGAGAGCATGATGAAATGCAACATGATGCAAGGATTAATGCAACGGACAAAACAAATCACACGACAAATCTCGGAATAGCTGGAAGTCTTCTAGAGCGTCAGTCTTGGGGCGTCACAAACATATTGATCTAGTGCCAGTGCCAGTTCTTATTTGTTGCATGTTTTTTGTTTCGCAGAAAACCCATATCAAACGGAGTCCAAACGGGATAAAAATTGATGGAGATTTTTTTTGGAATATTTATGATTTTTGGGAAGAAGAATCAACGTGAGACAATGCCCGAGGGGGCCACGAGGTAGGGGCGCGCGCCCTAGGGGGTCAGGCGCACCCTGGGCCCTCGTGGCCACCCCGTAAGGCAGTTGGTGCCCTTATTTAGCTGCAAGAAAGCTAATATCCGAAAAGAAATCGTGTTAAAATTTCAGCCCAATCGGAGTTACGGATCTCCGGGAATATAAGAAACGGTGAAAGGGCAGAATCAGGAACGCAGAAAAAGAGAGAGACAGAGAGACAGATCCAATCTCGGAGAGGCTCTCGCCCCTCCCACGCCATGGAGACCATGGACCAGAGAGGAAACCCTTCTCCCATCTAGGGAGAAGGTCAAGGAAGAAGAAGAAGAAGGGGGGCTCTCCCCCCTCTCTCCCGTTGGCACCGGAACACCACCGGGGCCATCATCATCACCGTGATCTACACCAACATCTCCGTCATCTTCACCAACATCTCCATCACCTTCCCCCATCTATCTACAATGGTCCACTCTCTCGCAACCCGCTATACCCTCTACTTGAACATGGTTATTTATGCTTCATATTATTATCCAATGATGTGTTGCCATCCTGTGATGTCTGAGTAGATTTTCGTTGTCCTATCAGTAATTGGTGAATTGCTATGATTGGTTTAATTTGCTTGTGGTTATGTTTCTGTACTTTGGTGCCCATCATATGAGTGCGCGCGTGGATCACACCATAGGGTTATTTGTATGTTGACATGACTATGTATTGGAGGGAAAGAGTGACAGAAGCTTCAACCTAGCATAGAAATTGATGCATACGGGATTGAAGGGGGACCAATATATCTTAATGCTATGGTTGAGTTTTACCTTAATGAACGTTAGTAGTTGAGGATGCTTGCTAATAGTTACAATCATAAGTGCATAGAATTCCAAGTCAGGGATGACATGCTAGCAGTGGCCTCTCCCACATAAAACTTGCTATCGGTCTAGTAAAGTAATCAATTGCTTAGGGACAATTTCACAACTCCTACCACCACTTTTCCACACTCGCTATACTAACTTTATTGCGTCTTTATCTAAACAGCCCCTAGTTTTTATTTACGTGCTCTTTATATTCTTGCAAACCTATCCAACAACACCTACAAAGTCCTTCTAGTTTCATACTTGTTTTAGGTAAAGCAAACATTAAGCGTGCGTAGAATTGTATGGGTGGTCGATAGAACTTGAGGGAATATTTGTTCTACCTTTAGCTCCTCGTTGGGTTCAACACTCTTACTTATCGAAAGAGGCTACAATTGATCCCCTATACTTGTGGGTTATCAGACCTTTTTCTGGCGCCGTTGCCGGGGGTTATAGCGTGGGGTGAATATTCTCGTGTGTGCTTGTTTGCTTTATCACTAAGTAATTTTTAATTGTTGTTCTTAGTTGTTTTCTATCTTTATTTATGGGTAGGAAACGCAAAATACCAAAAAAAAATTAGTTGTACCTACTACACCAATGGTTGAAGGACCACTTAAAATCTATCACACTCCTGAAGCTTTTTACTTGGATCATCTTTGATCCCTATGTGCTTGTGCTGAAACCCCAACTAGCTTAGTTGAGGGAAAATATTTATATGAGCATGCTTGTTATGTGTAACACCGCTTATCTCAAAAAGTGAAACTTTTACTGGATCAAATTCATCGTTTGCAATGCTATGCTTGGAATTTATGTGAAATATATGATTTTACTTGTTGTTCTGAACACCCTAAGAAACACCTTCTCTACCAATGTGAGTTTAGTGATAATGGAATCATATCTTCATATGCTAAGGGTGTTTATAGTTACTATGATGTTCAACAAATTGAAGAATTTGTTGCTTTTAAGGGTGCTTATGAAATTGCTTCTTTGATTGGAAAGTATGATGCTACTATTTACAAATCTGAAAATTTTGCCATACTTAAATATTGTTATGATTATTATTCTTCGAATGCCTATGTTAAACCATATATTGAGGACTCCTCCACTGTCCAAGAAGAGACTAATATTTTGCAGGAGTCTATGGAAGAAGGAATTGATGAAACTGTGAGCTCATTGGATGAAAAAGATGAGGAGGAGAGCGAAGAGCAAAAGGAGGAAGAGCGGATTGATCACCCATGCCCACCTTCTAATGAGAGTAACTCTTCAACTCATACATTGTTTAATTTCCCTTCGTGCTTACCGAAGGATGATTGCTATGATGATTGTTATGATCCCGTTGATTCTCTTGAAATACCCCTTTTTGATGATGCTTGCTATGCTTGTGGCCATGATGCCAATATGAATGATGCTTATGTAGATGAACTTGCTATATTTCCTTATGTTAAATATGAAATTGTTGCTATTGCACCCAGGCATAATAGTCCTATTATCTTTTTGAATTCCCCAAACTACACTATATCGGAGAAGTTTGCTCTTATTAAGGATTATGTTGATTGGTTGCATTTTACCGTTGCACATGATGATTTTGATAGATATAATATGCATGTGCTTGCTGCTCCAACTTGCAATTATTATGAGAGAGGAACTACATCTCTGCCTCTTTATGTTTCCAACACGATAGAATTGCAAGAAACTGCTTATACTATGCATTGGCCTTTACTTGGTGTGTATGAATTGTTCTTTTATGACATGCCGATTCATTGGAAGAGAGTTATACTTCATTGTTGCATGATATATGTTACCTTGTGCTCACTACTAAATCAAAAATCATTGTTAATTAAAATTGGCTTTGATATACCTTAGGATCCAGGTGGATCCATTACTTGAGCACTATATGCCTAGCTTAATGGCTTTAAAGAAAGCGCTGCCAGGGAGACAACCCGTAAGTTTTAGAGAGTCATTTATTTCTGTTTTGTGCTTTCATAAAGTTTAAAAACAAAAAATAAATAGGGGAACCCAATACGTTTTCAAAAAGAAAAGCGAAAGTGAGAAAGACGAGCATTGTTAAAGTGGGAGCTAGCCTTGAACTTTGTTCATGCTCACGGAAACTTTGTGAATCTTGATTACAGAAAATTTTCAACAAAAATAATTATCCCCTTGTACAATTCCACTGTATTATAAAAATAATGTGCCAAGGTTTGCCTTTAGGATGTTTACAATGCTTGTTGGTTTGTGTGGTGCAGGACAGAAACTTTGGCGGTAGTGCGTGATTTTGCAATTTTTTTACTGGAACGTCAAACGGTTCTGAAACTTTTTGCACTGTCTTTCTATACAAATTGTTTATTTTTCCTAATTTTGGCAGAATTTTTGGAATACCAGAAGTATGGTGAATGTTCAGATTACTACAGACTGTCCTGTTTAAGACAGATTCTGTTTTTGATGCATAGTTTGCTTGTTTTGATGAAACTATCAATTTCTATCAGTGGATTAAGCCATGGAAAAGTTATATTACAGTAGCTACAATGCAAAAACAAAATATGAATTGGTTTTCAACAGTACTTAGAGTAGTGATTTGCTTTATTATACTAACGAATCTTACCGAGTTTTCTGTTGAAGTTTTGTGTGGATGAAGTGTTCGAAGATCGAGGAGGTCTCAATATGAGGAAAAGGAGGAGAGGCAAGAGCTCAATCTTGGGGATGCCCAAGGCACCCCAAGTAAATATTCAAGGAGACTCAAGCATCTAAGCTTGGGTATGCCCCGGAAGGCATCCCATCTTTCTTCAACAAGTATCGGTATGTTTCCGGATTCATTTCGTTCATGCGATATGTGCAAATCTTGGAGCGTCTTTTGCATTTAGTTTTCACTTTTCTTATATGCGACATGTTGGTATGAGATAGTCCTTGGTTGATTTATAGAATGCTCATTGCACTTCACTTATATCTTTTGAGTATAGCTTTATAGAATGCTTCATGTGCTACACTTATATCATTTGAAGTTTGGATTGTCTGTTTCTCTTCACATAGAAAACCGCCATTTGTACAATGCTCTTTTGCTTCACTTAAATTTGTTAGAGCATGGGCATATATTTTGTAGAAAGAATTAAACTCTCTTGCTTCACTTATATCTATTTAGAGAGATGACAGGAATTGGTCATTCACATGGTTAGTCATAAAATCCCACATAAAACTTGTAGATCACTGAATATGATATGTTTGATTCCTTGCAATAGATTTGCGATATAAAGGTGGTGATATTAGAGTCGTGCTAGTGGAGTAATTGTGAAATTGAGAAATACTTGTGTTGAGGTTTGCAAGTCCCGTAGTATGCACGTATGGTAACCGTTGTGTGACAAATTTGAAGCATGGGGTGTTCTTTGATTGCCTTCCTTATGAGTGGAGGTCGGGATCGTGCGATGGTTAACTCCTACCAACCCTTCCCCTAGGAGCATGCGTAGTAGTACTTTGCTTCGCGGGCTAATAAACTTTTGCAATAAGTATATGAGTTCTTTATGACTAATGCGAGTCCCTGGATTATATGCACTCTTACCCTTCCGCAATTTGCTAGCCTCTACGGTACAGTGCATTGCCCTTTCTCACCTTGAGAGTTGGTGCAAACTTCACCGGTGCATCCGTACCCCATGATACGATACGCTCTATCACACATAAGCCTCCTTATATCTTCCTCAAAACAGCCACCATACCTACCTATTATGGCATTTCCATAGCCATCCCGACATATATTGCCATGCAATTTTCATCATCATCATATACATGACTTGAGCATTCATTGTCATATTGCTTTGCATGATCGTAAGATAGCTAGCATGATGTTTTCATGGCTTGTCCGTTTTTTGATGTCATTGCTACGCTAGATCATTGCACATCCCTGTACACCGCCGGAGGCATTCATATAGAGTCATATCTTTGTTCTAGTATCGAGTTGTAATAATGAGTTGTAAGTAAATAAAAGTGTGATGATCATCATTATTAGAGCATTGCCCCAGTGAGGAAAGGATGATGGAGACTATGATTCCCCCACAAGTCGGGATTAGAGTCTGGAATTTATGAAAAATCAAAGAAGCCAAAGAAGCCCAAATAAGAAAAGAGGCCAAAGAAGCCCACCAAAAAATAAAAAAAAGAGAAAATAAAAAAATAATAAAAAATTGAGAGAAAAAGAGAGAAGGGGCAATGTTAGTATCCTTTTACCACACTTGTGCTTCAAAATAGCACTATGTTCTTCATATAGACAGTCTCTTGAGTCATCACTTTCATATACTAGTGGGAATTTTCATTATAGGACTTGGCTTGTATATTCCGATGATGGGCTTCCTCAAATGCCCGAGGTCTTCATGAGCAAGCAAGTTGGGTGCACACCCACTTAGTTTAAGTTTGAGATTTCATACACTTATAGCTCCAGTGCATCCGTTGCATGGCAATCCCTACTCCTCGCATTGACAACAATAGATGGGCATCTCCATAGCCCGTTGATTAGCCGCGTCGATTTGAGACTTTCTCCCTTTTTGTCTTCTCCACACAACCTCCACCATCATACTCTATTCCACCTGTAGTGCTATATCCTTGGCTTACGCTCATGTATTGTGTGAGGGTTGAAAAGGCTGAAGCGCGTTAAAAATTATGAACCAATTGCTTCGCTGAAACCGGGGTTGTGCATGATGGGAGCATTTTGTGTGACAAAAATGAAGCATGGCCAAACTATATGATTTTGTAGGGATAAGATTTCTTTGGCTATGTTATTTTGATAAGACATAATCACTTTATTAGTATGCTTGAAGTATTATTGTTTTTATGTCAAACGATAGACTATTGCCTTGAATCACTCGTATCTTAATATTCATGACATGATTAGATTACATGATCAAGATTATGCTAGGTAGCATTCCACATCAAAAATTATCTTTCTTATCATTTACCTACTCGAGGACGAGCAGGAATTAAGCTTGGGGATGCTGATACGTCTCCCTCATATCTATAATTTTTGATTGTTCCATGCCAATATTTTAAAACTTTCATATACTTTTGGCAACTTTTTATACTATTTTTGGGACTAACATATTGATCCAAAGGCTCAGTGCAGCCTCTGTTTGTTGCATGTTTTTTGTTTCGCAGAAAACCCATATCAAACGGAGTCCAAACAGGATAAGAACTGACGGAGATTTTTTTGGGAATATTTATGATTTTTGGGAAGAAGAATCAACGCGAGACGACGCCCGAGGCGGTCACGAGGCAGGGGCGCACCCCAGGGGGCTAGACGCGCCCTGGGCCGTCGTGGCCATCCTATAAGACGGTTGGTTCCCTTCTTTAGCCGCAATAAAGCTAATATCCGGATATAAATTGTGTTAAAATTTCAGCCCAATCAGAGTTACGGATCTCCGGGAATATAAGAAACGGTGAAAGGGCAGAATCAGGAACGCAGAAATAGAGAGAGACAGAGAGGCAGATCCAATCTCAGAGGGGCTCTCACCCCTCCCACGCCATGGAGACCATGGACCAGAGGGGAAACCCTCCTCCCATCTAGGGAGAAGGTCAAGGAAGAAGAAGAAGAAGGGGGGCTCTCTCCCCCTCTCTCCCGATGGCTCCGGAACGCCGCCGGGGCCATCATCATCACCGTGATCTACACCAACACCTTCGTCATCTTCACCAACATCTCCATCACCTTCCCCCATCTATCTACAGTGGTCCACTCTCCCACAACCCGCTGTACCCACTACTTGAACATGGTGCTTTATGCTTCATATTATTATCCAATGATGTGTTGCCATCCTATGATGTTTGAGTAGATTTTCGTTGTCCTATCGGTAATTGGTGAATTGCTATGATTGGTTTAATTTGCTTGTGGTTATGTTGTTGTCCTTTGGTGCCCATCATATGAGCGCGCGCGTGGATCACACCATAGGGTTATTTGTATGTTTATAGGACTACGTATTGGAGGGAAAGAGTGACAGAAGCTTCAACCTAGCATAGAAATTGATGCATACGGGATTGAAGCGGGACCAATATATCTTAATGCTATGGTTGGGTTTTACCTTAATGACCGTTATTAGTTGCAGATGCTTGCTAATAGTTCCAATCATAAGTGCATAGAATTCCAAGTCAGGGATGTCATGCTAGCAGTGGCCTCTCCCACATAAGACTTGCTATCGGTCTAGTAAAGTAGTCAACTGCTTAGGGACAATTTCACAACTCCTACCACCACTTTTCCACACTTGCTATACTAACTTTATTGCATCTTTATCTAAACAGACCCTAGTTTTTATTTATGTGCTCTTTATATTCTTGCAAACCTATCCAACTACACCTACAAAGTCCTTCTAGTTTCATACTTGTTTTAGGTAAAGTGAACGTTAAGCATGCGTAGAGTTGTATAGGTGGTCGATAGAACTTGAGGGAATATTTGTTGTACCTTTAGCTCCTCGTTGGGTTCGACACTCTTACTTATCGAAAGAGGCTACAATTGATCCCCTGTACTTGTGGGTTATCACCGACCGCTAGTCATGTAGTTTGAGAGGTAATCTTGAGTAAACTGCTTCAGGATCCACTACAAAGGAAAAAAGATTCAGACATTGTCATCTAACACAACTCATTACGGGGAGTAAAAAGAAGGCTACAGGGTTCTTACTTACCATCCTGCAGTTCACTGTTGTATTGCATAAAGTGTAAACATATAGTTTGATGGATATCTTTTGACCCATTTTAATAACAATCTTTATCAGTTTCCTCACATGATGCTGGTTCATGAATATCTCATTGCCCCATGCGCAGAAAGGGTCTAAGTGTGGATCTTTGGCAATGACATGTGTACCTAAAAGCACCAAGTTAATATTAGAATCTAAACAAAATTGCAAAATGATGTAGTACAACACTCCATCCACCCCATTATATAAGATTTTATACACGTATATCTAGACATCATCAGAACATTAGGGTAACTCGAACATTAAGGTAACACTCTTCCTTGTTGCTATGTATCCTGGGATTGCATATTTAGTCATTCAGTACAATGCATGTTGCTATGTAGCCACATATATATTAAATATGGCCCTAGTTAACCTACTACTAAATGGGTTATAGATATATTCAGTGAAATGTCCGATTCGACGATTAATACCTTATCAGCCCCCAGGGTATATGGTACCAGCTACCGAGATCCTGAACAGTGAGTACATATAAGCAATGCGATGAAACTAACCTCGATGGAAAAAGCAACACTGTTCTCAATATTGTTAGTATGAGTACATATGAAGGCATGTTAAGCACAACAGGCTAAACATCAACCAAATATATCCATGGTAGACAACATAATCTACAAATGATAGCTTCAGTGTGCAGGCTTAAGCATGATAGTTAAGCAAAACAAGAAGTGGAAAGGTGTGTTAACTGCATCAGGCATAACATTTATAAACAAGCAAATAGTCGTTCAAACTGGTATTGTGCAGGTCTGAAGTACACTAGCTATTGTTAAAAAAACAAAAAGGCATGTTAACTACAACATCCTTAACAACAACCAAATATTGTAATTCATAGTGGTATTGTTGAAACTGTTATTGATGAAGTTGAATTGCACGGCAAATAGTTGCACATATAGAGCATCACATTGTGAAGAACTGAAATAAACAAGGCATAAGGCCATCTCTAGCCGATCCTTTAAAAGTTAAAGGACTAAAACAATTAGTGGATATATATATACTCCAGCAATTTTTGCCGAGGTCAGCCCAGCACAAACGGGTACAAGATCCGCCGCGGGGAGATACCCTTGCCGCTGGAGGTCGCACAACTGGAGCCGCTAGACGGAGCAGCTGGGCTTATTGATACGTCTCCGTCGTATCTACTTTTCCTAACGCTCTTCCTCTTGTTTTGGACTCTAATTTGCATGATTTGAAGGAAACTAACCTCGGACTGACGCTGTTTTCAACAGAACTACCATGGTGTTGTTTTTGTGCAGAAATAAAAGTTCTCGGAATGAAACGAAGCTTTGCGAGGATTTCTTATATCAATAAAGAGAATTTCTGGAGCCAAGAGCCACCTGAGGGGGTACCTGGGTGTGCACAACCCACCACGGCGTGCCATCAGCCCCCCAGGCGCACCCAGGTGGGTTCTCCCCACCTGGTAGCCCCGATGACCCTGAAACCGACACTATAAAAGCACATATGTCCAGAAAAAAATTAGGGAGAAAGAATTATTGCGTTTCACGAGATGGAGCCGCCGCCGTTTCCTGTTCTTCATCAGGAGGCCAGATCTGGATTCCGTTTGGGGCTCCAGAGAGGGGGATCATCAATCTTCGTTATCACCAACACATATCCATCACCAATTCCATGATGCTCCCCACCGGTAGTGAGTAATTCCTTCGTAGGCTCGCTGGTCGGTGAGGAGTTGGATGAGACTCATCATGTAATCTAGTTAGTTTTGTAAGGGCCTGATCCCTAGTATCCACTATGTTCTGAGATTGATGTTGCTATGACTTTTCCATGCTTAATGCTTGTCACTTTGGGCCTGGGTGCCATGATTTCAGATCTGAACCGTTTATGTTATCACCATTATATCCATGTTCTAGATCCGATCTTGCAAGTTATAGTCACCTACTACGTGTTATGATCCGGCAACCCCGGAGTGACAATAGACGGGACCACTCCCGGTGATGACCGTAGTTTGAGGAGTTCATGTATTCACTGTGTGTTAATGCTTTGTTACGGTTCTCTATTAAATGGAGGCCTTAATATCCCTTAGTTTCCATTAGGACCCCGCTGCCATGGGAGGTAGGACAAAAGATGTCATGCAAGTTCTTTCCATAAGCACATATGACTATTTACGGAATACATGCCTACATTATATTTATGGACTGGAGCTGGTGCCGTATCACCCTAGGTTGTCTCATGATGAATATCATCCAACGAGTCACCGATCCAATGCCTACGAATTTACCTTATATTGTTCTTGCTAAGTTACTACTGTCACTATTGCTATCGTTACTGCTACAAAATCACCGCTATCACTATTACCATTACTATTGCTGCTGCTACTATCATCAAAACTATCATATTACCGTGTTACTAATCACTTTGTTGCAGATAATTAATCTCCAGGTATGGTTGAATTGACAACTCAGCTTCTAATATCTTCAGATATTCTTTGGCTCCCCTTGTGTCGAATCTATAAATTTGGGTTGAACACTCTACCCTCGAAAACTGTTGCGATCCCCTATACTTGTGGGTTATCACCAGTCGCCCGGGAGATGGCCGTGAGGACGCGAGGATGTGCCAGGGACGCCGGCCATGTGCCTTGAGGACTTTTCTCTGGGGCAGGATTGAATTCCTTTCTTGGGTATAGATGGACCACTTGATGAGTCCTTGGCATATTTAATAGTTATGTTCCTGGTCCTTGGTGGGTGTTTTTGTAAAAGACACAAGACAGCTCGCCTTCTGACAACTGCACAAAATTGAGGGTCGCCCTCGACAATGTTAATGGTAAGGGGCCCGCCATGATCTGATGGATCAAGAAGTTATCGGAAACCGAATTGTTAGAGTCAGCCGAATAGGGTGAAGATGAGGAACTCACCTCGGAAGCCGAAGATTTTGGGAATCATGGGACGATCATCAATTGTGGGCTCCGACGTTGAAGTCTAGTTCGGGGGCTACTGATGGAGTCATGGACTATGGGGTCCTCGGGATGCTGACCTATCTCACATGGGCCAGACTGGTGGGTCGCACTGTATCCGGACCGAAGACCTTTTGTGCCCTGGAGTGTACTCCAAGTCAAGACGAAGATCCGGCGTGTCCTTGATGTAATCGACTATCTATAAGCCCTAGTGCCTATATAAACCTGAGGGTTTAGTCCGTAGAGGCTAGAAGAACAATCTCCATTCTACTAGTTAGGGTTTAGTTCGTCTGATCTCGTGGTTGATCTACTCTGTAACCCCCTTATACACAAGCAATATAATCAAGCAGGACATTGGGTTTGACCTCCCACAGAGGGCCCGGACCTGGGGAAACATCGTGTCCCACGTCTACTATTCCCCATCGATCCAAGATCCACTGTTTGGGGCCCCCTACCCGAGATCCGCCGGTTTTGACACTGACAATTGGTAATCCCATGATATTGCTAAAGTTTAGCCATAGCGCCGTAGCAGTAGCGCGGTGGCCCGCGCTACCGCTAAGGTAAAACCCGATGCTACTGCTAGCCTTTTCCGTAGTAGTGTCCATGTCCGTGGACGGGTGTGTGAGGTTTTTTGCGTGTTGCCGTTGGAGATGCCCTTAGGAGCTTCAAACTCGTATCTTATGTCTTGTCTCACACACTTCACTTACAACCTAGGTGAGGCCACCCCTAGACTTAGTTTAGCAATTTGGGCGTGGTGCTTACGTAGATGAACCGATCTTTATAAGGAAAATTCTTTAACCACTTGTGTTGCTAACCCTTTGTGCTGTAAATAAAAAAATAAAAACAACTAGCCGTCGGGTCCTCCTCTGTCCCAACGTGGTACGATGGCACAATCCGCTTCGGCGGACTGATATACAGGATTCGGGGCGCGCGAGGAGGGGGGACAGCTGCTCTGTTGGGGAACGCGGTAATTTGAAAAAAAATCCTACGATCACGCAAGATATATCTCTAGCTGATGCATAGCAACGAGAGGGGAGAGTGTTGTCTATGTACCCTGGTAGACCGTAAGCGGAAGCGTTATGACAATGTAGTTGATGTATTCGTACGTCTTCACGATCCGACCGATCCTAGCGCCGAAGGTACGATACCTCCGCGATCTGCACACGATTAGCTCGGTGATGTCCCACGAACTCTAGATCCAGCTGAGGTCGAGGGAGAGTTTCGCCAGCACGACGATGTGGTGACGGTGATGATGAAGTTACCGGCGCAGGGCTTCGCCTAAGCACTACGACGATATGACCAGGCGTGTAACTGTGGAGGGGGCCACCGCACATGGCTAAAAAAATTGTCAACTTGTGTGTCTTTGGGGTGCCCCTACCCCCGTATATAAAGGAGGGTGGGAGAGATACCGGCCCCCTAGGGGCGCGCCAAGTGTATGGAATCCTACTAGGACTTCCAAGTGCTAGTAGGTATCCTTTCCCTTTTAGGAGTAGGGGAGAAGGAAGGAGAGAGGGAGTAGGAAAGGGCAATGGGGGCGCCGCCCCCTTCCCCTAGTCCAATTAGGACTCATGGGAGGGGTCGCCACCTCTCCTTGGCCTGCCTCCTCTATTTCCCGTATGGCCCAATAAGGCCCATTACTTCTCCCGGTGAATTCCCGTAACTCCCCGGTACTCCGAAAAATACCTGAATCACTCGAAACCTTTATGATGTACGAATATAGCCTTCCAATATATCGATCTTTATGTCTCGAACATTTAGATACTCCTCGTCATGTCCGTGATCTCATCCGGGACTCCGAACAAACTTCGATCATCAAAAAACATAACTCATAATACAAATCTTCATCGAACATTAAGCGTGCGGACCCTACGGGTTCGAGAACTATGTAGACATGACCGAGACATATTCCAGTCAATAACCAATAGCAGAACCTAGATGATCAAATTGGCTCCCACATATTCTACGAAGAACTTTATCAGTCAAACCGCATAACAACATACGTTGTTCCCTTTGTCATCGGTATGTTACTTGCCCGAGATTCGATCGTGGGTATTATCATACCTAGTTCAATGTTGTTACCGGCAAGTCTCTTTACTCATTCCGTAATGCATCATCCCGCAACTAACTCATTAGTCACATTGCTTGCAAGGCTTATAGTGATGTGCATTATCGAGAGGGCCCAGAGATACCTCTCCGATACACGGAGTGACAAACCCTAATCTCGATCTATGCCAACCCAAGAAACACCTTTAGAGAGACCTGCAGAGCATCTTTATAATCAACCATTTACGTTGTGACGTTTGATAGCACACAAGGTGTTCCTCCGGAATTCGGGAGTTGCATAATCTCATAGTCTGAGGAACTTGTATAAGTCATGAAGAGAGAAGTAGCAATGAAACTATAACAATCATAATGCTAAGCTAACAGATGGGTCATGTCCATCACATCATTCTCCTAATGATGTGATCCCATTCATCAAATGACAACACATGTCTATGGTTAGGAAACATAACCATCTTTGATTAACGAGCTAGTCTAGTAGAGGCATACTAGGGACAATATGTTTTGTCTATGTATTCACACATGTATTAAGTTTCCAGTTAATACAATTCTAGCATGAATAATAAACATTTATCATGATATAAGAAAATAAATAATAACTTTATTATTGCCTCGAGGGCATATTTCCTTCAGTCTCCCACTTGGACTAGAGTCAATAATCTAGTTCACATCGGCATGTGATTTAACACCAATAATTCACATCTGTATGTGATTAACACCCATAGTTCACATCACCATGTGACCAACACCCAAAAGGTTTACTAGAATCAATAATCTAGTTCACATAGCTATGTGATTAACACCCAAAGAGTACTAAGGTGTGATCATGTTTTGCTCGTGAGAGAAGTTTAGTCAACGGGTCTGTAACATTCGAAGCCGTATGTATTTTGCAAATATTCTATGACTACAATGCTCTGCATGGAGCTACTCTAGCTAATTTCCCCCACTTTCAATATGTATCCATATTGAGACTTAGATTCATCTGGATTGGTGTGCTTGCATCGATGTAACTCTTTACGACGAACTCTTTATCACCTCCATAACCGAGAAATATTTCTTTAGTCCTCACTAAGGATAATTTTGAACGTTATCCAGTGATCTACTCTTAGATCACTATTGTACCCCCTTGCCAAACTCATGGCAAGGTGCACAATAGGTCTGGTACACAGCACAACATACTTTATAGAATCTATGACTGTGGCATAGGGAATGACTTTCATTCTCTTTCTATCTTCTGCCATGGTTGGGCTTTGAGTCTTACTCAACTTTACACCTTGTAATACAGGCAAGAACTTCTTCTTTGACTGATCCATTTTGAACTCTTTCAAAAAACTTGTCAAGGTATGTATTCATTGAAAAAATCTTATCAAGCGTCTTGATCTATCTCTATAGATCTTTATGCCCAATATATAAGCAACTTCACCGAGGTCTTTCTTTGAAAAACTCCTTTCAAACTCTCCTTTACGCTTTCCAGAAAATTCTACATCATTTCCGATCAACAATATGTCATTCACATATACTTATCAGAAAGGTTGTAGTTCCCCCACTCACTGTCTTGTAAATACAGGCTTCACCGCAAGTATGTATAAAAATATATGCTTTGATCAACTCATCAAAGCGTAAATCCAACTCTGAGATGCTTGCACCAGTCCATAGATGGATCGCTGGAGCTTGCACAGCTTGTTAGTACCTTTAGGATTGACAAAACCTTCTGGTTGCATCATATACAACTCTTCTTTAAGAAATATCCATTTAAGGAATGCAGTTTTGACATCCATTTGCCAGATTCCATTAAATATGGCAACTACTAACATGATTCGGACGGATTTAAGCATCTCTACAGTTGAAAAAATCTCATTGTAGTCAACACCTTGAACTTGTCGAAAACCTTTTTGCGTCAAGTCGAGCTTTGTAGATAGTAACACTACTATCAGCGGCCGTCTTCCTCTTGAAAATCCATTTATTTAATATGGCTTGCCGATCATCGGGCAAGTCCACCAAAGTCCACACTTTGTTCTCATACATGGATCCCATCTCTGATTTCATGGCCTCAAGCCATTTCGCGGAATCTAGGCTCATCATCGCTTCCTCATAGTTCGTACGTTAATCATGGTCTAGTAACATGACTTCCAGAATAGGATTACCGTACCACTCTGGTGCGGATCTTACTCTGGCAGACCTACGAGGTTCGGTAGCAACTTGATCTGAAGCTTCATGATCATCATCATTAGCTTCCTCATTAATTGGTGTAGGAATCACTGGAACTGATTTCTGTGATGTACCACTTTCCAATAAGGGAGAAGGTATAGTTACCTCATCAAGTTCTACCTTCCTCCCACTCACTTCTTTCGAGAGAAACTCCTACTCTAGAAAGGATCCATTTATAGCAACAAAGATTTTGCCTTCGGATCTGTGATAGAAGGTGTACCCAACAGTTTCCTTTGGGTATCCTATAAAGACGCACTTCTCCGATTTAGGTTCGAGCTTATCCGGTTGAAGCTTTTTCACATAAGAATCGCAGCCCCAAACTTTAAGAAACGACAACTTTGGTTTCTTGCCAAACCACAGTTCATAAGGCGTCGTCTCAACGGATTTCAATGGTGCCCTGTTTAACATGAATGTAGCTGTCTCTAATGCATAACCCCAAAACAATAGTGGTAAATTGGTAAGAGACATCATAGATTGCACCATATCTAATAAAGTACGGTTACGTCATTCGGACACACCATTATGCTGTGGTGTTCCAAGTGGGTGAGCTGTGAAACTATTCCACATTGTTTTAAATGAAGGCCAAACTCGTAACTCAAATATTCTCCTCCACGATCAGATCGTAGAAACTTTATTTTCTTGTTACGATGATTCTCCACTTCACTATGAAATTCTTTGAACTTTTCAAATGTTTCAGACCTGTGTTTCATTAAGTAGATATACCCATATCTGCTCAAATCATCTGTGAAGATCAGAAAATAACGATACCCGTCGCGAGCATCAACACTCATTGGAACGCATACATCGGTATGTATTATTTCCAATAAGTCAATAGCTCGTTCCATTGTTCCGGAGAACGAAGTTTTAGTCATCTTGCCCATAAGGCACGGTTCGCAAGCATCAAATGATTCATAATCAAGTGATTCCAAAAGTCCATCTTTATGGAGTTTCTTTGTGCGTTTTACACCGATATGACTCAAACGGCAGTGCCACAAATAAGTTGCACTATCATTATCAACTTTGCTTCTTTTGGCATCAATATTATGAATATGTGTATCACTATGATCGGGATTCAATAAACCATCAACATTGGGTGTATGACCATAGAAGGTTTTATTCATGTAAATAGAATAACAAGTATTCTCTATCTTAAATGAATAACCGTATTGAAATAAACATGATCTAAGCATATCCATGCTCAACGCAAACACCAAATAACATTTATTTAGGTTCAACCCTAATCCCGAAAGTACAAGGAGTGTGCGATGATGATCATATCAATCTTGGAACCACTTCCAGCACACATCGTCACTTCACCCTCAACTAGTCTCTATTTATTCTGTAACTCCTATTTCGACTTACTAATCTTAGCAACTGAACATGTATCAAATACCTAGGGGTTACTATAAACACTAGTAAAGTACACATAAATAATATGTATATCAAATATACCTTTGTTCGCTTTGCCATACTTCTTATCCACCAAATATTTGGGGCAGTTCCGCTTCTAGTGACCATTTCCTTTGCAATAGAAGCACTCAGTTTCAGGCTTGGGTTTAGCTTTGGGCTTCTTCCCGGGAGTGACAACTTGCTTGTCATTCTTCTTGAAGTTCCCTTGCTTCCCCTTTGCCCTTTTCTCGAAACTAGTGATCTTGTTTAATCATCAACACTTGATGCTCTTTCTTGATTTCTACCTTCATTGATTTCAGCATCATGAAGAGCTTAGGAATCATTTTCGTCATCCTTTGCATGCTATAGTTCATCATGAAGTTCCAGTAACTTGGTGATGGTGACTAGAGAACTCTGTCAATCACTATCTTATCTGGAATATTAACTCCCACTTGATTCAAGTGATTGTAGTACCCAGACATTCTGAGCACATGCTCACTAGTTGAGCAATTCTCCTCCATGTTTTAGGAAAGGTACTTCTCAGAGGTCTGATAACCCACAAGTATAGCAGATCGCAACAGTTTTCGAGGGTAGAGTATTCAACCCAAATTTATTGATTCGACACAAGGGGAGCCAAAGAATATTCTCAAGTATTAGCAGTTGAGTTGTCAATTCAACCACACCTGGATAACTTAATATCTGCAGCAAAGTATTTAGAGCAAAGTAGTATGGAAGTAACAAAGAATAAAGAGCGTATAACAAGAGCAGTTTTGTAGTAATTGTAACAAAGGCAACGGTAAAGTAACTAAGCAAAGATCAATATGTGAAAAGCTCGTAGGCATTGGATCAGTGATGGATAATTATGTCGGATGCGATTCCTCATGCAACAGTTATAACATAGGGTGACACAGAACTAGCTCCAGTTCATCAATGTAGTGTAGGCATGTATTCCGAATATAGTCATACGTGCTTATGGAAAAGAATTTGCATGACATCTTTTGTCCTACCCTCCCATGGCAGCGGGGTCCTATTGGAAACTAAGGGATATTAAGGCCTCCTTTTAATAGAGTACCGGACCAAAGCATTAACACTTAGTGAATACATGAACTCCTCAAACTACGATCATCACCGGGAGTGGTCCCAATTATTGTCACTTCAGGGTTGCCGGACCATAACACATAGTAGGTGACTATTGACTTGCAAGATAGGATCAAGAACTCACATATATTCATGAAAACATAATAGGTTCAGATCTGAAATCATGGCACTCGGACCCTAGTGACAAGCATTAAGCATAGCAAAGTCATAGCAACATCAATCGTAGAACATAATGGATACTAGGGATCAAACCCTAACAAAACTAACTCGATTACATGGTAAATCTCATCCAACCCATCACCGTCCAGGAAGCCTACGATGGAATTACTCACGCACGGCGGTGAGCATCATGAAATTGGTGATGGAGGATGGTTGATGATGATGACGGCGACGACTTCCCCTCTCTGGAGCCCCAAACGGACTCCAGATCAGCCTCCCGAGAGAGATTAGGGCTTGGCGGCGGCTCCGTATCGTAAAACGCGATGAATCCTTCTCTCTGATTTTTTTCTCCCCGAACGTGAATATATAGAGTTGGAGTTGAGGTCGGTGGAGCACTAGGGGGCCCACGAGGCAGGGGGCGCGCCCAGGGGGCTAGGCGCGCCCCACCCTCGTGGACAAGGTGTGGCCCCCCTGGCCTTGATTCTTTTGCTAGTATTTTTATTAATTCCAAAAATATTCTCCATGGAGTTTCAGGTCATTCCGAGAACTTTTATTTCTGCACAAAAATAACACCATGGCAATTCTGCTGAAAACAGCGTTAGTCCGGGTTAGTTCCATTCAAATCATGTAAGTTAGAGTCCAAAATAAGGGCAAAGTGTTTGGAAAAGTAGATACGATGGAGACGTATCAAGGTCTCATACCTTTTAACACGGGCATGAGTCTGAAATACCAATTTCAGCTCTTGGAACATCTCATATGCTCCGTGATGTTTCAAAAGTGTTTTGAAGTCCCGGTTCTAAGCCGTAAAGCATGGTGCACTAAACTATCAAGTAGTCATCATATTGAACTAGCCAAACATTCATAACATCTGCATCTGCTCCTGCAATAGGTCTGTCACCTAGCGGTGCATCAAGGACATAATTCTTTTGTGCAACAATGAGGATACACCTCAGATCACGAACCCAGTCCGCATCATTGCTACTATCATCTTTCAACTTAGTTTTTCTCTAGGAACATACACAAAACATAGGGAAGCTATAACGCGAGCTATTGATCTACAACATAATTTTCAAAATACTATCAGGACTAAGTTCATGATAAATTAAAGTTCAATTAATCATATTACTTAAGAATTCCCACTTAGATAGACATCCCTCTAGTCATCTAAATGATCACGTGATCCAAATCAACTAAACCATGTCCGATCATCACGTGAGATGGAGTAGTTTTCAATGGTGAACATCACTATGTTGATCATATCTACTATATATGATTCACGCTCGACCTTTCGGTCTCCAGTGTTCCGAGGCCATATCTTCATATGCTAGGCTCGTCAAGTTTAACCCGAGTATTCTGCGTGTGCAAAACTGGCTTGCACCCGTTGTGTGTGAACGCAGAGCTTATCACACCCGATCATCACGTGGTGTCTCAGCACGAAGAACTGTCGCCACGGTGCATACTCAGGGAGAACAATTGTACCTTGAAATTTTAGTAAGGGATCATATTATAATGCTACCGCCGAACTAAGCAAAATAAGAATATAAAAGATAAACATCACATGCAATCAAAATATGTGACATGATATGGCCATCATCATCTTGCGCCTTTGATCTCCATCTCCAAAGTACCATCATGATCTCCATCGTCACCGGCATGACACCATGATCTCCATCATCTTGATCTTTATCAACGTGTCATCGCATGGTCGTCTCGCCAACTATTGCTTTTGCAACCATTGCTATCGCATAGCGATAAAGTAAAGCAATTATATGGCGCTTGCATGTTATGCAATAAAGAGACAACCATAAGGCTCCTACCAGTTGTCGATAACTTTAACAAAACATGATCATCTCATACAACACATCATGTCTTGACCATATCACATCACAACATGCCCTACAAAAACAAGTTAGACGTCCTCTACTTTGTTGTTGCAAGTTTTACGTGGCTGCTACGGGCTTCTAGCAAGAAACGTTCTTACCTACGCATAAAAACCACAATGATTTTTCGTCAAGTGTGATGTTTTAACCTTCAACAAGGACCGAGCATAGCCACACTCGATTCAACTAAAGTTGGAGAAACAGACACTCACTAGCCACCTGTGTGTGAAGCACGTCGGTAGAACCAGTCTCCGTAAGCGTACGCGTAATGTTGGTTTGAGCCGCTTCATCCAACAATACAAGCTGGTAAGCAGTATGACTATTATCGCCCACAACTGTTTGTGTTCTACTCGTGCATAAAACATCTACGCATAGACCTGGCTCGGATGCCACTGTTGAGGAACGCGGTAATTTTAAAAAATTTCCTACGATCATGCAAGATCTATCTCTAGGTGATGCATAGCAACGAGAGGGGAGAGTGTTGTCTACGTATCCTGGTAGACCGTAAGTGGAAGCGTTATGACAACGCGATTGATGTAGTCGTACGTCTTCACGATCCGACCGATTCTAGCACCGAAGGTACGTCACCTCCGCGATCTGCACACATTCAGCTCGGTGACGTCCCACGAACTCTAGATCCAACTGAGGTCGAGGGAGAGTTTCGCCAGCACGACGGCGTGGTGACGGTGCCGATGAAATTACCGGCGCAGGGCTTCGCCTAAGCACTATGACGATATTACCGAGGTGTGTAACGGTGGAGGGGGGCACCGCACACGGCTAAAACAATTGTCAACTTGTGTTTCTTTGGGATGCCCCCTGCCCCATATATAAAGGAGGGAGGAACAGAGGCCGGCCCCCTAGGGGCGCGCCAAGTGTATGGAGTCCTACTAGGACTTCCAAGTCCTAGTAGGAATCCTTTCCCTTTTAGGAGTAGGAGAGAACGAAGTAGAGAGGGAGTAGGAAAGGGCAAGGGGGGCGCCGCCCCCTTCCCCTAGTCCAATTCGGACTCATGGGGGTGGCACCTCTCCTTGGCCTACCTCCTCTATTTCCCGTATGGCCCAATAAGGCCCATTACTTCTCCCGGTGAATTCCCGTAACTCCCCGGTATTCCGAAAAATACCCGAATCACTCGGAACCTTTCCGATGTCCGAATATAGCCTTCCAATATATCGATCTTTATGTCTCGACCATTTAGAGACTCCTCATCACGTCCGTGATCTCATCCGGGACTCCGAAGAAACTTCGGTCATCAAAATACATAACTCATAATACAAATCGTCATCAAACGTTAAGCGTGCGGACCCTACGGGTTCGAGAACTATGTAGACATAACCGAGACATATCTCCGGTCAATAACCAATAGCAGAACCTGGATGCTCATATTGGCTCTCACATATTCTACGAAGATCTTTATCGGTCAAACCGGATAACAACATAGGTTGTTCCCTTTGTCATCGGTATGTTACTTGCCTGAGATTCGATCGTCGGTATCATCATGCCTAGTTCAATCTCATTATCGGCAAGTCTCTTTACTCGTTCCGTAATGCATCATCCCGCAACTAACTAATTAGTCACATTGCTTGCAAGGCTTATAGTGATGTGCATTACCGAGAGGGCCCAAAGATACCTCTCCGATACACGGAGTGACAAATCCTAATCTCGATCTATGCCAACCCAACAAACACCTTCGGAGACACCTGTAGAACATCTTTATAAGCACCCATTTACGTTGTGACGTTTGATAGCACACAAGGTGTTCCTCCGGTATTCGGTAGTTGCATAATCTCATAGTCTGAGGAACATGTATAAGTCATGAAGAGAGCAGTAACAATGAAACTGTAATGATCATAATGCTAAGCTAACGGATGGGTCATGTCCATCACATCATTCTCCTAATGATGTGATCCCATTCATCAAATGACAACACATGTCTATGGTTAGGAAACATAACCATCTTTGATTAACGAGCTAGTATAGTAGAGGCATACTAGGGACAATATGTTTTGTCTATGTATTCACACATGTACTAAGTTTCTGGTTAATACAATTCTAGCATGAATAATAAACATTTATCATGATATAAGGAAATAATAATAACTTTGTTATTGCCTCTAGGGCATATTTCCTTAATGCTCGTCCATGTTCGCATCTCCCTACGATGTCGCCTCCACTTCCCTTTCTCACTGTCGGCGTCGCCGCACCCTCCGAGCGACATTCTCCGCCTTGCAGGATGAAGCCGAGGACGGGACACCAATGGACGAGGCAGACGTAGTCTCTGTTGCGGCGGTGCGGGGTCGTGTTTGATGACTTCTAGGGCGGCGGATCAAGACCCATGATGAGGATAGGGAGCAAGGGTGGCGGCTGGCGAGGGCTTGGGTGTGTGAAAGGTAGGAGGAGACGAGAGGAGGAGGAAGGGTTTGGTGGATTTGATGTAATTTTGATGGGGTAGGGCTATCAGGTCCGACGTGACGGACACGCCCGGGCGCCCCATATCCCCCATATTTGGGCTGGATATGAGGGGTACCGGTCAATATAGGCGATTGAGACCCGTTTAACAAGCCCGTCTGAATCGAATTTTCGTGGTCGATCTGTGACAGGGTCGTCCGCCCTAGGCGTTTGTGCCGGGTTTGGCGCACCCAGCTATAGATGCTCTTAACATGCGCGGAACGGCGGGTCGCATCAGCCTGCGCGATCTTCATGGATCCAACTTTTCAGGCGAACAATGCTGGCACTTGCAGCCACGGCCGTAAGAGCATCGCCTTGCGCTCGCCTCAAAAGCCCGATCGCATGCCCAGTCACTAACAGTAAAAAACCGATCCAGACGGGCGCCTTAAAATGGCGTCAAAATGTCCAGGCTGACAGGCATCCCTCATATTCAGCGTAATTATATGGCGGATATGATCATGCCCGGATGTGCTCGGGTGTGTCGGCTGCGTCAGCTCGAGCCACACTGATTCACCCTGACACCACATATAGCCGTCCCCATCCGCTTCCCGGACCAAACCTTAACCACTCCACTCCCCTCTAGTCCACTCCGCCACCCAAGTTCCCATCCGGCAATCTCCGACCTTCTCCATCATATGGCGGGCAGCGGATTGGAGTTCTCCGTCAGCCAATCCGTGAACTGGGACCTCATCCCAGTCGGGACGGAGAAGGAGATCGTTGTCGCGCTCCGTCGCGTCCGCAAGGAGAATCCTCGACAACGGTTGGATGCGATCCATCACGAATTCATCGCATCCGCCCAAATGGTGCATGGATCCGGCATGAGGCAGGTCACCACTTCCTCGGCGGAGGAGGTGGGCTTCGTCTGGCGCCTGGACACCGTGGCGGACGCGCAACCCCTTCACCGGTGCGCCGACGACATGGCCATCCGTGTCTCGTCCGTTGAGTGTATGGCGTGGCATGCCCGCCGTGCGAGGCAGAGAGCGTGGGATGTCGTGGCAGTCCTCGCGACAGACGTTGGGAAGGCGGAGTCGCACTTAGCGCCTCGAGTGATGGCCTGCAACCCTGGGTGCCGCAACCGCGTCATGTTCGACGTGGCCTCTGACCATGACTGATTCATCGTCGGCCCCACTTCGACCGACACCGTGAAGGCTCCAGACTCCGACGAGGATGAGTAGGGCATGGAAGACAACGACTCCTTGAGTCTCGTCAGCAGGTGTGTGTCATATCCTACTCTACCTCGCTGGTGACCGGGCAACACTTTGAGGGGTGCAACCAACCGCCGGACATGGACTCGGTGAAGCCGGACAAGCTCTGATTAGATTAGGTTTTACGTTGCACGTAATTGTATGGATTTGAGGTTTTTGAATTAAGGTATTTGATTTTTTTAAAAAGAGATTAGTTGCGTTAATGGGTCGCTGTCCGCGCGGGCATTTGAGGGGTTGAATGTGGTGTATCCGGCTGTAGATGCTCTCTCTAATTTGTTTCCTCAGCGGGCGCTTGCCACGCCCCGACACGTAGAAACAATATTTCCTTTTCTCGAGAAAACCGAACATACGTACTCTCCACGTGGCGGGCGAGCGGCGCGCGCTTCCCTCCTCTCCTCCCCTCTCCTTCCACAATGGAGTTTTGGCTTCCGGCTCTCCCTGTTTCTCTCAACCGAGCCTATAACTGCGGCGGTACGGCCACGCACCCAGCGCCATCCCTTTTTCTCTCCCCTCTCCTCTCCCTTTCTCTCTCTTGACAGTTCCATCATCCCTCTCGCCCAACGGAGCATCTCTCCCTCTCTCTCTCGCCTCAACGGAACAAACACACACAAATCGGGCCGCCGCGGCGGGTGCAGCACCATGGCCGGCAACGAGTGGATCAACGGATACCTTGAGGCGATACTGGACAGCGGTGCGTCTGGTGGGGGAGGCGGAGGCGGAGGCGGTGGCGGCTCCGGTGGCGGCGGCGGCGGCGCCGGCGGGGGTGACCCGAAGTCGTCGTCGAGCCCCCGCGGGCCGCACACGATATTCAACCCCACAACGTACTTCGTGGAGGAGGTGGTGAAGGGCGTCGACGAGAGCGACCTCCACAGAACATGGATCAAGGTCGTGGCAACCCGCAACGCCCGCGAGCGCAGCAGCCGCCTCGAGAACATGTGCTGGCGCATCTGGCACCTCGCCCGCAAGAAGAAGCAGGCAAGCCATCCTCTCTCTCGTGTTCCCTTCTCTTCTTGATCGTCTCGTGTTCGTCGATCGATCCCCTTGTTGATTTTTCGTTTTGGTTGGTTTCGTCGGTCGGTTGATTGCTAACTGTATCGTGGTGCGATCTCATGAGTCGATCTATTATTTTAATATTTTCTATGATGATGAAAAGGATCGACGTATCGAGATGTTTCCAACGGCATGTTTGATCGTGAGGTTAGATCGGTCATTTCGTCGTTTAAAAACCAAATCAGGCCGTAGGCATGCATGATCTCTCTGCGCCTCTGAGGGAGGTTTCGAGAATTCAGTACTCTGTAGATGATCTCAGAGACAAACACACACGTCTTCATTTTATTTTATTTTTGTCCTATGATGTTTTTTTTGGCTTTATGATGTACCATTGCTGATCGTTTCTGCACACAAATGCTGTGAAAAGAGAAAGAGAATTACGGTCTTCTCGTGCCACCAGTAATGGCTGATAAGTTGGCTTGTACTTTCCCCTCTCCCATTTTCTCTCAACTGAAGGGGAACTGCATCTGCAAGAGTGATGCGTTTGCATTTTTTTCTCCGGAAAACACTAGGAATTGCTCCTACTGCATATATTTATAAATTTTCTGAATGAGTCTGTACAGGAACGAAAAGAGAAGTAAACAAAGAAATAAAAACATAAGGCATTTGCAGTTTTATTTCTTGCCAGAACAGAGTATTTCCTTTTGGATTTGGTCACGCTTCTGAACATTTTTGTCCTTTTGGTGTGGCGTTTGATGACGAGCAGCTGGAAATTGAGGGCATCCAGAGGATGTCGGCTCGGCAGAAGGAACAGGAGCAGGTGCGCCGCGAGGCCACGGAGGACCTGTCGGAAGATCTCGACGAGGGTGAGAAGGGGGACATCGTCGGCGAGCTGATGCCGTCAGGGACCCCCAAGAAGAAGTTCCAGAGGAATTTCTCGGACCTCAGTGTCTGGTCGGACGAGAATAAGGAGAAGAAGCTCTACATTGTGCTCATCAGGTCTCATTCTTAAACCTTGCAGCTCTGTTAACCAATTCCTTTAACTTCTATCCTAAACTGCATGACCATTGCCATGTTGATGTCGTGAAAGTTTTACAACTTTTGTCGTCTTGGTTGCAGTGTGCACGGTCTTGTCCGTGGAGAAAACATGGAACTGGGTAGTGATTCAGATACTGGAGGGCAGGTAAACCGAACCGAACTTTTAGTTAGACAAAATGTTTCTTGTAATCAAGATCAAGATTTGCATTGACTTATGGCGAGCTATTCTTCTATTTTTCAGGTGAAATATGTTGTGGAACTTGCGAGAGCGCTTGCAATGATGCCTGGAGTGTACAGAGTAGACCTGTTTACTCGCCAAGTCTCGTCCCCCGACGTGGACTGGAGCTACGGGGAGCCAACAGAGATGTTAACCTCCGGTTCCCACGACGCAGAGGGGAGCGGTGAGAGTGCCGGGGCATACATTGTGCGCATCCCTTGCGGCCAGAGTAACAAGTACATCAAGAAGGAGTCTCTGTGGCCTTACCTCCAAGAGTTTGTTGATGGAGCCCTTGCGCACATTCTGAACATGTCCAAGGTTTTGGGCGAACAGGTAGGCCATGGGAAGCCAGTGCTGCCTTATGTGATCCATGGCCACTATGCCGACGCTGGCGATGTCGCTGCCCTTCTTTCTGGTGCGCTGAATGTGCCGATGGTGCTCACTGGTCACTCGCTTGGGAGGAACAAGCTGGAGCAGATTATGATGCAAGGGCGCATGTCCAAGGAGGAGATTGACGCAACCTACAAGATCATGAGGCGTATTGAGGGAGAGGAGCTGGCCTTGGACGCAGCAGAGCTTGTGATTACTAGCACCAGGCAGGAGATCGATGAGCAGTGGGGATTGTATGATGGCTTTGATGTCAAGCTCGAGAAAGTGCTGCGGGCACGGGCAAGACGCGGGCTCAGCTGCCACGGCCGTTTCATGCCTAGGATGATGGTGAGTGCCACTACCAAGTATATGCAATTTTTTCAAGTGTAATACCAATGTACCATATCTGTCAAAATTCCGGCAAGTTGGTATTTGAGGTGGCATATGTGGCAATGAGTGTAGTTTTTCCCCATTGGTTTTATTTGTGCTAATTCGATCTGCTTCTTGACAGGTGATTCCTCCTGGGATGGATTTCAGCAATGTTGTGGTTCAAGATATCGATGGAGATGGCGATAAAGATGATATCAATTTGGATGCTGCATCACCGAGGTCACTACCCCCAATCTGGGCTGAGGTTGGTGTCTGGTACCAAATTTCATATGCATATTCAAATCAATTTCAATCTACATCAATTAAAATGATCATAATATTGTCGCACGAAACTCGTGCCACAGGTGATGCGGTTCCTGACCAATCCTCACAAGCCAATGATCCTGGCGCTGTCAAGGCCTGATCCGAAGAAGAACATCACTACTCTTGTCAAAGCATTTGGAGAATGCCGCCCACTGAGGGAACTTGCAAACTTAGTAAGCAATATCTTTCCTCCTTATAGACGGCCTACCTGAATAAGTAAAGTCAGTTATACAACTTCATTAACCATATTTTTGGTTTAAGTTACACAAATTTATTAACATATTTTTAGTTCCTAATATCATCAAATGTCAAAAGATCATCCACATATCATGTTACCTTGATGAAAAGAGTAACATGTTTCTGAATATCTTCTCAAAGCATTTGTAGAATGCTGCCCACTGAGGGAACTTGCAAACTTAGTAACCATATATTATATTTAGATGAATATGTGAATGATCTTTTGACATTTGATGATATTAGGAACTGGATGAAAGGAGTAACCAGAAAACATGTTTCAGAATATCTTGTGGTGGTTAACAAAATTTACATCATCTGTTTTCAGGTTCTGATCATGGGGAACAGAGATGACATCGAAGAGATGCCTCCTGGCAATGCAAATGTCCTCACCACTGTCTTGAAGCTGGTTGACAAGTATGATCTGTACGGAAGTGTGGCCTTCCCCAAGCATCACAAGCAGGCAGACGTCCCCGAGATTTATCGCCTCACAGCCAAGACGAAGGTCTACTGCATGTTATATTCAGTTGTTCCACCATGTTTAAGATTCAACATCTCATTCTGACGGAAAACATTGGCTATCCCCTGCAGGGTGTATTCATCAATCCTGCTCTTGTGGAGCCTTTTGGCCTTACACTAATCGAGGTCAGCTTCATTTCCAGTTATCTGACAATGACAATGTCAATCACCTGATGCTTTCCTGTTGCCATATAAAGTAAAAGATGAACATAACTTTATACTGGCAATCTTATGGCCTTTAGGCTGCGGCGCACGGACTCCCGATCGTCGCCACCAAGAACGGCGGTCCGGTCGACATTACAAATGTAAGCATGCATCGTATGTTTCCACATCTTGTGTTGCAAATTTTGCTATGCACTAGTTATGTGTGAAAGTACATGTAACTACGTAATGTGTGTGGCACTGGTACAGGCACTAAACAGTGGGCTGCTAGTGGATCCGCACGACCAGCACGCCATCGCCGACGCGCTACTGAAGTTGGTGGCCGACAAGAACCTATGGCATGAATGCCGGAAGAACGGGCTGCGCAACATCCACCTCTACTCGTGGCCGGAGCACTGCCGGACGTACCTCGCCAGGGTGGCCGGGTGCCGGATCAGGAATCCGCGCTGGCTCAAGGACACGCCGGCGGACGCTGGCGCTGACGACGAGGCCGAGGACTCGCTCATGGAATTCCAGGACCTATCACTCCGCCTGTCCATCGACGGCGAGAAAGGCTCCACTAACGAGCCCGCCTCGTCGGACCCGCAGGACCAGGTGCAGAAGATCATGAACAAGCTCCACCAGTCGTCTTCTGCAGCTCCAGATGCTGGCACGGACAAGAATCCAGCCGCCACTGGCACCGTGAACAAGTACCCGCTCCTGCGCCGCCGCCGGCGGCTGTTTATCGTGGCCGTGGACTGCTATGGTGATGACGGACGTGCCAGCAAGAAGATGTTGCAGGTGATCCAGGAGGTGTTCAGGGCGGTCCGGTCCGACACCCAATTGTCCAAGATCTCTGGGTTCGCGCTGTCGACGGCGATGCCGCTGTCCGAGACACTCCAGCTCCTGCAGATGGGGAAGGTTCCCCCAACCGACTTTGACGCACTCATCTGCGGTAGTGGCAGTGAGGTGTACTACCCGGGCTCGGCACAGTGCTTGGATGCGCAGGGGAAGCTCCAGCCTGACCAGGACTACCTGCAGCACATCAACCACCGGTGGTCTCACGACGGCGCCAGGCAGACCATAGGGAAGCTCATGGCCTCACAGGACGGCTCCGGCAATGTCGTCGAGCCTGACGTGGAGTCCTGCAATGCGCACTGTGTCTCCTTCTTCGTCAGGGATCCCAAGAAGGTAAAGGCCCCTGCATATCTTTATCTTTCATTACTCACTGACAAATGAACAATCCTTACCATTGTTATCTGAACCTGAATTTTCTTGATTCACAGGTGAGAACTATCGATGAGATGCGGGAGAGGCTGAGGATGCGTGGCCTCCGGTGCCACCTCATGTACTGCCGGAACTCAACGAGGATGCATGTTGTCCCTCTCATGGCATCAAGGTCACAAGCACTCAGGTGAGTATTGCATTGTTCTATTGAGCGAAGCATCACTCTGTTGTAGCCCTTGTGTTTTTCGTTTTCTATCGTCCAGTTTATTTTCCCGTTGGTTTCTCTCTTGTCCAGTGCTCTTTACTTTGTTCCATAATGCAAAAGCAGAACTCCTGTTGTTTCTGGTCAAAAGAGTGCTGCATTTTTTTTCACAAAATACTGTAGCAATTTGGAGAACAGAAAAAGTAACAAGCAGATCAATTAATTGTTGGATCTCTGTCGACAATCTCAGGTACCTCTTTGTGCGCTGGGGCCTGCCCGTGGGGAACATGTACCTGGTCCTCGGGGAACATGGCGACACCGACCGTGAGGAGATGCTTTCAGGACTACACAAGACGGTGATCGTCAAAGGCGTCACCGAGAAAGGCTCCGAGGACCTGCTGAGGAGCTCAGGGAGTTACCACAAGGAAGACGTCGTCCCGTCCGATAGCCCATTGGCTACCACCACGCGCGGCGATCTGAAGTCCGAGGAGATCCTGCGGGCTCTCAAGGAGGTCTCCAAGGCTTCCAGCGGCTGATCGGTTGCCCGGAAGCTCGATGATGCCGAACATCTTCACTCATGCTATTTAATATCTTCTGCTTGTTCATAACCAGAGATTGGAACCATTTCTCTCTTTTCTTTGCTACATATATAATCTTGTGAGCACTAGCACGACTACATCTTGCAGTGAGAAATAACTAAGACACTGCTGATGATGCCACTGTTTGGCTTGAATGTTTGTGAACTAATTCAGCATATACGTTTGCAATATATATTGTGCTTATTCAACAACTTTGTTTTTAAAAGTATATATGCATGGCATGGCAAGAGGAGAATATGATGCCAGTTTTGGCCCCTGTTTACGGTTGCAGTTATGCTAGTATGAAACATTCTTTCAATGGCTTGAGTGCAAAAGCTAAATACCCTAAAATGATACTGGTCCATCACGTGCTCTTATTGGTTCCAGTCTGGCAACATTACTCACATGGAAGAGAATGAAAAGAACACCCCTGAGTTGCTACTGAACACACCAAATGCAGCAGAAGCCGTGGCTTCAGACGCGATTATATCAGGAGAACATGCAAGAACAAATGTCAGTAATGTTTGTTACATAACTAAAGATTCATGCATGAATACAACTTTTAAAACAGAAAACTGAAGAGGAAACTCCACTTATTATTGATGGGAAAAGCTCATGATCTGATTAGGATCTACAGCACAAGTCTAGCTACAAAACTGCAGATGAAACCATGCCAAATGAAAGTCATGTCTTATAATAGAGGAGCCCAATACTCGCATTCGTCATTGTAATTCCTCAATTTGTCAGGATGAGTAGTAACGAAGATAAGAATTGTTTACTCTTAAGTTGCCTTCAATCCAAAAGACCTTCCCCGACCCCCGCGTCGCATTCCCAAGTGACGCGACCAGGGGCTCCCCTTCCCTCCTCCTCCCAGCGCCCCCCTCCTCCTAATTCCCTCCCGCCGCCGCCGACATAGGCCACCAGGACTTGCTCGCGTGGTGCCGCCGCGCCGGCGCCCGCCCCCCCCCCCGCGGCGCTGCGGCTCGGGCGATGGCGGCCGGCGGTGGTACACCCAGGCTGGCGACGGATCCGGCGGCGGCTTGTCTTCGCGGGCGGCGCAGCTCCAGGTGGCGGTGGCGCGGCTGCTTGGCTGCGGGGCAGCGCGATGGCTAGCGGCGGAGCCCTTCCGGCCCAGATCTGGGCCCTTTTGGGCCCCATCTGGGTCTGGGTGGGCCTGGCGTGAGGTTTCCGGCGTCATCTCCGGCAGACGAAGGTGTGGCTCGGGCTTGGGGTGCCGGAGAAGACGGCGCGTGTACTGCAGCGCAGCGACGAGAGCTTCACGAGCCTGCTTCGGGCTCGGCTGGGCAGGGGTGCTTGGTTTGCTCCTGAGCTACGTCCGATCGGTCACCGCCGAGGGTGTGGAGGTTGTCCCCTCCCACTTGGCCGCTGACCCTGCTTCTCCTCATTTCCAGCTGGTTCCTCTAGATCCCACTAGTCTCGCTTCGCTTGTCACGGTGAGACGGCAATGGTGACTGCGAGTCCGTGGTGGTGCATATTGGTGGACGACAAGTATGGTGGAGCGCGATGGGTCGTCCGGGGTCGTGGTTGGTTGGCGGTTGGGTGAAATCCTTGTCGGCTTGTCCGGCACCAACGCGATGACGCTCGTGTGCGCTGTTGTGCCTTCCTGAAGGGAGTCGGATATACCCCTTGTCCCCTTCCCTCCCACGGCCCTTCGCGTACCGGGTGAAACCCAAGGACATGTCCGGTAGCAGCGTCGTTGTCGTTGTGTTCCTTCTCGAAGGTGTTGCTTGGTATGTGGCGTTTCGGGGTGCTAGGAGCGTGGTCGAATTCTCCGGCAGGCGCAGCGGTTGCGAGTCATCTTCGTTTTCGTTGATGCACCATTGTCGGCATTTTTTTTCCTTTTGTATTTTCTCCTTCATTTCTTTTGGCGTGCCTGTGCTGCTTCTGCCCCAGCACCTATGTTGGTTGTATCGATGTTGTTTGCTTTGTAATACAAAGCGGGGGGAAACCATTTTTCGGTAATTGGAACTTTAAAACCTGACAGGGAGTTAGAAGCACGTAATTGGTTTTTGCATTCAAATTTCCTTTACATTAGATTTTTAATTATTACTTTAAAGCATACTCATTTGAATATTACAGTAAAAGTAAAATATTGCCTTTTCTATTAAACTTCGAACTATGGAACCTCATCCATATTAAACTTCAAACTTACTAAAACCATTTATTCCGTATTTGCTTTTCTGATAGAAGACAATTTTTCATATTTTGATGATTATTTGCAGATTCCCATGTAAAAGATTATTTTCCCAAAAATTTCCAGCACTGAGAAGAGAACATGTTTGGGATAACAAAGTTAAATTTGGAAGGTGGTTTCGACTTTCAAGGTTCTCATACCTGAAACAATTCACATATTTTCAGAATGCAAGGGTGGAAACCGAAAAGAACATACATGTCCTATGACAGAACACAAAGTATGAATAAATTTTCATCTACGTTCTGTTTGTTGGTGACGGGCAATTTTGGTGCATTGGTCCAATGGGGACTTAGCATAACGACTTCATGACTTTCTAGTATAACAAGATTTGCTCGGCTCCGATGAGGAAGGACCGATGACGGCGGTGCGCCTTCGGCTCACTCCAGTGCTCGTAACCATCATTAGGTGGTCTATGGTCATGAATGTTTTTTTGTTACTTCTGGTGCTCTATGTAATGCCATGACAGCTGAGGAATAGATTAGAAATTTCTCTCGCAAAAAATGATAATTTTCATGCCATTTTTGCACAAGACAAAAGTAGTAAGGTTTTTACATGTATTGTTTTTACTAATTATTATGATTTTATAACGCATCACAGGCTTGTATACCGAAAAATCCTTTTGCCCCGCTTTATATATTAAGTAAACCACCAGAGCAACAAGATCCAACAAATGTTCATGCCGCACACACATGCAAAGGTAGCAGACAGACACAGTACTAAAGGGTTCTACTGAGGGCACAACACAACAAGCCCTTAAAAACGAAAAGTAAGGCGGCAACACAAGCCTCGAGAAGGCTAATCCGGCTCAGGGGATGGAGGAGGAAGTGGCGGCGCCAAGCGGAGAGCCATCACGCGAAGATCTGCAATGATGATGTTGATGGTGTCTCAATCCTGAGGGCGGCTAAGCGAACGCCAAAGCTGTAAATATCCACACATTTTGAAATTTGCGTCAGTAGTACGTTGAAGAGGTACACGCTGGATCACAAGTTTATTGCGGACGGTGATACGTCTTCAACGTATCTATAATTTTTTAATTGTTCCATGTTGTTATATTATCATTCTTAAATGTTTTACAATCATTTTATAGCAACTTTATATCTTTTTGGGGACTAACCTATTGACATAGTGTCCAGTGCTAGCTGTTGTTTTTTTGCTTGTTTTTTACTTCGCAGAATATCCCTATCAAACGGAGTCCAAACGCAGTGAAACTTTTTGGAGAATTTTTTTGAACCAGAAGACAACTTGGGAGTCAAGGAAGCACCTGGGGAAGGCCCATGGGGCCCACGATACACCAAGGCACGCCAGAGGTCCCTGTTGTGCCTTGATGTATCATGGGGTCCACGGACCTCTGTTACAACGCCTCTCAGCTCTATAAATACCCAAATATTCCAGAAACCCTTGGGGAAGTCAACGAAACACAATTCCAGCTGCTGCAAGTTTCAAAACTACGAGATCCAATCTAACACCATCACAAAGGGGTTCATCATCCTCATTGGCGCCTCTTCGATCATGCGTGTGTAGTTCACCATAGACCTACGGGTCCGTAGGCAGTAGCTAGATGGTTTCTTCTCCCTTTTTAATTCTCAATACAATGGTCTGTTGTAGATCTATTTGATGTAATGACTTTTTGCGGCGGTGTTTGTTGGGATCCGATAAAGTTCGAGTTTATGATCAGATCTATATCCATGAATATTATTTTAGTCTTCTTTGATCTCTTATATGCATGATTATTTATAGCCTCGTATTTCTTTTTTGAATCTTTGGTTTAGCTAGGCCAACTAGATCGAGTTTTCTTGCAATGAGAAGACGTGCTTTGTGATGGGTTCGATCTTACGGTGTCATCACCTAGTGACAGAAGGAGTAGCGAGGCACATATGTATCGTTGCTATTAAGGATAACAAGATGAAATCTATTCCTACATGAATAGATCTTGTGTACATCATGTCATTGTTCTTATTGCATTACTCCATTTCTCTAGGAACTTAATACACTAGATGCATGCTGGATAGCGGTCGATGTGTGGAGTAATAGTAGTAGATGCATAATCGTTTCGGTCTACAAATCTTGGACGTGATGCCTATATATTGATCATTGCCTTGGTTATCATCATAATTACTTGTTCTTCTTTCAATTGCCCAACATTAATTTATTTACCTACTATGTGCTATTTTCTCGAGAGAAGCCACTAGTGAAATCAACGCCCCTCGGGTCTATCTTTTATCATATTTGCTTTCCGATTTACCTTTTGTTGTATTTGTTTTGAGATATATTATTCCAAAAATCCAAGAAATACCATGCTGCACTTTTTATTTATTTATTTATTTTATTTCGTGTTTTTGCAAGATCTATCTATCCAAAATCATACAAATTAATCTATCTTTTACCAAGGAGGGATTGACAACCCCTCTTACGCGTTGGGTTGCGAAGATTTGTTCTTTGTGTGCAGGTACCGTTTACATAGTGTTGCTTGGTTCTCCTACTGGATTGATACCTTGGTTTCAGAACTGGGGGAAATAACTACCATTGATGTACTGCATCATCCCTTCCTCTTTGAGAAAATACCGACGCAGTTTCGAGCCGCATCAGACGGTCCAAAGCATCTAAGCAAGAACCCAATACCCAACCACCTAATGTGACAGATACGCTGAGGGAAGGATGGATTTCCGCAAAGAGATTGGGGAAGGTTTTGTCGCACCAATGACCATCAATCGCTTCGCGGAAGCAACTCCAAAGGAATTGTGCGGACACACATGTGAAGAAGATGTCGTTCTAGTCCTATGTCCCACAAAGGGGGCAGATCCCATCACCCATGCCATTGCGTGAGACGCCCTCGATGCGGCTATATCTCCCACGTGTCGAAGCACGACTTAGAGGCATAACCGCATTGAAAGCAATGTCGCAAGTGAGGTAATATTCACACAACCCAAGTAATACATAAGGGAAAGAGATACATAGTTGGCTTACAATCGCCACTTCACACAATTACATGAGTAAAGCATTACATCATCCAGATACAATCAAGGTCCGACTACGGAACCAAAATAAAAGAAGAACCCCAAAAGCGACAAAGGTCCCCGATCGACCCCAACCGGGCTCCACTATCGATCAACTAGAACGAAACAACACAAAGGGCAAGATCTTCATCGAGCTCCTCCTTGAGCTTGATTGCGCCACCGCCGGTAACAAAGGCACCGCAAACTGGTTTTGAAGTATCCGTGAGCCACGAGGACTCAAAGAATCCCATTACCATGGGTATCAAGACTAGCAAAGCTTAATGGGAAAGGAAGGGTAAAGTGGTGAGGTTGCAAAGAGCGGCTAAGCATATATGGTGGCTAACCAACGCAAATAAGAGCGAGAAGAGGACAAGCGGAACGGTCGTGAAGCTAGCAATGATCAAGAGGTGATCCTGAACACCTACTTACGTCAAACATAACACAGAAACCGTGTTCACTTCCCGGACTCCGCCGAGAAGAGACCATCACGGCTACACACTCGGTTGATGCGTTTTAATTCGGATCAAGTGTCAAGTTGTCTACAACCGGACATTAACAAATTCCCATCTGCCACATAACCGCGGGCACGGCTCTCGAAAGTTTAAACCCTGCAGGGGTGTCCCAACTTAGCCCATGACAAGCTCTCGCGATCATCGAAGGAATAGACCTTCACCCGAGACACTCCGATCAGGCTCGGTATCCCGGTACATCAAGACATTTCGACAATGGTAAAACAAGACCAGCAAAGCCGCCGGGCGCGCCGACATCCCGATAGTAGCCGCACAGATCTCGCCTCGTGCCACGACCGGATGAGCTAAGCGTCACAGTACCGACGTAACCCAAGTTGCTAAGGGATGGTCCCGACGGTGCTCTAGTTTGGACCAACGCTAGACAAGCAATCGCCCGGGGCTATAAAAAGATGGCCCCTGGGATGCGCGACTCCCAAGGGAAAAAGTAGGTGGTGGTGAGGCAAATGGTAAAAGGCAATGTTGGGCCTTGCTGGACAAGTTTTATTCAAAGCGAACTGTCAGGGGGGTCCCATAAATCACCCGACCGCGTAAGGAACGCAAAATCCGGGAACATAACACCGGTATGACGGAAACTAGGGCGGCAAGAGTGGAACAAAACACTAGGCATAAGGCCGAGCCTTCCACCCTTTACCAAGTATATAGATGCATTAATAATATAAGAGATATTGTGATATCCCAACCAAAAATCCTGTCCACCATGGAGAAATCTTCAACTTCACCGCAACTAGCAACGCTATAAGAGGGCTGAGCAAAAGCGGAACATAGCCAAACAACGGTTTGCTAGGAATGGTGCCAAAGGTTAGAGGTTCATGGCAATTTGGGATGGCTTGACAAACAGTAATAGGTAGCGCAAAGATAGCGAAAGAACGAGGCAACTAGCATAGCAATGATAGTAGTGAGATCCAGGGTAGCGGTCATCTTGCCTGAAATCCCGCTAGGAAGAAGAACGAGTCCATGAAGAAGACAAACGGACGTAGTCGAACGAATCCTCACAACTCCGGAACGAAACCGAAGCTAACAAGAGAAGCAAACCGGAAAGAAGCAAACAACATGGTAAACAACCCTCACATAAACATGGCATGATGCACAACCAAGTATGATGCATGTCCGGTTTAATGAGGCATGGCATGGCAAACTGCAACACACAAAACTACAAGTTAAGTGGAGCTCAATATGCAACTCGTTGCATATTGACGAAACACCACATCCATTATTTAGTTTGTTCTCGGTTATGTACCCAACAATATTAAATGTTGTTGAACATGGCAAGAGGTGAAGCATAAGAAAACTACCTAACTAGGCAAGTTTAAATGAGGCCGGAAACAACGAACAACAAGTCCGGAAAATCCTCATGAGCATATTATGAATTTGGTACTGTTCTGCCCTAAAACATATTTTAAAGTTGTTAAACAGGAAAATAAAGTGGACCATGTTAATCTAGGCATTTTTCCACCCCAAATACATATAAAGTTTATTAAATTCGGAGTTACGGTTAATTAGTTATGAAATAAATCATTTTAACATGTCATTTATGCAAATTTAAACAAACAGCATTTTAAACATTTCAAACATGGATGAAAATGGCATATTACGAAACTAGATGAAAAACTAAGCATTTTACATATAAAGTTTGTTTTAATCCAATGCACCGTTGTGGAGTTATTATATGCATGAAAATGAGGGTGCAATCTGCAATCTGCCAATTCCTTGGAAATTAGGAAATTCCTGCAATGAAAAAAAACGTAGTAGGTCAAACTGTTGGCTGGCCCAACAGAGAAAAAAAAAAGAGGAGGGGGCGCTGGGGTCTGCTCACCCTTGGGCCAAGGCCCAGTGGAGGGAAGGCGGCCCACTTGGAGGAGAGGCCTGGCAGGCGCGGAGGCACGCAGCCCACGCGAGGAGGAGCTGGGCCAGCGCTCTGGGTCGGGGCCCATCTGGCGGCGGCGCGGGTGGCCGTCGTCTCCCTCGATCCCGATCGGGATCGGGGAGGCAGGGGCGGCGGCGAACTGAGGCGACGCCGACGAGGTCGCAGGACGGCGGGAGGCAGCGGGCGCCGGGGGGGTGCTGGGAGGCCAGGCAGAGGCGCTGGGTCGCGGGTCGCGGCGCTGGCTGGATCATGGGCGGCGCCTGATCGCCGGAGCAGGAGCGGGCGGCGGCGGCGAAGCCTGGGCGCGGAGGCGCGGCGAGGCGGCTCCGGAGGTGGCGGCGGCGGTAATGGCGCGGCGCGCGCCGAGGAGATGGACCGGGCGGCGGGCGGCGTGGTCGGCGGCAGACGCCGGGCGACGAGGGAGCGGAGGCGCAGCGCGGGCGAGGACGGCGGGCGCGCGCGGCCGAAAGCGGGCGGCGCGGACGGGCTCGCAAGGTCCGGCCGGGTCCGCGGCCGGCGGCGGCGGGGCTGCGCGGACGCTGATGTGGCGCGCCCAGTGGAGGAGGGAGGCGGAGGAGGTGACGTGTCACCTTGTGATTGGCCCGAGACGGGCCGGCGGACGTGTCCGGCGCGCGGGCGACGCGTCCGGGCGCGCGAGGAGGAAAACTGCTAGGGTTTGCACCGCGAATTTGAGAGGGATCACATATTTATAGGTAGAGGGAGCTAGGAGAGTCCAAATGAGGAGGAGCCACCACGCGATCGTGATCGAACGATCGAGAGCATGGAGGAGGTTTGCTGGGTTTTGGGCTACTTTGGAAGGGTGTTGGGCTGCAACAAAGAGGGCTTTATGACATTCCGGTTAACTGTTGGAGTACCAAACGACCTCCAAATGGCACGAAACTTGACAGGCGGTCTACCGGTGCTATACCAAGGCCGCTTGGCAAACCTCGGGCCATTCTGAGAAAGCTTAATACCCACTCACGAAAAGAGAGAAGAGGGGGACGCCGGATGACATAGGAGCGCCGGATTGCAAAACGGACAACGGGGAAAAGGCTCGGATGCATGAGACGAACACGTATGCAAAATGAAATGCACATGATGACATGATATGAAATGCATATGATGACATGATAAAATGCAACACGCAAAAAAATGACAAGGCAACAACAATGAATAACTGGCGGACACCTGGCGCATCGGATCCGGGGCGTTACAACACTCCACCACTACGAGAGGATCTCGTCCCGAGATCTAGGATGGCACCGGAGGGAAAAGGAAGAGGAAGATAAGAGGTAAAAGTAAGTTGCTTCTTTGACGAACGAGTGAAACCATGGACCTTTATAGGTTGAGCAATTTAAAAGAAAGAGTACAACAGAGATGAACGAGATTACAAGCAAACCGGTAGAAAAATGAACAAGGAGTATTACAAGAATTTGAAGGTTGAAAGACATGAAAATAAGAGCTTCACGAACGAAAAGAATATGACCACATCGGTATAATGAGATAGCCAAGGAACAAGAATTACAGAATTTGGATAGCACTCCGGTAGAAAAGAGAAGAAAACTTGATGAGATGAAAAGATATTGAAGAGATGATACAACACTCCGGTTAAATGGATAAGCAAGAAAAGAACACGATCCTCACAAAACGAGGTGATGGGTGAAGAGCACAACATCACAATGCCTCTGTAACGAAAGAATAGAAGTTAGACCGTTGAGATAAAGGGACAGAGAAGAAAAATGACAACTTCTGCCACAATTGAATTTGGAAAGCATCCTTGCAATGAAGAATCGAACGGAGTTGTTGGAAAATCAACAACGAGAAACACAAGCTTGTTGTGGGCTTATGGAAAACATCTCGAGACTATGAGGTGACAACCGGCCACTAATGGAAACAATTGACTGGTTGAAATCAATGAAGATAAGAGAAACTTCTTTCACCAAGTGAATAGAGAGCAAGCTTGGGTCATGCATAATCACCACAAATAGCAACATTCCCAAAGGAAGGCTTTAGGTGAAATATATCCCAAGATAACTCCAACGAAGGGATTGATGGATTTAAAATACCTCATTCTTGACAACATATGAATCACGAAACAAGAATGGAAATTGCCAAGAATGATATAACACCACCTCAAAAGCTAAGGTAGAAAGAATTGCACTTCGAAATGCAAGATGAAGAATGCTTGAACTCCTCAAAACAAAAACATGTGTTGAAAACCATGTTTAATTTTTGAGTATAGCTTGGCGGGTCATAACTTCGAGAGAAAACTTGAAGAACAATTGAAAAATGAAGAGAATCCTTGATGAACCACCATTTAGAGCCTCCATGAAGAACTCTGGTAATAGAAGGATGACGAAAAGAAAGAGAAGTTGAAAACACAAGGTGAAGCCTTGCAATGATTTAGATGGAGCTTCGCGACGAGATAATGCGGAAAACTTGGAACTCCGGAAAAGAAGGATGAGCAATTGAAACCAAGAATTTATTCCTCCTGAACAAACTCCGAAGGAAAGGATTAATCACTTGGATGAAACAAGAATAAGAATTATGTTATGCGATCCTTCACCAATTTAAATTGATGACAATCAACGGATTTGGCATATTACTTATTCTCGTAGAAAGGATTAGTAGAGATATATCAAAACTTGAGAAGGTCTTCAACGAACCACCGGTGGGATTTGGAAACAACGAATGAATTGATATGATAACGAAGGAAGAGAAATCTTGAACGAGCCACCGTAAGAGTTGAAAATGGAAGCAGCAAAGGCACAATTCTCCGGGAAGAATTGGAAAATGAATGAAGATATTTGAGGTGATTTAGATACATGAGAACGAAGAGAACATGAACTGATTAGAGGATATTTGAACGATTCACCGGTAAGATAGGAGAATGATAACTGACAGCTGAGAATGAAGAATTATGACATGATGACCTTCGGAGGAAAGAAATGGAAACAACTCAAGAAATACTCCGGATGGTAAGAAAAGAATTCTCACAATCAAAACAATTATGAGAGGATGGCATCAGGCTAGAACCATGAATCTTGAAGAGAATAGAGCAAGATTAAAGAGAAACTCTTCTTCGGTCTTCAAAATCCGAGAAATGACGACGAGAAACACCACCATGGATTGTTGAGACACTCCGGGAGAATGAAAAAGAGGAAAGGTTGGACCAAAGATGAAATGAATTTGAAAGATCTTGGAGAAAAGCATTTGACTGATGAAAATTCATTCTTACGTCACACTTGAAAAGAATTTGGGATAGCTCCGGAATAATTAGAAGAGTCAGGTAAGATCCTGGGAAAAATCCTGTGGGTTAGGGCCCACTCAAAAGAAACACCGTTGAAAAGATTTAAAAGAGATGTTGCACCGGTTGAATTAAATGACTTGAATGAGATACCAATCTCGAAAGAGCTTGAACGAATTAAGAATGGAAACACAAATCTTCCAAGATATCTTCAGCACTCCAGAACAAATGAATAGGAAGAAGTGAATGATTAAGAAGTGCACCGGTATGAAAAAGCATTGAAATGAGGAAAAAGGTATGATCAACAAAACTTGACTTGAATCCACCGGAGAAAAGAAAGGAATGAGGAATGACGAACTAGTAGAACATCTTCTTGAGAACCACCCGGTAAGAACATTGACGGAAAAGAATGGAGAAACTTCACATGAATAAATGGATACTTGATTAAGAAATCTATGTCCTTGAAGAAAAAGGGTGGGAGGGTGGGGAAAACAAAGACAACTTGGGATGAACGAAACATACACCGTTGAGAAAACTTAGAATTTATCTTATGGATGGGGAGAATGATCGGATGCACTTGAAGAGAAACACGCCGTTGGAAAGAATTGACATGACAATCTCGATGATCAAAGGATTAGTGTTCACATAGCAATATGAGAACACCGCTTAGGAAAGGTATGGATTCAACACTTGACTTCAAGCAACTCGAATACCACAAATAAAACAAAACAAAGGATTTGGCTTGCGTATAAGCCGAACAAACATATGATAGAGATTTCGTCCGAAGTTTTCGTGGTGGGGCCTACACGGCTCGATCAGACAGCACCATCATGTACAAGGCAAGGCACATGACATATGAAGCGCCCCAGTCGGCATAGCCAAGGACTCTTTAAGACACAACGAGACCATGTAAAACCAACCGTGAATAGGCGGACCACTAGACGTCCGAACCCCAATTTCATATCATACATCCGTAGGAAAGATATCCTAAGAGCTACTTGAATTCCCACCTATGAAACTCCCAAACTTTCGGTTATGCAATCTGGTGTTGGGGATACAGGGAGCAATATATCTCACCCAAACTAACAATCCCTACATCCAAATTGTATCCATCCGTCAACACATAACCAAGAAACCTTCGAAATCGTGTACCTCAACCTTCAAAAGCATCCGTTATACGAGTCATGGCAATACTCCCGACTCACCTCAAGATCTTTGGGTTAGCAGGGTTATCTCACCAACAACTGCATAAAAGAGATTTTCGATGTTGGCGTACTAAACTCAGGTATTCCAGAACTGCCACGATAAAATTATGACGACAACACCTCAGAGCTCAACTCCCCGGGACACTGCCACAACCCCTAAATGTCAGGAGGCACCAAGACAATGTTGTCATCATAAAACCATCGGAACGATTCTAAGATACCCGCGTGATCCTAAATTTTTTTTTAGTGAAATTTAAGAAGAGAAAAGTCAAAACTCTACGTCAGGATACCTCACCAGAAGGACGAAGGGACTGAGGAGTAAAAAGAATTCCTAACTCTCCGATATATATAATCCTAAATGACTCAAAACATTTTTCTAGACACAACTCGGCCGCTAAAAACGATCAAGCAGTGGGGCTCCTAAGGTCGGGGAAGGCTCTGATTACCAACTTGAGACGCCCTCGATGCGGCTATATCTCCCACGTGTCGAAGCACGACTTAGAGGCATAACCGCATTGAAAGCAATGTCGCAAGTGAGGTAATATTCACACAACCCAAGTAATACATAAGGGAAAGAGATACATAGTTGGCTTACAATCGCCACTTCACACAATTACATGAGTAAAGCATTACATCATCCAGATACAATCAAGGTCCGACTACGGAACCAAAATAAAAGAAGAACCCCAAAAGCGACAAAAGGTCCCCGATCGACCCCAACTGGGCTCCACTACTGATCAACTAGAACGAAACAACACAAAGGGCAAGATCTTCATCGAGCTCCTCCTTGAGCTTGATTGCGTCACACCGCCGGTAACAAAGGCACCGCAAACTGGTTTTGAAGTATCCGTGAGCCACGAGGACTCAAAGAATCCCATTACCATGGGTATCAAGACTAGCAAAGCTTAATGGGAAAGGAAGGGGTAAAGTGGTGAGGTTGCAGCAGCGGCTAAGCATATATGGTGGCTAACCAACGCAAATAAGAGCGAGAAGAGGACAAGCGGAACGGTCGTGAAGCTAGCAATGATCAAGAGGTGATCCTGAACACCTACTTACGTCAAACATAACACAGAAACCGTGTTCACTTCCCGGACTCCGCCGAGAAGAGACCATCACGGCTACACACTCGGTTGATGCGTTTTAATTCGGATCAAGTGTCAAGTTGTCTACAACCGGACATTAACAAATTCCCATCTGCCACATAACCGCGGGCACGGCTCTCGAAAGTTTAAACTCTGCAGGGTGTCCCAACTTAGCCCATGACAAGCTCTCGCGATCATCGAAGAATAGACCTTCACCCGAGACACTCGATCAGGCTCGGTATCCCGGTACATCAAGACATTTCGACAATGGTAAAACAAGACCAGCAAAGCCGCCCGGCGTGCCGACATCCTGATAGTAGCCGCGCGTATCTCGTCTCAGGCCACGACCGGATGAGCTAAGCGTACAGGTACCGACTGAAGGAAATATGCCCTAGAGGCAATAATAAAGTTATTATTTATTTCCTTATTTCATGATAAATGTTTATCATTCATGCTAGAATTGTATTAACCGGAAACATGATACATGTGTGAATGCATAGACAAAACAAGATGTCACTAGTATGCCTCTACTAGACTAGCTTGTTAATCAAAGATGGTTATGTTTCCTAACCATGAACAAAGGAGTTGTTATTTGATTAATGAGGTCACATCATTAGTAGAATGATCTGATTGACATGACCCATTCCTTAGCTTAGCACACGATCGTTTAGTATGTTGCTCTGCTTTTATCCATGACTTATACATGTTCCTGTAACTATGAGATTATGCAACTCCGTTTACGGAGGAACACTTTGGTGCTACCAAACGTCACAACGAATCGGGTGATTATAAAGGAGTACTACAGTGTCTCCAAAGGCGGATGTTGGGTTGGCGTATTTCGAGATTAGGTTTTGTCACTCCGATAGTCGGAGAGGTATCTCTGGGCCCTCTCGGTAATGCACATCATCAAGCCTTGCAAGCACTACAACTAATGAGTTAGTTGTGAGATGATGTATTACGAACGAGTAAAGAGACTTGCCGGTAACGAGATTGAACTAGGTATTGGATACCGACGATCGAATCTCGGGCAAGTAACATACCGATGACAAAGGGAACAACGATGTTGTTATGCGGTCCGACCGATAAAGATCTTCGTAGAATATGTAGGAACCAATATGGGCATCCAGGTCCCGCTGTTGGTTATTGACCGTGAATGGTTCTAGGTCATGGCTACATTGTTCTCGAACCGTAGGGTCCGCACGCTTAAGGTTTCGATGACAGTTATTATGAGTTTATGTATTTTGATGTACCGAAGGAGTTCGGAGTCCCGGATGTGATCACGGACATGACGAGGAGTCTCGGAATGGTCGAGACATAAAGATTGATATATTGGAAGCCTATGTTTGGAGTTCGGAATGGTTCCGGGCGAAAACGGGAATTTACCGGAGTACCGGGAGGTTACCGGAACCCCCCCGGGAGGTAAATGGGCCTCGATGGGCCTTGGTGGAAAGGAGGAGGGGCAGCCCAAGGCTGGCCGCGCGCCTCCCCCCCCTTCCCTAGTCCTACTAGGACTAGGAGAAGGGGGCCGGCCCCCTCTCTCTCTCTTTCCCCTCCGGGAATCCTAGTTGGACTAGGATTGGGGGGGGAATCCTACTCCCAGAGGGAGTAGGACTCCTTAGCGCCGCCAAGCTTGGCCGGCCGCCCCCTCCCCTTGGCTCCTTTATATACGGGGCAGGGGGGCACCTTGGAACACACAAGTTGATCGTGAGATCGTTCCTTAGCCGTGTCGGTGCCCCCTCCACCATATTCCACCTCGGTTATACCGTCGCGAAGCTTAGGCGAAGCCCTGCGCCGTGAAACATCAAGATCGTCACCACGCCGTCGTCTTGACGGAACTCTCCTCGACACTCGGCTGGATCGAGTACGAGGGACGCCATCGAGCTGTACGTGTGTCAAGAACTCGGGGCGTCGGAGTAACGGCGCCGGATCGGTCGGATCGCGAGGAGAACGTCGACTACTTCCTCTACGTTGTGATCGCTTCCGCTTGGGTCTACAAGGGTATGTAGACAACACTCTCCCCTCTCGTTGCTATACATCACCATGATCTTGCGTGTGCGTGGGAAAATTTTGAAATTACTACGCTCCCCAACAAAGGGCATCCGAGCCTAGGTTTTTCTATGGTTTGATGTTTTGCACGAGTAGAACACAAGTGAGTTGTGGGCGATACAAGTCATACTACCTACCAGCATGTCATACTTTGGTTCAGCGGTATTGTGAGATGAAGCGCCCCGCACCGACATTACGCGTGACGCTTACGCGAGACTGGTTTCACCGCTCTGAGCACTCGTTGCTTAAAGGTGACTGGTGGGTGCTGTCTCTCTCACTTTAGTTGAACCGAGTGTGGCTACGCCCGTCCTTGAGAAGGTTAAAACGGAGTCTATTTGACGAAGTATCGTTGTGGTTTTGATGCGTGGGTGAGACTGGTTCTTGCTTAAGCCCGTAGCAGCCACGTAAAATTTGCAACAACAAAGTAGAGGACGTCTAACTTGTTTTTGCAGGCATGTTGTGATGTGATATGGTCAAGACGTGATGCTATATTTTATTGTATGAGATGATCATGTTTTGTAACCGGTTATCGGCAATCGGCTGGAGCCATATGGTTGTCGCTTTATTGTATGCAATGCAATCGCTTCGTAATGCTTTACTTTATCACTAAGCGGTAGCGATAGTCGAGAAGCATAAGTTTGGCGAGACGACAACGATGCTACGATGGAGATCAAGGTGTCGCGCCGTGACGATGGTGATCATGGTGGTGCTGCAAGATGGAGATCATGAAGCACAAGATGATGATGACCATATCATATCACTTATATTGATTTGCATGTGATGTTTATCCTTTTATGCATCTTATCTTGCTTTGATTGACGGTAGCATTATAAGATGATCTCTCACTAAATTATCAAGAAGTGTTCTCCCAGTATGCACCGCTGCCAAAGTTCGTCGTGCCCGCACACCACGTGATGATCGGGTGTGATAAGCTCTCGTCCATCTACAACGGGTGCAAGCCAGTTTTGCACACGCAGAATACTCGGTTATACTTGACGAGCCTAGCATATGCAGATATGGCCTCGAACATGGAGACCGAAAGGTCGGCGTGAATCATATAGTAGATATGATCAACATAAGATGTTCACCATTGAAAACTATTCCATTTCACGTGATGATCGGTTATGGTTTAGTTGATTTGGATCACGTGATCACTTAGATGACAAGAGGATGTCTTTTCTAAGTGGGAGTTCTTTAGTAATATGATTAATTGAACTTAAATTTATCATGAACTTAGTACCGATAGTATCTTGCTTGTTTATGTTTGATTGTAGATAGATGGCTCGTCTTTGTTGTTCCGTTGAATTTTAATGCGTTCCTTGAGAAAGCAAAGTTGAAAGATGATGGTAGCAATTACACGGATGGGTCCGTAACGAGGATCATCCTCATTGCTGCACGTAAGAGCTACGCCCCGGATGCACCGCTAGGTGCCAGACTCTTGCTAATGCAACTGCAGATGTTATGAACGTCTGGCGAGCAAAGTCGATGACTACTCTATAGTTCAGTGTGCCATGCTTTACGGCTTAGAACCGGGACTTCAACGACGTTTTGAACGTCATGGAGCATATGAGATGTTCCAGAGTTGAAGTTAATATTCCAAAGTAATGCCCGGATTGAGAGATATGAAGTCTCCAATAAGTTCTATAGCTGTAAGATGGAGGAGAACAGTTCATTAGTGAGCATATACTCGTAATGTCCGGGTACTACAATCACTTGACACAATTGGGAGTTAATCTTCCGGATGATTGTGTCATTGATGTAATTCTCAATCACCGCCACCAAGCTACAAAGGCTTCGTGATGAACTATAATATGCAAGGGTTAGTGAAAACTATACCGAGCTCTTCGCAATGCTAAAGGCTGCGGAGGTAGAAATCAAGAAGGAGCATCAAGTGTTGATGGTCAATAAGACCACTAGTTTCAAGAAGAAAGGCAAAGGGAAGAAGAAGGAATCTCAAGAAGAACAGCAAGCAAGTTGTCGCTCAGAGAAGAAACCCAAGTCGGCCCTAAACCTGAAATCGAGTGCTTCTACCGCAAGCGATCGGTCCTTTGAAGCGGAACTGCCCCAAGTATTTGGCGGATAAGAAGGATGGCAAGGTGAACAAAGGTATATGTGATATACATGTTATTGATGTGTACCTTACTAGAGCTCGTAGTAGCACTGGTATTTGATATCGGTTCCGTTGCTAATATTTGCAACTCAAACAGGGACTACGATTGCTTAACTCGCAAAGGACGAGGTGACGATCGCGTGGGAAATGGTTCCAAAGTCGATGTGATCGCAATCGGCACGCTACCTCTACATCTACCTTCGGGATTAGTTTTAGACCTAAATAATTGTTATTTGGTGCTGCGTTGAGCATGAACATTATATCTGGATCTTGTTTGATGCGAGACGGTTATTCATTTAAATCGAGAATAATGGTTGTTCTATTTATATGAGTAATATCTTTTATGGTCATGCACCCTTGAGGAATGGTCTATTTCTTATGAATCTCGATAGTAGTGATACACATATTCATAATGTTGAAACCAAAAGATGCAGAGTTGATAATGAAAGTGCAACTTATTTGTGGCACTTGCCGTTTAGGTCATATCGGTGTAAAGCGCATGAAGAAACTCCATGCTTGATGGACTTTTGGAGTCACTTGATTATGAATCACTTGGCACTTAAGAACCGTGCCTCATGGGCAAGATGACTAGAACACCGCTCTCGGTACTATGGAGAGAGCAACAGATTTGTTGGAAATCATACATACAGATGTATGTGGTCCGATGAATGTTGAGGCTCGTGGCGGATATCGTTATTTTCTCACCTTCACAGATGACTTAAGCGAGATATGGGTATATCTACTTAATGAAACATAAGTCTGAAACATTTGAAAAGTTCAAAGAATTTCAGAGTGAAGTTGAAAATCATCGTAACAAGAAAATTAAGTTTCTACGATCGATCGTGGAGGTGAATATTTGAGTTACGAGTTTGGTCTACATTTGAAACAATGCGGAATAGTTTAGCAACTCACGCCACCCGAACACCACAGCGTAATGGTGTGTCCGAACGTCGAATCGTGCTTTATTAGATATGGTGCGATCTATGATGTCTCTTACAGATTTACCGCTATCGTTTTGGGGTTATGCTCTAGAGACGGCCGCATTCACACTGAATAGAACACCGTCGAAATCCGTTGAGACGACACCTTATGAACTGTGGTTTAGCAAGAAACCAAAGTTGTCGTTTCTTAAAGTTTGGGGATGCGATGCTTATGTGAAAAAGCTTCAACCTGATAAGCTCGAACCCAAATCGGAGAAATGTGTCTTCATAGGATACCCAAAGGAGACAGTTGGGTACACCTTCTATCACAGATCCGAAGGCAAGACATTTGTTGCTAAGAATGGATCCTTTCTAGAGAAGGAGTTTCTCTCGAAAGAAGTGAGTGGGAGGAAAGTGGAACTTGATGAGGTAATAGTACCTTCTCCCTTACTTGAAAGTAGTTCGTCGCAGAAACCGGTTTCTGAGACACCTACACCAAGTAGGGAGGAAGTTGATGATGTTGATCATGAAACTTCAGATCAAGTTACTACAGAACCACGTAGATCAACCAGAGTAAGATCCGCACCAGAGTGGTACGGTAATCCTGTTCTGGAAGTCATGCTACTAGATCATGATGAACCTACGAACTATGAAGAAGCGATGGTGAGCCCAGATTCCGCAAAATGGCTTGAGGCCATGAAATCTGAGATGGGATCCATGTATGAAAACAAAGTGTGGACTTTGGTTGACTTGCCCGAGAGTAGGCAAGCAATAGAAAACAAGTGGATCTTCAAGAAGAAGACCGACGCGATGGTAATGTTATCGTCTATATAGCTCGACTTGTCGCAAAAGGTTTTCGACAAGTTCAAGGGGTTGACTACGATGAGACCTTCTCACCCGTAGCGATGCTTAAGTCCGTCCGAATCATGTTAGCGATTGCGCATTTTATGATTATGAAATTTGGCAAATGGATGTAAAGACTGCATTCTGAATGGATTTCGGAAGAAGAGTTGTATATGATGCAACCGAAGGTTTTATCGATCCAAAGGAGCTAACAAAGTGTGCAAGCTCCAGCGATCCATATATGGACTGGTGCAAGCATCTCGAGTTGGAATAAACGTTTTGATAGTGTGATCAAAGCATTTGGGTTTGCATGCACTTTTGGAGAAGCCTCAGATTTACAAGAAAGTGAGTGGGAGCTCAGTAGCATTTCTGATCTTATATGTGGATGACATATTGCTGATCGGAAATGATATAGAATTTCTGGATAGCATAAAGGGATACTTGAATAAGAGTTTTTCAATGAAAGACCTCGGTAAAGCTGCTTACATATTGGGCATCAAGATCTATAGAGATAGATCAAGACGCTTAATTGGACTTTCACAAAGCACATACCTTGACAAAGTTTTGAAGAAGTTCAAAATGGATCAAGCAAAGAAAGGGTTCTTGCACGTGTTACAAGGTGTGAAGTTGAGTCGACTCAATGCCCGACCACTGCAGAAGATAGAGAGAAGATGAAAGATGTTCCTATGCTTCAGCCATAGGCTCTATCATGTATGCAATGCTGTGTACCAGACCTGATGTGTGCCTTGCTATAAGCCTAGCGGTAGGTACCAAAGTAATCCAGAGTGGATCATCGGACAGCGGTCAAGAACATCCCAAATACCGAAAAGGACGAAGGATATGTTTTCGATATGGAGGTGACAAAGAGCTCATCGTGGCGGTTACGTTGATGCAAGCTTTGACACCGATCCGGACGATTCTAAATCGCAGACCGGATACGTATTTACACTAAACGGAGGAGCTGTCGGTTGGTGCAGTTCTAAACAAAGCGTCGTGAAGGGATCTACATGTGAAGCGGAATACATAGCAGCTTCGAAGCAGCTAATGAAGGAGTCTGGATGAAGGAGTTCATATCCGATCTAGGTGTCATACCTAGTGCATCGGGTCCAATGAAAATCTTCGTGACAATCTCGAGCAATTGCCTTAGCAAAGGAATCCAGATTTCACAAGAGGACCAAGCACATCAAGAGACGCTTCAATTCCATCCGGACTTAGTCCAGGTGGAGACATAGAGATTTGCAAGATACATACGGATCTGAATGTTGCGCACCCGTTGACTAAGCCTCTTCCACGAGCAAAACATGATCAGCACCAAGACTCCATGGGTGTTAGAATCATTACTGTGTAATCTAGATTATTGACTCTAGTGCAAGTGGGAGATCAAGGAAATATGCCCTAGAGGCAATAATAAAGTTATTATTTATTTCCTTATTTCATGATAAATGTTTATCATTCATGCTAGAATTGTATTAACCGGAAACATGATACATGTGTGAATGCATAGACAAAACAAGATGTCACTAGTATGCCTCTACTAGACTAGCTTGTTAATCAAAGATGGTTATGTTTCCTAACCATGAACAAAGGAGTTGTTATTTGATTAATGAGGTCACATCATTAGTAGAATGATCGATTGACATGACCCATTCCCTTAGCTTAGCACACGATCGCTTAGTATGTTGCTACTGCTTTTATCCATGACTTATACATGTTCCTGTAACTATGAGATTATGCAACTCCGCTTACGGAGGAACACTTTGGTGCTACCAAACGTCACAACGAATCGGGTGATTATAAAGGAGTACTACAGGTGTCTCCAAAGGCGATGTTGGGTTGGCGTATTTGAGATTAGGTTTTGTCACTCCGATAGTCGGAGAGGTATCTCTGGCCCTCTCGGTAATGCACATCATCAAGCCTTGCAAGCACTACAACTAATGAGTTAGTTGTGAGATGATGTATTACGGAACGAGTAAAGAGACTTGCCGTAACGAGATTGAACTAGGTATTGGATACCGACGATCGAATCTCGGGCAAGTAACATACCGATGACAAAGGGAACAACGATGTTGTTATGCGGTCTGACCGATAAAGATCTTCGTAGAATATGTAGGAACCAATATGGGCATCCAGGTCCCGCTGTTGGTTATTGACCGTGAATGGTTCTAGGTCATGGCTACATTGTTCTCGAACCGTAGGGTCCGCACGCTTAAGGTTTCGATGATGCTTATTATGAGTTTATGTATTTTGATGTACCAAGGAGTTCGAGTCCCGGATGTGATCACGGACATGACGAGGAGTCTCGAATGGTCGAGACATAAAGATTGATATATTGGAAGCCTATGTTTGGAGTTCGAATGGTTCCGGCGAAAACGGAATTTACCGAGTACCGGAGGTTACCGAACCCCCGGAGGTAAATGGGCCTCGATGGGCCTTGGTGGAAAGGAGGAGGGCAGCCCAAGGCTGGTCACAGCTCCCCTTCCCTAGTCCTACTAGGACTAGGAGAAGGGGCCGCCCTCTCTCTCTCTTCCTCCCGGAATCCTAGTTGGACTAGGATTGGGGGAATCCTACTCCCGGAGGAGTAGGACTCCTGGCGCGCCAAGCTTGGCCGGCCGCCCCCTCCCCTTGGCTCCTTTATATACGGGGCAGGGGGCACCTTGGAACACACAAGTTGATCGTGAGATCGCTCCTTAGCCGTGTCGGTGCCCCCTCCACCATATTCCACCTCGGTTATACCGTCATGAAGCTTAGGCGAAGCCTGCGCCGGTGAAACATCAAGATCGCCACCACGCCGTCGTCTTGACGGAACTCTCCCTCGACACTCGGCTGGATCGGAGTACGAGGGACGCCATCGAGCTGTCGTGTGTCAAGAACTCGGGGCGCCGGAGTAACGGCGCCGGATCGGTCGGATCGCGAGGAGAACGTCGACTACTTCCTCTACGCCAGATCGCTTCGCTTCGGTCTACAAGGGTATGTAGACAACACTCTCCCCTCTCGTTGCTATACATCACCATGATCTTGCGTGTGCGTAGGAAAATTTTTGAAATTACTACGTTCCCCAACACCGACGTAACCCAAGTTGCCAAGGGATGGTCCCGCACGGTGCTCTAGTTTGGACCAACGCTTAGACAAGCACTGGCCCGGGGGGGCTATAAAAAGATGACCCCTGGGATGCGCGACTCCCAAGGGAAAAAGTAGGTGGTGGTGAGGCAAATGGTAAAAGGCAATGTTGGGCCTTGCTGGACAAGTTTTATTCAAAGCGAACTGTCAGGGGGGTCCCATAAATCACCCGACCGCGTAAGGAACGCAAAATCCGGGAACATAACACCGGTACGATGGAAACTAGGGCGGCAAGAGTGGAACAAAACACCAGGCATAAGGCCGAGCCTTCCACCCTTTACCAAGTATATAGATGCATTAATAATATAAGAGATATTGTGATATCCCAACCAAAAATCCTGTCCACCATGGAGAAATCTTCAACTTCACCTGCAACTAGCAACGCTATAAGAGGGGCTGAGCAAAAGCGGGAACATAGCCAAACAACGGTTTGCTAGGAATGGTGCCAAAGGTTAGAGGTTCATGGCAATTTGGGATGGCTTGACAAACAGGTAATAGGTAGCGCAGCATAGCGAAAGAACGAGGCAACTAGCATAGCAATGATAGTAGTGAGATCCGGGTAGCGGTCATCTTGCCTTGAAATCCCGCTAGGAAGAAGAACGAGTCCATGAAGAAGACAAACGGACGTAGTCGAACGAATCCTCACAACTCCGGAACGAAACCGAAGCTAATGAGAGAAGCAAACCGGAAAGAAGCAAACAACATGGTAAACAACCCTCACATAAACATGGCATGATGCACAACCAAGTATGATGCATGTCCGGTTTAATGAGGCATGGCATGGCAAACTGCAACACACAAAACTACAAGTTAAGTGGAGCTCAATATGCAACTCGTTGCATATTGACGAAACACCACATCCATTATTTAGTTTGATCTCGGTTATGTACCCAACAATATTAAATGTTGTTAAACATGGCAAGAGGTGAAGCATAAGAAAACTACCTAACTAGGCAAGTTTAAATGAGGCCGGAAACAACGAACAACAAGTCCTAAAATCCTCATGAGCATATTATGAATTTGGTACTGTTCTGCCCTAAAACATATTTTAAAGTTGTTAAACAGGAAAATAAAGTGGACCATGTTAATCTAGGCATTTTTCCACCCCAAATACATATAAAGTTTATTAAATTCGGAGTTACGGTTAATTAGTTATGAAATAAATCATTTTAACATGGCATTTACGCAAATTTAAACAAACAGCATTTTAAACATTTCAAACATGGATGAAAATGGCATATTATGAAACTAGATGAAAAACTAAGCATTTTACATATAAAGTTTGTTTTAATCCAATGCACCGTTGTGGAGTTATTATATACATGAAAATGAGGGTGCAATCTGCAAATCTGCCAATTCCTTGGAAATTAGGAAATTCCCAGAACAGAAAAAAAACGTAGCAGGCCGAAACTGTTGGCTGGCCCAACAGTAGAAAAAAAACAGAGGAGGGGGCGCTGGGGTCTGCTCACCCTTGGGCCAAGGCCCAGTGGAGGGAAGGCGGCCCACTTGGAGGAGAGGCCTGGCAGGCGCGGAGGCGCGCAGCCCACGTGAGGAGGAGCTGGCCGGGCGCTGGGCCGGGCCCATCTGGCGGCGGCGCTGGCGTCGTCGTTTCTCGATCCCGATCGGGATCGGGAGGCAGGGCGGCGGCGAATCGAGGCGACGCCGACGAGGTCGCATGGACGGCGGGGAGGCGCGGGCGCCGCGCGGGGTTGCAGGAGGCTGGCAGAGGCGCTGGGTCGCGGGTCGCGGGCGCTGGCTGGATCGGCAGGGGCGGCCCCATGGTCGCCGGAGCAGAGGAGCGGGCGGCGGCGGCGAAGCTCGGCGCGGAGGCGCGGGCGAGGCGGCTCCCGGAGGCGGCGGCGGCGGTAACGGCAAGGCGGCGCGAGGAGATGGACCGGCCGGCGGGCGGCGTGGTCGGCAGCAGACGCCGCGACGAGGGAGCGGAGGCGGCAGCGGGCGAGGCGACGACGGGCGCACGCGGCCGAAGCGGCGGCGCGCGCGGAGGCTCGCGGGTCCGATCCGTCCGCGGCAGCGGAAAGGGGGCTGCGCGACGCTGATGTGGCGCGCTGTGAGTGGAGGAGGGAGGCGGAGGAGGTGACGTGTCACCTTGTTATTGGCCCGAGAGACGTGGCCTGTCCGGCGCGGGCGGACGCGTCCGCGCGCGCGAGAGAAAATCTGCTAGGGTTTGCACCGCGAATTTGAGAGGGATCACATATTTATAGGTAGAGGAGCTAGGAGAGTCCAAATGAGGAGCTGCTGCCACGCGATCGTGATCGAACGATCGAGAGCATGGAGGAGGTTTGCTGGGTTTTGGGCTACTTTGGAAGGGTGTTGGGCTGCAACAAAAGAGGGCTTTATTACCGGTTAACTGTTGGAGTACCAAACGACCTCCAAATGGCACGAAAACTTGACAAAGCGGTTCACGGTGCTATACCAAGGCCGCTTGGCAAACCTCGGGCCATTCCGAGAAAGCTTAATACCCACTCACGAAAAGAGAGAAGAGGGGGACGCCGGATGACATAGGAGCGCCGGATTGCAAAACGGACAACGGGGAAAAGGCTCGGATGCATGAGACGAACACGTATGCAAAATGAAATGCACATGATGACATGATATGAAATGCATATGATGACATGATAAAATGCAACATGCAAGAAAATGACAAGGCAACAACAACAAATAACTGGCGGACACCTGGCGCATCGGATCTGGGGCGTTACATTGCGTTTGAGCACCTCGACGCCGGAAAGTACCCATCCCCGGATCCATTGCCACCGGAAGATCCCAATCTTCAGTGACAGTCTAATCGCCCAGATATGGACTAGGGGTGTTGGGGCAGGAGCAGCCGCAATGGCTTGGTAGAGGGATTTGGTGGGGAACTTGCCCGAGGGCTCCAAATGCCAGGAGATGCGATCGCTCGACTGATCCACGTCCGGAGACTGAAGCGCGATGCACTCAAGGTGTTCTTGCCAAACGTCAAGTTCCGGGGTGTCTGTCTTGGAAGCCGGTCCACAATACTGGTCATAGCTACGGCGGTCCTACTCATGCGTTGTCTATGTCTATACTTGTGCTTCAGTGGCCTGGTGCCCGCGATGGAGTGTCTGTCTTGGAAGCCGGGCAGCGGCCCTGGGTGGTGAGGCTGCTTGAGTCGGTTCTCCGGCAAGAAGCGGGGTAGCAGGTGTTGACAGTATGCTTCAGCCATGTTAGTGGTGAGGCATGCCGTAGCAGGTAATCGTCGCAATGTTTCGCCGGTGGTGGCGGCCAAGCCCTAGTAAGGATCTGGAGTCTTCGATGCGCTGGTGCGGGGTCCCGTGTTCCCTCAATGTGGCGGGTAGGAAAGGGGGTGAAAACTTTGGGTGTGCCAGCTTCTTCCGTGCTTCTCCTCGGCAGTGCATTGGAAGCGTTTAGTTGTTTTTAGCATTCTTGGCTTCTTTGTTTTGTATTTTCTTTGATCAGCTTTTGAGGATCTCCGCTCTGCTTTGTATTATTTGGCCGTGTGACTTATTAATATAAAGCAGGGCCAAAGCCTGTTTTGAGGGAGAGGTTTACTCTTCCATTGGAGGGTTAGATATTTTGGTTATGTTAATAATAGATTTTGGACCAGTTAAGTAACTATACTATATCTATACGTATAACCTTGATGAGCCCTGTTTTGGTACACCCACCTCACAAAACGTGTAAAAGGTTAATTTGGACCTTTGGCAAAAGGTATACGCTAAAAGTAGCCACGCCAACTCCTATTTGGCCCTGGTTATAGGCTCCATCCTGGGCTCGGCCCATTTAGATTTTCTATATGTATGTTTGAGGAGTAGGTACGCCAACTCCTATTCGTCGTTGGTTATAGGCTCCATCCTGGGCTCTGCCCGTTTAGATTTTTTTTTTAAGTTTCAAAAAAATGTTGCAAAATTAAGGATTAGAACTCAAGACCAACAGGTTTGTATACAAACTCAGCTACCACTTAGGACAGATATCAAGCTGTGCTTGGTTCTACTTCTTTCCCTACTTGTTGTTTACATGTCCAGTTCTGGTTCTGCAAGGTTTTCTGGGCGATTTTACTTTTGGTCTTTTCATCCATGGTTTTCGCTTGGATTTTTCTCTTTCCTTTTCCTTTTTTGGTTTAATTCCCCTTTTTTCATGAACTTTCTTTTGAATTGGTGAATTTTTTAAAATTCGTGAAACATTTTTTTGAAATTTGGGAAATTTTGCAAACTTGTGATTTTTTCAAAATCATGACTTTTTAAAATTTAAGCTCGTGAAGAATTACTAAATTCATAACATTTTTAAAACTTGTGATCATTTTAAATCCATAAACTTTTTCTAAATTCATGATCTTTTTGAAACTTTAAGCCGCAACAATTTTCAAAGTTGCGAACTTATTTTAAATTCATGAAATTTTAAAAATTTAACTCGGGAATAATTTTCTAATTTTTCAAATATTTTTAAAACGTTGAACATTTTACAAATTCATGCACTAACGGGCGAAGCGAGCGAGCGTACGAAACTTGTGAGCAGGCGCAATATTCGGCCGCGGCCCATTGCATGAGCGCGAGCGCCGGCTATCTAAATGATGCTTAAAGTGCTGACTAGGAACTCCCCAAATACGCAGCGCGATGCACAGAAATTTGTTCAAAATTTTGAAAAATGTTCGCCTTTTCAAATTCTGTTCAAAAAATTATAAATATTAGCATTTGAAAATACCATTCTGAAATTTCTAAAACCAAATTGTTTATTTGAAAACTACTGAGAATTTCAAACATGAACATTTTTTAAAAAAGAGTGAACAAAATTTTTAACACGAACATTTTTGAATTTTTAAACATTTTTTGAGAAGCACTAAAAATTTGAAAATAAAAAAATACGAACAGTATGGACAAAATTTTGAAACCAATTTTGTTTTTGTGAATTTCCCTGAAGATTGTTTATATTTTCATAGATTTTTTTAACTCAAACAATTTGAAATTCTAAATAACATTTGAAAGCATGAACATTATTTGGAACTCCCTAAACATTTTTTTAGTTGCCGAACAAGTTCTAAAAAGGAACATCTTTTGAATATATGAACCAACTTGAAAACAACGACATTTTTAATTCAAAGAACTTTTCTTGAATTAGCGAGTACTTGGGCCGGCCCACAGGGACCCAACGGGAAAGATGTCGTCACCTAGTTGGCCTAAGGCCTAAGTTTTTTTTTTCTAATTTTTCGTTTTTCTTCTCTTTTTTGCTAATTAAATTCTCTCCTTTTAAAGTTCATTATACATTATGAAACCTATTCAAAAATGAAATATTATTTGGAATAAAAAATAACAGTTTTAAGTAACTATTTTAAATTATGATTTAAATTAATTTTCCTTGAAATATTTATTAAATGCTTTTGAAAAAAGCATTTACTGTTTTATTTTTATCCCTTTATTATTTATTAGTTATGTAAAATACTTAAAGTAATATTTTTAAATACATGTTGAAATTATGATTCAATTTTTTTCTTCAAACCTGGCATGGACGCTTATCATGGGCATGTCCAACTCCTCGCAAAAGGTGGGGTCATTTCAAGAATGTCTAAAAAAACAGGGTGTTCGGGTAGGCCAGAAGCTATGTTTGAGTGCACTTTGTTTCTCAAAATGCATCAAATGACCCGAATTCTTTTCATTGGCTTGTATGAGCAATTCAAGGCACCATGCCAACTTATTTCGGTTTTCGGTAAATTTTGCAGTTTTAGGAGTTTTGTCGGCCAAAAGATGTTGTTAAATGGCCGAACGCGTCACAACTTCCATACGGTGTCAAAAAACGTTCAAACCCGGCATAGTAGTCTACGGCCAGCCGCGGCGGATCCCTTTGTCTTCCCCATGTCCGGCAGCCCGCTCACCGAACTGCCGGGAGCCCTGGAGGTATATTCTTCCCCCGTATCTTTCCTATGTCCGGCTGCACCGCTCATCGGAGTGGCAAAAAGGGTGCTTCAGCCGAAGGGGAAGGGGGGCACCTCCGCTTTCCGTGGAGCCCTGCGGGGATCGATGATGGTCTAAGATAGAAGCAGCCAAGTCACCAGCTGTACAAGTCGGCGATGCGGCGGTGGCGTTCCTGGGACCCAAGCGGCGGCACCCGTGTTCTACTTTCCCTCGATGTTTGCAGCGGACGTGGACGCGCGGGCCACCGACTCATCGATCTCGTGTAGCCGGCTTCTTTCTCTACCGGCAGGGCGCGGTTACGTGCGCGTTGACGACGGATGACGCGGTCACAGGCACGGGAGGTGTGGTACAATGTGGCGTCGTCCACGACAGCGACGATGACCGTGCCCCCCCCCCCCCCCGTGCCTGCCTAGAGCAAATCGCCACTCCTTCGCAAGTTGTTGAACCACGTGCCATCTTGGAGTGGCAACTTTTTCCGTCGGGCTAGGCGTGGGAAGTGGAGTAGTGAGTTGTCTCACTCGTATCCGGTGATCTCGGCAGGCCACCCAGCCGGATTTTATGCCGGAGAATTGCTCTTCCTGCTCGTCAGGTGCCATCGAAAGGGTGGAGAAAATTGTGGAAGTAAGAGATGGGGAGCGGTGGAGTGGTGCAGTTCTTGCCCGGCGTTTGGCATCCTTTAAATAGCGGGTGAACTGGAGGAGCTTGCCCGGCATTATGTTTAATGTTGATGTCTACTACTCAACCTTCTTCTTGTAGACTCGTGTTGGGCCTCCAAGCGCAGGGTTTTGTAGGATAGTAGCAAATTTCCCTCAAGTGGATCACCTAAGGTTTATCAATCCATGGGAGGCGTAGGATGAAGATGGTCTCTCTCAAACAACCCTGCAACCAAATAACAAAGAGTCTGTTGTGCCCCCAACACACCCAATAGAATGGTAAATTATATATGTGCACTAGTTCGGCGAAGAGATGGTGATACAAGTGCAATATGGATGGTAGATATAGGTTTTTGTAATTTGAAAATATAAAAACAGCAAGGTAACTAGTAACAAAAGTGAGAAAAAACGGTATTGCAATGCCTCAAAACAAGGCCTAGGGTTCATACTTTCACTAGTGCAAGTTCTCTCAACAATGATAGCATAATTACATCATATGGCAATCCCTCAACGTGCGACAAAAGTCACTCCAAAGTTCCTATCACGGAGAACATAAGATGAAATTGCTTGTAGGGTACGAAACCACCTCAAAGTTATTCTTTCCGATCAATCCATTGGGCTATTCCTATAAGTGTCACAAACAGCCCTAGAGTTCGTAGTAAATAACATCATATGACACAAATCAATCAAACCCTAATGTTACCTAGATACTCCAATGTCACCACAAGTACCCGTGGGTTTGATTATACGATATGCATCACACAATCTCAGATTCATCTATTCAAACCAACACAAAGAACTTCAAAGAGTGCCCCAAAGTTTATCAACCCCTATGCATAGATTACCCCAATGTCACCTCGGGAATCCACGTGTTGAGTGCCGAAACATACATCAAGTGAATCAATATAACACCCCGTTGTCACCACGGGTATCCCACGCAAGACGTACATCAAGTGTTCTCAAATCCATAATAGTATTCAATCCGATAATAGTGAAACCTCAATGGTAAAACTCAATTCATCACAAGAAGATAGAGGGGGAGTGAAGGAAATATGCCCTAGAGGCAATAATAAAGTTATTATTTATTTCCTCATATCATGATAAATGTTTATTATTCATGCTAAAATTGTATTAACCGGAAACATAATACATGTGTGAATACATAGACAAACACAACGTCACTAGTATGCCTCTACTTGACTAGCTTATTGATCAAAGATGGTTATGTTTCCTAACCATAGACATGTGTTGTCATTTGATTAATGGGATCACATCATTAGGAGAATCATGTGATTGACATGACCCATTCTGTTAGCCTAGAACTTGATCGTTTAGTATATTAATATTTCTTTCTTCATGACTTATACATGTTCCTGTAACTATGAGATTATGCAACTCACGTTTACCGGAGGAACACTTTGGGTACTACCAAACGTCACAACGTAACTGGATGATTATAAAGGAGTACTACAGGTGTCTCCAAAGGTACATGTTGGGTTGACGTATTTCGAGATTAGGTTTTGTCACTCCGATTGTCGGAGAGGTATCTCTGGGCCCTCTCGGTAATGCACATCACTATAAGCCTTGCAAGCAATGTAGCTAATGAGTTAGTTACGGAATGTTGCATTACATAACGAGTAAAGAGACTTGCCGGTAACGAGATTGAACTAGGTATTGGATACCGACGATCGAATCTCGGGCAAGTAACATACCGATGACAAAGGGAATAACCGTATGTTGTTATGCGGTTTGACCGATAAAGATCTTCGTAGAATATGTAGGAACCAATATGGGCATCCAAGTTCCGCTATTGGTTATTGACCGAGAATAGTTCTAGGTCATGTCTACATAGTTCTCAAACCCGTAGGGTCCGCACGCTTAACGTTACGATGACAGTTTTATTATGAGTTTATAAGTTTTGATGTACCAAAGTTTGTTCGGAGTCCCAGATGTGATCACGGACATGACGAGGAGTCTCGAAATGGTCGAGACATAAAGATTGATATATTGGAAGCCTATGTTTGGACATCGGAATAGTTCCGGGTGAAATCGGGATTTTACCGGAACACCGGGGGGTTACCGGAACCCTCCCGGGGGTTAATGGGCCTTAGTGGGCCATGAGGGAGAAGAGGAGGGTAGGCCAGGGCAGGCCGCGCGCCCCCTCCCCCCTAGTCCAAATAGCACAAGGAAGGGGGGGTGGCGCCCCCCTTTCCTCTTTCCCTCCCCCCAAGTCCTAATCCAACTAGGAAAGGGGTGGGGGGGGAGTCCTACTCCCGGTGGGAGTAGGACTCCTCCGGCGCGCCTCCTCCTAGGGCCGACCGCACGCCCCTTGCTCCTTTATATACGGGGGCAGGGGGAACCCTAGAACACACAAGTTGATCTATGGATCGTTCCTTAGCCGTGTGCGGTGCCCCCCTCCACCTTATTCCACCTCGGTCATATCGTCATGAGTTTAGGCGAAGCCTGCGCCGATAGAACATCATCATCGTCACCACGCCGTCGTGCTGACGGAACTCATCCCCGACGCTTTGCTGGATCAGAGCCCGGGGAACGTCATCGAGCTGAACGTGTGCTGAACACGGAGGTGCCGTACGTTTGGTGCTTCGATCGGTCGGATCGTGAAGACGTACGACTACATCAACCGCGTTGTCATAACGCTTCCGCTTACGGTCTACGAGGGTACGTGGACAACACTCTCCCCTCTCGTTGCTATGACATCACCATGATCTTGCGTGTGCGTAGGAAATTTTTTGAAATTACTACATTCCCCAACAGTGGCATCTGAGCCAGGTTTTATGCATAGATGTCATATGCACGAGTAGAACACAAGTGAGTTGTGGGCGATACAAGTCATACTGCTTACCAGCATCTCATACTTTGGCTCTGTTGTATTGTGAGATGAAGCGGCCCGGACCGACATTACGCGTACGCTTACGCGAGACTGGTTTCACCGTTATGAGCACTCGTGCTTAAAGGTGGCTGGCGGGTGTCTGTCTCTCTCACTTTAGCTGAATCAAGTGTGGCTACGCCCGGTCCTTGCGAAGGTTAAAACAGCACTAACTTGACGAACTATCGTTGTGGTTTTGATGCGTAGGTAAGAACGGTTCTTGCTAAGCCCGTAGCAGCCACGTAAAACTTGCAACAACAAAGTAGAGGACGTCTAACTTGTTTTTGCAGGGCATGTTGTGATGTGATATGGTCAAGACGTGATGCTATATTTTATTGTATGAGATGATCATGTTTTGTAACCGAAGTTATCGGCAACTGGCAGGAGCCATATGGTTGTCGCTTTATTGTATGAAATGCAAACGCCCTGTAATTGCTTTACTTTGTCACTAAGCGGTAGAGATGGTCGTAGAAGCAATAGATGGCGTAAACAACAACGATGCTACGATGGAGATCAAGGTGTCGCGCCGGTGACGATGGTGATCACGACGGTGCTTCGGAGATGGAGATCACAAGCACAAGATGATGATGGCCATATCATATCACTTATATTGATTGCATGTGATGTTTATCCTTTATGCATCTTATCTTGCTTTGATTGACGGTAGCTTTTTAAGATGATCTCTCACTAAAAATTATCAAGAAGTGTTCTCCCTGAGTATGCACCGTTGCCAAAGTTCGTCGTGCCCAGACACCACATGATGATCGGGTGTGATAAGCTCTACGTCCATCTACAATGGGTGCAAGCCAATTTTGCACACGCAGAATACTCAGGTTAAACTTGACGAGCCTAGCATATGCAGATATGGCCTCGGAACACGGAGACCGAAGGTCGAGCGTGAATCATATAGTAGATATGATCAACATAGTGATGCTCACCATTGAAAACTACTCCATCTCACGTGATGATCGGTTATGGTTTAGTTGATTTGGATCACGTGATCACTTAGATGACTACGAGATGTCTGCTAAGTGGGAGTTCTTAAGTAATATGATTAATTGAACTTAAATTTATCATGAACTTAGTGCCCGATAGTATTTTGCTTGTCTATGTTTGTTGTAGATAGATGGCTCGTCTTTGTTGTTCCGTTGAATTTTAATGCGTCCTTGAGAAAGCAAAGTTGAAAGATGATGGTAGCAATTACACGGACTAGGTCCGTAACTCGAGGATTATCCTCATTGCTGCACGTAAGAATTACGCCCCGAAGCACCGCTGGGTGCCGAACTTCTTCTGATGCAACCGACGACGTTAAGAACGTCTGCGAGCAAAGCTGATGACTAATCGATAGTTTAGTGTGCCATGCTTTACGACTTAGAATCGGGTCTTCAACGACGTTTTGAACGTCATGGAGCATATGAGATGTTCCAGAGTTGAAGTTAATATTTCAAGCAAATGCCCGGATTGAGAGATATGAAGTCTCCAATAAGTTCTATAGCTGCAAGATGGAGGAGAATAGTTCACGGTGAACACATACTCAAAATGTCTGGGTATAATAATCACTTGATTCAACCGGGAGTTAATCTTCCCGATGATAGCGTCATTGATGAAATTCTCCAATCACTGCCACCAAGCTACAACAACTTCGTGATGAACTATAATATGCAAGGGATGAACAAGACAATTCCCGAGCTCTTCGCAATGCTAAAAGCTGCGGAGGTAGAAATCAAGAAGGAGCATCAAGTGTTGATGGTCAACAAGCCAACTAATTTCAAGAAAAAGGGCAAAGGGAAGAAGAAGGGGAACTTCAAGAAGAACAGCAAGCAAGTTGCTGCTCAAGAGAAGAAACCCAAGTCTGGACCTAAGCCTGAAACTGAGTGCTTCTACTGCATGTAAACTCGTCACTGGAAGCGGAACTGCCCCAAGTATTTGGTGGATAAGAAGGATGGCAAGGTGAACAAAGGTATATGTGATATAGATGTTATTGATGTGTACCTTACTAGAGCTCGCAGTAGCACCTGGGTATTTGATACTGGTTCTGTTGCTAATATTTGCAACTCGAAATAGGGACTACGGAATAAGCGAGCACTGGCCAAGGACGAGGTGATGATGCGCGTGGGAAACGGTTCCAAAGTCGATGTGATCGCGGTCGGCACGCTACCTCTACATCTACCTTCGGGGTTAGTTTTAGACCTGAATAATTGTTATTTGGTGCCAGCGTTGAGCATGAACATTATATCTGGATCTTGTTTGATGCGAGAGGGTTATTCATTTAAATCAGAGAATAATGATTGTTCTATTTATATGAGTAATATCTTTTATGGTCATGCACCCTTGAAGAGTCGTCTATTTTATTGAATCTCGATAGTAGTGATACACATATTCATAATGTTGAAGCCAAAAGATGCAGAGTTGATAATGATAGTGCAACTTATTTGTGGCACTGCCGTTTAGGTCATATCGGTGTAAAGCGCATGAAGAAACTCCATACTGATGGGCTTTTGGAATCACTAGATTATGAATCACTTGGTACTTGCGAACCGTGCCTCATGGGCAAGATGACTAAAACACCGTTCTCTGGTACTATGGAGAGAGCAACAGATTTGTCGGAAATCATACATACAGATGTATGTGGTCCGATGAATGTTGAAGCTTGTGGCGGATATCGTTATTTTCTCACCTTCACAGATGATTTGAGCAGATATGGGTATATCTACTTAATGAAACACAAGTCTGAAACATTTGAAAAGTTCAAAGAATTTCAGAGTGAAGTGGAAAATCATCGTAACAAGAAAATAAAGTTTCTACGATCTGATCGTGGAGGAGAATATTTGAGTTATGAGTTTGGTTTACATTTAAAACAATGCGGAATAGTTTCGCAACTCACGCCACCCGAAACACCACAACGAAATGGTGTGTCCGAACGTCGTAATCGTACTTTACTAGATATGGTGCGATCTATGATGTCTCTTACTGATTTGCCGCTATCGTTCTGGGGTTATGCTTTAGAGACGGCCGCATTCACGTTAAATAGGGCACCATCAAAATCCTTTGAGACGACTCCTTATGAACTATGGTTTGGCAAGAAACCAAAGTTGTCGTTTCTAAAAGTTTGGGGTTGCGATGCTTATGTGAAAAAGCTTCAACCTGATAAGCTCGAACCCAAATCAGAAAAATGTGTCTTCATAGGATACCCAAAGGAGACAGTTGGGTACACCTTCTATCATGGATCCAAAGGCAAGACATTCGTTGCTAAGAATGGATCCTTTCTAGAGAAAGAGTTTCTCTCGAAAGAAGTGAGTGGGAGAAAAGTAGAACTTGATGAGGTAATTGTACCAGCTCCCTTATTGGAAAGTAGTTCATCACAGAAATTGGTTCCTGTGACACCTACACCAATTAGTGAGGAAGCTAATGATATTGATCATGAAACTTCAGATCAAGTTTCTCTGAACCTCGTAGGTCTACCAGAGTAAGATCCGCACCAGAGTGGTACTGTAATCCTATTCTAGAAGTCATGTTACTTGACCATAATGAACCTATGAACTATGAGGAAGCGATGGTGAGCCCAGATTCCGCAAAATGGCTAGAAGCCATGAAATCTGAGATGGGATCCATGTATGAGAACAAAGTATGGACTTTGGTTGACTTGCCCGATGATCGGCAAGCCATTGAGAATAAATGGATCTTTAAGAAGAAGACTGACGCTGATGGTAATGTAACAGTCTATAAAGCTCGACTTGTTGCGAAAGGTTTTCGACAAGTTCAAGGGGTTGACTACGATGAGACTTTCTCACCCGTAGCGATGCTTAAGTCTGTCCGAATCATGTTAGCTATTGCTGCATTTTATGATTATGAAATTTGGCAAATGGATGTCAAAACTGCATTCTTGAATGGATTTCGGAAGAAGAGTTGTATATGATGCAGCCGAAGGTTTTGTTGATCCAAAAGGTGCTAACAAAGTGTGCAAGCTCCAATGATCCATTTATGGACTGGTGCAAGCATCTCGAGTTGGAATAAATGCTTTGACAGTGTGATCAAAGCATATGGTTTTATCTGACTTTTGGAGAAGCTTGTATTTACAAGAAAGTGAGTGGGAGCTCAGTAGCATTTCGATATTATATGTAGATGACATATTATTAATTGGAAATGATATAGAATTTCTGGATAGCATAAAGGGATACTTGAATAGAAGTTTTTCAATGAAAGACCTCGGTGAAGCTGCTTACATATTGGGCATCAAGATTTATAGAGATAGATCAAGATGCTTAATAGGACTTTCACAAAGCACATACCTTGATAAAATTTTGAAAAAGTTCAAAATGGATCAGGCAAAGAAAGGGTTCTTGCCCGTGCTACAAGGTGTGAAGTTGAGTCAGACTCAATGCCCGACCACAGCAGAAGATAGAGAGAAAATGAAAGATGTTCCTATGCTTCAGCCATAGGCTCTATCATGTATGCAATGTCAGGTACCGACACGACATATGCTTAGCAATAAGCTTGGCAGGAAGGTACCAAAGTAATCCAGAGTGGATCATGGACAGCGGTCAAGAACATCCCGAAATACCTGAAAAGGACTAAGGATATGTTTCTCGTATATGGAGGTGACAAAGAGCTAGTCGTAAATGGTTACGTCAATGCAAGCTTTGACACTGATCCGGACGATTCTAAATCGCAAACTGGATACGTATTTTTATTAAACGGTGGAGCTGTAAGTTGGTGCAGTTCTAAACAAAGCGTCATGGCGGGATCTACATGTGAAGCAGAGTACATAGCTACTTCGGAAGCAGCAAATGAAGGAGTCTGGATGAAGGAGTTCATTTCCGATCTAGGTGTCATACCTAGTGCACCGGGACCAATGAAGATCTTCTGTGACAATACTGGTGCAATTGCCTTGGCAAAGTAATCCAGATTTCACAAGAGGACCAAACACATCAAGAGACGCTTCAATTCCATCCGGGACCAAGTCCAAGTGGGAGACATAGAAATTTGCAAGATACATACGATCTGAATGTTGCGCACCGTTGACTAAGCCTCTCTCACGAGCAAAACATGATCAGCACCAAGACTCCATGGGTGTTAGAATCATTACTATGTAATCTAGATTATTGACTCTAGTGCAAGTGGGAGACTGAAGGAAATATGCCCTAGAGGCAATAATAAAGTTATTATTTATTTCCTCATATCATGATAAATGTTTGTTATTCATGCTAGAATTGTATTAACCGGAAACATAATACATGTGTGAATACATAGACAAACACAACGTCACTAGTATGCCTCTGCTTGACTAGCTTATTGATCAAAGATGGTTATGTTTCCTAACCATAGACATGTGTTGTCATTTGATTAATGGGATCACATCACTAGGAGAATGATGTGATTGACATGACCCATTCCGTTAGCCTAGCACTTGATCGTTTTGTATATTGCTATTGCTTTCTTCATCACTTATACATGTTCCTGTAACTATGAGATTATGCAACTCACGTTTACCGGAGGAGCACTTTGGGTACTACCAAACGTCACAACATAACTGGGTGATTATAAAGGAGTACTACAGGTGTCTCCAAAGGTACATGTTGGGTTGGCGTATTTTGAGATTAGGTTTTGTCACTCCGATTGTCGGAGAGGTATCTCTGGGCCCTCTCGGCAATGCACATCACTATAAGCCTTGCAAGCAATGTAGCTAATGAGTTAGTTACGGAATGATGCATTACATAACGAGTAAAGAGACTTGCCGGTAACGAGATTGAACTAGGTATTGGATACCGACGATCGAATCTCGGGCAAGTAACAAACCGATGACAAAGGGAACAACGTATGTTGTTATGCGGTTTGACCGATAAAGATCTTCGTAGAATATGTAGGAACCAATATGGGCATCCAGGTTCCGCTATTGGTTATTGACCGAGAATAGTTCTAGGTCATGTCTACATAGTTCTCGAACCCGTAGGGTCCGCATGCTTAACGTTACGATGACAATTTTATTATGAGTTTATAAGTTTTGATGTACCGAAGTTTGTTCGGAGTCCCGGATATGATCACGGACATGACGAGGAGTCTCGAAATGGTCAAGACATAAAGATTGATATATTGGAAGCCTATGTTTGGACATCGGAATAGTTCCGGGTGAAATCGAGTTTTACTTAGGAACACCGGGGTTACCGAACCCTCCCGGGGTTAATGGGCCTTAGTGGGCCATGAGGGAGAAGAGGAGAGCAGGCAGGGGCAGGCCGCGCCCCCCCCCTAGTCCGGATAGGACAGGAAGGGGGCGGCCCCTTTCTCTTTCCCTCCCCAAGTCCTAATCCAACTAGGAAGGGGAGTCCTACTCCGGTGGGAGTAGGACTCCTCCGGCCCCTCCTCTAGGGCGGCCGCACCCCCTTGCTCCTTTATATCAGAGGCAGGGGGCACCCTAGAACACACAAGTTGATCTACGAATCGTTCCTTAGCCGTGTGCGGTGCCCCCCTCCAGCATATTCCACCTCGGTCATATCGTCGCGGAGTTTAGGTGAAGCCATGCGCCGGTAGAACATCATCATTGTCACCACGCCGTCGTGCTGACGGAACTCATCCCCGACGCTTTGCTGGATCGGAGCCCGGGGAACGTCATCGAGCTGAACGTGTGCTGAACACGGAGGTGCCGTACGTTCGGTGCTTGGATCGGTCATATCGTGAAGACGTACGACTACATCAACCGCGTTGTCATAACTCTTCCGCTTACGGTCTACGAGGGTACGTGGACAATACTCTCCCCTCTCGTTGCTATGCCATCACCATGATCTTGCGTGTGCGTAGGAAATTTTTTGAAATTATTACGTTCCCCAACAGGGAGAAACACCATATGATCCAACTATAGTAGAAAAGCTCGCGGTACATCAAGATCGTGCCAAATCAAGAACACGGGAGAGAGAAAGAGAGAGAGAGAGAGAGAGAGAGAGAGAGAGAGAGAGAGAGAGAGAGAGAGATCTAACACATAGCTACTGGTACATACCCTCAGCCCCGAGGGTGAACTACTCCCTCCTCGTCATGGAGAGTGTCGGGATGATGAAGATGGCCACCGGTGATGATTCCCCCCTCCTGCAGGGTGCTGGAACAGGGTCCCTATTGAGTTTTTATGGATACAAAGGCTTCCGACGGCGGAATTCATGATCTAGGTTTATTTCTAGGGGTTTCTATATTTATAAGATTTTTTGGCATCGAGAACAATTCAGGGGGGGGGCCACGAGGCGCCCATAAAACCGAAGGACGCGCCCTAGGGGGGCGCCCTCCATCCTTGTGGTGGCCTCGAGACTCTTCTGGCCCAACTCTTTTGCTTCGGGGGCTTCTTCTGGTCCATAAAAAATCATCATAAATTTTCAGGTCATTTGGACTCCGTTTGGTATTCCTTTTCTGTAAAACTCAAAAACAAGGAAAACCAGAAACTGGCACTGGGCTCTAGGTTAATAGGTTAGTCCCAAAAATAATATAAAATAGCATATAAATGCATATAAAACATCCAAGATGGATAATATAATAGCATGGAATAATAAAAAATTATAGATACGTTGGAGACGTATCAAGCATCCCCAAGGTTATTTCCTGCTCGTCCTCGAGTAGGTATGATAAAAAACAGAATTTTTGATGTGGAAAATGCTACCTAACATTTTTATCAATGTAATCTTCTCTATTGTGGCAAGAATATTCGGATCCATAAGATTCAAACAAAAGTTTAATATTTACGTAAAAATGATAATACTTCAAGCATACTAATAAAGCAATCATGTCTTCTCAAAATACCTTGGCTAAAGGAAGCTATCCCTACAAAATCATATAGTATGGCTATGCTCCACCTTCATCACACAAAGTATTCAAATCATGCACAACCCCGGTTTCAGCCAAGCAATTGTTTCATACTTTAGTATCCTCAAACCTTTTCAAATTCACGCAATACATGAGAGTGAGCCATGGACATAACAGTATATGTGGAATAGAATATGGTGGTTGTGGAGAAGACAAAAAGAGGGAGATAGTCTCACATCAACTAGGCGTATCAACGGGCTATGAAGATGCCCATCAATAGATATCAATGTGAGTGAGTAGGGATTGCCATGCAACGGATGCACTAGAGCTATAAGTTTATGAAAGCTCAAAAAGAAACTAAGTGGGTGTGCATCCAACTTGCTTGCTCATGAAGGCCTAGGGCATTTGAGGAAGCCCATCATTGGAATATACAAGCCAAGTCCTATAATGAAAAATTCCCACTAGTATATGAAAGTGACAAAATAGGAACTCTCAATCATGAAGATCATGGTGCTACTTTGAAGGACAAGTGTGGAAAAAGGATAGTAACATTGCCCCTTATCTCATTTTTTCTTTTCGTTTTTTATTGGCTTCTCTGGCCTCTTTTTTTGATTGGCTTCTTTGGCCTCCTTTTTTATTTCCTCCCATGGGACAATGTTCTAATAATGATGATCATCACACTTTTATTTACTTACAACTCAAGAATTGCAACTCGATACTTAAAACAAAATATGACTCTATATGAATGCCTCCGGCGGTGTACCAGGATGTGCAATGAATCAAGAGTGACATATATGAAAGTTATGAACGGTGGCTTTGCCACAAATACTATGTCAACTACATGATCATGCAAAGCAATATGACAATGATGAAGTGTGTCATAATAAATGGAACGGTGGAAAGTTGCATGGCAATATATCTCCGAATGGCTGTGGAAATGCCATAATAGGTAGGTATGGTGGCTATTTTGAGGAAGGTATATGGTGGGTGTATGGTACCGGCGAAAGTTGTGCGGTACTAGAAAGGCTAGCAATGGTGAAAGGGTGAGAGTGCGTATAATCCATGGAATCAACATTGGTCATAAAGAACTCACATACTTAATGCAAAAATCTATTAGTCATCAAAACAAAGTACTACCCGCATTCTCCTAGGGGAAGGGTTGGTAGGAGTTAACCATTGCGCAATCCCGACCTCCACACAAAGGATGACAATCAATAAATACCTCATGCTCCAACTTCGTTACATAACGGTTCACCATACATGCATGCTACAGGAATCACAAACCTCAACCCAAGTATTTCTCAAATTCACAATTACTCCACTAGCATGACTCTAATATCACCATCCTCATATCTCAAAACAATCATAAAGAATCAAACTTCTCTTAGTATTCAATGCACTTTATATGAAAGTTTTTATTATATCCCTCTTGGATGCCCATCATATTAGGACTAAATTCATAATCTAAGCAAATTACCTTGCTGTTTAGAGACTCTCAAAATAATATAAGTGAAGCATGAGAGTTCATCAATTTCTTCAAAATAAAACCACCGCAGTGCTCTACAAAGCTATAAGTGAAGCACTAGAGCAAATGACAAACTACTCAAAAAGATATAATTGAAGATCAATGAGTAGTCGAATAATTATGTAACTATGTGAAGACTCTCTAACATTAAGAATTTCAGATCTTGGGATATTATTCAAATAGCAAGCAAAACAAAATAAAATAAAATGACGCTCCAAGCAAAACACATATCATGTGTTGAATAAAAATATAGCTCCAAGTAAAGTTATCGATGAACGAAGACGGAAGAGGGGATGCCATCCGGGGCATCCCCAAGCTTAGGCTCTTGGTTGTCCTTGAATATTACCTTGGGGTGCATTGGGCATCCCCAAGCTTAGGCTCTTGCCACTCCTTATTCCATACTCCATCGAATATTTACCCAAAACTTGAAAACTTCACAACACAAAACTTAACAGAAAAAACGTAAGCTCCGTTCGTATAATAAAGCAAACCACCACTTAGGTACTGTTGAGAACTCATTCTAAATTCATATTGGTGTTATATCTACTGTATTCCAACTTCTCCATGGTTCATACCCTCCGATACTACTCGTAGATTCATCAAAATAAGCAAACAACACAATGAAAACAGAATCTGTCAAAAACAGAACAGTCTGTAGTAATCTAGAAACTTTCCGTACCTCTATAACTCCAAAATTTCTGAAAAATTAGGAAAATCTAGGAATTTGTATATCAATCTTGTGTAAAAAATTCAGATCAAAATCACGTTGAAGTGAATTTTCAAATTTCCTGTACTGAGCACAAAAGTTTCTGTTTTTGCACAGAATCAAGTCAACTTTCATCCACACTATCCCAAAGGCTTTACTTGGCACTTTATTGAAACAAAAGCTATAAACATGATTACTACAATAGCATAATCATGTGAAAACACAAAAACACTAGGGGTAAATATTGGGTTGTCTCCCAACAAGCGCTTTTCTTTAATCCCCTTTTAGCTAGGCAAGATGACGTCAATGATGCTCATATAAAAGATAAGAATTTAAACATAATGGGAGAATCATGAAGCATATGACTAACACATTTAGGTCTAACCATTTACTATGCCTAGGGATTTTTTGAGCAAACAACTTATGGGAACAAGAATCAACTAGCATAGGAAGGTAAAACAAGCAAAACTTCAAGATTTTCAACACATAGAGAGAAAACTTGATATTATTGCAATTCCTACAATCATATGTTCCTCCCTCATAGTAATTTTCAGTAGCACCATGAATGAATTCAACAATATAACTATCACATAAAGCACTCTTTTCATGATGCATAAGCATATAATTTTTATTACTCTCGACATATGCAAAACTCTTCTCATGAATAGTAGTGGGAGGAAACTCAACAAAATAACTATCATGTGAGGCATAATCCAATTGAAAATTAAAATCAAGATGACATGTTTCATGGTTATCATTATTATTTATAGCGTACATGTCATCACAATAATCATCATAGATAGCAACTTTGTTCTCATAATCAATTGGAACCTCTTCCGAATGAGTGGATTAATCACTAAATAAAGTCATGACCTCTCCAAATCCACTTTCATAATTATCATAATAAGATTCAACACCCTCCAAAATAGTGGGATCATTACTTCCTAAAGTTGACACTCTTCCAAACCCACTTTCATCAATATAATCATCATAAATAGGAGGCATGCTTTCATCATAATAAATATTCTCATCAAAACTTGGGGGACTAAAATTATCATATTCATCAAACATAACACCCCCAAGCTTGTAGCTTTGCATGTCATTAGCATCATGGATATTCAAAAAATTCATACTAACAACATTGCAATCATGCTCATCATTCAAATATTTAGTGCCAAACAATTTATTGACTTCTTCTTCTAGCACCTGAGCACAATTTTCCTTTCCATCATTTTCACGAAAGGTATTAAAAAGATGAAGCATATGAGGCAACCTCAATTCCATTTTTTGTAGTTTTCTTTTTATAAACTAAACTATTGATAAAAGAAGAAACTAAAAGATTCAATTGCAAGATCTAAAGATATACCTTCAAGCACTCACCTCCCCGGCAACGGCGCCAGAAAAGAGCTTGATGTCTACTACGCAACCTTCTTCTTGTAGACTCATATTGGGCCTCCAAGCGCAGAGTTTTGTAGGACAGTAGCAAATTTCCCTCAAGTGGATGACCTAAGGTTTATCAATCCGTGGGAGGCATATGATGAAGAGGGTCTCTCTCAAACAACCCTACCAAATAACAAAGAGTCTCTTGTGTCCCCAACACACCCAATACAACGGTAAATTGTATAGGTGCACTAGTTCGGCGAAGAGATGATGATACAAGTGCAATATGGATGGTAGATATAGGTTTTTGTAATCTGGAAAATATGAAAACACCAAGGTAAATAGTAACAAAAGTGAGCAAAAACGGTATTGCAATGCTTCAAAACAAGGCCTCGTGTTCATACTTTCACTAATACAAGTTCTCTCAACAATGATAACATAATTAGATCATATGGCAATCCCTCAACGTGCGACAAAAGTCACTCCAAAGTTCCTATCGCGGAGAACATAAGATGAAATTGCTTGTAGGGTACGAAACCACCTCAAAGTTATTCTTTCCGATCAATCCATTAGGCTATTCCTATAATTGCCACAAACAGCCCTAGAGTTCGTAGTAAAATAACACCATATGACACACATCAATCAAACCCTAATGTCACCAAAAGCCACAAACAATTATACGATATGCATCACACAGTCTCAGATTCATCTATTCAAACCAACACAAAGAACTTCATAGAGTGCCCCAAAGTTTCTACCGGAGAGTCAAGATGAAAACGTGTATCAACCCCTATGCATAGATTACCCCAGTGTCACCTCGGGAATCCGCGAGTTGAGTGCCAAAACATACATCAATTGAATCAATAGAAGACCCCATTGTCACCACGGGTATCCCACGCAAGACATACATCAAGTGTTCTCAAATCCATAATTGTATCTAATCCAATAATAGTGAAACCTCAAAGGTAAAACTCAATTCATCGCAAGAAGATAGAGGGGGAGAAACACCATATGATCTAACTATAGTAGCAAAGCTCGCGGTACATTAAGATCGTGCCAAATTAAGAACACGAGAGAGAGAGAGAGAGAGAGAGAGATAAAAAACATAGCTATTGTTACATACCCTCAGCCCCGAGGGTGAACTACTCCCTCCTCATCAAGGAGAGCGTCGGGATGATGAAGATGGCCACCAGTGATGATTCCCCCCTCCGGCAGGGTGTCGGAACAGGGTCCCAATTGGGTTTTCGTGTATACAGAGGCTTGCGGCGGCGGAACTCCCGATCTAGGTTTATTTCTGGGGGTTTCTATATTTATAAGAATTTTTGGTGTCGAGAACAAGTCAGGGGGGGTCCATGAGGCGCCCACAAGACCGGAGGACGCGCCCTAGGTGGGGGGGGGGCCTCCATCATTGTGGTGGCCTCTGGACTCTTCTGGCCCAACTCTTTTGCTTCTGGGGCTTCTTCTGGTCCATAAAAAAACACCATAAATTTTTAGGTCATTTGGACTCCATTTGGTATTCCTTTTCTGTAAAACTCAAAAACAAAGAAATAGAGAAACTGTCACTGGGCTCTAGGTTAATAGGGTAGTCCTAAAAATAATGTAAAATAGCATATAAAACATCCAGGATGGATAATATAATAGCATGGACCAATAAAAAATTATAGATACGTTGTAGACGTATCAAATGTCGGCCCGCTCGTGAACGAACGTGTGGCAGGAGTAGGTTTCTAAGCTTCCACACGTGTTTGAATACGGAGAGGAGACGTGTTCTGCCGGGCATGCAGCGGGTGGCGGCCTCGGCTGGCGCACCCCTTCATGGCGGAGGCGGTGAGAGGTCGTGTTTCATTGAACCGTTTTTAACGTGGAGCGGCCGCTCTATGCGGCAGGAATGCTGGCAGCTTGCGCGGGAGAGAACATGCGCGCGTGAAGGAGGAGGGGTTTTTGGGTGGGCCAGTGTGGTTAGACGCGGGCGTGGGTGCTGTCCGGACGCCCACAAGGCCCTCACCCCATGTTTGTCTCCGGTTTGCGGAAGAAATTACGTCTGGCCGCTCTGCGGACGGATACATGCCCCCATTGAGTGGTGCAACACGTCCGGACAGTGTGGTCCGGACGGTTTGAGGGTCGGCGTTGGAGATGCCCTTAGAAAATGTTAATTAAACATTTAAAAATGTTAAATGTGTATAGAAAAATGTTTACTGAGTATTAAAAATGTTAATCTTGTACTTTTATTAATTTTGTATTAGAAAATACATTAGATATATACCAGAAATGTGTATGAAAAGATAGTGAAAACCATGAAAAAACAAAAGCCAATAAAAACTTGAAAGAACATTTAGAAACAGGCCGAGAAAATTTAGAAACAAACAAAGAATACCAAAGGAAAACAAAGAGAAGTAAAGAAAATAAAAGGCCCAGTAAAAACAGAGAAATCCGGTGAAAAAACATTGGAAAAACAAAAACAGAAAACACCTGGAAAACCAGTGGAATAACCGGCTCTTTTACCTTTACTTGGCCGCGCCCTACTGTTTCATGGCAACTCTTACATTGAGCTACTGGTTTGTATGTCTCAAAAAAAAAAAAAACCTACTTGTTTGAGGCATGACGCTTTATCCGAGAGACCTGGGTTCAATCCCTGGCTTCTCCCTTTTTCTTCTTTTTTATTTGAAGTGTTCACTATTGGGCCACTCATTACTGTACATGCCTCAAGCGAGGCATAGCTCTTGCTGCGCCCAGGCAACGTATATAGTGGGCATGTCTTAATCTCAACCATTAATCCATATCGAAAATGGTAATGTTTCGAGGTGTGGTGAAGCATACCTAAACTATTTCATACTCCCTCCATTTCATAATATATTAACTTTTACATTTATCTTAAATCACACACCTTTAAGTTTGATCAAATCTGTAATAATATATCAACATATACAACATCGATCGTATATAGCATGAGAATATACTTCATGATGAATTTTTATAGTTATGATAAATCTAATGAGACTAACTTGATGTTGCAGATGAATTATCCATAGGCATAATCAAATTTGAAGACCTTTAACTTAGAATAAGCCTAAAATCGGGTATTTTGGAACATAGTGTATTTTCTAATAGTTAAATAATAATTAAATGCCCTGTATTTTTTTAGGGTAAAAAATGCGCTATAATTTAATAACCATTTCTCCTTTCGTTTCTCGCAGATATGGATTACGGGACCGAGCAAAGTTTAAAACGCACCGCATGCATGACGCATACGAACAGAAGGTCCCATGCTAATAGGCGTTCCAATGGCTTCAACATTAGGAACTGAGGATCCACGCCATTCGCCTACACTTAAGCAGAACCGCAAGAACACGAGACGTTCTCCTGAACCCACTCCCCACCACCCCTCTCTCCCTCTCCTCCCACTATAAATCCTCAAGAACACCACCTCCTTCCTCCACCCACCACCAGAGCTCGCGAATTATCCACCGCAATAAGCACATAAACCCACCTCCATCCGCGCAATCTCTCAATCTTCCAAAGGCATCAATGGCGGGCGCAAGGAACAACGAGCTGCGCATGACCCTGCTTGGCCTGGCCCTGCTGGGGCTCCTGCTGGTGAGCCACACCGCGGCTCCGGTGGAAGCCGCCGCGGGCGTGCAGGAGAACAGCTTCTCCATGAACGGCGCCGGCGGCCGCAGTCTCAACAGCTTCAGCATGAACACCGCCGAGGGCGACAGCGCCAAGGGGGGGAAAGCCAAACCCGCCGCCGGCGACTTCTGATCGACGACCCTCCGTCCGCCGGCATCGAGTACTAAATAAATAATTTATCCTCCGGTTACCCCGGGCTTGCATGCATGCATGCACGCATGGCTCGTGCGGTGGGCGCGCAGGATCGATCGATCGGCCGGCCGCCCGGAGCTCCTGCATGCACGCGCGCGAATGCTGCCTCGATCGTTTGATTAGGTATCGTGATTTTTGTTTGTGTGTGTAATTTGGATGTGCAGATGCAGTGCGTGTGCTGCACCCATCCGTTGTGTTCTTCAGTGTAAGGGCCGTCTGTTCGTTTGTACGTGGCCTCACTGATCATTATGAAAGTTATTATATTATTTCTTAAACCAATGGACCGTGGGTGGTCATTAGAGATACGCAATCGAACATGATAAAAAAAACGGAAATGTTAACACCCATACGTGTGGACGTTTGCACATCGCCCACACGCCTCCATCACCACTCATTTTGCCACGTATGAATAGATGACAACAGTAGAATTTTTTTTTTGGTTTTCGGCTTAAAAATGTTGTATCTCCTAAATAAAAAAGCAAACTAAAAATCCGTTTTTACCATTAAATCCGTCTCGACGAGATCTTCAAAACTAGACCCCATGTTGATATGTTTCGACGATTTTTTTTTTGCCAGAAGTTGCCACGATGTTTACACTGCAGTTGCCATAGGGCTTAAACTAAAGTTGCCATGTGGCAATTTTAGTTTGTAGATCATGGCAATTTTAGTATTTTGATGATGGCAACTCCAGTAATTTGACCATAAAAATTATTTTTTGTATGAACCATGGCAATTTTACGTGCATATATCATGGTAATTTTAGTTTATGGTTCATGGCAAGTCTAGTTTCTTAATTCCCCGTTTTATAAATGTCAAAATTTACTTTTAAATGTAGAAGAAAAATAGCTGAAACATATCATGGCAACTTCAGTGTAAACATCATGGCAATTCATATGCAATAGACATGGCAACTTTCAATCAAAAAAAAATTCATCAAAACATATCAACATAGGATCTAGTTTCGAAGATCTCATCACGAGGGATTTAATGGTGAAAACGGATTTTCAATCGGATTTTTCGTTTAAGAGATAAAACATTTTAAAAACTGGAAATCCAAAAAGATTCCTGCATGCATGCATGCGATAACGTGGCAATCTGTTTACATTAGAGACGTGTGGTGCGTCTCCCTTCCTGCCACACGTGTGGCAGTTAGCACGACCCTAAAAAAATCAACACGAGAGACACACGATTTTAACGTGGAAAACATGTCCAACACGAGCGGGGCGGGGTTTTCCGCAAAAAAAAAACACGAGCGGGGCGGGGTGATAACGGGCGTCAGCCAGCAAATCTTCACTATATCGAGGGAGGTTGCAAACGCCGGGATGTACAATTGATCAACTTATCTCGTACGGTGACTTGCAAAGGATATATATAACACAGGTGACCTAGGTCAATACAGATCTCCACTTCGGCCCAAGCCTACAGACGACGGGTCTCGCTCTGCTCGCTTGTCAGAAGTTAGCATTTATGTTATACTTGAATTTGGATCATAACATAACAAACTTCACCTTGAGAAAAATTCCATCTTATAGCATGAATAAGAACCTTCTCACTGAACAACAAAGAAAACACTTTTGGCGCCAAACAACCACTTGGGCTAATGTGTTATATCAACTAAGTCTGAGCAAAGCTTAAACTTAGCAACAGGAACTGACTTTGTCAACATATCAGCAGGATTATCATGAGTACTAATCTTGCATACCTTTTAGTTTACCTTGCTCAACAATGTCCCGAACATAATGGTATTTGACATCAATGTGCTTTGTTCTCTCATGGAACATCTGATTCTTAGTGAGGTATATGGCACCCTGGCTCTCAGAAAACAGGTTAATGCACAAATTATCTCCACGAAGCTCAGCATACAAACCTTTCAGCCAAACTGATTCTTTACATGCTTCTGTAATAGCCATGTATTCGGCTTCAGTGGTACATTGAGAAACTACTGGCTGCAATAACGTTGCCCTCCAACTCACGGAACAACCACCAACAGTGAACAAATAACTTATAAGGGACCTCTTCTTGTCCGAATCGCTGGAAGGAAAAAAACTGAATCCACATATCCAGCTAGTCTCTCACCAGTCCTACCAAATTTCAAACAAGCATTGGAAGTGCCACGAAGGTACCTGAGAAACCACTAAACAGCCTTCCAATGTTCTTTACCAGGGTTAGCAATGTATCTACTGACCAAACTCATTGCAAATGACAAATTAGACCTAGAACACACCATGGCATACATTAAAGAGCTGACATCACTAGAACATGGAACTCTTGACATATACTCAAAATCTCATTCGTACTGGGACACTGAGGAGATGATAATTTGGAATGAGGAGCAATTGGAGTGCTTACTGACTTAGCATCAGGCATGTTAAAATGGTGAAGAAATTTCTTAATGTAACTCTGTTGACTAAGAAATAACAAAGCGGAATTTTTGTCGCTTGTAACCTCCATACCTAAAAATTTCTTAGCAGCACCAAGATCCTTCATCTCAAACTCACTACTTAACTGTGCCTTTAAAGCAATGATCTCTTTCTTACCTTTGGCAACAATCAACATGTCATCAACATATAACAGCAAGTATATAGGTGATCCATTAACAAATTTAATGTAAACACAACTATTATATGCATACCTCTTAAATCCATGCGCTATCATAAAGGAATCAAACCTTTTACCACTGTCTCGGAGACTGTTTCAAACCATATAAGGACATCTTTAACTTGCAAACAAATTTCTCCTTACTAGGCACTATGAAACCTTCTCGTTGGTCCACGTAAATCTCCTACTCGAGTTCACCAAGCGGAAAAGTGATGACCTACAAGTATAAGGCATCAATCGTAGTCCTTTTGATAAGTAAGAGTGTCGAACCCAACGAGGAGCAGAAGGAAATGACAAGCGGTTTTCAACAAGGTGTTTTCCGTAGTACTGAAATTGTCGGTAACAGATAGTTTGATAGCAAGGAAATTTGTAACGGGGCAAATAGTAGTAGTAACGGTAACAAAGGTGCAGCAAGGTAGCTCAATCCTTTTTGTAGCAAAGGATAGGCCGGAACGGTCTCTTATAATAAGCAAAACGTTCTTGAGGACACACGGGAATTTCATCTAGTCAGTTTCATCATGTTTGTTTGATTCGTGTTCGTTACTTTAATAATTTGATATGTGGGTGAACTGGTACTTGAGTGCTGTTCTTACTTGAACTGGTCTCCCACTTATGATTACCCCCTCTCGCAAGCATCCGCAACTATGAAAGAAGAATTAAGATAAATCCAACCATAGCATGAAACATATGGATCCAAATCAGCCCATTACGGAATAGCGCATAAACTAGGGTTTAAGCTTCTGTCACTCTAGCAACCCATCATCTAATAACTACTCCATAATGCTTTCCCTTAGGCCCAATGATGTCGAAGTGTCATGTAGTCGATGTTCACATAACACCATCATCAAAATATCGAACGAATACCAAATTCACATGGTTACTTATGGCAAGACTTCTTCCATGTCCTCAAGAACAAACGTAACTACTCACAAAACATATTCATGCTCAAAATCAGAGGGGTATTGAATATCATCAAGGATCTGAACATATGATCTTCCACCAAATAAACGAACAAGCATCAACTACAAGATGTAATCAACACTACTAGCAACCCACAGGTACCAATCTGAGGTTTTGAGACAAAGATTGAATACAAGAGATGAACTAGGATTTGAGATGAGATGGTGCTGGTGAAGATGTTGATGATGATTGGTCCTCCCACGATGAGAGGATCATTGGTGATGATGATGGCTTCGATTTCCCCTCCTAGAGGGAAGTTTCCCCGGCGGAATCTCTCCCTGGAGAGCAAAAGTGCTCCTGCCCAGGTTCTGCCTCGAGACGGCGGGTCTTCATCCCGGAACCTTTCTTCTGATTTTCTCTAGGGCAAATGGCATCATATAGGAGAAGATGGGCCTCGGAGGCCTGCCAGGGGCGCCACAAGCTCGGGGTTGCGCCCAAGGGGGTGGGGCGCCCCCCAGGCTTGTGGCTACCTGGTGGGTCCCCATCTGGTATTTCTTTCTCCAATAATTTTAATATATTCCAAAATAATTCTCCGTCAATTTTCAGCTCATTTGGAGATGTTCAGAAAAAGTGTTGGCGCCAATGTAACCCTTTTCTGTCCAGAATTCCAGCTGCCGGTGATCTCCCTCTTTATGTGAAACTTGCAAAATAAGATAGAAAAGGCATAATAATTGTATTATAAAGTGAAATAACAGTCCATAATGCAATAAAGATCAACATAAGAACATGGTGCAAAATGGACGTATTAACCCCCCCAAGCTTAGACCTCACTTGTCCTCAAGCGAAAGCCAAAATAGATAATCATGACCACATGTTTAGAGAGAGAGAGAGAGAGATAGAGAGAGAGAGAGAGGTATCAATAAAAATAAAATATGGACATGGAAGCATCATAGTCATTAACATAACAGTAATATATCATCATAAACTTCTCATGCTAGAGTAACAATTCATTCACCATCTAAAGTATGGAACATAAACTTTATTGGAAACTGACAAGCTATGTTCTAAGTCATTGAAACAATCACAATCCATCATATTTTCAAAAGGAGTCTATGTAAGATCTTTGTTTAGAAAGTTCACATACTAAACCATCATTCAGTCTTCTATGATTGCTGACACTCAAGGCATATTTACAGAGTAAAAAGTCTTAGTCAGACACATAGAAAGATATGGGCTTATGGTTTCGCCTCCCAACTTATTTACCTCAAGGATAATGTCAACAATAATAACTAATGATCACCTACATCCAACTGGATATATATGCCTGGATCTATCTACCACATGATGCTTCCCACTAAAGAGTAGATAGAGAGAAAAAAGGATAAACACTAATGACTCTTGCATAAAAGTAAATACATGAAAGTAAATGCATGAAAGTAAAAGATAGGCCCTTCGCAGAGGGAATCAGAGGTTGTCATGTGCTTTTTATTTTTCGACGTGCAAACTCTTAATGTAAATGTACCTCACTTTATATTTCCCCTTGTGATAGCAACCTTTACTATGCAGTCCGTCGCTTTTAGTTCTTCACCATCACAAGATCATACAAAGCTTACTTTCCCTTACAATAACACATCATACATATTTATGAGCAATTTTTATTTCTTTTGCATCGATGACAACTTACTTGAAGGATCTTATTCAATCCCTATGTAGATATAGTGGACTATCATGACATGAAATTGGGTTTAAGGGTTTTGGAAGCACAAGTAGTATCTCTACTTAGTGTGAATTTTTGGGCTAGCAAAAGATCCTAGACAAGCACCACATGTTAGGAGATCCATAACAATATAACTTCTATGTGAATGCAAACAACTATAACTCATTACATTGTCTTCCTTGTCCAACGCCAACTAATTGTTATAGAATACTTGATGGGGGCTCACAATCATAAAAGATGCCCAAGATATTGTATTTATACGTGAGACTTCTCTTCCTTTATTACTTTTTTCATGGATTATACCAATGACCAATGCTATGCTTGTCAACTTCCAAAATTTTTTACCAACTATACTTCTTTTAAGAGAAGTCATTAGCCCCCATGGGAGTAGCATATGATCTTTTATTCTTTTATTTTTCAATGCTAAGATTGAAACAAGAAAGCAAAACTCAACTACTCTTTATTATATATCTCGCACACGATTACGTAGATAGATAGATCACTAAGCAAGCACTTGAAATTAGATCATACAAAAACTTTATTCTTCTAAATCGCTAAATAACTAGGGATCGAGCTATGATAGATAATGATGATAAAAGTGGTGGTGATACAATGCCGGGGCACCTCCCCCAAGCTTGGCACAAGCCAAGGGAAGTGCCCATACCCGTGTACTCAGGTCTCCTTTGGTGATGATGGTGATGAAGGAAATATGCCCTAGAGGCAATAATAAAGTTATTATTTATTTCCTTATTTCATGATAGATGTTTATCATTCATGCTAGAATTGTATTAACTGGAAACATGATACATGTGTGAATGCATAGACAAACAAAATGTCACTAGTATGCCTCTACTAGACTAGCTTGTTAATCAAAGATGGTTATGTTTCCTAACCATGAACAAAAGAGTTGTTATTTGATTAACAAGGTCACATCATTAGTAGAATGATCTGATTGACATGACCCATTCCATTAGCTTAGCACACGATCGTTTAGTATGTTGCTACTGCTTTTATCCATGACATATACATGTTCCTGTAACTATGAGATTATGCAACTCCGTTTTCGGAGGAACACTTTGGTGCTACCAAACGTCTAACGAATCGGGTGATTATAAAGGAGTACTACAGGTGTCTCCAAAGGCGGATGTTGGGTTGGCGTATTTCGAGATTAGGTTTTGTCACTCCGATTGTCGGAGAGGTATCTCTGGGCCCTCTCGGTAATGCACATCATCAAGCCTTGCAAGCACTACAACTAATGAGTTAGTTGTGAGATGATGTATTACGGAACGAGTAAAGAGACTTGCGGTAACGAGATTGAACTAGGTATTGGATACCGACGATCGAATCTCGGGCAAGTAACGCATCGATGACAAAGGGAACAACGTATGTTGTTATGCGGTCGACCGATAAAGATCTTCGTAGAATATGTAGGAACCAATATGGGCATCCAGGTCCGCTGTTGGTTATTGACCGAGAATAGTTCTAGGTCATGTCTACATTGTTCTCGAACCGTAGGGTCCGTGCGCTTAAAGTTTCGATGGCGCTTATTATGAGTTTATGTATTTTGATGTACCAAGAAGTTCGAGTCCGGATGTGATCACGGACATGACGAGGAGTCTCGAAATGGTCGAGACATAAAGATTGATATATTGGAAGCCTATGTTTGGAGTTGGAATGGTTCGGGTGAAAACAGGAATTTACCGGAGTACCGGAGGTTACGGAACCCCGGGGTAAATGGGCCTCGATGGGCCTCGAGGAGAAGAGGAAGGGCCGCCAGGGGGGGCGCCCCCTCCCCTAGTCCGAATAGGACAAGGAGGCGGCGCCCCTTTCCTCTTCCCCTCCCCCAATCCTATTCCAACTAGGAAGGGGAGTCCTACTCGGTGGGAGTAGGACTCCTCCCGCAGCGCCTCCTCTAGGCCGGCCGGCCTCCCTCCCTCCTTTATATCACGGGGCAGGGGGCACCCTAGGACACAAGTATTGATCTACGGATCGTTCCTTAGCCGTGTGCGGTGCCCCCTCCACGATATTCCACCTCGGTCATACCGTCAGCGTAGCTTAGGCGAAGCCTGCGCGATGAAACATCAAGATCGTCCTGCACGCCGTCGTCTTGTGAAACTCTCCTCGACACTCGGCTGGATCGAGTCTGAGGGACGTCATCGAGCTGTACGTGTGTCAAGAACTCGGGGGCCGGAGTATGTGGCGCCGGATCGGTCGGATCGCGAGGAGAACGTCGACTACTTCCTCTACGTTGTGATCGCTTCGCCGGGTCTACAAGGGTATGTAGACAACACTCTCCCCTCTCGTTGCTATACATCACCATGATCTTGCGTGTGCGTAGGAAAATTTTTGAAATTACTCGTTCCCCAACAAAGGCATCCGAGCCTAGGTTTTTTCTATGGTTTGATGTTTTGCACGAGTAGAACACAAGTGAGTTGTGGGCGATACAAGTCATACTACCTACCAGCATGTCATACTTTGGTTCAGCGGTATTGTGAGATGAAGCAGCCCAGACCGACATTACGCGTACGCTTACGCGAGACTGGTTTCACCGCTACGAGCACTCGTTGCTTAAAGGTGACTGTCGGGGCGGAACGGAGGTGGTCCGCCCGCCGCGAGCACCTATGGGGCCAGGGGCCCCTTCGTCTGTGCGGTACGAGGGCGGAGGGAGCACAGAGAGCAGATCGAGGCGATGCACGCGGGCGGATTTTTACCCAGCTTCGGGCCGCGATGGTCGCGTAAACCCTACTGCTGCTTTGTGTTGTATTTGATCTTGCTCAAGAATGCGAGCGTGTGGTGGTGTTGTGTTGGGTGAATCGAACCAGCCGAACCCCCCTTACGTTGTGCATGGGCCTCCTTTTATAGTGCAAAGGGGTCACCAACAGGTGTCAACGTAGGAGAAAGGGGTAAAAATGTAAAAGAGGTGGTAGTTGGAGCAGTCTTGAACACGGTGGAGCTACGATTAGCAACAGTGGTTTCTACCTACTTTGACAGTGGGGGACAAAGGCATTTAATGCCCGTCGCCGTCGACCCCAAAAGCTCCCGCCCTAGCGTCTCCGTCTGCCACGGCGATGGATCCACCACCGTGGAGTGCCACCGCACCCCCCAGGCTGCGCAGCCACCCGCCACGCGTCCCTGGAAAGGCCCCAGGGCGACGCGTGGGCAGATGAGCTGGAGTGCGGGCGCACAGTTCAGCTCTCCCGGCAAGTACCTTGCCGGGGTCTTGATCTTGCCGGGCCCGGGGGCTTGTCGGGCTCTGTAACTTGTCGCTCCCCGGGCCCTTGCCGGGACGCGCATAGCGCCAAGGCGTGTCTTCTATGATGTAGTCTTCTAGTCTCCCCGGCGAGCTCCTCTCGCCAGGGCCTTGTGTGGGTGATGTAATCTTGAGCCTGGAACGGCCTTCCCGGCAAGCTCCTCTTGCCGGGGTCTCGATCTTCTGTCTTGTACACTTTGTTCTTGAATGGCTTGATATGGAGCGAGAGGGTCTCCGGCAAGCATGTGGTAGATCCAGCTGCGGGGAGCTGCGACTGCCCGTGCACAAGTTGGGGTACTGAGGTACCCCTACCTTAGTACACCGACAGGAGCCCCCGGGCCTGGGCCATACACGGTGCCGGCGCTGTTGGGCCAGGCCCAAAAGCGAGGCTGCGGGCACACGAGGCCCATGGTGTGCGAATCGCTTCGCATCCGCCGCCTCCCCGTAATGGCACGCGTCGATTGCGGCGTCGTGGGAGGCGTGGCGGCGCATGCAGTTTTAAAACATCCACCCGTGATCGTGGTGCGAGCGAGTCGCTTCACCCGTCGCTCGGCTCGCTTTTTCTCCACGCGCCCTCATGCACGGGGTCGTGGGCGGCGAGTGGGAGACCGAGCCGTCACGCGGAGAAGGCGAGCCGGTCCCGCTCTCCGCCTCCTCGCCTCCCGATTGGCGGCGGGCGGTTGAGCCCCACCTCGCCCCTTTAAAAGGGGCGGAAGGGGAGCACAATGGCCACACTCATCCTCTTCTCCTTCGTCTTCATCTTCATTCTTCTTTCCGCCATGGAAGGAGGGAATCCTGGTTCTTCGACGGTGGCGGCGAGGTTGCCTCCAGCAGCGCACCTCTCCTATCCGCTCCGTGGCGGCGGAGCCGCCACGAGAGGGAGAGGGAGGGCGTGGCGCGACGGGCCGAGGGCGTGGCCGAGGCGATCGGGAGAGGCGGTCGTGGCGATGCGCCTCCCCCGTCTCCCCCGACGTCTCCTATCCACGATGCGGTCCATACTGGAGACGATCCCTGGGAGTTCTTCATCAAGCTTCGCCGAGCGCCTCGTCGCCGCCTCCGGCTGCCGGCCCCATTCGCGGACGCAATGGGACCGGATCCGCCCGAGGTGATGGAGTTGCGCATGAGGGGCTGTGGGATCAGCGGCACTCGGGTGAGTGTCGTGTCCCCAGCCCGGCGTGATGTTCTTCGGCGAGAGGTGGAAGACGTTCGCCGGATCCACAGCTTGACGGCGGGTTTACCCTCCATTTTAAGTTAATGGAGGCGACCTTCTCGCCGTCAAGGTCTTCGAGGACTACGGGACCGGGTGCGATCTTGTGTGGACAGCTCCTCCGATAGCGAAGGTCCCTCCTCGAGCGAGAGTGACGAGGAGGGGAGCGACAGCGACGACGAGGGGGATGGCGGGCCCAACTAGGTGTCGGACACCGCTGCCTCGCGCGCCACCGGCGACCCCGTCTCCTGGGGTGCCGGCCTTCTGAACTCCCCGGGGCCGTCTCCTTGGGCGGCTGGCGTAGAGAGGCAGCAGAAGAGGAAGAGGGGAGTGGCGGCAAGGCCAGCATCGTCGAAGTCTGAGGGCGAGGAGCCCTTGACAGCAGATTGACGTGCCACCACCCGTCTTCAAGCTCGCCTCCGACGCCTGCCTCCGCCAAGCTCTGGCGGCCCCGGAAGTTCTCTTGGTGTCTTCTGGCGCCGTAGCTCTCGGGATCGTTCCCCATGCCCGTCACCTGCGCAGCTCTGGGGCACGGCGGCGCCACCGCCACGCTCTCCTAGGCGCTCCTTCGCCCTCCCGGCAAGCTTCTCTTGCGGGGCTCCTGACCTACCTCCCGAACTCTGAGCAGAGAAGCAGGAGAGGATCACGGCACCTTATCTTTTTAACTTGTAAGCCTTCGGGCATTAGCTGCATTTAAAACTTGTAACCCTCTCTATCATGTTTTCCATCCTCTATGGACTTGTACTATGCTAGGATGTTTTTAATGAAAAGAGGGGAAAGCTTGCCGGACTGAGTCTTTTACTTGATTTCGTGTCTTGTATGTTCTTACGCTATCGGGGAGCTTGCCGGGGCGAACACGCTTGCCGAGTGCGGGACAGCCCGCTGGCGGTGTTGCTTCCGGCAAACAACCTTGCCGGGCCAGTTGCGACGCTTAACTTGCTGAGCAGGCTCGAAAGCAAGATAAGGGTGCAGCTGCACACTTGTGTTTGTTGAGCGGACTCGGAAACAAAACAAGTACGCAACTGGGCCACGACTTGGCTCCTCCGCGTACGGGTTTTCACAAGACACGTTCGTTCAAAGACGCAGCCCCGCTTTTCCCGGTCCATAAGAGGATGCATGACGAGGGATGAAAAACTTATCTGATATTGCAGCCCCCAGCAACTCTGGTTTGCTGGAGACGATTCTTAGTACTCGCAGCCCCCAGCGACGCTGGCTTGCTGGGGAAGAATCTTAGTACTCGCAGCCCCCGGCTACCCTGGCTTGCCGGGGCCCAGGTGCTGGTGTGCTCTTTTGGTTTCTCCTTGTTGCTGTAATTTCAGTCATGAAAACAGCTGAGATAGATCTGCAACAGCTTCATTATTTAATGCTTATGTATATAAGTCTTGACTCTGCAATACGATGCCGTGCCTTGCCCTTCGTATGTTTATACTCTAACGCTCTCGGGAGCTTGCGGCGCCGAACACGCTTGCTGAGTGCGGAACATCAGCAGCCCGCTGGCTGGTGTTGCCACCGGCAAGCAACCTTGTCGGGCCAGCTGCAGCGCGCTTGTGTTTGCCGAGCGGACTCGGAAACAAGGCAAGGGCGCAGCTGGACCACGACTTGGCTCCTCTCGCGCACAAGTCTCTCATACGAAGGGCACCTTACGGCAAGGGTTGCTACGTTATACCCTCTACTTTACACCCTTTGCACGCTTTTACCCTACGCTTCTAGGGAACTTGCCGGCACGAACACGCTTGCTGAGTACCGGACATCAGCAGCCCGCTGGCTGGTGTTGTTACCGGCAAGCAACCTCGCCGCGTCTAGTCGCGACGCACTTAACTTGCTGAGCAGACTCGAAACGAAACAAGGGCGCGAAGCTGGTCGCAGCTCACTTTTAACTCGTTGAGTGTGCTCGAAGCAAGATAAGGGTGCGGCCATTCACAGGCAGGCTCCTCCGCGCACAGGTTTTGCGTACAAAGGACGAACGCGCGAGGGATATAACATAAAAAGCATGGAACTAAAGAGTGCTCTGTACAAAAAAGCTCGAGCAACTTAGCTTTTCTGTTTCTTGTTTCCTCGCGCTTGCCGGTGGAGCTCGATGGCGCGTCCTCGACGGCAGCGCAGCACTCCGGGGAGGTGCGTTTGCCGGAACGAGCACCAGAGCTGTCCTCGCCGGGCTTAGAGCGCTCCGAGGAGCGGCGCTTGTCGGAGTGTGCACCAGAGCCGTCCTTGCCGGACTTGGAGCTCGATGGCGCGTCCTCGACGACAGCGTAACGCTCCAGGGAGATGCGCTTGCCGGAGTGGAGGGGAAGCGGGGGCGAGCGGCGCGAGGAACAGGATATGCTCAGACTCCTAGTAGCGATAGGAGGAGCAGGGTCCTGCCCCGGCGCTTTCGCTCTGCTCATGCATGGACAGCGGTTCGGAGCACCCCGCAAGCCTCCGGCATGTTCTTGCCCCAGCATGCGAGTACCACCTCCCGTGGTACGGCGCCGCTGGGTCGTCGTGCGCTGAGATGGACGTGGATCCACGGAGACCGAGGTGTGGTCATCCGCCCTGTCCCTGGATCTGGTGGCGCCGCGAGTGCCCTCGCCGGTGTCCACCCTTCCGCCGACGTCTCCTCCGCCCACCGTTGGCTCCGGTGGCGGCGGTTGAGATGCAGACGGGTCTGCAACCCTCGAGGCCCTCTTCTTCGGGGCCATGACGCAGTTGTTGAAGAAGTTGCCGATGAAATTGGAGAAGTTGATGAAGAAAACGCCCGTGCGAACGCCGGATCAGGTCCGCACAACCTCGACGCCCCCTACCTGGCGCGCCATAGATGTCGGCGCGGAACGGAGGTGGTCCGCCCGCCGCGAGCACCTATGGGGCCGGGGGCCCCTTCGTCTGTGCGGTACGAGGGCGGAGGGAGCACAGAGAGCAGATCGAGGCGATGCACGCGGGCGGATTTTACCCAGCCGACGCGATGGTCGCGTAAACCCTCTTGCTGCTTTGTGTTGTATTTGATCTTGCTCAAGAATGCGGCGTGTGGTGGTGTTGTGTTGGGTGAATCGAACCAGCGAACCCCCTTACGTTGTGCATGGGCCTCCTTTATAGTGCAAAGGGGTCACCAACAGGTGTCAGCGTGGGAGAAAGGGGTAAAAATGTAAAAGAGGTGGTAGTTGGAGCAGTCGGGGAACAAAGGAGCTACGATTAGCGAACAGTGGTTTCTACCTACTTTGGACATGGGGGACAAAGGCATTTAATGCCCGTCGCCGTCGACCCCAAAGCTCCCGCCCTAGCGTCTCCGTCGCCACGGCGATGGATCCACCATCGTGGAGTGCCACCGCACCCCAGTGCTGCGCAGCCACCCGTCCGCGTCCCCCTGAAAGGCCCTGAGGCGAGCGTGGGCGAGATGAGCTGGAGTCGCGGCGCCGCAGTTCAGCTCTCCGGCAAGTACCTTGCCGGGTCTTGATCTTGCGGGCCCGGGCTTGTCGGGCTCTGTAACTTGTCGCTCCCCGGGCCCTTGCCGGGACGCGCATAGCGCCAAGGCGTGTCTTCTATGATGTAGTCTTCTAGTCTCCCCGGCGAGCTCCTCTCGCCAGGGCCTTGTGTGGGTGATGTAATCTTGAGCCTGGAACGGCCTTCCCGGCAAGCTCCTCTTGCCGGGGTCTCGATCTTCTGTCTTGTACACTTTGTTCTTGAATGGCTTGATATGGAGCGAGAGGGTCTCCGGCAAGCATGTGGTAGATCCCGCCGCGGGGAGCTGCGACTGCCCGTGCACAAGTTGGGGTACTGAGGTACCCCTACCTTAGTATACCGACAGTGACTGGTGGGTGCCTGTCTCTCTCACTTTAGTTGAACCGAGTGTGGCTACGCCCGGTCCTTGAGAAGGTTAAAACGGAGTCTATTTGACGAAGTATCGTTGTGGTTTTGATGCGTAGGTGAGACTGGATCTTGCTTAAGCCCGTAGCAGCCACGTAAAATTTGCAACAACAAAGTAGAGGACGTCTAACTTGTTTTTGCAGGGCATGTTGTGATGTGATATGGTCAAGACGTGATGCTATATTTTATTGTATGAGATGATCATGTTTTGTAACCGAAGTTATCGACAACTGGCAGGAGCCATATGGTTGTCGCTTTATTGTATGCAATGCAATCGCCCTGTAATGCTTTACTTTATCACTAAGCGGTAGCGATAGTCGTAGAAGCATAAGTTTGGCGAGACGACAACGATGCTACGATGGAGATCAAGGTGTCGCGCGGTGGCGATGGTGATCATGGTGGTGCTGCAAGATGGAGATCATGAAGCACAAGATGATGACGACCATATCATATCACTTATATTGATTTGCATGTGATGTTTATCCTTTTATGCATCTTATCTTGCTTTGATTGACGGTAGCATTATAAGATGATCTCTCACTAAATTATCAAGAAGTGTTCTCCCCGAGTATGCACCGTTGCCAAAGTTAAATCGTGCCCGCACACCACGTGATGATCGGGTGTGATAAGCTCTCGTCCATCTACAACGGGTGCAAGCCAGTTTTGCACACGCAGAATACTCGGGTTATACTTGACGAGCCTAGCATATGCGAGATATGGCCTCGAACACGGAGACCGAAGGTCGGCGTGAATCATATAGTAGATATGATCAACATAAGATGTTCACCATTGAAAACTACTCCATTTCACGTGATGATCGGTTATGGTTTAGTTGATTTGGATCACGTAATCACTTGGATGACTAGAGATGTCTTTCTAAGTGGGAGTTCTTAAGTAATATGATTAATTGAACTTAAATTTATCATGAACTTAGTACTGATAGTATCTTGCTTGTTTATGTTTGATTGTAGATAGATGGCTCGTGCTATTGTTCCGTTGAATTTTAATGCGTTCCTTGAGAAAGCAAAGTTGAAAGATGATGGTAGCAATTACACGGATCGGGTCCGTAACTTTGAGGATTATCCTCATTGCTGCACGTAAGAGTTACGTCTGGATGCACCGCTGGGTGCGAACTGCTTCTGATGCAACCGACGACGTTAAGAACGTCTGGCGAGCAAAGCTGATGACTACTCTATAGTTCGATGTGCCATGCTTTACGGCTTAGAACCGGGACTTCAACGACGTTTTGAGCGTCATGGAGCATATGAGATGTTCCAGAGTTGAAGTTGATATTCCAACAGAATGCCCGGATTGAGAGATATGAAGTCTCCAATAAGTTCTATAGCTGCAAGATGGAGGAGAATAGTTACATTAGTGAGCACATACTCGTAATGTCCGGGTACTACAATCACTTGACACAATTGGGAGTTAATCTTCCGGATGATTGTGTCATTGATGAATTCTTCAATCACGCCACCAAGCTACAAAGGCTTCGTGATGAACTATAATATGCAAGGGTTAGTAAAGACTATGCTCGAGCTCTTCGCAATGCTAAAGGCTGCGGAGGTAGAAATCAAGAAGGAGCATCAAGTGTTGATGGTCAATAAGACCACTAGTTTCAAGAAGAAAGGCAAAGGGAAGAAGAAGGAAACTTCAAGAAGAACAGCAAGCAAGTTCTTTGCTCAGAGAAGAAACCCAAGTCTGGACCTAAGCACAAAACTGAGTGCTTCTCTTGCAAGCGATAGTCCTTTGAAGCGGAACTGCCCCAAGTATTTGGCGGATAAGAAGGATGGCAAGGTGAACAAAGGTATATGTGATATACATGTTATTGATGTGTACCTTACTAGAGCTCGCAGAGCACTGGTATTTGATACTGGTTACATTGCTAATATTTGCAACTCGAAGCAGGGACTACGGATTGCGAACAACGGCAAAGGACGAGGTGACGATCGCGCGTGGGAAATGGTTCCAAAGTCGATGTGATCGCGGTCGGCACGCTACCTCTACATCTACCTTCGGGATTAGTTTTAGACCTAAATAATTGTTATTTGGTGCTGCGTTGAGCATGAACATTATATCTGGATCTTGTTTAATGCGAGACGGTTATTCATTTAAATCGAGAATAATGGTTGTTCTATTTATATGAGTAATATCTTTTATGGTCATGCACCCTTGAGGAATGGTCTATTTTGATGAATCTCGATAGTAGTGATACACATATTCATAATGTTGAAGCCAAAAGATGCAGAGTTGATAATGAGAGTGCAACTTATTTGTGGCACTTGCCGTTTAGGTCATATCGATGTAAAGCGCATGAAGAAACTCCATCTTGATGGACTTTTGGAGTCACTTGATTATGAATCACTTGGCACTTATGAACCGTGCCTCATGGGCAAGATGACTAGAACACCGTTCTCGGTACTATGGAGAGAGCAACAGATTTGTTGGAAATCATACATACGATGTATGTGATCCGATGAATGTTGAGGCTCGTGGCGGATATCGTTATTTTCTCACCTTCACAGATGACTTAAGCAGATATGGGTATATCTACTTAATGAAACATAAGTCTGAAACATTTGAAAAGTTCAAAGAATTTCAGAGTGAAGTTGAAAATCATCGTAACAAGAAAATTAAATTTCTACGATCGATCGTGGAGGTGAATATTTGAGTTCTGAGTTTGGTCTACATTTGAAACAATGCGGAATAGTTTCGCAACTCACACCACCGGAACACCACAGCGTAATGGTGTGTCCGAGCGTCATGTCGCACTTTACTAGATATGGTGCGATCTATGATGTCTCTTACAGATTTACCGCTATCGTTTTGGGGTTATGCTCTAGAGACAGCCGCATTCACCTTGAATAGAACACCGTCGAAATCCGTTGAGGCGACACCTTATGAACTGTGGTTTAGCAAGAAACCAAAGTTGTCGTTTCTTAAGGTTTGGGGATGCGATGCTTATGTGAAAAAGCTTCAACCCGATAAGCTCGAACCCAAATCGAGAAATGTGTCTTCATAGGATACCCAAAGGAAACAGTTGGGTACACCTTCTATCACAGATCCGAAGGCAAGACATTCGTTGCTAAGAATGGATCCTTTCTAGAGAAGGAGTTTCTCTCGAAAGAAATGAGTGGGAGAAAGTGGAACTTGATGAGGTAATAGTACCTTCTCCCTTACTTGAAAGTAGTTTGTCGCAGAAACCGGTTTCGAGACACCTACACCAAGTAATGAGGAAGTTGATGATGTTGATCATGAAACTTCGATCAAGTTACTACGTAACCTCGTAGATCAACGAGTAAGATCCGCACTGAGTGGTACGGCAATCCTGTTCGGAAATCATGCTACTAGATCATGATGAACCTCGAACTATGAAGAAGCGATGGTGAGCCCAGATTCCATAAAATGGCTTGAGGCCATGAAATCGAGATGGGATCCATGTATGAAAACAAAGTATGGACTTTGGTTGACTTGCCGAGGTAGGCAAGCAATAGAAAACAAGTGGATCTTCAAGAAGAAGACCGACGCCGACGGTAATGTTATCGTCTACAAAGCTCGACTTATCGCAAAGGGTTTCGACAAGTTCAAGGGATTGACTACGATGAGACCTTCTCACCCGTGGCGATGCTTAAGTCTGTCTCAATCATGTTAGCAATTGCTGCATTTTATGATTATGAAATTTGGCAAATGGATGTAAAGACGCATTCTGAATGGATTTACGGAAGAAGAGTTGTATATGATGCAACCGAAGGTTTTATCGATCCAAAGGAGCTAACAAAGTGTGCAAGCTCCAGCGATCCATCTATGGACTGGTGCAAGCATCTCGGAGTTGGAATAAGCGCTTTGATAGTGTGATCAAAGCATTTGGGTTTGTACTGCACTTTTGGAGAAGCCTGTATTTACAAGAAAGTGAGTGGGAGCTCAGAGCATTTCGATATTATATGTAGATGACATATTGCTGATCGGAAATGATATAGAATTCTGGATAGCATAAAGGGATACTTGAATAAGAGTTTTTCAATGAAAGACCTCGGTGAAGCTGCTTACATATTGGGCATTAAGATCTATAGAGATAGATCAAGGCGCTTGATTGGACTTTCACAAAGCACATACCTTGACAAAATTTTGAAGAAGTTCAAAATGGATCAAGCAAAGAAAGGGTTCTTGCTGTGTTACAAGGTGTGAAGTTGAGTAAGACTCAATGCCCGACCACCGTGTAGAAGATAGAGAGAAAATGAAAGATGTTCCTATGCTTCAGCCATAGGCTCTATCATGTATGCAATCTTGTGTACCAGACTGATGTGTGCCTTGCTATAAGCCTAGCAGGAGGTACCAAAGTAATCCAGAGTGGATCATCGACAGCGGTCAAGAACATCTGAAATACACGAAAAGGACTAAGGATATGTTTCTCAGATATGGAGGTGACAAAGAGCTCATCGTAAACAGTTACGTTGATGCAAGCTTTGACACGATCCGAACGATTCTAAATCGCAGACCGGATACATATTTACACTAAGCGGAGGAGCTGTCGGTTGGTGCAGTTCTAAACAAAGCGTCGTGGCGGGATCTACATGTGAAGCGGAGTACATAGCAGCTTCGAAGCAGCTAATGAAGGAGTCGGATGAAGGAGTTCATATCCGATCTAGGTGTCATACCTAGTGCATCGGGTCCAATGAAAATCTTCGTGACAATCTTTGGAGCAATTGCCTTAGCGAAGGAATCCAGATTTCACAAGAGGACCAAGCACATCAAGAGACGCTTCAATTCCATCCGGGACTTAGTCCGTGGGAGACATAGAGATTTGCAAGATACATACGGATCTGAATGTTGCAGACCCGTTGACTAAGCCTCTTCCACGAGCAAAACATGATCAGCACCAAGACTCCATGGGTGTGAGAATCATTACTATGTAATCTAGATTATTGACTCTAGTGCAAGTGGGAGACTGAAGGAAATATGCCCTAGAGGCAATAATAAAGTTATTATTTATTTCCTTATTTCATGATAGATGTTTATCATTCATGCTAGAATTGTATTAACCGGAAACATGATACATGTGTGAATGCATAGACAAACAAAATGTCACTAGTATGCCTCTACTAGACTAGCTTGTTAATCAAAGATGGTTATGTTTCCTAACCATGAACAAAAGAGTTGTTATTTGATTAACAAGGTCACATCATTAGTAGAATGATCTGATTGACATGACCCATTCCATTAGCTTAGCACACGATCGTTTAGTATGTTGCTACTGCTTTTATCCATGACATATACATGTTCCTGTAACTATGAGATTATGCAACTCCCGTTTTCCGGAGGAACACTTTGGTGCTACCAAACGTCACAACGTGAATCGGGTGATTATAAAGGAGTACTACAGGTGTCTCCAAAGGCGATGTTGGGTTGGCGTATTTGAGATTAGGTTTTGTCACTCCGATTGTCGGAGAGGTATCTCTGGCCCTCTCGTAATGCACATCATCAAGCCTTGCAAGCACTACAACTAATGAGTTAGTTGTGAGATGATGTATTACGGAGCGAGTAAAGAGACTTGCGTAACGAGATTGAACTAGGTATTGGATACCGACGATCGAATCTCGGGCAAGTAACGCATCGATGACAAAGGGAACAACGTATGTTGTTATGCGGTCTGACCGATAAAGATCTTCGTAGAATATGTAGGAACCAATATGGGCATCCAGGTCCGCTGTTGGTTATTGACCGAGAATAGTTCTAGGTCATGTCTACATTGTTCTCGAACCGTAGGGTCCGCACGCTTAAAGTTTCGATGACGGTTATTATGAGTTTATGTATTTTGATGTACCAAGAAGTTCGAGTCCGGATGTGATCACGGACATGACGAGGAGTCTCGAAATGGTCGAGACATAAAGATTGATATATTGGAAGCCTATGTTTGGAGTTGAATGGTTCCGGTGAAAACAGAATTTACTGAGTACCGGAGGTTACGGAACCCCGGGGTAAATGGGCCTCGATGGGCCTCGAGGAGAAGAGGAAGGGCCGGCCAGGGGGTGGCACGCCCCCCCAGTCCGAATAGGACAGGAGGGGGCGCCCTCTTCTCTCCCCCTCCCCCAATCCTATTCCAACTAGGAAGGGGAGTCCTACTCGGTGGGAGTAGGACTCCTCCCGCCGCCTCCTCTAGGCCGGCCGGCCTCCCCCTCCCTCCTTTATATACGGGGCAGGGGAACCCTAGGACACAAGTATTGATCTACGGATCGTTCCTTAGCCGTGTGCGGTGCCCCCCTCCACGATATTCCACCTCGGTCATACCGTCGCGTAGCTTAGGCGAAGCCTGCTGCGCCGTGAAACATCAAGATCGTCACCACGCCGTCGTCTTGTGAAACTCTCCTCGACACTCGGCTGGATCGAGTCGAGGGACGTCATCGAGCTGTACGTGTGTCAAGAACTCGGGGCGCCGAGTAACGGCGCCGGGATCGGTCGGATCGCGAGGAGAACGTACGACTACTTCCTCTACGTTGTGATCGCTTCCGCTTCGGGTCTACAAGGGTATGTAGACAACACTCTCCCCTCTCGTTGCTATACATCACCATGATCTTGCGTGTGCGTAGGAAATTTTTTGAAATTACTACGTTCCCCAACAGGTGATGATGGTGTGGTGGGCTTGTCCTTCAGCTTAAGTGTTAGGGTGCAATTTCCTCCCTCAGCCTATTGACTTCTTGCTCAAGTTTCAATACCTTTTTACATAATGCATCCTTGCTTTCCTTTATTTGGGAGACTTGACTTCTTGAATTCCACATGCATATCCCCAGGTTGAGGTAAAGGAGCTTCATCGTATTCTGAGTCGGTGTTCCTTGTTCCCTTTAGATCAACATCTCGTTCTTCTTACGTGGACCAGCCATAAGAATCCACTTCTCCATAGATCCTTGGGTTTGCATTGTAGTGGGAAACATAGCTATCTCCATCTGAGTCTTGGGACGGCATGCTTTCAGATATGTCAGAAAAACAGCATGAAACAGGAACAGAAGATATCCCTGCGATACAGACATACGGTGGTCAAAACCTCAGGAAGTATATATAATGATTTTTTTCGTGCAGGACCAGTAACATGGAAGAAAAACGGAGTTGGGACAGTCCACGAGGGGGCCACAAACCAGAGGAGCGCGCCCAAGGGGATGGGGTGCGCCCCTCGAGCTTGTCGCTCCCTCGTGCGCTTTTCAGACTATTTATTATTTTCCTAAATTTTTAAATATTCCAAAATGGATAGAAAGTACTTTTATGGAACTTTTTGAGTCGGTTTACTTACCGTACCACATACCTACCCCTTTTCCAAGGCTCTGGAGCGTTCTAGAAAGTTTCCCTTATGTGTTCCTCCAGCGTCATAGTTTGGATAATATTAGTTTCAACATTAATGGGCGTACCTGAAATATAATGTTTAATCCTCAAGAACAAACGTAACTACTCACAAAACATATTCATGCTCAAGATCAGAGGGGTATTGAATAGCATCAAGGATCTGAACATTTGATCTTTCACCAAATAAACCAACAAGCATCAACTACAAGATGTAATCAACACTACTAGCGACCCACAGGTACCAATCTGAGGTTATGAGACAAAGATTGAATACAGGATGAACTAGGGTTTGAGATGAGATGGTGCTGGTGAAGGTGTTGATGAAGATTGGTCCTCCCATGATGAGAGGATCGTTGGTGATGACGATGGCTTTGATTTCCCCCTCCTGGAGGGAAGTTTCCCCAGTGGAATCTCTCCCCGGAGAGCAAAAGTGCTCCTGCCCTGGTTCCGCCTTAGACGGCGACGCTTCGTCCCGAAACCTTTCTTCTGATTTTTTTTCTAGGGAAAATGGTGTCATATGGGATAAGATGGGCCCAGGAGGCCTGCCAGGGGCATCACAAGCTCGGGGGACGTGCCCAGGGGGTGGGCATGCCCCCAGGCTTGTGACTGCTACCTGGTAGGTCTGCCTATGGTATTTATTTCGCAAATAATTTTAATATATTCCAAAATAATTCTTCGTCATTTTTAGCTCATTTGGAGATGTTTAGAAAAAGTGCCTCCGTTGTAGCCCTTTTTCCGGTCCAGAATTCGGGCTGCCCATGATTTCCGAACTTGCAAAATACAAGAGACAAGGCATAGGAATTTTATTATAAAGTGAAATAACAGTCCATAATGCAATAAATATCAACATAAAAACGTGATGCAAAATGAACGTATCAAAAAGCAGCCTTGATATCTAACTTCTCAAGCTCAAGATCATGCATAGCAACAATACGAAAAATGTACTAATGGAGTTATGCTTCACAAGTGGATAGAACACATCATTATAATCAATACCTGGTATCTGACTGAAGCCCTTAGCCACTAACCTTGCCTTAATCCTTGCGGCTCTCTAGGAGACAAACCCTCATTTCTTTTGAAGACCTATTTGCAGCAAATGGTCTTCTTTTGTTTAGCAAGTGCACAACATTCCATGTGCCATTTTTCTCAAGTGACTACATCTCTTTCTGCATGGCTACAATCCACTTCTCGCTGTCACAAGAAACAACCGCTTCAGTGTATGTGGACGGCTCATAGATGTTCTCAACCTGTTCTGTACAACTAAAAGCATAATGAACAATGTCACTCTCTTTAATTAGGAGTTTAGGTTTGTTAATGACTCTCTTTCTCCTGCTAGCTACAAGAGACTGAATTTGTCGCTGCAAAATAGGGGTGAGTGTTGCACATCATCATCATTAACCTGTGCATCTAGAGCAACATTATCATTATCAACAATTATATTTTCCTCCTCATCAACATGCCACTTGCAGAGTAAATCGTTAATGCTCTACATCAAAAGTATCTGTGGACAGATCATCATGATACATAATAGATGCATTGAAAACAACACTCCTGCTCATGAAAACCTTATTTGTTTCAGGATTCCATAATCTGTATCCCTTTACTCCGGAACCATGACCAACAAACACACACTTAATAGCTCTAGGCTCAAGTTTTCCATTATCAATGTGTGCATGTGCAGTGCAACTGAAAACTCTCAACTTTGAATAATCAGCTAGTGTACTAGACCATACCTCAATGTGAGTTTTCTTATTCCACCAATGTACTAGCCGCTTGGTCTATGGTTGCGCGTGAACGGCTGCCTCAATGGCTCCATGTGGGTGAATGCCAAGTTCCCCATCAGCAGCGTCATGTACCTCACGCGAGGGTGGAAATCCTTTGCTAGTGGCCGCTACCTGGCGGAGGGGCACCTCCTCCACTTCAAGTTGGTGGAGTCTGATACGCTCTCCGTGAAGTTCTTCAGGCCTTCGGGTGCTCGCCTGGAGTGTTGTGCAGCGAGATTGAGCAACAGCGAAAGCTCCTTCTCGAGTGACAGTGACGAGCAGGAGGCAGATGGAGAAGACAACGGCGGCAAGTCCCCGAGCGTCAAGTCCGAAGACGACGACTCGGACTCCAGCTGAATGCTGGCAGCACCATCATCGCCAGCTGAGAACCAGCAGCACCATCATCTGAAGCCGGACACTGGCAAGACAACTTGCTGGGAGCGCTCTGCCTAGGTGCCCCTTTTGCCATGGGTTGCACTTGATGTAAACCCTGGAAATAAAGGGCTATAAGAAACATTACCAAACACTTTTCTTTACCACATGTGTAATATTTGCCGCGGTCAAATAAACATGTACTATTTCCCTTGTCCATATTTATTTTTGTATGATTTGAATCTGCTAGCCTACGCAGTTGGGAAACTTGCCGGGGCACATACTTGCTACGGGCGCATCGAAGGACTGGTCGTTGGCAGCCTGTTGTAAGTAAGGTACCCGACAAGGCAACTTTGTTGGTCCCGATGCAGCTGCAAACAATCCCGTCGAGTGGACCCGAGGAAAGGATAAGAGCACGAACGAAACACGACAAGTTTCCCTTGTGTGTAGGTTTTTCATACATGCATAGATCCTAAACAAGGAAAAATTCCAAATGTAACAAAGAAACTTATCTTTCTTTGCTATACTTCTTATCGTATGAAATGAGATGAATGCCAATCACGCCAAACGTCATCCAAAAATGGTACTCCATCGCCCCCCAGGAAACATGTATGCGTGGAATCCTTCTGTCTTTGTAGAAAAAGAAAGAAGAGAAAAAGACATAATGGAGATTTTGGCGGTATATTAGCCATTTAATTTAGACCAAGTATAATCACATCATATCATGCATTAGTACGTAAGTAAATATGTACAGGAATTTGTGAAACACTTAGCTTTATTCACATATGCATAGGGTCTGCGCCTGGCTTTGTACAAAGGGTTACAAGTCTTTGAGACTAGGCTTGTACAACTGCACCTCATGGGTAGAACTTGCGAAGATGCTCGGTATTCCACGAGCTTTGCACACGAATGCCATCTTCCGTCTCTAGACGGATTGCACGAGGTCTGATGACTCGTACTACCCGATAAGGGCCTTCACACTTTGGCACCAAGTTGTTTATTACTTTGGCGGACTGAACACACCGAAGGATGAGGTGGCCTTCCTAAAGGCTTTGGGCATGAACCTTGTGGCTATGATAGTGGCACAAGACTTGCTAATTGCATGTAGCTCGCACAACTTCCCAAAGACGATCTTCCTCGAGGAGCTACTCAAGGTGACCCGTATATGAGTTATGTGGGTAGCATCGCCTCTGCATCATAAACTAGGGAGAAGGATGTTTGGCCAGTGGCTCGATTTGGTGTCGTCCTAAGAGACCAAAGAACCACCGACAACTCATCAATCCAACATCTCCCGCACTTGTGCAGCCTGTCAAATGTTCTCATCTTGAGACCGCACAACACTGCAGTATTCATCTTCTCTGCTTGCCCATTGTTTCTCGGGTGAGCAATAGAGACGAAGAAAACCTTGCTACCAAGGCTCTATATGTACTGCATGAAGGTGAGGCCCGTGAAGTGTGTGTCGTTGTCGATGATAATTCTATTTGGAACTCCAAAACAACAAATTATTCCTTTAAAGAATTTGACGGTCGACTGTGTTGTCACCTTTTTCACTAGCTCTACTTCAGGCCACTTTGTGAACTTGTCGATGGCAACATACAAGAACCCAAAGCCCCGGTAGCACGGTGGAAGGGGCCCAAGATATCGAGCCCCCAGACCCAAAAAGGCCAGGAGAGAGGGATCGTCTGGAGAACTTGCGCTGGTTGGTGTATGCTCTTTGAATGGAACTGGCATGCTTCACATCTTTTTACTAGCTCAGTTGCATCCGGATGGCTGTGGGCCAATAAAAACCTTGTCAGAAAGCTTTCATGACAAGGGCTATTGATCCTATGCGAGAGCTCCATATGCCTCCATGTATCTCTGCTAATAACTTGAGTCCATCTTGCCGGTAAATGCACTTTAATTTCACTCTGTTTGGTCTTTTTCTGTACAGAATGTGGTCCACAAACTGATACATACTTGACTGGCGGGTTATTTTCTCAGCTTTCTCTTGCTCATCAGGAAGTTCCCCTGTTTGGAGAAACTGAACTATGTGTTATGCCCATGCCGGAGTTTGTGGCTCGACGACAAGGACTAAAGGCATTTCTGTAGATGCGGGAGCGCTATTCTCAGCAAGGAGAACCTGAGGTTCTGTGCGGAACTGCAGCTCACCGTCGAGCGCATCGTATTTGCTAGAAATATTCTCGCTGATGGTTCCGAGAAGCTCTGCCAGAAAATACTCACCAGTATTCAACTTCCTCCTCTTTTTGGCTTGCGTTGGCGGAGTAACTGATGGTTGATTCAAGTGGATTACAAAAGTCCCTGGTTCCACAGGTATATTTTGGGCAGCAAACTTTGGCATGTGGTCAGCAATGTTGTTCTCTGCATGGGGGACGTTCTTTGTTTGTAACCCGTCAAAGTGATCCTCCAATTTCCTCATCTCATCTACATAGGCGTCCATCTACGGGCTCTAGTAATATTTATTCACTTGCTTCACAAGGAGCTGTGAATCTCCGCGAACAATCAATTTCTTGATCCCCAATTCCACTACTATCCTGAGCCCGGCAAGGAGCCCCTCATATTCAACAGTATTCTTGGTTGCCTCTTCAATGGGAAAGTGCATTTGAATCACATACTTGAGGTGCTCTCCGGTGGGTGCGACAAGCAGCACTCCAGCACCGGCGCCTTGCAGCGAGAAGGCACCGTCAAAGTACATGACCCATTCCTTATCAGTTTCCTTGCTGTGGAGAGTTGACTCTGGGATTTCTTTATCCTGTATTGGCATCCATTCTGCAACGAATTCCGCCAATTCTCTGCTCTAAATAGTCGAAGTGTTGGGGAACGTAGTAATTTCAAAAAAATTCCTACGCACACGCAAGATCATGGTGATGCATAGCAACGAGAGGGGGAGTGTATCTTCATACCCTTGAAGATCGCTAAGCGGAAGCATTTATCAACGCGGTTGATGTAGTCGTACGTCTTCACGATCCGACCGATCCAAGTACCGAACGCACGGCACCTCCGAGTTCTGCACACGTTCAGCTCGATGACGTCCTCGCCTTCTCGATCCAGCAAGACGGGCGAAGTAGTAGATGAGTTCCGGCAGCACGACGGCGTGGTGACGGTGTTGGTGAAGAACAATCTCCGCAGGGCTTCGCCTAAGCACTACGGAAACTATGACGGAGGATAAACTAGAGGGGACGGGGTTGCCGGCACACGGCTTGGAGTTTCTTGATGTGTCTTTGGTGCTAGCCCTGCCCTCTATTTATATGTTGAGCCTTGGGGTCAAACTTGGAGTAAAAGCCTCCACAAAGTCAGTTTCACCCGAAGGCAAGAGTCCTTCTCGGACTCGGGCGACGCCAGGTTCCGGCGTCTCGACCCGAGACGCCGAGGACCTGGCGTCGCCCTCGACTCATAAAACTTCCTTTTGCGCTTTCCAAAAACCTCTTGGGCTTTCCCCTTTGGCCCAAATAACGTGTTCTCGTACCCAAACATTTTGGGAAACATCCGGAACCTCTTTCGGTGAATTCCGGAACCCTTCCGGAGACCAAACAACATTATCCCATATATTAAACTTCATCTCCGGACCATTCCGGAGTTCCTCGTCATGTTCGTGATCTCATTTGGACTCCTAACAACATTCGCTTACCAACATACATAACTCATATAATACTATATCGTCAACGAACGTTAAGCGTGCGGACCCTACGGGTTCGAGTGACCGAGACATCTTTCTGGTCAATAACCAATAGCGGAACCTGGATGCCCATATTGGCTCCTACATATTCTACGAAGATTTTTATCGGTCAAACCGCATAACAACATACGTTGTTCCCTTTGTCATCGGTATGTTACTTGCCCGAGATTTGATTGTCGGTATCTCAATACCTAGTTCAATCTCGTTACCGGCAAGTCTCTTTACTCGTTATGTAATGCATCATTCCGTAACTAACACATTAGCTACATTGCTTGCAAGGCTTATAGTGATGTGCATTACCGAGAGGGCCCAGAGATACCTCTCCGACAATCGGAGTGACAAAACCTAATCTCGAAATACACCAACTCAACATGTACCTTTGGAGACACCCGTAGAGCTCCTTTATAATCACCCAGTTATGTTGTGACGTTTGGTAGCTGATACGTCTCCAATGTATCTATAATTTTTGATTGCTCCATGCTACTTTATCTACTGTTTTGGAATATATTGGGCTTTATTTTCCACTTTTATATTATTTTTGGGACTAACTTATTAACCGGAGGCCCAGCCCAGAATTGTTGTTTTTTGCCTATTTCAGTATTTCGAAGAAACGGAATATCAAACGGAGTCCAAACGGAATGAAACCTACGGGAACGTGATTTTCTCACCGAACATGATCCAGGAGACTTGGACCCTACTCCAAGAAGCTTCCGAGGAGGTCACGAGGGGGGGGCGCGCCTCGGCGCGCCTCTACCTCGTGGGCCCCTCGGAGCTCCACCGACGTACTCCTTCCTCCTATATATACCTACGTATCCCCGTATGATCAGAGGAGGAGCCAAAAACCTAATTCCACCGCCGCAACCTTTTGTATCCACGAGATCCCATCTTGGGGCCTGTTCCGGAGCTCCGCCGGAGGGGGCATCCACCACGGAGGGCTTCTACATCATCACCATAGCCCCTCCGATGAAGTGTGAGTAGTTTACTTCAGACCTTATGGTCCATAGCTAGTAGCTAGATAGCTTCTTCTCTCTTTTTGGATCTCAATACAATGTTCTCCCCCTCTCTCGTGGAGATCTATTCGATGTAATCTTCTTTTTGCGGTGTGTTTGCTGAGACCGATGAATTGTGGGTTTATGATCCAACTGATCTATGAACAATATTTGAATCTTCTCTGAATTCTTTTATGTATGATTGAGTTATCTTTGCAAGTCTCTTCGAATTATCCGTTTGGTTTGGCCAACTAGATTTGTAGTTCTTGCAATGGGAGAAGTGCTTGGATTTGGGTTCAATCTTGCGGTGTCCTTACTCAATGACAGAAAGAGTTGCAAGGCACGTATTGTATTGTTGCCATCGAGGATAACATGATGGGGTATTTATCATATTGCATGAATTTATTCCTCTACATCATATCATCTTGCTTAAGGTGTTACTCTGTTTTTAACTTAATACTCTAGATGCATGATGGATAGCGGTCGATGAGTGGAGTAATAGTAGTAGATGCAGAATCGTTTCGATCTACTTGTCACGGACGTGATGCCTATATACATTATCATACCAAGATAACCTCATAACTATGCTCAATTCTATCAATTGCTCAATAGTAATTTGTTCACCCCCCGGGTCTGTTCTCATCATATCAATCTATATCACTTTATTTACTTGCTCTGTTTTTACTTTGCATCTTTATATCAAAAATACCAAAAATATTATCTCTATCAGATCTCACTCTTGTAAGTAACCGTGTAGGGATTGACAACCCCTAATAAGCGTTGGTTGCGAGTTGCTATCGTGTTGTGCAGGTACGAGGGACTTGCGCGTGACCTCCTACTGGATTGATACCTTGGTTCTCAAAAACTGAGGGAAATAATTACGCCATCTTGTCTGCATCATCCTCTCCTCTTCGGGGAAAACCAACGCAAGCTCGAGACGTAGCAAGAAGAATTTCTGGCGCCGTTGCCGGGGAGGCTTACGCAAAAGTCAACATACCAAGTACCCATCGCAATCCCTATCTCTCATATTACATTATTTGCCATTTGCCTCTCGTTTTCCTCTCCCCCACTTCACCCTTGCCGTTTTATTCACCCTCTCTTTCCCAATCTCCACCTCTCTTTCCCGTCTGCCTTTTTCCCTTGCCTTTCTGTTTGCTTGTGTGTCGGATTACTTGTTGCCATGGCGCAAGATAATACCAAATTGTGTGATTTCTCGAATACCAATAATAATGATTTCCTTAGTACTCCGATTGCTCCTCTTAATAATGATGAGTCTTGTGAAATCAATACCGCTTTGCTGAATCTTGTTATGAAAGATCAATTCGCCGGCCTTCCTAGTGAAGATGCCGCTACTTATCTAAACAATTTTGTTGATTTGTGTGATATGCAAAAGAAAAAAGATACGGATAACAATATTGTCAAACTGAAGTTATTTCCGTTTTCACTTAGAGATCGTGCTAAAGTTTGGTTTTCATCTTTGCCTAAAAATAGTATTGATTCTTGGAACAAGTGCAAAGATGCTTTTATCTCTAAGTATTTTCCTCCCGCTAAGATTATCACTCTTAGGAACGACATCATGAATTTTAAACAACTTGATCATGAGCATGTTGCCCAATCTTGGGAAATAATGAAATTAATGCTTCGCAATTGCCCTACTCATGGTTTGAATTTATGGATGATCATACAAAAAATTTATGCCGGATTGAATTTTGCTTCTAGAAATCTTTTAGATTCGGCCGCGGGAGGCACTTTTATGGAAATTACGTTAGGGGATGCTACCAAATTGCTTGATAATATTATGGCTAATTATTCTCAATGGCACACCGAAAGATCTTCTAGTAAAAAAGTGCATGCTATAGAAGAAATCAATGTTTTGAGTGAAAAGATGGATGAACTTATGAAGATGTTTGCTCCTAAAAATACTCCTCTTGATCCTAATGATATGCCTTTATATACTTTTCTTGAGAACAATAATGAATCTATGTATGTGAATTTTGTTGGTAGGAATAGTTTTGGAAACAAAGCTTATAGAGGGAATTTTAATCCTAGGCCTTATCCTAGTAATCCTTCTAATAATTATGGAAATTCCTACAACAACTCTTATGGAAATTTTAATAAGATGCCCTCTGATTTCGAGAGTAGTGTTAAAGAGTTTATGAATTCACAAAAGAATTTTAATTCTTTGCTTGAAGAGAAATTGCTTAAAGTTGATGATTTGGCTAGGAACGTTGATAGAATTTCTCTTGAAATTGATTCTTTAAAGCTTAGATCTATTCCTCCGAAGCATGATATCAATGAGTCTCTCAAAGCTATGAGAATTTCCATTGACGAGTGCAAAGAAAGAACCGCTAGGATGCGTGCTTCGAAAGATGCCTTTATTAAAGCGTGTTCTTCTAATCCCTATAAAAATCAAGATGAAGATCTAAAAGTGATAGATGTGTCCCCCATTAAATCTTTGTTTTGCAATATGAATCTTGATGAATCTGAATATGATCTTCCCTTACATAGAAGGTGTTCTAAGAATTCTGAGTTTCTAGATCTTGATGATGAAATTGATGAAAGTAGGATTGAAATAAATAGAAACCGTGATGTTGCTAAACCTACTATTTTGGATCTCAAGGAATTTAATTATGAAAATTGCTCTTTGATTGATTGTATTTCCTTGTTGCAATCCGTGTTAAATTCTCCACATGCTTATAGTCAAAATAAGGCTTTTACCGAACACATTGTTGATGCCTTGATACAATCCTATGAAGAAAAGCTTGAGTTGAAAGTTTCCATCCCTAGAAAACTCCATGATGAGTGGGAACCTACCATTAAAATTAAAATTAAAGATTTTGAGTTTCATGATTTGTGTGATTTGGGTGCTAGTGTCTCTACTATCCCCAAAACTCTATGTGATTTACTAGATTTTTGTGATTTTGATGATTGCTCTCTAAACTTGCATCTTGCGGATTCCACTATTAAAAAGCCTATGGGAAGAATTAATGATGTTCTTATTGTTGCAAATAGGAATTATGTGCCCGTAGACTTTATCGTTCTTGATATAGATTGCAATCCTTCATGTCCTATTATTCTTGGTAGACCTTTCCTTAGAACGATTGGTGCAATTATTGATATGAAGGAAGGGAATATTAGATTCCAATTTCCCTTAAAGAAGGGTATGGAACACTTCCCTAGAAAGAAAATAAAATTACCATATGAATCTATCATGAGAGCCACTTATGGATTGCCTACCAAAGATGGCAATACCTAGATCTATCCTTGCTTTTATGCCTAGTCAGGGGTGTTAAACGATAGCGCTTGTTGGGACGCAACCCAATTTTATTTTGTGTTTTTGTTTTTGGTTCTATTTAGGAATAAATAATCCATCTACATTCTGTTTGGATGTGGTTTTATGTTTTAATTAGTGTTTGTGCCAAGTAAGACCTATAGGATAACCTACGATGATAGTTGATTTGATTCTGCTGAAAAACAGAAACTTTGCACGCACGAATTTAGTTATGGTAAATCACAGGAACATTCTTTTGCGTTGATTCTTTCTGATGCTGATCAATAAACAAATTTTACAGGACTTCCTATTTTGGTAGAAGTTTTAGAGTTCCAGAAGTTGGCGTTAGTTACAGATTACTACAGACTGTTTTGTTTTTGACAGATTCTGTTTTTCGTGTGTTGTTTGCTTATTTTGATGAATCTGTGGCTAGTAAATTAGTTTATAAACCATAGATAAGTTGGAATAAAGTAGGTTTAACACCAATATAAATAAAGAATGAGTTCATTATAGTACCTTGAAGTAGTCTTTTGTTTTCTTTCTCTAACGGAGCTCACGAGATTTCTGTTGAGTTTTGTGTTGTGAAGTTTTCAAGTTTTGGGTGAATTCTTTTGATGGATTATGGAACAAGGAGTGGCAAGAGCCTAAGCTTGGGGATGCCCATGGCACCCCCAAGATAATCCAAGGACACCAAAAAGTCAAAGCTTTTGGATGCCCTGGAAGGCATCCCCTCTTTCGTCCACTTCCATCGGTAATTTACTTGGAGCTATATTTTTATTCACCAACATGATATGTGTTTTGCTTGGAGCGTCTTGTATTATTTGTGTCTTTGCTTGTTAGTTTACCACAATATTCCTTGCTGTACACACCTTTTGAGAGATCCATACATGATTTGGTATTTGCTAGAATACTCTATGTGCTTCACTTATATCTTTTGAGCTTGATAGTTTTGCTCATAGTGCTTCACTTATATCTTTTGAGTGTGATAATTTTTGCTCTAGTACTTCACTTAGATCTTTTAGAGCACGGTGGTGGATTTGTTTTAAAGAAAATTGATCTCTCATGCTTCACTTAGATTATTTTGAGAGTCATTAATAGCATGGTTATTTGCTTAATGTTAATATACTTGGTATTCAAGATTTGTGAAACTTTCTTTTTTTGAGTGAATTAAATTAAGTTTGATGCTTGATTATTGTTTTGAGATATGGAGGTGATAATATCAAAGTCGTGCTATTTGAATAGTTGTGAATTTGATAAATACTTGTGTTGAAGTTAGCAAATCCTGTAGCATGCACGTATGGTTAAAGTTGTGTAACAAATTTGAAACATGAAGTGTACCTGGCTTGTGCATCCTTATGAGTGGCGGTCGGGGACGAGCGATGGTCTTTTCCTACCAATCTATCCCCCTAGGAGCATGCGCGTAGTATTTGAATTTTTGATGACTTTTAAATTTTTGCAATAAGTATATGAGTTCTTTTGAATAATGTTGAGTCCATGGATTATACGCACTTTTACCTTTCCGCCTTTGCTAGCCTCTTCGGTACCGTGCATTGCCCTTTCTCACCTTGAGAGTTGGTGCAAACTTCGCCGGTGCATCCAAACCCCGTGATACGATACGCTCTATCACACATAAACCTCCTTTTATCTTCCTCAAAACAGCCACCATACCTACCTATCATGGCATTTCCATAGCCATTCCGAGATATATTGCCATGCAACTTCCACCATCATCATCGTGACATGCATTACTTTTGTCATATTGCCATTGCATGATCTTGTAGTTGACATCGTATTTGTGGCAAAGCAACCATGTATTATTTTCCATACATGTCACTCTTGATTCATTGCACCATCCCGGTACACCGCCGGAGGCATTCATATAGAGTCATATCTTGTTCTAGTTTCGAGTTGTAATCCTTATGTTGTAATCAATAGAAGTGTGATGATCATCATTATTAGAGCATTGCCCTAGTGAGGAAAAGGATGATGGAGACTATGATTCCCCCGCAAGTCGGGATGAGACTCCAGACGAAATAAAAAAAAGGCCAATAAAAAAAAGAGAGAAAGGCCAATAAAAAATGAGAGAAAAAGAGAGAAGGGGCAATGTTACTATCCTTTTACCACACTCATGCTTCAAAATAGCACCTTGTTCTTCATGTAGTGAGTCTCATATATTTGTGCTTCAAAGTAGCACCATATTTTTCATATAGTGAGTCTCATAAATTGTCTGTTTATACTAGTGGGAATTTTTCATTATAGAACTTGGCTTGTATATTCCAATGATGGGCTTCCCCAAAATGCCCTAGGTCTTCGTGAGCAAGCGAGTTGGATGCAACCCACTAGTTTTATTTTGTTGAGCATTCATAGCTCTAGTGCATCCGTTGCATGGCAATCCCTACTCCTCATGTTGACATCAATTGATGGGCATGTCCATAGCCCATGATTATCCTCGTCAATATGAGACTTTCTCCTTTTTTGTCTTCTCCACACAATCCCCATCATCATATTCTATTCCACCCATAGTGCTATATCCCTGGTTCGCGCTCATGTATTGCGTGAAGGTTGAAAGAGTTTGAGATTATTTGAGTATGAAACAATTGCTTGGCTTGTCATCGGGGGTATAGAAGTTGGGAACATCTTTGTGTGACGAAAATGAAGCATAGCCTAACTATAGGATTTTGTAGGGATGAACTTTCTTTGGCCATGTTATTTTGAGATGACATAATTATTTGATTAGTATGCTTGAAGTATTATTATTTTTATTGCTCCATGCTACTTTGGCCATGAACTTTCTCCAACGTATCTATAATTTTTTATTGCTCCATGCTACTTTATCTACTGTTTTGGAATATATTGGGCTTTATTTTCCACTTTTATATTATTTTTGGGACTAACCTATTAACTGGCGGCCCAGCCCAGAATTGTTGTTTTTTGCCTATTTCAGTATTTCGAAGAAACGGAATATCAAACGGAGTCCAAACGGAATGAAACCTTCGGGAACGTGATTTTCTCACCGAACATGATCCAGGAGACTTGGACCCTACTCCAAGAAGCTTCCGAGGAGGTCACGAGGCTGGAGGGCGCGCCCCCTGGGCACGCCCCCCTACCTCGTGGGCCCCTCGGAGCTCCACCGACGTACTCCTTCCTCCTATATATACCTACGTATCCCCGTATGATCAGAGGAGGAGCCAAAAACCTAATTCCACCGCCGCAACCTTCTGTATCCACGAGATCCCATCTTGGGGCCTGTTCCGGAGCTCCGCCGGAGGGGGCATCAACCATGGAGGGCTTCTACATCATCACCATAGCCCCTCCAATGAAGTGTGAGTAGTTTACTTCAGACCTTCGTGTCCATAGCTAGTAGCTAGATGGCTTCTTCTCTCTTTTTGGATCTCAATACAATGTTCTCCCCCTCTCTCGTGGAGATCTATTCGATGTAATCTTCTTTTTGCGGTGTGTTTGTTGAGACCGATGAATTGTGGGTTTATGATCCAACTTCTCTATGAATAATATTTGAATCTTCTCTGAATTCTTTTATGTATGATTGAGTTATCTTTGCAAGTCTCTTCGAATTATCCATTTGGTTTGGCCAACTAGATTGGTAGTTCTTGCAATGGGAGAAGTGCTTGGCTTTGGGTTCAATCTTGCGGTGTCCTTACTCAGTGACAGAAAGAGTTGGAAGGCACGTATTGTATTGTTGCCATCGAGGATAACAAGATGGGGTATTTATCATATTGCATGAATTTATTCCTCTACATCATGTCATCTTGCTTAAGGCGTTACTCTATTTTTAACTTAATACTCTAGATGCATGCTGGATAGCGGTCGATGAGTGGAGTAATAGTAGTAGATGCAGATTCGTTTCGATCTACTTGTCACGGACGTGATTCCTATATACATGATCATACCTAGATAACCTCATAACTATGCTCAATTCTATCAATTGCTCAATAGTAATTTGTTCACCCACCATAGAATACTTATGCTCTTGAGAGAAGCCACTAGTGAAACCTATGGCCCCCGGGTCTATTCTCATCATATCAATCTATATCACTTTATTTACTTGCTTTGTTTTTACTTTGCATATTTATATCAAAAATACCAAAAATATTATCTCTATCAGATGTCACTCTCGTAAGTAACCGTGAAGGGATTGACAACCCCTAAGCGTTGGTTGCGAGTTGCTATCGTGTTGTGCAGGTACGAGGGACTTGCGCGTGACCTCCTACTGGATTGATACCTTGGTTCTCAAAAACTGAGGGAAATACTTACGGTACTGTGCTACATCATCCTCTCCTCTTCGGGGAAAACCAGCGCAAGCTTGAGACGTAGCACTAGCACACAAAGTGTTCCTCCGGTAAACGGGAGCTGCATAATCTCATAGTTGTAGGAACATGTATAAGTCATGAAGAAAGCAATAGAAACATACTAAACGATCAAGTTCTAAGCTAACGGGATGGGTCAAGTCAATCACATCATTCTCCTAATGATGTGATCTCCTTAATCAAATGACAACTCATGTCTATGGTTAGGAAACTTAACCATCTTTGATTCACGAGCTAGTCAAGTAGAGGCATACTAGTGACACTCTGATTGTCTATGTATTCACACATGTATTATGTTTCTGGTTAATACAATTATAGCATGAATAATAAACATTTATCATGATATAAGGAAATAAATAATAACTTTATTATTGCCTCTAGGGCATATTTCCTTCAGTCTCCCACTTGCACTAGAGTCAATAATCTAGTTCACATCGCCATGTGATTTAACACCAATATTCACATCTTGTATGTGATTAATACCCATAGTTCACATCGTCATGTGATCAACACCCAAAGGGTTTACTAGAGTCAATAATCTAGTTCACACCGCTATGTGACTAACACCCAAAGAGTACTAAGGTATGATCATGTTTTGCTCGTGAGATAAGTTTAGTCAACGGGTCTGTCATATTCAGAGCCATATGTATTTTCAAATATTCTATGTCTACAATGCTCTGCATGGAGCTACTCTAGCTAATTGCTCCCACTCTGCATTGAGACTTAGAGTCATCTGGATCGGTGTAAAAGCTTGCACCGATGTAACTCTTTACGACGGGCTCTTTTATAACCTCCATAATCGAGAAATATTTCCTTAGTCCTCACTAAGGATATTCTTGACCACTGTCCAGTGATCTACTCTTAGATCAAAATTGTACTCCCTTGACAAACTCAGAGCAAGGTGTACAATAGGTCTTGTACACAGCATAGCATACTTTATAGAACCTATGACTGAGGCACATGGAATGACTTTTCATTCTCTTTCTATTTTCTGCCATAGTCAGGTTTTGAGTCTTACTCAACTTCACACCCTACAACACAGGCAAGAACTCTTTCTTTGATTGTTCCATTTTGAATTACTTCAAAATCTTATCAAGGTATGTACTCATTGAAAAATCTTATCAAGTGTCTTGATCTATCTCTATAGATCTTGATACTCAATGTGTAAGCAGCTTCACCGAGGTATTTCATTGAAAAACTTTTATTCAAGTATCCTTTTATGCTATCCAGAAATTCTATATCATTTCCAATCAATAATATGTCGTACACATATAATATCAGAAATGCTACAGAGCTCCCACTCACTTTCTTGTAAATACAGGCTTCTCCAGAAGTCTGTATAAAACCATATGCTTTGATCACACTATCAAAGCGTTTATTCCAACTCCAAGAGGCTTGCACCAGTCCATAAATGGATCACTTGAGCTTGCACACTTTGTTAGCACCTTTCGGATCGACAAAACCTTCTGGTTACATCATATACAACTCTTCTTCCAGAAATCCATTCAGGAATGCAGTTTTGACATCCATTTGCCAAATTTCATAATCATAAAATGCGGCAATTGCTAACATGATTTGGACCGACTTAAGCATCGCTACAGTTGAGAAAATCTCATTGTAGTCAACACATTGAACTTGTCGAAAACCTTTTTGTGACAAGTCGAGCTTTGTAGATAGTAACACTACTATCGACGTCCGTCTTCCTCTTGAAGATCCATTTATTTTCTATGGCTTGCCGATCATCGGGCAAGTCCACCAAAGTCCACACTTTGTTCTCATACATGGATCATATCTCGGATTTCATGGCCTCCAGCCATTTCGCGGAATCTGGGATCATCATCGCTTCCTCATAGTTCGTAGGTTTATCATGGTCTGGTAAATTGACTTCCAGAACAGGATTACCGTACCACTCTGGTGCGGACCGTACTCTGGAAGACCTACGAGGTTCTGTAGTAACTTGATCCGAAGTTTCATGAACATCATCATTAGCTTCCTCACTAATTGGTGTAGGAATCATTGGAACTGATTTCTGTGATGAACTACTTTCCAATTCGGGAGAAGGTACAATTACCTTATCAAGCTCTACTTTCCTCCCACTCACTTCTTTCGAGAGAAACTCCTTCTCTAGAAAGGATCCATCTTAGCAATGAATATTTTGCCTTTGGATCTATGATAGAAGGTGTACCCAACATTTTCCTTAGGGTATTCTATGAAGACGCACTTCTCCGATGGGTTCGAGCTTATCAGGTTGAAACTTTTTTCACATAAGCATCGCAGCCCCAAACTTTAAGAAATGACAACTTTGGTTTCTTGCCAAACCACAATTCATAAGGCGTTGTCTCAACGGATTTTGATGGTGCCCTATTTAAAGTGAATGCAGCTGTCTCTAATGCATAACCCCAAAACGATAGTGGTAAATCGGTAAGATACATCATAGATCGCACCATATCCAATAAAGTGCGGTTACGACGTTTGGACACACCATTACGCTGTGGTGTTCCATGTGGTGTGAACTGTGAAACTATTCCACATTGTTTTATATGAAGTCCAAACTCGTAATTCAAATATTCTCCTCCACGATCAGATCGTAGAAACTTTATTTTCTTGTTACGATGATTCTCCACTTCACTCTGAAATTCTTTGAACTTTTCAAATGTTTCAGACTTGTGTTTCATTAAGTACATATACCCATATCTGCTCAAATCATCTATGAAGATCAGAAAATAATGATACTTGCCACGAGTCTCAATATTCATTGGACCACATACATCAGTATGTATGATTTCCAACAAATCAGTTGCTCGCTCCATAGTTCCGGAGAACGGCGTTTTAGTCATCTTGCCCATGAGGCACGGTTCGCAAGTACCAAGTGATTCATAATCATGTGATTCTAGAAGTCCATCAGTATGGAGTTTCTTCATGCGCTTTACACCAATATGACCCAAACGGCAGTGCCACAAATAAGTTGCACTATCATTGTCAACTCTGCATCTTTTGGCTTCAACATTATGAATATGTGCATCACTACTATCGAGATCCAACAAACTATTTTCATTGGGTGTATTACCATCGAAGGTTTTATTCATGTAAACAGAACAACAATTATTCTCTTACTTTAAATGAATAAACATATTGCAATAAACATGATCAAATCATATTCATGCTCAACGCAAATGCCAAATAACATTTATTTAGGTTTAACACTAATCCCGAAAGTATAGGGAGTGTGCGATGATGATCATATCAATCTTGGAACCACTTCCAACACACATCGTCACTTCACCCTCAACTAGTCTCTATTTATTCTGTAACTCTTGCTTCGAGTTATTAATATTTAGCAACCGAACAAGTATCAAATACTCAGGGGCTACTATAAACACTAGTAAGGCACACATCAATAACCTGTATATCAAATATACCCTTGTTCAATTTACCATCCTTCTTATCCACCAAATATTCAGGGCATTTTCCGCTTCTAGTGACCATTTCCTTTGCAGTGTAAGCACTCAGTTTCAGGTTTTGGTCCAGCTTTGAGCTTCTTCGCAGGAGTGACAACTTGCTTGTCATTCTACTTGAAGTTCCCTTTCTTTCCCTTTGCCCTTTTCTTGAAACTAGTGGTCTTGTCAATCATCAACACTTGATGCTCTTTCTTGATTTCTACCTTCGTCGACTTCAACATCACAAAGAGCTCGGGAATCGTTTTCGTCATCCCTTGCATACTATAGTTCATCATGAAGTTCTAGTAACTTGGTGATGGTGACTAGATAACTCTATCAATCACTATCTTATCTGGAAGATTAACTCCCACTTGATTCAAGTGATTGTAGTACCCAGACAATCTGAACACATGCTCACTAGTTGAGCGATTCTCCTCCATCTTTTAGATATAGAACTTGTTGGAGACTTCATATCTCTCAACTCGGGTATTTGCTTGAAATATTAACTTCAATTCCTGGAACATCTCATATGGTCCATGACGTTCAAAACGTCTTTGAAGTCCCGATTTCTAAGCCGTTAAGCATGGTGCACTAAACTATCAAGTAGTCATCATATTGAGCTAGCCAAACGTTCATAACATCTGCATCTGCTCCTGCAATAGGTCTGTCACCTTGTGGTGTATTAAGGACATAATTCTTCTGTGCAGCAATGAGGATAAACCTCAGATCACGGATCCAATCCGCATCTTTGCTACTAACATCTTTCAACACAATTTTTCTCTAGGAACATATCAAAATAAACATATGAAAGCAACAGCGTCAGCTATTGATCTACAATATAATTTGCAAAATACTACCAGGACTAAGTTCATGATAAATTTAAGTTCAATTAATCATATTACTTAAGAGCTCCCACTTAGACATACATCTCTCTAGTCATCTAAGTGAGAACGTGATCCAATTTAACTAAACCATGTCCGATCATCACGTGAGATGTAGTTTTCAATGGTGAACATCACTATGTTGATCATATCTACTATATGATTCACGTTCGACCTTTCGGTCTCCCTGTTCCGAGGCCATATCTGTATATGCTAGGCTCGTCAAGTTTAACCTGAGTATTCCGCATGTGGAACTGTTTTGCACCCGTTGTATTTGAACGTAGAGCCTATCACACCCGATCATCACGTGGTGTCTCAGCACGACGAAATTTCGCAACGATGCATACTCAGGGAGAACACTTCTTGATAATTAGTGAGAGATCATCTTATAATGCTACTGTCAATCAAAGCAAAATAAGATGCATAAAGGATAAACATCACATGCAATCAATATAAGTGATATGATATGGCCATCATCATCTTGTGCTTGTGATCTCCATCTCCGAAGCACCATTGTGATCACCATCGTCACCGGCGCGACACCTTGATCTCCATCGTAGCATCGTTGTCGTTACGCCATCTATTGCTTCTACGACTATCGCTACCGCTTAGTGATAAAGTAAAGCAATTACGTATGCGTTGCATTTCATACAATAAAGCGACAACCATATGGCTCTCGCCAGATGCCGATAACCGGTTACAAAACATGATCATATCATACAATAAAATATAGCATCATGTCTTGACCATATCACATCACAACATGCCCTGCAAAAACAAGTTAGACGTCCTTTACTTTGTTGTTGCAAATTTTACGTGGCTGCTACGGGATGAGCAAGAATCGTTCTTACCTACGCATCAAAACCACAACGGTAGTTCGTCAAGTTAGTGTTGTTTTAACCTTCTCAAGGACCGGGCATAGCCACACTCAGTTCAACTAAAGTTGGAGAAACAGATACCCGCTAGTCACCTGTGTGCAAAGCACGGCGGTAAAATCAGTCTCGCGTAAGCGTACGCGTAATGTCGGTCCGAGGCGCTTCATCCAACAACACCACTGAACCAAAGTATGACATGCTGGTAAGCAGTATGACTTGTATCGCCCACAACTCACTTATGGTCTACTCGTGCATATAACATCTACGCATAAAACAAGGCTCGGATGCCACTGTTGGGGAACGTAGTAATTTCAAAAAAAATCCTACGCACACGCAAGATCATGGTGATGCATAGCAACGAGAGGGGGAGTGTATCTTCATACCCTTGAAGATCGCTAAGCGGAAGCGTTTATCAACGCGGTTGATGTAGTCGTACGTCTTCATGATCCAACCGATCCAAGTACCGAACGCACGGCACCTCCGAGCTCTGCACACGTTCAGCCCGATAACATCCTCACCTTCTCGATCCAGCAAGACGGGCGAAGTAGTAGATGAGTTCCGGCAGCACGACGACGTGGTGACGGTGTTGGTGAAGAACAATCTCCGCAGGGCTTCGCCTAAGCACTACAGAAACTATGATGGAGGATAAACTAGAGGGGACGGGGTTGCCGGCACACGGCTTGGAGTTTCTTGATGTGTCTTTGGTGCTAGCCCTGCCCCTCTATTTATATGTTGAGCCTTGGGGTCGAAACTTGGAGTAAAAGCCTCCACAAAGTCGGTTTCACCCGAAGGCAAGAGTCCTTCTCGGACTCGTGGCTAGATGCCGGGGTTCCGGCGTCGACCCGACGCCGAGGACCTGGCGTCTCGCCCTAGACTCATAAAACTTCCTTTTGCGCTTTCCAAAAACCTCATGGGCTTTCCCCTTTGGCCCAAATAACGTGTTCTCGTACCCAAACATTTCGGGAAACATCTGGAACCTCTTCCGGTGAATTCCGGAACCCTTCCGGAGACCAAACAACATTATCCCATATATTAAACTTCATCTCCGGACCATTCTGGAGTTCCTCGTCATGTTCGTGATCTCATTTGGACTCCGAACAACATTCGGTTACCAACATACATAACTATATAATACTATATCGTCAACGAACGTTAAGCGTGCGGACCCTACGGGTTCGAGTGACCGAGACATCTTTCTGGTCAATAACCAATAGCGGAACCTGGATGCCCATATTGGCTCCTACATATTCTACGAAGATCTTTATCGGTCAAACCGCATAACAACATACGTTGTTCCCTTTGTCATCGGTATGTTACTTGCCCGAGATTCGATTGTCGGTATCTCAATACCTAGTTAAATATCGTTACCGGCAAGTCTCTTTACTCGTTACGTAATGCATCATTCCGTAACTAACTCATTAGCTACATTGCTTGCAAGGCTTATAGTGATGTGCATTACCGAGAGGGCCCAGAGATACCTCTCCGACAATCGGAGTGACAAAACCTAATCTCGAAATATGCCAACTCAACATGTACCTTTGGAGACACCTGTAGAGCTCCTTTATAATCACCCAGTTGCGTTGTGATGTTTGGTAGCACACAAAGTGTTCCTCCGTTAAATGGGAGTTGCATAATCTCATAGTTGTAGGAACATGTATAAGTCATGAAGAAAGCAATAGCAACATACTAAACGATCAAGTGCTAAGCTAACGGAATGGGTCAAGTCAATCACATCATTCTCCTAATGATGTGATCTCGTTAATCAAATGACAACTCATGTCTATGGTTAGGAAACTTAACCATCTTTGATTCACGAGCTAGTCAAGTAGAGGCATACTAGTGACACTCTGTTTTTCTATGTATTCACACATGTATTATGTTTCCGGTTAATACAATTCTAGCATGAATAATAAACATTTATCATGATATAAGGAAATAAATAATAACTTTATTATTGCCTCTAGGGCATATTTCCTTCACGAAGTGCTCTCAAACTTGAGTGCAAAACTTGACAATTCTAACACCCACTCGATCTACTTCCTGCTGGTTGCCTTTGGATTCCTTAGAATACACTGCAACTGAAAGCGAGTGATGACAGTGATCTCATGTTTTTGGAAGTAGTGTCGCGACTTTCTCGAGGCCATGAGGAGGCCGAAAAGACATTTCTTTACACCAGAGTACTGTGACCTAGCCCCTTGTAGGACAGAACTAATAAAGTACACTGGCCGCTGCACCACCTTCTTCCTTGCTATCATTTGCTGATCAACTTCTCTTGCTTGCACCATTTCAGCTTTGCCGGTGACTGGGTCTACCAGAGATCATTCTGCCCCGTTATGGGACATGCTTGCCGCTGTTGTCTCGCCGTGACCAATTTCTCTCTGTGCCACTAGTGCAGCACTGACCACCTATTTTGTTGCTGCTAAATATAGCAACAACGACTCCTGGGGTCTAGGCGCAACTAGTGTTGGCCCAAAGGAGAGGTACCTTTTCAGATCTTGCAGTGCCTCCGCCGGTTCCGGGGTCCATTTTACTGGACCTGCCTTTTTCAATATCTTGAAAAAGGTAGGGCACACTCGGCAGACCTTGAAATGAACCTACTCAAAGCAGCAACGCTATCGGCAAGATGCCACACATCCCTGACAGTCCTAGGTGCTTGGATTTGCTCGATAGCTTTGATCTTGTCAGGGTTTGCTTCTATCCCACATTGAGACACAAAGAACCCGAGGAGTTTGCCAGATGGGACACCAAACATGCACTTCTCAGGGTTTAGCTTCATGTTAATTATGCGCAAGTTTGCAAAAGTTTCTTCTAAATCTTAGATGAGGGTAGACTTGTCCTTGGTTTTGACCACTATATCATCCATGTAAGCTTCTATGTTCCTGTGTAGCTGTGGCTCAAAACCAATCTGTACTGCTCTTGCAAACATTGAACTGGCACTCATTAATCCAAAAGGAATATGCACGAAGCAGTATGTGCTACATGGAGTAATGAATGCGGTCTTCTCCTCATCTTCCTTGGCCATGAATATCTGATGGTACCAAGAATATGCATCAAGAAACGAGAGCAGCTCGCAGCTAGTGGTGGATTCCCCAATTTGATCAATGCGCGGAAAGGGGAAAGGATCCTTTGGACATGCTTTATTGAGACTAGTGTAATCAATACAAAGTCTCCACTTTTCGTTTGCCTTGCGCATGACCACTGGATTAGCCAACCAAGTTGGGTGCAGCACTCCTCTAACCAGACCAGCTGCCTCAAGTTTCTTGATTTCCTCAGAAATAAAGCATTGCCATTCCAAAGCTTGCTTCCTGACCTTCCTCTTGACGGGCCGAGCATGGGGACAAACAACAAGGTGGTGCTCAATTACCTCCCTGGGGACACCGGGGATGTCATATGGTTTCCATGCAAACACATCTACATTCACCCGCGGGAAGGCAATGAGTGCACTTTCCTATTTACTATCAAGGGTGGCACTGATGGTGAAGGTACTGCCAGTGTTGTCCTCCCTTGTCGGCACCTTCTTTGTTGCAGGCGGAGTAGCTTTGGACCTCTTGCCGGCAGAGCTCTCTGACAAGTCTTCAATGGGTGTGCAGCACTCCGAAGAGGCGTGCTTCCCAGAATTCTCAATAGATGTCTTGCCGGGTTTCCCAATCTTCTTCTTCTCTTCGGCGAGAGCTATAGCCTTGATGGTATCAGCTACAACCGCATCTCTGTAGAGCTTGCCAACACATATGACTGCATCCCTCTTGTTAGAGTTAATGGAAATGACTCATGTGGGCCCTGGCATCTTCAGCGTGTTGTAGGCATAATGAGATGCTGCCATGAACTTGGCCAATGCCGAGCGGCCTGAATTCCATTAAACGGCAAGGGGATATTGACAACATCAAACACTGTCTTCTTGGTTTGGTAGTTCAGTTCCCCGCCAAATGCCACCGACAGCGTAATCTTTCCTTTAGGCTGGCTCCTTCCCAGGTTAATTCCTTGGAATGTCCCAGTTTTCTTGAGTTCTTCCTCAGGAATCTGCAGCCTCTCGATCACCTCAGGAGAGATCAAGTTCAAGCTAGCCCCACCATCAACTAGGATTTTCGTAACCTTGAGGTTGCATATCGTTGGTGAAACCAACAACGACAAACACTCGACCGCAATCATGCAATCAAGGTGGTCCTCGGCATGGAAAATGATAGGTTTGTGGGACCACTTGAGGGGCTTTTGGGCATCTTCTTTCAGCTCCGCCACATTGACCTCACGCGTCCACTGTTTAAGTTGGCGGTGAGAGGAATGCGGAGATGCACCCCCGTCATGCACATGGCATCTGTTTCCTTTTAGAACTCATTCTCACTGGATTCATCATCATCTTCCTCTTCACTCTCTTCATCACCTTCTTTCTTCTACCTGCCTCTGGCAGGCTTCTCTTTCTGTTGATTGGTTTTGCCGTAGCGCCCTCCTTGGCTGTCGCGACCTCTCTTGCTGGACACACCTATACCATCCTGGCCCTTTTTCTTGTCGCGCTTCTCATACTCAGCCTTCTGTTTCTCAACCAGCTGTTCAACTTGACGGCACTCTTGGAGGTTGTAGCCCTTGGTACAGTGAATCTTACAGTACGGCCCGTCATATTTGCCGGCTTTCTCGCCCACCGCAGCTACCTAGCAGTCAGCACATGAATCTGCTTCCTTGCCAGAGCTTTCCTTCTTGGTTTTCTTGGTAGGGTTGGAGTTGCCGGACCCCTCTAAAGCCATAATAGACTTGCCCTTGAGCTTCCTGTTGCGTCTCCGGCCGTTCTTCTTCATGGTAGTGGCATCATCGTCATCCGAATCAACTTTGATGCCAGCATGTTCCTCGGGAAACCTTCTACCCTCCTTAGTGTGTGCACATTCATCCGCCAATGTACAGAACTCGTCAAAGGTCTTCGGCAATCGTATGTGAATATTTTCCCACATCTTGTAGTTGCACACGTTTGTATAGAACCCATCAATCATAGATGCAGGGTGCACATCCAGTATGCTACGGTGTACATGACTGAACCTCTGGATGTACTTGCGCTGATCTTCTCCTTCCTTCTGTGGGATCACATGCAAATCACTGGGCAATCTAGGTCCTTTCTGTCCTCCGATAAAGGCACCAATGAATTTGTTGCATAGATCTGACCTTGAGTAAATGGAGTTTTCTGGCAAGTTCAGCAACCAAGATCTCACATTGGGCTTGAGCACCAATGGGAAATAGTTTGCTAAGATTTTCTCATCTCTTCCTCTAGCAGCCTGCACAGCGATTGTGTAAATGCCAAAGAATTCTGTCGGGTTTAGCTTGATGTCGTACTTATTTGGTACTTTGGGTTTGAACATGCGGATGGATGACCAGCGGACTTGCCGTAGCTCACGTGTGAAAGTAGGGCACCCAACCTCATATGGCAAGTACCCGCCAACAACGGGTACTGGCTCATCGAGGCTGGACCATTGCGCTCGTCTGATTGAGGGCGTGCCTCCCATTGTTGTTGAATGGTAGTGCGAGCATCCTCTGCTCACCTATCTAGCAGCACTTGCCGCTGACGTTGCTGTGTTTGCGGATCCGCGGAGTCCATTGACACGTCGTCGGGATTGACATTCCGTTGGGTTCGTTGTGACTGCCAGCACTACTGCTAGAGTTGCTGTCACTGGGGTGATTGTACCGTAGGTGCACCACCTGCCAAACGGCCATCAGTCTGACTACTGGCACGATTGGCGGGTGCCATGAGCAAGGTTGTCAAAATCGCGATTTTGAACCGGATCAGAACTCCGATGGTAGGATCATAAATCATAGAATCTTCACTATTAGGATCGTAGAAACGTAGATTCTATGAACTAAAATCGTAGAATCATAGGGGTTAGTATGGATCATAAAGTCGTAGAATCGTATAACAGAATTGCGATTCTGACAACCTTGGCCATGATGGTTCTGCCAGCTGGGATCTATTTGCATCGGCAAACTCGATCAAGCACCGGATGGTGGCTCTCCATTCATCTATCTTGTCGGCTATTGGAGGAAAATCCAGCAGCATCTGGGCCCACACCATCGCCTTCGTTGTCGTCGTAGGCATGTTGCAGCGCGAAGAACGTGACGTCGCTCGACTCCTGGCAGAGCCAGCAGGAGCGCCGTTGCGATCCTGCCGCCGCACCGCAAGTGTGGCAGCTGGATGGCGTGGCGGGAGCGGCACTTGGGGATCTTGGACTTGATCAACAGGCGTCTTCTTGTGCAGGCGCTATTGTGCATTATCAATAACGCAGCTCGGGGTCACATCATGCCCATCTCACGACGGGCGCAGTGTGCGCCTCGATGTCGTCTCCCGTGCCTGACCAGACTATGCTGCTCCGGCGACCGCACTTGTCGTGGTGCTGGGGAGGCGGGAGCCACATGTTCGCACAACCCGCACCATTGTTACTGTCATCATTGGAGGGGCGTGGAAGTTGACCACCTCCAGCACCTCCATCACCCGTTCCCGCCGCAGTAGGCACGGCGACCGTGCCGCCTGCGTTGGTTGTGCCTACCGCGACATTCGCAACGTCCATGGTGGCGGCGCCACCCGCGCGCTTGTGGGTGCGTGCGAAGGGAGTTTGGACCTGGAAGGCTTTGTCGCCATGGAGCCCTTCTTTTTGTGCGCCATCGATGAAGAATATGATGAATAAGAACTTGATGAAGTCGATGCGTCATATGCTATCCAGGTTCACGCCAGTGCGATGCGCCCTACCTGGCGCACCAAAGATGTGGGTGTGGATCGACTATCTATGGGGTGATTTGGTCCCCTTGTGGTTCGGCGAGGGGTTGCACAAAACACAAAGAGCAGGTGTAATAGAAGGCGCAAGGATTTACCTAGGTTCGGGACACCTTTGAGGCGTAATACCCTACTCCTTCTTTTGGTGCATTGATAATGTTGTGGAGCACGAGTACACGGAGTGCTCTTCCCCATCAAGGTGCAAGGAGAAGGCAGCGTACACGGATAGGAGTGCGTAGAGTTGGAATGGGTTCGAACCCTCGTAAAGGTTGCCTTGGCCCTCCTTTTATAGCTCAAAGGGGTTACCACAATGGCAAAAGGGTCATTACATAATGATTAGATAGCATACAGTGCTATCATACCTAACACTGCTAGTTAGGGCAAAAATCATTTAATGTATCGCTAGGTGTCGCGAGGAGGAGAAGCCCCAAGGATGCATCACCGCTTACCCAACTAACTCCTATTAGCTTAACACGCCCTTTGGATGGGTGTAGATAAAGGTAATCTTTCCTCTAGCAAGTAGACACGTGTTGGCAAACGCCACCTTGTTGTCCGCGGGCTCGACACCTCACCGGTCAACGTCCAGCTGCTGGTGATGTGGAGCACTAACGTTGGCGGGGGTTTGCTAGCCACGGGGCTTGCCGGGTCTTCACCTTGCCGGCTCGCCCTTGCCGGCAAGGGCCGCTTCTATGCTGGTGATTGTCTTGATGCTTGTTTTGAACCTTGGTCTTCTTGATGCGCTCCTTGATCTTGCAAAGAGTTGTTTCTTGATTTGGGAATCTTCTCATTGGCTTTGTTCTCGTGGGGAAGCAGTCTCTTGTCTGTGCACAAGTCAGAGTATTATACACCCATGTTTAATACACCTACAAGGATGTTAGTGCTTCTACTTCGACTAATCATTCCTGGATTACAACACAAGGCAACGTCGGCCCACGAGTTAGGCCCAGGAAAAATACAAAGTCAATTTCCTCAATAGCGCACACAGATAAGACACGAGACAGTTTCGGAGGGATAGAAGTTTTGATCAGGCCAAGCCGGCATAACATTTAGTAGTTCACTTTAATTGCCCTTCTGAAGCACACACATTCTAGTTCAGTATGGATGCAGTGAGTGCTTAAGACCACTCAGCTGCATACATCACTACACTTTTGCTTGACACCTATTTAAATAGCTCATCTCACCTCTACATTATCCTATTTCCAGACTTGTGTCGTTACATTCCTGTCTGGGTGGAGAACCCGCCGCTGTCTCGGCAGACACGGCCTCTTTTTGGTCCCCATTTCGTTGGAAAGGATGGTTTCATGCTTGTAAACTAGAATATATCTTACACATAATGAACCTTCCATCGGTCACGAAGAGAAGCACTATCGCGGTCTGAACAAGTAGAAAACACAATCAAAATTCATATCATACTCAACCAAGGTTTATCATTAGTACAACGGAATATTTCATTCTAATATGACTAGCCAATCTTCCCTGGAGTCGTATGCTTTCTGATCACTCTCATATGCTTGTTACTTTTCTTTTAAACATTACGTCATTGCAGGTCCTCGCCCTTCAGGTTGAAGGAAATATGTATTCAACTTCTTTTAAGTAAATAGTTGCCCATAATAGTAGAGACGTATATAACGGTAGCTAAATCAAAGGGCCACGCCCCCTTGCCAGCAGTTTTAGAGTGAATAGATCAAAAGTTTCTCACAAAAAAACTAACATGTTACTCCCTCCTTCCTACAATATAAGATGTAGTACGTTGGTTGTAATAACATCTTATATTATGGGACGGAGGGAGTAGATGTTACTACAATATTACTGCGTGAGCCTATAAGAACCAGCGTGTTGGTTACCGAGCGGAATTTCAAGATTTAGCGCGGTTACCGTCCCCCCTCAAAAAACACTCATATTGAGCAAAAAATCTCTAATATTTTGAAAATTTTGAATTCAAACACACACAGCATAGTTAAATTGGCCATCTCTTCTATAACAACAGTACTGTTTGTGGGCCTAGTGGCAAAGCCATCGTTTTCTAAGCGGCGAGTCGCTGGTGCGAGTCTAGAGTTAAGTACCTATCTATATTACCTTCAAAAAAATTAAATTCAAAATTTGATTTTAAATTTGTCCGGCCTTTTTTGGTATTTCGTGGTTATCGTGGTAACCGTAAATCTGGGTGCCCCTCTGAGAAAACAGGTCCACTCAGGATCCAAAACCTTGATAAGCACCCAATTGGTTAGTGTGCCTCTCAGGCTTCTCAGCCTCTCAGCCTCAGGTTGAAGGCATCGATCGCCATGCAGTTCGCTCCTGATGGATGTAATTAGTGTGCCTCCCAGCCTCAATTGGTTAGCCAAGTTTAGCCAAGTTGTTCCACCACCACCCGTCTCGCCTTCTCCTTCCACTATAAATCCTCAAGAACACCTCCTCCTTCCTCCACCCACCACCAGAGCTCGCGAATAATCCACCGCAATAAACAATAAACCCACCTCCATCCGTGCAATCTCTCAATCTTCCACAGGCATCAATGGCGGGCGCAAGGAACAACGAGCTGCGCATGACCCTGCTCGGCCTGGCCCTGCTGGGGCTCCTGCTGCTGAGCCACACCGCGGCGCCGGTGGAAGCCGCCGCGGGCGTGAACGGGAACAGCTTCTCCGTGAACAGCATCGGCGGCCGCAGTCTCAAAAGCTTCAGCATGAACACCGCCGAGAGCGGCGTGGGCGCCAAGGGGGGGAAGGTCAAACCCGCCGGCGGCGACTTCTGATCGACGACCCTCCGTCCGCCGCCGTCGAGTACTAATTAAATAATTTATCCTCCGGTTACCCCGTGCTTACATGCATGCGTGCATGGCTCCTGCGGTGTGCACGCAGGATCGATCGCATCGGCCGGCCGCCCGGAGCTCCTGCATGCGCGCGCGCGCGCGCGATTGCTGCTGCGTTTGATTAAGTATCGTGATTTTTGTTTGTGTGTGTAATTTGGATGTGCAGATGCATGCAGTGCGTGTGCTGCACCCGTCCGTTGTGTTCTGCAGTGTAAGGGCCGTCTGTTCGTTTGTATGTGGCCTCACTGATCATTATGAAAGTTATTACATTACTATTTCTTAAACCAGTGGACCGTAAGTGCCCTTGCGTTCTGCTCCTCCGTTTCTAAATACAAGCTCTTTTAGAGATTTCGATACGGACTACGGTAAGGGTCAGACGGACATAGGACAAAAATGTCCCCGTAGTAACACGTATGCATGGATATCAAGTAATGCTATATTACCAATTAAAAAAAGTAATGTTTTATTACAATGCTTAAAAAATTAAATTAAAATTCGGCAATTAAAAGTGTTGGACAACAAAATGCTTACCATGACGATAAAATATTTCTTTTTTTTAAGATAATATATAATAGTTGGTTATATACAATATAATAATAATAGAGCTTAAAAGACTCCAAACTGTGGAAACAAAGATGATTTTAAAATTGAAAAATCACTCCAAAACTGAATAATTTAAGTAATACAATTTGTAAATAGATGCGCCGTAAAATTTTGGGATATCATAGAAATACAATTCTCATTGCGCAAAGAGAAAATCTCAAATAGATGTGAATTTCCAAAGTAAGAAAATCACAATAATCCAACTGGAAGGCAAAAATGAAGAGATGAGCGTGTTGCCTTGCCATAATGTCTTCACCGATCTACGCAACGTCGGCATGCCGCGGTGAGATGGGAGTCGCGAGTTGGCGAACAGGATGAATCTGGCCGAGGAGGCGAGAAATCAGCAGGCAACAACAGGCGCACGACACACGCCGATTCACTCAATCAGATTGATCACGGCCAAATTTGCCCCGGCCGTGCTATGTCTAGTAGAAACTCAATTGCCGAGAGCACGAGTCGAGATTTTAGCTCAATCCTTTGGTTTTGATAGATCTTTTGCAATTAGTAGCTCAGGACGGAGTGGAGGTCTTGTAATTTTCTGGAATGATGCAATAAAATTAGAAGTTATGGGCTACTCGAAGTATCATATAGACACTAACATATCAGATCTTGGATCCTCTCCATGGAGGTTAACGTGCGTGTATGGAGAAGCACAGGTGTCCGAAAGGTACAAAACATGGGAGACTCTCTGTACCATGTCAGCAGCTTCAACGCTGCCGTGGGTAGCGCTTGGTGATTTCAATGAAGTTCTCACGCAGGCAGAACATGAAGGAGTAAATCTGAGATGTCAAGGTCAGATGGATGGGTTTAGGGACGCCCTAGACATTTGTGGTCTGCTGGATTTGGGTCACAAAGGGCGATGGTGGACTTTTGAGAAACGAGTTGCGGGAGGGACTTATACAAGGGTCCGGCTTGATCGGGCTGTCGCAGATGCAGCATGGAGCGCCTCTTTTCCTTTTGCTGAAGTCATGAACGAGACGGCTGCATGTTCAGATCATGGGCCTATCGTACTTAAATTGTTAGAGGAGGAGGAAAACAGGAAGAAGGCGACGAGCTTCAAGTACGAAGTTATGTGGGAAAGACACCCAGAGCTTTACCCCTTTTTAGAAGCAACGTGGAAAGGAAAGCCGAAGGGGTTTTCGGTAGTTGAAGTCAGGGACAAGTTGGTTGATCTAAGCGAGAACTTACACAGTTGGGACAGGCACACGTTCGGGAATGTTAAGCGTGAGATCAAGCAACTCACGAGAGAACTTGAAACGTTGAAAAACGTCCCAGGGCGGTCTGAACCAAGTCACCTTGAAATCAAGGTAGCTGATAGGCTTGTCGAGCTGTACCACAGGGAAGAGATTCTAAGCAGACAGCGCTCGCGAGTAGACTGGCTTACTTACGGAGATAGCAACACGAAATATTTTCAGCAAAGGGCTTCTATGAGGAGGAGAAAGAACAAAATCTCGTCGCTGACAAGGCCGAATGGACAGCTTACGGAAGATGTGGATGAGATGGAAGTGTTGACAACTGAGTTTTATAAGGAACTATATACTACCGAGGGGTGTAATAATATGCAAGAAGTTTTGGAGTCGGTTCCGGTGAAGGTCACAAATGATATGAGGGCACAGTTGGATGCGGTGTACACAGAAAAGGAGGTCAAAACAGCTCTATACCAAATGTTCCCTACGAAAGCGCCAGGTCCGGACGGGTTCCCGGCGCATTTCTTTCAAAAACATTGGCGTGTTTGTGGGGAAGAAGTTACTAGGGCTGTCCTGGCGATCGTGGAAGGGAAAGAGAGTGCGGAAGGCATAAATCAAACTTATCTGGTCTTGATCCCGAAGGTAAAAAACCCTTCCCTCTTGACCCAGTTCCGACCGATAAGTTTATGTAATGTACTCTATAAGATAGCTTCCAAAGTTATCGCCAATCGGCTGAAGTCAGTGCTTCCAGAAATAATCTCAGCAGAACAGTCGGCCTTTGTGCCAGGCCGCTTGATCACAGACAATATTATTGTAGCATACGAGTGCCTGCATTTCATGAAGCGTAATAAAGCAATCAAACACAGACATTGCACTCTGAAATTGGATATGATGAAAGCATATGATAGATTGGAGTGGGATTATTTACGAGCAATAATGATGAAACTGGGATTCTCTCAGAGATGGGTTGATATTGTCATGAACATGGTAACTTCAGTTTCATATTCGGTTTTATTCAATGGAAAGAAGCTGGAAGGTTTCAGACCTAGCAGAGGTATTCGTCAGGGAGATCCTATTTCCCCTTATTTGTTCTTATTGGCAGCGGAGGGCCTTTCAGGCCTATTGAAAAATTTAAGTCAGTCATCTTAGCTTGGTGGGATACAAGTGGCGCCCTCGGCACCACCTGTTAATCACTTATTGTTCGCGGATGATAGCCTGCTGTTCTTTAAAGCAAATGGAGGAGGGGCAAACGAGGTGTCAAACCTGTTGGAAAACTATTGCCAGGCTTCGGGGCAGCGAATTAACACATCAAAGTCTTCTATCTTTTTCAGTAAGGGATGCCCAACCACTATCAAAGATGAGATTAAAAACATTCTTAATGTCCCTAATGAATCTTTGAACGAAAAGTGTCTAGGGATGCCTTCTGATATAGGTACATCACAGAATGGGGCCTTCAAGTACCTAAAAGACAGACTATGGAGCAAGGTGAAGGGATGGATGGAAAAGTGCTTATCATCTCAAGGGAAGGAAGTTTTGGTAAAATCAGTGGCACAAGCGGTGCCTGTTTTCTCAATGTCATGCTTCAAGCTACCGAGGGGGCTCTGTGAACACTTAAACAAATTGATAAGACAGTTTTGGTGGGGCAGCAAAGAGGGCAAAAGGAAACCAGCTTGGGTTTCATGGAAGGCTATGACCCAGCCAAAATTTATGGGAGGGCTAGGGTTTCGCGATTTTGAGCTTTTCAACTTAGCTCTCCTGGCAAGGCAGTCCTGGAGACTTCTGCTGCAACCAGAGTCTTTGTGCGTGAGAATTCTGAAGGCAGTATACTACCCTCAGAATACAATCCTTGATGCTGAGCTAGGCACCCGGCCATCGCAGGTATGGCGGGCGATTTTGGAGGGGAGAGATGTCCTTAAGCAGGGGATCATCAGGAGAATCGGAGACGGCACAACAACCAGAATCTGGGCGGATAACTGGATACCAAGGATCGCTTCCATGAGACCGTTTGCTTATCTCTCGGTCAATCCCCCAACTTTTGTAAGTGAGCTGATTGATGCACATCACGCAGCGTGGAACAGAGATGCTTTGGAGGAAAATTTCATCTCAGCGGACAAACAGGCAATATTATCTATTCCGGTTTGCACTAGGCAGATGGACGACCACTCGGCATGGAACTTTGAAAGAAACGGTGTATTTTCGGTACGATCTGCATACCGAATGCTCATTGACACCAAACGTAGAAGGGAGGACTGGTTAGAAGGAAGATCGGGATCTTCTGATATTGAAGCGGAAGGAAAATCGTGGGAGACTTTGTGGTCTGTTCAAGTTCCGAGAAAAATTCGACATTTTATGTGGAGATTGTCCAAGTTATCTATTCCAACAGAGGACGTGAGGCACGGTAGAGGAATGGCGGATGATGACAAGTGCCAGCTTTGCGGGATGAGAGATTCATGGCGACACTCCCTGGTCGAATGTTCAGTTGCAAGATGTGTTTGGGCGTTGGTAGATGAAAATATACTGGACTTCTTACAGTCGACAGAGGAGCCAAATGCACGGGTGTGGCTTTTCTCAGCTATCGAACACCTACCACAGGATAGTTTGGTGACAATGATGGTGACCATGTGGGCAATATGGTGGGCACGACGTAGGGCAATCCATGAGGGAGATTTGCAAAACCCACATGCGACTCATTCTTTTGTCAAGAGCTTTATCGCGGAAATGGCCACTATCAAAGCTGGGACGCCGACACCTAGTGGGGAGCAACAAACAGGTGCAAGACCGGCTGCTGGGCAAGGAAGGAGGGCGCTTGAGTTTGGAACTGTTAAAATTCAAGTAGATGGGGGAGTCTCAAGAAATGGAAGGAGAGGGGCGGCTGCTACCATCGGACGAAACCATGAGGGACATTTTCTTGGATCCTCATCAATGGTTTTTGATGACATAAATGATCCCCCAATGTTGGAGGCTTTGGCTTGTCGAGAAGCGCTAGCTCTAGCTCAGATCTATATGCAGACAAAATCGTTGTTGCGTGTGACTGCAAAACAGTTGTGGAGGAAATCAAAAGGGGGTCGGAAGGAAGATACAGCAACATCATCAAGGAGATCCAAGCCCAATCAAGACTTTTTGATCAATGTGACTTCATCTTTGAAGGCCGAAGAGGAAATATAGATGCTCATAACTTAGCAAAGTTTTCTACTTCTTTAGTCCAAGGGCGCCACGTGTGGCTGGGGGTTCCCCATGATCCTTTTGTTATCCCTGTAAACCGAAACAATAATCAATAAAGTCTGGTTTACCACTCAAAAAAAAAAGATTGATCAATTGATCTTTTTTTAGGCGTATTTTTCTTTTGAGAAAATTTTGAGGCGTAATTGATCTTGTGTGCTTCACATATTGCTTGACCGCATGGGCCGTTAGATGGGCTTGTGCCTGCGCGCCGGTGTCCATCGATACTTTTTACCGGCGTCACACGACTACATCGGCATTTCCTATTTAGCGCTGCAGGCGCCCGTTATAGGGCATTTCGCAAACGGGCGCCTGCAACCGCTGCGACCTGGGCCGGCCCATGTAAATCGTCTTCTTTTCTGTTTTAAAGTTCAAAAAATGTGCGCCACGAGAGTTCGAACTCACGATCAGCGACCCCAACACAGCTACCACTAGGCTATCGAACAACTACTGTTTCGTACCTTGCTTTTTTTGTTTTTCTTTGTATCTTCAATCGCGGGAATCCCTTGGTTTTGGGAAGCGTCAAAAAACTTCCCAAGCCGGTTTTTTTCAGGGTTCATTGGTCATTTCCGGGGAGGTTGTTATTCGGTTTTTTTTTAAGTCTGTGTTCATTTTTCCGTTGAATCTGTTCCTTCTGTATTTTTGAATGATGGACTTTTTTCAAATGCAATGAACTTTTTTGATAATGATGCACTTTTTTAAAAACGAGGATTTCTTTCCAAATTTGACGAACCTTTTTCCAAATCCAGTCAACTTTTTCCAAAACCGTGAACTTTTCAAAAATCCATGAACAGTTTTCAATTTTTGTGAATTTTTCTAAAAAAATCATGAACTTGTTTTTCAAACTCAATGAACTTTCTTCGGAAATTCATGAGCTTTTTTCAATTTTGATGAACTTTTTTTCAAGTTTGTGAACTTTTCTAGAAGATTTATGAACTTTTTTCGAAAATCCATAAACTTTTTTAAAATTTCGATGAACTTTTTAAAATTTGCTGAACTTTTTAAAAAATTGATGAACTTTTTTCAAGTTTGTGAACTTTTCTTGAAAATTGATGAACTAATTTTGAAATCCATGAACTTTTTTCAATTTTGATGAACTTTTTTCAAATTTTGATGAACATATTGAAAATTGGTGAAATTTTGTTTGAAAATTGATGAACGTTTTTTCAAGTTTGTGAACTTTTCTTGAAAATTGATGAACTTTGTTCGAAATTTATGAACCTTTTCAATTTCCTGATTTTTGTTCGTCAAATAATTCAAAAAATATTAATTGGTACAGTTTTGTCCAATAAAATACCACTGCAACATTGTTATTACATAATTTACGCTGTTACCTATCACTAGTCGTAAGTAGTCCGAGTGGTTAGCAGAACTTCTTACAAAGAATTTTGTTAGTGAAACCGCACATGTTCGAAATCTGTCCCGAGCATTAATTTTTTAATTCAGTTGTACTTCTTACAAAGAATTTTCCTTTCAAACAACTAAATTACTGGAAGCCAGATCCAAATTCTTAAAGATTTCAATCAGCAGGTTTCTGTGATTTATGGAGAATTTTCCATTGTTAAGAAAGTTTGTTCCATATTTTGTTCAAGCATATTTCATTTCATCCATATTCAGAAAGAAATTTGCAGTTCGAATTGTATTGTCCAAAGGTAGAAGAAACAGCAGAACGAACAAAAAGCCGAACGAAGAAACAGTCGAAAGAAACAGTATAAGCGCGCAACTACTTGGGCCAGCGAAGAAACAGCCCACCAACAACGCCCTACAGGCGCCACTTAAGGTAACCAGCGCAGAAGGCGCCAACTAGGAGCTCCCACTACATCCACTACATATACAAACCTAACCACCCCCTAAAAAGAATGCAAAAAAAAAAAAACACCCCCTAAAAAAACCTGACCACAAAAATACCCGGTGTCCTGTGACACGTGTGGGGTGCACGTAAGTCTGCCCCTGATACGGATATATGTAGACATATTTTAGAGTGTAATTCACTCATTTTGCTTTGGACGTAGTCTATATATTGGAATTTCTAAAAGATCTTATATTTGGGAACAAAGGGAGTAGTTCCTTGGGCAACATAACGAACAATCCTAAACTTTCTGACTTCGGACTAGCAAAAGTATTCATGCAAGTAACACATGAAAATTATTACGTCCTTTCAGCGGCTTCATTACTCCCTTATATGCTTCCAAGGGCCTATTCTCTACCAAGTCCGATGTGTTCATCTTAGTGTTTTAATTCTTAAGATCCTTACCAGGATAAGAAAGTATGTTTAGCCCAGAGCGGACGCTGACCTCTCACTGGCACCAGCATTGAAGCATCACGGATCTTGAACTCCACCGCCGTTCATGCAGACGGCAGATGGAGGATGTGGTTGCTGAGGCAGAATACAAAGGAAGTGGACGACGGCCGCCCATAGGATAGGTTTAGGGTCGGGCCGCTTTTTGTCCTAAATATTCAAAATGTAATGAAAATGTTTGAAATGTAATGAACTTCATTCAGTTTATATGAAAATCTATTGTATTTGTATGAATTTCATCTGGTTAGTTGAAACCCGGCTTGAAATGTATGCGAGCCGCAGCGTTGGATGGCTGCCTCTCGCACCCATGTCCGTGAACAGATGCCGGAGCAAATTTGCGGACTGGCGTTGGAAATGCCCTTTGATCATTAAAATAGCGATCTAAAAGATCTTATATGTCTTTAGAAAGAGAGTATAACGCATAACATGGCTTTTTCGCGTGCATCCACTCAGCTTGTCCCAGTTGAGCCACAGATGGAGAGAGCCAAAAATGATGCAATCTACCGAACGTCTTCTGTGTACTCTGAATACATGGGCAGAGTGACAACCCCAGCAGTGCAGCAGGCATCCCAGGACGTCATGTCGCTGACTTACACCAAGCCCTGCACTAAACTATTCAGACTAAGAACTGAACAAACTGAATCCAACTGAAACTAAATAAAGACAAAAGTGCAGTTAACTTGGCGTGAGGTTTGCAGCACCTAACGAGGCCTACCAGCCACTCCGCTCTACCCGGCCATGAGGGTTGAGGCAGAGGCACTACAACCAACTTGAACTCATACGTGCAACTACCCCACCTTTACATCCACATAAACCACCATAACCACCTCCATTCTTTGACTGCCTTCCCTTGCACTCCACACTTCCTCTCTCTATATAACAAGACCAGACACCAAACCGAGCCACTCACCGCACTCCTTCCCGCCTCGCCTCCCGAGACCACTCCAGAATGACATCGATGATCAGCACGGACGACGCTGCTGCGACGAGCCATGTCGACGCTCCAGTTCCAGGTAAGACTGTGGATCTTTTGTACCTTCTCTCTCGCACAATTCTCTCGTGCGCCCAAAGGATCGACATGATTCTGTCTGGTGCGCGCGTGCGTGCATGCATGCAGTTGCGACGAGGGATCACGGGGAGGCGGCGGATGTCGCCGGCAAGGGCGCCGCGTCCGCGGAAGAACAGGAGCAGGCGGCGGCGAGGCACGACGTCTTCCTGCTGGCCGGGATCAGGAAGCTCATCAAGAGCTTCAGGAGCCTGTCCCACATCTTCGAGCTGTACAAGGACGACGAGGAGGAGGACGACATCCAGATCGGGTTCCCTACGGACGTGGAGCACGTGGCCCACATCGGGCTGGACGGCTCCAGCAGCGTCGCCAGCCTCAGGGGGATGGACGGCGCCAGGGAGCTGCTCTCCCTCTCCACCAACATCTCCCTCCAGCAGTTCGAGTTCGCCATGGCCTCCATCGCCGCGCATGACGACCGCAGCGCCGCCATAGCAGCTAGCCCGTAATTATTTACAGTGCTTAATTAATAACTGGGCCACAACTCGCGCCGCGCACGTACGTTCTACTAGTTCTTCTACGGACCCCCACTGGCGCTGTCGAGCCTACATATGCTCTTCCCGTTTCTGGACAATGCTGGCAGCCGCTACCTCAAAACAGGGATTGGCAGATGGTGGTTTACAATGGTTGCCCCGTGGTGTATATAATGTCACCAATGCATATTTTTGTAATTTCAGACGCCAACTGCTTTGGTGTGGGACGTGAATGTACATGGTATGTCACGCACGGAGATCTCAACCATTTTTTTATCTGCAAAAAAACAGCTTCCTTCAATTAACCTTGTTTCTTAGCAACAATATTACTTACTTAATCGCCGCAAAAAATATATTAGTACTTTCTTTAACATCATATGTGGGACTTTTTTAGCTCAGATGGTTAGCCTGACATCAATAACCGAGGGTGGGGTGTTAAAAGAACTACTCAGTGGCAATGGCGGACCAAACATGGTCATGAGGATCGAGACGTACAGCAACAAAAACTGCGCACACACACACACGCACGCACGCACACGAGTTTACCAAATCAAATGGTCTATCAAGTGGCGTTTGAAGAAGCAAAGCCCATTGTCAGGTCAATTAAAATTCGACAAATTTCATACATTTATTGTCAGGGGTTGCAGTAAATTAATCTAATGAAAAAAAAGCACATCAAAAATTACTTAAACCGCTGTAGTTCTTTACCTCTTCCCAAGAATTGAAAATCTCATCGATGGCTCTCGTTACTGTTGTCAATCTCCTTTCCATTATCGGGTCCTAGTGACGGAAACTTTGAGGGACATTAGACTATTGTAGCACCACGTAGCATAGCGCACCATCATAGCACTTGTTTTGAATTTAAGTCATGATACCATGCTCTGAATACTAATGATCTCAAGGTGCTGCTGGGAGGCTGAGTATTTTCGCTAAGTTATAAAAGAGATATCATTGCGTGCATTTGTTTCTTTGCCTATGACTCCTTCTCCCATGTGTTTGCTGACACCGTTTCCTTCTCTGCCTACTTCAACAATCTTGTCATACATTTGTATTTATGTTGATTGTACCTATTTACCATCACGAAATGATCAGATAATTTATTTAGAAACAAAGTTCAGAGAACAGTGTAGTGGCATCAAAGTGTAAATTGTGGACGAAAGATAAGACAGACATTACCACTAATTACTCAGGTGAAGATGGGGTAGGAGCACGTTTTGGGAAGAGACATGCAAGCTGGGCACTTGGGATTTGATCCATCTAAAAAAATCAATTTCATGATAGAAAGTTTATGAAGATAATCGATGCATGCTTTTTATTGAATGAAATACTCAACGGATTCCCCAACAAATTCTTCAAGATTCTGTAGGAATCATCTTTCATTCTCGAGATTCTGGGAAGGGAATCATCCTTCTTCCTTACGTTTATGGGAAGGGAGTCATCTTTCACCCTGAAGATTTTGTTGGAGAAAAATTGCAAGGCTGTAAAGCATGTCATGCTGAACACTAGCAAATGACAATGATCCCTAATTTGCACGTAGCGACCATAAAGAGGTGTCTAATCTCCATACCAAGATGAACAAGCTCTGTTGTGCTTTCTTGATGCCATCGGGAGCCACTATGGGCAGCTAGAGAACACACTTCTTCCGCGACGCCTCTCATTCCCTAGTATCCGTTGGTTGCTAATGAAATACATGGGAAACTACGACATGATCGGCACTCGGCAGATTGTTGAACGGCGCCGTGATGGATCTACCTCAAGCTACCTGCCTCGCAACTTCTCTAGTTCTTTCTTTTCTGTCTTTCCTTATTTAACTTCTGTCTGTTTCTCTCGACCTCTTCTGTGAGGATGAGTAACCCCTTCTTATGCTCCTCTTTGCATCCTCATTGACGCCTCTTGGTGTACGGCAGTTAAGAGCCGCACCACTGTAATTTTCAACCCCTGTCAATGAAAAGATACGCAATCTACGTATTCGCGAAAAAAATTGTTTCTCTCGACCTCTTTGGCAATGAATGCTGAGACTGTTTTTCCACATGGAACATCAGGCCTTTGTACTACGTCCGTAAAAAAAAGGAACAACGTACTACTTCCTTATTTCTGAAGCAATATGATTTGATAGCTCCTCCAAACGAACAAGTTCATATAATCCCGTTATTGACTTATTGTTCATCGTAGTACGTTATTTATAAAATGTCATAACAAAAAAGCCACCTCCCAGGCCCTACCATCGGGCCTACTTTTCAAGCCCAAGACCGGCCCATCTGGTAAAAAACCCTAAAAAGCCCTTAGGGCTTAGGGCCATGGGCCGGGCCTCTTTCTTAAAATGTCAATATGCCAAGCCCAAGCCCGTCCAAGCCCTGTTGGTGGGCTCAAAACTCCAGCCCAAGCCCGGCCCACGGGCAAGCCCATCGGGCCTAGGCCCTGGATTTTAGGGCCAGGCCTGGGTGGGCCGACAGGGCCGGGCCGGTGATGGCCAGGACTAGGTACGGGGATCGATACCCCGCCTCTCCACGATACTTTGTTGTAATTTCTGCGTGTGTGTTTTTTTTTGACAAATGTACTTTCTGTGTTGAAAGATTATTGTTTTTTGGACGCAAACGTAGTACGAGTGGGTCGTCCAAGTGTGTACGTGGGCCATTCGCACGGCCCAATAGGTTTTTCATCCCTTCCTTTAAAAAAGGTTCGCTTCAGAAAATCAAGACCATGTTGCGATGCACGCAAGCAAAAGCATCGGTTCTTATTCTAACACCGGATTTCAATTAGGCTACCGGCTCAGCTAAGTCACTGGCCACCAAGACATTTGCATCGAGCTAGCTCCACGAGAAGCTGTAGCATGAGCTACTTTATTACACGCCCTGAGGGCTAAAAGTGTAAACCACTGGATTATCTCTACTCCTAATGTCTTATTTGGTAGGCTAGCCTCTATTGTTTTTTTTTGTCTCCTACTTTCGTCTGAGTTTTTTCGTCTCCACTCCCCCGAAAAAGAAACCCCACTCCCGCACGATACTTCGCTGCTCTCAATCCCCTCAAACTCCCAGTGTAGACGTCGCCGCTGACGTACGATCTTCCTGACGCAGCCGCACGAGATCGCCGCCGCCGCCGACGTCCAGGATCGACTTCTCTTGCTGTCGCGATCTCGTGCGAACTCCCTGTTGCCAACGAACGGGATCGCCGCCACCGACCTTCGGATCGGCGTCCCTCGCTACCGCCGACATACGTCTGGGATCAACGCCCTCGAACTCCCAAAGGAGAGGTCGTCGACGACATCTGGAATCGACGCCGCGGACATAAGGGATCACCGCCGCCGCCGCACGAGATCGCCGCCGCCGCCAACGACATCCGGGATCGACTTCTCTCGCTGTCGCGATTGATGTGGTCACCTGTTACAGGTAGGGTCAAGGACCCATCATTTGGGACCCACATGGAGCCCATCACCATCATAGGCAAGTCCCTGGACCATGCCAACATTTTGATGCATATGTCAGGACGTTCACTCGGACGGCTCGCAGCACTCGGATAACCACATGTCACTCGGCTGATGTACCACCACTCGGACGCTGAGCCTCCACTAGAGGCACCCGCATGTCGGGCGCCGCCGGCAGTCCGCCTCGTAGAGGAGGCGAACCTCCGCCTCATGCAGGGGGCGGCGGCCGAAGCTGTTAGCCGCCGCTCCGTCGCCGGGGAAGCGCTCGGCCATGATCGCGGCTTGAAGACGGGGAGAGAGAGGGCATCGAAGGCGAAGAAGAGAGGGGCGTCATCGGCAAGAGAGAGAGGCTGTGGCGAGCAAGTGTGCAGCCAGCGGCCCAGCGGCGAGGGAGGGCTGGCTTTTATAGCGGCGAGTGGGCGGCGAGCGTGCGGCAGCAGTGTGGACGTGTGGCGGGAGGGGGCGGGACGCGCGGCAGTGGCGCGCCTTTACTGCGCCGCCCGTGAATCAATGGAAGGCTGATCGGCGGCAGCCTTCGCATTGATTCCCGCGGAAAACCGAGGCGATGAGGACGACGAAGATTCTCGGCATCGCCCAGTCGCTGACTAGGCGGGTCCACCAGGCTTTCGTGCCAAAAATGTTTCCCAGCGCCCCCACACACACACACACGCCGGGTTCGGCCTGGGTCCGCCGGCGCAAATTTCAGTCCTAAGCAGCAAAAATTGGGCTTATGTGAACGCGACTGGACCGATTTTTTTTCGAGCCGGCGATAAGAAAAGGGCTTGAGAGGCGCGGGGGGTGGAGATGCTTTAACCACTTGACCTGAGTCACTCGGCTCACACACAAGTGCCACATCGGCACTCCTCAGTACATGCTTCCAGCTGACTAGGTTGCGCGGGCATACATCTGCTCGGTCCTACGCAATGCTAACTCACGCAGAAATGAAATGACGCCCACTGGTTGCCGTTATAAATGACGCCCACTGGTTGCCGTGAGGACGCCACAAGCCCAGTCAAGCCAGCTTCAGCTCAAGCACCGCGCGCACCAAAGAAACCATGGCGACCAGCAGCTCAGTAGTAGTACTGGCCGTCCTGGCCACCGTCGCCGCGCTGGCCTCCCCGGCCATGTCCCTACCCGTCTTCACCGGCGACGTCGGCGTCTCTCCGGGCTTCCACGCCGCGTCGTGCCCGCAGCTCGACGGCATCGTGCGATCGTCCGTGGTGGCGGCGCTGCAGCGGGAGGTGGCGCTGGCGGCGGGCCTGCTCCGGCTCTACTTCCACGACTGCTTCCCGCAGGGCTGCGACGCCTCCATCCTCCTCAACACCACCTCCGCCCGCGAGACGGCGATGCTCCCCAACCTCACCATCCGGCCGCGCGCCATGCAGCTCATCGAGTCCATCCGCGCCAGGGTGCACGCCGCCTGCGGGTCCGTTGTGTCATGCGCCGACATCACCCTGCTCGCCACCCGCGACAGCATCGTCGTGTCCGGCGGGCCCTGGTTCTCCGTGCCGCAGGGCAACCTCGACAGCCTGGCCCCGGCGTCACAGAACAATGTGCTCGACCTCCCGTCGCCCATGACGGCCAGCGTGGCCGCGCTGGTGAAGTCCTTCCGCACCCGGGGCCTCGACGTGGCCGACCTCGTGGCGCTCTCCGGCGCGCACACCATCGGGCGGTCGCACTGCGGCAGCTTCGCCGACCGGTTCCGGCGCGCGGACGACACCTTCTCGCGGAAGCTGGCGGCCAACTGCAGCAAGCACCCGGACCGGCTGCAGAACCTGGACGTCGTCACCCCCGACCTGTTCGACAACGGGTACTACAAGGCGCTGCGGTTCAAGCAAGGCGTGCTCACCTCCGACATGGCGCTCGCCAAGAATAAGACCACGGCGGCCATCGTGAAGCGGTTCGCCCAGAGCAAGGACGCCTTCTTCCGGCAGTTCGCCAGGTCCATGGAGAAGCTCGCCAGGGCGCCCAAGCCGGCGGGCAACGTGGGCGAGATCCGGCGCTTCAGCTGCTTCAGGACCAACGCCCAGCGCGCCGACGCTGCCGGTGAGGAGGAGGAGGAGGGCTTCGCCGCCTCCGCCTGATGGCTCGGTCAAGTACGTGCGTACGGTCGTCGTCGGCAAGCAGGCTCTGCCCGTGCGTTCACGGTACGGCCGTAGCCAACCGTGTTCGAGTTCTCGACTTGCTTCTTTCTTCTGCGTGCATGGTTCGTTTAGCAATAAAGAGACAGAGCTTTCGATCGTCGTTGCATCTGATCTTGATGAACTATGTCAATTTTCGTTTCGAACTGTTGTCATCGTTTGATCTCATTTTTCAACTAAATCTGTCGTCATATATGGTTGGCTTGCCACCCCCTACAGTAAACGTTCGCTAGCTACCATTACCGATAAATAGTGTGGGTTTCTTTCTGCCAAAAAAAGAGAGAGCTTTTTTTTTTCTTGACAAAACTTTCGAGTTTCATCCTTGCATCTGACGATCTATGCTGTATGTTCTACTATCTCTAAACTGCCCCAACAGCTTATATTTTAAAATGAAGGTAGTACTTACTATATTTTAAAATGAAGGTAGTACTTACTACTCCCTCCGTCCCAAAATTCTTGTCTTAGATTTGTCTAGATACGGATGTATCAAGTCACGTTTTAGTATTAGATACATCCGTATCTAGACAAATGTAAGACAAGAATTTTGAGACGGAGGGAGTATATGAAACCATGCATGTCCCGAGTTGCTCCCTCAATTAAGCTGGACAGGGACTTCACGATCCTGGATGTAAGGTGTGTTTCAATATGAAATAAATGGCGTTCAGGTGCCCTTGTCTTTTTCAGAAAAAATGTTGAGGGAGATGTTTCGTGCCATGTGGGCAGGCGCGTGGCTGGTCTAAACGCCGTGCGCGAGGTGGCCACGATCGATGCCCTCGATGATCTGTTTAGTGTTACGTGGCAGTCCGCATGCGGCATGCATCGTCAGCTCGTGGTGGTTGAAGATCAAAAGTGCTATTGCTAGACTCGTCAAGAACAGCCCTTTTTCTTTTCTGGGTGAAGGGTTCCATCCACGCGAGGGTTGATGACAATTTGTCCGCTTGACCAGCTTTGGCAAGCGAATATATTCTATTCCCTACTATTTATAAAAGAGCAAACAGTTTCTTTCTCTTTTATCGACAAAGAAATAATTTCTTTCTTAGGTCCACCCCACTTTTGATGACCATTTGTCCACTTGACCGGCAACCAAATGTATCTCATCTCTAATATTTATTATTATTTTTGGGCAAAGAAGCAATTTCCTTCTTATGTGCGCCCACTTAACACTATCAACATGAGCGTTCGTGACCACTTGTCCACTTGACCAACTTTGGCAAACAAATGTATCATATCTCTACTACTTATAAAAGAGCAAACAATTTCTTTCTTTTTTCTCGACAAAGAAACAATTTCTTTCTTAGGTGCACCCCACTTAACCCTATCAACATGAGCGTTGATGACCACTTGTCCACTTGACCCGCTTTGGCAACAAATGTACTCTACTTTTACTACTTATAAAAAGCGTGAACAATTTCTTTCTTTTTTATGACAAAGAAACAAATTTTTTTAGGTGCAACCCACTTGACCCTATTAATGTGATAGACTTGTCCACTTGACCAGCTTTGGCAAACAAATGTATTCCATCTACTACCTATAGAAGCATGAATAATGTCTTCTTTCTTTTTCGATACAGAGACAATTTCTTTCTTAGGTGCACCCCACTTAACCCTATCAACGTGAGCGTTGATGAACACTTGTCCACTTGACCAGCTTTGGCAAACAAATGTATCCTATCTCTACTACTTGTAACAGAGCAAATAATTTCTTTCTTTTTCTCGACAAAGAATCAATTTCTTTCTTAGGTGCACCCCACTTAACCCGATCAACGTGAGGGTCGATGACCATGTGTCCACTTGGGACGAGGTCCTCTGCCGTTCGGCAGGCTGCCGTTCGACCACTGGCTGGTGGGCCAGTCAGGGAACAGGCCCACATGACAGCGCCACAACGGCAGGAGCCGTACGTTAGGGGAGCCGCTTCCGTCCACTTGACCATCTTTGGCAAACAAATGTATCATATCACTACTACTTATAAATGAGCAAACAATTTCTTTTTTTTCTGTCAAGGAAACAATTCCTTTTTTAGGTGCACCCTACTTAACCCGATCAATGTGAGCATTGATGACCGCTTGTCCACTTGACCATCTTTGGCAAACAAATGTATCCTATCTCTACTATTCTACTATTTATAATAGAGCAAACACTCTTTTCTTTTTTTCCCGCAAAATAAACAATTTATTTCTTAGGTGCACCCCACTTAACCCGATCAATGTGAGCATTCATGACCACTTGTCAAGCTTTGGCAGACAAATTTATCCTATCTCTACTAGTTATAACAGAGCAAACAAATTTTTTCTTAGGTGCATCCCACTTAACGTACACAAAAGCACTGACCACCTCACAATCAGATCCACTTAAAACATCTAACTATCCAGATTGGTTTAACCCTTGGCTAAAAGGACCTTTGGCAATTTACACGGCGGACTACAGAGGGAGCGGACAAGGTTCCACACCCATGTCCCACATTCGCTCTTGCACGGTTAATTCTATACCTACTAATAAAGGGAGGATTGTTTCTACAGTCCATCCCTCATTTTATAGAAAAAGGCCCTGCCTTTTCTAAGAATAACCATGCTCTCTAGTTTTAAGTCAGATTTTTACTTTTGTAGAAAACCCACCCATGTTTCTGTTAATCAACCCACAGTTTAGTTTCAAGTCGGATTTTAGCTTTGGCGAGTAATCAACCCGTAGTCCATATCAAATGCTTTTTCAAAATATTCATATCTTTGAAACGCTAACTCCAGACTTAACATGTTATATATATAATTTGATTAGAAAAATATGTACAATTTGTATATGATCTTTGTTTACCTGTTAACCATTTTGAAAATGCTTTTTGGGGTGAAGAAACCTTAATCAATACTGCATGATTTGCCTTTGGTTTGTACCAGTGCAGATTTGGATTGGAAATTAACACCTCAGCAAAACCAGATTGGAGGCGAAAGAACCCATCTATAACCACGCATGCACGCCTTGTCAAAACCTCACAGAAAAAAAACAAATTTCTCATTCAAATGTATTGTGATTGACCAGATTCAAATGTGTTGTGATTGTGTGAGCACTAAGACCATCGTCGGCGAGGGTGGGAGGGAGGATAAGAGAAAACACAGATGTGATGCCATGTGTTGAAATAAAGGACGTGGACCTATTAGTGTCTTGAGTCATGATTACTGAGTCATGATTAGCGTCTAGCGTCTCCCGTTGCAACGCACGTGCTCTTTTGATAGTAAAAAACAAAAAAAAATTGGATGTGTTCCTCCTCCCCAAATCCCATATACTCCTTTGCCCAGGACATCGTCCTCTGCCTCCCCTCACCCACTTCCTCCGGATGCTCGCTCACATCTCCTATCAGTGCCCTCGCCCATCGCTCTTCACTTGTCGTCCTCCGGGAGCTCTCCACTCTGTCTCCCCGGCACCAAATCTTGGTCATGGATGGGAACAACACTACAAAGTAGATGGCCCAAGGAAGGGAGAGGGAGGGTCGAGCAGACTTCGGTTCCTGTCGCTGCGCCGCCACTAGACGTCGTGGGCATGGACAACACGTGCTACTCGCCAAAGGGAATTGTCGCCGCAGCTGCGCCTGTGGTTGTTTCACCGGAAGTTTCGTTGAGGCTAAGGTCGTGCGGGACAAGCCTCATGGTACCGCGGCTCGCCATCAAGAGGCTTCTTGGCGCCAAGGACGTGGACGAGGGCCACACCTGGACCAGGAGCAGAGTGTGTAGTCGCAGTGAATCGTGGCATGGCCTACTGCTGGCTTTTGCGTCGACAGGACCGCCGCTGGGGTCCACCGACACACCAATAAGTAGTGGCGAAGCTAGCACTTGATAACAGGATGGTCCGTGCTACTTGTGAGTTGCGTTCGGATTTCCTCGAAGAGGAGAGGATGATGCAATACAGTAGAGATAACTATGTCCCTCAGTTATGAAACTAAGGTTATCAATCCAGTAGGAGAACCAAGCAACGACTAGTAAACATCACCTGCACACAAACAACAAATACTTGCAACCCAATGCATAGAGGGGTTTTCAATCCCTCAACGGTTATGAGCAAGATTAAACGATATAGTTTTTGATAGATAGATCAAACAAAAATACAAAAGAAAATTGCAGCAAGGTATTTTTTGTTTTAATATATGATAAAAGATAGACCCGGGGCCATAGTTTTCACTGGAGGCTTCTCTCTTGAAAATAGCATACGGTGGGTAAACAAATTACTGTCGGGCAGTTGATAGAAAAGCAAATAATTATGACGGTATCCAAGGCAATGATCATATATAGGGGTCACGTCTGAGACAAGTAGACCAAAACGATTCTGCATCTACTACTATTACTCCACGCATCGACCGCTATCCAGCATGCATCTAGTGTATTAAATTCATGGAAAAATGGAGTAATGCCTTAAGCAATATGACATATGTAGACAAGATAAACTAACGTATGAATAAACCCCATCTTTTTACCCTTAATAGCAACGATGCATACATGTCATGTCCCTTTCTGTCACTGGGATTGAGCACTGCAAGATCGAACCCATTACAATCACCTCTTCCCATGGCAAGATAAATCAATCTAGTTGGCCAAACCAAACCAATAAATCGGAGAAGAAATACAAGGCTATAGTAATCATGCATAAAAGAGTTCAGAGAAAACTCAAATAATATTCATGGATAGATCTATCATAAACTCACAATTCATTGGATCCTAACAAACACACCGCAAAAAGTCATTACATCGAATAGATCTCCAAGAACACTTAGGAGAACATTGTATTGAAGATCAAATTGAGAGAAAAAGCCATCTAGGTACTAACTATGGACCCGTAGGTCTGTGGTAAACTACCCACACATCATCAGAGGGCAAGAAGGATGATGTAGAGCTCCCTCCGTAATCGAATCCCCCTCCGGCAGAGTTCCGGAGAAGGCCTCCCGATGAGATCTCGTGGTTCTAGAACTTGCAGCGGCGGAAAAAAGTATTTCGGGTGTCTCTCTGATGTCAGGGGAATATTTGGGTATTTATAGAGGTGGAATTAGGGTTTGATGTGCCACGAGGGGCCCGCAAGCCTGGGGGACGCCCCCCTGGGGCGCGCCTGTGATAGCCTGGCTTATTAGGGATGATAGACTACTCATATCAATAAGGAATTCCTTCTTTTCCGGGAGCCCATTCGGAAAGAACTCCAAAGTTAAGCGTGCTCAGCTTGGAGTAGTTTCAGGATGGGTGACCGACCGGGAGGTTGCTCCTGGGTGCGCATGAGTGAGGACAAAGTGCGCAGAAAAGACTAGTATTGATCTGTGGGGCGCCTAGATCCCGCCAGAGTAACGACCACCGGCGGGTGTGTCCGGGCGCTACAAGTTGGTATCGAGCCGACCCTCGCGGTTACACGGATGGTTGCGACAGGTGCGCGGTCATGTTGTTCATGACGTTTGTGACCCGTCGTGGCACACGGCATGGCACATGTACGGACCGGATGCATGACGGTTGTGCCAAGAGGGAACGTTCTCGTGGCCCGACGAGGACGCCGGTTCCTCCGAGTGGGGGTGTATGTGATAGCCCGGCTTATTAGGGATGATAGACTACTCATATCAATAAGGAATTCTTCTTTTCCGGAGCCCATTCGAAAGAACTCCAAAGTTAAGCGTGCTCAGCTTGGAGTAGTTTCAGATGGGTGACCGACCGAGGTTGCTCCGGTGCGCACGAGTGAGGACAAAGTGCGCAGAAAAGACTAGTATTGATCTGTGGGGCCAGTCTAGATCCCGCCAGGAGTAACGACCACCGGCGGGTGTGTCCGGGGCGTTATAGCGCCCCTAGGGCTTGTCGCTCCCTCATGGCTCCTCTGGCCTCGTCCCGAACCTTCTAGGGTCTCTTTTGGTATAGAAAAAATTAATCCAAAGTTCTTTCTCCGTTTGGACTTCGTTTGATATTTATTTTCTGAAAAGCCAAAAACATGCAAAAAAACAACAACTGGTACTGGTCACTGAGTTAATAGGTTAGTCCTAAAAAATGATGTATAATTGCATCCAGTGACATATAAAACATCCAAAATTGATACTTTAATAGCATGAAACAATAAAAAATTATAGATACGTTGGAGACGTATCAGCCCCCCCCCCCAATTTTTAATAAGAAAAAGGACATGTGAACATCCTAACTAATTACCAATATCACATAGAAATAGATCATTATGGTCTTAGAAACATACTACATGGACCATAGTATATACCTTGAGAAGTTCAACAGACTATGTTTCTGGCCGACGCTTTTCCATTGCCATGAAGATATGAATTATATCATCTTCATTCACCTTGGAGAAAGCATCCCTCTCATTCACAAGTTCTCAAGTTGGTTCTTCTGTCACATCCGGCACATTCCCTGCCTTCTTCTTCCATGTCTTCATGGCTTCTCTCTGGAAAAGGGAAACAATGTCTCCGTCCATCTTCATTCTTCAACAATTCTGCAATAAAGATTACTTTCCTTCAGTAAAGCTAATTGAGTCAGAAATGATGTGCAAAATTATACAGTACATGTGTTGATGTACTCGAAAGCATCATGCAAATCTCATCCGCTCTTCATGGATTATTGCCTTATCTTTTTGAAATTTGATGCTAGAAATGCTTCTCGGCTCAATGAAATTTTGGAGGTCAATGTGTTAATAAGCAAAAGAGCTCAGTGTTTTTCAGTCCAAACATGGGATCATCCTTCAGAAGAGGGATAAGAAATGTGTTGCAAATATATAGAGACACGCCTTATCTGAAAAGTATCTTGGCCTTCCAACAACTGCAGGTAGAATCACGGAGCAGCTCTTTGAGTACATCGTTGAACATTCGAGGGTGCAAGGGTATTGTGTGAAGAAGATGTCATGTGCAGCAAAAGAAGCACTTCTCAAGTCTATTATCTAGGCCTTACCGACCTTCTTTATGAGTTGTTTTAAACTCACTAAGGGGTTATGCAAGAAAATAATGACACCTATGTCAAAGTACTAGTGGGCTGGATCTTAGACAAAAGAGGTATGCATTGGCAATCTTGGGAGAAAGTTTCATTGTCAAAATTCAGAGGTGGCATGGGTTTTCGGGATCTTGAGATGTTTAATGATTGTATGTTGGCGAAACAAGCATGGCCCCTGATGGATAAACCGGAGAGCCTGTGTGCTGGGGTGTTAAAGGGGAGGTATTACCCTCATTGTGATTTTCTTGCTGCTGATTGCCCAAAGAATGCATCTCGAACCTGGAAAGCAATCATGCAGAGAAGATAGATTCTGAAGGAAGGATTCATTCGAAGAGTTGGGGACGGGTGTACTACAGATATCTGGCATGACCAGTGGATTTCAGATACAACTTCGATGAAACCAGTATGTCAGCTGTGTGATGAACCGGTGCAATTGTTTCACGATTTATTGGAAGAGGAAATAGAGAATTGGGATAAGGAGCTAGTTTGAAGTTGTTTATACCACCGGATGCTGAAGCTATTTTAAGCATGCCTAGGCCGAGATCTACGATGGGGGAGTTCTGGGCATGGGAGTAGGAAAGTTTAGGATTTTTTTCCAGCACGTTCTACTTACCAGGCGTTGACGGAGCGACGGTGCCCAACAGTGTCTACAGTGAATAGTTCGATGGTGAGGAGGACACCTAGAGGGTTTTGTGGAAGCTAGCACTACAACCTAAAGTATGTGTCTTCTGGTGGCGCATTCTGATGAATGATGCCTACTTATGGTGAACTCCGGCGAAGACATGTCATGAAAACGGCTTTCTGTCCGATGTGTGGACACGAGGAGGAGACATTATTTCATGTGTTTATGCAATGTGATCACGCAGTATTATTTCGGGATGCAACGCATGATTTCTTTGGCATTGAACTACGGAGGCTACATCCTGATAGATAACTGGATCGGTTAGGGTTAGGAATTCACGGTGTACCTACCTTCTCTTTGTCCAGATGAGGAACTCCTGGTGCCGGCCATGGTGACGGTGGCCGGTGAAGGCAGAGAGTGGATGGCGGCGGTGAAGTGGCAGTGGCTGTGGTGGAGCTTCCCGACGCTTCAGTGCCACCCTCTGGATCTGATTAGGGTTAGGAGTGGGGAAACAGTGGCGGCGACGAACCTCGTACCCTATGCCCTGGTCCCCACCTCCTCTTTATAGCACTGCGCGACAGGGGCCCACCAGCCTTGCTTGGGCTGGATGCCCCCGATCAGGGCGTGGGTCAAGGGCCCAATGAGCCATTGGGCCCATTGGAGGAGAGATCAATCTAACATTCTCCCCCTTGATCTCAACATATACTTTTAACTTTATACTTTGAAATAACTCTTTTCAAAGTACTCGTTCCATCACAGATTTGCATGTAGAGCATGTCTCATCATCACGGTTCATTCCCGATAGAATCAACACCTACAACACACTCCTCTGTTTTGAAACAGATTCTTTAACCTTGGGCCCTTTTATTGTCCGGAAATCTTAGACTATACCATAAAACCCATAATCGATCGTGTGTTCTCCAACACACCGGGCGGTAAGCCTTTAATAAGCAGATCTGCAAACACTTGTCTGCTGCTTTTATGCTTCAAGCATTTCTACATAATTCTGGACTTTCTCCTTTACAACGATAACTCACGTCAATGTGTTTGGCATCAACACTTGACTCGTTGTCATAGGAGCAAAAAACTTAAAATGGTTATCGCTGTTGTCAACCATTATCAATTCCGAGTACATGTTTCTTTAACCTTTTTGCCTGTCCCTCAGCCTCATATCATGTTGTACATTATCTTTACATCATATTAACGATAATTGATTCATTCTTTAGAGTTTTTCCACACAAAACTCCAAGAGTGAAAGTCAGCGACAATTGTGGATTTCATTTGATATTTCACTTAGTCCTATCTTTGTACTCACAATCTTTTGAGAGCACTTATTTCTTTTAGCATGAGGCCGATATTCTTGACTCCATTCCAAAGATCTATATCTGGACCGACATTACCAAAACAACCCGTTACGTGAACGTGTCACGGTAATGTTATACTTTTGCATTCCTTAAGCTTCCAACAGCAAGCATATGGTACCATATTCATCTGGTCTATTTCAGATTGACTTTTGGAACACTAAAATTCCCAAAATCATTACCCTTTACTATAAGAACAGACGTAGGTTTTCTCGCATGCATACTTTAGAAACTTTCCTTAGCATGCCAATGCGACACTCCTAATACCCCTTTTATTCTTTTCTCGGTGAATCTCGATCCTTATAACGAGAGACATTCTTTTGAACTTTGAGGAAAAGAACTTCTTTTCCTCCTGTAGTCGAATTAACATCACTACTAACAAGTAGAATGTTATCCGCATGTACGAGATATCGGAAAAGAAATTCCCATTCTATAACTTTATACAAACACGACTGTCCTTGCATTTTCTTTAATCCAAAACAACATTTGATTGCTTTAGTCCATAAAAGACTTCTTCAGGCAGTATCCCTTGTGTTCTTTACTTTCATCTGATATAACTCATATCATAATATCTTTCATCAGATGTAACTCAAATCATGATGTGCTACCAACACTCATTGTAATCTATTTAGTGTAAAATGCGCAAAAACCTTTCGATTTTAGTCGTGTTTTACACCTTTACATATTTCCTTTGGAGTCACATTGACCTTGTAGACTCTTTACAGCCTACTGTTTTGGCTCCATTGGAAATTACTCATGAGTCCCGAACATCGTCAGAATTCACCAATTTCATTTCATCTCACATAGTCTCTTATCATTTAGATAAGTAGACACTTCTCAAAGCTCAATTGAGCGCTTTAAATGAGGTGGGATCAACCTCCATTTGAATTTCACTAACATAGACTTTATAGTAATCAGAAGTATCTGGTTTTCTCATTCCTTGAGACCATCTGTGTCTCAGGTACTGGCACTTCTTTCATATGGGGCTGTTGTTGCTCTGTCATTGCCAAGAGGCAAATTAATTGTATAGACTTTCACTTTCAAGAGGCAATAGGTTTTACAGGAGCCTTTATCATAAGATCCATGTTAAATCATTCCTCCTTTATAGAGCTAACAATGGGTGTTGTATAGGTCATACAACGTGCTCCCCCAGATACAATCTATTTGAGTCTTAGGTATCTTGATACCATGCTCCCCCAGATTACTCCATCTTCACTAAGAATGGCGTATCGTTAAACTTTATTATTTGGGTCTATTCTGTTAAAACTTTCTTCTTTATGGCACTTTAAGCACCGTCTTAGTATTCCTTAGTCTTCTTTTCTTTAGGGGTATTATTATAATCATCGTACTCCCCCGGACGATCACATTCTTCATTAATGGGTATCTTATATTTCTTTCTCCCCTCGAAATGTGGCAAGAACTTTTCTGCCACAATTTGAAAAACCATTCACAACTCTTGTGAATTGAGTAAACTTTGAGTATCTACTTCATTTATCTGATTACTTCATATGTAATGAAGTTATCTGTTAACTAGTACGGGAGTACTTTTTCCTTATTCCATTTCAGAAACTCAACAGAGTTCTTTATCATTAGTACTTTTGCAAGTCACACTTGCATATCATTCTTATCTTTAGGTTCGTCTGTAACTTTTATTCTCTTCGAAGTTATTGACTGCTTAATGACCGTTACACATAAGATGTACGGTCGATACTAGGAAAGCATAATAGCTACTCCATACTTTTCTCCCAGAGTGGGACACATTAAAATCACATGAGTCATCATGTCTTTCTCCTGTCATACAGGATAAGTCTGAGAAAATTTCTGCCGCCATACGGGTTACGCAGGGATTTTCCCAGACTTTTCCTGCCATGCTGGTTTTATCATAATCATCTTTTCCCACCATGCGGGTAATTCCCTGTAAGGGACATAAATGCCAGAATTGACTCTTTTGACTGCATATTCAATCATCAAATTTAGGAATAAATCCAAATATTCTTTAATACACATGCTTAATCCGACGTTGGTCAAATTAATCACGCATATCACTTATTGCATCTCATAGAAGATGAGAATTCTTTTCCATGGAGAGTACATGAAGACATTCGTCAAGCAAGACTCTCAATGATATATCTCTTTCTTGGATTAATATCCAAAATTGGCTTCTTTGAAGCCATTCTTTAGAGAGAACATACTCCCTCACGTTATGACCTTTCTTGTACTCTTTTGGGACACAAATACCCAGCTTTTTTGCTTTCACGAATGAGAGCATGGAAAACTTTTAGTCTGAGAAAACTTAGCCAATAATCAACAATAATGAGCATAAAAATAACCCTACATTGGTCTAGTTAAAAAAATATGCACATTAAACTTTTAAAACTTTCTTTTATATTCTAAATCACCGTTGGGCAGAATTAGAATAAAACATCATCCTTCTACATTAAGTCCATATCACCGTTGGGCAGGAATGAAAATAATGCATATAACTCATAAACAATATGATGATAGTATTTCTATTAAACAACTTTGCTAAGGAATCATCATCAACAACAACTTTGTTGCAGCGGAAACGAGAAATATACATTTCTCTAGCTCAAGAGCATTTCTTGATCTTTATCTGTTCTCTAAAAATTGATCACTTTGATACAAAATTTATCAGAGATTTAAGCTTTGAACATAAGACTCATAAAATTATAATACTGTTATCATCAACGTTGGTCAGAAAATAACAATGCCATATTTTAACTTTAAAACAAATATCTTTCTTTTGTCATAGCGGAAACTATTTTCATCTTATTTCACACACAAGGGAAAAACATTGCCAAGAACAATTCTTTTAATTAACTTTTCCGATGGTTCCAATTTAATTGGAGGATAAAACTTTTTATTTGCAGCGAAAACTTTACAATATTCTATTCGTAAACAATTTCAGATTTTTACTCTCTAAGCAATTTTAACTGGTTGTTCAAAATTGCATTAGAGAAGCAACAATTTAATCTTTTACTTTCGTTCTATTCACTTTTAAAATAGCACTTTTTTTATTTGCATCGGAAAACATGAATAAAAATTCATGAACTTTATTCTTTTCAGAAACATTTCTTTTTCCCTCAAAAAAAAACATTTCCTTTTCTTTTCTGTTTTCTAGACAAATTTTTTTGAATTAATTTGAATAGAAAAAACTATATTCAATTTGCCCAAAAACTTGGCCAAAAATAATATATAACAAAACGTGTGACTGGCTTGCTTGGGCCGTCCCACGGCTCAAGGCGTCTCTGCGCGCTTCTTTGGGCCGGCCGCCCACCAAGCACTTCCACCCGCCTCCTAAGCACTTTGCCCTGCCGGCCTCTGAGTGGGTCTAATGGCCGGCGTCGGCCGCTGCCGATCAAGGCAGAACTGCGCCACGGGCGCGCCTGCTCCACTTTCGGCCCAAAAGCCCAGCGCGGCTTAGGGTTTGCACTGCAACCGTCGCATGGCATCGGACGGCCACCCGCTCTCCTCGCTGGATCAAGACCAGCGAGGTCGATCCAGCCGAAACCCTAGCCCGTTTCATTTCTTCTCCTCGTGCCCTTCTCTGCCTCTCTCGACCCGACCGCGCCGCGCCGCGCCGGTCCTCGTCCTTTTCCTCCCTCTGTTTCTCCCCGTCTCCCGCAACAGAGAGCGTGAGAGAGCAGAGAGGCACAGCCGGCCTAACCGATGCGCCGGATGGGGCCACGCCGGCCACCGGTGATGACTGGGCTGTGCGAGCCTTCCCTTTCCCCCTTCCTTTCTCTTTTTCACCCATCCACCACCTCCTTCTATTAGAGAGAGCCGCGAGCTGCAGCACGCGATACGGCGGCGCCCTCCCTGTCCCCTTTGCCGGCGTGCGCGAGCACCTCGATGGTGAACGCGCTGCCGTCAAACGGCTCGGTGGTGGTGCCTGTACTTTGCCCCTGTGAGGGGGTAGTTCTTCATCCCTGTCGCCTCGGCTTGCCGATACGCGACGGGATCGAGAGGAACAGGCGCGGCCTTGCGGCGGCGCTCTTTGCCAGCGAGGCCAGAGGCCATACTCCGGTGAACTTTTGTTTGCTTTCCTCTGTCCTGCTAGAGTTCTTTGGGGAGGGGAACTTTTTTCTTTGTGATCTATTTCAACCGAAAAATCCTATACCCAACCTGTCTGATACCATTGATAGATAACTGGATCGGTTAGAGTTAGGAATCCACGGTGTACCTACCTTCTCTTTGTCCAGATGAGGAACTCCTGGTGCCGGCCATGGTGACGGTGGCCGGTGAAGGAAGAGAGTGGATGGCGGCGGTGAAGTGGCAGTGTGAAAGTGCAACTAATCCCCGGGTGGTTTTGGTAATTAATAACAACATATATATCATTGAACTAATAGTTTCTTGAGAATCATTTCAGAAAGTTCATTGATATGGGTATGGCAATGACTCAAGATGTGGACCCTCAAAATGCTAAGGCAAGCATTGGCAAAAGCTCAAGACTCCATTTTGGTTTAGTGATCCAAGATCACATTGAGTCCATAGGAAAGCCAATACTATTAAAAGGGATGAGGTTATGTTAATGATCCGTTGCTCAAAGTGCTCAATGATATATCTCCTAAACTATCAAGAACTCTCACTTCCATAATACACTCATAAGTAATCTCGGTCCCACCGATTTCCTAAACTCAGTCACACCGAGATGAACCACCTCACCATATAGCCAAACCCTAGAAATTTCGGATTTTCCGATTCAACTCGGTCTCACCGAAACTTGAGTTGCCAAGCTTCTGTAACCTTCTGTCATCAAATCGGTGTCACCGAGATGATGAAGTCGGTCCCACCGAGATTGGCAAGCTCTAGTCTTTGTAAGAATCGGACTCACCGAGATTGTATTTTCGGTCCCACCGAAAATCCCAACGTTCACATGATTTGAACTTTCGGTCTCACCGAGTTGTCAACTTCGGTCTGACCGAGATTGGTAAAATGTGTGTAATGGTTGGATTTTGTGTGGAGGCTATAAATACCCCTCCACCCCCTCTTCATTCGTGGAGAGAGCCATCAGAAAGAACTACCACTCCTACCTTACATTTCTGAGAAGAAAACTACCTACCCTTGTGTTGAGATCAAGTTGCTCCACTCCCACCTTATGAAGCTTGATCTCTAGCCTTCCCAAGTTGCTTTCCACTCAATCCTTTCTTCCACCACAGCCAAATCAGTGAGGAGAGTTGAGTGTTGGGGAGATTATCATTTGAAGCACAAGAGCAAGGAGTTCATCATCATCAACACCATCTATTACCTTTTGGAGGGTGGTGCCTCCTAGATTGGTTAGGTGTCGCTTGGGAGCCTCCGCCAAGATGTGGAGTTGAACCAAGAAGTTTGTAAGGGCAAGGAGATCGCCTACTTCGTGAAGATCTACCCGAGTAAGGCTAGCCCTCCGTGGGCGTGAGGCCATGATGGCATAGACAAGGTTGCTTCTTCGTGGACCCTTCGTGGGTGGAGCCTCCGTGGACTCTCGCAGCCGCTACCCTCCGTGGGTTGAAGTCTCCATCAACGTGGATTGACGATAGCACCACCTATCGGAACCACGAGAAAATCTCCGTGTCTCCAAATTGCGCTTTGCTCTTCTCCACCTCTCTTTACTACATGTGCAATTTACTTTCCGCTGCCTATACTCTAGAATTGCATGTGTAGGGTGATACTTGACTTGATCATTATCGTGAATCTGCCAAAACTTGTCTTTATCAAAAGGCTGAATTTTTATATTATCAAGTAGTCTAATCACCCCCTCTAGACATACTTTCGATCCTACAAGTGGTATCGAGCTTTGGTCTCCATTGTATTGGTCTCCATTGCATTGACTCCATAAGCTTGGTTTCACAACCTAGGAGAGTATGGCGCCTAGTGAGGGTAATTTTCAGAGAGGTCCTTACTTTGATGGTTCAAACTTTGCTAGTTGGAAGCATAAAATGAAAATGCATATTCTTGGACGTAACCCTGCCGCATGGGGCATTATTTGTGTTGGCTTGCAAGGTGAATTCTGCGAGGAAGGAAAAGTTCCGGATCGCGAAGCTACAACGGATGAATTGCGGATGTTGCAAAACAATGCTCAAGCTTGTGACATTCTCTTCAATGCTTTGTGTCCCGAGGAGTTCAACAAAATCAGCCGTCTTGAGAATGCAAAAGAGATTTGGGATACTTTGGTCGAAATGCACGAAGGTACCGACTCCGTGAAGGAATCAAAGCTAGATGTTCTTCAAGGTCAACTTGACAAGTTCAAGATGAAGGAAGGTGAAGGAGTCGCTGAAATGTACTCTAGGCTTGCTCTCATCACAAATGAGATTGCCGGCTTAGGAAGCGAAGAAATGACCGACCGATTCATCATCAAGAAGATTCTCGAGCTTTGGATGGAAAGTATGACACCGTGTGCACTTTGATCCAAATGATGCCAAACTACAAGAATCTCAAGCCAACCAAGTCATTGGAAGAATTGTTGCTCATGAGATGACACTTAAAGATAAGGAAGAGCTTCACAACAAGTCAAGTGGTGCTTACAAAGCTACAAGTGATGCTCCCACAACCTCAAGTGACAAGCTAGTTTCCAATGAAGAGATAAGCCTAATGGTGAAGAACTTCAACAAATTCTACAAGAGTAGAAGCAAGGAAAGAAGCTCAAAGTCTAGATCATATGATGAAAAGAGATCTTCTAGTCGTGATCGAAACTGCTACAATTGTGGAAGACCCGACACTACTCAAATGAGTGCTCGGCTCCCCACAAGAGAAGAGAAGAATCTCCAAGAAGAAGAAGCTCAAGAGAAGAGTCACCTCGGAAAGAGAGAAGGAGTAGAGATGATCGTTATGAACGAAGACCTCTCGGAGAAGCAAGGATTCGGAGAGGAAAGACAAGTCATCAAGGAGCTACACAAGAAGAAAACATCAAGCTCATGTAGGTGAATGGGTCTCCGCCTCCGACTCGACAATCACTCCGAAAGAAGCTATCACTCCAACTCCGACTTCACCAAGATGAAGGTGTTGCGGTCTTGCTCTCGTGTCCTCCAACTCCAACTCCTATGACTTATTTCATTCACCAAATGAGGGAATTGGAAGATGCTTCATGGCTAAAGGCCCCAAGGTATCACACCCTGAATTTATTGACTTTGATAGTGATGAGGATGACTTGCTTGGTGAAGATGAGCTTTTACATGACAAATCTAGTGAGCCTAGTAATGATGAACATGCTAGTAGTCTTTATAGTCGAGAAGAGTCGAATGACAATGCTATGAAGGAGATTGAGCGCTTAACTAAAGAACTAAACACTCTTAAGTTAGCTCATGAAACAACTCAAGAAGATCATAGAGAGCTCCTAAGATCTCATGAGAAGCTACGCTCGAGAAGCTCAATCTAGAGCAAGAACATGAGTTTCTAAAAGCAATCAATGACGATCTTCAAAGAAGAGTTCTTCATATCTTGCCAAACGACTTCTCTTGTCTAATTTCTTGCCACCTATTAAAACTAAGCATGACAAGCATAAGAAAATTCTTCATCTAGTAGTAACAATAACCATGCTAAATCCAATATTGTTGCTCCTAGTAGTTCTCTTGATTCCACTAACAATGTTTCAAGCCAAGTTACACTTGAGCAAGAAAATAGTTTATTCAAAGGGATTATAGAGAAAGGTGTCTACAAGAGCCTTGCCGAAAGCAAGAACTTTGAGGAAATTGTTCGCAAGCAAGGAAGGCACCGGAAGAATCAAGGAATTGGTTTTGAGCGAAAATTCAACGCCGAGGGTGTTGAATGGGAAGAAGGTCAATATCCCACTCCAAAGTTTGTTTCTCAAAAGGAGAAGTATGATCCTACTTCTTCCAATGTGGAACAAGCTCAAGATGACCTTCCACCACAAGACCACAAGCTAAAAGGCAAGGACAAGCTTCAAGAGGAGATTGATGCATTTATTGAAGCACCTAAAGCCATGGTCAAGTGGGTTCCCAAGGAAACGTCAAGTTCTACTTCGTCAAGCTCAACTACAACCCCAAGGATTCCCATCAAGATGATGTGGATCCCGAAGAAGAAGAACTAGAGAGTTCTTGAGGGTGACTCCGCCAACATACTTCACTCACATTCATTTTGGCAAGGACTTGTGCAATCAACTTCCACATCTTGCACTAGTTCATGGAGTCACAAACCCTCTTGTTGGTAAGTCAAGGGACAAGGTAATCATTGCTTTCATGGACATCATCAATTGTGAACTTCAATCTATGTCCATGGATATCCTTGTTTGTTCCTTGTGGGACTAACCCATGTTGGTATTGAAAGTGCCCGAATCCAAAGGATTGCTCCCAACTCTTGATGATCTTCATCAACATTGAGCATCCACATCTTCAACATCTACATGAAGTCTTCTACGACAACCCAAGGTTAGTTTGACCCTTTAATAGGGGTTCTCACATCTAGGGGGAGCTTTGCTCTAAAGAATTGAGCTAAAGCATCTTCAAATGATGTGAACACATCAATGCTTTATGTAAAAGTGGTAACCCCACTTGTGCTTAAACGATGAGTATGACCTATGATCAAATGTTCTCATTTGACTCCTAAGTCAATATACTCATATAAAGATGACCTAGTCATCGACAAATTGTGTGTTAGTTGCTAGAGTTTTTGATTGTGCATGTTTGACACATATTTCATTTGCTATCTTATTGTGTGAGCATGTTGGATGCATGATTTTATCCATTCGAGGACATCCATTTGTTGCTTTGGTCGTTTTGATTTTTCTGACCAAATGGATGGACAAGAATGCCTAAGTTCCTCCCCTAGCTATCTATGCTTTCTTGTCTCAAATTCCATTCATGCTTATATCACAAACTTTGAACAAGTCAATTTCGGACCCTCCGAGTGAGGAGCACTCGGAGACACCGATCCGTCAAAGGCTAAACTTCCAAAACCTTCTAAGTGATTTCGGTCAGACCAACCCACTCAAACTCGGTCAAACCGAAAGCACTTGGATTGATCTAGGTTTTCACCTCGGTGAAACCGAATTGTACTTTTCGGCGTGATCAAGTGTGTAATCGTCTGCGATTATCCATCTCGGTGCCACCGAAGTTTTACAACTCGGTCCCACCGACAACAAAGGGGTATATATACTCCGAGGGTCACGCGTTGATTTCTACTTCAAAACGCCTCGCCCCACCCTTCTTTGCCGCCGCCGCCGTGGTCTCCGGATCGTCTCCGTTGTCGCCAGGCGCCCTCGCCGCAGTCTCCATCGCCGTCAGCGGACATCTTCTCCGCGCCATTGCCGCCAGAGAGGAACTCCACCAAGTTAGGGTGAGTTTCGATCCTCTCGTGCTCCATCTCCGATTCTATGCACGATTGGTTTGCCTAGCATCTTGCCACGCTTGAGATCTTCCTTAACACCAGATTAGTTCGTTAGAACGAGATTCGAGTAAAAGTTTTAGGGTTAGGTTTCGCGAACACATCTCGGTGAGACCGATTTTACATTCTCGGATGACCGATTTGGCCTCTGCCATTGCCTCGCACCTTCGTCCAACCGAAGTGTGCAAATCGGTGCGACGAAATGAGGATTTAGTGAAACCCTAGTGTTCTCGGCAGACCGAAACCCACTTCGTCCCACCGAAAGTGGTGTGAATGCTTCGTTTGAACACTTGGATTCACGAATTTTAGACTCGGTCGACCGAAATGCATTCTGTGAAAACCTAAAACTGAAATTTGAACTCATTTTTTTGCAAAATCTTCGCAGTTTGTGATAACTCTTCTACTCGCCTACACCTAATCTATTCACAAAGTTGTCACCATGTCGATGCCAAAGTGACAGCCGTAACAGGTCCGAGTCACCAATTGCTGATATTCCAGAGGTAGGCACTAGTCCCGAGGCCAAGAGCTTTTCAGATGATGGTGAGAGGAGCACACCAAGTGGTTTGCCTCCTGCAGCCACCGTATGTAAAGAAGAGGAACTCGATGAAGAAGATTCGATTTCATTGTTGAGGAAGAGGTCTCCTCCAAGCCAAAGAGAAAAGTTGTTGCCAAAGAGCATCAAGGGCAAGAAACCAAGAAAGGCACCGAAAAAGTGAAGAAGTCCATTGTTGCCAAGAAGCTGAGTATGGAAGAGGAAACTTCAAGCAAGGTGAAGAAAACTTCCAAGAGGAAGAGGATTGTGCATGATGATGCAAATGAGGAAGATGAGGATGAGGAAGCACCCCAGCCTCCTCCTCGAAGTCTAAGTTCATGGGTGATGCCATCGAGGTGGAGCCCTTCTAAGTCCAAGCCATCTGCTCCAAAGAAAGGCAGCTCAAGCCAAGCCTCGCCGCCAAGCCCAAGAAGACTGTCAGAACATTTCAGCTTCAGAGAAGAGGAAAGATGATGTGCCACCAGTGTGTCGATGATGAGGCACTGTCTTGTTGAAACTTCGTCGAAATTGCCACTTCACAATTATGCTCATCCTCAAGCCGAGAACATGAAGGAAAGAAAGGATAGAGGTCTCGGGCTATGGAGACAAGCTGATCCATATGTCAGTGAGGAGAAGAACTGCTGAGATCCAAGATTCCACACCGAGAGCAGCAGGACTTCTATGAGATCTTGATGGACAAGAAGCCCATAGTTGCAGATACTAGATATGTTGATCGGGCATACATTGACATGAAGAGCACAGAGACTTCTTTCCACATGTGCATGAGAGCTTCACCGCATGTGGTGTTGCAGATTTTGTTGGTCAAAAGTTGATGATTGGAATGATGAGATGATAATGCAATTCTATGCCACAGCTCATTTCTATCCGATGGAAAGATCACATGGATGATCAAGGCCAAATATTCTCTTCAACTCTTGAAGAATGGGCAGACTTCTGAATGCTCCAAAGGCAGAGAGAGGATGATGTTGATGTCTATGGTATTCCCAAGAAGAACCATGAATCTATGAAGAATATGTACAACGAGGTACCAGCTAAGGATGTAGGAATCGAAGCTCGGCTCAAGATATTATCTCCGAGCAGGTCTACCTACCACAAATACTATTCTCGAGGCATACCTTGATGCCCAAGTCTGAGATCATCGCATGATCGAGGGTACTCTATCAACATGCTGCATATACTTGATGAGAAGGCACCTTTCAAGGTGATGGATTTGATAGTTGAGACTATCAAGAGGACCGCAATGACGTAAGAGGTCGTGTGGATTTGCCCGCACATTCAGATGCTTATCAATGCCAAGTTTGGCATGGGCACATACTTGTTGGATAGACCACACTTGCCACCGCAGCCCGAGCATGAGGACAATGATGTTGTGATGGATGAGGAGGACCCAACGTCGCTTGAAGGTCAAGCCAAGATTGAAGCTGCCAAGAAAGCTAAAGTGAGAAGGAAGCAGCAGCAGCAGCAGCTAAACCCAAGAGTGTTGGAGAGCAGCTCCTTGAAGCTACCCAGAGGATTGAACAACGCTGGCCAGCATTGTGCAGCCTCGGAGAGTCTTGAAAGGATTGTTGAAGACAAGATCCATGCTCGATGTAAAGTCGATCAAGTGCAAGTAATCACAACAAGCTTGAGGCAGATATCGAGGAAGCAAAGAGGGAGAAGGAAGAGCTCATGCGTGAGATGCAGGATGACCTAGTCCAGATGATTATGAGCAGCCTGCTCCGGTTCCCACAAGACCCCAATCACCTGCTATTCCAAAGGATGAGACACCAGACTACAAGACGCAAGACCTCCCACAGCTCCATCGGCCCAGCTCCAGCTCCAAAGGACCACTCCTCCAGCTCCACAGACATCACCAAGTCTTCGCAGATGCTGCCATCTCAACTCCAACCTCAACCTGCATAAGAGCCGCCAAAGAGTGTCCCCGTGGACGTTTAGCTCTATACTTTTCGAACTTTTGGTAACTTGTTGCCAAAGGGGAGAAATTGTATAGATCATAGGACTTCGAGAGAGAGTGCTTTGTCTTTGCGCTTTTGCTCTTTCGCTCATTTGCGGTCTTTTGAGATACTTTTGAGATTTTCGAGACATTCCGTGTGTTTGATACTACGTTTGCTCTACTTTGATGAGTGCTTGGTCGCACTATGCCTTAATGTGTGCTTAATGCTTATCATATGCTATTCATATCTTGTATGACCATTTACTCATGTCTTGGTGATTGGGTGCATGCTATTCTTTCTTATCATTTTGTGCGCTCCACCAAGATGTATGTGACATGGAAGAGTGACCCATGATCCTAATCGATTGTGCATTTGCATTCAAACGCAAATCTTAAATAATGCACAAATTTAGGGGAGCTCTTCCTTATCACATACTTCTCAAAGCGATTTATATTATTCATTGATTATATCCTTTGTCGAAGCTTTGATCTATATGTTTTCATCAATTACCAAAAGGGGAGATTGAAAGTGCAACTAATCCCGGGTGGTTTTGGTAATTAATAACAACATATATATCATTGAACTAATAGTTTCTTGAGAATCATTTCGAAAGTTCATGATATGGGTATGGCAATGACTCAAGATGTGGACCCCTCAAAATGCTAAGGCAAGCATTGGCAAAAGCTCAAGACTCCATTTTTGGTTTAGTGATCCAAGATCACATTGAGTCCATAGGAAAGCCAATACTATTAAAAGGGATGAGGTTATGTTAATGATCCGGTTGCTCAAAGTGCTTAGTGATATATCTCCTAAACTATCAAGAACTCTCACTTCCATAATACACTCATAAGTAATCTCGGTCCCACCGATTTCCTAAACTCACCACACCGAGATGAACCACCTCAGCCATATAGCCAAACCCTAGAAATTTCGGATTTTCCGATTCTGAACTCGGTCTCACCGAAACTTGAGTTGTCAAGCTTCTGTAACCTTCTGTCATCAAATCGGTGTCACCGAGATGATGAAGTCGGTCCCACCGAGATTGGCAAGCTCTAGTCTTTGGAAGAATCAGACTCACCGAGATTGTATTTTCGGTCCCACCGAAAATCCCAACGTTCACATGATTTGAACTTTCGGTCTCACCGAGTTGTCAACTTCGGTCTGACCGAGATTGGTAAAATGTGTGTAACGGTTGGATTTTGTGTGGAGGCTATAAATACCCTCCACCCCTCTTCATTCGTGGAGAGAGCCATCGAAAGAACTACCACTCCTACCTTACATTTCTCGAGAAGAAAACTACCTACCCTTGTGTTGAGATCAAGTTGCTCCACTCCCACCTTATGAAGCTTGATCTCTAGCCTTCCCAAGTTGCTTTCCACTCAATCCTTTCTTCCACCACAGCCAAATCAGTGAGGAGAGTTGAGTGTTGGGGAGATTATCATTTGAAGCACAAGAGCAAGGAGTTCATCATCATCAACACCATCTATTACCTTTTGGAGGGTGGTGCCTCCTAGATTGGTTAGGTGTCGCTTGGGAGCCTCCGTCAAGATGTGGAGTTGAACCAAGAAGTTTGTAAGGGCAAGGAGATCGCCTACTTCGTGAAGATCTACCCCGAGTAAGGCTAGCCCTCCGTGGGCGTGAGCCATGATGGCATAGACAAGGTTGCTTCTTCGTGGACCCTTCGTGGGTGGAGCCCTCCGTGGACTCTCGCAGCCGTTACCCTCCGTGGGTTGAAGTCTCCATCAACGTGGATTGACGATAGCACCACCTATCGGAACCACGAGAAAAATCTCCGTGTCTCCAAATTGCGTTTGCTCTTCTCCACCTCTCTTTACTACATGTGCAATTTACTTTCCGCTGCCTATACTCTAGAATTGCATGTGTAGGGTGATACTTGACTTGATCATTATCGTGAATCTGCCAAAAACTTGTCTTTATCAAAAGGCTGAATTTTTATATTGTCAAGTAGTCTAATCACCCCCCCCCCCTCTAGACATACTTTCGATCCTACACAGTGGTTGTGGTGGAGCTTCCCGACGCTTCAGTGCCGCCCTCTGGATCGGATTAGGGTTAGGAGTGGGGAAACAGTGGTGGCGATTTAACCTCGTGCTCTGCCCTGGTCCCCACCTCCTCTTTATAGCATCTTCATGACAGGGCCCACCAGCCTTGCTTAATGGACGCCCCGATCGTATGCGTGGGTCAAGGGCCCAATGAGCCGTTGGGCCCATTGGAGGAGAGATCAATCTAACACATCCAGCTGCATGGACGAGAGATATACTGGTGATCCAAGCTTTTTGTCCAAGGAGAAAGCAGCAGTAGCTGTCTCGGTGACGTGGGCTATTTGGTCTAATCGGAATAAAATATGCTCATGAGATTAAGTATCAGCAAGCAAAATCTATGCAAATTACTCCCTCCGTTCCTAAATATTTGTCTTTTTAGAAATTTCAAATGGACTATCACATATGGATGTATATAGACATATTCCAGAGTGTAGATTCACTCATTTTGCTCCGTATGTAGTCACTTATTGAAATCTCTAGAAAGACAAATATTTAGGAACAGAGGGAATATACAGGAGCTCATAGCGGCAATGGATGTGCTAGAACAAACTGCACCAGTGCAAAACTGGGTGCGACCACAATGGACTCCACCGGAGATGGGATGGAAAAAAATAATGTGGATGGGGCTACATCGGTGCAACAAGAGCTCGTAGAAACTGGAGTCCTTGCCCGCGATGATCAAGGGTCTGTTCTTGCCGGCAGGCTCACCAAGTACGAATCCATAAGAGATCCGCTGGTTATCGAGACTCTGGCCTGCAGAGATGCCCTTGCGTTGGCTTTAGAGAAGGGCTTTTCGAAGGTGATAACTGAAACAGATTGCTAGAATGTGTGCAACCAGTGGATGAAGGAAGACGCTCGTTCAGTAGCAGGTCAAGTGCTAAGGGAGATGAAAGCTGATCTCCACCACTTGCAGGGGTTTAACTTGTGTTTTGTGAGTAGAATAGCAAATTTCATAGCTCATACGTGTGCTAGCTAGGGAGGCGGTGACTCTCGAAGCGCTCTCTTCTCAGTTTGATGTAACCTCTGTGTTTTGATTGACGCTGTACAATCGGATTCGATTCCGCCCTCAAATGAATAAAGTGCCCTAAGGGTGGATTCTAAAAAGAAACTTGTGTTCTGTTCTTGTCCGTACATGTACGTGTTATGTTTCCTGCGAGTAAATAGCATAAAACTACTACTTTACAGCTAGGGTTTCAAAAAACTACCGGTTTTTAATTTTTCGCTGATAACTACCAACTCGGGGGTTGGCTGTTTCAAAAAACCCCAAATTCCTATTGCTTAAAAATTAAACCTGTTTATGACAGGTCGGGCCCGCACCTAAACATTCCGTCTATTTGACCGCGTGTTTGACCGTTAACTGACATGCGGGGCCCACATGTCAGTGTCTAAAAAAAGCAATCGGGTCCCTGGAAATTTTTGGAAAAAGCAATCGGGTCCCTCAAAGTTTTCAGAAAAAAGCAATCGGGTCCCCAGCCAGAGGAGGCGCACCCGCCATGGCAGGGGCTCGATCCATGCCGCCGCTCACTTGTGGCCGCCGCCATGCCGCCCGCTTCGCCGTGCCGCCGCCACGCCGCCGCTTGTAGCCGCCGCCGCCGCCTCGCTGCGCCGCCACGCCGCCCTACGCTGCGCCGCCGCCATCCATCCATCGCATGTGCGCCGCCACCACGCCGTCCCTCACATGTGCGCCGCCGCCACATCAGCCTGCTTTGGTGTGCGGCGCCACGCCCGCCTCGCCAGTCGCCGGCGGCCACACTCGCCTACTTTGTCTTGGCCGCCCCGCCTTCCTTCGCTGCAAGATGTGCCAACGCGACGGCTGCAAGGTTCTTTGAGTCGCACCTCCGCCGCCAAGGACGAGGCCGGCCTCTGGAATTCCTCCTCGTCGCCACTCCACCACCATGAGCTGCGGCCAGCACCTCCCACGACCATGGGGAGGCTGGGGAGGGGAGGGAGGAAGAAGAAAGAGAAGAGGGAAAGAGAAGAGGAAGACGAAACTGACATGTGGGCCCCACATGTCAGTTAACGGCCAACACACGGTCAAATAGACGGAATGTTTAGGTGCGGGCCCGACCTGTCATAAACAGGTTTAATTTTTAAGCAACGGGCATTTGGGGTTTTTTGAAACAGCCGACCCCCGAGTTGGTAGTTATCAGTGAAAAATTAAAAACCGGTAGTTTTTTGGAACCCTAGCCTGTAAAGTAGTAGTTTTATGCTATTTACTCGTTTCCTGCAAAACCGGAGCCTCCTAGCGTGGATTATTGCTAATTTAAAAAATTCAATTTTGAAACATGATCCATTTCCTGCCTAACGCACTCCCGGAGAGAGCCTCTTTTTGGAAGAAGAACTACGGAGCGGCAATATGGTGGACCAAAACATAGTCATGAGGATCAAGACAACAACAACAAAAACTGCGCGACACATACACACACGCGCGCGCGCGCGCCCACACACACACACACCTTGTTTATTAAATCAAATGGTTTACGGATCAACTAGCGTTGATACTCTCATATCCCGCCCGTGCCGCCTCCCCCTCCCTAGGGTTTCGCCCGCGCCGCTGCCGGCTCCCCCGTCGCGGGTAGCCGCGGCCAGCACCCGCCGCCGCTAGCCCTCCCCAACCCCGTCCACCTCCCTTCCCCCGTCCCCCCTCCCCCTCCATCGTACCCCTGCGTCGCCTCCCCGAGCGAGGCGACCAGGGGCTCCCTCCCCGCCTTTCCCAGCGCCTTCCCTCCCCTTCTCTTTCTCCCGTTGCCACCGGCCTGGACCACCGGGCCTTGCTCGGGTGGTGCCGGCGGCGGCGGCCTCGTCCTTTCCCCCCGCGCAACGCCACGGCTCGGGTGGCTGGCGGCTGGCGGCGGCGTACTTCGGCGGCAGCAGATCCGGCGGCGGCGTGGCTCCTTGGGTGGTGCGGTGCCGGGTGGCGAGGTGGCGGCGGGGCGTTGCAGTGGCTGGTGGCGATGCCCTCTTGGCCCAGATCTGGGCTCTTTTGGGCCCCATCTGGGTCTGGGCGGGCCTGGCCGGAACTCCTCTGCGTTGTCTCCGGCGGACGGTGGGGCAACTCGTGCGGGGGGTAGCAGCGACGACGGCTCGTGTACTGCAGAGCGGCGACGAGGGCTTCACGAGCTCGTCTCGGGCTCGGCCGGGCCTATCTGGGCCTTCAGCGCGGGGGCGAAACATGGTTTCGCGGGGGAGCTGGAGCCGGCACAGCGCCGGTCGTGGCCATGGGCCACTTCTCCACCTTCCCTTTCCCACGGTCGATTTGGTCGCGGTTGCCTGGTTTGCCCCTGTTGCTACGTCTGGTCGGTTCCTGCCACGGGCGGTGGAGGTTGTCCTCTCCTGCGTGGCTGCTGTTGCTGCCGCCCCTCGTTCCCGGTTGCCTTCTCTGTTCCCTCCGGTCTCGCTTCGTTTGCCACGGTGAGACGGCGATGGGACTGCACGACCGTGGTGGTGCATGTTCGTGGGCGGCGTGTTTGGTGGCGCATGATGGATTGTCTGGAGTTGTGAGTGGTTGGTGGTCCGGAAAAATTCGTGTCGGCTTGTCTGGCACCGATGCGGTGACGTCTGTGGGCGCCGTCGTGGCTTCCTGAAGGGCGTCGGGTTTGCCCCTTCCCCCGCAATCCTGTACATACCGGGGGAAACCCTAGGACTTGTCCGGGCAGCAGCGTCGTCGGCGTCGCGGTCCTTCTTAAAGGTGTTGCTTGGTATGCGGCGGTCCGGAGTGTTTGGAGTGTGGTGGAATTCTCCGTGGGTGCATCAGTTGTGGGTCTTCATCGTTTACGTTGATCCGTCGTTATTCACATTTGTTTCTTTTTTGTTTTCTCTTTCATTTCTTTTGGGCGTGACTGTGCTGCTTCCGCCCCAGCACCTATCATTGGCTGTATCGAAGTTCGTTGCTTTGTAATACAAAGCGGGGGAACCCTTTTTCGCCAATCAACTGGCGTTTGAAGAAAAAAAACATCGCCAGGTCAATCAAAATTTGACAAATTTCGTACATTTATTGTTAGGGGTTGCAGCAAATTAATATAATAAAAACAATCACATAAAAATTACTTAAACCAATGTAGCTCTTTACCACTTCCTAAGAATTGAAAATCTGATCCACGGTTTTTGTTATTACTGCCAATCGCCTTTTCAATATCAGGTCACTGAGGCTCGTCGAGTAGATCCGGATGAAACCCCGCTCTCGGCTAGTTGCCAAGGCCGGCAATAGCGGCGTTCTTCATTGTGGAGAAGCTCCAGACCTCTATCTGCTACCTCCAGGGGAAACACTAGATCAGTCGATCGGATGACAACGACGCTCTTGTGTCGTTTCCCCCTTGGGACCATCATTCTCGGAGGTGTGCATTGGCTCGAGGGACCCGTGGATGGTTTCAGCTGTGGAGCGGTGTTTCATGTGACGCATCGACGATGTGGAGTCCTGGCGGCATGATGCAACAGTGTCTCGACGACAGATGTGTGATGATGGACGCACGTAGGGAGTTGGCGTTGTCTGACGCCGTGGTGGCGTCGATGACAGGCATGGTAAGCTCGATGTGTCAGTCCCTTTTGTGAAGATGGATCGGTGGAAGACGGTGACGGCGGCCTCTGCAGCATCCGCATGCGGTGACTACTGAGAGTGCCCCACACCGGTATGTGGCCCAGACCCGACAATGCGGTTTGGTTGGCCGGTTTTAGATGTTGGGTTTTGGTGTGAGATCTGGGTGGTATGCGGCTCAGACAATCTACACCCCTTCATCAAGTTGATAGGAGTAGCGACAGATGTGTCCGAGACGATGGCTCCAGATTTATTGATGTATTACTTTATAAGGTCTTGGTGAATAATTAGTTAATAAAATGGATGCATGCATCGCCGTGATGCAAAGGCCGGGGGTTATCCTCCTTTTTGAAAAAAAGTCCTTGTGACTGAACCTTTGAGGAACACATTCTCAAGATCGTGTAGGAATCATCTTTCATTCTCTAGATTCTGGGAAGGGAATCATCTTTCATCCTTAAGTATATGGGAAGGGAATCACGTTTCATCCTCAAATTTTTTTTTTTTTGGAGGGGGGGACACCTCAAGATTTTGTTGGAGAAAAATTGTAAGACTGTAAAGCATGTCATGTTGAACACCAGCTAATGACGATGATCGTGCACTTACCAACCATGGAGAAGTGCGTACTCTCCCTACCAGGATTAGCAAGCCCTGCCGTGCTGCCATGATGCAACCACGAGCCTATGTGGCCAGCCAGAGAACACACTTCTTCCGCGACGCCTCTCATTCCCTAGTATCCGTTGGCTGCTAATGAAATACATGGAAGACTAGAACATGATCGACAGACTGTTGAACGGCGCCGTGATGGATCTACCTCAAGCTACCTGCCTCGCAACTTCTCTAGTTCTTTCTTTTCTGTCTTTCCTATTTAACTTCTGTGTGTTTCTCTCGACCTCTTCTGTGAGGCTGAGTAACCTCTTCTTCCGCTTCTCCTCTTTGCACCCTCATTGATGTATCTCGGTGTACGTCAATTAAGGGCCGCACCGCTGTAATATTCAACCCCTATTAATGAAAAGATATGCAATCTGTGTATTCGTGAAAAAATTGTTTCTCTCGACCTTTTTGGCAATGAATGCTCTGGTCTGAGACTGTTTTTCCACATGGAACATCAAGCCTTGGCAATCTGCGTATTTCTGAAGCACTATCTTTTGATAGCTCCACCAAACGAACAAGTTCATATAATCCCGTTATTGTTAAATATAGTAAATTAATAACATAACTATATATTTTGCACTATGGGGATGTAGCTCAGATGGTAGAGCGCTCGCTTAGCATGCGAGAGGTACGGGGATCGATACCCCGCATCTCCAATTTATTTATGTTGTAATTTCTCTATTGTTTTCTTTTGAGGGGTTGTTGTTTCGATGTTGATTGTTGAAAGTTTTTTTCCCACGCAAGCGTAGTACCAGTAGGCCGTGCAAGTGCGGGCGTAGGGCATTTACCCGGCCCAATCATTTTTTCCCACGCTTGCAATTTATACATTTGCAAACATTTGATTTGTTCTGCTGTATAGTCTGCATTACAGGAAAAAAAAACTAGGATGGGATCGTGTTATAATCATCCTCTAAAACATTAATTCACATCAAAATGACATGATTGATGTTGCCAATTAATCAGTATGATTGGTGGATGTAGATGTATGCATGCCCAACTACCCATGATTTCTAATCTTTTTTTTTAATACCACTTTGTTTCCCCAAGTCTCCTATTTTCAATTGCATTTCACAATTGATCTAATTTTTCTCTCCTGCCATGCACTACCTAGACTAGCTTCTATGGTTTCCTCACTTGTGATATGTTTGATAGCAACAATAGAAATTTGTGGCAACTGGTAGGTCATCAAACTTGCTGCCATAGGGGAGATTGAGCAAGATATATATGTGCGTGTGACATTATGGATATTGACATAGTAGATGGGGGTGGGCATGTGCTACCATTTTGCAATGATTTCATGTTGGTAGGTAGCAAATTTATGAGCATGGGAGTGACTTATGACGCGTCATTATAGTGTCATTGGGTTTTATTGACTCGAACGCAAATCATGAATGTTAGAAGAGATTTGTTGTGTATCTCTTGTAGTTCAATGCAGGCATGCACAAATGTGTTGTTAGTGATTCATTTTTTGGATTGCTAGCGGTTGGCCACAACTTATATCCCATGTACATGCTGAAATCCTGAACGAGTCAGTATGGCTAAACCACATGTAAATTAATTTGTATTGTACACAAATACTTTCAAACAATTAACATATACTATTTTAAGGCAGTTTAGAATAACGCACACGGTTAGTTCCTTGAAAAAGAAAAACACACGACCTATGTACTCATCTTTATCTCGTGAATATTCTCGAGTAGCATGCTTATAGCTGACCCACAAATATTTCAACAATAAGACGGTTATTGTTTTGTAGACATATATCTTGAACTTCCCGAGTTTTAGGGAAGGGAATTGTATTCATCCTCTAGGTTTAGACAAGAGAGATCGATTGTCTAATGATGCTACCATGAAATATTTACTCATGTTTTTAGGAGTTACTGCACAAGAAAAAGAAAATATCACTTTCGAACCGGGAATAATAAATAAAATAGGAACCGTATAAAAATTGGTGGAAGGTGCTTAATCTCCCTACCAAGATCAGCATTCCAGAAGACTTGCTCTGTTGGGCCCATTCCGTGAGGAGCCTATTTGTCTAGCCAGCGAACACACCTCTTTCGTGATGCCTCTCATTCCCTAGCATCTATCGATTGCTAATGCAATTCATGAAAAAGTACAACGTAATTGACAGATTGTTTAAAGTAGACGCCCTGGTGGATGTACCTCACGATACCTCTCTCGCAGTTTCTAGTAGGCTATAGTTCTTTCTCTTTCGTCTTTGGTATTTAACTTCGGTCTGTTTCTCTCGACCTCTTTGGCAATGAATGCTCGTCTGAGACTGTTTTTTTTAGATAGGACACTGGTCATTTGTACTACTTCCTAAAAAAAACTTATACATATATGTTTTTAAAAGTTATAACGAATAAACTACCATCGCTGAAGCACTATGTTTTGACAGCTCCACCAAAAACGAACATTTCTTCAGCACTATGTTTCTATAGCTCCATCAAACGAACAAGTTTATATAATCCCATTCTTGTTCATATATGTATATGGTATTAAAATGTATATAAACAAATATCAACTCACAGATGTTGCTCAGATGTTAAAGCTCTCGCTTAGCACGCGAGAGGTACAGGATCGGTCCCCGCATGGCGATCCCTATTTGGCGCGTAGTAGCGACCTAGTGCGCATCCCCTTCATCGCCCGACTCAGTTTTTGCCCCAGCCCATTTAAGGTTTATTTCCCACCGTTTTGGGAAGGTCCTAGAACTTTCCCTGAACCGGTGTTTTCATTTTTTCTTTCTTTCTTTTCCTTTTTTTGTTTCTTTCATGTTTTTCCTTTTCCTTTCTTCGTATTTTCATTTTATTTTTCATTTTTGTGAACAACTTTCAAATTTGTGAACATTTTTTAAACCATCATCACCTTTTGAATTCATAAACATTTTGTTTTTGAAATCATGAACATTCCTTTTCAAATTTGTGAACATTTTTACGAATTTGGCATGAACTTTTTTTGAATTTGTGAACTTTTTTTTACAAATTTTCGAACATTTTTTTTCAATTGTGAACAGTTTTGGAACTTGTGAACATTTTTTGAATTAGTGAACCCCTTCTGCTTGTTTTGAGGAAGATATCGTCCGATTCTCCTTCCACGATTCTCAGTCTTTGAACTTTGGGAACAATTTTAGAAATTTCTGATTTTTTTTGTTTTATAAACAGTTTTTTGAAATCATGGACATTTGTTTGAATTCGTGAACATTTTTCTGAAATCGTAAACATATTTTGAAATCCATGAACATCTTTTACAAATTTGTCAAGAACATTTTTAGAATTCCTGAACATTATTGACAAATTTATGAACATTTCTTTCCATAGTGAAAGTTTTTTGAAACTCGTGAACATTTTTTGACTCTGCGAACAGTTCTTGAATTCTGGGAACAATTTTTGAATTTCACGAACATTGTACTTTTTTGCGAATAGTTTTTTGAAATGCATGATCATTTATCGAATTCATGAACATTTGTTGAATCACCAAACATTTTTTGAACTGACGAAGTTTTATAATGTTTTCAGACAATATTTGAAATTTACATTTTTTTTCTTTTTTATGAACATTTTAAAATTTAATGAACATTATTTGAATTTGGATAATTTTTTCCAATTCATGATTTTTTTTAATATGCAAACATTTTTTTATATGTGAACATTGAACATGTAAACATTTTTCAATATCACGGACATTTTTTATGTATGAACATTTTATGATTTCTCAAAGAACATTTTTTCTGAATGCACAATCATTTTTTGATTTCTTGAACATTCTTTTTCAAAATTCGCAATTATTTAGAAATTTGGAGCTTTTTTATATTCCGAATTATTTTAGAAAAGAAAAATAAAAACAGAAAATAATTAAAAAAAATACAGGTCCGTCCCACCCCGCGCTATGGCCAGCCCAACAAGGTACGCAGGGTGGGGTGCGCGTTTCCGCTTCATCGGGCGCACAGGTCGCCCTATAGGAGCTCCCACCCAACACCTCCACTTGATTTTTCGCGCTTGAAAGTTTATTTTTTCGATGCAAACGTAGTAACAATGGGCCGTGCAAGTGCGTGCGTAGTCCATTTACGCGGTCCAAAATCCAAAGGAGGTGCCTTCAAACTTTTCTTTTGCGGAAACGATTTTTCGCCCCTTCATAAGATTCCTCAGGTGAACTTTATTGCCATGGTTCACTTCAGAAAACCAATAGCTCGTTTAGATGCAAGCAAGCAAAAGCATCAGTTTTGCTATAACCGAAGCATGTGCAAGTATGCCATCAATCACACAATGACCACAAATACGATTTCCATTGATAAAGTTGAACAAAGCCATCGATTTTCTGCCATATAATAGAAAATCACAAGCATATGTGTATCCTTCTCAAAATTTCTAATCCTTTGATGCATCTTTGAAATCACCATGTTCTCAATTACATCCATGGATTACATTAGGAAACTGTCCGCACTAGAATGGAATATGTACCCTAAAACCACCACATTCATTCAACACAATTCTGCTTCAGAATCGAAACATCAAAGGGCAAGCAGAGTCATCGCTTTTGGGTCACTGTAGCACTGAGCGAGCACCACATCCAGTAGGTTGATGCATGGGGCGGTGCAGGGCCTCCGTGGCCCATGACGTCACGGGCGGTTGGTCACTGTTGCATGAGGATGGCATCGGGTCACCGTTGCGTAAAGTAGCGCAACAACCCCCAATTCACCATCGCTTGGTGGAAAATCGAACCTGTTGAATTGCAGCCAAGTTCGCCGACGTTGTCTGTCTTGGAGATCCGGGTGCTACAACGAGATCTGGGTACGGTTTCTCCAAATATCCATCTAATTATTATGATGGAGGGGTTATCTACTAATTAGTGTTTAGAGATTCTACCTGTGATCCATGCCATGCATTAGCTATAGATTCGATGGCTCATGAGGAAAGTTTTTGAAGGAAATATGCCCTAGAGGCAATAATAAAGTTATTATTTATTTCCTTATTTCATGATAAATGTTTATCATTCATGCTAGAATTGTATTAACCGGAAACATGATACATGTGTGAATGCATAGACAAACAATATGTCACTAGTATGCCTCTACTAGACTAGCTTGTTAATCAAAGATGGTTATGTTTCCTAACCATGAACAAAGAGTTATTATTTGATTAACAAGGTCACATCATTAGTAGAATGATCTGATTGACATGACCCATTCCATTAGCTTAGCACACGATCGTTTAGTATGTTGCTACTGCTTTTATCCATGACATATACATGTTCCTGTAACTATGAGATTATGCAACTCCGCTTACGGAGGAACACTTTGGTGCTACCAAACGTCACAACGTAATCGGGTGATTATAAAGGAGTACTACAGTGTCTCCAAAGGCGGATGTTGGGTTGGCGATTTCGAGATTAGGTTTTGTCACTCCGATTGTCGGAGAGGTATCTCTGGCCCTCTCGTAATACACATCACTTAAGCCTTGCAAGCATTACAACTAATGAGTTAGCTGTGAGATGATGTATTACGGAACGAGTAAAGAGACTTGCGTAACGAGATTGAACTAGGTATTGGATACCGACGATCGAATCTCGGGCAAGTAACATACCGATGACAAAGGGAACAACGATGTTGTTATGCGGTCGACCGATAAAGATCTTCGTAGAATATGTAGGAACCAATATGGGCATCCAGGTCCCGCTATTGGTTATTGACCGAGACGGTGTCTCGGTCATGTCTACATTGTTCTCGAACCGTAGGGTCCGCACGCTTAAGGTTTCGATGATGCTTATATTATGAGTTTATGTATTTTGATGTACCAAGAAGTTCGAGTCCGGATGTGATCACGGACATGACGAGGGTCTCAAATGGTCGAGACATAAAGATTGATATATTGGAAGCCTATATTTGAGTTCGGAATGGTTCCGGTGAAATCGGGATTTTATTGGGAAAACCGGGGTTACTGAACCTCCGGAAGCTATTGGGCCTTAGTGGGCCTCGAGGGAGAAGAGGAGGGCCGGCCAGGGCAGGCAGCGCCGCCCCCCCCTAGTCCGAATAGGACAGGAGGAGGCGGCGCCTTCCTTCTTCCCCTCCCCAATCCTACTCCAACTAGGAAGGGGGAGTCCTACTCCGTGGGAGTAGGACTCCTCCAGCGCCTCCTCTAGGCCGGCCGCCCCCTTGCTCCTTTATATACGGGGCAGGGGCACCCTAGAACACACAAGTTTGATCTACGGATCGTTCCTTAGCCGTGTCGGTGCCCCTTCCACCATATTCCACCTCGGTCATATCGTCGCTGAAGCTTAGGCGGCTCTGCGCCGTAGAACATCAAGATCGCCACCACGCCGTCGTCGTCGACGGAACTCTCCTCGACACTCGGCTGGATCGGAGTTCGAGGGACGCCATCGAGCTGTACGTGTGTCAAGAACTCGGGGCGTCGAGTAACGGCGCCGGGATCGGTCGGATCGTGAGGAGAACGTCGACTACTTCCTCTACGTTGTGATCGCTTCGCCGGGTCTACAAGGGTGCGTAGACAACACTCTCCCTCTCGTTGCTATACATCACCATGATCTTGCGTGTGCGTAGGAAATTTTTGAAATTACTACGTTCCCCAACAAAGGCATCCGAGCCTAGGTTTTTATGGTTTGATGTTTTGCACGAGTAGAACACAAGTGAGTTGTGGGCGATACAAGTCGTACTACCTACCAAAGATGTCATACTTTGGTTCAGCGGTATTGTGAGATGAAGCGGCCCGGACCGACATTACGCGACGCTTACGCGAGACTGGTTTCACCGCCACGAGCACTCGTTGCTTAAAGGTGATTGGCGGGTGTCTGTCTCTCTCACTTTAGTTGAACTGAGTGTGCTACGCCCGGTCCTTGAGAAGGTTAAACGGAGTCTATTTGACGAAGTATCGTTGTGGTTTTGATGCGTGGGTGAGATTGGTTCTTGCTTAAGCCCGTAGCAGCCACGTAAAATTTGCAACAACAAAGTAGAGGACGCCTAACTTGTTTTTGCAGGCATGTTGTGATGTGATATGGTCAAGACGTGATGCTATATTTTATTGTATGAGATGATCATGTTTTGTAACCGGTTATCGGCAATCGCTGGAGCCATATGGTTGTCGCTTTATTGTATGCAATGCAATCGCCTGTAATGCTTTACTTTATCACTAAGCGATAGCAATAGTCGAGAAACATAAGATTGGCGAGGCGACAACGATGCTACGATGGAGATCAAGGTGTCGCGCCGGTGACGATGGTGATCATGGTGGTTCGGCAGAGATGGAGATCATGAAGCACAAGATGATGATGACCATATCATATCACTTATATTGATTTGCATGTGATGTTTATCTTTTATGCATCTTATCTTGCTTTGATTGACGGTAGCATTATAAGATGATCTCTCACTAAATTATCAAGAAGTGTTCTCCCTGAGTATGCACCGTTGCCAAAGTTCGTCGTGCCCAGACACCACGTGATGATCGGGTGTGATAAGCTCTACGTCCATCTACAACGGGTGCAAGCCAGTTTTGCACACGCAGAATACTCGGGTTATACTTGACGAGCCTAGCATATGCAGATATGGCCTCGGAACACGGAGACCGAAGGTCGGCGTGAATCATATAGTAGATATGATCAACATAAGATGTTCACCATTGAAAACTACTCCATTTCTCGTGATGATCGGTTATGGTTTAGTTGATTTGGATCACGTGATCACTTAGATGACTAGAGAGATGTCTGTCTAAGTGGGAGTTCTTAAGTAATATGATTAATTGAACTTAAATTTATCATGAACTTAGTACCGATAGTATCTTGCTTGTCTATGTTTGATTGTAGATAGATGGCTCGTCTTTGTTGTTCCGTTGAATTTTAATGCGTTCCTTGAGAAAGCAAAGTTGAAAGATGATGGTAGCAATTACACGGATCGGGTCCGTAACTCGAGGATTATCCTCATTGCTGCACGTAAGAGTTACGTCTGGATGCACCGCTGGGTGCGAACTGCTTCTTGATGCAACCGATGACGTTAAGAACGTCTGGCGAGCAAAGCCGATGACTACTCTATAGTTCGATGTGCCATGCTTTACGGCTTAGAACCGGGACTTCAACGACGTTTTGAACGTCATGGAGCATATGAGATGTTCCAGAGTTGAAGTTGATATTCCAACAGAATGCCCGGATTGAGAGATATGAAGTCTCCAATAAGTTCTATAGCTGCAAGATGGAGGAGAACAGATTACATTAGTGAGCACATACTCGTAATGTCCGGGTACTACAATCACTTGACACAATTGGGAGTTAATCTTCCGGATGATTGTGTCATTGATGAATTCTTCAATCACCGCCACCAAGCTACAAAGGCTTCGTGATGAACTATAATATGCAAGGGTTAGTAAAGACTATGCAGAGCTCTTCGCAATGCTAAAGGCTGCGGAGGTAGAAATCAAGAAAGAGCATCAAGTGTTGATGGTCAATAAGACCACTAGTTTCAAGAAGAAAGGCAAAGGGAAGAAGAAGGGAACTTCAAGAAGAACAGCAAGCAAGTTGTCGCTCGGAGAAGAAACCCAAGTCCGGACCTAAGCCTCAAATCGAGTGCTTCTACCGCAAGCGATCGGTCATTTGAAGCGGAACTGCCCCAAGTATTTGGCGGATAAGAAGGATGGCAAGGTGAACAAAGGTATATGTGATATACATGTTATTGATGTGTACCTTACTAGAGCTCGCAGAGCACTGGTATTTGATATGGTTCATTGCTAATATTTGCAACTCAAAACAGGACTACGGATTAAGCGAACACTGGCAAAGGACGAGGTGACGATGCGCGTGGGAAATGGTTCCAAAGTCGATGTGATCGCGATCGGCACGCTACCTCTACATCTACCTTCGGGATTAGTTTTAGACCTAAATAATTGTTATTTGGTGCCTGCGTTGAGCATGAACATTATATCTGGATCTTGTTTGATGCGAGACGGTTATTCATTTAAATCGAGAGAATAATGGTTGTTCTATTTATATGAGTAATATCTTTTATGGTCATGCACCCTTGAAGAGTGGTCTATTTTGATGAATCTCGATAGTAGTGATACACATATTCATAATGTTGAAACCAAAAGATGCAGAGTTGATAATGATAGTGCAACTTATTTGTGGCATCGCCGTTTAGGTCATATCGGTGTAAAGCGCATGAAGAAACTCCATCTTGATGGACTTTTGGAGTCACTTGATTATGAATCACTTGGCACTTATGAACCGTGCCTCATGGGCAAGATGACTAAAACCCGTTCTCGGTACTATGGAGAGAGCAACAGATTTGTTGGAAATCATACATCTGATGTATGTGGTCCGATGAATGTTGAGGCTCGTGGCGGATATCGTTATTTTCTCACCTTCACAGATGACTTAAGCGATATGGGTATATCTACTTAATGAAACATAAGTCTGAAACATTTGAAAAGTTCAAAGAATTTCAGAGTGAAGTTGAAAATCATCGTAATAAGAAAATTAAATTTCTACGATCCGATCGTGGAGGTGAATATTTGAGTTACGAGTTTGGTCTACATTTCAAACAATGCGGAATAGTTTCAAGCAACTCACGCCACCCGAACACCACAACAGTAATGGTGTGTCCGAACGTCAGAATCGCACTTTACTAGATATGGTGCGATCTATGATGTCTCTTCAGATTTACCGCTATCGCTTTGGGGTTATGCTCTAGAGACGGCCGCATTCACACTGAATAGAACACCGTCAAAATCCGTTGAGACGACACCTTATGAACTATGGTTTAGCAAGAAACCAAAGTTGTCATTTCTTAAAGTTTGGGGATGCGATGCTTATGTGAAAAAGCTTCAACCTCGATAAGCTCGAACCCAAATCGAGAAATGTGTCTTCATAGGATACCCAAAGGAGACAGTTGGGTACACCTTCTATCACAGATCCGAAGGCAAGACATTCGTTGCCAAAATGGATCCTTTCTAGAGAAGGAGTTTCTCTCGAAAGAAGTGAGTGGGAGGAAAGTAGAACTTGATGAGGTAATTGTACCTTCTCCCTTACTTGAAAGTAGTTTGTCGCAGAAACCGTTTCGAGACATCTACACCAAGTAGTGAGGAAGTTGATAATGTTGATCATGAAACTTGAGATCAAGTTGCTCTGAACCTCGTAGATCAACGAGTAAGATCCGCACTGAGTGGTATTTAATCCTGTTCGGAAATCATGCTACTAGATCATGATGAACCTACGAACTATGAAGAAGCGATGGTGAGCCCAGATTCCATAAAATGGCTTGAGGCCATGAAATCTGAGATGGGATCCATGTATGAAAACAAAGTATGGACTTTGGTTGACTTTCCCGAGGGTCGGCAAGCAATAGAAAACAAGTGGATCTTCAAGAAGAAGACCGACGCGACGGTAATGTTATCGTCTACAAAGCTCGACTTGTCGCAAAGGGTTTTCGACAAGTTCAAGGGGTTGACTACGATGAGACCTTCTCACCAGTAGCGATGCTTAAGTCTGTCCGAATCATGTTAGCAATTGCGGCATTTTATGATTATGAAATTTGGCAAATGGATGTAAAGACGCATTCTGAATGGATTTACGGAAGAAGAGTTGTATATGATGCAACCGAAGGTTTTATCGATCCAAAGGAGCTAACAAAGTGTGCAAGCTCCAGCGATCCATTTATGGACTGGTGCAAGCATCTCGAGTTGGAATAAACGCTTTGATAGTGTGATCAAAGCATTTGGGTTTGTCTGCACTTTTGGAGAAGCCTGTATTTACAAGAAAGTGAGTGGGAGCTCTGTAGCATTTCTGATATTATATGTAGATGACATATTGCTGATCGGAAATGATATAGAATTTCTGGATAGCATAAAGGGATACTTGAATAAGAGTTTTTCGATGAAAGACCTCGGTGAAGCTGCTTACATATTGGGCATTAAGATCTATAGAGATAGATCAAGACGCTTAATTGGACTTTCACAAAGCACATACCTTGACAAAATTTTGAAGAAGTTCAAAATGGATCAAGCAAAGAAAGGGTTCTTGCCTGTGTTACAAGGTGTGAAGTTGAGTAAGACTCAATGCCCAACCACTGCAGAAGATAGAGAGAAAATGAAAGATGTTCCTATGCTTCACCATAGGCTCTATCATGTATGCAATGCTGTGTACTGCACTGATGTGTGCCTTGCTATAAGCTTAGTAGGGAGGTACCAAAGTAATCCAGAGTGGATCATCGGACAGCGTCAAGAACATCTGAAATACGAAAAGGACTAAGGATATGTTTCTCGTATATGGAGGTGACAAAGAGCTCATCGTAAATGCAGTTACGTTGATGCAAGCTTTGACACCGACCGGACGATTCTAAATCGCAGACCGGATACGTATTTACACTAAACGGAGGAGCCGTCGGTTGGTGCGAGTTCTAAACAAAGCGTCGTGGCGGGATCTACATGTGAAGCGGAGTACATAGCAGCTTCGAAGCAGCTAATGAAGGAGTCGGATGAAGGAGTTCATATCCGATCTAGGTGTCATACCTAGTGCATCGGGTCCAATGAAAATCTTCGTGACAATCTTGAGCAATTGCCTTAGCGAAGGAATCCAGATTTCACAAGAGGACTAAGCACATCAAAAGACGCTTCAATTCCATCCGGATTTAGTCCGTGGGAGACATAGAGATTTGCAAGATACATACGGATCTGAATGTAGCGCAGACCGTTGACTAAGCCTCTTCCACGAGCAAAACATGATCAACACCAAGACTCCATGGGTGTTAGAATCATTACTATGTAATCTAGATTATTGACTCTAGTGCAAGTGGGAGATCAAGGAAATATGCCCTAGAGGCAATAATAAAGTTATTATTTATTTCCTTATTTCATGATAAATGTTTATCATTCATGCTAGAATTGTATTAACCTAAACATGATACATGTGTGAATGCATAGACAAACAATATGTCACTAGTATGCCTCTACTAGACTAGCTTGTTAATCAAAGATGGTTATGTTTCCTAACCATGAACAAAGAGTTGTTATTTGATTAACAAGGTCACATCATTAGTAGAATGATCGATTGACATGACCCATTCCATTAGCTTAGCACACGATCGCTTAGTATGTTGCTACCGCTTTTATCCATGACATATACATGTTCCTGTAACTATGAGATTATGCAACTCCGCTTACGGAGGAACACTTTGGTGCTACCAAACGTCACAACGTAATCGGGTGATTATAAAGGAGTACTACAGTGTCTCCAAAGGCGATGTTGGGTTGGCGATTTCGAGATTAGGTTTTGTCACTCCGATTGTCGGAGAGGTATCTCTGGGCCCTCTCGGTAATACACATCACTTAAGCCTTGCAAGCATTACAACTAATGAGTTAGCTGTGAGATGATGTATTACGGAACGAGTAAAGAGACTTGCCGATAACGAGATTGAACTAGGTATTGGATACCGACGATCGAATCTCGGGCAAGTAACATACCGATGACAAAGGGAACAACGATGTTGTTATGCGGTCTGACCGATAAAGATCTTCGTAGAATATGTAGGAACCAATATGGGCATCCAGGTCCCGCTATTGGTTATTGACCGGAGACGTGTCTCGGTCATGTCTACATTGTTCTCGAACCGTAGGGTCCGCACGCTTAAGGTTTCGATGATGGTTATATTATGAGTTTATGTATTTTGATGTACCAAGAAGTTCGAGTCCCGGATGTGATCACGGACATGACGAGGGTCTCGAAATGGTCGAGACATAAAGATTGATATATTGGAAGCCTATATTTGAGTTCGAATGGTTCCGTGAAATCGGATTTTACGAAAACCGGGGTTACCGAACCTCCGGAAGCTATTGGGCCTTAGTGGGCCTCGAGGGAGAAGAGGAGGGTCGGCCACGGCAGGCAGCGCCTCCCCCCTAGTCCGAATAGGACAAGGAGGGGCCCCTTCCTTCTTCCCTCCCCCAATCCTACTCCAACTAGGAAGGGGAGTCCTACTCCGGTGGGAGTAGGACTCCTCCAGCGCGCCTCCTCTAGGCCGGCCGCACCCCCTTGCTCCTTTATATATAGGGGCAGGGGCACCCTAGAACACACAAGTTTGATCTACGGATCGTTCCTTAGCCGTGTGCGGTGCCCCTTCCACCATATTCCACCTCGGTCATATCGTTGCGGCTTAGGCGAAGCTTCTGCGCGATAGAACATCAAGATCGTCACCACGCCGTCATCTTGACGGAACTCTCCTCGACACTCGGCTGGATCGGAGTTCGAGGGACGCCATCGAGCTGACGTGTGTCAAGAACTCGGGGCGTCGAGTAACGGCGCGGGATCGGTCGGATCGTGAGGAGAACGTCGACTACTTCCTCTACGCCAGATCGCTTCCGCTTGGTCTATGAGGGTGCGTAGACAACACTCTCCCTCTCGTTGCTATACATCACCATGATCTTGCGTGTGCGTAGAAATTTTTTTGAAATTACTACGTTCCCCAACAGTTTTCACTAAAAAAAAGATTTTATTGGATATACATCACCCTGATCATTTGCCCTCATTTCGTTCAATCTAATACTATTTGCCACACTTTTGCTTTTCTTTGATGTTTTGCCCTCTACAACATGAGCCCAATTCAATGACTAAAATGCCCTCATCTGTTTGGTTGGGCTAAGCTAGACCCAATCACATATGTCCTTTCATCCTTGCTTGCTTGAACTGGGGGCATGTGCACAACCATTTTGCGTAATGGTGAAACACATAAGCAACAATGTAGGTGAAGCGGCAAGGTAAGGGCAACAATGAGGAGCAACATCGTGGCAGAGGGCAACAGAAGCCGTAGAGACATTTGTTTCTTGCTAGCAGCATGGTGAAAGATAGAAGCAATAATGCAATGAGAAGCGACGGGGTGAGTGCAACAATAAGGAGCAACATCGTGGCAGAGAGCAACAAAAGCCGTCGAGACATTGTTTCTCGCTAGCGGCATGGTGAAAGATAGAATCGACAACGCAAGGAGAAGCATTAGGGTGAAGACAACAATAAGGAGCAACATCGTGGCAGATAGCAACAGAAGCCGTCGAGACATTGTTTCTCGCTAGCGGCATGAAGACAGGAGAACGAGGGAAAAGGAGGGCCTAACGCGATAGGTTGATGAAGCGTCAGCCAGTTGGGCTTGTACTAAGAGATGTGCGGGGTGTCTACTCACAAAGGGACGTGGTCGACATGTATAGAAGGTCGGTCCACACGATTTATCGATGCAACTTGCAATGGTAAGCGAACAACACGCCAAGTATCTCTGGAGGCAATCCTCTATCCTGGACCCCCCCCCCCATTGAGATAGGTCAGAGCTACTCCTTGAGCTCATGCCTGGAACACCGCTCGTCAAGACCTCACACCCCCTCTACACACTTCTCTTGCTTCCTTTCGTCGAGTGACATGCACCAGTTTGGGGAGCAACACTCCACTCTTCTCATCGCCAGCATGCGACATAGGTGAAGTCAATTCGGGGAACATTTCATAGGATGGGTAACTTGGTCTGTCCATGTCTGTTAAATTCTCGAGATGATACAAATTTTTAAAAGAGGGGCAAAAGGCAAATGGTCAAACGTCAAGTAAAATTGGGGCAAAATATCGTGTATATCATGTAGAAGAAGGGCTAATGATCAAAAGGCTTGGAAAAGATAGGGCAAAATCCCATTTTCTGAACGAAAATCCAACGGCTAATTCAGCCCAACCGCCACGCACACATCTGTTTTGTTTACTCCCACGCCGCTTCGTTTTCGTTCTTGTCGGCCGTTCCCCATCCATCTCCATCCAGATCGCGGAACCCCATTTGACTACCACCGGCTTCGCGGGACCCCCTCTCCCCTGACCCCTCCGGGATGGACGACGGGCCCGGCCTCGCCGGCGAGCCCGCCCCCGCCTCCTCGTCGGCATCCTCTTCCGGCTCGCGGGCCTCCCGGCCGCGGAAGGGGGTGCGGCTCCGCCCGCTGCGGCGGCGGCGCGGTCCGGCGCCCGCCGCACTGGCTTCTCGGGGCGGCGACGGCGAAGGCGAAGATAATGGCGGTGGCGCCGCGCAGGACGACCTCGCGCTGCCACTGGGGATGTCGTTCGCGGCCGTTCTCGCGCGGGTACGTGCTCAGCCGGGCCGTGGTACACAGTAAAGTTTCGATTTTTGCTTGGCACTGCATGGTTGCGCTGGTCCAGCATTTGTACTCCCTCCGTCCGAGTTAATTGACGCAGCCTCTATACAATGTCAATTAATTCGGATCGGAGGGAATAGCATTTTCTTTAAAAATATATATGCTGCCTTCACACAAACCTGATAAGTTCCTAGTATCATCATCTTTTGGTTTTGAGGTTTGCACATTTGTAATTGTACTGCACCAATGCATATGCTGTAAAACCTCCTAGTCAACATAGAAACCCGAAGAAATGTTTGCGCTGTGAAGGGTAGTTCTTGGAACTAAAGTTTAGTGTGCCTATTGGAAGGATAACCTCCTTCTGCAAACTGCAGCAAAAAAATAAAGGAAAATTAACTGTTTACTTGTAGTTGCATGGGGTAATATAATTATAGATGAAATAGCATGGGGTTTAATGTTTGCGAACCCTGCTTCTGCTTGTCCGATTGAGCACAGCTTGTCAATTTAGTGCAACGTCTGCTATTGGTTCCAAGATTCGACGTTGTTACTAATTTCCATATCTGTGGTGAACGCTAAATGCTCTAAAATTGAACTGCTGAATGTGCTAGCCTTTCTTTCCTCTAGTTCTGCTTTCCAATGCCAACTTATGCACGTCTGCTTACATTCGCCGTCTTCTCATTAGTTTGCAGTTCCCACAACTGCACACTTGTTCTCTTTAGTAAATGATACATTGTACTCACCTGCATACCACATTACCACTACACATTTGCGTTTCATGATCATTTTGTTAAATGGTCTACCTTATTGGTCAGAGTAATAAGGAGTTACCTTCCCTGATGACAGGTTATGAATTCGAGCAATGATTCAGGAGAAAGATTGCATCCGGTCATCCTTTCCAAGGTACATGATTTCTAATTGAGAAAAGTCCATATTTCAACCCCAAACTAACCACACGGTTTGATTTACAACCTCGAACTTCGAAACCGGCCAAAATACGCCCCTAACTAACCATTAGGTCTAAAAATCAACCCTGGTCTCGGTTTCGACCAAGTCAAGCGGTTTTGAGCACAGTCAACGCTGACTGAGCACTGCCAAGTCAGCATATAAACCTACCCTTCTCTCTGTCTATTCATTTCCTATCCCGAGCGATCTTACCCAATCCTCTCCGGCGCCGCCTGGGACGCGTCCAACCCTGACCCCAACCCGCCGCCGTCACCACTTCCGCCGCCCGCAACCGAGGGCTCTCGACCTCCGCCGCCCTCTCTCCTTTCCCCGCAGCCTAGGCCTGAGCGGCTCCGCCATGTACAGCGCACCACCCCCTTGCCGGCCTCGTCCCCGCAGCGACGCCGGCACCATGGTCGAGAGGCACTTCTCCTGTGCTGAGGCATAAGTACGGCGGCCGGTGGTTCGGTTCAAGCTCCCCAAAGGATGCGCACGTCCCCGAGCTCCGAGCAGCTGCGCCATGAACCGGAGCTCACAACGCCCGGGGTGGCTGCTAGATGCTAGCGCGTGCTCCTGTGTGTGCGGATGTGAGCATTGCGTGCTTGAGCCAGCGATCGATGTGTGCATGCTGCTGCTTCTTTGTGAGTTCAAAAGTGTTGTGTCTTGTGTGCTGCTGCTGCTGATGTGTGCCTGCTGCTCCTGCATGCGACGGAGTTGGCACTCGTCGCCAGATTAAGAGCGTGCGCATCCTGTCTATTTTTGCAGAAAGCGCTGTCTGTGCGTGCGGGTATGAGTGAAGCGTGGCCGTCCTGCCGTAGTACTCCGAGCGCCCACGGCCTCGTCCTTGACACCCCTGTGAGCCGTGCTCCGGCGGCTACAGTAGCTGCCCCTGCTTCCCTGCCGCTTCTACGCGGCACCGATGTTCTGGCACTTTTCTTCTCTGTTTTTTTCGAAAAGATCCCCAGTTTTTTAGTTGTGCAATTGTTGGCATTTTTGCTGACTTGGCACTGCCCAGTCAATGGTCAACATGGTCAAACCCGGTTGACTGACCCAAAACCAAGACCAGAGTTGAGTTCTGAACCTCGAGGTTAGTTTGGGGTGTATTTTGGCCGGTTTCGGAGTTTGGGGTTGTAAATCAATCCGTGTGGTTAGTTCGGGGTTGAAATATGGACTTTTCTCTTTCTAATTTAGCGATAAGCTCTGTAAACCATTAAAAAATGTTGTCTCAAATCGAGCTGGATTCAAAATGCAGATCTGTACCTCAGCAGTGAAGGAATCTTTGGCAAATGTAAGCATGGCTCTCTTTTTGTTGGAGCTCACTTTTCTGTTGACATTCCTTGTATATCTTTTACTTATCAGTTGTATAGACATATGGTGACAGGTTTGACAGTTTCATGAGAAATTTTGAGAATTCATTTAGCAGCACATTGAGGACGCTTCATCATATTAATGAGATACCTGTCTATGAGAGAAGTCCTACTCCTGAATACTCTTCTATGCATGGAGGCTCTGGGGCTGTAGGAAACTTGAGTGCTGTTGATCTGCAAAATCATACAAAAGAAATCGAGCAGGACCTCATGAACTCTGTAGAAAGTCAACTTGTTCTTTATGCCAGAGACAATCGACAGCTGGCTGATCGTGCTCATAGCAGATCCTCTCGTGAAGCTGATCAGTGCATTCTCAGTGCTTTTGAGAGATCTGTGAAGGAGCAGGCCCGCTCAAACGAGCTCAAGGAGTGTGAGATTAGTCTTAGCATGAGAAAGCTGCAGCTGAAACAGTCTGAATTAGCTCTTAGCTCCTCCTCGCACATGTTAGAGAAGATTAAGTTGTCCTTGGGTTTTCAGAAAGCTTCCTTCCAGGGAGAGAAATTCAAGACTAAGATGCAGGACACAAGGCATGCAGAAATCTTGAGGACTCTTATAGATTTCCTTGTTAGTGCAGTGGTACTTATGTCAGTGTGTTTTGCTTATGGAACTTATGTTCACTCGTACCAACGGATAACTGATGTTACAGCAGCTTGTTCAGCTGCTTCAAGGGTATGTTCATGTACCTTATCGCTTCAAAATTACTCTTGATAAGTCTCTTTGTTAATCAGAAGCTTCTCGCTGTCTCTTTTCCCACCTCATACAGGGATCTAAATCTTGGTGGGTGCCAAATTCAGTATCAAACTTCAATTCTGGCTTGCAGTTCGTCAGATGTCATGTGATAGCAGCAACACGTATGTGCTTTGGCATAGTAATGATTGTGGCAATTGCTTGGTTAGCATCTCAGCGTTCTGCACTGACTGGATCAAATATGCCTATAACTTTCAATTTCATTTTGTTGGGAGTTATTTGCGGTTTTGCTGGAAGGTTTTGTGCCAACACTCTAGGCGGTGATGGAAATATCTGGCTTGTATGGTGGGAAGTCCTTTGTTCCATCCATTTACTTGGAAACTGTTACCCATCTGTTATGTACCATGTTCTTCATGGTCCCATATCAATAACTCACAGCAAGAATGGTGTGGGGCTGCCGTACTGGGTTCGCCGGTGCATATTTTATGCTGCGCTGGGGCTTGTTATCCCAGTCTTGACTGGCTTACTTCCATTTGCTTCTCTGTCTGACTGGAGGGACCATTTTTCTGAAGAGATAAAATCCTTCTTTGTTGGTGACGAAGTTGAAGCCTGAAGTATCTTGTGTTCAAATAAACCTTTTGGACTTCTGGAGGAGTAAGATATGTTGAATTTGATGTTTGCCTCAGAAGTTTATCTTTGGAGAAGGAAACTTTGGATGGGAGTTGATGGCATTGTTGAACCATAAAGGAAGAATAGTTGAAGGTATCAATGCTTGCAGTCAGGCGGTGCAAGCTTCTTCGTTGTAGTGAACTTGTGACCTTGCACTCAGATGTCAGGTATCAATGCTTCAGTTTGCCGTATATATTTTTGTTTTCAAGGTGCAAGGTCACAGTATAGTGTTAAGAGTGCAGACCGGTTAACTGCCACCTGTGTCGTAGTTATGTTTGTTTAATCTTTCTCCTGGAATGATGCTTTTCTTGCCTCACTTGTTGGGTAAATTTAGAGACAATACAGTGTTAAGAGTGCAGATCAGTTGACTACCACCTTTATGTAGTTATGCTCTTCTAATCTTTCTCCTGGAATGGCGTTTTTCTTGCCTCAGTTGCGCAATCTTTTTGCTCATCACTGTCAATATCAAGAGATGTATTTCCTCTACTGTTGACCGCTTACGGCTAAAATGTTTATGCTGCCATTGTAGCTGTATGCCTGTATGTATGGTCCTCAACTATTTTAGATGCAAAGCTCAAAAGCATGCACAATTATGTGTTCTGCTGAACATACTAGGCATTTATTTTCTCTCATTTGCATATAGCTCGTCTTTTCTTTCTTCTCCCACTCATGTACACAATTGTTAACCCCAAATATTATAATTTAATAAGAATTATCGGCTATTAATAACTGTCTAGTGAAATACTCCGTATCATAATATAAGACCTTTTTTTGACACTGTCACAGTGTCGAAAACGTCTTATATTATGTTACGGAGGGAGTACTACTGAATATTTGAGCTGATCTCATAAAGATGCAACAGTTGATGTAATTGAGAAGTACATTTCTGTTTTGATTAAAAAACTCCTTCCGAAAATATTAGGAATATCAATTTTATCTCAAGTCATTTTAAAAAGTCGACCAAGATTATAGAAAGATATCAATATCTATACTATACTAAATAAATACACTATGTAAACATATTTCATGATGTATGTACTGATACTGATTTGGTATTGTAGCTGTTGATAGTTTTTTCTATGAACTTGCTCAACAAACCAACATGACATATTTTGGGAAGGAGGCAAATGCACTGGTTACTGATTGACAGTACTGATATTAGCATTTTGCACCGATTACATCATCTTGGACCACCATTAGCAAATTTTCTGGCATCATACAAACACACCGATGTACACAAGAAATACTAAATCTTACAACTGTTGCAACTGGCACTTGCTACAAACCTGAAACTATGGCTCCGGACCAATCTACACATCTACACATAGCTCTAAGCCTCTTAGCCATGTCAGTTCACATAATCTTAGCTCTGCGAGTTGTTTCGAGTAACCAAGACTTGTGACACAAAAGTCTCAGTCTGCAGGACAGATTCAGCATATCACCGGACTCTCTTGCATGGGGGTGAGGTGACCATCTCCTCATCTCGTGCCCGCTTTCCATGCCCGTTGATGAAGCTGCAGGAGAATTTGAATGGCTGCTGTGTTTCTGCTCAATTGGTTGATCATCCAATGCAAGAACAACCAAATAAGGAAGAGTTCAGATTTCCGGATATTATGTTTTTAATTTATGAATATGAATGATAAAGTTAAGAGACAATGAACTTTGTCTGTTATAACTCACCTGAGTTGTAGTCTACTTGTTTGATCCTCTTAGATGGAGTCATGTCGTCCAATCTGAGTCTTCTCTTCAAACCAAGGGTGATCTCCTCGCTAAGTAGCTCCTCACTAGATTTTGAAAGAGCTGAGCTGTTGTGTTGGAGCTTGCTCTTCTTGGAACAATTTTCTGTGTCCAACCCAGACTTCCGCTTCGAGGACTGAAGAACTCCAGGATCTGACAGGAATATCATGCACAGATTCAGATCAAAATGTTTTGGTGCTATCTCTTTGCAATAAGCTTTTTATCGGGTGCATAACAACATTCATCTAGCAATATGCACATACCAAGTAACACAGCTTCGCAACAAGTAGATGAGAATGCTGTGAGGCTATGAGCATAGTACCGAAATCAGCAAGAGTAGAGTTGAGTTGGAAAATAACAGACGCATTATTACAATGTCTCAATGTCCTTGCTCTAACTAGCTATGAAAGAATTTGCAAATTGATAAAACCGGGGGACGTATTTTCAGGAAGAGTAGAATTTTTAATACCCCTGAACTGAATATGCTTCCAACTTGCTCAAATAAGTTGCTACTTGGACCCTTAATATCGTGTGCTAGTATTTGATGAAACTCAATCAAGCACTGGACCCTGAACAACATTGACTGCTACGTACTACTCCCTCCACAACTCCCTCCGTTTCAAAATAGATGACCCAACTTTATAATAACTTTAGTACAAAGTTGGGTTCCAAAATAGATGACCCAACTTTATACTAACGTTAGTACAAAGTTAGGTCATCTATTTTGGAACGGAGGGAGTATATAGGAGTACTTAGTTAAAAGAAGCAAGTTTCAGAGAACCAGAGGTCAAGAGGTTGCTGGCTGGACTCGCAGCTGCACAATGTACTTCCGCAGCTGCAAACTGACAGGTTAAATGTCACAAAGCAAACATGTACGCATCTTCCATCCAGCATGTTGCTCTTTATCTCAAGTAGCGCCATGAATCAAGAAGCCGGGGTTCCTCAAGAACACGGCAGCACCGCAAGAATCATTGAATAGTAGTACTATAAGAAGAGAGGCGCACCTGGGCGTGGGGGCGAAGGCGCGGGCCTGCCGCGGACGGCGACGGCCGCGGCGGGGTCGGTGCCGGTGGGCAGCCCGCGCGCGGCGAAGAAGGCGAGGAGCGCGCCCCAGGTGACCGCCGTGGAGACGTGGTCGGGGCCGCGGCTGATGAAGTAGCCGTTGAGGCGGACGCTGGCGGGGTCCAGCCCCAGCGCGCGGCCCGCCAGGGCGAGGTCCACCCCGCCGCCTCCGTCGACCGCGATGGCCGCCGACTCTGGCGCGGCGTCGGGCGGCGAGGGACACCGGCGCAGGTGCACGGTCCGGAGCGGCGGCGCAGGCATCGGCGGCGATTCTTCTCTGATGCTCCCACACAGCTGGTACGATCGGGGCGAGAGAGGAACAATGGCGAACACTCTGGTTGCTTTGGCTCTGCTGCTAGTGCTGGTGCTGGCGCAGACTCCTGCGGTGATTTCTGGAAGTGTCGCCGCGGCGCGGCGCGGTTGGTAGTCGGATACGGACTCTCGCTGCGGCAGGGTCCCGGCCCACTCGGAGACCAACAGCGTGAACTTCTTGTAGCAGGCTCGGCCCTTGGTCCCCGCTCTCATCTCGGCCCATTTAAATCACACATACATGCAAATAGTCCATATATGTGCGTGAACAGTTTTTCAACATGTGAATATTTCCGCTTTAACTTCTAAACCGAATATCAGGCGTAATTGTTTTTCCAAAAGTATACTATAATTATAGGGAAATGTTTCCTTTCCGCCGGCGGATCTCACATGAGCATCGACCGCCTCTACCGTCTGCCACGTGCCACCTTGGCCCACGTCTTCCTCTCAATCTCATTCTCTTCCAGAGAAATCAAGGCTTCTTCCTCTCCCCTAAAATCTCTCTCATCACTCTCCTCTATCTCTCAGTCACCTCATTTGCTGCTCCTAGCACCAAGCAGCCATGGCTTTCCTTATTCCTTGAGCAACACTTACTCCTCCCGCTCCTCCCTTTTTGCAGCAAGCCAGCCATGGCTTTCCTTATTCCTTGAGCAACACTTACTCCTCCCGCTCCTCCCTTTTTGCAGCAAGCCATGGCGCCCCAAGCTGCCAATGTGTGGATACGCGGACGAGATGTTCGCGTTTGCTAGGAGCCGCTAATGCGCCGTCTGGCCGCACTGCCATAAAGCTCGTCGCCGGTGCTCGGCTACTATGGCCACGGGTGCTCTGCAACAATCGGGGGAGACGTCCCGTGGGCGACAGGCTCCCTCGAGCAGATCCGCAACTGAGTTCCTGCAACAACGGCGTTGTTGCAACTGACGGCGGCGAAGCTAGTGCAACTACGACACACACTGACGAGCGTCCGCCGCTTGCGTAGCCGTCAAATCAACCCTGATCAAGTGGCCACGCTGGCCACAAGTCCGTCCCGTGCGACCAGTCTTATTCTTGTAACAAGGGTCTTGTTTTAGTAGATTTCTGTAACACAGGACTAGTTTCAGAAAGAAAGAAAAAAACGATTCGGCGGTGAAGGTTTTTTTCCTGCAACTAGGGTCTTGTTTCAAAAGATTTTTGCAACATATCTTTTGTTTCAGAAAGAAAAGAAATGTTTTGGTTGCAAAGGTTTTTTCTTTCTGTAACAAGGGTCTTGTTCCAGAAACATAGCCCAAGTTGCAGCGCCGGAGGAGCGCCCGACGTTAGAGAGTGAGTGGTCAGACATTGCAATATGAGGCATGTTTCAGAAACATAGCTCCGGTTGCAGAAAACATCGAAGAAGCGTCGGGCGTGAGGTCACCGCCATCGTGCTGGATTGGAGCTAACAGCTGCTCGTGGGGCTGAGACGGAGGAGGAGCAGCAACTCTGGCGAGCACGTCAAAGACTAGTTCCCCCGCACGCCGGCGGTAGCAATTTTGCGGTGGTGGGGGTTGGCGCCGCGCTGGGCACAATTGTGTCCGGACGGCGGACAGGGAATCTGTTTCCGAAACTGAGCGGTTGTTGCAGGAAGTATCGCACACGCGGTGATTAGATCCGACGACTGTCAGAGCGCTGATCCAACGGAGCTCCATGGGAGGGATGTTTCTAATATATCCGCCAGCGGACGCGTAGCGGCTCCCAGAAAAAAAGGCGTTGTATAACTATTGTACGCGCGCGTGTATAGTCTAAGGGAAATGTTTCCCCTCAACCGACTGATTTCTTTGATCCCATCCGCTGCCTTGCTTGCACAACACGTGTCCCATGTTCCACGTGACATGCCGCTTGCTTCTGATGATTTTTTTGCAACTTTTGCAATATCACCAATGTTGCACAAATTTCATCCATATCATTAGCTATGTTGCAAAAAGACCAAGACGAAAAAAGAAATTTTGTAAAAAGTCCTCAGTTGCAAAATATAATCCGCAATAAAATCTCAGTTGCAAAAAAATAAAGATAAAAAGAGAAATTCTGCAACAAAGCCTCTGTTGTAAAAAACTCTGCAAAAACCTCAGTTACAAAAAAGTTATGCAACAAGACCTTTGTTGCAGAAATTTTCTGCAACAAAACCTATGTTGCGGTGATAGAGTGCGCCCAAGCGCCAGATCTGGCGGCCCACGAGCCGGCAGATATTTTAGAAAGATCGGCCGGCGGAAGTGTAGCAGCCCTCATAGTCTAAGAATATTCCAGAAAAATATACGGTCTTGTAAGTCCTAAACCGAATCGTTTCCTGCCTTATCTCTGATCTTTCCGTGATTCTCAAGTTGATGTAATCCGTATACGGCTCGGTCAGGCTTTGGCCTCGATCAATATATACGTACGCGGCCTCTCTCCTGAGGAGTAGAGAACGCTTCCTGAAATCCTGTAGAGAAAATCCTTCAGAGGCAATCATGGGGAAAGGAGCCCGCTCGAACGCAGCTAAAAGGACCGCTGCCGTCGCTTGTGCGGGCGAACGGAAAGAGCAGCAGCGCATGGCGATGCCGCCCGAGACAGACGCGCAGAAGCTGGCCCGCCGCCTGGCACGGCTAGCGTTCGTCAAGGTCGCGCACGCGGAAGCCATGCGCTACATCAACATGGAGGAGGAGGAGGTGGTGGAGGAGTACCGGCGGGCGGGCAAACTGCACTGCTACGACCCGGACAACGAGTGGAAGAAGCGCTTCGCCAGAGTCTACAAACTCCACCCGTGCCCGTGCAGCAAGCAAATGGCCGCGGACATCGAGGAATACACGTTCTACCTAGAGGAAAACGAGGACGACTTCAGGATGGGGCTTTATTCGTTAATCGGGCCGGGTGATCAGTATTAGGGGTTTGTTTTTAGCCGGATGAACCTAAGGTTACTATGTTCTTGTTTGTGTATGGAGAATTTGATGCGGGATTTAGAAAACGATAATACTACTATATCTTTTTTCGATAAAGGGTGGACTTTACTGATTCAAAATGAAGCATCAAAAGGATACAAACACAATAAGAACACACTCGGCTTCTGCATAGATAGGATGCACACAGTCAACACCAACGCACGCACACAAAAACACGCCGGCAAATAGCAAAGTCATGTAAGACCAAAACTATGCGTAGGCGAGGAAAAAGAAAAAATGCCTCAAAGCGATCAGATCCGCGATCGGCAAACTATAACAATGACCATATCTGCACCGAAAATCTCATGACACCACGCGGACGACGAGATTCTTCAACAGCAACGCCTTCAGGAAGGGAGCGACACTCAAGTGGCGCCTTCACCGGATCCAGGCATCCAAGGCTAGAATCTAGGCTTTCACCTTAAAGAATCAGTCCGAGCATTCCGAACAATGCCTTCAACAAGGTAACGATGTAAAACATCGCCATTGCCAGGTATACCCAACTCGGGCCGACCTAGGCTTTCACCCCGGAGCTCGAGACCGGGTGCTGAAGTAGCACCATCATCGAAGTCATTCATGGTTGTCGCCACCACTTTTCCACGATCCCAGCAGCTACATACGATGTGACCATCGCCGCCGCACAACCATCCCTCTACATCAAGACTCCGTCCATAGATTACATCTCGCCGCCGAAGTCAACCACAGGATCTGCAGAGATGAAACTCACAAAAAGATCTTCCGATGGCAATCGCGCAATCAGCAAGGCATGGGCTGCAGCCAGTCAACGGCCGTCTTTGCACGCATGTGCACATCTCAAGCAGCCATTGTATGCAGCATCCATGCACCAGCCCCGTATGCTTGTCTTGATCGTACTCCTAGCCATGGACACCAAACCAGATCCAAAGATCGGAATCACCGGCTAACAACCAGATCTCGGGAGGCACCAATCTATGAACATGATCTAGACTAGAAGGCTGGCAATCACCAGCGAACTAAGGTTGGGAGGCCGGCAACGCACAGCGGCGACTCAAGATGGCAATGGGGCCCCGAAACCCGCGTCCCCGTGGGTTTTTACCCTATTAGGGCACGGGGATGGACATCTTTTCATCCCCGCGGGGTTGTTGTTGGGCACATTATACAACCCGACACGCTTCGTGGGTTTACACCCGTTTCGGTAGTCCCCGAACCCGAAACCCGGCAATACCCGCGAAATTACATTATTTTTTTTACCACCGTAGTCATCTTACCCCCGAAACTTTAGAGGCCTTGATGTGTTCACAAATTGGATAAGAAACAAATATAAAGGTGTGTCTTTCTTTACATATCATCATAAAGTTTATCATTATCTTGCTACAATGTTTCATAAGATGTTCATGACTACTTATTTGATTCTCATAGATGCTGACAATGAATAAGGACAAAGCTTTTGGAGTTGTCTTCAAGACATTCAAGAGGGAATGCAGGTGAAGTACAGGTAGTTGCAAATTTCATATACTAATCTGCATATTTTTCTCATGTTTAACTTTAGCTTGAGCGAATTTTGATCTTCCCTAGGACTTGGCACTTTGATTTGGCATTGGAAGATTTGAAGATGGTCGTTTGGAGGTTTGGAGATGTGAATGATGCCATGATGATTCCAACTTTAAAGTGATTTGTGAACTATAAGTTCTATTTCAGAACTTATATAGCTGTTGAACCATCTACTATTGTTTTTTGTTGAAATTTACTCAAGTTATGCCGCTGAAATGTGATTGTTTTGCTGCTGAAATGTTATTCTTGTTGGGGAACGTAGCAGAAATTCAAAATTTTCTACGCATCACCAAGATCAATCTATGGAGATACTAGCAACGAGAGAGAGGGGAGTGCATCTTCATACCCTTGAAGATCGCTAAGCGGAAGCGTTACAAGAACGTGGTTGATGGAGTCATACTCGCGGCGATTCAAATCGCGGAAGATCCGATCTAGCGCCGAACGGATGGCGCCTCCGCGTTCAACACACGTACAGCCCGTGGACGTCTTCTCCTTCTTGATCCAGCAAGGGGAGAGGAGAAGTTGAGGGAGAGCTCCGGCAGCACGACGGCGTGGTGGTGGAGCTTGCAGTTCTTCGGCAGAGCTTCGCCAAGCACTACGGAGGAGGAGGAGGTGTTGGGGAGGGAGAGGGCTGCGCCAGGGGCAAGGGGTGAAGCTCCCATGCGCCTCCCCACTATATATAGGGGTGGAGGGGGCTGATTTCTTGCCCTCCAAGTCCATTGGGGCATTGGCAAAGGTGGGAGGAAAGAAATCCCATCATTTCCTTCCCCACCGATTGTTATCCCCCCTTTTTAGGGATCTTGATCTTATTCCTTCTAAGGGAGGATCTTGGTGCGCCTTGACCAGGGGTGTGGGGCCTTGCCCCCACTACCCACGTTCATGTGGGTCCCCCCATGCAGGTGGGCCCCACTCCGTAACCTTCTAGAACCTTCCGGTACAATACCGAAAAATCCGAACATTTTTGGTGGCCAAAATAGGACTACCCATATATAAATCTTTACCTCCGGACCATTCCTAACTCCTCGTGACGTCCGAGATCTCATCCGGACTCGAACAACATTCAAGAATCGCACACTAATTCCCATAACAACTCTAGCGTCCATCGAACCTTATGTGTAGACCCTACGGGTTCGGGAATCATGCAGACATGACCGAGACAGCTCTCTGGCCAATAACCAACAGCGGGATCTGGATACCCATGTTGGCTCCCACATGTTCCACGATGATCTCATCTGATGAACCACAATGTCAAGGATTCAAGCAATCCCGTATACAATTCCCTTTGTCTACCGGTATAGTACTTGCCCGAGATTCGATCTCGGTATCCCGATACCTTGTTCAATCTCGTTACCGGCAAGTCTCTTTACTCGTTCCGTAACACATCATCCCGTGATCAACCCCTTGGTCACATTGTGCACATTATGATGATGTCCTACCGAGTGGGCCCAGAGATACCTCTCCATCACACGGAGTGACAAATCCCAGTCTCGATTCGTGCCAACCCAATAGACACTTTCGGAGATACCCGTAGTGTACCTTTATAGCCACCCGCCACGTTGTGACGTTTGGTACACCCAAAGCATTCCTACGGCATCCGGAGTTGCACAATCTCATGGTCTAAGGAAATGATACTTGACATTAGAAAAGCTTTAGCATACCGAACTACACGATCTTTGTGCTAGGCTTAGGATTGGGTCTTGTCCATCACATCATTCTCCTAATGTTGTGATCCCGTTATCAACGACATCCAATGTCCATGGTCAGGAAACCGTAACCATCTATTGATCAACGAGCTAGTCAACTAGAGGCTTACTAGGGACATGGTGTTGTCTATGTATCCACACATGTATCTGAGTTTCCTATCAATACAATTATAGCATGGATAATAAACGATTATCATGAACAAGGAAATATAATAATAATAATAACTAATTTATTATTGCCTCTAGGGCATATTTCCAATAGTCTCCCACTTGCACTAGAGTCAATAATCTAGTTCACATTGCCATGTGATTAACACTCACATGTCACATCGCCGTGTGACTAACATCCAAAGAGTTTACTAGAGTCAACAATCTAGTTCACATCACTATGTGATTAACACTCAATGAGTTATGGGTTTGATCATGTTATGCTTGTGAGAGAGGTTGTAGTCAACGGGTCTGCAACATTCAGATCCCTATGTATTTCGCAAAACTTTATGTCATGTCGTAGATGCTGCTGCCACGTTCCACTTGGATCTATTCCAAATTGTTGCCCCATTATACGTATCCGGTATCTCTACTCAGAGCTATCCGGATAGGTGTTAAGCTTGCATCGACGTAACTCTTTATGTCGAACTTTTTATCACCTCCATAACCGAGAAACATTTCCTTATTCCTCTAAGGATAATTTTGACCGCTATCTAGTGATCCACTCCTGGATCACCTTTGTACCCTCTTGCCAGATGAGGGAGTCCTGGACTAGGGGGTGTCCGGACAGCCGGACTATCATTGTCCGCCGGACTACAAGACTACGAAGATACAAGATTGAAGACTCCGTCCCGTGTCCGGATGGGACTTTCCTTGGCGTGGAAGGCAAGCTTGGCGATACGGATATGTAGATCTCCTACCATTGTAACCGACTCTGTGTAACCCTAGCCCTCTCCGGTGCCTATATAAACCGGAGGGCTTTAGTCCGTAGGACACAACATACATTACAACAATCATACCATAGGCTAGCTTCTAGGGTTTAGCCTCCTTGATCTCGTGGTAGATCCACTCTTGTACTACCCATATCATCAATATTAATCAAGCAGGACGTAGGGTTTTACCTCCATCGAGAGGGCCCAAACCTGGGTAAAACACCGTGTCCCTTGTCTCCTGTTACCATCCGCCTAGACGCACAGTGCGGGACCCCCTACGCGAGATCCGCCGGTTTTGACACCGACATTGGTGCTTTCATTGAGAGTTCCTCCGTAGTCGTCACCGATAGGCTCGATGGCTTCTTCAATCAACAACACCGCCCAGGTGAGACTTTTCTCCCGGACAGATCTTCAGATTCGGCGGCCGCCTTTGCGGGCTAATTCACTTGGCCATCTGAGCAGATCGAAGCTACGCCCCGCCGTCGAGTCGTTTCGAGAGCCTAAACTTCACGGCCGACATCCGGGGACTTGATCTTCGACGGGCTCGAGCCACAGCCAAGTGTGCCGCGATTATCACGATGGGCATGACCTAGCTCGCCGCGAGCAAAGCCTTGGTGGCAGACAAGAATCCGCTCCGGCCCTTAGTCTGGAGCCGATCGCCCAGATCGAGGACCGGTGGTTGGACACCGCCTCGGGGGCTGCAACTTCCATGGCGATGGAGCCGAACACTAACCTTGTCCCTTGCAAAGCTCGTGACTCCGAGGTGCCGGACACCACGCTGGACTCCGGACCTCCCACGCCCCTGCCAATCGAATCTGATTGGGCGCCGGTTATGGAATTCACCGCCGCGGACATCTTCCAACACTTGCCCTTTGGCGACATCCTAAATTCGCTAAAACATCTCTCGCTATCCGGAGAGACCTGGCCGGACTATGGCCAGGACGGTTGGGATACGGACGACGAAGAAATTCAAAGCCCACCCACCACCCACTTTGTAGCCACTGTCGACGATCTAACTGACATGCTATACTATGACTCCGAAGACATCGACGGTATGGACGACGATGCCGGAGATGAACAAGAACCAGCGCCTACAGGGCACTGGAAGACCACCTCGTCATACGACATATACATGGTGGATACCCCAAAAGGAAGCGATAACGAAGACCAACGGGGCGCGGCAGAAGATAATCCCACCGACAAACAGCCAAAACGGCAATGCAGACGCCGCCCTAAGTCCCGCCTCGACAACAACAGCGCTCCTAATGACCCAGCAATACAGCAGGGCAAACCAGTGGACGACGAACACGCAGACAAGCAACCATCCGAACAGGATGAGTCAGATAATCAGTTCATGCCTGGCGAAAACAACAGTCCAGACGACCTCACGCCGGACACACCGCCGGAGAATAAAAACCTTCGGAAAAGACTCGTCGCCACCGCAAGAAGTTTGAAGAAGGAAAAACGGAAGCTCAAAACAGCGGAAGATATACTCAGAATGAGGTGGAGCAAAGTGCTCAAAACCGCAGACAAATACGGCAATGGCCATCAATCAAAGAGCTACCCGAAGCGCAAGCTGCTGCCAGAATTTGACGAGGAGGCCATAGAGCCCCACAACAAAAACAAAGAGGCCGCTGGTCGGATAGACGGCGATGATAGGCCAAAATCTAAAAGCGGTGCCGCATATAAGCCGACTAATGACCTGGAAAACAGATGGCCCAGCTAGGTCCATTTACGGGCCAAAGAAGAGGGCCCGAGGAAGCAACGCAACACGCCAAGTGTCCAAGACAGCGGTACACCCAAATACAGGGGCGCCGCACACCCACTATGTTTCACTAACGAGGTGCTGGATCATGAATTCCCAGCAGGATTTAAACCCATAAACATAGAGGCTTACGACGGAACAATGCACTCGAGTCGGATAGAGGATTATATACTACACATACACATGGCTAGAGGAGATGATCTCCACGCCATAAAATACTTACCCCTCAAGCTCAAAGGGCCAGCCCGTCATTGGCTCAAAAGCCTCCCAGAAAACACTATTGGAAGTTGGGAAGAGCTCGAGGACGCGTTTAGAGCAAATTTTCAAGGAACTTATGTCCGCCCTCCGGATGCAGATGATCTAAGTCATATAAGTCAACAGCCCGGAGAGTCAGCGCGCAAATTCTGGAACAGGTTCCTCACCAAAAAGAACCAAATAGTCGACTGTCCGGACGCTGAAGCCTTAGCAGCTTTTAAACACAACATCCGAGACGAATGGCTCGCCAGACACCTCGGCCAAGAGAAGCCGAGGACAATGTCCGCGCTAACAAGCCTCATGACCCGCTTTTGCGCGGGAGAGGATACCTGGCTAGCAAGGTGCAGCACCAACGACCCAAGTACATCCGAGATCAGAGATGGAAACAAAAAATCACGGCGCAGAAAAGATCAGCGCCGGAATAAAGAGAAAAGCCCAAAGAACACGGCGGTCAACGCCGGATTCAAAAGCTCGCGGCCAAATAACAAAACACCGCCTCTTAAGGATAACAATGATGAGCTATCCAACTTAAACAAAATTTTGGGTCGGATATGTCAAATCCACAGTACCCCCGGAAGGCCTGCAAACCACACCCACCGAGATTGTTGGGTTTTCAAACAGTCCGGCCGATTAAACGCCGAACATAAGGGGCTCGACGCATCAAGCGAGGATGATGATAAACCCCACCAGCAGAGCACCGGAAAACAAAAGACTTTCCCACAAGAGGTCAAAACAGTAAATTCACTTCATGTGATAATACGGAAATACAATGCGGCACCCTCTAAAATGGGTCTCGCACGGTCCAACCCAGCGGAACATAGAGATTGGATATCAAAACCAATCACTTTTGACCACCTGGATTATTCCAGAAGCGTTCGAAATGCAGGATGGACTGCCCTGATATTGGATCCTATAATCAACGGACTACAATTTACACAAGTCCTGATGGACGGAGGCAGCGACTTAAACCTGCTGTATCCAAACACAATCCGCAAGTTGGGGATAGACCTTACTAAAATTCGACACAGCTGCACTTCCTTTAAAGGAGTGATGCCAGGCCCTTACGCCAAGTGCATAGGCTCCTTATTACTAGAAGTTGTGTTCGGGACACCGAACAACTCTCGACGCGAAAAACTAATCTTTCATGTCGTCCCATTTAAAAGTAGCTATCAAGCACTCTTGGGACGAGAAGGTTTTGTCCGCTTCAACGCCATACCACATTACGCGTCTCTTACACTTAAGATGCCCGGTCCACGTGGCATCATTTCAGTGCGAGGGTCATTTAAACACCCCGGACACGGCTAGACGAGTCCGGCATAAATAAGCTAGGGGCTCCCTAGCCGCACACCCCTTCACAAGGGGCTGCGTGTATAAGCAACAGCGAGCTCACATAGACTCCGCTTTACTTATTTATTAATATTTTTTACTTCGTATATATTTTTCGCACGATTTCCTTTTAAACTAAGTTCCTCTCTTCTTACAGATGAACAACGTGCACACCCGTCCAGGATAACGGCACAACGGAGACACATGCGCAGATGTGCAGTAGGGACCCGTCGCAAGGATTCTTTTCAGATTAAGACCCTGCGTAAACCTTTTTTACTGTCTCTTGTTGTTATAATCCCCTGGTTTCTCATTATAACCAGAGTGGAGCTCGACATTTTGGCATCGGCGCGTCGAGAGGACCTTGCCCGCACTCGACACTAGGGGCTTAGAGCATTGTTCGCCCATTATTATAAAGACCGAACACCTTAGGGAGTGTTCGGCGCCTCGAAGTTAGGCCTTATATGCATCAGCTCGAATCATGTCTTTGGTAAAATGTTGGGTTTGCCGGCTCTTGTGTTTTGCTGCCTTCGCTCAGATCATCGGCTAACGCGCACCGGAGAACTATGCGATTGTGCCCCGCCGGCCGGGCGAGCACCTCAAGAGAGAAAGCCAAAACCGACCGTCATGATACTGAGAGAGACTGGTCAACCACTCGATCGACTACCGGAATGTTTAGAATTCCTCCGCTTTGACGAAGGACCGTTTTCCGGTCAGGCACACACTCGCCCCAAATTCGGAGAGTGCGGTGCCCTCAGGGGCTATATCGTAGCCCCACCCTCGAACTCCAATGGCTAAGTGAAAGTGATAAAGCATCATAGTCCAGTTGCCTCGTTTGCTACGCTACCACCTCCTTAACAGGACCGAGGACGTCCGGATTAAGTGTGAAAACGCTATTTTTTATGAACACCCCGCACCTTGTGCGTGGGGGCTGAAGCCGAAGACTGCCATCTTTCAGGTTATACAAACGTATACATAAACGGCCGCATAGGAGATATTTCAATACTTGGGACGCACAAGTATAAAAAGCGGTTACATAATAATCATTGTTTTACAAGATAAAACGTTCATTTGAACGTGACATTTTTCGAGCACTGCGACTCTATTACACGAGCACCACGCATAACTTCCCCAAAATAGTGCTCGGCGGGTAACCGGCTTTCGTTCGAACCCTGGGTTGCAATAGCGGTGGCATCCATCTCTGTCCAATGTGTCTTCACATGAGCAAGGGCCATCCACGCACCTTCTATGCAGGCCGACCGCTTCATCTCCTTGATATGAGGCACCGCTCCAAGAAATTGCTGCAATAAGCCAAAATAGCTCGTCGCCTTGGGCCTCTCTGGCCAGACATGAGCCACGATATCCGTCATGGTAAGTCCGGACAACCTGTTCAGCTCAGCCCATTCGGCCAACCGATCGGTCAGCGGAAGTGAACGATCCGGACTATGGAATTGAGACCAAAACAGCTCTTCCGTCTTGTGATCCTTCCGACCAAAGTGCACAACAAAGATCCGCCGCACTTGCCGCTAAGTCCATATATGGATCCTCCGGACCCCACAGCTGGCCAAGCTGGGCATAATTCGGATCAAACCGGCGATGTAGCGAGAAAAAGGCTTGCCAGCCACAATGTCTCCGGCCTGACGCAGCTCCTCCTTCATAGCCCGCATTGCAGAACGGGCATCCTTGGCCTCGGCGGTGGCCTTCCCAGTCTTCTCGCCCGACAGCGCCCTTTTCAAGAGCCTCATTGCGGTCGGTAGCATCCTTCAATTTCACGGCCAATCCGCCATCTCTTCCTCGCTTAGGCAAGTGCAGCCCTTTCGCTTTTAACTCCTCGGCCGCCTCGAGGCAGCCGCATCACTCCTTCCGCTTGCTCCTTGGCTTGAGAAAGCTCGCCCGGAGGCTCTCCACAGCAGCAGCACCATCTGCGTCCACAGATAAATATTGTAAGAGGCGGGCTTTGGCTCCCTTAAATAAGTGACTGCGGAGAATCCATTTACCTTGCGACTCGTCAAGTCGCCGGTTGACAAGCGCGATGTCCGCATCCGCCACATCAAGTTGCCGCATTAACTCGACAACTCCATCAGTACGGCTAGCCCCGGACTATCCGCCACCTGCATAGGAAAGGCGACACTCAATACCTGCGATTTCGATCCTCGGCACGCTGTCGTTTTCGACAACCTACCGAGTCTCAGGGGCTACTATCTATACAGGGCGCACTTCTATGTGCAAAGCTGTCAAAAAGGTGCGTCATTTTTACGTACCTCAAATCCCACCAGCAAACTCCTGACGGCATTATGCAATCCGCTCTGGGCGGACGAAATCCTTCCAATCACCATGCTCATCAATGCACGGTGATCTTCTGAGATAGACGCCCTCTCAAGCAGATCCTTCAGCTCCCCCGGCCGAACACTAGTCGACGCCGAACTCTCCGGCTCTGCCAGGCTCGGGGATACCCTCCGTGACGAAACTTCAGGCTCGTCCGCCCTGTCCGACGGCGCAGCAGACGGAGGCGTCTCGCTCTCCATCATCTCCGGACGAAGATCCCCCGAAGACGAACTCATCTGAGAAGGCCGCAGATCCGAATCAGAAGGTAAAAATTTCGGTTATCCTCAGAAGCACAAATAGGGATATTTTCTTATTAATGAACTCCCCTTTTCCTACTCACGGCTCACTGGAGGGCTGATCCTTTAGAGACGATTGTACGGCCAGGGTCTCCTCGGACGCAGGACCCTCTAGTGAAGATTTCTTCCCCCGCTTAGGGGCTTTGGCCTCCGGGTCCTCGGAGGCGGTCCTCTTCTCCCCCTGGAAGGAGGGATTCTCGATCCCCCCTTCTTCAAGCGCCCCCTTGGGCGAGGTAATAGCTCCTCTGTTTTCCCCATCGCCTTCTTCTGCAGGCGCGACCTCCAACATTCTGACCAGCACGGGCTCCAGTGCGGTCTTTGGGAGGGGGGCCGGACACCTTATCAGCTTTGCTCGCGCTACCCACTCCTGATGAAGGATAACGGGTTAGAAGGCGAATTATAGAAAAGCAAACAAATGGAACGTCCGGACACTGAGCTATTTACCTGAGTATCCGGGCGATTGCAGCTTAGGCCTGCGTCCTCGGTCAATTCCGGACACATCGCCTGCGGTCCGAAGAACAACTTGTACATCTCCACGGGTGTCGTACCCATGAAGTGTTGGAGAATTCGTGGTCCCTCCGGATTGAACTCCCATAACCGGAGAGGACGGCGTTTGCAGGGCAGAAGACGCCTGATTAGCATGACCTGCATCACCACTACCAGATCGATCTCCCTCGCTTGGAGGTCTCGAATCCGGCCCTGCAATAGGGGCACGTCTTCTGACGGCCCCCAATTGAGCCCTTGGTTGACCCACGACATCAACCGTCGTGGAGGTCCCGGGCGGAATGAAGGCGGCGGCTTTTGCTCGCCGCCTTCGAGCGGTGATATAGAACCACTCCTGCTGCCACAAGCCGAGCTCCTCTTGGAAGGAGCCCTCGGGCCATGGGGCATCGGTCCTCCTGCTTATGGCCACCCCGCCGCACTCTGCTTGACGCCCCTCGATCATCTTTGGCTCCACATCGAAGGTCTTCAGCCACAGGCCGAGGTGGGGGGGGTGACACGGAGGAAGGCTTCGCAGACGATAATGAATGCGGAAATATGGAGGATGGACTCCGGAGCCAAGTCGTGAAAATCCAACCCGTAGTAGAACATGAGCCCTCTCACGAAGGGGTCCGTCGAGAAGCCTAAACCCCGACGGAGGTGGGATACAAAGACGACGTACTCACCGGGCTCGGGAGTAGGTACGGCCTGCCCTTGGGCGGGTAACCTGTGCGAAATCTCGTAAGACAGGTACTTGGCCTCACACAGCTTTAACACGTCCTCCTCCATGACGGCGGAGGGCATCCACCGGCCCTGAAGGTCGGAGCCGGACATTGTTGAAGGTCCGAAGTGCTCGAATCTGGGGCTCTGGGTGTTGGAACTTGGAGCAAAGAGAAGATTCGATGGAAGATTGAAGAAAAGAAACGAGCCTTGGTCCTCTTATAAAGAGGGAAAATACCAAGAGCCGTCTCCGTGACCGTTCGGGATTCACCTTCGATAGAGGAGGCGTGGCAACGGGCGCGGTTGGGTTACCCACGTCCGTATTGATGAGAATCCCGGAATAAGGGGAACACGATCTCTGCTTCGACAAGACGTGCCAAGGAAACCGCTTCGCTAAACATGCTGAGGTGGTATAATAAAAAACGATTCAAGTTAAGGCTTGGTAGTGGTGTGACGTCATGCCACAAAATACGTCAGCAGATTGAGCTTGTGTATATTTTATTCTCTCTACGGTGGGATGTGGAATTTATTTTGCAGAGCCGGACACTATCCTGGTGTTCATGATCTTCTCTGGATTATTCAAAGGAGGAACCCGCCTTGCAATGCCGAACATTATGCATGCCGGACTTATCGTCATTGAAGCCTGGTTCAGGGGCTACTGAGGGAGTCCTGGACTAGGGGGTGTCCGGACAGCCGGACTATCATCGTCCGCCGGACTACAAGACTACGAAGATACAAGATTGAAGACTCCGTCCCGTGTCCGGATGGGACTTTCCTTAGCGTGGAAGGCAAGCTTGGAGATACAGATATGTATATCTCCTACCATTGTAACCGACTCTGTGTAACCCTAGCCCTCTCCGGTGCCTATATAAACCGAGGGCTTTAGTCCGTAGGACACAACATACATTACAACAATCATACCATAGGCTAGCTTCTAGGGTTTAGCCTCCTTGACCTCGTGGTAGATCCACTCTTGTACTACCCATATCATCAATATTAATCAAGCAGGACATAGGGTTTTACCTCCATCAAGAGGGCCCGAACCTGGGTAAAACACCGTGTCCCTTGTCTCCTGTTACCATCCGCCTAGACGCACAGTTCGGGACCCCCTACCCGAGATCCGCCGGTTTTGACACCGACACCAGACATGTGGCAAGGCACACATCAGGTGCGGTACTCAGCATGGCATACCGTATAGGGCTTATGACAAAAGCATAAGGGACGACCTTCGTCCTTCCTCTTTCTTCTGCCGTGGTCGAGCTTCAAGTCTTAACTTCATACCTTACAACTCAGGCAAGAACTCCTTCTTTGACTGATCCATCTTGAACACCTTCAAGATCATGTCAAGGTACGTGCTCATTTGAAAGTACCATTACGCGTTTTTGATCTATCCTCATAGATCTTGATGCTCAATGTTCAAGCAGCTTAATCCAGGTTTTCTATTGAAAAACACTTTTCAAACAACCCTATATGCTTTCCATAAATTCTACATCATTTCTGATCCACAATATGTCAACAACATATACTCATCAGAAATTCTATAGTGCTCCCACTCACTTCTTTGGAGATACAAGTTTCTCATAAACTTTGTATAAACCCAAAATCTTTGATCATCTCATCGAAGCGCATATTCTGACTCCGAGATGCTTGCTCGAGTCCATGGAAGGATCGCTGGAGCTAGCATACCTTTTAGCATCCTTAGGATCGACAAAACCTTTTTGATTGTATCACATACAACCTTTCCTTACGAAAACTGGTAAGGAAACTCGTTTTGACATCCATTTGCCAGATTTCATAAATGCAGCTAATGCTAACACGATTCCGACAGACTTAAGCATCGCTACGGATGAGAAAATCTCATCGTAGTCAACTCCTTGAACTTGTGAAAAACTCTTCGCCACAAGTCGAGCTTCATAGACGGTGACATTACCGTCCACGTCCGTCTTCTTCTTAAAGATCCATTTATCTCAATGGCTTGCTGATCATCGGGCAAGTTCACCAAAGTCTATGCTTTGTTCTGATACATGGATCCTATCTCGGATTTCATGGCTTCTAGCCATTTGTCGGAATATGGGCCCACCATCGCTTCTCCATAGCTCGCAGGTTCATTGTTGTCTAGCAACATGACCTTCAAGACAGGATTACTGTACTACTCTGAAGTAGTACGCATCCTTGTCACCCTACGAGGTACGATAGTGGCTTGATCCGAAACTTCATGATCACTATCATAAGCTGCTACTTCAATTGGTGTGGGCTCCATAGGAACAACTTCCTGTGCCCTGCTACACACTAGTTGAAGTGACGGTTCAATGACCTCATCAAGTCTCCACCATGCTCCCACACAACTTTCGGAGACAAACTTTTCCTCGAGAAAGGACCCGATTCAAGAAACAATCCCTATTGCTTTCGGATCTGAATTAGGAGGTATACCCAACTGTTTTGGGTGTCGTATGAAGATGCATTTTATCCGCTTTGGGTTCGAGCTTATCAACCTGAAACTTTTTCACATAAGCATCGCAGCCCCAAACTTTTAAGAAACGACAACTTAGATTTCTCCAAACCATAGTTCCAACGGTGTCGTCTCAACAGAATTACGTGGTGCCCTATTAAAGTGAGTGCGGTTGTCTCTAATGCCTAACCCATGAATGATAGTGGTAATTCGATAAGAGACATCATGGTACGCACCATATCCAATAGGGTGCAACTATGATGTTCGGACACACCATCACACTATGGTGTTCCAGGCGGTATTTGTTGGGGAACGTAGTAATTTCAAAAAATTTCCTACGCACACGCAAGATCATGGTGATGTATAGCAACGAGAGGGGAGAGTGTTGTCTACGCACCTCGTAGACCCGGCGAAGCGATCACAACGTAGAGGAAGTAGTCGACGTTCTCCTCGCGATCCGACCGATCCCGGCGCCATTACTCCGGCGCCCCGAGTTCTTGACACACGACAGCTCGATGACGTCCCTCAGATCCGATCCAGCCGAGTGTCGAGGGAGAGTTCCGTCGACCTGACGGCGTGGTGGCGATCTTGATGTTCTATCGGCAGAAGCTTCGCTAAGCTTCATGCGACGATATGACCGAGGTGGAATATGGTGGAGGGGGCACCGACACGGCTAAGGAACGATCCGTCGATCAAACTTGTGTCTTCTAGGGTGCCCCCATGCCCCCGTATATAAAGGAGGGAGGGGGGAGGTGCGGCCGGCCTAGAGGGGGCGCGGAGGAGTCCTACTCCCACCGAGTAGGACTCCCCCTTCCTAGTTGGAGTAGGATTGGGGAGGGGAAGAGGAAGGGGCCGCCCCCTCCTGTCCTATTCGGACTGGGGGAGGGCGCGCCACCCCCGGGCCGGCCCCTCCTCTTCTCCCTCGAGGCCCACTAAGGCCCATGTAGTACCCGGGGTTCCAGGTAACCTCCCAAGATCTAAATTCCTGTTTTCACCCGAACCATTCCAACTCCAAATATAGGCTTCCAATATATCAATCTTTATGTCTCGACCATTTCGAGACTCCTCGTCATGTCCGTGATCACATCCGGACTCAACTTCTTCGGTACATCAAAATACATAAACTCATAATAACCGCCATCGAAACCTTAAGCGCATGGACCCTACGGTTCGAGAACAATGTAGACATGACCTAGAACTATTCTCGGTCAATAACCAACAGCGGACCTGGATGCCCATATTGGTTCCTACATATTCTACGAAGATCTTTATCGGTCGACCGCATAACAACATACGTTGTTCCTTTGTCATCGGTATGTTACTTGCCCGAGATTCGATCGTCGGTATCCAATACCTAGTTCAATCTCGCTACGGCAAGTCTCTTTACTCGTTCCGTAATACATCATCTCACAACTAACTTATTAGTTGTAGTGCTTGCAAGGCTTCAAAGTGATGTGTATTACCGAGAGGGCCCAGAGATACCTCTCCGACAATCGGAGTGACAAAACCTAATCTCGAAATACGCCAACCCAACATCTGCCTTTGGAGACACCTGTAGTACTCCTTTATAATCACCCAGTTACGTTGTGACGTTTGGTAGCACCCAAAGTGTTCCTCCGGTAAATGGGAGTTGTATAATCTCATAGTTACAGGAACATGTATATGTCATGGATAAAAGCAAGAGCAACATACTAAACGATCGTGTGCTAAGCTAAGGAATGGGTCATGTCAATCAGATCATTCTACTAATGATGTGACCTTGTTAATCAAATAACAACTCCTTGTTCATGGTTAGGAAACATAACCATCTTTGATTAACAAGCTAGTCTAGTAGAGGCATACTAGTGACATCTTGTTTGTCTATGCATTCACACATGTATCATGTTTCCGGTTAATACAATTCTAGCATGAATGATAAACATTTATCATGAAATAAGGAAATAAATAATAACTTTATTATTGCCTCTAGGGCATATTTCCTTGATCTCCCACTTGCACTAGAGTCAATAATCTAGATTACATAGTAATGATTTTAACACCCATGGAGTCTTGGTGCTGATCATGTTTTGCTCGTGGAAGAGGCTTAGTCAACGGTTCTGCAACATTCAGATCCGTATGTATCTTGCAAATCTCTATGTCTCCCACCGGACTAAGTCCCGGATGGAATTGAAGCGCCTCTTGATGTGCTTGGTCCTCTTGTGAAATCTGGATTCCTTTGCTAAGGCAATTGCTCCAAGATTGTCACGAAGATTTTCATTGGACCCGATGCACTAGGTATGACACCTAGATCGGATATGAACTCCTTCATCCGCACTCCTTCATTAGCTGCTTCGAAGCTGCTATGTACTCCGCTTCACATGTAGATCCCGCCACGACGCTTTGTTTAGAACTGCACCAACCGACAGCTCCTCCGTTTAGTGTAAATATGTATCCGGTTTGCGATTTAGAATCATCCGGATCGGTGTCAAAGCTTGCATCAACGTAACTGCCACGATGAGCTCTTTGTCACCTCCATATACGAGAAACATATCCTTAGTCCTTTTCGGTATTTCAGATGTTCTTGACCGCTGTCCGATGATCCACTCTGGATTACTTTGGTACCTCCTGCTAGGCTTATAGCAAGGCACACATCAGTCTGGTACACAGATTGCATACATGATAGAGCCTATGGCTGAAGCATAGGAACATCTTTCATTTTCTCTCTATCTTCTGCAGTGGTCGGGCATTGAGTCTTACTCAACTTCACACCTTGTAACACAGGCAAGAACCCTTTCTTTGCTTGATCCATTTTGAACTTCTTAAAAATTTTGTCAAGGTATGTGCTTTGTGAAAGTCCAATTAAGCGTCTTGATCTATCTCTATAGATCTTAATGCCTAATATGTAAGCAGCTTCACCGAGGTCTTTCATTGAAAACTCTTATTCAAGTATCCCTTTATGCTATCCAGAATTCTATATCATTTCCGATCGGTAATATGTCATCTACATATAATATCGTAAATGCTACAGAGCTCCCACTCACTTTCTTGTAAATACAAAGCTTCTCCAAAAGTCTGTATAAAACCCAAATGCTTTGATCACACTATCAAAGCGCTTATTCCAACTCCGAGATGCTTGCACCAGTCCATAGATGGATCATTGGAGCTTGCACACTTTGTTAGCTCCTTTGGATCGATAAAACCTTCTGGTTGCATCATATACAACTCTTCTTCCGTAAATCCATTCAGAATGCAGTCTTTACATCCATTTGCCAAATTTCATAATCATAAAATGCGGCAATTGCTAACATGATTCGACGGACTTAAGCATCGCTACGGGTGAGAAGGTCTCATCGTAGTCAATCCCTTGAACTTGTCGAAACCCTTTGCATAAGTCGAGCTTTGTAGACAGAATATTACCGTCGCGTCGGTCTTCTTCTTGAAGATCCACTTGTTTTCTATTGCTTGCCTACCCTCGGCAAGTCAACCAAATTCCATACTTTGTTTTCATACATGGATCCCATCTCGATTTCATGGCCTCAAGCCATTTCGAATCTGGGCTCACCATCGCTTCTTCATAGTTCGTGAGGTTCATCATGATCTAGTAGCATGATTTCCGAACAGGATTACCGCACCACTCACAGTGCGGATCTTACTCGTTGATCTACAAGGTTACGAGTAACTTGATCTCAAGTTTCATGATCATCATCATCAACTTCCTCACTACTTGGTGTAGATGTCTCGAAACCGGTTTCTGCGATTTAACTACTTTCAAGTAAGGGAGAAGGTACTATTACCTCATCAAGTTCTACTTTCCTCCCACTCACTTCTTTCGAGAGAAACTCCTTCTCTAGAAAGGATCCATTCTTAGCAACGAATGTCTTGCCTTCGGATCTGTGATAGAAGGTGTACCCAACTGTATCCTTTGGGTATCCTATGAAGACACATTTCTCGATTTGGGTTCGAGCTTATCGGTTGAAGCTTTTTCACATAAGCATCGCATCCCCAAACTTTAAGAAACGACAACTTTGGTTTCTTGCTAAACCATAGTTCATAAGGTGTCGTCTCAACGGATTTCGACGGTGTTCTATTCAGTGTGAATGCGGCCGTCTCTAGAGCATAACCCCAAAGCGATAGCGGTAAATCTGTAAGAGACATCATAGATCGCACCATATCTAGTAAAGTGCGACATTCGACGTTCGGACACACCATTACGCTGTGGTGTTCCGGTGGCGTGAGTTGCTAAACTATTCCGCATTGTTTCAAATGTAGACCAAACTCAGTAACTCAAATATTCACCTCCACGATCGATCGTAGAAATTTAATTCTCTTGTTACGATGATTTTCAACTTCACTCTGAAATTCTTTGAACTTTTCAAATGTTTCAGACTTATGTTTCATTAAGTAGATATACCCATATCTGCTTAAGTCATCTGTGAAGGTGAGAAAATAACGATATCCGCCACGAGCCTCAACATTCATCGGACCACATACATCTCAGATGTATGATTTCCAACAAATCTGTTGCTCTCTCCATAGTACCGAGAACGGGTTTTAGTCATCTTGCCCATAAGGCACGGTTCGCAAGTGCCAAGTGATTCATAATCAAGTGACTCCAAAAGTCCATCAAGATGGAGTTTCTTCATCGCTTTACACCGATATGACCTAAACGGCAAGTGCCACAAATAAGTTGCACTATCATTATCAACTCTGCATCTTTTGGTTTCAACATTATGAATATGTGTATCACTACTATCGAGATTCATCAAAATAGACCACTCCTCAAGGGTGCATGACCATAAAAGATATTACTCATATAAATAGAACAACCATTATTCTCTCGATTTAAATGAATAACCGCCTCGCATCAAACAAGATCCAGATATAATGTTCATGCTCAACGAGGCACCAAATAACAATTATTTAGGTCTAAAACTAATCCGAAGGTAGATGTAGAGGTAGCGTGTCGACCGCGATCACATCGACTTTGGAACCATTTCCCACGCGCATCGTCACCTCGTCCTTTGCTAGTGTTCGCTAATCCGTAGTCCTGCTTCGAGTTGCAAATATTAGCAATGAACCAAGATCAAATACCAGTGCTACTGCGAGCTCTAGTAAGGTACACATCAATAACATGTATATCACATATACCTTTGTTCACCTTGCCATCCTTCTTATCCGCCAAATACTTGGGGCAGTTCCGCTTCCAAAGGACTACCGCTTGCGGTAGAAGCACTCGGCCAGGCTTAGGTCCGACTTGGGTTTCTTCTCCCGAGCAACAACTTGCTTGCTGTTCTTCTTGAAGTTCCTTCTTCTTCCCTTTGCCTTTCTTCTTGAAACTAGTGGTCTTATTGACCATCAACACTTGATGCTCCTTCTTGATTTCTACCTCCGCAGCCTTTAGCATTGCGAAGAGCTCGTATAGTCTTTACTAACCCTTGCATATTATAGTTCATCACGAAGCCTTTGTAGCTTGGTGGCGTGATTGAAGAATTACATCAATGACACAATCATCCGGAAGATTAACTCCCAATTGTGTCAAGTGATTGTAGTACCCGGACATTACGAGTATGTGCTCACTAACGAACTATTCTCCTCCATCTTGCAGCTATAGAACTTATTGGAGACTTCATATCTCTCAATCCGGGCATTCTTTGGAATATTAACTTCAACTCTGGAACATCTCATATGCTCCATGACGCTCAAAACGTCGTTGAAGTCCCGGTTCTAAGCCGTAAAGCATGGCACATCGAACTATAGAGTAGTCATCGGCTTTGCTCTGCCAGACGTTCTTAACGCGTCGGTTGCATCAAGAAGCAGGCACGGCACCCAGCGGTGCATCCAGATTTAACTCTTCTCGTGCAGAATGAGGATAATCCTCGAGTTACGGACCCAATCCGTGTAATTGCTACCATCATCTTTCAACTTTGCTTTCTCAAGGAACGATTAAAATTCAACGGAACAACAAAGACGAGCCATCTATCTACAATTAAACATAAACAAGCAAGATACTATCAGTACTAAGTTCATGATAAATTTAAGTTCAATTAATCATATTACTTAAGAACTCCCACTTAGAAAGACATCTCTAGTCATCTAAGTGATCACGTGATCCAAATCAACTAAACCATAACCGATCATCACGTGAAATGGAGTAGTTTTCAATGGTGAACATCTTATGTTGATCATATCTACTATATGATTCACGCCGACCTTTCGGTCTCGTGTTCCGAGGCCATATCTCCGCATATGCTAGGCTCGTCAAGTATAACCCGAGTATTCTGCGTGTGCAAAACTGGCTTGCACCGTTGTAGATGGACGTGAGCTTATCACACCCGATCATCACGTGGTGTCCGGGCACGATTTAACTTTGGCAACGGTGCATACTCGGGAGAACACTTCTTGATAATTTAGTGAGAGATCATCTTATAATGCTACCGTCAATCAAAGCAAGATAAGATGCATAAAGAATAAACATCACATGCAAATCAATATAAGTGATATGATATGGTCATCATCATCTTGTGCTTCGTGATCTTCATCTCCGCAGCACCACCATGATCACCATCGCCACCGCGCGACACCTTGATCTCCATCGCAGCATCGTTGTCGCCTCGCCAATCTTATGCTTCTCGACTATCGCTACCGCTTAGTGATAAAGTAAAGCATTACAGGGCGATTGCATTGCATACAATAAAGCGACAACCATATGGCTCCTGCCAGTTGCCGATAACTTCGGTTACAAAACATGATCATCTCATACAATAAAATATAGCATCACGTCTTGACCATATCACATCACAACATGCCCTGCAAAAACAAGTTAGACGTCCTCTACTTTGTTGTTGCAAATTTTACGTGGCTGCTACGGGCTTAAGCAAGAACCAATCTCACCTATGCATCAAAACCACAACGATACTTCGTCAAATAGACTCCGTTTTAACCTTCTCAAGGACCGGGCATAGCCACACTCGGTTCAACTAAAGTGAGAGAGACAGGCACCCACCAGTCACCTTTAAGCAACGAGTGCTCGTAGCGGTGAAACCAGTCTCGTGTAAGCGTACGCGTAATGTCGGTCTGGGCCGCTTCATCTCACAATACCGCTGAACCAAAGTATGACATGCTGGTAGGTAGTATGACTTGTATCGCCCACAACTCACTTGTGTTCTACTCGTGCAAAACATCAAACCATAAAAACCTAGGCTCGGATGCCACTGTTGGGGAACGTAGTAATTTCAAAAAATTTCCTACGCACACGCAAGATCTGAAGGAAATATGCCCTAGAGGCAATAATAAAGTTATTATTTATTTCCTTATTTCATGATAAATGTTTATCATTCATGCTAGAATTGTATTAACCGGAAACTTGATACATGTGTGAATGCATAGACAAAACAATATGTCACTAGTATGCCTCTACTGAACTAGCTTGTTAATCAAAGATGGTTATGTTTCCTGACCATAAACAAAGAGTTGTTATTTGATTAACGAGGTCACATCGTTAGTAGAATGATCTGATTGACATGACCCATTCCCTTAGCTTAGCACACGATCGTTGAGTATGTTGCTACTGCTTTTATCCATGACTTATACATGTTCCTGTAACTATGAGATTATGCAACTCCGCTTACGGAGGAACACTTTGGTGCTACCAAACGTCACAACGTAATCGGGTGATTATAAAGGAGTACTACAGTGTCTCCAAAGGCGATGTTGGGTTGGCGATTTCGAGATTAGGTTTTGTCACTCCGATTGCCTGGAGAGGTATCTCTCGGCCCTCTCGGTAATGCACATCATCAAGCCTTGCAAGCACTACAACTAATGAGTTAGTTGTGAGATGATGTATTACGTGAGCGAGTAAAGAGACTTGCCGTAACGAGATTGAACTAGGTATTGGATACCGACGATCGAATCTCGCAAGTAACATACCGATGACAAAGGAACAACGATGTTGTTATGCGGTCCGACCGATAAAGATCTCAGAGAATATGTAGGAACCAATATGGGCATCCAGGTCCCGCTGTTGGTTATTGACCGTGAATAGTTCTAGGTCATGTCTACATTGTTCTCGAACCGTAGGGTCCGCACGCTTAAGGTTTCGATGATGCTTATTATGAGTTTATGTATTTTGATGTACCAAGAAGTTCGAGTCCCGGATGTGATCACGGACATGACGAGGAGTCTCAAATGGTCGAGACATAAAGATTGATATATTGGAAGCCTATGTTTGGAGTTCGGAATGGTTCCAAGTAAAACAGAATTTATTAGAGTACCGGAGGTTACCGGAACCCCCGGGAGGTAAATGGGCCATAGTGGGCCTTAGTGGAAAGGAGAAGGGCCAGCCCTAGGTGGCATGCGCCCCCCTTCCCTAGTCCTACTAGGACTAGGAGAGGGGCCGCCCTCTCTCTTCCCCTCCCGAATCCTAGTCCAACTAGGATTGGGGGGAATCTACTCCCGAATGAGTAGGACTCCTTAGCGCGCCTCCTTTGGCCGGCCAGCCCCTCCCCTTGCTCCTTTATATACGGGGCAGGGGGCACCCTAGAACACACAAGTTAGATCTACGGATCGCCCTTAGCCGTGTGCGTGCCCCCTCCACCATATTCCACCTCGGTTATACTGTCATGAAGCTTAGGCGAAGCCTGCTACGGTGAAACATCAAGATCGCCACCACGCCGTCGTCTTGTGACGAACTCTCCTCGACACTCGGCTGGATCGGAGTACGAGGGACGCCATCGATCTGTACGTGTGTCAAGAACTCGGGGCGTCGGAGTAACGGCGCCGGATCGGTCGGATCGCGAGGAGAACGTCGACTACTTCCTCTACGCTGTGATCGCTTCCGCTTGGTCTACAAGGGTATGTGGACAACACTCTCCCTCTCGCTGCTATGCATCACCATGATCTTGCGTGTGCGTGGGAAAATTTTTGAAATTACTACGCTCCCCAACAAAGGCATCCGAGCCTAGGTTTTTTCTATGGTTTGATGTTTTGCACGAGTAGAACACAAGTGAGTTGTGGGCGATACAAGTCATACTACCTACCAGCATGTCATACTTTGGTTCAGCGGTATTGTGAGATGAAGCGCCCAGACCGACATTACGCGTGACGCTTACGCGAGACTGGTTTCACCGCTACGAGCACTCGCTGCTTAAAGGTGACCGGTGGGTGCTGTCTCTCTCACTTTAGTTGAACTGAAAAGTGGCTACGCCCGTCCTTGAGAAGGTTAAACGAGTCTATTTGACGAAGTATCGCTGTGGTTTTGATGCGTAGGTGAGACTGGTTCTTGCTTAAGCCCGTAGCAGCCACGTAAAATTTGCAACAACAAAGTAGAGGACGCCTAACTTGTTTTTGCAGGGCATGTTGTGATGTGATATGGTCAAGACGTGATGCTATATTTTATTGTATGAGATGATCATGTTTTGTAACCGGTTATCGGCAATCGGCAGGAGCCATATGGTTGTCGCTTATTGTATGCAATGCAATCGCTCTGTAATGCTTTACTTTATCACTAAGCGGTAGCGATAGTCGTAGTAGCATAAGTTTGGCGAGACGACAACGATGCTACGATGGAGATCAAGGTGTCGCGCCGGGTGACGATGGTGATCATGGTGGTGCAACAAGATGGAGATCATGAAGCACAAGATGATGATGACCATATCATATCACTTATATTGATTTGCATGTGATGTTTATCCTTTATGCATCTTATCTTGCTTTGATTGACGGTAGCATTATAAGATGATCTCTCACTAAATTATCAAGAAGTGTTCTCCCGAGTATGCACCGCTGCCAAAGTTCGTCGTGCCTGCACACCACGTGATGATCGGGTGTGATAAGCTCTCGTCCATCTACAACGGGTGCAAGCCAGTTTTGCACACGCAGAATACTCGGGTTATACTTGACGAGCCTAGCATATGCAGATATGGCCTCGGAACACGGAGACCGAAAGGTCGAGCGTGAATCATATAGTAGATATGATCAACATAAGATGTTCACCATTGAAAACTACTCCATTTCACGTGATGATCGGTTATGGTTTAGTTGATTTGGATCACGTGATCACTTGGATGACTAGAGATGTCTTTCTAAGTGGGAGTTCTTAAGTAATATGATTAATTGAACTTAAATTTATCATGAACTTAGTACCGATAGTATCTTGCTTGTTTATGTTTGATTGTAGATAGATGGCTCGTGCTTTGTTGTTCCGTTGAATTTTAATGCGTTCCTTGAGAAAGCAAAGTTGAAAGATGGTGGTAGCAATTACACGGATCGGGTCCGTAACTTGAGGATCATCCTCATTGCTGCACGTAAGAGTTACGCCCCGATGCACCGCTAGGTGACAGTTCGATGCAGATGCAACCGACGACGTTAAGAACGTCTCGCGAGCAAAGCTGATGACTACTCTATAGTTCATGTGCCATGCTTTACGGCTTAGAACCGGGACTTCAACGACGTTTTGAACGCCATGGAGCATATGAGATGTTCCAGAGTTGAAGTTGATATTCCAAATGTAATGCCCGGATTGAGAGATATGAAGTCTCCAATAAGTTCTATAGCTGCAAGATGGAGGAGAACAGTTCATTAGTGAGCATATACTCGTAATGTCCGGGTACTACAATCACTTGACACAATTGGGAGTTAATCTTCCAAATGATTGTGTCATTGATGTAATTCTTCAATCACCGCCACCAAGCTACAAAGGCTTCGTGATGAACTATAATATGCAAGGCTTAGTAAAGACTATGCTCGAGCTCTTCGCAATGCTAAAGGCTGGAGGTAGAAATCAAGAAGGAGCATCAAGTGTTGATGGTCAATAAGACCACTAGTTTCAAGAAGAAAGGCAAAGGAAGAAGAAGGGAACTTCAAGAAGAACAGCAAGCAAGTTGTTTGCTCAGAGAAGAAACCCAAGTCTGGACCTAAGCCTGAAATCGAGTGCTTCTACCGCAAGCGCATCGACATCGAAGCGGAACTGCCCCAAGTATTTGGCGGATAAGAAGGATGGCAAGGTGAACAAAGGTATATGTGATATACATGTTATTGATGTGTACCTTACTAGAGCTCGCAGAGCACTGGTATTTGATACTTGGTTCTGCTTGCTAATATTTGCAACTCAAACAGGACTACGGATTGCGAACACCGGCAAAGGACGAGGTGACGATGCGCGGGAAATGGTTCCAAAGTCGATGTGATCGCGGTCGCACGCTACCTCTACATCTACCTTCGGATTAGTTTTAGACCTAAATAATTGTTATTTGGCCCTGCGTTGAGCATGAACATTATATCTGGATCTTGTTTGATGCGAGACGGTTATTCATTTAAATCGAGAATAATGGTTGTTCTATTTATATGAGTAATATCTTTTATGGTCATGCACCCTTGAGGAGTGGTCTATTTTGATGAATCTCGATAGTAGTGATACACATATTCATAATGTTGAAGCCAAAAGATGCAGAGTTGATAATGATAGTGCAACTTATTTGTGGCAATCGCCGCTTAGGTCATATCGGTGTAAAGCGCATGAAGAAACTCCATGCTTGATGGACTTTTGGAGTCACTTGATTATGAATCACTTGGCACTTAAGTAACCGTGCCTCATGGGCAAGATGACTAGAACACCGCTTCTCCCAGACTATGGAGAGAGCAACAGATTTGTTGGAAATCATACATACGTATGTATGTGGTCCGATGAATGTTGAGGCTCGTGGCGGATATCGTTATTTTCTCACCTTCACAGATGACTTAAGCGTATATGGGTATATCTACTTAATGAAACATAAGTCTGAAACGCTTTGAAAAGTTCAAAGAATTTCAGAGTGAAGTTGAAAATCATCGTAACAAGAAAATTAAATTTCTACGATCCGATCGTGGAGGTGAATATTTGAGTTACGAGTTTGGTCTACATTTGAAACAATGCGAATAGTTACGCAACTCACGCCACCGGAACACCACAACAGAATGGTGTGTCCGAACGTCAGAATCGTACTTTACTAGATATGGTACGATCTATGATGTCTCTTACAGATTTACCGCTATCGCTTTGGGGTTATGCTCTAGAGACAGCAGATTCACACCGAATAGAACACCGTCGAAATGCTGAGACGACACCTTATGAACTGTGGTTTGGCAAGAAACCAAAGTTGTCGCTTCTTAAAGTTTGGGGATGCGATGCTTATGTGAAAAAGCTTCAACCCGATAAGCTCGAACCCAAATCGGAGAAATGTGTCTTCATAGGATACCCAAAGGAAACAGCTTGGGTACACCTTCTATCACAGATCCGAAGGCAAGACATTCGTTGTTAAGAATGGATCCTTTCTAGAGAAGGAGTTTCTCTCGAAAGAAGTGAGTGGGAGGAAAGTGGAACTTGATGAGGTAATAGTACCTTCTCCCTTACTTGAAAGTAGTTAAATCGCAGTAAACCAGTTTACGAGGCACCTACGCCAAGTAGTGAGGAAGTTAATGATGTTGATCATGAAACTTCAGATCAAGTTACTACGTAACCTCGAGATCAACCAGAGTAAGATCCGCACTGAGTGGTACGGCAATCCTGTTCGGAAATCATGCTACTAGATCATGATGAACCTACGAACTATGAAGAAGCGATGGTGAGCCCAGATTCCGCAAAATGGCTTGAGGCCATGAAATCTGAGATGGGATCCATGTATGAAAACAAAGTATGGAGTTTGGTTGACTTGCCCGAGGGTAGGCAAGCAATAGAAAACAAGTGGATCTTCAAGAAGAAGACCGACGCCGACGGTAATGTTATCGTTTATAAAGCTCGACTTGTCGCTAAGGGTTTTCGCAAGTTCAAGGGTTGACTACGATGAGACCTTCTCACCAGAAGCGATGCTAAAGTCCGTCCGAATCATGTTAGCGATTGCGCATTTTATTATTATGAAATTTGGCAAATGGATGTAAAGACTGCATTCTGAATGGATTTCGGAAGAAGAGTTGTATATGATGCAACCGAAGGTTTTATCGATCCAAAGGAGCTAACAAAGTATGCAAGCTCCAATGATCCATCTATGGACTGGTGCAAGCATCTCGAGTTGGAATAAACGCTTTGATAGTGTGATCAAAGATTTGGGTTTATATGCACTTTTGGAGAAGCTCAGATTTACAAGAAAGTGAGTGGGAGCTCAGAGCATTTCGATATTATATGTAGATGACATATTGCTGATCGGAAATGATATAGAATTTCTGGATAGCATAAAGGGATACTTGAATAAGAGTTTTTCAATGAAAGACCTCGTGAAGCTGCTTACATATTGGGCATTAAGATCTATAGAGATAGATCAAGACGCTTAATTGACTTTCACAAAGCACATACCTTGACAAAATTTTGAAGAAGTTCAAATGGATCAAGCAAAGAAAGGGTTCTTGCTGTGTTACAAGGTGTGAAGTTGAGTCGACTCAATGCCCGACCACCGCAGAAGATAGAGAGAAATGAAAGATGTTCCTATGCTTCAGCCATAGGCTCTATCATGTATGCAATGTCTGTACCGCACTGATGTGTGCCTTGCTATAAGCCTAGCAGGAGGTACCAAAGTAATCCAGAGTGGATCATCGGACAGCGGTCAAGAACATCCCAAATACCGAAAAGGACTAAGGATATGTTTCTCAGATATGGAGGTGACAAAGAGCTCATCGTGAACGGTTACGCTGATGCAAGCTTTGACACCGATCCGACGATTCTAAATCGCAGACCGGATACGATTTACACTAAACGGAGGAGCCGCGGTTGGTGCAGTTCTAAACAAAGCGTCAGAGCGGGATCTACATGTGAAGCGGAGTACATAGCAGCTTCGAAGCAGCTAATGAAGGAGTCTGATGAAGGAGTTCATATCCCATCTAGGTGTCATACCTAGTGCATCGGGTCCAATGAAAATCTTCGTGACAATATCGAGCAATTGCCTTAGCAAAGGAATCCAGATTTCACAAGAGGACCAAGCACATCAAGAGACGCTTCAATTCCATCCGGACTTAGTCCAATTGGGAGACATAGAAATTTGCAAGATACATACGGATCTGAATGTTGCGCACCCGCTGACTAAGCCTCTTCCACGAGCAAAACATGATCAGCACCAAGACTCCATGGGTGTTAGAATCATTACTATGTAATCTAGATTATTGACTCTAGTGCAAGTGGGAGATGAAAGGAAATATGCCTAGAGGCAATAATAAAGTTATTATTTATTTCCTTATTTCATGATAAATGTTTATCATTCATGCTAGAATTGTATTAGCAGGAAACATGATACATGTGTGAATGCATAGACAAAACAATATGTCACTAGTATGCCTCTACTAGACTAGCTTGTTAATCAAAGATGGTTATGTTTCCGACCATAAACAAAGAGTTGTTATTTGATTAACGAGGTCACATCATTAGTAGAATGATCGATTGACATGACCCATTCCTTAGCTTAGCACCACGATCGTTTAGTATGTTGCTCTGCTTTTATCCATGACTTATACATGTTCTGTAACTATGAGATTATGCAACTCCGTTTACGGAGGAACACTTTAGGTGCTACCAAGCGTCTGGCGTAAGCTGGGTGATTATAAAGAATTACTACAGGTGTCTCCAAAGGCGGATGTTGGGTTGGCGTATTTGAGATTAGGTTTTGTCACTCCGATTGTCGGAGAGGTATCTCTGGGCCCTCTCGGTAATGCACATCCTTTGAAGCCTTGCAAGCACTACAACTAATGAGTTAGTTGTGAGATGATGTATTCTGAGCGAGTAAAGAGACTTGCGATAGCGAGATTGAACTAGGTATTGGATAGGATCCTGCAGCAAGGTTTGATGGCGGTTATTATGAGTTTATGTATTTTGATGTACGAAGAAGTTGGTCCGGATGTGATCACGGACATGGCGAGGAGTCTCGAAATGGTCGAGACATAAAGATTGATATATTGGAAGCCTATGTTTGGAGTTGAATGGTTCCGTAAAACAGAATTTACAGAGTACCGGAGGTTACTGAACCCCTGGAGGTAAATGGGCCATAGTGGGCCTTAGTGGAAAGGAGAAGGGCCAGCCCTAGGTGGCCGCGCCTCCCCTTCCCTAGTCCTACTAGGACTAGGAGAGGGGCCGCCCCCTCTCTCTCTTCCCCCTCCGGGAATCCTAGTCCAACTAGGATTGGGGGAATCCTACCCCTGAATGAGTAGGACTCCTTGGCGCCTCCTTTGGCGCCCAGCCCCTCCTGCTCCTTTATATCTCGGTCGGGGGCACCCTAGCCACAAGTTAGATCTACCCTTAGCCGTGTCGCGGTGCCCCCTCCACCATATTCCACCTCGGTTATCTGGTCACGAAGCTTAAGCGACTGCTAGCGATGAAACATCAAGATCGTCACCCTTTGTCGTCTTGTGAAACTCTCCCTCGACACTCGGCTGGATCGAGTCTGAGGGCGTCATCGAGCTGTCGTGTCAGAACTGGGCGTCGAATGCTGGCGCCCGGGATCGGTCGGATCAGAGGAAAGCGTCACTACTTCCTCTCGTTGTGATCGCTTCGCCCGGTCTCAAGGGTATGTGGACAACCTCTCTCTCGTTGCTATGATCACCATGATCTTGCGCGTAGCGGAAATTTTTGAAATTACTACGCTCCCCAACAAGATCATGGTGATGTATAGCAACGAGAGGGGAGAGTGTTGTCTACGCACTGTGAGACACGGCTTGAAGCGATCACAACGTAGAGGAAGTAGTCGACGCTCTCCTCGCGATCCGACCGATCCCGCGCCAAGCATTCTCGCGCTTCGAGTTCTTGACACACATACAGCTCGATGACGCCCTCAGATCTCGATCCAGCCGAGTGTCGAGGGAGAGTTCCACAAGACGACGGCGCAGGACGATCTTGATGTTCTATCACAGCAGAAGCCACTTAAGCTTCATGACGATATGACCGAGGTGGAATATGGTGGAGGGGGCACCGACACGGCTAAGGAACGATCCGCCGATCAAACTTGTGTCTTCTAGGGTGCCCCCATGCCCTCAGATATAAAGGAGGGAGGGGAGGCGGCTGCCCAGAGGGCGCTTGCGGAGGAGTCCTACTCCCACCGAGTAGGACTCCCCTTCCTAGTTGGAGTAGGATTGGGAAGAGGAAAGGGGCGCCGCCTCCTTGTCCTATTCGGACTGGGGGGGGGCCACCCACCCCGGCCGGCCCTCCTCTTCTCCCTCGAGGCCCACTAAGGCCCATGTAGTACCCGGGGTTCCGTAACCTCCTGATCTCAGAATTCCTATTTTCACCCGAACCATTCCAACTCCAAATATAGGCTTCCAATATATCAATCTTTATGTCTCGACCATTTCGAGACTCCTCGCCATGTCCGTGATCACATCCGGACTCAACTTCTTCGCACATCAAAATACATAAACTCATAATAACCGCCATCGAAACCTTAAGCGTGCATGGACCCTACGGTTCGAGAACAATGTAGACATGACCTAGAACTATTCTCGGTCAATAACCAACAGCGGACCTGGATGCCCATATTGGTTCCTACATATTCTACGAAGATCTTTATCGGTCGATCGCATAACAACATACGCTGTTCCCTTTGTCATCGGTATGTTACTTGCCCGAGATTCGATCGCCGGTATCCAATACCTAGTTCAATCTCGCTACGCAAGTCTCTTTACTCGCTCCGAATACATCATCTCACAACTAACTTATTAGTTGTAGTGCTTGCAAGGCTTCAGTGATGTGTATTACCGAGAGGGCCCGAGATACCTCTTCGACAATCGGAGTGACAAAACCTAATCTCAAATACGCCAACCCAACATCTGCCTTTGGAGACACCGTAGTACTCCTTTATAATCACCCAGCATGCTAGACGCTTGGTAGCACCTAAGGTGTTCCTCCGTAAACGGAGTTGCATAATCTCATAGTTACAGAACATGTATATGTCATGGATAAAAGCAAGAGCAACATACTAAACGATCGTGGTGCTAAGCTAAGGGAATGGGTCATGTCAATCGATCATTCTACTAATGATGTGACCTTGTTAATCAAATAACAACTCCTTGTTCATGGTTAGGAAACATAACCATCTTTGATTAACAAGCTAGTCTAGTAGAGGCATACTAGTGACATCTTGTTTGTCTATGCATTCACACATGTATCATGTTTCCTGTTAATACAATTCTAGCATGAATGATAAACATTTATCATGAAATAAGGAAATAAATAATAACTTTATTATTGCCTCTAGGCATATTTCCTTCAAGATTAATTGTGAAACAATTTCCACAATGTCTTAATTATGTACAAAGCTCAGAACTCAGATACTCATCTCTATGATCATATCATAGACATTTTATCCTCTTGTCACGATGATCTTCAACTTCACTCAAATTACTTGAACCATTCAATAATTCAGACTTGTGTTTCATCAAGTAAATATACTCAGTATCTACTGAAATCATCCGTGAAGTAAGAACATAACGATATCCACTACTTGCCTCAGCACTCATTGGACTGCACACATCAAAATGTATTACTTCCAACAAGTCGCCTTCTTGTTCCATTTTACTGAAAACGAGGCTTTCAGTCATCTTGCCCATGTGGTATGATTTGCATGTCTCAAGCGATTCAAAATCAAGTGAGTCCAAACAGTCCATTTGCATGGAGTTTCTTCATGCATATACACCAATAGACATGGTTCGCATGTCTCAAACGTTTCAAAACGAGTGAGTCCAAAGATCCATCAACATGGAGCTTCTTCATGCGTTTTATACCAATATGACTTACATGGCAGTGCCACAAGTAGGTGGTACTATCATTACTATCTTATATCTTTTGGCATGAACATGTGTATCACTACGATCGAGATTCAATAAACCATTCATTTTAGGTGCAAGACCATTGAAGGTATTATTCAAATAAACAGAGTAACCATTATTCTCCTTAAATGAATAACTGTATTGCGATAGACATAATCCAATCATGTCTATGCTCAACGCAAACACCAAATAACAATTATTTAGGTTTAACACCAATCTTGATGGTAGAGGGAGCGTGCGAAGCTTGATCACATCAAGCTTGGAAAAACCTCCAACACATATCGCCAGCTCACCTTTAGCTAGTCTCCGTTTACTCTGCAGCCTTTTATTTCGAGTTACTTAACACTTAGCAACCGAACCGGTATCTAATACCTTGGTGCTACTAGGAGTACTAGTAAGGAGGTACACATTAACATAATGTATATCCAATATACTTCTATCGACCTTGCCAGCCTTCTCATCTACTAAGTATCTAGGGTAATTCGCTCTAGTGACCTGCTCCCTTATTACGTAAGCACTTAGTCTCGGGTTTGGGTTCAACCTTGGGTTTCTTCACTAGAGCAGCAGCTGATTTGCCGTTTCATGAAGTATCCCTTCTTGCCCTTGCCCTTCTTGAAACTAGTGGTTTCACTAACCATCAACAATTGATGCTCCTTCTTGATTTCTACTTTCACGGTGTCAAACATCGCGAATATCTCAAGGATCATCATATCTATCCCTGATATGTTATAGTTCATCACGAAGCTCTAGCAGCTTGGTGGCAATGACTTTGGAGAAACATCACGATCTCATCTGGAAGATCAACTCCCACTCGATTCAAGTGATTGTTGTACTCAGACAATCTGAGAACAAGCTCAACGATTGAGCTTTTCTCCCATAGTTTGCAGGCTAAGAAAATCATCGAAGGTCTTATACCTCTTGACGTGGGCACAAGCCTGAAATCCCAATTTCAGCCCTCGAAACATCTCATATGTTCCGCGATGTTTCGAAATCATCTTTGGTGCCTCAACTCTAAACCGTCTAACTGAACTATCACGTAGTTATCAAAACGTGTATGTCAGATGTTCGCAACATCCACAGACGACGTTTGAGGTTCAGCACACTGAGCGGTGCATTAACGACATAAGCCTTCTACGAAGCAACGAGGACAATCCTCACTTTACGGACCTAGTCCGCATAATCACTACTATCAACTTTCAACTAAATTTTCTCTAGGAACTTATCTAAACAGTAGAACTAAAGCGCAAGCTTACGACATAATTTGCAAAGATCTTTTGACTATGTTCAGGATAATTGAGTTCATCTTATGAACTCCCACTCAGATAGACATCCCTCTAGTCATCTAAGTGATTACATGATCTGAGTCAACTAGGCCGTGTCCGATCATCACGTGAGACGGACTAGTCATCATCGGTGAATATCTTCATGTTGATCGTATCTACCATACGACTCATGCTCGACCTTTCGGTCTCTTGTGTTCCGAGGCCATGTCTGTACATGCTAGGCTCGTCAAGTCAACCTAAGTGTTTCACGTGTGTAAATCTGGCTTACACCCGTTGTATGTGAACGTTAGAATCTATCACACCCGATCATCACGTGGTGCTTCGAAACGACGAACTTTCGCAACGGTGCACAGTTAGGGGGAACACTTTCTTGAAATTTTAATGAGGGATCATCTTATTTACTACCGTCGTTCTAAGCAAATAAGATGCATAAACATGATAAACATCACATGCAATCAAAAGTGACATGTATGGCCAATATCATTTTGCTCCTTTTGATCTCCATCTTCGAGGCTCCATGATCATCATCGTCACCGGCATGACACCATGATCTCCATCATCATGATCTCCATCATCGTGTCTCCATGAAGTTGTCTCGCCAACTTATTACTCTACTACTATGGCTACCGGTTAGCAATAAAGTAAAGTAATTACATGGCGTTGTTCAATGACACGCAAGTCATACAATAAATAAAGACAACTCCTATGGCTCCTGCCGGTTATCATACTCATCGACATGTAAGTCGTGATTCCTACTACAAGAACATGATCAATCTCATACATCACATATCATTCATCACATTCTTCTTGACCATATCACATCATATAGCATACCCTGCAAAAACAAGTTAGACGTCCTCTAATTGTTGTTTGCATGTTTTACGTGGCTGCTATGGGTTTCTAGCAAGAACGTTTCTTACCTACGCAAAAGCCACAACGTGATATGCCAATTGCTATTTACCCTTCATAAGGACCTTTTTCATCGAATCCGATCCGACTAAAGTGGGAGAGACTGGCACCCGCTAGCCACCTTATGCAACAAGTGCATGTCAGTCGGTGGAACCTGTCTCACGTAAGTGTACGTGTAAGGTCGGTCCGGGCCGCTTCATCCCACAATGCTACCGAATCAAGATTGGACTAGTAACGGTAAGCATATTGAACAAAATCAACGTCCACAACTACTTTGTGTTCTACTCGTGCATAGAATCTACGCAATAGACCTAGCTCTGATACCACTGTTGGGGAACGTAGCAGAAATTCAAAATTTTCTACGCATGACCAAGATCAATCTATGGAGATACTAGCAACGAGAGAGAGGGGAGTGCATCTTCATACCCTTGAAGATCGCTAAGCGGAAGCGTTACAAGAACGTGGTTGATGGAGTCGTACTCGCGGTGATTCAAATCGCGGAAGATCCGATCTAGCGCCGAACGGATGGCGCCTCCGCGTTCAACACACGTACAGCCCGGGGACGTCTCCTCCTTCTTGATCCAGCAAGGGGAGAGGAGAAGTTGAGGGAGAGCTCAGGCAGCACGACGGCGTGGTGGTGGAGCTTGCGTTCTCCCAGAGAGCCGCCAAGCACTACGGAGGAGGAGGAGGTGTTGGGGGGAGAGGGTTGCGCCAGGGCAAGGGGTGAAGCTCCCATGCGCCTCCCCACTATATATAGGGGTGGAGGGGCTGATTTCTTGCGCCCAAGTCCATTGGGCGTTGGCAAAGGTGGGAGGAAAGAAATACCATCATTTCCTTCCCCATCGATTGTTATCCCCTTTAGGGATCTTGATCTTATCCTTCGGATATGATCTTATTCCTTCTAAGGGGGATCTTGGTGCGCTTGACCAGGGGTGTGGGACCTTGCCCCCACTACCCACGTTCATGTGGGTCCTCCCATGCAGGTGGGCCCCACTCAGAACCTTCTAGAACCTTCACGGTACAATACCGAAAAATCCCAACATTTTTGGTGACCAAAATAGGACTTCCATATATAAATCTTTACCTCCGGACCATTCCAGAACTCCTCGTGACGTCCGGGATCTCATCCGGACTCAACAACATTCGTAACTGCACACTAATTCCCATAACAGCTCTAGCGCCACCGAACCTTATGTGTAGACCCTACGGGTTCGGGAATCATGCGACATGACCGAGACAGCTCTCGCCAATAACCAACAGCGGATCTGGATACCCATGTTGGCTCCCACATGTTCCACGATGATCTCATCTGATGAACCACGATGTCAAGGATTCAAGCAATCCCGTATACAATTCTCTTTGTCTACCGGTATAGTACTTGCCCGAGATTCGATCGTCGGTATCCCGATACCTTGTTCAATCTCGTTACCGGCAAGTCTCTTTACTCGTTCCGTAACACATCATCCCGTGATCAACCCCTTGGTCACATTGTGCACATTATGATGATGTCCTACCGAGTGGGCCCAGAGATACCTCTCCATCACACGGAGTGACAAATTCCAGTCTCGATTCGTGCCAACCCAACAGACACTTTCGGAGATACCCGTAGTGTACCTTTATAGCCACCCAGTTACGTTGTGACGTTTTGTACACCCAAAGCATTCCTACGGCATCCGCGAGTTGCACAATCTCATGGTCTAAAGAAATGATACTTGACATTAGAAAAGCTTTAGCATACGAACTACACGATCTTTGTGCTAGGCTTAGGATTGGGTCTTGTCCATCACATCATTCTCCTAACGATGTGATCCCGTTATCAACGACATCCAATGTCCATGGTCAGGAAACCGTAACCATCTATTGATCAACGAGCTAGTCAACTAGAGGTTTACTAAGGACATGGTGTTGTCTATGTATCCACACATGTATCTGAGTTTCCTATCAATATAATTATAGCATGGATAATAAACGATTATCATGAACAAGGAAATATAATAATAATAACTAATTTATTATTGCCTCTAGGGCATATTTCCAACAATTCTTTGTCGCCACTATGTTTGTTTAAATATTTTAATTTTATCATGGGTTCCCCGTGGGTTCCCCGAAACCTGATGGGTTTAGGGGACGGGCAAAAAACTAGCCCCGCACACGGTGATGGGGACGGGGACGGGTTTACGATTTTCTCGTGGGGATGGGTTTGGGAAGGCAAACCCTGATGGGTTTCGTCCCCGTTGCCATCTTGAGCGGTGACGCAAGCGGCCAGATCAGGAGGCGGCCATCAAGGAAGAATAAAAAAAGCGGGCCAAAGACGCCCCGCCGTCCATCGGGTGGCCGGCTTCCTCCGGCGATGGCGAGGTGAACGGGGCTGTAAGGGAGGTCTTTCGAAGCTGGCTGTGGTGGCGTCTCCTGAGTCGCTAGAAGCGTCCTATATCTATGAAATAGGTTACGAAGGCCTACGCTAAGAGCCTGTTCGGCAGTCATCCAGCTCCTCAAAATACCGGAGCTGGCGGAGCGCCACTTTGACAACTCCAGAAAAATAGGCTATGGCGCCGCTCCGCTCCGGCCGCTCCAGGAGGTGAGCCGTGGAGCGGAGAGTCGCCGAACAGGGCCTAAATTTCCAAATCAATCCTCTCGGCCTCCCTTAATTTCACAGGGGTGGCCCCCCTCCCCCTTACCGATCCAATTTTAATCTTACACGTTACTTGTTTTGAGTATTTTTAGGAAATCAGTTTTTATATTTTTAAGGTATTTGTTTATACACTTTCTTGTATGGATTCAAGGTAAGTATTGCGTACAGGCTGAAAAAGGAGTTCTCCCAAAATGTTCCTGCGACGACTGCGAGTCCTCATGAAGAAATTTGGAGTTACGCAGTCCCAAGGACCTTCGCTATAGGAGAACATGCCCCCTCGCTAAATGTTCCTGCGACGACTGCGAGTCCTCATGAAGAAAATTTGGAGTTACGCAGTCCCAAGGACCTTCGCTATATGGTGCCCCCCACACACACACACACACAAAAAAAAGATACACATAGCTCCGTCGTTGGCAACAACAACACCAAAATATTCATGCACGTAGGTACAAGTAACAATCATCTCACCAACGATCAACACGGCGAAAGAAGAGAAGAGTTCAGGCGTTCAGGCGCACGGTGGTCCAACCCCAACACTGAGGGCATGTATATTAGCTCAGACATCTTGGAGTCTGTAACAATACTCCACGTCAACTATAGACAGTAGTCAAAACATCCTGTAAAATAGATCGTCTATTCTGCAGCTATAGCACCCACGAAATTAGGATCTGAAAAACAAATCTGGGCATCATCGGATAAGGCGGTTGGCGGAAAAACAGCAGATTAGCGACGGACTGAGCGTACAACGGAAAAACACCTATCGGTAAGTAGCGAAGTTTCTGGGATTAGACCCTCTGCCAAATTACAGACAGCCTCCTTCTCTCTCATTATTCTCTCTCTTCCACCTAAGAAAAAATCTCACATGTCACGCGTTACAGACGGCTCACTGGATGCCGTTGTACATGCCCTGAGAGAGAGAGAGAGAGAGCGCACCAGCAGTGTGATCTTCCAATGAGCTCGGACCTTGATCCCCGCTCTCATCTCGGCCCATTTAAATCATATATATTTAATGCAAATAGTTGAACAGTTTTTAAATATTAATAAAATGAGCAATTTCTAAAATCACATAACTATTTGTACATATGCACGAACAGTTTTTAACATGTGAATATTTCCACTTTAAATTTTTAAACTGAATATAAGACATAAGTATATAGTTTTTAAATATATATATATATATTTTTAAAATGTTGGTCTCACCTGGACCGACATACTTAACAATTTGTTGTAGGCGAGCTAGGGCTCAAGCTGCAGCTAGCTAGCCATTGCCTACCAACGAAATACTCCCTCCGTTCTTAAATATAAGTCCTTTTAGACATTTCAAATAGACTACAACATACGGATATATATAAACATATTTTAGAGTGTAGATTCACTCACTTTGCTCCATATTTAGTCATTTGCTAGAATCTCTAAAAAGACTTATATTTGGGAACGGTGTGAGTATATATGCAGGGGCACCCAGGCTTACCCATGTCTCAGCCGCTACAAAAAATGGGACCACCACGACGGGTCCCATTTAGTGCAAATACTTAATTTTTGAAACAAAAATGTACATATTGGAAAAATATCAGCTGAATACAAAAATGTATAAAACTGCACTCTTAACAATAGACGCCTTCTAAAGACACAATGGACATTAAGAAAGAAAAATGCATCTTTATTTCCAATTTATCGATGCCAATTGCCAAATTTGCTCGTGTATATCAGACAAAATATCCACACAATTCATGAAAAGTTTTCGTAGACCACTAAAAATGTTCGGAAAAACTAACGCCCACACGCCCAGACGTGTGGGTGTTTGCACATCGCACACACGCCTCCATCACCACTCATTTTGCCACGTATGAACAGATGACATCAGCAGAAATCTTTTTGGTTTTCGGCTTAAAAATGTTTTATCTCCTAATAAAAAATGAATTAAAAATCCGTTTTCACCATTAAATCCGTCTCGACGAGATCTTCAAAACTAGAGCCCATGTTGATATGTTTCGACAAAATTTTTTTTTTTGCCTAAAAGTTGCTATGATGTTTACACTGTAGTTGTCATAGTGCTTAAACTAAAGTTGCCATGTGGCAATTTTAGTTTGTAGATCATGGCAATTTTAGTTTTTTGATGATGGCAATTCCAATACTTTGACTATGAATTTTTTTTGTATGAACCATGGCAATTTTAAGTGCATGTATCATGGCAATTTTAATTTATGGTGCATGGCAAGTTTAGTTTCTTAATTCCCGTTTTATAATATGTCAAAATTTACTTTTAAATGTAGAAGAAAATAGCTGAAACATATCATTGCAACTTCAGTGTAAACATCATGGCAATTCATGTGCAATAGACACGGCAACTTTTAACCAAAAAAATTTTATTAATATGAGATCTAGTTTCGAAGATCTCGTCGCGAGGGATTTAATGGTGAAAACGGATCTTCAACTGAATTTTTCATTTAAGAGATAAACATTTTAAAAACAGAAAATCCAAAAAGATTTCCACATGCATGCATGCGGTGACATGGCATAGTCTGTGTGCTATAGGGCGTGTGGGCGGGTTTGGCTCCCACCACACGTGTGCGCGTTAACGTTGTCTAAAATGTTTGTACAAACCGATATTTGATACTCCTCCATTTACTTATACAAGACTACTATAAAAAATACACTTTGCATCTATACAAGGTCAGCAACAGTAATCGAGACAAAAGTTAATTATATTTCCTCGAAATAGCAATCTATTTAATACTTGCATGCATGCAGTCATAATGACACTCTAATAAGATTTATATTCCTTCCTTGTATGCATGCGGTGTATTAATGATCCCACTAAATGAAAAAAAAACATTAAATTTTACCTTCGTACCTATAGTATGAGTTTGTGGCCTTGTATATACTATTAAAGTACACGTGCATTGCACGCATGAGATTTGGTAACCAAATTATGAATAAATACCACACTATAGCATGTAACCTTTGAGTCATATATGCATGATGTAGATGTTCGTTTAATTCTTATAGTTCATCTCATTCAAAATTAATTAGTTTTATAAAAAAATCTATTTTAGGATTCATGGAATTGTGCATTGTAAAGCATAAAATAAAAACAAATAGTGACAATTCATTTAGAAAAAAAAGTTTGGGCAATTAAGACATGTAAATTCTAGAACAAAGGAGAAATGCTTGTGTTTGAGGTTTGTGCATTATGCTTAAGTTCAACCATGGCGTCTTCTAGATTGTACTCCCTCCGTCCGAAAATACTTGTCATCAAAATGGATAAAAAGAGATGTACCTAGAACTAAAATACATCTAGATACATACCATTTTATCCATTTTGATGACAAGTATTTCCGGACGGAGAGAGTACATGTGGCAAAATCTAGTGGAATGTAGATGATATTCAACGGCCAGTAGTACTCGGATTTGCCATCTCTATACCGTCGGATTGGCTTCATCCAACGACCAACTTTTAAAGTTATTCGCACACTATATAGGGGTATAGAAAATGGAGGGAGTATCAAAATCCACACAATTCGTGAAAAATGTTTTCATAGGCAACCAAAAATGTTTGTGCAAACCAATTTTTGATATAAAAATCCACAAAAATGTTCGTGTATTGCAAAATAAGGTATTCATGTTTATCAGAATAAATGTTCATCTAACCAAGAGAAAACATGAGGAGTTTAATAGTGCAAACATTATTTCCAAAAAGCAATATAAATTAAATATGAAAAAGGAATACCTATGGAGAAATGTTTTTGGTGGATGAGGAAATCAATCTGGAGGATGTGTTTGAGGATCTAAAATCAGCAGTGAAGTGGACAGGAATGCCAAGCTTTGTATGAGCAAGCCATTCAGTTAGAACTCGTTCATCCAGACTACTAACTTTGTAACTTTGTGTGGCAACCGGCAAGGAACATTCATTATATCACAATTGAACCTAATCTATACACAGTTCAGTTCCAATCCTTAACGACTGAAGAGTGCAATAGAGGATGGACCATGGTTGTTCTATGACTACGCAGTTTTTTCGAAAGAATATGATGGATTCTCTAAGATAGAAATGTGTGATATGAATGTGAGGATAATGAAGATTCCCGACGGCCTCAAGGCTTGTATGGCTGTAGGGGAACTAATCACCTAGTGGAACTAATCCACTAGGGGATTGGCTTGATCCCTGCCTCTCACCAAATCCCTATGGGATGAATCCCTTATAACCCCCTCATTCCACTTCGTAATAGGTTCGTTTGGATGAAAGAAAACCCTTCGCATAACAATTTTGTACAGTAAAACTAGTTATTTGCAAAGGGATTGTATAACAGAATAGTGGTTCGCACACAATACAGCCGAGCACCCATGACAAGCAGTAGGATCTAGCTCTCATCGTCGCTAGTTGTAGCCTTGGTGCTTCCACCGGATTTCTTGGAGAGAAGGTTGCAAAGAGAATGCCAAGAATAGGGGAAAGCAACAAACCCTAGAAATTCGGGTCAGAGTAGGAGGAAGAGGAGCTGGGTAGGGAAGGGAGGAGGAAGAGGTGCAGATTTACAGGAGAAAATGAGGCCATCATTGTTGTCCTTTGTTGAGGGCTTGAGGCATCACCTCGTCTCTATTCCTCACTGTTTCTTGTGCCACCGCTTCCTCCTCACCTTCTTTCGTCGCCTTCTATGGTTTTGTTCCACGGGTTAGAGACGATTATTTTGCCCCCGTGGATCGGAGCGGATTGACGTGGTCTAGGCTTGGATTTTCCTGGCCCCAGCCCAAACCAAACACGCAAAGTCCGATCCACGTGTATAAAACCCTGGCTAGAATGGACCACATGGATGGGGCACAATCCCTGGTGAACCTGTTGGATTACGCCCTAACCAAACAAGGCCTTATAAATAATTTTGTAGGAAAAAAATATGGGGACAAGGTGGGTGAATTCCTGGCACTACCTCTAGGAAATTTTATAGCAGACTTTATGAGGCTAAGGTTACATATGGAGAGGCCGCTTAAGAGGTCTTTTATGTCACTCTGCAAATGGGAAAACCAAAGAAACATATTCAAGTTCGGTATGAAAAATACCTATCTTTTGCGCAAGCATGCTATGTGATGGGAAACGAAAGCATAGTGTGCGGGCGAGGGTGTTTGAGAAGAAAAATATTTAGAATTGGGGGAGTGGTTGTTGGTTTGGCATCCGAAGAGAAACGATGAGGATCGGTTTAGATAAACTCGTGGAGGAGGTGCTAGTAAGAGTAGGGATCGAGCCCGTGGCTCAAGCAGTGGTAGAGGGGATGGAGTCCCTCAGATGGTGATGATGATGATCTGGGAGGCGCGAGTTTTAACCCACCAGGGAGATTCAATGTTGAGGAAGCATCTGGCCTTAGGATGGTCACGACAGGGAGTAATTTATGCTAGTGTCATGCGTATGACACTAGTAGTGTAGAGTATCGTAGTGATAGTATCATAAATGGCTTACTTTATTAGCTTGTAGATTCATTTCTCTTGGGAAGCGACATGTGATGGTAACATAATATGTTACAATCATCATCCCTTTCCTCATTTAACACTATGACATGTCACTATTATGCCTAGTGGGCATTGTATGAGTGTGCTGTGTGCATGTTACTACCTATGTTACTCAAACTATAACTAGTCCGCTTTAGGCAGCGATCCTCCCCATTGGACATCAACACAAATTCCATTGAAGATTAATATGGAAAATCAGAACGAGGCCGCGCTAACGTCTCCGAGTAGTATACAAGAGAAGAGACGGTCACGGAAAAATGGAAATGATAACAGGAACTCGTCGGTAACCCAGGAACGACTAGCTCCCATGAGAAGCCAGTCCAGAAGCAATGAAACTAGTAAGTTGGAACTGTCGGGGAATGCATAAATCCTTGGCAGTTTGCTCTTGGGGATCCAAGAGCGATACGAACCAAATGTGTTGTTCCTATCTAAAACACATTTGCGTAAAGCTAAGACAGAAAACCTCGAATGGCAGTTACAATTCTCGGGGATGGCTATTTCCGACAGCGATGGTAGGAGTGGTGGTCCGGTTGTTCTGGAACGATGTGGTGAAGGTTACCTTTGTTGAAGTTCACACAAATTATAACGATATCCGAACTAATGAAGATAGTGAGGCGGGATGCTAAAAATGCAAATGGTGCACGGGCGCCTTGGTTCCAGTTTCAAAAAAAAAAAACATTTTCTACAACGCAAAAAAGAAAGATGAAAATTTTGTAAACACACACACACACATGTATATTATGTATATGCAGAATTTCATAACGTCTTAATTTTACACGTGGGCACGTGGCACACAAAAAAAGGCAAATATGTAACTTCAAATGGGCCTCTCTTTTTTGTTGTTGGGCCGGATTTTTTTCCTATAGCTTACAAAGTACGTTTACATTTTTCTCAAAACAAAATTTTGAGAGCAAATAGTTAACGGGCGCTCCTTCGAAAGTCTCGCAACGATTAGCTCCACTTGGCGTGCTCTCAGTTATTCACCACGTGTCGTGCTCTGGACGCTCCCTCCGGATTTTGTTTTTTTTCACACGCATTTTCGGCTTTTTAAACGGGTTTTTTTGACGTTTTGGGTTTCCACCTGTCTTCCTTAGCTTTTCAATAAAAAAAATTACACGAAAAATGTGTTTCTTTTTTTTTCTTTCGCGAGAGTCACGGTTTTGCTTCCGTGAGAGGCACGGTTTTTCTTTCGTGAGAGTCACAGTCGTGCCTCTCGGAACTGGAAAAAACGCGCTTTCTTTTTTTTTTTCTTTCGCGAGAATCACGGTTTTGATTCCGCGAGAGTCACGACCGTGCCTCTCGAAAACGAAAAAAATATGTCTTCTTTTTTTTCATTTCGCAAGAGTCACAGTTTTGCTTCCGCGAGATGCACGGTTGTGCTTTAGCGCCGTGCCTCTCGGAAACGGGAAAAACGCGTTTTCTATTTTTTCCCTTCGCGAGAGTCACTATTTTGCTAGGCGTAGTTTGCGTGTTTATCTGTTTTTTAACAAATTTCTATCAAATATCGCTGAGTTTGTGCCAAATCACCGAGTTTGTACAAATTCTATGAAATATCGCCGAGTTCGCGCGATTTTGGCGTCGACCGGGAACGCAATCACCCCCACGCGCCAAGCAAACGCCGGTTCAGCCCTGCTCTTAGCGACGGTCTTCCAGCAGGTTAACTGCGGAGTCCGGCACGACTGCGACGCACTTAGGCTACTAGCCCGCTTCCGTGACTGCAGGGAATGGTGGGGCGGCGAGGGGAGCCATGGGCAAATAGCAGAAAAAACCGAGGTCGGAGCCTCTGAATTGGTTGGGGCAGGGTGCACATGAAAAAAGGAACTGCTCGATATTGAGCCTTGATTCAACCAAACAATATTCAGAATAACAAATGCCAATGTCGAAATCTGGGCCTCAATACCAACATCCAAATGGAGTGTAAAAGAAACTAGAGGTGCAAATATGCAATACATATGTTTTTAGATTTGTTTAACCACCCAACCACCCACTCTCGCTTGGGTTTTAAAGCCAGCGAGCCTTTCGTAATTCGTTACATGTTTATACCAGGACACAAGGGCACCAGTTATCTATTACAGGTTTATACTAGACGGCAAAATCTAATGGCAAAAACAAGAGCCGTCGATCGACGGAGCATTTGATAAGTCTTGCTTCTGGGAGACGAACTGGTTAACAGGACAAGGACTAAGCTGCGGATCTGCACAAAATAGAAGAATACAAAATAGAAGAATTAGTGGCAAAATACTACAAATGAGGAGCTGGATACCTGCTTACTTAAGATGTAATGACAGTAAACAGAAGTTGCAGAAATAGATCCCGTTTGTTCATCCATACCTTGGGAAAGCAAAATGACTCAGTAGCATGGATTTTACTGCAAAGCAACAGAACAAATGAGATACTTCTACCCAGAGTAACAAAGGAACAAAGCAGTATAATCATGTTATATCGTCATATACCTCATCGTTCAGCATTGTCCGCGCCTTTGTAAGGAAGGTTACACCCTTGTGCATCTTCCGAAGCTTTTCCGGGGTACGTAAATCCGAGGAAACTACTGCCTGCATCTTCCTTGTAGCGGTACCCAGCTCCGACAAGAGTAAGCTATCCATGTCGATCACCTAGTACAAAAATAGGCTAAATAATCCACATGCAACCAATACGGCAGCACATTGAACAGCCTATACTAAACAGAACAATTGCATGCGCACGCCACAATTTGCTAGAACTTTGAACAGCCTACACTAAACAGAACAATTGCATGCGTAGCAGAAGTGATGGCACAGACTCTGTAATTCAGATTAACCTCCTCATCGTGAACTTCAGGAGGAGGTGGAGGAGCCCAAGGGAGAGGATTTGCCTCACTGTAGTGATGAACCTCAACTTTGGGTTCCTTATCAATCTCATAATCCCCCTACAGGTGAGGACAAGATACATACCATATTCAAGAGTTAGACCAAGCAGCAAAAGAAGATTCGGGAAGAAAGTAAATACCTGCTTAGGCTTTGGAGCCTTGGCGCGAGTGCTTGACCGCCTGCCGGGGTATGGCATAACTGGCAAGCTGACGATCTGGATAACCCTGCAGTGTTTGCGCTGCATGTAACACAACACAACTTAAGCACATACTCCAACACATTTGAATTAGTAAAAGAGCTACTAGAAAAACAAGCTAGAATTTCCAAGCAATTCAACAAATATATGTCATCTGTGAAATCAAATACAGCATGAAAGGATATGCTGCTTATACTCTATTATGGGACTCAAAACAGATATAAACAAATGGATTAGTATGCAAATACGGACCATATAACATGTAAAATTGGTAACACAGCATTAAGCCCTAGATGATTCTGGAACATGATATCCATAGGAAGACATGGGGCCAAAAAGCCCAAATAACAACTAATCTACCACATGAAACAATTGAAATCCTATTAGACCAAACATCACATTCACAACTCAAAATATGCACTGTCATTTTCCAACCTCAAAATATATGTGATCTATGAAATGCAATACAACATGAAAGGATGTGCTGGTGACACGGGAAAGTAGGACGCCACAGCATACAAGCACAAAACTTAACTACTCCAGGTGATTTTACATGTCGAGAGCATAAACTACAGCTACAACCTACAAGTGATTTTACAAGTCGAAATAATTGAAACAGATGGTGAGAGCATAAACAACAGCTCCCACGTGATTTCACAAGTCGAAACCACAGAGGCAGAGGGTGTCAGAGAGCATAAAACAGCAGCTACACGTGATTTTACAAGTCAAAATCACTGAAACAGAATGTGTTCAGAGAGCATACACTACTACTTCAGCCTCCAGGTGATTTTACAAGTCGCAGTAGTTGAAAACAGATGGTGACCGAGAGAATAAACAAATAGGAAATCTAACTAACTATAGAACGTGAGAACTGAAGCGTTCGGTGCCCAAATGGCGACCAGAACTCAAGAAATCTACCAGACAGCAAGGGGAGACCATCACCAGAAACATCATTTGGTTCATATAACCTAAAACAGCCAGACATTTAGGTGAAATCCAGTACAGGGGAAACTTCATAAAACTTATCAACTCCATGCGTTGAGAACTGATGATTTCGGAACATGAAAATCTATAGGAATACATGGGGGCAAAGTCTAAATAAGAACTAATCTACCACACAAAACAATTGAAATCCTATTAGACCACACATTGCATTCACAACTCTGCCCTGTTTGTTTTTTTTAACCACAAAATATGTGATCTATGAAATCGAATACAACATAAAAGGATATACTGTTGACATGGGAAGTAGGACCCTACAGCATACGAGCACAAAACTTAACAACTGCAGGTGATTTTACATGTCGAGATCATAGAAACAGATGGTGTCAGGGAGCATACACTACAGTTCCAAGTGATTTTACAAGTCAAAATCATAGAAATAGATGGTGTCTGAGAGCATACACTACAGTTCAACGTGATTTTACAAGTCCAAATCACAGAGGCAGAGGGTGTCAGAGAGCATACGCAACGGCTACAGGTGATTTTACAAGCGAAAATCACTGAAACAGAAGGTATTCAGAGAGCATGCACTACTACTCCAGCCTCCAGGTGATTTTGCAAGTCGCAATCGTTGAAAATAGATGGTATCCAGAGAGGATAAACAAATAGACAAGCCGTAGAACGTGAAAACTGAAGCGTTCGGTGCTCAAATGGCCACCAGAACTCTAGAAATCTACCAGACGGCAAGGGGAGACCATCACCAGAAACATCATTCGGTTCATAACCTAACGAGCCAGCAATTTGGGTCAAATCGAACTTGAAAACTGATGGGGCTGCAACTCTACCGGATTTTCGAACTTGAAAACTGATGGGGCTGCAACTCTACCGGATTTTCGGACTAGAAAACTGATGGGGCTGCAACTCTACCGGATTTTCGAACTTGAAAACTGATGGGGCTGGAACTCTACCGGATTTTCGAACTAGAAAACTGATGGGGCTGCAACTCTACCGGATTTTCGAACCTGAAAACTGATGGGGCTGCAACTCTAGCGGATTTCGAACTTGAAAACTGACGGGGTTTGAATTTTCGAACTCAAAACCGAGGCATCCAGTGCCCAAATTGCGACCAGAAACGAGAAATCGAGGAAGATAATCAACAGAAACTCCATGCGTGCGGGGTGAATTCGAGCTCAACAGAAACGTACCACCATGATGGTGCTGGTGCAGCGGCCAGCGGGAAGCGGGCGGTGAGGTGGCGGAGAGAGGGGAGGGCTCACGGGGGGGAGAAGTGTGGGAAGGCGAAGTGGAGGGGAATTTCTGTGAATAAATTGCTGCAAGGTGGGATTATATTGAGCCACATTCCTTGTGGAGCAAGGAGAAATTCGAAATAGAGGGGTGAGAAGCAGGTGTAGAGAAGGACTTCCATGGGAGGTTCACGGAAGCAAAATGCGCCAAGGCAAATCGATCGTCGTTTAAGAACTGGGCCATGAAACTTGGTGGCGAAAACCACGGGCCTATGGGCCTTGTGTTTTCTGTTTTGAAAATTCGGCAGCATTAAACATTTCGCAAATGAGATGGAGCGGGCGACTTATGGATGGGCCTTGGCCCATAATAAGTGGCTGGCCACGGAGGAAACGAGACTGACCTGGACGAGTCGCCCTAGGAGCGGTGCGCGCCGCCCTTCCTAGCCGCCGGAGATGGCTGGCCGCGCCTGCGCCTGCAGACGGGGCCTTGCGCGAGCGCCGGAGTTCGCCGGACGACGCCATCGGGCCAGAGCCTCGTGCGCCGCAGCCGCCCATCCAGATGGGAAGGGCACGCCGTGCGCTCTGCTGCTGCCCTTCCAGATCTGAAGGCCACGCCGTGCGCGCTGCCGACGCCCCTCCAGATCTGAAGGACACGGGGTAGGCACCGCCTGTCCTCGACGCCGGGACTTGACGGAAGAGACGTTACGCACTTCGACGCCGGGGAGACCCAGTCCAGGCCGGAAAGGCCACGACTTGTTTCACCGGAGGGGCAGCCAAGGGTGGGGATGGCCAGAGACGGGCGCCTCCGGTGGTTGGGCGGCCAGGCGCATCAAAATTATATGGTTGGGTCTTTGGGTGGTGGGAAGAGGTCGGAAGGAGTACACGCCGCCGGGGAAGAGATGAAAATTTTGGGTTGAGTGGGCGGAGGGAGAAGCAGGGAGACGCGGCTGGGAGCTTGGATTTTATACACAGTCAGCTAGCTGTTCACTGTTTATACGCCCGACCAAATAATTGAGATCCAATATATTGTTGTGCTAGCATAAAAACGACAAAACTGGCCCTTTGGTTCATAAAATAAATCCATTTTGATTTTTTTCACAAAATGAATCCATCTTGAATTACTTTTTTCATAAAATGGCCCTTTTGCATGACGCCCACACCCGGACGCCATGCTAGACCCCATAACGCCCTGGTCAAGGGTGCCATGGGACGGCGCTGACTTGCCACGTCGGCGATGGCTGGGCCCATATGTTGTCGCATGATGCCCCTGGCCCGGGGGGGTGGTGGCTACGTTGACACGCACGACGCCCTGGTCCGGGTCGCCATGCCCCTTCGTTGTAAAAATCCCCTCTCTTCCCCGCCTATAAATTCGTGGCGTAGAAGTGCAGATCGAAGGAGGAAATTGGTGGATCTTCTTTCCCTCTCAATCCTCAAGGTATTCCCTCAACTTTCCCTTCTTTTATTGTTTTTTTTTCATTGGCCCCATGTGTAGAAACCCTAGTTCATCCCTTTTTCAAAATTTGTTGATATTTGCTTGTCTTAGAAATGTATGGGTAGAGATTTGTATGGTATGATTAGGATTTGGTACTTATAGTTGGTCTTTTTAGTTTTTATGTATGAGTTATAATGTTATTTATGGTGTGATCAATACATAGGCATTACGTCCGTGATAAGTAGACCGTTAAACTTACTGATGTCCGCTTCTATGCTTGTCTCTCTAGATATTAAGTTTGTGACAAATAGAGTTATGCTTTAAGCATGATGACTAGGGCTGCAAGAAAAGCTTTAGGCTCGTGAGTCGCTCAAGATCGAGTCGTATTTTGACTCGACTCGAGATCGACTTGGAAAGAAATGAGTTGAGTATGAACACTTTATGTAGCCCGATAGAGAAATGAGCTAATCTTGAGCCAACACTGGCTCGCTCGATTTTAGCTCGATAGCTCGATGTCATATAACTATATAAAACAATCTTGGCATATATTTCAAAATTGGATAATTTATTGACATATATGTTGTGTACGATTTTTTCTAGTAGCAAACATGGATGCCTAGCCTCGATATGGTATGTGATCAGATGTGTGTTAAATATCCTATTATTCTCGTCCAAAGCTTAAGTGCGGATGCATCTTAATTTTTCTATCTTTCTAGTTCATCCACGATCCCTAGTTATCAAGTGCTAGTCTTCGGTTGAGAGAGAATAAGTCGAATTTTATAGTGGTTTTCTGTGTTGTGTAGTGGTCTATCATGTTTGCAAAATTGTCTTAGATTAATAATAAAATCATCTTATTTAGCTCGAAACTAGGTCAAGACGACTCGAGATCGATGCATGTTGAGCACAAGCCACTTTCTACAGCTAGACCTTGAGCTTCACTCAGTTGAGCTTGCCCAAATTTTAGTATGATTTGAGCTGAGCCGAGTCCAACTCACTCGAACTCTATTCGTTTGCAGCCCTAGTGATGATATAATGTAGACAAAATAAGATCAAGTAGTATGATCAAAGCCCGTCGTTTTACCCTTAGTAGCAACAATACAAATACGTGTCTCGCTACCCCTTATGTCACGAGCACGAGCCACTTTCTACAGCTAGACCTTGAGCTTCACTCAGTTCGAGTTTGCCCAAATTTTAGTATAATCTGAGCTGAGCCGAGTCCAACTCACTCGAACTCGACTCGTTTGCAGCCCTAATGATGACATAATGTAGACAAAATAAGACCAAGTAGTATGATCAAAGCCCTTCGTTTTACCATTAGTAGCAACAATACAAATACGTGTCTACCCCTTCTGTCACGAGGTGAGGACACCGCAAGATTGAACCTACAACAAATCACAGATCCCACTGAAGATAAATCAGTCTAGTTGGCCAAACTAAACGGATAGATCGAAGAGAAATACAAAGCTATAAATAATCACACATAATAAAGTTCATAAATAACTCAATTACTTTGAATGGGCAATCTAATCATAAACCCGTAATGCATCGGAGAGAGAGAGAGAGAGAGAGAATAAGTCGAATTTTATAGTGGTTTCCTGTGTTGTGTAGTGGTCTATCATGTTTACAAAATTGTCTTAGATTAATAATAAAATCATCTTATTTAGCTCAAAACTAGGTCAAGACGACTCGAGATCGATACATGTTGAGCACAAGCCACTTTCTACAGCTAGACCTTGAGCTTCACTCAGTTGAGCTTGCCCAAATTTTAGTATGATTTGAGCTGAGCCGAGTCCAACTCACTCAAACTCTATTCGTTTGCAGCCCTAGTGATGATATAATGTAGACAAAATAAGATCAAGTAGTATGATCAAAGCCCGTCGTTTTACCCTTAGTAGCAACAATACAAATACGTGTCTCGCACCCCTTATGTCACGAGCACAAGCCACTTTCTACAGCTAGACCTTGAGCTTCACTCAGTTTGAGTTTGCCCAAATTTTAGTATAATCTGGCTGAGCCGAGTCCAACTCACTCGAACTCGACTCGTTTGCAGCCCTAATGATGACATAATGTAGACAAAATAAGACCAAGTAGTATGATCAAAGCCCGTCGTTTTACCATTAGTAGCAACAATACAAATACGTGTCTACCCCTTCTGTCACGAGGTGAGGACACCGCAAGATTGAACCTACAACAAAGCACATATCCCACTGAAGATAAATCAGTCTAGTTGGCCAAACTAAACGGATAGATCAAAGAGAAATACAAAGCTATAAATAATCACACATAATAAAGTTCATAAATAACTCAATTACTTTGAATGGGCAATCTAATCATAAACCCGTAATGCATTGGAGAGAGAGAGAGAGAGAGAGAGAGAGAGAGAGAGAGAGAGAGAGAGAGAGAGAGAGAGAGCCATCTAGCTACTGCTATGGACCCATGGGTCCTGTGAGGAACTACATGTGCATCATCGTAGTGGCAGTAAGGTTGATGTAAAGGCCCTCCGTGATCGATTCCCCCTCCAGCAAAGTATCAGCGAAGGCCTCCAGATGGGATCATGGAAGAACAAAGGCTTGCAGCCGTGGAATAATTGTTTCGGGTCTCGCTCTGTTTTTTTTTGGAATATTTGGGAATTTATAGAGCTGGAATTAGGTCGGACTGAGCCATGAGGGGCCCACAAGACATCAGGGCTCGTCTACCCCTCTGGGGCGCGCCCTGATGCCTTGTCGTCTCCTCGTGTGGCTTTTGATCCTTCACTGAAGCTTCTAGGGTCCCTCCTCTTCCAGAAAAAATAGTCAAAAAGTTTCGCTGCGTTTGGAGTTTGTTTGGTAGGGATTTTCTGTAAAACCAAAAACATGCAGAAAAGAACAGCTGACACTAGGCACTAGGTTAATAGTTTAGTTCACAAAAATGATATAAAATTGCATATAAAGCTACAAGATTGATATATAATAGCATGAATCAATCAATACAACCGGCGATCGGAAGAAGAAGGCTAGAGGAGAAAGCTTCAACATGCGGGAGGACGAGCTATTGTGTGATGCATGGTTGGTCACTTGCCTCGGTCTGATCCATGGTACGGAGCAAAATGGCACAACATTTTGGAATAACATTCACACTTGGTTCCACGAACACAAGCATTTCACCCCCTACTGCGACGCGGTCATCCGAAACCGTGGGTTGAAGCCCCTCAACCATCGATGGTACACCATCCAAGAGGTCGTGTCGAAGTATTGCGGGCACTTGAAGCATCTCATCGCACGGTGGCCTAGCGATGCACAAATCACCAAGCAAGTAAGTTGATCACTAGCCGGATATGCTTAGTTTTGTTACTCACTAGCAGGATATGCATTGTTGACAATGTTTCATTTTGTAGCCTTCTCGTGCTTATTTGGTGTATAAGAAGTTGGAGAAGAAAAACTTCACCATCATGCATTGTTGGTTGAAGTTGAATGGGCAACTGAACTGGAACCTTTTCATAGCCAAGAAATCCACCGAGGAAGAAACCAGTGACCCTACTGACCCAACCCAAGAACTGCCGAAGAAGGTTAGTAGACTTTTATGGGGAAGAACTGGGAGGAGGAGAGAGCGAAGCGAGAAGGTGCAGCGACCAAGCTAACAGAGAGGTTCGTGGACATCTTGTCGAAGAAGGAGAAGGCATGTGTGAAGCGCTCGGACCTCATGGAGGGGGAAAAAGCGGTGATGTTCAATTTGTTGATGGATTCGACGGACAAGAAGCTCAATCACGAAGAGAGGAGGACCATGATCAAAGAGATGAAAGCCGCGCTCGAGGAAAAGAAGATGAAAATCGCCACCAATGCGGAGGACGCCAAGATGTTGTCCTTGAAAGTGGCATCTTTGGATGCCGATGCAAGAACGATCATGCAATCCGTCCGCTACCATATGTTGTAGTGTCATAAAGATGAGTTAATAGTGGCGGACAATGAGGATGCAGCGGAGACGGAGGCGGAGCCTGCCTATGCAGAGGCAACGACACCTTGATTGGGGAGCAGATGGCTGGGATTGCCGGTCCGACAGGGCAGAAAATTGCACGTACTACTAAACTAATGTTCTTTTGGATTCGTCATGTGAAAACTAAGCATATTTGTCTCCTTTTGATTTTGATCGGGTATACGATCCGACATGGGTGTGATTCAGTGCGTTGTGTGAAGACTAAATTTAAATTTTAAATTTCTCTTTACTAAAACAAATATACAAGACAATGTTGGCCGGTTGCCTTTCAAATTCATGTTTGTGGACTGATACCTTCAACGGACAGATGCTGGAGGGAGTTTGTGGGACGTTGGAGATACGACAATCTCTGCGGTGTGTGGGGAGGGTGTCGTTCGCTTGCGAATGCCTCCTAAAGCGAATGTCACTGTTCGCTTGCGAGATCCTTCTAGAGCCACATGATAGTTCACTCAATCACTCTAGTAGCACCAAGGAAGGCACATTTCCTTGCTATTTGCGTCCTAAAATTATTTGGCAACGCTATCTCGTCCACGTCAGATATTTGTTCCTTCCTACTAGCAAACTGTGTGTTTACCGTCACATCGGTTGCATGAATCTTGAAGCACATGAACTTGCCACATCACGTTTTTTATATTGTCCTCTACAGATTGTGTCAGTGCGAATGCGCGGAGATGACGAGAACGAGGCCTATCTCTTTCCCCGGTCGATGCCTTCTCGGCTTCTCCCCGTTTTCATTTACGACCTGCTAACGGGCCGAGCTGAGAGCCCTAGAGAGAGAGAGAGGAGCAGCCGAGCTCCTCATCGCGGAGGTCTCCTTCATCTTTCTTGCATGGACGGATGTGAGTGGAAGTGATACGTCTCCAACGTATCTACAATTTTTGATTGTTCCATGCTATTATATTACTCGTTTTGGATGTTTATGGGCTTTACTCAACACTTTTATATCATTTTTGGGACTAAACTAAATTGCTGTTTTTTGTCTATTTCAGTGTTTCGAAAGAAAGGAATATCAAACGGAATCCAAACGGAATGAAACCTTTGGGATCGATCTTTTTGGAACAAACGCAATCCAGGGGACTTGGAGTGGACGTAAAGCAATAGAGGAGGCGGCCACGAGGGTGCCCGGCGCCCCCTGGGGGTGGGCGCGCCCCCACCTTCATGGGCCCCTCGAGCGTCTACCGACCTTCTTCTTCCTCCTATATATGCACGGACCCCGAAAACATCCAGGAGCACCACGAAAAACTATTTCCACCGCCGCAACCTTCTGTATCCGCGAGATCCCATCTTGAAGCCTTCGCCGGCACTCCACCAGAGGGGGTATTGACCACAGAGGGCCTCTACATCATCTCCAAGGCCTCTCCTTGTTGGGGATCGTTGCAGAATTTAAAACTTTCTACGCATCACCAAGATCAATCTATGGAGAAACTAGCAACAAGAGAGAGGGGAGTGCATCTTCATACCCTTGAAGATCGCGACATGGAAGCTTTACAAGAACGCGGATGAAGGAGTCGTACTCGTAGCGATTCAGATCGCGGTGGATTCCTATCTAAGCGTCGAACAACGGCACCTCCGCGTTCAACACACGAGCAGCCCGGTGACGTCTCCCGCGCCATGATACAACAAGGAGGAGGGAGAGGTTGAGGAAGAAGGCTCCAGCAGCAGCACGACGGCGTGGTGGTGGTGGAGTAGTGGTTCTTCGGCAGGGCTTCGCCAAGCACGAATGGAGGAGGAGAGGGGTTGGAGAGGGCGAGGGCTGCGCCTTGGATGTGGTGCGGCTGCCCTCCTTCCTCCCCTCTATTTATAGGGTGAAGAGGGAAGGGGCCCGACCCATCTAGATGAGATCTAGAGGGCGGCGGCCAAGGGGAGGGGGCTTGCCCCCCAAGCCAAGGGGGCGCCCCCTTTAGGGTTCCCTCCCCCAACCCTAGGTGCATGGGCCCTAGGGGGTGGCGCCCAACCTACTTGGGGCTGGTTCCCTTTCACATACAGCCCATAAGGCCCCTCCGAGGCAGGTGGACCCTCCTGGTGGACCCCCGGAACCCCTTCGGTGGTCCCGGTACAATACTGATAAACCCCCGAATACTTCCGGTGACCGTATGATGACTTCCCATATAGAAATCTTCACCTCCGGACTATTCCGGAACTCCTCATGACGTCCGAGATCTCATCCGGGACTCCGAAAAACATTCGGTAACCACGTACAAACCTTCCCTATAACCCTAGCATCGTCGAACCTTAAGTGTGTAGACCCTACGGGTTCGGGAATCATGCAGACATGACCGAGACAGCTCTCTAGCCAATAATCAACAGCGGGATCTGGATACCCATGTTAGCTCCCATATGTTCCATGATGATCTCATCGGATGAACCACGATGTCGAGGATTCAAGCAATCCCGTATACAATTCCCTTTGTCAATCGGTACGTTACTTGCCCGAGATTCGATCGTCGGTATCCCAATACCTCATTCAATCTCGTTACAGGCAAGTCACTTTACTCGTTCCATAATGCATGATCCCGTGACCAACTACTTAGTCACATTGAGCTCATTATGATGATGCATTACCGAGTGGGCCCAGAGATACCTCTCCGTCATACGGAGTGACAAATCCCAGTCTCGATTCGTGCCAACCCAACAGACACTCTCAGAGATACCTGTAGTGCACCTTTATAGCCACCCATTTACGTTGTGACGTTTGGTACGCCCAAAGCATTCCTACGGTATCCGGGAGTTGCACAATCTCATGGTCTAAGGAAATGATACTTGACATTAGAAAAGCTTTAGCAAGCGAATTACACGATCTTGTGCGATGCTTGTGATTGGGTCTTGTCCATCACATCATTCTCCTAATGATGTGATCCCGTTATCAATGACATCTAATGTCCATAGTCAGGAAACCATGACCATCTATTGATCAACGAGCTAGTCAACTAGAGGCTCACTAGGAACATGTTGTGGTCTATGTATTCACACATGTATTACGGCTTCCAGTTAATACAATTATAGCATGAACAATAGACAATTATCATGAACAAGGAAATATAATGATAACCATTTTATTATTGCCTCTAGGGCATATTTCCAAAGTCTCCCACTTGCACTAGAGTCAATAATCTAGTTACATTGTGATGAACCGAACACCCATAGAGTTCTGGTGTTGATCATGTTTTGCTCGTGGAAGAGGTTTAGTCAACGGATCTGCGACATTCAGATCCGTATGCACTTTACAAATATCTATGTCTCCATCTTGAACATTTTCACAAATGGAGTTGAAGCGACGCTTGATGTGCCTGGTCTTCTTGTGAAACCTGGGCTCCTTGGCAAGGGCAATAGCTCCAGTGTTGTCACAGAAGAGAGTCATCGGGCCCGACACATTGGGAATAACTCCTAAGTCGACAATGAACTCCTTCATCCAGATTGCTTCATGTGATGCCTCCGAGGCTGTCATGTACTCCGCTTCACATGTAAATCCCGCCACAACGCTTTGCTTGCAACTGCACCAGCTTACTGCCCCACCATTCAAAATATACACGTATCCGGTTTGTGACTTGGAGTCATCCAGATCTGTGTCGAAGCTAGCATCGATGTAAACCTTTACGACGAGCTCTTCGTCACCTCCATAAATGAGAAACATATCCTTAGTCCTTTTCAGGTACTTCAGGATATTCTTGACCGCTGTCCAGTGTTCCATGCCGGGATTACTTTGGTACCTCCCTACCAAACTTACGGCAAGGTTTACATCAGGTCTGGTACACAACATGGCATACATAATAGACCCTATGGCTGAGGCATAGGGGATGACACTCATCTTTTCTCTATCTTCTACTGTGGTCGGGCTTTGAGCCTAGCTCAATTTCACAACTTGCAATACAGGCAAGAACCCCTTCTTGGGCTGATCCATATTGAACTTCTTCAATATCTTATCAAGGTATGTGCTTTGTGAAAGACCTATGAGGCGTCTCGATATATCTCTATAGATCTTGATGCCTAATATGTAAGCAGCTTCTCCAAGGTCCTTCATTGAAAAACACTTATTCAAGTAGGCCTTTATGCTTTCCAAAAGTTCTAATTTCCCATCAATAGTATGTCATCCACATATAATATGAGAAATGCTACAGAGCTCCCACTCACTTTCTTGTAAATGCAGGCTTCTCCATAAGTCTGCATAAACCCAAACGCTTTGATCATTTCATCGAAGTGAATGTTCCAACTCCGAGATGCTTGCACCAGCCCATAGATGGAGCGATGGAGCTTGCATACCTTGTTAGCATTCTTAGGATCGACAAAACCTTTCGGCTGCATCATATGCAATTCTTCCCTAAGGAAGCCGTTAAGGAATGTCGTTTTGACGTCCATTTGCCATATCTCATAATCATAGAATGCGACAATTGCTAACATGATTCAGACCGACTTCAGCTTCGCTACGGGTGAGAAGGTCTCACCGTGATCAACCCCTTGAACTTGTCGATAACCCTTAGCGACAAGCCGAGCCTTATAGATGGTAACATTACCATCCGCGTCCGTCTTCTTCTTAAAGATCCATTTATTTTCTATCGCTTGCTGATCATCGGGTAAGTCTGTCAAAGTCCATACTTTGTTTTCATACATGGATCCTATCTCGGATTTCATGGCTTCAAGCCATTTGTTGGAATCTGGGCCCACCATCGCTTCTTCATAGATCGAAGGTTCACCGTTGTCTAACAACATGATTTAGGACAGGGTTGCCATACCATTCTGGTGTGGAACGTGTCCTTGTGGACCTACGAAGTTCAGTAGCAACTTGATCCGAAGTACCTTGATCATCAGCATTAACTTCCTCTCTAGTCGGTGCAGGCACCACAGAAACATCTTCCTAAGCTGCGCTACTTTCCGCTTCAAGAGGCAGTACATCAAGTTCTACTTTCCTCCCACTTACTTCTTTCGAGAGAAACTCTTTCTCCAGAAAGGACCCGTTCTTGGCAACAAAGATCTTGCCTTCGGATCTGAGGTAGAAGGTATACCCAATGGTTTCCTTAGAGTATCCTATGAAGACGCATTTTTCCGACTTGGGTTCGAGATTTTTAGGTTGAAGTTTCTTGACATAAGCATCGCATCCCCAAACTTTTAGAAACGACATCTTAGGTTTCTTCTCAACCCATAATTCATACGGTGTCGTCTCAACGATTTATACGGTGCCCTATTTAAAATGAATGTAGCTGTCTCTAGAGCGTATCCCCAAAATGATAGCGGTAAATCGGTAAGAGACATCATAGATCGCACCATATCCAATAGAGTGCTATTACGACGTTCGGACACACTGTTAAGCTGAGGTGTTCCAGGCGGCGTGAGTTGTGAAACAATTCCACATTTCCTTAAGTGCATACCAAATTCGTGACTCAAATATTCTCCCCCACGATCTGATCGTAAGAACTTTATTTTTCTGTCACGTTGATTCTCTACCTCATTCTGAAATTCCTTGAACTTTTCAAAGGTCTTAGACTTGTGTTTCATCAAGTAGGCATACCCATATCTACTTAAGTCATCAGTGAGGGTGAGAACATAATGATAGCCTTCGCGAGCCTCAACGCTCATTGGACCGCACACATCAGTATGTATGATTTCCAATAAGTTGGTTGCTCGCTCCATTGTTCCGGAGAATGGAGTCTTAGTCATTTTGCCCATGAGGCATGGTTCGCATGTGTCAAATGATTCGTAATCAAGAGGCTCCAAAAGTCCATCTGCATGGAGCTTCTTCATGCGTTTGACACCAATGTGACCAAGGCGGCAGTGCCACAAGTATGTGGGACTATCATTATCAACTTTACATCTTTTGGTATTCACACTATGAATATGTGTAACATCATGTTCGAGATTCATTAAGAATAAACCATTGACCAGCAGGGCATGACCATAAAACATATCTCTCATATAAGTAGAACAACCATTATTCTCGGATTTAAATGAGTAGCCATCTCGCATTAAACGAGATCCAGATACAATGTTCATGCTCAAAGTTGGCACTAAATAACAATTATTGAGGTTTAAAACTAACCCCGTAGGTAAATGTAGAGGCAGCATGCCGACGACGATCACATCGACCTTGGAACCATTCCCGACGCGCATTGTCACCTCGTCCTTCGCCAGTCTCTGCTTATTCCGCAGCTCCTGTTTTGAGTTACAAATATGAGCAACCGCACCGTATCAAATACCGGTGAGCTACTACAGTCTTGGTAAGGTACACATCAATAACATGTATACCACATATACCTTTGGTGTTGTCGGCCTTCTTGTCCGCTAAGTACTTGTGCAGTTCCGCTTCCAGTGTCCGTTTCCCTTGCAATAAAAGCACTTAGTCTTAGGTTTGGGTCCATGCTTTGGCTTCTTCCCGGCAACTGGCTTACCGGGTGTGGCAACTCCCTTGCTGTCCTTCTTGAAGTTCTTCTTACCCTTGCCTTTCTTGAAACTAGTGGTTTTATTGACCATCAACACTTGATGTTCCTTTTTGATCTCCACCTCTGCTGATTTCAGCATTGAATATACCTCAGGAATGGTTTTCACCATCCCCTGCATAGCTCTTGTAGCTAGGTGGAAGTGACTAGAGGATTCTGTCAACGACCGCGTCATCCGGGAGATTAACTCCTAGCTGAGAGAAGTGGTTGTGCAACCCAGAAATTTTGAGTATGTGCCCACTGACAGAACCATTCTTCTCCATCTTACAACTGTAGAACTTGTCGGAGACTTCATATCTCTCAACCTGGGCATGAGCTAGGAAAACCATTTTCAGCTCTTGGAACATCTCATATGCTCCGTGCTGCTCAAAACGCTTTTGGATCCCCGGTTCTAAGCTGTAAAGCATGCCGCACTGAACCAGGGAGTAATCATCACTACGCGACTGCCAGGCGTTCATAACGTCTTGAGTTGCTGGGAAAACGGGTGCTTCACCTAGCGGTGCATCTAGGACATATGTTTTCTCGGCAGCTATGAGGATGATCCTCAAGTTCCGGACCCAGTCTGTATAGTTGCTACCATCGTCTTTCAGCTTGGTTTTCTCTAGGAATGCATTGAAGTTGAGGGCAACATTAGCATGGGCCATTTGATCTACAAGACATATTGCAAAGATTTTAGACTAAGTTCATGATAATTAAGTTCATCTAATCAAATCATTTAATGAACTCCCACTCAGATAGACATCCCTCTAGTCATCTAAGTGATACATGATCCGAGTCAACTAGGCCGTGTCCGATCATCACGTGAGACGGACTAGTCATCATCGGTGAACATCTTCATGTTGATCGTATCTACTATACGACTCATGTTCGACCTTTCGGTCTCTTGTGTTCCGAGGCCATGTCTGTACATGCTAGGCTCGTCAAGTCAACCTAAGTGTTTTGCATGTGTAAATCTGGCTTACACCCGTTGTATGCGAACGTTAGAATCTATCACACCCGATCATCACGTGGTGCTTGAAACAACAAACCTTCGCAAGCGATTACACGCTTAGGGGGACACTTTCTTGAAATTTTATGAGGGATCATCTTATTTATGCTATCATCGTTCTAAGCAAATAAGATGCAAAAACATGATAAACATCTCATGCAATCAAATAGTGACATGATATGGCCAATATCATTTTGCTCCTTTTGATCTCCATCTTCAGGGCGCCATGATCATCATCGTCACCGGCATGACACCATGATCTCCATCATCATGATCTCCATCATCGTGTCTTCATGAAGTTGTCTTGCCAACTATTACTTCTACTACTATGGCTAACGGTTTAGCAATAAAGTAAAGTAATTACATGGCGTTATCCAATGACACGCAGGTCATACAATAAATTAAGACAACTCCTATGGCTCCTGCCGGTTGTCATACTCATCGACATGCAAGTCGTGATTCATATTACAAGAACATGATCAATCTCATATATCACATATATTTCATTCATCACATCCCTTTGGCCATATCACATCACAAGGCATATGCTACAAGAACAAGTTAGACGTCCTCCAATTGTTGTTGCAAGTTTTTTACGTGGCTGCTATAGGTTTCTAGCAAGAACGTTTCTTACCTATGCCAAAACCACAACGTGATATGCCAATTGCTATTTACCCTTCATAAGGACCCTTTTCATCGAATCCGATCCGACTAAAGTGGGAGAGACAGACACCCGCTAGCCACCTTATGCAACTAGTGCACGTCAGTCGGTGGAACCTGTCTCACGTAAGCGTACGTGTAAGGTCGGTTCGGGCTGCTTCATCCCACGATGCCGCCAAATCAAGATAAGACTAGTAGTGGCAAGTAAATTGACAAAATCGACGCCCACAACAACTTGTGTTCTACTCGTGCATAGAAACTACACATAGACCTAGCTCATGATGGCACTGTTGGGGATCGTTGCAGAATTTAAAATTTTCTGCGCATCACCAAGATCAATCTATGGAGAAACTAGCAACGAGAGAGGGGGGAGTGCATCTTCATACCCTTGAAGATCACGACACGGAAGCGTTACAAGAATGCGGATGAAGGAGTCGTACTCGTAGCGATTCAGATCGTGGTGGATTACGATCTAAGCGCCGAACAACAGCACCTCCGAGTTCAACACACGTGCAGCCCAGTGACGTCTCCCGCGCCTTGATCAGCAGGGAGGAGAGAGAGGTTGAGGAAGAAGGCTCCAGCAGCAGCACGACAGCGTGGTGGTGGTGGAGCAGTGGTTCTCCGGCAGGGCTTCGCCAAGCACGAACGGAGGAGGAGAGGGGTTGGAGAGGGGGAAGGCTGCGCCTTGGATGTGGTGCGGCTGCCCTCCCTCCTCCCCTCTATTTTATAGGGTGAAGGGGGAAGGGGGCCGGCCCCTCTAGATGAGATCTAGAGGGGGGGCGGCGGCCAAGGGGAGGGGGCTTGCCCCACAAGCCAAGGGGGGGCGCCCCCTTAAGGGTTCCCCCCCCAACCCTAGGCGCATGGGCCCTAGGGGGGGTGGTGCCCAGTCCACTTGGGGCTGGTTCCCTTCCACATACAGCCCATAAGGGCCCTCCGAGGCAGGTGGACCATCCTGGTGGACCCCCGGAACCCCTTCGGTGGTCCTGGTACAATACCGATAAACCCCCGAATACTTCCGGTGACCGTATGATGACTTCCCATATATAAATCTTCACCTCCGGACTATTCTAGAACTCCTCGTTACATCCGGGATCTCATTTGGGACTCCGAACAACATTCGGTAGCCACGTACAAACCTTCCATATAACCCTAGCATCATCGAACCTTAAGTGTGTAGACCCTACGGGTTCGGGAATCATGCATACATGACCGAGATAGCTCTCCGGCCAATAATCAATAGCGGGATCTGGATACCCATGTTGGCTCCCACATGTTCCACGATGATCTCATTGGATGAACCACGATGTCGAGGATTCAAGCAATCTCGTATACAATTCCCTTTGTCAATCGGTACGTTAATTGCCCGAGATTCGATCGTCGGTATCCCAATACCTCGTTCAATCTCGTTACAGGCAAGTCACTTTACTCGTTCCGTAATGCATTATCCCGTGACCACTTAGTCACATTGAGCTCATTATGATGATGCATTACCGAGTGGGCCCAGAGATACCTCTCTGTCATGCAGAGTGACAAATCCCAGTCTCGATTCGTGCCAACCCAACAGACACTTTCAGAGATACCTGTAGTGCACCTTTATAGCCACCCAGTTACGTTGTGATGTTTGGTACACCCAAAGCATTCCTACGGTAGCCGGGAGTTGCACAATCTCATGGTCTAAGGAAATGATACTTTACATTATAAAAGCTTTAGCAAACGAACTACACGATCTTGTGCTATGCTTGTGATTGGGTCTTGTCCATCACATCATTCTCCTAATGATGTGATCCCGTTATCAATGACATCTAATGTCCATAGTCAGGAAACCATGACCATCTGTTGATTAATGAGCTAGTCAACGAGAGGCTCACTAGGGACACGTTGTGGTCTATGCATTCACACAAGTATTACGGCTTCCAGTTAATACAATTATAGCATGAACAATAGACAATTATCATGAACAAGGAAATATAATGATAACCATTTTATTATTGCCTCTAGGGCATATTTCCAACACTCCTATGAGTTGTGAGTAGTTTACCGCAGACCTTAGGGTCCATAGTTATTAGCTAGATGGCTTCTTCTCTCTCTTTCAATCTCAATACAAAGTTCTCCTCAATCTTCTTAGAGATCTAGTCAATGTAACTCTTTTTGCGGTGTGTTTGTCGAGATTCGGTGAATTGTGGGTTTATGATCAAGTTTATCTATGAGAAATATTTGAATCTCCTCTGAATTCTTTTATGTGATTAAGTTATCTTTGCAAGTCTCTTCGAATTATCAGTTTGGTTTGGCCTACTAGATTGATCTTTCTTGCAATGGGAGAAGTGCTTAGCTTTGGGTTCAATCTTGCAGTGTCCTTTACCAGTGACAGTAGGGGAAGCAAGGCACGTATTGTATTGTTGCCATCGAGGATAAAAAGATGGGGTTTATATCATATTGCATGAGTTTATCCCTCTACATCATGTCATCTTTCTTAATGCATTACTCTATTCTTATGAACTTAATACCTAGACGCAGGCAGGAGTCGGTCGATGTGTGGAGTAATAGTAGTAGATGCAGGCAGGAGTCGGTCTACTTGTTGCGGACGTGATGCCTATAAACATGATCATGCCTAGATAATCTCATAACTATGCGCTTTTCTATCAATTGCTCGACAATAATTTGTTCACCCACTGTAATACTTATGCTATCTTGAGAGAAGCCACTAGTGAAACCTATGGCCCCCGGGTCTATCTTTTATCATATAAGTTTTCCATCTACTTTTATTTGCATCTTTTACTTTCCAATCTATATCATAAAAATACCAAAAATATTTATCTTATCATATTATCTCTATCAGATCTCACTTTTGCAAGTGGCCGTGAAGGGATTGACAACCCCTTTATTGCGTTGGTTGCGAGGTTCTTGTTTGTTTGTGTAGGTGCGTGGGACTTCTGAGGAGCCTCCTACTGGATTGATACCTTGGTTCTCAAAAACCGAGGGAAATACTTATGCTACTTTGCTGCATCAATCTTTCCTCTTTAAGGAAAACAAATGCAAGCTCAAGACGTAGCAAGAAGGATTTCTGGCACCATTGCCAGGGAGGTCTTCGCTCAAGTCAAGACATACCAAGTACCCATCACGAACTCATCTCCCTCGCATTACATTATTTGCCATTTGCCTCTCGTTTTCCTCTCCCCCACTCCACCCTTGCCGTTTTATTCGCCCTCTCTTTTTCGTTCTCCCTCTTCTTCCCTCTCGCTTTTGTCTACCGTTATGTCTGAAATTCGGGAGATTATCGTCCATATGGACAATAATGATAAGATGGAAAATTCTGATGCTCTTGCTGAAGAACCCCCTATCTTACATACTAAAAAGTTCCGAATCGGTAGTGGTAATATTATTGGAAAAGGGGTTATTCAAGATTTCTTTACTTGTGCCGGTGCTTTACCTTCTGGTAGTTCTATTCTACACAGAACTAGTAGTCTTGCGGATGCTATTGCTATGCTTATAGTTGAACTTGAAAGACAGTTTATGCACATGCATCCTTGCATACAAAGAATTTTCCTAGAATTTTCTAATATTGAGCATTCTTCTATTAAGCGTGCAGCTATTATCTTTTTGGCACATGAGTTTAGATTTATAATAAAAGAAGCCAAAGAAATTTTTGCGCACTATAGGGTGGACGCTGGCCGTCGTCCCATAGAGGCGATCCTCTTCGATCAAGAGGACATAATGCGTTTCCAATCTTTGGACTATGTTGCTTTTAATGAAAACCTTAGAAAAAAGGTTCCTACCACTGTTCTAGTTGATGAAGTTTCTGAACTTAATAATGGATTTGCTATTCGAAATAATGAGCTAGGATATTCTCTTGAGTGTAGACTCAAGAGGTTCTGTCAAAAGAATGTTTATAATGATGAATTGGTTGTGCAATATGAAGGGCCAAAGGAGGAACCCATACCTCCCGAGATTGATCTTGGCGACTTCTGTCCCATTAAATTTAGCCCTTTTGATTACTTTTGCTTACCACAAAGAAAACTTGCTGCTGAACGTAGAGAGTATGAGATGAGTTTTCGTGATCTATCTTATTATTATGGCACTACTTAGATCTATCCTCGCTTTTATGCCTAGCTAGGGGCGTTAAACAATAGCGCTAGTTGGGAGGCAACCCAATTTTATTTTTGTTTCTTGCTTTTTACTTCTGTTTAGTAATAAATATTTCATCTAGATTTTGTTTAGATGTGTTTTCATGTTTTAATTAGTGTTTGTGCCAAGTAGAACCTATAGGATAACCTACGGTGATAGTTAATTTGATTCTGCTGAAAAACAGAAACTTTTCGCGCACAAAAATAATTTTCGTAATTCACAGAAACGTGATTTTGCGTTGATTCTTTTTTCTGTAGATCAATAGACAAATTTCCCAGGACCTCCTATTTTGGTAGGATTGTTAGAGTTCCATAAGTATTCGAAACTTACAGATTGCTGCAGACTGTTCTGTTTTTGACAGATTCTGTTTTTCGTGTGTTCTTTGCTTATTTTGATGCATCTATGGCTAGTATCGAGGGGTATGAACCATAGAGAAGTTAGAATATAGTATGTTTAACACCAATATAAATAAAGAATGAGTTCATTGCAGTACCTTATGTGGTGGTTTTTTTCTTGCACTAACGGAGCTTATGAGATTTCCTGTTGAGTTTTGTGTTGTGAAGTTTTCAAGTTTTGGGTAAAGATTTGATGGACTATGGAATAAGGAGTGGTAAGAGCCTAAGCTTGGGGATGCCCATGGCACCCCAAGATATTCAAGGATAACCACATGCCTAAGCTTGGGGATGCCCCGGAAGGCATCCCCTCTTTCGTCTTCGTTTATCGGTAACTTTACTTGAGCTATATTTTTATTCGCCACATGATATGTGTTTTGCTTGGAGCATCATGTATGATATGAGTCTTTGCTTTTTAGATTTCCACAATCATCCTTGCTGTACACACCTTTTGGGAGAAACCCACATGATTTAGAATTTATTAGAATAAACTATGTGCTTCACTTATATCTTTTGAGCTAGATAGTTTCTGCTCAAGTACTTCGCTTTATCTTTTAGAGCATGGCGGTGGCTTTATTTTGAAGAAATTGTTGATCTCTCATGCTTCAAATATATTATTTTGAGAGTCTTTTAGAACAACATGGTATTTGTTGGAAATATGCCCTAGAGGCAATAATAAATTAGTTATTATTATATTTCCTTGTTCATGATAATCGTTTATTATCCATGCTATAATTGTATTGATAGGAAACTCAGATACATGTGTGGATACATAGACAACACCATGTCCCTAGTAAGCCTCTAGTAGACTAGCTCGTTGATCAATAGATGGTTACGGTTTCTGACCATGGACATTGGATGTCGTTGATAACGAGATCACATCATTAGGAGAATGATGTGATGGACAAGACCCAATCCTAAGCCTAGCACAGAGATTGTGTAGTTCGTATGCTAAAGCTTTTCTAATGTCAAGCATCTTTTCCTTAGACCATGAGATTGTGCAACTCCCGGATACCGTAGGAATGCTTTGGGTGTACCAAATGTCACAACGTAACTGGGTGGCTATAAAGGTGCACTACTGGTATCTCCGAAAGTATCATTGGGTTGGCACGAATCGAGATCGGATTTGTCACTCCGTAAACGGAGAGGTATCTCTGGGCCCACTCGGTAGGACATCATCATAATGTGCACAATGTGACCAAGGGGTTGATCATGGGATGATGTGTTACGGAACGAGTAAAGAGACTTGCGATAACGAGATTGAACAAGGTATCGATATCGATGATCGTATCTCGGGCAAGTACAATACCGTTAGACAAAAGGAATTGTATACGGGATCGATTGAGTCCTTGACATCGTGGTTCATCCGATGAGATCATCGTGGAACATGTGGGAGCCAACATGGGTATCCAGATCCCGCTGTTGGTTATTGACCGGAGAACGTCTCGGTCATGTCTACGTGTCTCCCGAACCCGTAGGGTCTACACACTTAAGGTTCGATGACGCTAGGGTTATAAAGAAAGTTTGTATGTGGTTAACGAATGTTGTTCGGAGTCCCGGATGAGATCCCGGACGTCACGAGGAATTCCGGAATGGTCCGGAGGTAAAGATTTATATATGGGAAGTCTTATTTTGGCCACCGGAAAATGTTCGGGTTTTTTCGGTATTGTACCGGGAAGGTTCTAGAAGGTTCCGGAGTGGGGCCCACCTGCATGGGAGGACCCACATGAACGTGGGTAGTGGGGGCAAGGCCCCACACCCCTGGTCAAGGCGCACCAAGATCCCCCCTTAGAAGGAATAAGATCATATCCTGAAGGGATAAGATCAAGATCCCTAAAAAAGGGGGATAACAATCGGTGGGGAAGGAAATGATGTGATTTCTTTCCTCCCACCTTTGCCAACGCCCCAACTGACTTGGAGGGCAAGAAACCAGCCCCTCCACCCCTATATATAGTGGGGAGGCGCATGGGAGCTTTACACGAAGTTCTGGCGCAGCCCTCCCCCTCTCCCAAGTCCTCCTCTCTCGCGGTGCTTGGCGAAGCCTGCAGGGATGCCACGCCTCCATCACCACCACGCCGTCGTGCTGCTGCTGGATGGAGTCTTCCTCAACCTCTCCTCTCTCCTTGCTGGATCAAGGCATGGGAGATGTCACCGGGCTGTACGTGTGTTGAGCGCGGAGGTGCCGTCCGTTCGACACTAGGATCTCCGTGATTTGGATCACGACGAGTCGACTCCTTCAACCCGTTCTCTTGAGCGCTTCCGCTTAGCGATCTACAAGGGTATGTAGATGCACTCTCCTTTCCCTCGTTGCTAATCTCTCCATAGATAGATCTTGGTGTTGCGTAGAAAATTTTGAATTTCTCGCTCGTTCCCCAACAAAGGCATCATGAGCTAGGTCTATTATGTAGATTCTTTGCACGAGTAGAACACAAAGTAGTTGTTGGCGTTGATGTTGTTCAATATGCTTATCGTTACTAGTCCAATCTTGATTCGGCGGCATCGTGGGATGAAGCGGCCGGACCGACCTTACACGCTCTTCGTGAGACAGTTCCACCGATTGACATGCACTTGTTGCATAAGGTGGCTAGCGGGTGCCAGTCTCTCCCACTTTAGTCGGATCAGATTCGATGAAAAGGGTCCTTATGAAGGGTAAATAGCAATTGACATATCACGTTGTGGTTTTTGCGTAGGTAAGAAACGTTCTTGCTAGAAACCCATAGCAAGCCACGTAAAACATGCAAACAACAATTAGAGGACGTCTAACTTGTTTTTGCAGGGTATGCTATGTGATGTGATATGGCCAAGAAGAATGTGATGAATGATATGTGATGTATGAGATTGATCATGTTCTTGTAATAGGAATCACGACTTGCATGTCGATGAGTATGACAACCGGCAGGAGCCATAGGAGTTGTCTTTATTTTTGTATGACCTGCGTGTCATTGAAGAACGCCATGTAAATTACTTTACTTTATTGCTAAACACGTTAGCCATAGAAGTAGAAGTAGTCGTTGGCGTGACAACTTCATGAAGACACGATGATGGAGATCATGGTGTCATGCCGGTGACAAGATGATCATGGAGCCCTGAAGATGGAGATCAATGGAGCTATATGATATTGGCCATATCATGTCACTACTATATAATTGCATGTGATGTTTATTATGTTTATGCATCTTGTTTACTTAGAACGACGGTAGTAAATAAGATGATCCTTACAACAATTTCAAGAAGTGTTCTCCCTAACGTGCACCGTTGCTAAAGTTCGTCGCTTCGAAGCACCACGTGATGATCGGGTGTGATAGATCCTTACATTCACATACAACGGGTGTAAGACAGTTTTACACATGCAAAACACTTAGGGTTAACTTGACGAGCCTAGCATGTACAGACATGGCCTCGAAACACAGAGACCGAAAGGTCGAGCATGAGTCGTATAGTAGATACGATCAACATGAAGATGTTCACCGATGATGACTAGTCTGTCTCACGTGATGATCGGACACGACCTAGTTGACTCGGATCATGTAATCACTTAGATGACTAAAGGGATGTCTATCTGAGTGGGAGTTCATAAGATTAACTTAATTATCCTGAACATAGTCAACAGATCTTTGCAAATTATGTCGTAAGCTCGCGCTTTATTTCCACTGTTTAGATATGTTCCTAGAGAAAATATAGTTGAAAGTTGACAGTAGCGTTATGCGGACAGTAGAAAGCTTATGTCCTTAATGCACCGCTTCGGTGTCTTTGAACCCCAAACGTCGTTGGTGGATGTTGGGAACATCAGACATACACGTTTTGATTACTACGTGATAGTTCAGTTAAATGGTGTAGAGTTGAGGCACCAAAGACGTTTTCGAAATGTCGCGGAACATATGAGATGTTTCGAGGGCTGAAATTGGGATTTCAGGCTCGTGCCCACGTCAAGAGGTATGAGACCTCCGACGATTTTCTTAGCTTGCAAACTAAGGGAGAAAAGCTCAGTCATTGAACTTGTGCTCAGATTGTCTGAGTGCGACAATCACATGAATCGAGTGGGAGTTGATCTTCCAGAGATAGTGATGTTTCTCCAAAGTCATTGCCACCAAGCTGCTAGAGCTTCGTGATGAACTATGACATATCAGGGATAGATATGATGATCCTTGAGGTATTCGCGATGTTTGACACCACGAAAGTAGAAATCAAGAAGGAGCATGAATTGTTGATGGTTGGTGAAACCACTAGTTTCAAGAAGGGCAAGGGCAAGAAGGGATACTTCATGAAATGGCAAATCCGCTGCTGCTCTTGTGAAGAAACACAAGGTTGAACCCAAACCCGAGACTAAGTGCTTCTATAATAAGGGGAACAACCACTGGAGTAGAATTACCCTAGATACTTGGTAGATGAGAAGGCTGGCAAGGTCGATAGAAGTATATTGGATATACATTATGTTAATGTGTACTTTACTAGTACCCCTAGTAGCACCAGGGTATTAGATACCGGTTCGGTTGCTAAGTGTTAGTAACTCGAAATAAAAGGCTACGGAATAAACGGAGACTAGCTAAAGGTGAGCTGACGATATGTGTTGGAAGTGTTTCCAAGTTTGATGTGATCAAACATTGCACGCTCCCTCTACCATCAAGATTAGTATTAAACCTGAATAATTGTCTTTTGGTGTTTGTGTTGAGCATAGACATGATTGGATTATGTCTATCGCAATACGGTTATTCATCTAAGGAGAATAATGGTTACTCTATTTATTTGAATAATACCTTTAATGGTCTTGCACCTAAAGGAATGGTTTATTGAATCTCGATCGTAGTGATACACATTTTCATGCCAAAGGATATAAGATAGTAATGATAGCACCACTTACTTGTGGCACTGCCATATAAGTCATATTGGTATAAAACGCATGAAGAAGCTCCATGTTGATGGATCTTTGGACTCACTCATTTTTGCAAAGTTTGAGACATGCGAGCCATGTCTATTGGTGTATACGCATGAAGAAACTCCATGCAGATGGATCGTTTCGACTCACTTGATTTTGAATCACTTGAGATATGCAAATCTTACCACATGGGCAAGATGACTGAAAAGCCTCGTTTTCAGTAAGATGGAACAAGATAGCAACTTATTGGAAGTAACACATTTTTGATGTGTGTAGTCCAATGAGTGCTGAGGCATGCAGTGAATATCGTTATGTTCTTACTTCACAGATGATTCGAGTAGATGTTGAGTATATTTACTTGATGAAACACAAGTCTGAATTATTGAATGGTTCAAGCAGGGTGAAGTTGAAGATCATTGTGACAAGAGGATAAAATGTATATGATATGATCATAGAGATGAGTATCTGAGTTACGAGTTTGGCACACAGTTAAGACATTGTGGAAATTGTTTCACAATTAATACCACCTGAATAGTGTGTCCGAACATCATAGTTGCACCCTATTGGATATGGTGCATGCCATGATGTCTCTTATCGAATTACCACTATCGTTTATGGGTTAGGCATTAGAGACAACCACATTCACTTTAAATAGGGCACCACGTAATTCTGTTGAGACGACACCGTTTGAACTATGGTTTGGAGAAACCTAAGTTGTCGTTTCTTAAAAGTTTGGGGCTGCAGTGCTTATGTGAAAAAGTTTCAGGTTGATAAGCTCGAACCCAAATCGGATAAAATGCATCTTCATGGGACACCCAAAACAGTTGGGTATACCTCTTAATTCAGATCCGAAAGCAATAGGGATTGTTTCTTGAATCGGGTCCTTTCTCAAGGAAAAGTTTGTCTCGAAGAATTGAGTGGGAGGATGGTGGAGACTTGATGAGGTTATTGAACCGTCACTTTAACTAGTGTGTAGCAGAGCACAGGAAGTTGTTCCTGTGGCGCCTACACCAATTGAAGTAGAAGCTTATGATAGTGATCATGAAGTTTCGGATCAAGTCACTACCGAACCTCGTAGGACGACAAGGACGCGTACTGCTTCTGAATGGTTGGTGATCTTGTCTTGAAGGTCATGTTGCTAGACAACAATGAACCTACGAGCTATGGGGAAGCGATGGTGGGCCCATATTCCGACAAAGTTAGAAGCCATGAAATCCGAGATAGGATCCATGTATCAGAACAAAGCATGGACTTTGGTGGACTTGCCCGATGATCGGCAAGCCATTGAGATAAATGGATCTTTAAGAAGAAGACGAACATGGACGGTAATGTCACCGTCTATGAAGCTCGACTTGTGGCGAAGAGTTTTTCACAAGTTCAAGGAGTTGACTGCAATGAGATTTTCTCATCCGTAGCGATGCTTAAATTCCATCGGAATCAAGTTAGCATTAGCTGCATTTATGAAATCTGGCAGATGGATGTCAAAACGAGTTTCCTTACCGGTTTTCGTAAGGAAAGGTTGTATGTGATACAATCAGAAAGGTTTTGTCGATCCTAAGGATGCTAAAAGGTATGCTAGCTCCAGCGATCCTTCTAAGGACTGGAGTAAGCATCTCGGAGTTGGAATATGTACTTTGATAAGATGATCAAAGATTTTGTTTATACAAAGTTTATGAGAAACTTGTATTTCCAAAGAAGTGAGTGGGAGCACTATAGAATTTCGATGAGTATATGTTGTTGACATATTGATGGTCGAAATGATGTAGAATTTTCTAAAAAGCATATAGGGTTATTTGAAAAGTGTTTTCAAGTGAAAACCTAGATTAAGCTACTTGAACAATAAGCATCAAGATCTATAAGATAGATCAAAATGCTTAATAGTACTTTAAATGAGCACATACCTTGACATGATCTTGAAGGTGTTCAAGATGGATCAGTCAAAGAAGGAGTTCTTTCCTGAGATGTAAGGTATAAAGTTAAGACTTAAAGCTCGACCACGGCAGAAAAGAGAGAAAGGACGAAGGTCGCCCCTATGCCTTAGACGTAGGCTCTACAAAGATGCTATCTTTGTACCGCACGGAAGTGTGCATTGCCATGAGTCGACTAAGGGTACAAGAATGATCCTGGAATGGATCATTGGACAGCGGTCAAAATTGTCCTTGGAGTAAATAAGGACATGTTTCTCGATTATGGAGGTGATAAAGAGTTCGGCGTAAAGGGTTACGTCGGTGCAAGCTTTAACACCTATCCGAGTGACTCTGAGTAGCAAACCGGATACGTATAGTGGATCAACCATTTGGAATAGCTCCAAGTGGAGCGTGGAAGCAGCGTTTACAATATGACCTAGAAATTTGCAAAGCACACACGAATCTGAAAGGTTCAGACCTGTTGACTAAAACCTCTCTCACAAGCAAAACATGATCAAACCCCAGAACTCATTGAGTCTTAATCACATGATGATGTGAACTAGTTTAGTGACACTAGTAAACTCTTTTGATGTTGGTCACATGGCGATGTGACCTATGAGTGTTAATCACATGGCGATGTGAACTAGATTATCGACTCTAGTGCAAGTGGGAGACTGTTGGAAATATGCCCTAGAGGCAATAATAAATTAGTTATTATTATATTTCCTTGTTCATGATAATCGTTTATTATCCATGCCATAATTGTATTGATAGGAAACTCAGATACATGTGTGGATACATAGACAAGACCATGTCCCTAGTAAGCCTCTAGTAGACTAGCTCGTTGATCAATAGATGGTTACGGTTTCCTGACCATGGACATTGGATGCCGTTGATAACGGGATCACATCATTAGGAGAATGATGTGATGGACAAGACCCAATCCTAAGCCTAGCACAGAGATCGTGTAGTTCGTATGCTAAAGCTTTTCTAATGTCAAGTATCTTTTCCTTAGACCATGAGATTGTGCAACTCCCGGATACCGTAGGAATGCTTTGGGTGTACCAAACGTCACAACGTAACTGGGTGGCTATAAAGGTGCACTACAGGTATCTCCGAAAGTATCTGTTGGGTTGGCACGAATCGAGGCGGGATTTGTCACTCCGTAAACGGAGAGGTATCTCTGGGCCCACTCGGTAGGACATCATCATAATGTGCACAATGTGACCAAGGGGTTGATCATGGGATGATGTGTTACGGAACGAGTAAAGAGACTTGCCGGTAACGAGATTGAACAAGGTATCGGTATACCGACGATCGTATCTCGGGCAAGTACAATACCGTTAGACAAAGGGAATTCTATACGGGATCGATTGAGTCCTTGACATCGTGGTTCATCCGATGAGATCATCGTGGAACATGTGGGAGCCAACATGGGTATCCAGATCCCGCTGTTGGTTATTGACCGGAGAACGTCTCGGTCATGTCTACGTGTCTCCCGAACCCGTAGGGTCTACACACTTAAGGTTCGATGACGCTAGGGTTATAAAGGAAGTTTGTACGTGGTTAACGAATGTTGTTCGGAGTCCCGGATGAGATCCCGGACATCACGAGGATTTCCGGAATGGTCCGGAGGTAAAGATTTATATATGGGAAGTCCTATTTTGGCCCCTGGGGGTGGGCGCGCCCCCACCCTCGTGGGCCCGTCGAGCGTCCACCGACCTACTTCTTCCTCCTATATATATCCACGGACCTCGAAAACATCCAGGAGCACCATGAAAAACTATTTCCACCGCCGCAACCTTCTGTATCCGCGAGATCCCATCTTGGAGCCTTCGCCGGCGCTCCGCCGGAGGGGGAATCGACCATGGAGGGCCTCTACTTCATCTCCATGGCCTCTCCTATGAGTTGTGAGTAGTTTACCACAGACCTTCGGATCCATAGTTATTAGCTAGATGGCTTCTTCTCTCTCTTTGAATCTCAATACAAAGTTCTCCTCGATCTTCTTGGAGATCTATTCGATGTAACTCTTTTTGCGGTGTGTTTGTCGAGATCCGATGAATTGTGGATTTATGATCAAGTTTATCTATGAGAAATATTTGAATCTGCTCTGAATTCTTTTATGTGTGATTAAGTTATCTTTGCAAGTCTCTTCAAATTATCAGTTTGGTTTGGCCTACTAGGTTGATCTTTCTTGCAATGGGAGAAGTGCTTAGCTTTGGGTTCAATCTTGCGGTGTCCTTTCCCAGTGACAGCAGGGGCAGCAAGGCACGTATTGTACTATTGCCATCGAGGATAAAAAGATGGGGTTTATATAATATTGCATGAGTTTATCCCTCTTCATCATGTCATCTTTCTTAATGCGTTACTCTATTCTTATGAACTTAATACTCTAAATGCAGGCAGGAGTCGGTCGATGTGTGGAGTAATAGTAGTAAATGCAGGCAGCAGTCGGTCTACTTGTTGCGAACGTGATGCCTATATACATGATCATGCCTAGATAATCTCATAACTATGCGTTTTTCTATCAATTGCTCGACAATAATTTGTTCACCCACCGTAATACTTATGCTATCTTGAGAGAAGCCACTAGTGAAACCTATGGCCCCCGGGTCTATCTTTTATCATATAAGTTTTCCATCTACTATTAGTTGCATCTTTTACTTTCCAATCTATATCATAAAAATACCAAAAATATTTATCTTATCATATTATCTCTATCAGATCTCACTTTCGCAAGTGGCCATGAAGGGATTGACAACCCCTTTATTGCATTGGTTGCGAGGTTCTTGTTTGTTTGTGTAGGTGCGTGGGACTTCTAAGGAGCCTCCTACTGGATTGATACCTTGGTTCTCAAAAACTGAGGGAAATACTTATGCTACTTTGCTGCATCACCCTTTCCTCTTCAAGGAAAACCAATGCAAGCTCAAGACGTAGCAGCAAGCAACCGACGAAGGTGGCTGAGGGAGTCCTGGACTAGGGGGTGTCCGGACAGCCGGACTATCATTATCCGCCGGACTCCAAGACTACGAAGATACAAGATTGAAGACTCCGTCCCGTGTCCGGATGGGACTTTCCTTGGCGTGGAAGGCAAACTTGGCGATACGGATATGTAGATCTCCTACCATTGTAACCGACTCTGTGTAACCCTAGCCTCCTCTGGTGTCTATATAAACCGGAGGGCTTTAGTCCGTAGGACAACATACATTACAACAATCATACCATAGGCTAGCTTCTAGGGTTTAGCCTCCTTGATCTCGTGGTAGATCCACCGTTGTACTACCCATATCATCAATATTAATCAAGCGGGGCGTAGGGTTTTACCTCCATCGAGAGGGCCCAACACAGGTAAAAACATCATGTCCCTCGTCTCCTATTACCATCCGCCTAGACGCACGCAGTTCGGGACCCCCTACCGAGATCCGCCGGTTTTGACACCGACATTGGTGCTTTCATTGAGAGTTCCTCCGTAGCCGTCACCGATAGGCTTGATGACATCTTCAACCAACAACGCTGTCCGGGTGAGACTTTTCTCCCGCAGATCTTTGTATTCGGCGGCTTCGCTCTGCGGGCTAATTCACTTGGCCATCCGAGCAGATCGAAGTTACGCCCCGGCCGTCGGTCGATTCGAAGCCTAAACTTCACCGCCGATGTCGCGGAGACTTGATCTTGACGGACTCAAGCCACAACCAAGCGCGCCGACCTTTGTGGCGACGGGCATGATCTAACTCGCCACGAGCAGTGCCTTGGTGGTCGCACGGATCCGCTTGCCATTAGTCCGAGCCGATCGCCCGGATCGAGGGCGGTGGATAGACGCCACCGGGGCTTCAACACCCACGGCGATGGGCGAACACTAATCTTGTCCCTGCGAAACTTCGTGATTCCGAGGCACCGGACTCCTCGCCGGACTCCGAACCTCCCGCGCCCCTACCAATCGATCCGGATTGGGCGCCGGTTATGGAATTCGCCGCCACGGACATCTTCCAATACTCGCCTTTTGACGATATCCTGAATTCACTAAAGCATCTCTCGTTATCGGAGAGTCTGGCGGACTATGGCGGGATGGTTGGGGTACGGACGACGAAGAAATTGAGCCCACCCACCACCCACTTTGTAGCCACTGCCGATGATCTAACCGACATGCTAGACTACGACTCGGCGACATCGGCGCTATGGACGGCGATGCGGAGAACGAGAACCAGCACCTGGAGCCTTTGAAGACCACCTCGTCATCGACATATATATGGTGGACACCCCAAAAGACGGGACGGCGAAGAAGCGGCGGAGGCAGACTCTTTAAAAGCAGCCCAAACGCCGACGGCGTCGTGGCGCGCTCTAAATCCGCCACAGCAAGAATGGAGATTCCGCACAGAGATAATAATACTCGAGAGAGTGCCAAAGACAATCCCCTCCAAAAGACTCAGCGCAGGAGGATGCGAAGCAAGCCCTCACGAGAGGCGGCGATTTAAGAGGTTGAGGATCATAACTATATGCCTCCCTCCGAAGACGAAGCAAGCCTCAACGATGATGAATTCGTCGTACCTGAGGATCCCGTCGAACAAGAGCGCTTCAAGCGCAGGCTTATCGCCACAACAAACAGCCTAAAGAAAAAGCAGCAACAACTTCAAGCTGATTAGGACCTGCTGGCCGATCGATGGACCGAGGTCCTCGCGGCCGAAGAGTATAAACTCGAACGCCCCTCCAAAAGTTACCCAAGACGCAAGCTGCTCCCCCGATTAGAGGCGGAAGCATACATACCTCCATCACCAGCGCAAGATATGGCTGACCGACCACCCCGTGGTCGTGACAGAGAGGCATCCAGGCCCCCAGCCAAGACCGTACCCCGGCATCGCTCCAAAAGTACGAAGCCAAGAGGGAACGCGCCGGACTTGCGAGACATATTGGAGGACAAAGCAAGGCAATCCAGATCCATCTACGGATCACGTGGGTGCCCCACGACCCATGACGAATACCGTCGCGCCGGATACAATAACCCCGGCCGGGCCGAACACAGCAGACATCGCTCTCTCGAGCTGCGTCGCGATATTGCTCAATACAGAGGCGCCGCACACCCGCTATGCTTCACTGACGAAGTAATGGATCATCAGATCCCCGAAGGGTTTAAACCCATAAACATCGAATCTTACGATGGCACAACAGACCCTGCGGTTTGGATCGAAGACTATCTTCTCCACATCCATATGGCCCGCGGCGATGATCTCCATGCCATCAAGTATCTCCCACTCAAGCTTAAAGGACCAGCTCGGCATTGGCTAAACAGCTTGCCCGCAGAGTCAATTGGGTGCTGGGAAGACCTAAGCCACATTATTCAGCAGCCAGACGAATCGGCCAGACAATTCTGGACACGGTTCTTGACAGAGAAAAACCAAATTGTCGATTGTCCGGATGCGAGGCCCTTGCAGCCTTCAAACATAACATCCGGGACGAATGGCTAGCCCGGCACAGGGCAGGAAAAGCCAAATCCATGGCAGCCCTCACATCGTTAATGACCCGCTTTTGTGCGGCGAGAGGACAGCTAGCTAGCCCGCAAACAATCTCCGTAAAAATTCTGGCAGTCCGGATACTAAGGACAACAACGGCGGTCACGTCGAAACAAAACAAACGCCGCGTTAACAGCGACGATAAGGAGGATGCGGCGATCAACGCCGGATTCGAGGCTCTAAATTCGATCGTGGAAGAAGCCATTCAAAAGAACCACTCCGGGTCCATCCAATCTGGACCGAATACTCGACCGCTTATGCCAGATACATGGCACCTCTGAAAAGCCAGCTAACCACACTAATAGAGATTGCTGGGTGTTCAAGCAGGCCGGCAAGTTAATTGCCGAAAACAATGACAAGGGGCTAAACAACGACGACGAGGAAGAGACCCGACCGCCGAACAATAGAGGACAGAAGGGTTTTCCCCCACAAGTGCGGACGGTGAATATGATATACGCGACCCACATACCCAAGAGGGAGAGGAAACGCGCACTAAGGGACGTCTATGCGATGGAGCCAGTTACCCCGAAGTTCAATCCATGGTCTTCTTGTCCAATCACTTTCGATCGAAGAGACCATCTGACCAGCATACGCCATGGCGGATTCGCCGCATTGGTTTTAGACCCAATCGTCGATGGATTTCACCTCACGAGAGTCCTGATGGACGGCGGCAGTAGCCTGAACCTGCTTTATCAGGATACAGTGCACAAAATGGGCATAGACCCATCAAGGATTAAACCTACAAAGACAACCTTTAAAGGTGTCATACCAGGAGTGGAAGCCAATCTGTACATGCTCACCACACCGAAGTGGTCTTCGGATCCCGGATAATTTCCGGGCGAAGAGTTAATCTTGACATAGTCCCGTTCGCGGCGGCTATCACGCTCTGCTTTCGGACGAACCGCGTTTGCAAAATTCAACGCGTGCCGCATTATGCATACCTAAAGCTCAAGATGCGAGGCCCTCGTGGAGTCATCACGGTCAATGGGAATACGGAACGCTCCTTGAACGGAGGAACATACAATGCTCTCGCGGCGAATCTGAGCAGCCTTCTAAGGCAATTCTCGACTCCGATGGTTAAAAGGCGGATACAAACAAAAGCGCGCCGAGCAATGCCAACCAAGACCACTGGCGCGATCGAGCATCGCAGCGTAATGCGGCCCCAACCCTCGCCAGCGCATGATCGCAAGAATAACACTCGCGTACATCATTACGCTTTGGAGATACCATGGGCACAGGGGAGGGGGCATGATCGCAACGGACCCAGAGTGCGGTTCGACCACACCGGGGGCTCGCAAGTGTGCCCCCCTTTTTTTATATATTTTATTTTTCTTCTTTTATGCACACAGGACTCTGTAAACTGAAGCCTGTCCGTGGCGAACCCGCCAAACTCATGATGCAACAATCGGGGACTAAAGAAGGCATGGCGAACACTCGTGGTCTCAATTACGAGCATTAAATTTGATTATATACACCAAGTCCGCAGCTCATCCCTAGAGGGGACATGTTTAATTAGTCCAAATCCCTTGCTTACAAGACTATTTGTATCATCCGCTCTACTAGCGACTTTCTTTCATAAATAATGCAGCACCTTTTGATCGCAATTGCATTAACATTTATATATATATATATATATATATATATATATGCTCATTATATGACATCTTGCACCGTATATTTTGGTGCGGCCTAATACACCGGGGCTTATGTTCCCACTCTATGGTGTGATAAGTCCTAACACTTTCACAAGTGCGGCACCCGAACTTATAGCATTATATGAATCGGCTCAATCATGTCTTGGGTCAATAGTTGGGTTTGCCCAGCTCCCACGTTTTGGTGCCTTACGTTCCATTCTCACGGCTAAGGTGGCACGGGAGAACCACTGCGATTGCGCCCGGTTGAGCAGGCGGCGCCTCGATGGAGAAAGCTAAAACGACGGCATGATAAGGCGAGAGACCGGTCGCTGTTCGAGAGGTTTTTGAGTCCTAAAGACTCACGCCGCTTGAAGTTCGGACAATGTCCGATGAAGGCGTGGATAGCGCCCCGGATTCGGTCTTCCGAATACCAGGGGCTTCGCCGAAATTTAAAATTATAGAATTCTATGGCTAAGTGAGAGTGTTCAAGTATTATAAGTCCGGTTGCCTTGTTCGTTGTGTTGAGTGCCTCCCTCGATGGACCCAACAATGGGAACAAGAGTGCTCAAGTTTATCCCGAACACCCCAGCACTCATGGCTTGGGTGCTGAAGCCAACGACTTGCCATCTCTCAGATTTTATAAACGGCCGCACAGAAGGTAATGATTTAAATTAAACAAGCGTTGCTTAACGCGCACATGAACAAAGTTTCAGCGCGCAGGATAATACATAGAAAATTCACTCAAAGATTACATTTCTGGGGCACTCATTTGCAATATTGCTGGCTCCCTTCAGGACAGTTTTATAATACATTTCGGGCGTGCGATACTCCTTGCACGGTGGCGGTGGGTCCGTGAGAAGCTTCTCCGCATCCAACCTGCCCCATTGCACCTTTGTGCGGGCAAGAGCCCGGCGAGCGCCTTCAATACAGGCGGAGCGCTTGATGACATCCACCCAGGGGCATGCATCCACCAGCCGTCGCACGAGGCCAAAGTAGCTCCCAGGCATGGCCTGTCCAGGCCACAGCCGGACTATAAGGCCCTTCATGGCCTCCTCAGCTACCTTATGGAGTTCGACCAGCCGCTTCACCGGTCGCTTGGGGCACGGTGTCCGCCTCGGATATTGAGACCGAAGACTTTTTCCGTCGAGCTCACCTCCTCGCCACGATAGAATGCGGCGGCATCGGACGCACTACGCGGAAGATCTGCAAACGCCCCTGGAGAGCTCCAAATGCGGGTAAGTGTCAGGTATTTTACATTAACATGCTTGCTTTGCATGAAAAATGCCTTACCCGCCGCTATTTTCTTTATATCTTCAACCTCCTGAAGGGCCTTATGGGCCTCGGCCTTGGCGGACTTGGCACTTTCGAGGCCGAGGCAAGCTCGACTCGAAGTCTTGAGTCACGCTCCAAACTCTCATGCTTTTCCATGAGAGCCTGGAGCTCTTGCCGAACTTCCGCCACCCGTGCCTCCTGCTTTTCTCGCTCTGCCCGTTCTGCGGCCGCACTGTGTTCGGCCGCGGACACAACATCCTTCAGGGCTGCCACCTCGTTAGTGACCCCTGCAATACACATATTATCCTTGTTAATTTTATTGCAACCAAAATCCTTTTCTGTAAGGTACCTATTCAAAGTGGTGTCACTCACCTTCTGTGTCCTCGAGCTGCTTCTTCACATGGCCGAGCTCTCGCTTGGACCGCTCGAGATCCTGCTTCAAGACATCGACCTCCGCCGTTAATGCGGCAGAGGCCAGCAGCGCAGCTCGCAAACCCATATTGACATATTTTTAGCAACCTGCGCATATCTTGTTAGATCCTCGGTCCGCTTTTCTTTCCGAACACCGAACCGAGCATCGAAACTACCGTCTATGCGGTATTACATTACATAATTTTAACTTCTTACCTCAAAGCTGTTAAAAGGCTGCTGCGAGCTTCGTCCAGCCCGCTTTTGGCGAGCTGAACCTTTTGAATCACCGCACTCATGATAGTGCGGTGTTCTTCCTCGATGGAAGCGCCTTTAAGCGCCTCCAACAAGTTATCCGGCGCCTCCGGTTGGAAGGAGGCCGCCGGTGTCATGGTATTGCCCTTCTTTCGAAGGGGCCGCTTGCCGGACTCTGGAACCACTGCGGGTTCCGATGTAGAGTCCGGCGCAAAGTCCGGGAGGCTGCCTGACGGCGCCTCGAGCCTCCTCTGATGGGTCCTCTCGATCCCACCTCGGCGTCCTCGTCGGCGGCGTGGGGTAGAGGCGATCGGAAGTGAATTCACATCCGACGAGGCTAACGACCCGCCGATGAGTCGGGAGATCGTCATCGGCGGACTACGGACGAAATGCGGCGTTAGAAGGACACTACGTGACATAAAAGATATTGCATATAAAGGATCCGGATACTTACGATCTCGCGGACGCTTTGGCCCTTGAGGCCACTCATCCGCCAACGCTGGTGTTGGCGAACTGTCCGGGGATAGCTCTCCCCTCTTGGACCCTTCGGCCTCCCTATTGGGGAAGCCTTCCTCTTCTTCTCTCCCCCCGGAGAGAGTACTCCTCCTCCTCCTCGTCTTGGGGAGGAGTCCGTCGTCGTCGGGCGCTCGATTGTGGGAACTCTTTGAGTCCCCGCGCCACCTTCTTGGCCTTCTTCTCGGCACCACGTGCGGTGCGGAACCAGCAGCCCTGCTAAGCGGGCGTCCATCGGATCTTCGGCATGGGAGCCGGGCTGATAAGCTGCCTGGCCTTCTCCATCCATTCCTGTCAAAGGAAAGGAAGGGATGAAACCCTCTTATAATCAATTCGATTACTACAAAGTGTCTCGTAATGGGGTTGAATCACTTACCTCGTCAGTTGGATAGTGCGAGCTGAATCCACGATCTTCCGTCGCGGATGCGGGGGCTTCGGCGCCCTTAAACAGCACCCTCCAGGCGCCTTCATATGTCGTATCGAAGAGCCCGCTCAGCGCCTGGTGCTGTTCCGGATTGAACTCCCACAGATTGAATGCCCGTTCTTGGCATGGGAGAATCCGGCGGATGAGCATGACTTGGACCACGTCGACGAGCCTGAGCTTATTGCTCACCAGCTTCTGGATGCAGGTTCGGAGTCCAGTCACCTCCTTCGAATCGCGCCACAGCAAGCCCTTCTCTTTCCAGGAGGTGAGCTGCGTGGGGACGCCAGATCTAAACTTGGGGGCCGCCGCCCATGTGGGCTTGCGTGGCTCGGTGATGTAGAACCACCCCGATTGCCACCCCTTGACGGAGTCCACAAAGGCCCCTTCGACCCAAAGGACGTTGGGTAATTTACCCAACATGGCGCCTCCGCATTCCGCTTGCGTGCCCTTCACAACCTTCGCTTGCGTTGAAGGTCTTGAGCCACAGTCAAGTGGGGCGGATGCGAGGAAGGCCTCACACGATGATGTACGCCGAGATGTTGAGGATGAAGTTCGGCGCGGATCGTGGAAATCCGTGCCATAATAGAACATGAGCCCCGGACGAATGGATGGAGCGGAAAGCCCAGTCCACGGAGGAAGTGGGAAGGAAGACGACCTCTCGTGAGGCCCGGGGTAGGGACGAGCTGCCCCTCGTCAGGCGGCCGATCTGCGATATCGCCGGAGAGGTATCCGCGTTGCGCAGCTTGGTGATGTGCTCCTCCTTAACGGTGGAGGCCAACCACTTGCCTCCCCTCCGACATATTCGGAGAAGGTCGAGGCGAGATGCGCGAGCTTAGGCGTTGGATCTTGAGTGCGCGGAGATGTATAAGCAAAGGAGGAAGAAGGCGAGGTGAGAAGGTAAATCCTTATCCCTTATATATAGGCGACGAAACTGCGGCGTCCCCACCGCCCGGTAAAACTCGCTTATCTCCCAAGCGCCACCATCAATGGCGCGGTTGGGTTACCCACGTTCGTATTGATGAGAATCCGGAATAAGGGGAACACGATCTCGCTCGACAAGACGTGCCAAGGAAACCGCTTCACTAAGCTGTCCGAGGTGGTATAGTAAAAATGATTCAAACAAAGGCTTGGTAGCGGTGTGATGTCACGCCGCATAATACGTCGCCAGATTGAACTAAGTGTACATTTTATTCTCTCTACGGTGGAATGTGGAATTTATTTTGCGAGCGGACACTATCCCGGTGTTCATGATCTTCTCTGGATTATTCAAGGAGGAACCCGCCTTGCAATGCCGAACATTATGCGTCCGGACTTATCGTCATTGAAGCCTTGGTTCAGGGCTACCGAGGAGTCTGGACTAGGGGTGTCCGGACAGCCGGACTATCATTATCCGCGGACTCCAAGACTACGAAGATACAAGATTGAAGACTCCGTCCGTGTCCGGATGGGACTTTCCTTGGCGTGGAAGGCAAGCTTGGCGATCTGGATATGTAGATCTCCTACCATTGTAACCGACTGTAACCCTAGCCTCCTCCGGTGTCTATATAAACCGGAGGGCTTTAGTCCGTGGGACAACATACATTACAACAATCATACCATAGGCTAGCTTCTAGGGTTTAGCCTCCTTGATCTCGTGGTAGATCCACTCTTGTACTACCCATATCATCAATATTAATCAAGCGGGGCGTAGGGTTTTACCTCCATCGAGAGGGCCCAACACAGGTAAAAACATCGTGTCCCTCGTCTCCTGTTACCATCCGCCTAGACGCACAGTTCGGGACCCCCTACCCGAGATCCGCCGGTTTTGACACCGACAGTGGCACTCAACGGTGAGTTCGCGTAGGAAGCGACGGTGTCGGGCGTGCGGAAGACCTCGAGTAGCCACACCCCACTTCTCTCGCACGCAGGCTGTGCAGAGGGATGCCGATGTTGTGTCGGGAACTGCATGATGTCGCGGCGATGGGTCGTGACATACTCCTTGTTGAATTCATGCTCCAGCCAACTCGTCCAAAAGTTCGAACTAATGGAGAGAGGCATGCAATAACCTCCTGGCTCTATACTATATTAAATTCATGCTCCAGCCAACTCATCCAAAAGTCCGAAATGATGGAGAGAGGTGGGCACTATACTTCAACACTCCTCTTGCTGGTGGGCATTCCTCATGAGGAGGACCTCGAGTAGCCACACCCTGCTCCGTTGTGGTGGTCACCGACGTGTGTGGAGGCGCTGTTGGTCGACGTGTGTGAAGGCAGCGCCATGGTAAGCTTGCTGTGCTGTAGGAGGAAGAGAGGGAAGGAAGGAAGACATGGAGGTGGCGGCGGAGAAGCGGTCGTAGGCGGGGTGCATTCGTCTGGTGGGACGACTCGTGGGCTGATGTCTACTACGTAACTTTATTCTTGTAGACATGTGTTGGGCCTCCAAGCGCAGAGTTTTGTAGGACAGTAGCAATTTTCCCTCAAGTGGATGATCGAAGGTTTAACAATCCGTGGTAGGCATAGGATGAAGATAGTCTCTCTCAAACAACCCTGCAACCAAATAACAGAGTCTCTTGTCTCCCAAACACACCAAATACAATGGTAATTTGTATAGGTGCACTAGTTCAGCGAAGAGATGGTAATAAAAGTGTAGTAATGATAGTAGATATTGGTTTTTGTAATAGTAACAATAAAAAACAGCAAGGTAGCAAGTAACAAAAGTGAGCACAAACGGTATTGCAATGCTTGAAAATGAGGCCTAGGGTTCGTACTTTCGCTAGTGCAATCTCTCAACAATGCTAATATAATTGGATCACATAACCATCCTGATGACCCACAAGTATATGGGATCAATTGTAGTTCTTTCGATAAGTAAGAGTGTCGAACCCAATGAGGAGCAGAAGGAAATGACAAGTGGTTTTCAGCAAGGTATTCTCTGCAAGCACTGAAATTATAAGTAACGAGTAGTTTGATAGCAAGATAATTTATAACGAGCAAGTAACTATAAAAGTAACAAAAGTGCAGCAAGGTAACCCAGTGCTTTTGAGGCAAAGGACAGGCCAAAACAGTCTCTGATGATAACCAAAGCATTCTTGAGGGTACACAAGAATTTCATCTAGTCACTTTCATCATGTTGGTTCGATTTGTGTTCGCTACTTTGATAATTTGATATGTGGGTGGACCGGTGCTTAGGTTTTTTTCTTACTTGAACAAACCTCCTACTTATGATTAACCCCCTCGCAAGCATCCGCAACTACGAGAAAATTATTAAGAATAAATTCTAACCATAGCATTGAACTTTTGGATCCAAATCAGTCCCTTACGGAATAGCGCATAAACTAGGGTTTAAGCTTCTGTCACTCTCGCAACCCATCATCTAATAATTACTCCACAATGCATTCCCTTAGGCCCAAATATGGTCAAGTGTCATGTAGTCGACGTTCACATGACACCACTAAGAGAATCACAACATACATACCATTAAAATATCGAACACATATAAAATTCACATGATTACTTGCAACAAGATTTCTCCCGTGGCCTCAAGAACAAAAGTAACTACTCACAAATGATAATCATGCTCAAGATCAGAGGGGTATTAAATAGCATAATGGATCTGAACATATAATCTTCCACCAAATAAACCATATAGTAATCAACTACAAGATGTAATCAACACTACTAGTCACCCAAAAGTACCAATCTATAGTTCCGGTACAAAGATTGAACACAAGAGATGAACTAGGGTTTGAGAGGAGATGGTGCTGTTGAAGATGTTGATGGAGATGGCCCTCCCCAAGATGGGAGAGTTGTTGGTGATGATGATGACGATGATTTCCCCCTCTGGGAGGGAAGTTCCCCCGGTGGAATCGCTTCGCCGGAGGGCAAAAGTGCTCCTGCCCAAGTTCCGCCTCGAGACGGCGGCGCTTCGTCCCGAAAGTCCTCCCCCTATTTTTTCTAGGTCAAAATGACTTATATACCAGAAGAGGGGCACCAGAGGTGGGCCGAGGACGGCACAACCCACCAGGGCGCGCTTGGGCCTCCTGGTGTGCCTAGGTGGGTTATCCCACCTGGTGGCCCCCCTCTGGTACTTATTGGCTCCAATATTTCTTATATATTCCATAAACATTCCTTGTAAAGTTTCAGCTCATTTGGAGTTGTGCAGAATAGGTACCCTGACGTAGCTTTTTCAGGTCCAGAATTCCAGCTGCTGGTATTCTCCCTCTTTGCGTGTACCTTGCATATTATGAGATAAAAGGCATTCGAAATACTCCAAAAAGCATTAATTTACATAAAACAATATAAATAATAGTAGGTAAACATGATGCAAAATGGACGTATCACATCCCTCAACGTGCAACGAAGAATCACTCCAAAGTTCTTATCTAGTGGAGAACATAAGAAGAAATTATTTGTAGCTATTCTTTCCGATCGATAGAGTTCATACTAAAATAACACCAAAAAAATTCAGATTTATAATACTCGATCCAACACAAAGAACCTCAAAGAGTGCCCCAAGATTTCTACTGAAGAAATAAATACGAGAACGTGCATCAACCCCTATGCATATATTACCCTAATGTCACCTCGGGAATCCGCGAGTTCAGTGCAAAACATACATCAAGTGAATCAAAATAATACCCCATTGTCACCACGGGTATTCATATGCAAGACATATATCAAGTGCTCTCAATTCCATAAAATTATTCAATCCTATAAAACGAAATCTCAAAGGGAAAACTCAATTCATCACAAAAAGGTAGAGAGGGGAAAACACCATATGATCCAACTATATTAACAAAGCCCCAATACATCAAGATTGTGCCATCAAGAACACGAGAGAGAGAGAGAGAGAGAGAGATTAAACACATAGCTGCTGGTACAAACCCTCAGCCCCGAGAGTGGACTACTCCCTCCTCATCATGGAGACCATAAGGATGATGAAGATGGCCTCCGGTGATGATCTCCCCCTTGGCAGGGTGCCGGAACGGGCCCCTGATTGGTTTTTCATGGCTACAGAGGCTTGCGGTGGCGGAACTTCCGATCTAGGGTTATTTCTGATGGTTTCTCTATTTATAGGATTTTGTGGCATTGGTTTCATGCGAAGATGGGCCTTGAGGTGAGCACAATCCATCGGGGAGCGCTTGGGCCCCCTGGCGCGCCCCGATGTCTTGTTTCTTGCTCCTTCACCTTCTGGACCTTCCACGAAGCTTCGGGGGTCTCTTTTGTTCCCAAAAAAATCATCAAAAATGTAACATCCCAAATTTCCAATTTGGAATGTTATATATAGGTCATCATATGCATATCATATTTTATTGCATTTTGGTTGATCCTAGAAATTCCAAGCAACTCAAGGACCCACGGAGAGAGTTGGAGATTTCGTTTTTTTTTCATATTTGAATTTTCTCAAATATTGAAAAGAGGATCATTTTGGTTTTAATCATTTTCTCTCCGGATATTTCCAATAAAATAAAATAGAGGGGATAAAATGACTTCTCCAAAATAAAAGACATATTGGAGTAAAAATGTTGAAAATAAAATATAGGATTTTATTTGGATTAGAAAAATATGCATGTTTTCAAACTTGCATTTTTAGGCCAGAAAAATGTTCACTTTGTTCTAAATATTTTCTTTAGACGGTGAAAATTGTTTTTGGCATTTTTAGATTTTTTTTATATTTTATTAGGATTTTTCTGTTTCGGCGGAATTATTTTTAAAAAAATCTCTTCGCCACCGACCGGGTCAAGGCCTAGCGGCCGGCGCGCCACGCCCCCCCTCCCCATGGGAGACCTGCCGCCCTTGATCGAGTCCGGCGGGCACGTCTCCCGAGGTCGACCTGACCCGGCCCCCTTCCCAAGCAACGTCTTGCCCACTCCCTTAAATACCCCCGCCACCCCAAGCCCCACCTTGCCTCAAGACTGCACCCCGCCGCGAGTCGCCCTCTAACACCGCCGCCATGTGCTTATTCGCCGACGCCGCCTCGCCTCCGCCGACGCCCCACCGCCGAGCCAGCACCACCACCACGCCGACGCTGCCCCGCCCCACCGGAGGTAGCCACCGCCGCCGCCGCCGTTTCGTCGTTTTTTCTGGTTAACTGTTCGTTTTTTTTAAAACCCTAGATCTATTTTTTAAAATAGATCGGTTTTTTTCCCGGTTTAGTTATTTAGCGGACGTTCGTCCGTACGTTCGTTTTAACGAATGTTGTTCGTCGGTTAGTCTCAGAAAACGAACGTTCATTCGTTAGTCTATTCGTCTGGTTTTATTTTTCCAGGGTTTATCCGTGATTATTTTCGATCGCGATTTCTGCCCTGATCTTCGATCTAGTATAACTTTTAGCTCGTTTATCCAAATTAGATGAAACAAATGCCTAAATCTTCGTCTCGAAGCCCTCTTTCTGTTTAACCAACTTGAACATGATTTTGGTACTATAAAAATTGGCTTTAGTCCAGATTAGTAAATGAATCTTGTTTCGTTCATAGTTTGAGTTTCGTTGCTCCCTTTGAGTTGATTCTTTTTGCAAACCGGAGTTCTTCAGTTGAACATTCTGGTTGGATCTTCTTATTTGAGTTTTACCCATGCTTCTAGTTTGAGTGCTTATGTATGCTATTGTTTGTTTGCGATAGAATTCCCGGAGTGCAAAGCGTGCTACTACGAGTCTCTAGGTTTTACAGATCATCAGCAAGGCAAGTAACACTTTGATCATATCCCTTTATTACCCAGTTTTATGCATTAGTCTCAATCCTCAAACATTGCATGGTTAGGATCTGATTAACATGTGGGTTTGGGAAGTAGATGATGAGGTAGAACCTATTGCCCTTTTTATTATCAAACCTTTGGGAGTTACTTCTACATTGTGCTCAGGATTTCTATGCTATGCTCGTAGACGTGGATTGGGTGAGTGTATCCATGACAGATGTGAGAGTTGTTATTTAATGGTTAACTTAAGGTGGCTACTTAAATACACATCTGGGTGGATTGGTTGCGGGCACCTGGAGAATCCAGTGTTGTCCTAGGATATCCTGGAGTACCCATGTGATCATCCTACGGTTCTCCACCCAGGCTCAAAGGGATCATAAGATTATTCATGCTAGAAACTTCCGTCTGCAGCCACAAGCTATTATGGGCTCTAGCATAGTCCATCCAAAGTAAAGAGTAAATGTTTCTGAAAGGCTGTGTCTCAGTCATCCGTTTCTCAAACACCGTGTAGTGCAAGAAATCTAACGGAGGAGATCGAGTCTTGTGGGGAAAAGTGCGCAAACCTCTGCAGAGTGTACAAACTAATCATGGTTAGCCGTGTCCCCGGTTATGGACATCTTGAGTATCTGGTTCTTGGATTATCATGTTGATCTCATCACTCTAAGTTAATTTGTTGGGTTAATTGATATTGTTTAATTGGGATTGAGTTGGAGGAACATTCTTAATGTTTAACAACCACCATGATAGTTAAATAAAATTTATTCCTTTGTTGTAGGGAAAATATGGCTTTATGCAAAAACTTTAACCATAGAGCTTTCCACCAGCCATATATGCATGTAGCGATAGCATTTATTCTGTTCATACTCTCTTGTGTTACATTGCCAGCATATTCCATGTGCTGACCCGTTTCGGGCTGCAACATATCATGTTACAGACTTTTCAGACGATGATTAAGGTGCCATAGGTCGTTGTCATTCACTCAACTATGCCGTTGGAGTTGATGGACTCACTTTATCTTCCAAGCCTTCCGTTGTTATCTTATTTAGATGGCCTTAATCCATATTATTGTAATAAGTTCTCTTTTGAGACATTTCGATGTAATAAGTGTGTAATTGAGACTCTGTTATAAATCCTCAAGTACTGTGCGTGTCAGCATTACTGATCCAGGGATGACACTGATGCACCGAGACTAGACTGTTTGAGGTCTGGTCGCTACAAGTTTCAACTCATTTGGAGAACTTCCATTTCTGCACAAAAAACAACACCACGGTAGTTCTACTGAAAACAACGTCAGTCCGGGTTAGTTCCATGCAAATCATACCAAAACCATATAAATTTGTTGTAAACATGGCATGAATACTTCATAAATTATAGATACGTTGGAGACGTATCAGCATCCCCAAGCTTAATTCCTGCTCATCCTCAAGTAGGTAAATGATAAAAGAAATAATTTATGAAGTGTGAATGGTACCAAAGCGCACAAGTTTGATCAATGATAATTTCAATCATGTTTCCTAGCATCATAACAACAACTCTTTCTCATAAAACTCATCATGATAAAGTAGCAATTGAAAACGGAATTTTTGATGTGGAATGCTACCTATCTGTTGGGAAACGTAGCATGCAATTTTATAAAAATTCCTACGCTCACATAAGATCTATCTAGGAGATGCATAGTAACGAGAGGAGAGTGTGTCCATGTACGCTCGTAGACCAAAAGCAGAAGTGTTAACTTAACGTGGTTGATGTAGTGGAACGTCTTCTAGAATGAACCGATCAAGTACCGAACATACGACACCTCCGAGTTCTGCACACGTTTAGCTTGATGACGTCCGTCAAACGCTTGATCCAGTAGAGGCACGAAGGAGTCGATGAGTTCTGTCAGCACAACAACGTGATGATGGTGTTGGTGATGTGATCCGCGCAGGGCTTCGCCTAAGCACTACGACAATAAGACCGAAGGAGTAAACGGTGGAGGGGGGCAACGCACACGACTAAGAAACAACTATTGTCCCTTGGGGTTCCCCCTTGCCCTCGTATATAAAGGAGGAGAGGGGAGAGGACCGGCCCTATGGCGCGCCCAAGTGGGGTGGGGGGAGTCCAACTAGGATTCCCAATCCTAGTCGGCCCCACCCTTCATTTCCAACGGAGGGGGAAGAGGGAAAGAGAGGGAGAGGGAGAAGGAAAGGGGGCCACGCCCCCTCCCCCTTGTCCAATTCAGACTCCCTTGGGGGCGCCACCTCTTGTGGCTTGCCTCCTCCTCTCCACTATGGCCCAATAAGGCCCAACACTTCCCTGGGCAGTTCCGGTAACCCCTCAGTACTCCGAAAAATATCCGAACCTCAACCATTCCGGTGTCCGAATATAACCTTCCAATATATCAATCTTTACCTATCAACCATTTCGAGACTCCTCGTCATGTCCGTGATCTCATCCGGGACTCCGAACAACCTTCGGTCACCAAAACACATAACTCATATAGTACCTATCCCCATCGAATGTTAAGCGTGCGGACCCTACGGGTTCGAGAACTATGTAGACATGACCGAGACACCTCTCCGATCAATAACCAATAGCAGAACCTGGATGCTCATATTGGTTCCCACATATTCTATGAAGATCTTTACCAGTCGAACCGCAATGTCAACATACGTTATTCCCGAGATTCGATCGTCGGTACCCTCATACCTAGTTCAATCTCGTTACCGACAAGTCTCTTTACTCGTTCCATAGTGCATCATCCCGTAACTAACTCATTAGTCACATTGCTTGCAAGGCTTCATATGATGTGCATTACCGAGAGGGCCCAGAGATACCTCTCCGATACTCGGAGTGACAAATCCTAATCTCGATCTATGCCAACCCAACAAACACCTTCGGAGATACCTGTAGAGCATCTTTATAATCATCCAGTTATGTTGTGACGTTTGATAGCACACAAGGCATTCCTCCGGTGTCCGGGAGTTGCATAATCTCATAGTCGGAGGAATATATATATTTGACATGAAGAAAGCAGTAGCAATAAAACTGTACGATCATTCTGCTAAGCTAACGGATGGGTCTTGTCCATCACATCATTCCACTAATGATGTGATCCCGTTTATCAAATGACAACTCATGTCCATGGCTAGGAAACTTAACCATCTTTGATCAACGAGCTAGTATAGTAGAGGCATACTAGGGACACGGTGTTTTGTCTATGTATTCACACATGTATCAAGTTTCCTGTTAATATAATTCTAGAATGAATAATAAACATTTTGTTGGGGAACGCAGTATTTCAAAAAAATTCCTATGATCACGCAAGATCTATCTAGGAGATGCATAGCGACGAGACGGGAGAGTGTTTCCACGTACCCTCGTAGACCGAAAGCGGAAGCGTTTAGTAACGCGGTTGATGTGGTTGAACGTCTTCACGATCCAACCAATCCAAGTACTGAACGTACGACACCTCCGTATTCAACACACGTTCAACATGATGACATCCCTCGAGCTCTTGAGGGAGAGTTCCGTCAACACGATGAGGGAGAGTTCCTTCACCACGACGACATGGTGACGGTGTTGATGATGTTACCGGTGCAGGGTTTCGCCTAAACACTATGACGATATGACTGAGGTGTTAAACTGTGGAGGGGGGCACTGCACACGGCTAAGAGAACAACTGTTTGTGCTTTGGGGGTGCTCCCTGCCCCCGTATATAAAGGAGGAAGGAGGAGGAGGCCGGCCAAGGAGAGGGCGCGCCTATAGGGGGAGTCCAACTAGGATTCCCAATCCTAGTTGGAGTCCCCTTCCTATTCCAAGAAGGGAGTGAGGGAAAGAGGTGGAGAGGGAGAAGGAAAGAGGGGGGGGGGCACCCCCCTCCTAGTCCAATTCGGACCAGCCATGGGGAGGGCCACCCTGCAACCCTTCTCTCCTTTTCCACTAAAGCCCATAATGCCCATTAATCCCCCGAGGGGTTCCGGTAACCTCCCGGTACTCTGGAAAATGCCCGAACCATTCCAAAACCTTTCCGGTGTCCAAAGATAACCTTCCAATATATCAATATTTATGTCTCGACCACTTCGAAACTCCTCGTCACGTCCGTGATCTCATCTGGGATTCCGAACAATCTTCGGTCATCAAAAACACATAACTCATAATACAAATCGTCATCGAACGTTAAGCGTGCGGACCCTACGGGTTCGAGAACTATGTAGACATGATCGACATCTCTGATTAATAACCAATAGCGAAACCTGGATGCTCATATTGGCTCCTACATATTCTACAAGGATCTTTATCGGTCAAACTGCATAACCACATATGTTGTTCCCTTTATCAACTGTATGTTACTTGCCCGAGAATCGATCGTCCGTATTATCATACCTAGTCCAATCTCGTTACCGACAAGTCTCTTTACTCGTTCCATAATTGTTGGGGATATTACCACTGGGCGTGAACCGGCCTACCTGGGCCGGGTTAGCTTCATTAGTAGTTTAAAGGTGATTAAGCAGATGAAGGCCCAAGGCCTGTAGTCGGTTTAGAACCTGTAGCCGTAAACCGGCTTGATATGCAAACTTGCATTGTAAGTTAGAAATAGAGAGAGACCAACCGGGATACGAGTATGAATAGGTGTCGGACTCTGTGGACCGACGGGCGTCACCCGTGTATATAAGGGGACGACCCGGCGGCGGTTCAAGGACAGACAACAACAACTCGAGGCCTAGGCGAAGCTTGTTTGCTCCCTAGTCATCGAAACCACATCAATCCCATCACAACTAGACATAGGCTTTTGCCTTCATCGAAGGGGCCGAACTAGTATAAACCCTTGTGTCTTTGTATCCGCTTTAACCCCTTCAAGTTAACCCGTAGCGATGGCTCCACGACTAAGTCCTTTCACAAGGACATCTGCCGTGACAAATCCACGATAGTTGGCGCCCACCGTGGGGCTATCGCATGACGGTTTGATGATCTTGGAGGGCAAGTTCGAAGGACTCGAAGGCTATGCTGTGGGCCGGATTACCAAGAGTCGTCGCGGCAAGCTCTACATCGACGACGCAGGATCGGGTCCCGAAGCCGGCTCGATTGAGTACGGGTACCGGGTCCCCTTTGGTGGCATACACATTTTTATCGGCAAGATTGGTGAGCCTGGGCCTGAGCCGGACATCTGTACCGACCTCGTCGAGACGGCTCAACGTGCGAGATCTACCCAGGTTAAACCGGCCGTGAAGCGTGCCTTCGTGGGAGTCATCCATGGAGGAGAGCATGAGGACGAGTCAGAATACGGTAGCGAGACCGTCGTCTATTCCGGCGACGAGTCCTCAACCGGAGAGACCGAGTCATTGTACCGGTTGCAAGACGGCCGATTAGGGGCTGTTCGATGGCGGCGATATTCGGACCCCGGATCAGATCAACCGGGTTGGAATATTCATGGCCGCACGCAGCGGCGAATCACTCTTCGACCGCGGCAGCAATGCTCTCCGGATAGCAGCGGCAATGGCAGCGAGGCAGGAGGCCTTGTCGCCCACCGGTTCAAGTTCTGTCGACCTATTTGACGACTAGCGGTACTTATGGCGAGAGGCCAATCCGGCGGATCAGAGGCCCATGATGCGGAGGTCGCAAAGGTGAGAGAACAGATCGTGCGAGCCAAAGCCGACTGGCAGCAGAGAAGGACAGATGGGCCTTGAGCGGGTTGCTTTGGGCGCCCGAGCCTATAAGCTCATGCTCGACCGAACGCATCACAGGAGGTCTTGAAGCGGAAGCACAGATCACGCTTTGCCGTTAGGGTTCGACCCTCGAAATCTCTTTCACACTCGGAGCTGGAACCAAGAATCCGCGGGCACTGGAGGTAAACCGGTCGAGCACGGGGCGAGGAGCGACGGTCCAACCCGCTGATGGAACCTCCTCGGTAGAACATTGTGATTCCTCCGCCGTCCGCACACCTCCGGTCATTATTCTAATCCTATGGACAATCTTGTCGCAGCTGCTGCACGATTAGAAGCTATCCCGGTCGAAGGAGACTCTCCACAAGCAATAGAGACGCGCCGGGTTAAGGAACTTCTCCGGACCGCTTTGATTCAACAGGAGGCATATTCATACAGCCGCGATCGGATTCATTCCACACCTCGTCCAAGCCGGAGCTATAGTAGGTGCCTGGATGAACCGACAATATCAAGCAATGCGCGGGGCCGTGAAGCGGCCCGTGGCAATAACCCGGCCGGTGGTGTTCATGATGCTCAGGATGTAGTGGACCGGGCCCGGGCACGAAGGGAGGCCGAGTTAGCAGCACAGAATGAGGCGGGTCAGCTCACACCGGTTCGTCCTGCCACCTCTGCCGGGCCAGGGGTTGCATCTAGCTTGGGAGTACCCTGTTTAGTCCCCGCTTTATGCAATGTACGCCTACCCAAAGACTTCAAGGGTCCGCGCAAGGTGCCGAATTACACCGCTGATTTATCTCCAGAAGCATGGGTAGAAAGTTATGAGATGGCCATGGAGATGCTGGATGTGGATGAGGCCGCGTGTGCAAAGTACTTCACCATGATGCTTGAAGGCACGACCCGTACTTGGTTGAAGAGCCTGCCGCCTAATTCTATCAGTTCATGGGCCCAGTTGCGGACCCGGTTTATCCAGAATTTCAAAGATACGTGCAAGCAGCCTAAGTCCATAGTAGACTTGGTGCCTTGTGTTCAGGAGGACGGAGAGTCAACAACCCATTGGGTACGTCGCGTTTCGGAAGTCTTGCATTCGTCTGACAGGATCAATGCTGACTCTGCGATCTTAACCCTGGAGGGTAACTGCCGGTTTAAGCCTTTAAAATTGAAGTTAGGGTGTATGAAGCGGTTCTGCAACGACATGGGAACCCTCATGGCCGCTTTAGTGAAGTATGCTGATTCTGATAGTACCAAGGATCCCGAGACTGACGATGACGATGCAGGGAAGGGAAAGAAGAATAGCAACTCCAAGGGGCATTAATACAAACCGGCGGGCCATGGAAACGGAGGCAAGCGTAAAGCGGATGGCAGCATGGACTTTGTGGCTAACACTAATGCGCAGGACAAGGGTCAATGGCGCAGAGGTAAAGCGGCGAATCATAGTGGGGCTCCAAATCCTAACCCGGACCGCTTAAACTATTTGTTGAATCAGTCTTGTCCAAAGCACGGGACGAAGGAGGCGCCGGCTAACCACCTTTGGAAGGATTGTTACATTATGCAGGATTTTAAGAACTCTAATGCCTTCCGGTATGACCGTGGGTCAGGTGGTGGCTCAGGACCCGGTTTCCATGGGCCGGGTCACGATGGAACTTCTGGTTCAGGTTTCAATCAGGGCGGTCACAACAACCAGAATAATCAGAGCGGTCCAGGGGGTTACAACCAACAGCAGCAGCAGCAGTCAGGTTGTCAGAGCCAGCCAAAACAATTGAACAATGGGCAGTATCACGTTTTCACAACTAGCTTGGATAAGCGCGACCGGAAACTTCACAAGCGAGCGGTGAACTCTGTTGAACCGGCCATACCACGTTACTTACGCTGGTCGGAACAGCCTATCGTGTGGGCGGGAGGATCACCCACCCCGGTCGACAATCCGGGCGATTAGGCGTTAGTGGTAGACCCTCGGTGGGAGGTTATAAATTCACCAAGGTACTCATGGATGGAGGGAGCAGATTAACATCACGTACTATGAGACATTCCGCCGCATGGGGCTAACAGACAAAGATCTCGCATCGTATAATACGGTGTTCCATGGTGTGGTGCACGCAAATCAGCATACCTGTTGGTAAGATAGCCCCGAGGTGGCTTTTGGGGACGAGCATGATTCCCGATCGAAACACTAACCTTTGAGGTGGTGAAAATCCGAGCTCGTATCACGCGTTGTTGGGCGGCGGCTTATGCCAAATTCATGGCACGGCCTTGTTATATCTATTTGCAGCTCAAGATGCCGGGTCACAAAGGGACAATAGCGGTTCATGGGAGCCGCAAGATTGCTTTGGAATGTGAGGAAGGTGATGCGGCCTATGCAGAGTCGGTTTGTGCTATGGAGGAGTTGAAATATTATAGGGACAATGTTGATCCGGCGGACATGACCCCTTTGAAGAAGCCAACTACGGAGCATGATTCCGATCTGAAGTTCAAATCGGCGGCTGAGACCAAGCTTGTTGACTTCGTGCCCGGCGATTCGTCCAAGCAGTTCACTGTCAGTGCCAACTTGGACCCTAAATAGGAAAGCGCACTCATCGAGTTCATCCGTGAGAATCGGGACATTTTTGCATGGAAGCCTTCTGACATGCCAGGTGTACCGAGAGAACTCGCTGAGCACACTCTTAATGTTGATCCCAAGTATAAACCGGTAAAGCAGTTTCTCCGCCGGTTTAACGAAGAAAGGCGCAAAGCTATTGGAGAAGAGCTGGCGAGGCTCTTAGCAGCCGGGTTTATCATTGAAGTGTTCCACCCAGAGTGGCTTGCTAATCGGGTGCTGGTCCTTAAGAAAAATGGCACTTGGCGTATGTGTGTGGATTACACGGATCTTAACAAGGCTTGTCCAGCGGATCCTTTTGCCCTCCCCCGCATTGACCGGATTATTGATGCCACGACGGGTTGTGAGCGTTTGAGTTTTTTGGATGCATATTCTGGGTATCATCAGATCAAAATGGCGGTGAAGGACCAGGAGAAGACATCGTTTATTACTCCCTTTGGAGCCTTCTGCTATGTATCTATGCCTTTTGGGCTCAAGAGCGCCCAAGCCACTTATCAACGGTGTGTACAAAACTGCCTGCATAAACAGATCGGCCGTAATGTGCACGCCTATGTGGATGATATTGTAGTCAAGTCAAGGCAGAAGGAGACGCTGGTTGATGATTTGAGGGAAACCTTTGACAACTTGCGGGTTTACAAGATGATGCTTAACCCGGCCAAATGTGTCTTTGGTGTTCCGGCAGGCAAGTTACTGGGTTTTCTTGTGTCCAACAGAGGAATTGAGGCTAATCCGGAGAAGATCACGGCTATCACCTCCCTGGCTAAACCGAAGTGTATCAACTATGTTCAACGTTTGGCGGGTCGGATTGCCGCGCTGAGCCGGTTTATCAGCCGCCTCGGAGAGAAGGCCATCTGAAAGCACATTTGCTCCTCGGGTGGTTTTGTTAATTAATGACAACATACTTTGTGGTTGGACTAATGCTTTTATCAAGTATGTTTCAGGAAATTCAATCACATTGGCATGGCAAAAGGACTGAAGAGGTGGACCCCTCAAAATGCTAAGGCAAGCATTGGCAAAAGCTCAAGACTCCATTTTTGGTTTAGTGATCCAAGATCACATTGAGTCCATAGGAAAGCCAATACTATTAAAGGGATGAGGTTATGATGATGATCTGGTTGCTCAAGTGCTTAGTGATACATCTCCTAAACTATCGACAACTTTCACCGCCATATACACTCATAAGTAGTCTCGGTCCCACCGATTTTCCAAACTCAGTCACCGAGATGAACCACCTCAGCCATAAGCCAAACCCTAGAAAACTCGGATTTTCCGATTCTGAACTCGGTCTTACCGAAACTTGAGTTGCCAAGCTTCAGAACATTCATCATCAAATCGGTGTCACCGAGATGATGAAGTCGGTCCCACCGAAACTGGCTTGCTCTTGTCATTGCACGAATCGGACTAACCGAGATTGTATTTTCGGTCCCACCGAAAATCCCAACGTTCACATTATTTGAACCTTCGGTCTCACCGAGTTGTCAACTTCGGTCCCACCGAGATTACTCAAATGTGTGTAACGGTTGGATTTTGTGTGGAGGCTATAAATACCCCTCCACCCCCTCTTCATTCGTGGAGAGAGCCATCAGAAAGAACTACCACTCCTACCTTACTTTTCTGAGAAGAGAACTACCTACCCTTGTGTTGAGATCAAGTTGCTCCACTCCCACCATATGAAGCTTGATCTCTAGCCTTCCCAAGTTGCTTTCCACTTAATCCTTTCTTCCACCACAGCCAAATCAGTGAGGAGAGTTGAGTGTTGGGGAGATTATCATTTGAAGCACAAGAGCAAGGAGTTCATCATCATCTACAACATCTATTACCTTTTGGAGGTGGTGCCTCCTAGATTGGTTAGGTGTCGCTGGGAGCCTCCATCGAGATGTGGAGTTGAACCAAGAAGTTTGTAAGGGCAAGGAGATCGCCTACTTCGTGAAGATCTACCCCAGTAAGGCTAGTCCTCCATGGGCGTGAGCCATGATGGAATAGACAAGGTTGCTTCTTCGTGGACCCTTCGTGGGTGGAGCCCTCCGTGGACTCTCGCAGCCGTTACCCTCCGTGGGTTGAAGTCTCCATCAACGTGGAAGTACGATAGCACCACCTATCGGAACCACGAGAAAAATCACCGCATCTCCAAATTGCGTTTGATCTTCTCCACTTCTCTTTACTACTTGTTGAATTTACTTTCCGCTGCCCATACTCTAGAATTGCATGTGTAGTGTGCTACTTGACTTGTGTGCTATGCAAAATCTGCCAAAATCTGTCCTTGATAAAAGATGAATTTTTATCTTGTCGAGTAGTCTAATCACCCCCCTCTAGACACTCTCACCTTCTTGATCCCTCAATTGGTATCGAGCTTTGGTCTCCATTGCTTTGGTTTACACACCATGGAGGAAGATGGACGCGTGTCTACGTTTGGGAGTGTTAGCCATAGAGTGCCTATTCTTAATGGAGTGTCCTATAACTCGTGGAGGATTGAAATGCTTATTATCTTTAAGACATACAATTTAGCAAATATGTTGAAACCCCTATGTGCCTCCATTTGACCCCTTGCACCCTACCATGGATGAAGAGCTTGATTTGCTTCAGAACCTTAGAACTGTAAATCTTATCATTAGAGGGTTACCCGATAACTTGCTTAAGCTCGTTACAAACTTTGAGTGCGCCTATGCTATGTGGAAGTTCTTGGAAGAACTTTATCCGGACTACTCTTTGAGAGGTCTTGATGAAATTCTATACAAGACTATTGAATTTGATATGATGCGCCTAATGATCCCAACTTTGATAAATGCTTCTTTGAGCTTCGTGATCTTATGAAAAGAAGGGTGATCCGGTCTTATCAATGTTCTAATTAGAAATGCTCTTGTATTGCATTCCGATGATTATTGTCACATTGACAAAACTAATGCAAGTAGTTATCAAATTGACCTAGGTGTTGATGATGAACTATCTATGGGTCAATATGATGATGAGCATGAGCATGATGATGATTACTCGATTCGGACACCGAGCTAGACAAGATCATGAAGAGTCTCAATCTTATGGCAAATCGAGAGACTACATATCCGGCGGAAAAGAGTGGATTCTCGATAGTGGATGCACCGATCACATGACCGGAGACGAAGACATGTTTGAGAGCTTGCAAAGAGCGATGGTCCACGCAAGTATGTGACTTTTGGAGACAACTCCAAGGGTAAGGTACTTGGCCTTGGTAAGGTGGCCATATCTCATGATAGCTCTATTCAAAATGTCATGCTTGTAGAATCACTTGGATACAATTTACTTTCCGTGTCTAGATTAGCTGACTTTGGATTCAATGTGCTATTCACCGAAGTAGTTTGCCAAGTCTTTCGTCATGACAATCATAACATGGCATTTACCGGTATCCGTAGAGGTGATCTATATATTGTTGATTTCACTAAGAAAGCCCAACCTAGAACTTGCTTTATTGCTAAATCCGCTAAAGGTTGGTTATGGCATAGAAGGCTTGGACATGTTGGTATGCGTAATCTAGACAAGCTAATCAAAGGTGATCATATTCTTGGTGTTAAAGATGTTTTCTTTGACAAAGATAGACTTTGTAGTGCTTGTCGGGCAGAAAACAAGTAGGTGGAAGTCATCCGTGAAGAACATCATGACCACAAGGAGACCGCTTGAGCTTCTTCATATGGATCTCTTGGTCCCAATGCTTACAAAAGCCTTGGTGGTAACTCCTTTGGTCTAGTTATAGTTGATGATTATTCCAGATTTACGTGGGTATTTTTCCTTGATGACAAATCGCAGAGTTCAGAGAATCTTCAAAACCTTTGCCAAAAGGCCCAAAATCAATTTGAGGTGAAGATCAAGAAAGTTCGGAGTGACAATGGAGCGGAGTTCAAGAACGCCAATGTAGACTCTTTTCTCGATGAGGAAGGATTCTACATGAGTTCTTAACTACGTACACTCCTCAACAAAATGGAGTTATTGAGAGGAAGAACCGAGCGCTCATAGAGATGGCGAGAACGATGCTTGATGAATACAAGACACGAAGCATTTTTGGGGGAAGCGGTCGAGACAGCTTGTCATGCTATCAACAGGCTTTATCTTCATAAGCTCCTCGGCAAGACATCATCTGAGCTCCTCACGGTAACAAACCCCAAGTGGGATACTTTCGTGTCTTTGGTTGAAATGCTACATCCTTGATAAGCATCGTCGGTCTAAATTTGCTCCTAAAACTCATGAAGGCTTTTTCTTGGTTATGGATCAAACTCCCACACCTACCGTGTCTACAATAATTTCACCCGAAAGGTTGAAGAGGCGGTGAGCGTGAAGTTTGATGAATCTAATGGCTCGCAAGTAGAGCAAACGCCTATTGATGTAGGAGACAAGGACCCATCGGAAGCCATCCAAGATTTATCTATTGGAAAGATCCGTCCCATGGAAGTGAAGGAGAGTACCTCATCTACATATGTGGAGCCCCCTACCTCACGGCAAGATGAACCTCAAGGCAACATGGAGGCCTCCACAAGTGGAACTCACCAAGATGAGGAAGTGCAACAAGAAGATCCACCACAACCTCCTTCTCCACCGCCTCAAGACAACACCAACAACAATGAAGAAGAAGAAGAGGAAGATGAAGATGATGAGGAAGCTCAGCCACAACCTCAACAAAAGCTATCTCGAGTCCGAGCAAGAGTCAAGAAAAATCATCCCGTGGAACAAATGATCAATGACATCAACTCCGGGAGAATTACTCGCTCTAAAACTCGCTTAGCTAACTTTTGTGAGCATTACTCATTTATCTCTAGTATTGAACCTATGAAGGTAGAAGAAGCACTTGAAGACCCGGATTGGGTGAGCGCTATGCACGAAGAGCTACACAACCGAGAGAAACAAGGTATGGACTTTGGTAGAGAAGCCCAAGGATGATCAAAACGTCATTGGAACCAAATGGGTGTTTGGAACAAGCAAGATGAAGATGGACAAGTCATCGCAACAAGGCTCGTCTCGTAGCTCAAGGTTACACACAAGTCGAAGGTATGGACTATGGTGAGACCTATGCCCCGTTGCTAGACTTGAGTCCATTCGCATTCTCCTTGCTTATGCCAACCACCATGATATTACTCTCTATCAAATGGATATTAAAAGTGCTTTCCTAAATGGTGAAATTGAGGAGGAAGTATTTGTGAAACAACCTCCGGTTTGTGAATCCCAAAAAGCCTAATCATGTTTACAAGTTGCACAAAGCTCTTTATGGTCTTAAACAAGCTCCTAGAGCGTGGTACAAATCTTGACTAGCTTTCTTCTTGAAAAAGGCTTTGAGATTGGAAAAATAGACTCAACGCTGTTCACGAAAAGGGTTGATGGTGAACTATTTGTGTGCCAAATATATGTTGATGATATTATCTTTGGTTCAACTAACCCTCATTTTAGCGAGAAGTTTGGAAAGCTCATGTCGGAGAAGTATGAGATGTCCATGATGAGTGAACTCAAATTCTTCCTTGGGTTGCAAATCAAGCAATCTAAGGAGGGTATATTGTCTCACAAACAAAGTACACCAAGGATCTCTTCAAGAAGTTCAACATGCAAGAAAGCAAGGTATGAGAACCCCATGCCTACAAGTGGACATAATGACTTGACAAAAGATGGAGAACCCGTTGATCAAAAGGTTTACCGATCTATGATTGGTTCTCTACTATATCTTTGTGCTTCTCGTCGACATAATGTTGAGTGTATGCATGTGTGCTCGATATCAAGCAGCCCCTAAAGAATGTCATCTTAAAGCTGTTAAAAGGATTGTGAGATATTTGATACACACACCAAACTTTGGCATTTGGTATCCTAAGAGGGCCTCTTTCGACCTTGTTGGCTATTCCGACTCGGACTATGCGGTGACAGGGTTGATAGAAAGTCAACTTCAGTGCGTGTCAATTCCTTGGTCGATCCCTTGTATCTTGGTCCTCCAAGAAACAAAATTCGTATCATTATCCACCGCCAAGGAAGCGAATATATTGCTGCTGGTTCATGTTGTGCTCAATTCTATGGATGACACAAACGCTTAAGGATTATGGGATACATGTGAGACATGTTCCCTTGCTTTGTGACAATGAGAGTGCGATTAAAATTGGACACAATCCGTGCAACACTCTCGAGCTAAACATATTGAAGTTCGTCACCATTTTATTCGTGATCACATTGCCAAGGGTGACATCAATCTTAAGCATGTTCGTCTTGACAAACAACTCGCGATATCTTTACAAAACCTCTTGATGAGAAGGTGTTTTGTCGCTTAAGGAGTGAGTTGAACATCATTGATGCTTCAAACTTGGAGTGGGAACTCCATTGATGCATGCAAGGCATGAGCCCACTTGACTAATCCTTGATATTTCTCTTATGATGGTGATCATATGTCTTGGACACATTTGCCTCCTTGTACTGCATCTAACTCCTTGCAGGTACTTGGATGATCTACATTCCACAAGATTACCACACACTCAAAATCATGAGTAATCTTGTCATTGACCAAGTATCTAGCCCTTTGGGATGTTGAGTTCAAGGAACAAAATTCCACATATCCTTTTGACATCTTATACATCTAGTATTTCACTCATGTCATCTTGGATATTCTTGAGTATTTCCTTGCTTGCCTAACCCATGTAGGAAGATGAACTACACAAGTGGAAATGGCGCTCCAACTTCACATTCAATGAGCACCTACATCAAGTTCACCTACATGAGCAAAGCAACAACAAGCCCAAGGTATGTTCTTCACATCTTTAAGGAGCTTTGCTCAAAGTCATGAGTACAAGCAGCTTCATAAGATGTGATCACATCAAATGCTTAATCGAAAAATGGCAACCCCATTTTGAGCTTAAACGATGAGTATGACCTATGATCAAATGTTCTCATTTGACTCCTAAGTCAAAATACTCAAACATAGGTGACCTTGTGCACGACCCTATCTAGATGAAGTACATATGTTTTGGAGTCTTTCTATTTTCTCTTATGTTCTCTCATTGAGTTTTCATTAAAAAAAACTTCATCTAGGAATCTTTTTCATTTCTATTCTTCTGTTTTTGTGAATATCCTTCGGCTCGATCAATTCCTCGAAAATCATTCAGAAATTCATTGCAAATCCTTTGAAACATTCCTCGCAAAGTGAGCTGAATTATTTCAGTATTTCCTTGGAATTAAACTCGGCGTCACCGATTTAAATATTTCGGTCTAACGAAAAGGATCTACCCTAAGTCCACGACTTTCGGACCCACCGATCCATCTTAATTCGTGTCACCGATTTATTTCTTTCAGGATATCATCTTCTGCAGCTCCACTCAATGATTCTCTATGCATGTTCCTTTTTGTCCTGTTGTGATTCTTAAGGATCCCACTTCTTTCTTTCCATCTTCCCTAACCTTCCTAGTTTGCTGTCCTTTTCGGCACTTGATGTCAAAGGGGGAGAAGACTTAGGGGGAGAAGAGAAGATTTATGGGGAGAAGAAGAGCAATCTTACCTTAAGGGGGAGAGAATCACATCAAAGCTTCAAAGTTTTTCCTTATAAGAGAATTTCTTGCCGTGTTTCACATTGGACATTACAATTGGCATCATTCTCATTTGGCATCATTCTTTTGATTTTGCTTTTTCCATCAAACCCCTTGATCTGATAAAACTCAAAGGAAGAGGAATCTTCACAATTGATATCTTATGGAAAGCAAAATCTCTCAGAGTTCATTGAAAATCTTTTAGTTTCGGAGACATGTTTGCTGATTCAAGCTTGTGCTCAATATGAGACACTCTTTATACATGTCATCCCTGGCTTGGTACTCTTGATGTTCTTGCAGTTGGTTGAAGAAATACTCTTGTGTTATCTAACCTCGTTTTCCCAAGTTTATCTCTTCAGGTACAATGCCAAGGAACCTCAAGGTAAGTATATGCACCTTGCAGAATGTGCATGATGGTGACTTGCTTGTGAATACTTTTTGCAAGAAATCACCATGCACATATGCATTATCACTCACTTCTCTTCATCTGCTCTGATGCATATAGCCAAGCTGCATGTAGCACATCTTGCTTTTCTCTCTTGTGTGCTTGTGGTAGTCCAAAACCATAATTTATGAAAATCTTGCACACTTGTAGGGGGAGCCTGTGTACTACATGTTTGTCAAAGCTTTCATGATAATTATGTCTTTCTTTCAGTAAGCTTTGATGTCTTGTTTAGTGTGTTGCCATCAATTACCAAAAAGGGGGAGATTGAAAGCACATTTGCTCCTCGGGTGGTTTTGGTAATTAATGACAACATACTTTGTGGTTGGACTAATGCTTTTATCAAGTATGTTTCAGAAATTAAATCACATTGGCATGGCAAAAGGATGAAGAGGTGGACCCTCAAAATGCTAAGGCAAGCATTGGCAAAAGCTCAAGACTCCATTTTTGGTTTAGTGATCCAAGATCACATTGAGTCCATAGGAAAGCCAATACTATTAAAAGGGGATGAGGTTATGATGATGATCTGGTTGCTCAAGTGCTTAGTGATACATCTCCTAAACTATCAGCAACTTTCACTGCCATATACACTCATAAGTAGTCTCGGTCCCACCGATTTTCCAAACTCAGTCACACCGAGATGAACCACCTCAGCCATAAGCCAAACCCTAGAAAACTCGGATTTTCCGATTCTGAACTCGGTCTTACCGAAACTTGAGTTGCCAAGCTTCTGTAACCTTCTGTCATCAAATCGGTGTCACCGAGATGATGAAGTCGGTCCCACCGAAACTGGCTTGCTCTTGTTATTGCACGAATCGGACTAACCGAGATTGTATTTTCGGTCCCACCGAAAATCCCAACGTTCACATTATTTGAACCTTCGGTCTCACCGAGTTGTCAACTTCGGTCCCACCGAGATTGCTCAAATGTGTGTAACGGTTGGATTTTGTGTGGAGGCTATAAATACCCCTCCACCCCGTCTTCATTCGTGGAGAGAGCCATCAGAAAGAACTACCACTCCTACCTTACTTTTCTGAGAAGAGAACTACCTACCCTTGTGTTGAGATCAAGTTGCTCCACTCCCACCATATGAAGCTTGATCTCTAGCCTTCCCAAGTTGCTTTCCACTCAATCCTTTCTTCCACCACAGCCAAATCAGTGAGGAGAGTTGAGTGTTGGGGAGATTATCATTTGAAGCACAAGAGCAAGGAGTTCATCATCATCTACAACATCTATTACCTTTTGGAGGGTGGTGCCTCCTAGATTGGTTAGGTGTCGCTTGGGAGCCTCCGTCGAGATGTGGAGTTGAACCAAGAAGTTTGTAAGGGCAAGGAGATCGCCTACTTCGTGAAGATCTACCCCGAGTAAGGCTAGCCCTCCGTGGGCGTAGGCCATGATGGAATAGACAAGGTTGCTTCTTCGTGGACCCTTCGTGGGTGGAGCCCTCCGTGGACTCTCGCAGCCGTTACCCTCCGTGGGTTGAAGTCTTCATCAACGTGGAAGTACGACAGCACCACCTATCGGAACCACGAGAAAAATCACCGCGTCTCCAAATTGCGTTTGATCTTCTCCACTTCTCTTTACTACTTGTGCAATTTACTTTCCGCTTCCCATACTCTAGAATTGCATGTGTAGTGTGCTACTTGACTTGTGTGCTATGCAAAATCTACCAAAATCTGTCCTTGATAAAAGACAGAATTTTTATCTTGTCGAGTAGTCTAATCACCCCCCCTCTAGACACTCTCACCTTCTTCGATCCCTCACCATCCCTTTATACCAGATGATGAGAAAGGCAGATCAATTCATCTGGAGTCCGGCTGCTGATGAAGCGTTGGAGGACTTGAAGCGGCAATTAGCCAATCCGCCCGTTCTTGCGGCTCCGGTCGACAAAGAGCCGTTGTTTCTATATGTAGCGGCCAATGCCCGTGCAGTTAGCGTGGCTATTGTGGTAGAATGCAAGGAGGCGGGCAAGGAATATCCGGTTCAGCGGCCGGTTTACTATATCAGTGAGGTGCTTATTGAATCCAAGCAAAGGTATCCGCATTGGCAGAAGCTGGTATATGGAGTTTTCATGGCAAGCGGAAGTTGAAGCAGTATTTTCAAGGCACCCCATCACGATGGTCGATGCAGCTCCTTGGGCGATATCATACGAACCGGAGGCGATCGCGGATTGCCAAGTGGGCTATAGAACTTGGGCCGCCGGATTGAAGTACGTGCCTCGGATGGCGGTGAAGTCTCAAGCACTTGTTGATTTCATCAATGATTGGACAGAGTTGCAAGCACCGAGGAGAAGCCGGATCACACATATTGGACTATCCATTTTGATGGATCCAGCAATTGGAGGCTCGGGGCTGGAGTCGTATTAACTTCCCCACGAGGTGATAAGTTTTGTTATGTTCTCCGCTTAATGTTCCCTTGTACTAATAATGCAGCTGAGTATGAAGCTTTGCTCCATGGTCTCCGGATGGCTAAGGAGATGAATTTAAGTCGGGTCAAGTGCTTCGGTGACTCGGACCTCGTGGCTCAACAGGTGTCTGGCACTTGGGATTCTAAAGACCCATTTATGGCTGCATATCGTCGTGAGGTGGATATGGTTGCGGGTCACTTCAAAGGTTATCAGGTGGATCACGTGGATCGTCGAAAAAATGAAGTGGCAGACGCTTTAAGCCAGTTGGGCTCTCAGCGTAAACCGGTCCCGCCTAATGTCTTTCTTGATGTATTGCACAACCCGTCAGTCAAGCTCCGGGTGAAGCGGTTTGGCTATTCTGATCCGGAGGCTCAATTGGTGGCTGCCTGCATATTATACGGATTGGACAGTTCCTTATCTTGCGTACATGAACGGGGAGAGTTGCGGAGGATGAAACTCTAGCCAGGCAGATAGTCCGGCGATCCAAGTCTATGACCATTGTCAATGGCGAATTGCATCATTGCAGTGTATCAGGGGCATTTCAACGCTGCGTCTCTCCTGAGGAAGGCTGTGAAATCTTACGTGAAATCCATGAAGGGGATTGTGGTCACCACACCGGTTCAAAGTCTCTGGTGGCAAAGGCATTTCGTCACGGGTTCTATTGGTTGACAGCTCATGCTGATGCGGAGGACTTGGTTAAACAGTGTGATGGCTGTCAGAAATTTTCAAGGCGTGCTCATGTGCCGGCTCAAGAATTGAGGATGATTCCAATTACTTGGCCGTTTGCAACATGGGGGCTGGATATGGTCGGACCTTTTAAAAGATCCAAGGATAAGAAAACCCACCTTTTGGTGGCAGTTGACCAATTCACCAAGTGGGTTGAAGCGGAGCCTGTCAGCAAGTGTGATGCAGCTACAGTGGTGCAGTTCATTAAAAAGGTGATTTTCCGGTTTGGCTTTCCACACAGTATCATTACTGACAATGGTACCAATTTATCCAAGGGCGCTATGAAGGAATTCTGCGAGCGTGAGCACATCCGACTTGACGTATCGTCAGTGGCTCACCCCCAGTCCAATGGGCAGGCAGAACGAGCTAATCAAGAGATCTTGCGAGGCATCAAACCTCGGCTTCTGGTTCCATTGCAAAGAACACCGGGATGTTGGGTTGAAGAACTACCATCTGTGCTATGGAGTATCAATACTACGCCCAACCGATCTACAGGATACACATTGTTTTTTATGGTCTACGGAGCGGAGCGGTTCTCCCTAGTGATATCCGGCACGATTCGCCTCGTGTGGCGGCTTATGTTGAAGCGGACAATGAGACAGCACGGCAAGATGCTTTGGACCTATTAGATGAGGAGTGTGACATAGCGGCTGCCCACTCGGCGATTTATCAACAAGATCTTCATCGCTATCACAGTTGTCGGGTCAGAACCAGAGCTTTTCAAGAAGCAGATTTGGTGCTTCGGCTCATCCAAGACCAGACGGATATGCACAAGTTATCCCCACCTTGGGAGGGACCTTTCGTGGTCAGCAAGAATCTGCACAACGGGTCGTACTATCTGATTGATATTCGAGAGCATAAAGACTCACGCACATCGAGAGGAGGAGACCAGCGAGCCGTGGAACATAGCTCATCTTGACCTTACTACACTTGAGCCATCGGCTCTATCTATGTACATATTATGACAAGTGTATATATTATCATTGATATAATAAACGGAGCCTCAGCTAAAGCGGGGTCTCTGTCCTTTCATATCATGTGTGGTTACATGGAGTGGTTACATTTTAAAGCGGCCTCCGGTTTACCCTTGAAGTTTGCTTTTTTAAAAGCTTTGTGATATCACTTGGGGCCTTGGTGGTGTCCGAACCAATGCGACACCTTTTGATAAGCGAAAGCCACCAGATCACTTGGGGACATGGTCAAGTCTGAACCATCCGCCTCTTGATCGGCCTAAGGCCACAGAATCACTTGGGGGCTTGGTGAACCCAACCATTGCCACGCCTTTTGATCGGCATAAATGCCACGGTTTCATTTGGGGACTGGCTGACTTGAACCATTGTCACTCCTATTGGGGCTTGGTCTGTCCGACCATGGTAACACCATCGATCAGCTCGATAAAGCATGTTTTTTGCAAACAGTTTTTATCATTGCCTTTGCTTCCATATTTTTTTATGACTATTCTTCAATTTTGTTATGTTTCCTTTAAACCAACAACATTTTTTACGGTTCAGGTGACGAATTCGGTTCATTTTAATCCGGAGAAATCGCCGGTTTAACTTTCTGTTAACATCATGGAGTAGCGGGGGCTCATAATGACCCAAACGGTTTACATGGGAGTTTTTTTCTCCCCTTTGATGGTAACGGTTTATAAATACTCCGTTTCAAGCCTGGCTAAGCCAACTTCATGCCCAGCGATGGCAGGTATTTTGTATCACATATTTGATTATATGTCTTAAATACATTGATGATATATATAAAGGTCATAAACTGGCTGGCGGTATAACCGCCACCGCAGTTCAAGATTTTCTGATTGCAGGAAATATAAATTGAGGATTTCAAGCAAAAGCATCAGTACTTATGCACGAAGGCATATTTCAAGCAACAGTATTTGCTATTCTATTACAAGGCAACGCGGTGCCCAAATAAGATCATTGTTGTTCTAGCGGATCATACTTAAGCCGCTATTTAAACCGGCTGCCGGTTCAAGCCTGCTCATCGCCCCGGTCTGATGGTTGTGGGTCGTCCCACGCCGCTTCAGCTTCCTCATCTCTATCCATTGGCTGGAAATCAATAGTGGTCCAGTCGATTCCCATTAAAGCTTGAAAGACAGCCTCTTCATGGATCGGAGAAGACGGTTCAATATCAGGAGCGTAAGTATGCTTACGGATTGGTGGAATCAGATTCTCCGCTTCAGGGATTGGTGCAGCCACTCGTTTGTTCTGATCATTGTACTGAGCTTGATAATGCGACAAGTCTGCCTCTTCAGCTAATTGACAAGCCAGAGGGCGTACTGCACGGTTTATCGCCCTCAAATCATCTTCATTGAACTCTGAGCCATCTTCCTTCAAGCTGGGATAGCCTTGAGCTGCTTCAACAGGATCGAAATCCGGCACCCATGCTTTTGCCCAGATCAAGGCATTAACGGCTCTGGTTCGAGCAGCAGATTTTTTCAGCTCTTTAATCCGAGCAGGAAGCGTTGACAACCTATTCAGAGTATCTTGGATTAAAGTGGGTGCCAGATTGTTATGAGATGCAGTGGTGATTATCCGCTCCGCTTCGGTATACAGCTGTTCAATTAAAGTGTAGGCAGCCTTCAATTTCTTCCAAACATCTGACCCTAAGTGACCAATGCGTGTACCTGCAACAATACAGAAAAGATCACAAACCGGATCTATTATAAGAAGGCCAAAGTTGTCAAAGAAACCAAAAGGAGCTTACCAAACATAGCAGCGGTCATGGCATGTACTTGCCGCTTTACGGCGGTCAGCTCATCTACCACCGGTTTAAGGGCAGCTTCAGCTTTTTTAGCTCTTTTAATTAAAGCGGCCTTCTCAGTGGCCCAATCAGCCCGCTCCTTTTTGAAGCCCTCCTTCAGCTGTTCTGTGATGCTCAAAGCGCTGGTTAATTCTTCCCTTGCCTTGTCGGTTTCGGCTTGTTGGGTTTTCAAAGTTTCCTGCAGATCAGTAATCTGGTCCTCTTTGATCTTCACTTCAGCCTGTATAAAGACAGTGCTTGGCTTTAAACAAACGGTACAAGAATTTGAAGTACCAACCACATAACAAGTTATACGCTTGATACTTGGGGGCTAATGCACCTTCAATCTTCATCTATTACTAAATCGCAAAGTCCCAAGCTCAATACTGGTATTCAACTTGGCACTTGGGGGCTAATGGCTATTTGCTCGATTATGTTACGATGTTAGAATCTTTATTGGAGTCGGTTTAATTATACTAAGTTGAACCGGCCCTTGAGGGCTACATTGATGGATTTCAAGTATTGAGGACTATATTCAAGTCTGGTTTGAAGAAGGTTACAAACCGGCCCTTGGGGGCTAGGAGGATTATCTGATGGCGATAATTAAAGAAAGAAGAAGCACAAGGAAGTTACCTCAAATTTATCTCTCATCATCTTTACCAGACCAGCTTCACAGTCATGACTAGTATATAGCCGATTCAAGTAACCAGAATGAAGATCTTGGGCACTCAGAGCAGCATATGTTTCCAGATCAACATCCCATTTACCTTTGTTCATGGCAGAAAAATCTTCTTTCACAGTATGCTTGGCTAAAGTGACAGGATTCCCTGGTTCAAAGCGACCTACACCGGTAATTACAACGTCATCATCCTTGGACTCACCGGTTTGCGTTGGCACGGTCGGTTTATCGGCAGGTTTTGAAGGACTGCGGGATCTTTCAATCCGGACGGAGCTGGCAGGCTGGTCAACAGGGACTGAAGTATTGATAGGCCTTTTCTCAGGAATAGCATCATCTTGCAAGGAAGGATCATGGGGAATATCATCATGAACGAACGCTTCAAGATCTGGTGCTTTCTCCTGTTCAGGGGCGACATCTTCCTCGGCCGCTTTATCCAGCGGGCTTTCTTGCTCGGTTTAGGTTTAGCCCTGAAAGAGAAACAAAGAGTCAAGGAACAACATAAGTTATAACACAGTATACCAAAAGCATATGTTCAGCCTAGCTTACCCAAGAACCATTTTCGATGGCGGCGGTGGTGGCGATGATTCACGGAGGAAGAATGAGAAGTAACCTAATAATCAGAGTCGGACGGATTAAGAGGTTGACGGATGAAACCTGCTTTAGGATATAAATTAATAAAAAGGTCGGAGACCTCGGAGTGGCATTTTCGAACCAGACTGTTTGGTAAACCGGCGGAGGTAACTACCTGGCCGTTGTGTCGGGTTGTGCGGCGAGCTTCATGTTGCTGAGTCTTCATAAGAAATTTGGGATCCAAGTAAGCAAGAGGATGAGAAAATTTAACTTTCCGGTTTGCCTGGCGAAATTTTGGCAAAGGCAAAGGATCTGAATCGGAAGAGAGAATAGTTACCTCAGCGACATCAGCATTACTGGCTTCAGCGTCGTCCTGACAAGTATCATCATCAATAAGGCGTGTAAAAAGTAAGCCTAGTGAATTGAGTTCTACCTCAAGGTCTGAGTTACCCACATCATCATCAACAGCCGGATCAGATGAAGCAGTGGTTTTCCTCTTTTTAGCAGGCTTCTTGATAACCTTGGTCTTTGGCCGGGTTGACCGTTCTGCTTTCTCCGGTTTGTCTTGCGGAAGCTTCTTGCTCCAAAATGGATTATCACCCTGGTTAAACAGCAATTGATGTCAGACAGAGATAGCAGTAACAGGTTTAGTAAAAAGTACAATTAAAATCTTACAGCTGGCGGTTTGTTGGTAGCACAGAAAGGGAGCAGGCTGGTTTGAGCGCAGAGGTGTTCCGGTTCGTTCAACATTTTCTTCATAGCCTCTGTGACTTCATCATCGGAGAGCTGGATGTTGGTGTGTCGGAGTGGGTCATCAACGCTACCAGTATACTTGCACATTAAACGGGCGCTTGGTGAGAGGCGATATGCTCCATGATATCCAACAGCGTGCGAGATCTACTCCTGTTAAACCGTTGGCCATGAAGGCTCGGAGCTTGGATAATTGCGGAGCGTATATACTCCTCTCCTTGGCACTTAACCTTTGTGGGAAGGGGTGTGTATTGCTGAGCCGCTCCGGACGAAAGCCAGGCAAAGGATTTTCATCATCAGGGGAAGTATCTTTGCAGTAAAACCATGTTGCATTCCACTCCTTGGGGTGACTGTGTAGTCTGGCATGGGTATAAGTGATTTCTTTCCTTTTCTGAATTGCCATACCGCCCAATTCGGTATTGGGACCATTAGTGAATTCTAGGCGGTTTAAGTGGAAGCAGTCTCTGAACAATTCAACTGTGAGTTCCTCTTGAAGGTATACCTCACAGAGCACTTGGAAGTGACATAAGTTGGTAATAACAATTGGGGCGATATCTTGCGGCGGAGTTGAAAATTGTCTAACACATCCCGTAAAATTTAGAGCAGGCGGTTTGAAGCCCCGGGCTAAATGATCCGCAAAGATCACAACCTCTCCCTCTTGAGGTGTGGGAGGACATTCATCACCAGGAACCCTCCAGTGGATCCTCTTTGCTGTCTAAAGCGCCGATCGAGACTAAATTGTCCAACTGAGTTTCTGTGACACGAGAAGGAACCTAGTTGCACTCATATACTTGTTTGGCCATGGTGAGATCTACAAGAAACAGGTGATTCCGGTTCAAGAATATGTTGGATAAAAGAAGGCGCTGGTATGAACAATGCTAAACCAGAGGCAGTATATTTAAACCGGATTTCTTTGAAGTGGCCTCATATGGCTAAAGAGTTCTGGCGGTTCAACAAGGGGACTAATGGTATATACCGGTTTATTAACTTTTTCTATATTAAGTTAAACCGCTTTGATCTAAACATTGAAAGCAATTGAGGTTGCGGATGGCTAAGTATCTGAAACAGGTTTCACAAGGTCTTATTGCAGCAATGGATCTGAAGCAAGTTGAAAAGCGAAAATATTCAAAAGGTTAAAGCGAGCGGAAGTAAATCAATGGGCGGTATGTGGGAGATCTATAGACTTGGCGTGAAACTACAAAGGGATGCTAAAAAGCTACTTGCTAGTCGAGGCGGGGTTTCACAGATCTATCCGAGTGCAGGTACGAGCATGAACAAGTGATAAACACGGCAAGAACACGAAACCCTAGAACAGATCTATGTTAAGAAGAATGAAGGCTTACGAGAATCGAGGAAGGCGGAAGGCTGCCGCGGTGCTCTAGTGCGTTCAGGTTGATGCAGCGGCCCAAGACGGTGCAGAGGTCAACGGCGGCGGCGGAGCTCCGAGGCTGGCGACGCGAGGAAGACGAAGAGAAAGAGTCGAAGGGGAGAAAAGGAAATGACCCTTCGGTCCTATTTATAAGGCAAAGGACGTGTGTCAGGCGCGTGGATCCAGGAGCCACAAAATTCGGAAGTGGAGCTGCTGCTTTGGGTATCGCAGATCTATTAATAAAAGAAGGCATCATAAATGTTAACTTCATGATGACGTCATGCCGGTTTACAGCAACCAGAGATGATGATGACATGACGGTTTACCAATTACCAGAAGATGTTGAAGACAAATATTTTTGTGAAGGATTGACATGAACTAGTTCAAATCAATCTGGGCCTAATGTTGGGGATATTACCACTGGGCGTGAACCGCCTACAGGGCGGGTTAGCTTCATTAGTAGTTTAAAGGTGATTAAGCGGATGAAGGCCCAAGGCACGTAGTCGGTTTAGAACACAGAGGCAGTAAACGGCTTGATATGTAAACTTGCATTGTAAGTTAGGAATAGAGAGAGACCAACCGGGATACGAGTATGAACCTGTGTGGGACTCTGTGGACCGACAGGCGTCACCCGTGTTTATAAGGGGACGACCCGGCGGCGGTTCAAAGACAGACAACAACAACTCGAGGCCTAGGCGAAGCTTGTTTGCTCCCTAGTCATCGAAACCGCATCAATCCCATCACAACTAGACGTAGGCTTTTACCTTCATCGAAGGGGCCGAACTAGTATAAACCCTTGTGTCTTTGTGTCCACTTTAACCCCTTCAAGTTAACCTATAGCGATGGCTCCACGACTAAGTCCTTTCACAAGGACATCTGCCGTGACAAATCCACGACAATAATGCTTCATCCCGCAACTAACCCATTAGTCACATTGCTTGCAAGGCTTATAGTGATGAGCATTACCGAGAGGGCCCAGATATACCTCTCCGATACACGGAGTGACAAATCCTAATCTTGATCATGCCAACCCAAAAAAAACCTTCAGAGACACCTGTAGAGCATCTTCATAATCACCCAGTTACGTTATGACGTTTGATAGCACACAAGGTGTTCCTCCGGTATTCGGGAGTTGCATAATCTCATAGTCTGAGGAACATGTATAAGTCATGAAGAAAGCAGTAGCAATGAAACTGTAACGATCATAATGCTAAGCTAATGGATGGATCTTGTCCATCACATCATTATCCTAATGATGTGATCCCGTTCGTCAAACGATAACACATGTCTATGGTTAGGAAACATAATCATATTTGATTAACGAGCTAGTCAAGTAGAGGTATACTAGGGACACTATGTCTTGTCTATGTATTCACACATGTACCAAGTTTCCGGTTAATACAATTCTAGCATGAATAATAAACATTTATCATGATATAAGAAAGTATAAATAATAACTTTATTATTGCCTCTAGGGCATATTTCCTTCACATTTATCATGAATCAGGAAATATAAAATAACAACTTTATTATTGCCTCTAGGGCATATTTCCTTCACTATCATATTCATCATAAACTCTTTCTTTTCTAGCATGGACATTTGGACTTGAATGATTCAAAGCAATAGTCTATAATTTGACATGGGGACATCAATACACAATCATATCAACAAGCAACCATGTCTTCAAAATATCAACACTAAAGAAAGCTATCCCTAGCCCATCATGCTCAATCATTAATCCATTCATGAAACACACTCACATATTAGCTACACCCAATGCTCAAGTACGATCATAGTGCCCCTTAGTTGGTGCTTTATAAGAGAAGATGGAGACTCAAAAAAATATAAAAATTGCATAAAGTAAATAGATAAGCCCTTCGCAGAGGGAAGTAAGGATTTGTAGAGATGCCAGAGCTCAAATCTTTAATTGAGAGGTAAAAATATTTTGAGAGGCATACTTTTCCCGTCAACGAAAACGACCGAGTAATTCCCAACACTTTCCATGCTAGATATATCATAGGCGGTTCCCAAACAGAAAATAAAGTTTATTTCTTTTTCCACCACACTTTCACACTCCACGGCTAGCCGTATCCACGGGTACCATCCATACCAACACTTTTCAAGGAATTTCTTATTTGACAACATAAAGTAAATTTCTTTTCCATTTCGGGACTGGGCATCCCTAATACCTTTGTCGTACTCTCGTGCAATGACAAGTCAATAAACACTCATCTGGAGAATAACACATCTAGCATGGAAAATATTGGCCACCCCCTGCCGCTTCATGAGCGGTACGAGCACACAAAAAGGAAATTTATTTTGAATATTAGAGATGGCACGCACAAATTTGCTTAGAACGGCACGAGAATACCACATATAGGTAGGTATGATGGACTAATGTGGCAAAACTGGGTTTAGGGATTTTGGATGCACAAGTAGTATTCCCACTTAGTACAAATGGAGGCTAGCAAATAGATTAAGAAGCAACCAACCAAGAAATGAAAATTCTCACAAATGAGCATTGAGCATAACTAACACCGAATAATGCACCACAAGTAGGATGTAATTTCATTGCATAACTATTGACTTTCGTGCTTGCATAGGGAATCACAAACCTTAACATCAATATTCTTACTAGAGCATAATTACTCACCAACATGAATCACATATTATTATCTACATATCACAAAACTATTGCAAGGAATCAAACTTATCATATCCAATGATTGATACGTCTCCAACATATCTATAATTTTTGATTGTTCCATGCTATTATATTACCCTTTTTGGATGTTTATGGGCTTTATTTTACACATTTATATCATTTCTGGGACTAACCTACTAACCGGAGGCCCAGCCCGCATTGCTGTTTTTTTTTGCCTATTTCAGTATTTCGAAGAAAAGGAATATCAAACGGAGTCCAAACGGAATGAAACCTTCGGGAGCGTGATTTTTGGAACGAACGTGATCTAGAGGACCTGGAGTGCAAGTCAAGAAGCAGCCGAGGCGGCCACGAGGATGGAGGGCGCGCCCACCCCTACAGGGCGCGCCCCCTATCTCGTGGGCCCCTCGGCTGGCCACCGACCTACTTCTTCCTCCTATATATACCCACGTACCCCGAAAACATCCAGGGAGCCAACAAAAAACTATTTCCACTTTCATAACCTTATGTATCCGCGAGATCCCATCTTGGAGCCTTCGCCGGCGCTCCGTTAGAGGGGGAATCGACCACGGAGGGCTTCTACATCAACACCATAGCCCCTCCGATGAGTTGTGAGTAGTTTACCACAGACCTTCGGGTCCATAGTTATTAGCTACATGGCTTCTTCTCTCTTTTTGGATATCAACACCATGTTCTCCTTGATCTTCTTGGAGATCTATACGATGTAACTCTTTTTGTGGTGTGTTTGTCGATCCAATGAATTATGGGTTTATGATCAAGTTTATCTATGAGAAATATTTGAATCTCCTCTTAATTCTTTTATATATGATTGAGTTATCTTTGCAAGTCTCTTCGAATTATCAGTTTGGTTTGGCCTACTAGATTGACCTTTCTTGCAATGGGCGAAGTGCTTAGCTTTGGGTTCAATCTTGCAGTGTCCTTACCCAGTGACAATAGGGCTAACAAGGCACGTATTATATTGTTGCCATCGAGGATAAAAAGATGGGGTTTATATCATATTGCATGAGTTTACCCCTCTACATCATGTCATCTTTTTTAATGCGTTACTCTGTTCTTTATGAACTTAATACTCTAGATGCATGCTGGATAGCGGTCGATGTGTGGAGTAATAGTAGTAGATGCAGGCAGGAGTCGGTCTACTTGTCACGGACGTGATGCCTATATACATGATCATGCCTTGATAATCTCATAATTATTCACTTTTCTATCAATTGCTCGACAGTAATTTGTTGACCCACCGTAATACTTATGCTATCTTGAGAGAAGCCACTAGTGAAACCTATGCCCCCCCGGGTCTATCTTTTATCATATAAGCTTTCAATCTACTTTTATTTGCATCTTTACTTTTCCAATCTATATTATAAAATACCAAAAGTATATTTATCTTATCATACTATCTCTATCAGATCTCACTTTCGCAAGTGGCCGTGAAGGGATTGACAACCCCTTTATTGCGTTGGTTGCGAGTTCTTTGTTTGTTTGTGTAGGTGCGTGGGACTTTTGAGGAGCCTCCTCTTTGGATTGATACCTTGGTTCTCAAAAACTGAGGAAATACTTACGCTACTATTGCTGCATCACCCTTTCCTCTTCAAGAAAAACCAGCATAAGCTCAAGGCGTAGCAAGAAGGATTTCGGCGCCGTTGCGGGAGGTCTTCGCTCAAGTCAAGACATACCAAGTACCCATCACAAACTCATCTCCCTCACATTTACATTATTTGCCATTTGCCTCTCGTTTTCCTCTCCCCCACTTCACCCTTGCCGTTTTATTCGCCCTCTCTTTCCCAATCTTCTCCTTTCTCTTTCGCTTGCCTTTTTCTATTTGCTTGTGTGTTGGATTACTTGTCGCCATGGCGCAAGATAATACCAAATTGTGTGATTTCTCCAATACCAATAATAATGATTTCCTTAGTACTCTGATTGCTCCTCTTAATGATGTTGAGTCTTGTGAAATCAATACTGCTTTGCTGAATCTTGTTATGAAAGATCAATTCGCCGGCCTTCCTAGTGAAGATGCCGCTACCCATCTAAACAACTTTGTTGATTTGTGTGATACGCAAAATAAGAAAGATACGGTTAATAATATTGTTAAATTGAAATTATTTCCGTTTTCACTTAGAGATCGTGCTAAAGTTTGGTTTTCGTCTTTGCCTAAGAATAGTATTGATTCATGGAACAAGTGCAAAGATGCTTTTATCTCTAAATATTTTCCGCCCGCTAAGATCATCACTCTTAGGAACGATATTATGAATTTTAAACAACTTGATCATGAGCATGTTGCCCAATCTTGGGAAAGAATGAAATTGATGATTCGCAATTGCCCTACTCATGGTTTGAATTTATGGATGATCATACAAATTTTTTATGCCGGATTGAACTTTGCTTCTAGAAATCTTTTAGATTCGGACGCGTTTATGGAAATCACTTTAGGGTTTGCTACAAAACTCCTTGATAATATTATGGCTAATTATTCTCAATGGCACACCGAAAGGTCTACTAGTAAAAAAGTGCATGCTATAGAAGAAATTAATGTTTTGAGTGGAAAGATGGATGAACTTATGAAATTGTTTGCTACTAAGAATGCTCCTCTTGATCCCAATGATATGCCTTTGTCTACTTTGATTGAGAATAATAATGAATCTATGGATGTTAATTTTGTTGGTAGGAATAGTTTTGGAAACAATGCTTACAGAGGAAACTTTAATCCTAGACCATACCCTAGTAATTCCTTTAATAATTATGGAAATTCCTACAATAATTCTTATGGTAATTTTAATAAGATGCCCTCTGATTTTGAGAACAGTGTGAAAGAATTTATGATCTCTCAAAAGAATTTTAATGCCTTGCTTGAAGAAAAATTGCTCAAAGTTGATGACTTGGCTAGGAACGTTGATAGACTGTCACTTGATGTTGATTTTGAAACTTAGATCTACTCCTCCTAAGCATGATATCAATGAGCCCCTCAAAGCAATGAGAATTTCCATTGATGAGTGCAAGGAAAGAACCGCTAGATTGCGTGCTAAGAAAGATTGCTTTGTAAAGGCGTGTTCTTCTAGTTTCCGTGAAAATAATGATGAAGATCTTAAATTTATTGATGTGTCCCCTATTAGATCTTTGTTTTGCAATATGAATCTTAATAATGATGGGACTGGAGATGAGTCAACTTTAGTTAAAAGACGTCCCAATGATTCGGAGTTTTAAATCTTGATGCTAAATTTGGTAAAAGTAGGATTGGAGAGGTCAAGACTTTAAATAGCATTGAACCCACTGAGGGAGTCCTGGACTAGGGGGTGTCCGGATAGCCGAACTATCATCATCGGCCGGACTCCAAGACTATGAAGATACAATATTGAAGACTTCGTCCCGTGTCCGGATGGGACTTTCCTTGGCGTGGAAGGCAAGCTTGGCAATACGGATATGTAGATCTCCTACCATTGTAACCGACTATGTGTAGCCATAGCCCTCTCCGGTGTCTATATAAACCGGAGGGTTTTAGTCCATAGGACGAACAACAATCATACCATAGGCTAGCTTCTAGGGGTTAGCCTCCTTGATCTCGTGGTAGATCCACTCTTGTACTACCCATATCATCAATATCAATCAAGTAGGAGTAGGGTTTTACCTCCATCGAGAGGGCCCAACACAGGTAAAAACATCGTGTCCCTTGTCTCTGTTACCATCCGCCTAGGCGCACAGATTGGGACCCCTACCGAGATCCGCGGTTTGACACGAAATTGGTGCTTTCATTGAGAGTTCCTCGTGTCGTCACCGATAGGCTTGATGGCTCCTTCGATCATCAACAACGACGCGTCGGGGTGAGACTTTTCTCCCGGACAGATCTTTGTATTCGCAGCTTTGCACATGGGCAATTAAGCAGCCATCTGGAGCAGATTGAAAGCTACGCCCCTGGCCATCAGGTCAGATTTGGAAGCCTGAACTTCACGACTGACATCCGCAGAGACTTGATCTTCGACGGGTCGAGCCACAGCCGAGCGCCGCACTGTCACGATGGGCATGATTTAGCTCTACTGCCGGACAGTGCCCTGGAGGCCGCACAAGAGTCCGCTCCGATCCTCAATTTGGAGCCGGCTGTCCAGATCGAGGATGGGTGGCTAGACACCGCCTCGGGGGCTGCTACCCCTACGGCGATGGAGCCGAATACTGGCCTTGTCCCTTGTGACGCTCGTGACTCCGAGGTGCCGGACTCCTCGCCGGACTCCGAACCTCCTGCGCCCCCTCCAATCGAATCCGATTGGGCGCCGATCATGGAGTTCACCGCCGCGGACATCTTTCAACACTCACCTTTTGGCGACATCCTGAATTTGCTAAAGTATCTCTCGCTATCAGGAGAGCCCTGGCTGAATTGCGGTCAGGATGGTTGGGATGTGGACGATGAAGAAATTCAAAGCCCACCCACCACCTACTTTATAGCCACTGTCGACGATCTAACCGACATGCTAGACTACGACTCCGAAGACATCGACGGTATGGACGACGATGCCGGAGACGACCAAGAACCAGCACCTACGGGGCATTAGAAGACCACCTCGTCATACGACATATATATGGTCGACATCCCAAAGGATGGGAATGGCGAGGAAGCAGCGGAGGAAGACTCCTCCAAGAAACAGCCCAAGCGCCGGCGTCAGCGACGCCGCTCTAAATCCGGCCACAGCAAGAATGGAGATTCCGGCACCGGAGATAATAACACCCCAGAGAGTGCCAAAGACAACCCCCTCCAGCAAGATTCAGCACAGGAGGACGGAGAAGCCAGCCCTCATGAGAGAGCGGCAGACGAAGAGGTAGAGGATGATAATTACATGCCTCCCTCCGGAGACGAGGCAAGCCTCAACGACGACGAATTCATTGTGCCCGAGGATCCCGTCGAACAAGAGCGTTTCAAACGCAGGCTAATGGCCACGGCGAACAGCCTAAAGAAAAAGCAGCAACAACTTAGAGCTGATCAAGACCTGCTAGCCGACAGATGGACTGAAGTCCTTGCGGCCGAAGAGTATGAACTCGAACGCCCCTCCAAAAGCTACCCCAAACGCAAGTTGCTCCCCCGATTAGAGGAGGAGGCATATAAACCTGCATCACTAGCGCACAATACGGCTGACCGACCACCTCGTGGCCGTGATAGAGAGGCCTCTAGGCCCTCCACCAGAACCGTACCCCGGCACCGCTCGAAAAGTACGAAGCCACGGGGGAATGCGCCGGACTTGCAAGACATATTGGAGGATAAGGCAAGACAATCAAGATCGATCTACGGATCGCGTGGGCGCCCCATGATGCGCGACAACGACCGTCGCGCCGGATACAGCAACTCCGGCCAGGCCGAACACAGTAGACAAAGCTCGCTGGAGCTACGTCGTGATATAGCCCAATATAGAGGCTCCGCACACCCACTATGATTCACAGATGAAGTAATGGATCATCAAATCCCCGAAGGGTTTAAAACCGTCAACATTGAATCCTACGATGGCACAACAGACCCCGCGATTTGGATCGAAGACTATCTCCTTCATATCCACATGGCCCGCGGTGCCGATCTTCACACCATCAAATATCTCCCACTCAAGCTTAAAGGACCAGCTCGGCATTGGCTTAACAGCTTGCCAGCAGAATCAATTGGGTGTTGGGAAGACTTGGAAGCCGCATTCCTTGACAACTTCCAGAGCACATATGTGCGACCACCAGACGCTGATGACCTAAGCCACATAATTCAGCAGCCAGACAAATCGGCCAGACAGTTTTGGACACGGTTCTTAACAAAGAAAAATCAAATCGTCGACTGTCCGGATGCAGAGGCCCTCGCAGCCTTCAAACATAACATCCGTGATGAGTGGCTTGCCCGACACCTAGGACAGGAAAAGCCAAAATCCATGGCAGCCCTCACATCACTTATGACCCGCTTCTGCGCGGGAGAGGACAGTTGGCTAGCCCGTAGTAACAACCTCAGCAAAAATTCTGGCAGTCCGGATAACAAGGACAGCAATGGCAGGTCGCGTCGCAACAAAAACAAACGCCGCGTTAACAGCGACAACACTGAGGATACGACAATCAACGCCGGATTCAGAGGCTCTAAACCCGGTCAGCGGAAAAAGCCATTCAAAAGAACTACCCCGGGTCCATCCAATTTGGACCGAATGCTCAACCGCTCTTGCCAGATACATGGCACCCCCGAAAAGCCAGCTAATCACACCAACAGGATTGTTGGGTATTCAAGCAGGCAGGCAAGTTAATTGCCAAAAACAATGACAAGTGGCTGCATAGCGATGACAAGGAAGAGACCCGGCCGCCGAACAATAGAGGACAGAAGGGTTTCCCCCCACAAGTGCGGACGGTAAACATGATATACGCAACCCACATACCCAAGAGGGAGCGGAAGCGTGCACTCAGGGACGTATATGCGATGGAGCCAGTCGCCCCGAAGTTCAACCCATGGTCTACCTGCCCGATCACTTCTGATCGAAGGGACCACCCCACCAGTATCCGCCACGGCGGTTTCGCCGCATTGGTTTTAGACACAATCATCGACGGATTTCACCTCACCAGAGTCCTGATGGACGGCGGCAGCAGCCTAAACCTGCTTTATCAGGATACAGTGCGCAAGATGGGCGTAGACCCCTCAAGGATTAAACCCACAAAGACGACCTTCAAAGGCATCATACCAGGTGTAGAGGCCAATTGCACAGGCTCAATCACACTTGAAGTGGTCTTGGATCCCGGATAACTTCGAGCGAGGAGTTAATCTTCGACATAGTTCCGTTCGCGATGGCTATCACGCTCTGCTTTCGGACGGACCGCATTACAAAGTTCAGCGTGGTGCCGCTTTCGCATACCTCAAGCTCAAGATGTCGGGCCCACGAGTCATTACGATCAGCGGAAACATGAATGCTCCTCCGAGCGGAGAACACACAATGCTCTCGCGGCGAAATGTACTGAGCAGCCTCTTAAGCCAATTTTTGAGTCCGGCCGTTAAGCGACCGAACACGGCCAAACGCGCCCGGAGTAACCAACAACAATACCAACTGGCATGTTCCGAGCACACATAGCAATGCGGCCCCAACCCCAGCCCTTGCAAAATTGAAGACTGATCCTTCGCGTACATCATTACGCTCTGGAGATACCATGGGCATAGGGGGAGGGGCTCGACCACCACAGGCCCAGAATGCGGCTTAACCGCACCAGGGGCTCCCAAGTGTGTCACTCTTTTTATTTTTTATTTTTTCTTACCCACAGGACTCCGTTCACCAGAGGCCCTGTCCGGCAGTAGACCTGCGAACTCACGATGCAACAGCTAGGGAAGGAGAAAGGCTACGACGAGTATCCAGGTGGTCTCCATTACGAGCATTAAATCCGTTTCATACACCATTCCTCAACCTACCCCTGGAGGGGGACATGTTTAATAGTCCTATCCCTTGCTTACCGCACTATTTGTATCGTTCTGCATTCATGGCAGTATTTCTTGAATAAACAATGCATCGCTTTTTGCTTATAATTGCATTTCTTTCTTATATATATGTTCATATATGACATGTTGCATCCGTACACTTTGGTACGGCTAAATACACCAGGGGCTTAAGTTCCCCACATTATGGTGTGATAAGTCCGAACACTTTCACAAGTGCGGCACCCCGAACTTATAGCATTATATGCATCGGCTCTGAATCATGTCTTGGGTCAATAGTTGGGTTTGCCCGGCTCCCATGTTTTGGTACCTTACGTTCCGTTGTATCGGCTAAGGTAGCATGGGAGAACCATCGCGATTGCGCCTGGTTGAGCTGGGCGGCGCCTCGATGGAAAGCTAAAACTGACCGTCATGATACGGCGAGAGCTGGTCGCTGTTCGAGAGGTTTTTTCGAGTCCCTAAAGACTTATGCCGCTTAGAGCGAGGAACTGGCTTTGTCCGGCCCAGGCGTGGATAGCGCCCCGAACTCGGTCTTCTGAACACTAGGGGCTTCGCCGAAATTTAAAATTATAGAATTCTATGGCTAAGTGAGAGTGTTCAAGCATTATAAGTCCGGTTGCCTTGTTCGCTGTGTTGTGCGCCTCCCTAGATGGACCCAAACATGGGAACAACAGCGCTCAAGTTTATCCCGAACACCCCAGCTCTAGTGGCATGGGGGCTGAAGCCGACGACTTGCCATCTCTCAGATTTGATAAACGGCCGCACAGAAGGTAATATTTTAAATTAACAAGCGTTGCTTAGCGCATATGAACAAAGTTTTCAGCGCAGGATAACAAAATGCGAGTCTACTCAAATGTTACATCTTTGGAGCACTCACCCGCAATCATGCTGGCACCCTTCAGGACACTCTTATAATACATTTCGGGCGTGCGATACTCCTTTCCCGCCGGTGGCGCGTCCGTCACAAGCTTCTCAACGTCCATCCTGCCCCAGTGCACCTTTGCACGGGCAAGGGCCAGACGGGCACCTTCAACGTAGGCGGAGTGCTTGACGACTTCAACCCAGGACACGCATCCACCAGCCGCCGTGCCGGGCGAAGTAGCTCCTGTGCATGGCCTCCTTGGGCCACAGCCGAACTATGAGGCCCTTCATGGCCTGTTCGGCCACCTTGTGGAGCTCGACCAGCTGCTTCACTGGTCGCTAAAAGCACCGGATGTCCGCCTCGACATCTTGAGACGAAGACCTTCTCCGTCGAGCTCCCCTCCTCGGCCCGGTAGAAAGCGGCAGCATCAGACACACTGCGGGGCAGATCTGCGAACGCTCCTGGAGAGCTCCGAATTCAGGTAAGTAATAGGTAATTCACATTCACATGCTTGCTTTGCATGAAAAATGCCTTACCCGCCGCTATTTTCTTCAAATCCTCGATTTCCCAGAGGGCCTTGTGGGCTTCGCCCTTAGCGGCTTTGGCACTCTCAAGAGCCGACGCAAGCTCGGACTTTCGAGTCTTCGAGTCACGCTCCAAACTCTCGTGCTTTTCCATGAGAGCCTAGAGCTCTTGTTGTACCGCTACCACCCACGCCTCCTGCTTCTCTCGCTCGGCTCGTTCCGTGGCCGCATTGCGTTCGGCCGTGGATACCGCCTCCTTCAGGGTCGCCACCTCGTTTGTGGCCCCTGTAGTACCCACGTTATCCTTGTTATTTCTCTTGCAACCAAATCCTTTTCTATAAGGTACAACTTTAATACGGTGTTACTCACCTTCCTTGTCCTCGAGCTGCTTCTTGGTACGGCCGAGCTCGCTCTCGGACCGCTCGAGGCTCTGCTTCAAGGTATTGACCTCCATGATCGGTCTGGCGAGGTCAGCAGCGCAGCCTGCAATCCCATATTGACATATTTTCTCGAGACTCCTGCGTATATCTTTTAGATCCTCGGTCCGACTTTTGTTTACGAACACCGAACCGAGCATCGAGGGCTCTGTCTATGCGGTATTATATTACATATCTTAAAATTCTTACCTCAAAGCTTGTTAGAAGGCTGCTGCGAGCTTCGATCAGCCCGCTCTTGGCGAGCTGAACCTTTCGAATCACCGCACTCATGACGGTGCGGTGTTCTTCTTTGATGGAAGCGCCGTTGGCGCCTCCGGCAAGTTATCCGGCGCCTCGGTTGGGCGGAGGCCGCGGCGTCACGATCTTGCCCTTCTTACGAAGGGCGCTTGCCGACTCGGAACCACTGCGAGTTCCGGTGCGGAGTCCGTGCGAAGTCCGGGAGGTTGCCTGCGGCACCTCGGGGCCTCCTCCTCTGGCGGGTCCTTCAGGGATCCCACCTCGGCGTCGTCGGCGTCACGAGGGTGTAGGCGGTCGGAAGAGAATCCATATCCGGCGTGCCCAGGACCCGCTTCGTCGAAGCGGGAAGATCGTCCTGGCGGACTACAGGTTGTATGCGGCATTAGAAAGACCTTGCATGGCGAAAAGAAAAATTATAAATCATCCAGAGTCCGGATACTTACGATCTTGCGGGGCTTGGCCCTTGAGGCCACTCCTCGTCGCCGCGTCGCCGGCGTTGGCGGAGCAGTCCGGGAAGGGTCCTTCCTTCTTGGACCCTTGGCCTCCCTCGTTCGGGAGGCCTTCCTCTTCTTCTCTCCCCGGGAGAGGCCTCTTCTTCTCCTCCTGCGTCTTCGTGGGAGGAGTCCGCCTCGAGTCATCGGACGATGAGTCCGATACCACTGACGCCGAACTCCTTGGGTTCTGTGGCCTTCTTCTTGGCCTTCTTCTCCGGCACTACGTAAAGTGCCGGGACCAGCAGCCCCGTGAAACGGGTGTCTGCTGGGTCTTCTAGAAGGGGAGGCGGACAGTTAACCTGTCTGGACGTCTTCTGCCAGGCCTGTTAAAGGTATTGGGAGTTTAGATCCCGCATAGAGTCAAACTATGAAAAGCAAGTGTCCCATAAAGGATAACGTAACTTACCTCGCCAGTAAGACGCTGCGTGCTGAATCCGTGATCCTCGATAGCGGATGCGGGAGCTTCGGCGCCCTTGAACAGCACCCTCCAGGCAGCTTCGTATGTAGTATCGAAGAGCCCGCTCAAAGTCTGGTGTTGTGCCGGATCAAACTCCCACAAATTAAAGTCCCGTTCTTTGGCGGGGAGAATCCAATGACGAGCATGACTGGATCACATTGACAAGCTTGAGCTTTTTGTTCACGAGTGCAGAGCAGGTCGAGTCGGTCGACTCTTCAAACTACCCCATAGCAAGCCCTTCTCTTTCCAGGAGGTGAGCTGCATGGGGATGCCAGATCTGAATTCGGGGGCCGCTGCCCATTTAGGGTCACGCGGCTCGGTGATGTAGAACCACCCCGATTGCCACCCTTTGATGGATTCCACGAAGGCACCCTCGAGCCAAGTAACGTTGGGCATTTTGCCCACCATGGCGCCTCCGCACTCCGCCTGGCTGCCCTTCACAACCTTTGGCTTGACATTGAAGGTCTTTAGCCACAAGCCGAAGTGGGGCTGGATGCAGAGGAAGGCCTCGCACACGACGATAAACGCCGAGATATTGAGGATGAAATTTGGGGCCAAATCATGGAAATCCAGGCCGTAGTAGTACATGAGCCCCCGGACAAAGGGGTGGAGTGGGAAGCCCAGTCCGCGGAGGAAGTGGGGAAGGAATACGACCCTCTCATGGGGCCTGGGGGTGGGGATGAGCTGCCCCTCGTCGGGAGCCGATGCGCGATGTCGCTGGACAGATATCCGGCGTTGCGCAGTTTTTCGATGTGCCCCTCCGTAACGGAGGAGGCCATCCACTTGCCTCCCGCTCCGGACATGGCTGGAGAAGGTTGAGGTGAGATGTGCGGACTTGGGCGCTGGAGCTCGAGTGCGCGGAGATGGATAAGCAAAGGAGGAAGAAGGCGTAGGTAAAAGTGGTGGATCCTTATCCCCTTATATATGGGCAGATGAAACTATACGTCCCCACCGGCCTGGTAAAACTCGCTTATCTCCCAAGCGCCACATCAATGGCGCGGTTGGGTTACCCACGTCCGTATTGATGGGAATCCCGGAATAAGGGGAACACGATCTCTGCTTCTACAAGACATGCCAAGGAAACCGCTTCGCTAAACACGCCGAGGTGGTATAATAAAAACGATTCAAGTAAAGGCTTGGTAGTGGTGTGATGTCACGCCACAAAATACGTCAGCAGATTGAACTTGTGTGAGTATTATTCTCTGTACGGCGGTACGTGGAATTTATTTTGCAGAGCCGGACACTATCCTGGTGTTCACAATCTTCTATGAATTATTCGGAGGAGGAACCCGCCTTGCATTGCTGAAGACAATATGCGCGCCGGACTCGTCGTCATTGAAGCCTGGTTCAGGAGACTCTTGAGGAGTCTTGGACTAGGGGTGTCCGGATAGCTGAACTATCATCATTGGCCGGACTCCAAGACTATGAAGATACAAGATTGAAGACTTCGTCCCGTGTCCGGATGGGACTTTCCTTGGCGTGGAAGGCAAGCTTGGCAATACAGATATGTAGATCTCCTACCATTGTAACCGACTCTGTGTAACCCTAGCCCTCTCCGATGTCTATATAAACCGGAGGGTTTTAGTCCATAGGACGAACAGCAATCATATCATAGGCTAGCTTCTAGGGTTTAGCCTCCTTGATCTCGTGGTAGATCCACTCTTGTACTACCCATATCATCAATATCAATCTAGCAGGAGTAGGGTTTTACCTCCATCGAGAGGGCCCGAACCTGGGTAAAAACATCGTGTCCCTTGTCTCCTGTTACCATCCGCCTAGACGCACAGTTCGGGACCCCCTACCCGAGATCCGCCAGTTTTGACACCGACACCCACTATCTTGGATTTCAAGGAATTTGATTATGATAATTGTTATTTACAAGGTTGTATTTCCTTGTTGCAATCCGTTGTGAATTCTCCTCATGCTTATAGTCAAATAAAGCTTTTACCAAACATATTGTTGATGCCTTGATGCAATCTATTGATGAAAAACTTAATTTGGAAGTTTCTATACCTAGAAAACTTAATGATGAGTGAGAACCTACTATAAAGATTAAAATTAAATATCATGAGTGTTATGCCTTGTGTGATTTGGGTGCTAGTGTTTCCACGATTCCGAAAACTTTATGTGATATTCTAGGTTTCCATGATCTTGATGATTGCTCTCTAAATTTGCACCTTGCGGATTCCACCATTAAAAAGCCAATGGGAAGGATCAATGGCGTTCTCATTGTTGCAAATAGAAACTTGGTGCCCATAGATTTTATCGTTCTTGATATAGATTGCAATCTTTTTGCCCTATTATTCTTGGTAGACCTTTCCTTAGAACGATTGGCGCGATTATTGATATGAAGGAAGGGAATATTATATTCCAATTTCCATTAAGGAAAGGCATGGAGCACTTTCAAAGAAAGAAAATTAAATTACCTTATGAATCTATCATGCGAGCTACTTATGAATTGAGTGCCAAAGATGGCACTACTTAGATCTATCCTCGCTTTTATGCCTAGCTAGGGGCGTTAAACGATAGCGCTAGTTGGGAAGCAACCCAATTTTATTTGTGTTTTTGTTTTTGTTTCTGTTTAGTAATAAATTTTGCATCTAACTTCTGTTTAGATGTGTTTTTATGTTTTAATTAGTGTTTGTGCCAAGTAGAACCTATAGGATAACCTATGGTGATAGTTAATTTGATTTTGCTGAAAAACAGAAACTTTGCGCGCATGAAATTAGTTTTGTTAAATCACAGAAACGTACTTTTACATTGATTCTTTTTGCTTTAGATCAATAGATAAATTGCCCAGGACTTCCTATTTTGGTAGGATTTTTAGAGTTCTAGAAGTATTCGTGGGTTACAGATTGCTACAGACTGTTATGTTTTTGACAGATTCTGTTTTTCGTGTGTTGTTTGCTTATTTTGATGCATCTATGGCTAGTATTAAGTGGTATGAACCATAGAGAACTTGAAATACAGTAGGTTTAACACCAATATAAATAAATAATTAGTTCATTACAGTACCTTATGTGGTGGTTTTGCTTTCTTTCACTAACGGAGCTTATGAGATTTCCTGTTGAGTTTTGTGTTGTGAAGTTTTCAAGTTTTGGGTAAAGATTTGATGGACTATGGAATAAGGAGTGACAAGAGCCTAAGATTGGGGATGCCCATGGAACCCCAAGATATTCAATAATAGCCAAAAGCGTAAGCTTGGGGATGCCCCTGGAAGGCATCCCCTCTTTCGTCTTCGTTCATTGGTAACTTTAATTGGAGCTATATTTTTATTCGCCACATGATATGTGTTTTGCTTGGAGCGTCTTGTATGATATTAGTATTTTCTTTTTAGTTTTACACAATCATCCTTGCTGTACACACCTTTTGGGAGAAGCCCACTTGACTGGAATTTATTAGAATACTCTATGTGCTTCACTTATATCTTTTGAGCTAGATAGTTTTGCTCCAGTGCTTCACTTATATCTTTTAGAGCACGGCGGTGGCTTAAATTTGTAGAAATTTTTAGTCTCTCTTGCTTCACTTATATTATTTTTAGAGTCTCTTAGAACAGCATGGTATTTTCTATGGTTATAAAATTGGTCCTAGAATGGTGGGCATCCAAGTTGGGTATAATTAAAACTATCATAGGAAGTGAATTGGATGCTATGATCAATTTGATACTTGATAATTGTTTTGAGATATGGAGGTAGTGATATTAAAGTCATGCTAGTTGGGTGATTATGGTTAAAGTTGTGAAACAAATTTGAAACATGAGGTGTCCTTGGATTGTGCATCCTTATGCGTGGCGGTCGGGGACGAGGGATGGTATTTTCCTACCAATCTATCCCTCTAGGAGCATGTGCGTAGTTGGTTTTTGATAACTTGTAGATTTTTGCAATAAGTATATGAGTTCTTTTGACTAATGTTGAGTCCATGGATTATACGCACTTTTACCTTTCCACCATTGCTAGCCTCTTGATGCCGTGCATTGCCCTTTCTCACCTTGAGAGTTGGTGCAAACTTCAGGTGCATCAAACCCCGTGATATGATCGCTCTATCACACATAAACCTCCTTATATCTTCCTCAAAACAGCCACCATACCTACCAATTATGGCATTTCCATAGCCATTCCGAGATATATTGCCATGCAACTTTCCACCGTTCCGTTTATCATCATGACACGCATTACTATTGTCATATTGCCATTGCATGATCATGTAGTTGACATCGTATTTGTGGCAAGGCCACTTTGCATAATTTTTCATACATGTCACTCTTGATTCATTGCCCATCCCGGTACACCGCCGGAGGCATTCATATAGAGTCATATCTTGTTCTAGTTTTGAGTTGTAATTCATGTGTTGTAAATCAATAAAAGTGTGATGATCATCATTATTAGAGCATTGTCCCCAAGAAGAAAAAAAGAAAGGCCAAAAAAGGCCCAAAAGAAAAAAAGAAAAAAAAGAAAAAGAGAGAAAAAAGAAAATAAATAAAAAGGGGGCAATGTTACTATCTCTTTTCCACACTTGTGCTTCAAAGTAGCACCATGTTCTTCATATAGCGAGTCTCATATGTTGTCACTTTCATATACTAGTGGGAATTTTTCATTATAGAACTTGGCTTGTATATTCCTACGACGGGCTTCCTCAAATGCCCTAGGTCTTCGTGAGCAAGCAAGTTGGATGCACACCCACTAGTTTTCTTTTGTTGAGCTTTCATACATTTATAGCTCTAGTGCATCCGTTGCATGGCAATCCCTACTCCTCATGTTGACATCAATTGATGGGCATCTCCATAGCCCGTTGATTATCCTCGTCAATGTGAGACTTTCTCCTTTTTTGTCTTCTCCACACAATCCCCATCATCATATTCTATTCCACCCATAGTGCTATATCCATGGCTCACGCTCATGTATTGCGTGAAAGTTGAAAAAGTTTGAGATTATTTAAGCACAAAACAATTGCTTGGCATGTCATTGGGGGTGTAGTATTTGGCAGCATTTTTGTGTGACAAAAATGAAGCATAGCCTAACTATATGATTTTTGTAGGGATGAACTTTTTTAGCCATGATATTTTGAGAAGACATGATTACTTTGATTAGTATGCTTGAAGTATTACTATTTATTATGTCAATATGAACTTTTATTTTGAATCATTTGGATCTGAACATTCATGCCATGATAAAGAAAATTACATTGAGAATTATGCTAGGTAGCATTCCACATTAAAAATTCTGTTTTTATCATTTACCTACTTGAGGACGAGCAGGAATTAAGCTTGGGGATGCTTGATACGTCTCCAACGTATCTATAATTTTTGATTGTTCCATGCTATTATATTACCCTTTTTGGATGTTTATGTGCTTTATTTTACACATTTATATCATTTTTGGGACTAACCTACTAACTGGAGGCCCAGCCCGTATTGCTTTTTTGCCTATTTTAGTATTTCGAAGAAAAGGAATATCAAACGGAGTCCAAACGGAATGAAACCTTCGGGAGCATGATTTTTGGAATGAACGTGATCCAGAGGACTTGGAGTGCAAGTCAAGAAGAACCCGAGGCGGCCACGAGGGTGGAGGGCGCGCTGTAACACCCCAAAAATTTAACCATGTTTTGAATTATTAAAATTTTGCCAGGAGTTTAAAAATTTTGCTTTCTCGATTTTGTTTTGATTTCAGAACCCCTTTTCTTTAATATTGTGGAGTTTTTACCCCAAGTGGAAACTTTCCAAAAATATTATTGGACTTCTATACTCTCTCAATAAAACCATTCTTAGTCAGTGGTTTTATTTGCATAATTGTTTTTCCTGAGCTTTATTCTTTTAAAATGATTTTTCATAAGTTTGGGAGCCTCTTTTGCACAACAACCATTTGATAAATGCATCTAAAATATTCACCAAAATTTTGGGATGACATATGATGTCCCTAAATCACTTTTCTGCAAAAATATTCCTTAGTCATTTGGAGATTTTGTGTTTTGCCACAAGTTTTTAAATCTGGTCCAGTTGCACTTTTGCACTACAACCTATTTAAATTCTTCTTTAAAACTTCCACAAAAAATTAGGGGAGGTCAGTAGGAGTATATTATCCATCTTTATGCAAAAACCCAGTTATGTTCTTTGAAAAATTTGAGTGAATCAACCTCATTTTCATTCTAGTCCAACTTGATGATTTGTACTGCAACGATATTTTAACTTGCTCCTTTACCGATGATTATTTTTCCTACTTGTAGTCCTTGCTACAAAACCCTTAAGTCCAGGAGCATGAAACCATTGGGATATTTTTGCTCCATGAAATGACAGCCTTTAGTTTCTGCCCAAAACTGATTTTCTCAAATTATTGCACTAACAAGTTTCTTTATTCGACAAACTAACCTGGCCACCTTCACCTACACCTAAAGAGACACTAATCTGGAGATTTTGGCCACTCCAAGAACTGCCTAGATGCCTCTAGCATTTTGTCAAACACCTTGTGTGCATGGCCAGTTGTGGCATGATTTTTAGTTAGCATTGCAAGCTTGGTTCCCTGACCTAACCCCCATGTCCTTTAACCTTCTTGCTAACCCTAACCTAGTACTGTTAATTGCCAGCCTCGTTCAAGCACTCTAGGCCAACCTGGCATTCTGTCGAACACATAGCGTTCGTGCTCTGGGCGCGCCCGGAGCGCATGTTTTGCACGCGCGCGTGCAACCGAGCCGCCGCGTTTGCTCGCCCGTGCCCCAGGCCTTTGCTCGCCTGCAGAGCCACCCCCCGGCCTCAGCCACTCACTAAAACACGCCAGCCGTCCCTGAGCCGCACAACACCGCCGTCAGGTCGGCCACGGCGGCTAGCGGCCGGCCACAGTGGGCTTCTGCCCCGGACGGCGCCGCCCGAGCCACCCCAGCGCGCCAGCTGCCCTCTGGGACAGCGCGATCCTATCCGCAAGCCCGTCCTCTAGCTTGCGTCGCCGCCACGTCGCCCTGCAGCACAGAATGGCGGTTCACCGCCGTTCTTATCTCTGGCCGCCTCGGGACCGACCTAACCGCGCTATAAAAGGGGCCCCCGAGCACGTTCAAACCTCACGCAGCCTCGCACCACCCCTCTGGCGCGCCCCACGTCCAGCAAGCAACGGCGGGAGGCCTTCTTCCTCGCCTTCGACCGATTCGGCCGCCGCCGCACTCCGGTCCCAACCGTCGCGAGCAGAGCCTTCCCCACCCTTCCAGCACCACCACCCGACTCCTCTTCGTCTTGCGGAGCCGCCCAGACCCCCAGTTACGACGGAGCACCACCCTGGCCAGAACCCCCAAATCGACCCGAAGCTATCTCCGCCGAGGAGCTCACCGCCGGCGACTCCCTTCGTCCCCACCTGCCTAACAACCACCGGGAGCACCGCCCTGGACCCGCGAATCCATCCCTTCCCTCCGGAGCCCGCGAGGAGCCGCCAAACGCCGGCGACGATCACCGGAGTTCCGCCCCCGCTCGGACAGAGGAAGAGGAGGGAGAGGCGACTGGTCAAACCTGACCAGTGGGCCCCCTGGACCCACTATCAGTGACCCACGCGCCGTCCCCGCTGGAGTAAATGAAGATGTAAGCGCGGAATACGCCTTTGACGTGGTTAGTTTCGAAACGTTTCTTTTTTTCTTTTTTATTAAAAAAAACAGAATTTGACCAAAACTTTGACTGTCTATAACTTTTTAAATATAACTCCAAATGACTTGATTCTTCTTCCTACCTCTCTGAAATATTGTCTAGTTTGTTTTCAGATTTATTTGAAAAATTTTCAGACAACTTTTTTGTACTATTTTCGAAACTATGTATTAATTCCAAATTTTTAAATAGGATATTTGGAGAGAGAAGAAAACTTTCAAAGTTTTGGAATGCACCCTGCCTCCCCACAACTTGAAGGCAAGCATTCTGAACCGTCACATAATATTGTCGTGTGTTTTTTGATACGATTGCAACACCTCGCGTCTCGGATTTTTTTTTTATTTTTTTTGTGATGATATGTTCAAACTCATGAGTGCATATTGATGATTCCTGCCATTGGAGTTTGATATGCTTGGGATAGTAGTCACCATCACATGCCTCTCATGCATACCGGAAGGAAACCGGGAAAGCCTCTGTCTTGGGTAGACACGAGCTTGTCTCCGGTCATTGAGATGATTGTGTCCGGTACGGCATAGTGAGACATGATGAGTGGTGGTTATGTCTGTTGGTTGAAAACATATTTGTTATGCTAATCGTGCAGGTAACACCTAAACCTCCTGAGTCGACCGTAGATCAAGTCTTGTTCCAGTAACCCCCATACTTGTTTCGTACTACCTCTTGTCCCTGCCGTAGGTAGGGTACAGTTCAGTAAGTTGTCAACCCCTTTCTAGCACACACTGTACAGAGAGGCTATGGTGGAAGATACCAGCTGCATCCGGTAGGCATGCCACCTGGTCCGGGGGCATGGGTGTTTTGGTTGTAGCCGAAGGGGGTAGCTTCCCCAGTTTGTGCACGGTATAAGTTTTGTGATCCCATGCTAATCGAGGTTGTAGTCTCCCCACTTAGAGTTGCTTAACGAGTGTCGTGGGTGATTCCAGACACTGATGAGTCAAGCTGGTGTGTGCGGTTGGGTGTGTTTTCAACTAAAAGACCGTAAGCGGAATTAGTCCGGATGGACTAATGGAATCTGTTACTCGTGGGTAAAGAGTACACCCTCTGCAGAGATTATATCTATTCGAGTAGCCGTGTCCATGGTGAAGGACTACAGTCTGGGTTGGGTCAAGTGTCGGTCTTAGTGTCGGTCTTCGGAGGAACAACTACTAAGTCAGAACATTGATTATGACCAGTGATATATGATGATTATGATTATTATTATTGTGGACTAACTATTTTCATTACTTGATTTATTGAGTATCCCCGGGACGGTTCTACCTCCTGGATATTCACTGTGATCATTCTCTTATAAGCCCTTTATGTGGTGTCGCACAGACGCCCGACTGTGGCATGTTTGTTATTTATTTACCATATAAGCCCTTTATGTGGTGTCGCACAGATGCCCGACTATGGCATGTTTGTTATTTATTTACCATATAAGCCCTTTATGTGGTGTCACTGAGACGCCCGACTGTGGCATGCTTGTTATGTATTTACTTTATAAGCCCTTTATGTGGCGTCGCACAGACACCCGACTGCGGCACGTTTGTTACTTATTTCACTTATGAGCCCTTTCTGTGGTGTCGCTCAGACGCCCGACTGAGGCATTCTATTTCTATTCTCTAATTGCATTATTCATGTGTTACGTGAATAACTTTTTTGCGTGCATCATGGGTTTTTATTTCTGTGACTGACGATGGATCATAGAATATTTCAGAGCATGATTATCGTTTGTTATATTATACATGTGTTCATAATGTTTGCGAGTACATTCAAAGTACTCACTGGCTTGCCCCTGGCTATTGTCTTGGCCAGATTTCTTGCTTGGAGAGGAGCGTTGCGATGACAGCCCCGGAACCTAACCAATGGTGATAGCAGGCTCATGAAGATAGGAGTTATCCAGGTTAGCTATTCCTGTGGGAAATGGAGTTCCACAGACGCTGATGACCACAAACCGCTTCCGCCATCGACCACTAGAAACCTTGTGTTGTACTCATAGGCCAGAATGGTCTTGTACTACATATCATGTATTTTGCTTGGAGTTATTGTATCAAGTTTGTGTCTCGCCAGCTAACAGTAATCCTGGGGCTGGTGAGCATAAGGGCCATTTTCTGGGAAATTAATATCCCGAAATTCGGTCCTGACAGACTTGGTATCAAAGCCAGGCTGACCATTGGCTAATCCTATCATAGCCAGGTCAAAAAACCTAGGTTAACCAAACCACCAAACCATAACCTAACCTCGGCCAAGCTTCTCGCGTAAGATTGCCCCACAGTGACCCGACACCTTTTGGCAGTCGGTGCCCAACCTATCAGCCTAGCCTGTCGATCACGCGCCAGTGACCGACACCTAAATTGTCTCATTCGCAAGCGTGCGAAGGAAGACTCCGCCCTCTGTTTCTATAAAAAGGGCACACTAACCTCAACACAGCATAGCACAACTCCTTCCCCAAACCGAGCCATAATGCCTGGCCCCGTCATGCACAATGAAACCATGGCAAACAACCTTGGAGGTTTTGTGACCGTGCTAGCAAACCTCACCCGCCGTGCCTTTGCATTAGAGGAGCCCCCAGAATATGTTGTGTACCAAGGACCCATGAGCGATGAGAGCCGTCAATTCTGGGCCACTATACACATCTATGGTAGGGGTCTATCGCCAGAACGCCCCTACAGGTTCATCGGAAGGACAACTTCCTTTGAGCCACAAGCCATCCAACTAGCTGCTCGAGAGGCTATAGTTCAACTCCGGCACTTGTCGCCCAGAGTTAATTGTCGATCGTTCTACTACTACCCCAACCGTGACGGGTATGGTAGGCCACCCCAGGTTGTCAACGGAGATCACAAGACGGATCCTGCATTGTTGCATCTGGTGCGCTATGTAGGTGCACTAGAGGAACTGTTCAATCAAATCACCCTTGATCTAATCGCAGCTCGTGGAGAACTGGTCCGCCGAGCCCCGGCGAGAGGAGAAGATGAGCCCGACGCTGACAACCCAGTCGTGCTGTTCGGACACCCGATCGAGTCCGTGAGGTCTACCCCGGCCATCGACCAAAATACTTTGGTGTCCCCAGAAGTGCTTCGTCGCCTTTTGGGAACACGCTCCAGCGGGATTGTGACCAACAATCCCCGGGATGGTCATCATCGCTATCCCGACCCAGCAGCCCCTCAACCCCCTCCAGCTAACCCCGACTGTGAAACCCATGGAGAAGCCTCGACGTCCACAAGGCAAGCTCGTTTAGATATAAACGAGGTAGACTAAGTCACTCGAGTAGTACCGAGTCTCAGTACGCTCGCGCCCTGTAATTATGTAATCTTGCATCGACTTGAATAATCGCAGCTTGCTTGTGTGCCTCTGTTTTAAATAGTAGCCTTGCATTAAATATGTGAGCATGTGGTTGCATTTTTTTTGGGCACAGCTACCAAAATCGCACCGACGACTCCCACAGTAATACGTCACTTTTACGAGATATGTGTAGCTGTAGCATTGACCCCGACCCCATGGAGCAGACTCGATAGACTAGTTACCTTTCACCACGGTAAATAACCCAGCCCCAATGCTGTATAAAAAGGCCACCCTGTGATCTTACCAGGTACCCCTCACCTTGAGCACCACTCGCACAACCATTTCCATTGCCATGCGGAGCCCTAGTATCTATCTAAGGACTCCAGATGCAACTCCAGGTAGCTTTGTTAAAATCCTGTGTGACTTTACCTACAATACCATGAGTGCTATCCATCCACCCCAGTACGAGTTGCTCAAATCGAGGATCACCCCATCCACCTCGAAATATTGGGCAGTGGTGCACGTCCCTCCCGCAAACCCAAACCAAGATCCCACGGAAGCTTCCTTCGTGGGGAAATCTATGCCGACTCCGCATATGGCCATAGAAGTTGCTGCGTATGAGGCACTTACATGCCTTCGGTTTGCGGTACCCTATGCTAGCGAACAGGGGTATTATTATTTCCCGAGTCGTGCAGCACCCGGAGAAGTAACATCTTTTCCCGATGGACGAATCAAGAGAGACCCAGTACTGGCCAATCTTGCCCAGTATGTCATCGCGCAAGAGCATTTGACCCAGCGAGTAATGGGCTATCTCCAGAGCCTCGCTGATTTGAATTCTCAGATCGCCATCGGCAGACCACTGAGGCCCAACCAGGAAAGGCACATTCATCGACTGGTCAATCCACTTTCCCCGATAGAAGAAGAGTGTGCCCCGATTCCAAAGACTTTCTCTCAGGACCTGTCCAATTACCATTATCGTTGTAGATGTCATTACTGTGTTTATTGTCCCTGCAGTTATTTTTGTGTTGCAACTTGTGTGTGGTATCCTAAATTTGTGCGATGAATTAAATCGTTAGTTTCAATCAATGTGAGTGATTTTTCTATGGTACTTTTTTTTAACTGTTTTCACTCTCAGTAAATCCTGAAGTGAGTTTTTTTTTCTCGAAGTTGTTGCAGCATACGTTTCTTCACGACATAGATTTTTATTTCGCGCATCACCATAACAGCAGACTCATGACCCCAACCACGCGACCTAGTGCAAATCCACATGCACAATTTTGCACCAAGCTAATCACCTCCCTAACACCCCACAGTCTCAGAGGGAGAGATTTGTGAGTAATTACTCGGGTACAGGTTACCTCCGGCACCCTGACAGCAATTAGCACCTGACACCGCACCTAATCCTCGTGATCACCGCCACCGTGGAGAGCTAACACTCGAGCGGCCGCATCATGATGATCATCGAGGATCATCATGCACAGGAGCACGGAGAACCCCAGCAATGTCGCCAACCCCCAGCACATCAGGATCACGTACTACTCTGGCATCACCTCCGCCATTAGAGCCTTGTCTCGAGCTCCTGCAGACAGTAATGAAGGAGAAGGGAGGAGGAGAAGCGAGGTCAGGTGGAGGAAGAAGAAGGAGCACCGAGGTTGTTTTATAGCTCGAGATCGGTGTACGGTGGGCGAAGTCCACCAGCGCCGCTCGTCGCTCGATCACCGGTGTTGGGGCGAATCCATGAGCAAAGGCCGACAAGACACACCCCCCCCGAGGTGAGTGCACGCTGCGCCAGCAGCTAGCATGCCGCGCACTACCGCAGTACGGCCTAGATGCCCTACGAGCTAGATGTCGCCAGTGGAGAAAGCGCGGGAAAGCGTGCGGGGGAGAGGAGGAAGAGAGAACCAGAGGTAGAGGAAGAGACCGACAGTGGGCCCCGGGTCCACCTGTCAGCCACAGAGATCACTGTGCTATCGGGTACGACCAGCGTATTTTTTTAGTAATTTAGAAGTTTATTCTAAACTTACTGTAACCGATAGTAGAAACTCACCGTAAATTTTCCACGCATCGTCAGTATGCCACACTGTAGTTTTACACCACTTATTGCCCTCTCACTATAGCTACGTTTTAATTGCAGGAGCAGGATGGTTGTTTTTGTGATAGTAGGAGTAATTTTTTTCAAAACAACCCTTATCAAATCTCGAGGACGAGATTTTTTTTAAGGGGGGTAGTGTTGTAACACCCCAAAAATTTAACCATGTTTTGAATTATTAAAATTTTGCCAGGAGTTTAAATTTTTTGCTTTCTAGATTTTCTTTTGATTTCAGAACCCCTTTTCTTTAATATTGTGGAGTTTTTACCTCAAGTGGAAACTTTCCAAAAATATTATTGGACTTCTATACTCTCTCAATAAAACCATTCTTAATCAGTGGTTTTATTTGCATAATTGTTTTTCCTGAGCTTTATTCTTTTAAAATGATTTTTCATAAGTGTTGGAGCCTCTTTTGCACTACAACCATTTGATAAATGCATCTAAAATTTTCACCAAAATTTGGGGATGACATATGATGTCCCTAAATCACTTTTATGCAAAAATATTCCTTAGTCATTTGGAGATTTTGAGTTTTGCCACAAGTTTTTAAATCTGGTCCAGTTGCACTTTTGCACTACAACCTATTTAAATACTTCTTTAAAACTTCCACCAAAAATTAGGGGAGGTCAGTAGGAGTATATTATCCATCTTTATGCAAAAACCCAGTTATGTTCTTTGAAAAATTTGAGTGAATCAACCTCATTTTCATTCTGGTCCAACTTGATGATTTGTACTCCAACCATATTTTGACTTGCTCCTTTACCCATGATTCTTTTTCCTACTTGTAGTCCTTGCTACAAAACCCTTAAGTCTAGGAGCATGAACCCATTGGGAAATTTTGTCCATGAAATGACAGCCTTTAGTTTCTGCCCAAAACTGATTTTCTCAAATTATTGCACTAACAAGTTTCTTTATTCGACAAACTAACCTAGCCACCTTCACCTACACCTAAAGAGACACTAATCTAGAGATTTTGGCCACTCCAAGAACTGCCTAGATGCCTCTAGCATTTTGTCAAACACCTTGTGTGCATGGCCAGTTGTGGCATGATTTTTAGTTAGCATTGCAAGCTTGGTTCCCTGACCTAACCCCCATGTCCTTTAACCTTCTTGCTAACCCTAACCTAGTACTGTTAATTGCCAGCCTCGCTCAAGCACTCTAGGCCTCCCTGGCATTCTGTCGAACACATAGCGTTCGTGCTCTAGGCGCGCCCAGAGCCGTTTTACTGCATATACCAAAACCGCCGCGTTTGCTTGCTTCGCGCCCACCGCCTTTGCTCACCTGCAGATCCACCCCCGGCCTCAGCCACTCACCAGAACACGCCAGCCGTCCCTGGGCCGCACAGCGCCGCCGTCAGGTCGGCTACGGCGGCTAGCGGCCGGCCACAGTGTGCTTCTGCCCCGGACGGTGCCGCCCGAGCCACCCCAGCACGCCAGCTGCCCTCTGGGACAGCGCGATCCTATCCGCAAGCCCGTCCTCTAGCTCGCGTCGCCGCCACGTCGCCCTGCAGCACAGAATGGCGGTTCGCCGCCGTTCTTATCTCCGGCCGCCTCGGGACCGACCTAACCGCGCTATAAAAGGGGCCCCCAAGCATGTTCGAACCTCAGGCAGCCTCGCACCACCCCTCTGGCGCGCCCCACGTCCAGCAAGCAACGGCGGGAGGCCTTCTTCCTCGCCTCCGACCGATTCGGCCGCTGCCGCCCTCCGGTCCCAACCGTCGCGAGCAGAGCCTTCCCCACCCTTCCAGCACCACCACCTGACTCCTCTTCGTCTTGCAAAGCCGGCCAAACTCCCAGCTACGACGGAGCACCACCCTGGCCAGAACCCCCAAATCGACCCGAAGCTATCTCCGCTGAGGAGCTCACCGCCCGCGACTCCCTCCGTCCCCACCTGCCTAACGACCACCAGGAGGACCGTCCTGGACCTGCAAATCCATCCCCGCCCTCCGGAGCCCGCGAGGAGCCGCCAAACGCCGGCGATGATCGCCGGAGTTCCGCCCCCGCTCGGACAGAGGAAGAGGAGGGAGAGGCGACTGGTCAAACCTGACCAGTGGGCCCCCTGGACCCACTGTCAGTGACCCACGCACCGTCCTTGCTGGAGTAAATGAAGCTGTAAGCGCGGAATACGCCTTTGACGTGGTTAGTTTCGAAACGTTTTCTTTTTTCTGTTTTATTAAAAAAACAGAATTTGACCAAAACTTTGACTGTCTATAACTTTTTAAATATAACTCCAAATGAGTTGATTCTTTTTCCTACCTCTGTGAAATATTGTCTAGTTTATTTTCAGATTTATTTGAAAAAATTTCAGACAACTTTTTTGTACTATTTTGAAACTATGTATTAATTCCAAATTTTTAAATAGGATATTTGGAGAGAGAAGAAAAATTTCAAAGTTTTGGAATGCGCACTGCCTCCCCCAACTTGAAGCCAAGCATTCTGAACCCTGGCATAATATTGTCGTGTGTTGTTTGATACGATTGCAACACCTCGCATCTCGGAGTTTTTTTTTGTTTTTTTTGTGATGATATGTTCAAACTCATGAGTGCATATTGATGATTCCTTCTGTTGGAGTTTGATATGCTTGGGATAGTAGTCACCATGACATGCCTCTCATGCATACCGGAAGGAAACTGGGAAAGCCTCTGTCTTGGGTAGACACGAGCTTGTCTCCGGTCGTTGAGACGATTGTGTCCGGTACGGCATAGTGAGACATGATGAGTGGTGGTTATGTCTGTTGGTTGAAAACATATTTGTTATGCTAATTGTGCAGGTAACACCTAAACCTCCTGAGTCGACCGTAGATCGAGTCTTGTTCCAGTAACCCCCATACTTGTTTCGTACTACCACTTGTCCCTGCCGTAGGTAGGGGTACAGTTCAGTAAGTTTTCAACCCCTTTCTAGCACACACCGTACAGAGATGCCATGGTGGAAGATACCGGCTGCATCCGGTAGGCATGCCACCTGGTCCGGGGGCATGGGTGTTTCAGTTGTAGCCGAAGAGGGTAGCTTCCCCAGTTTGCGGTTGGGTGTGTTTTCAACTAAAAGACCGTAAGCGGAATTAGTCCGGATGGACTAACAGAATTTGTTACTCGTGGGTAAAGAGTACACCCTCTGCAGAGATTACATCTATTCGAGTAGCCGTGTCCATGGTTAAGGACTACAGTCAGGGTTGGGTCAAGTGTCGGTCTTAGTGTCGGTCTTCGGAGGAACAACTACTAAGTCAGAACATTGATTATGACCGGTGACATATGATGATTATGATTATTATTATTGTGGACTAACTATTTTCATTACTTGATTTATTGAGTATCCCTGGGGCGGTTCTACCTCCTGGATATTCACTGTGACCATTCTGTTATAAGCCCTTTATGTGGTGTCGCACAGACGCCCGACTGTGGCATGTTTGTTATTTATTTACCATATAAGCCCTTTATGTGGTGTCGCACAGACGCCCGACTGTGGCATGTTTGTTATTTATTTACCATATAAGCCCTTTATGTGGTGTCGCTAAGACGCCCGACTGTGGCATGCTTGTTATGTATTTACTTTATAAGCCCTTTATGTGGCGTCGCACAGACGCCCGACTGCGGCACGTTTGTTACTTATTTCACTTATGAGCCCTTTCTGTAGTGTCACTCAGACGCCTGACTGAGGCATTCTATTTCTACTCTCTAATTGCATTATTCATGTGTTACGTGAATAACTTGTTTGCGTGCATCATGGGTTTTTATTTCTGTGACTGACGATGGATCATAGAATATTTCAGAGCATGATTATCGTTTGTTATATTATACCTGTGTTCATAATGTTTGCGAGTACATTCAAAGTACTCACTGGCTTGTCCCTGGCTATTGTCTTGGCCAGATTTCTCGCTTGGAGAGGAGCATTGCGATGACCGCCCCGGAACCTAACCAATGGTGATAGCAGGCTCGCGAAGATAGGAGTTATCCAGGTCAGCTGTTCCTGTGAGAAATGGAGTTCCACAGACGCTGATGACCACAAACCGCTTCCGCCATCGACCACTAGAAACCTTGTGTTGTACTCATAGGCCAGAATGGTCTTGTACTACATATCATGTATTTTGCTTGGAGTTATTGTATCAAGTTTGTGTCTCGCCAGCTAACAGTAATCCTGGGGCTGGTGAGCATAAGGGCCATTTTCTGGGAAATTAATATCCCGAAATTCGGTCCTGACACGCGCTCACCCCTATAGGGCGCGCCCCCTATCTCGTGGGCCCCTCGGGCGGCCACCGACCTACTTCTTCCTCCTATATATACCCACATACCCCGAAAACATCCTGGGAGCCATCGAAAAACTATTTCCACCGCCGTAACCTTCTGTATCCGCGAGATCCCATCTTGGAGCCTTCGCCGGCGCTTCGTCGAAGGGGGAATCGACCACGAAGGGCTTCTACATCAACACCATATCCCCTCCGATGAGTTGTGAGTAGTTTACCACAGACCTTCGGGTCCATAGTTATTAGTTAGATGGCTTCTTCTCTCTTTTTGGATCTCAATACCATGTTCTCCTCGATCTTCTTGGAGATCTATTCTATGTAACTCTTTTTGCGGTGTGTTTGTCGAGATCTGATGAATTGTGGGTTTATGACCAAGTTTATCTATGAGAAATATTTGAATCTCCTCTAAATTCTTTTATGTATGATTGAGTTATCTTTGCAAGTCTCTTCGAATTATCAGTTTGGTTTGCCCTACTAGATTGATCTTTCTTGCAATGGGAGAAGTGCTTAGCTTTGGGTTCAATCTTGCGGTGTCCTTACCCAGTGACAATAGGGGTAGCAAGGCACGTATTGTATTGTTGCCATCGAGAATAAAAAGATGGGGTTTATATCATATTGCATGAGTTTATCCCTCTACATCATGTCATCTTTCTTAATGCGTTACTCTACTCTTTATGAACTTAATACTCTAGATGCATGCTGGATAGCGGTCGATGTGTGGAGTAATAGTAGTAGATGCAGGCAGCTGCCAGTTCTTTGTTTGTTTGTGTAGGTGTGTGGGACTTTTGAGGAGCCTCCTACTGGATTGATACCTTGGTTCTCAAAAACTGAGGGAAATACTTACGCTACTATTGCTGCATCACCATTTCCTCTTCAAGGAAAACCAACACAAGCTCAAGACGTAGCAATGATCTACATGAATGTTTTTATTATATCCCTCTTGAATATCTATCACTTTGGAACTAAATTTATATATTACCATTTTTACTAACAAGATCTCAAATAAATTTAAGTGAAGCACAAGAGCATAAGTATTTCTTCAAAATTTTCAGCTCTCAAAATAATATAGGTGAAGCATGAGAGTAAATGACAAACTACTCCAAAAAGAAATAAGTGAAGATCAAGCGAGTAGTTATGTAAATGGGTAGCTATTTGAGGACTCTCTCTTATTTAAAAGTTTTAGATCTAAGTATTTTATTTAATTAGCAAGCAAAACAAAAGAAATAAAATTCTAAGAATGGCACACATCATGTGAAGAAACAAAAACTTAGGCTCAATCGAGGCTAACCGATAATTGTTGATGAAGAAAAATGGGATGCCTACCGGGGCATCCCCAAGCTTAGATGTTTGATACTTCTTGGAACATTAACTTGGGATGCCTTGGGCATCCCCAAGCTTGAGCTCTTGTGTCTAATTCATCCTTCTCATAACACGGTTTCCCTAATTCTTAAAAACTTCATCCACACAAAACTCAACAAGAACTCGTAAGATACGTTAGTATAAATCAATGCAACACCTTATCATTCTCTACTGTAGCAAATCACTAAAATTATAATTTAACATTTCATACTAAATGCCTCTGCATATTTAATACTCGTATCCTCAAATGGAATCATTAAACTAGCAAACATATGTAAACAATGCAATCATAACACCAATCTGTCTAAACAGAACAGTCTGTAAAGGATGAAAAAGAATCCATACTTATTCAACTTAAAACATTATGAAAAATTTACCACACTGTAGAAAATTTATCATAGCTTATTGTGCAGAAAGTTTCAACATTTTATCAAATTCTGACTTTTCTAGAGAATTTTTGCAACAGCGATATACTTTTTGTTTTGTAACAGCAACTCATATACTTGCAAAATAAGCATGGCAAAGGCTATAGTTGACATTTTTATTGAAGTAAAAGATGCAAAACATTGTTATAGATAGCAGCAAGCAAATTAAAACAAAATAAAATGACGCTCCAAGCAAAACTCATATCATGTGACGGATGAAAATGTAGCCCCAAGTAAGATTACCGATAAGTTGGAGATGAAAGAGGGGATGCCTTCCGGGGCATCCCCAAGCTTAGTTGCTTGGTTCTTCCTAGAATATTAAGTTGGGGTGCCTTGGGTAGGGTCTTGTCACTCCTTATTCTCCTCATATCGATATCTCACCCAAAACTTGAAAACTTCAATCACACAAAATTAATGGAACTTCGTGAGATAGGTTAGTATGATAATGCAAATCATTCAATACTATCAAAGACAAGATTCATAATTGTTCTCACACAATTCCTACTATACCTTATCATTTCCACAATTTATATTGAGCAATATAAGCCATAGAAACTAGGAAACAAGCAAACTATGCATTGAAAACAGAATCTGTCAAAAACACAACAGTCTGTAATGATCTGGAAAACAACCACACTTATGCTACTACGGAAATTCTGAAAAAATAGAAAACGCAGGGAATTTGCATATCTATCACCTGTAAAAAATTCAGATCAAAATCACATTCCAATGAATTTTGAGAATTCCTGGACTGAGCGCAAAAGTTTCTGTTTTTGCACAGATTCAAGTCAACTATCATCCACACTATCCCAAAGGCTTTGCTTGGCACTTTATTGAAACAAAAGCAATAAAACATGATTACTATAGTAGCATAATCATGTGAACACACAAAAACTTTAGGTAAAAGTGTTGGGTTGTCTCCCAACAAGCCCTTTTCTTTAATGCCTTTTAGCTAGGCATGATGAGTTTGATGATGCTCGCATAAAAGATAAGGATTGAAACATAACAAGAGCATCGTGAATCATAAGTTCCTCCCTCAAAATAATTTCCAGTGGCACCAGGAATAGATTCATCAATATAGCCATCACATAAAGCATTCTTTTCATGATCCAAAAGCATAGAAAAATTATTACTCTCCATATAAGCAATTTCTCATTCACAATAGTGGGAGTATCATATGAAACTCCAATACTAAAAATTGTTTACACATTAAAAGAGTAACGTTCAGTAAAAGGATCTTAAAACTTATGACAATAATTATCACTACTTCTTATAACATAAGTATCATCACAATTATCATCATAAGTAACAACTTTGTTCTCATCATAGATAGGAGCCATGCAATCATCATAGCAAATTTGATCATTCGAAGTAGGGGGGCTAAAAATATCATCTTCATTAAGCATATCATCCCCAAGCTTGGGACAAACATTAATTGCAGCAAATAAATTCTCAAATATGTCATTCTCATCAAACATAGCATCCTCAAGCTTGTGGCTTGGCATATCATAAGCATAATCACTCTCATCATTAATAGTATGAATAGCACCAATGGTATAACAATTGCTATCATCATAATTTCCCAAGTTGGTGCCAAAAGATTTCCAAGATTATAAGAAGTATCATTATCTTCCCAATCATAATCATCACAACGAGCAATAGGCATAACAAAATCATCATCAATAGTGCTCTCAGACATTGTACCATAAGACATAGAAGCAATATCATCATCAAGTGCATCATCTTCCACAATTATTTTTGATTCATTTTCATGAGTCACAACAATAATAGGAGCAACATTATTTGGGAGAGATACATTTTACCTCTATTCTTTCTTATTTTCTTCTTCTTCACCACATCATGTGTGGGTTTAATTAATTTTTTCAAGCTTCTTATTGATGAGATTGGTTGAATAGGGAGCTCCTCCTCGTCACCTATTTCATCATGAGAGACAATAGGAGGGAAAGTGGAAATATTTACCCTTTCATTAGTATTCCTTTTATATTCTACTGGTTTTCCCATCTTTCTATAGTTGGCAATGTAAGCATTCTCAGTGTAATTTACCATGCAAAACATATAGATATTTTTTAGATTAGTTTTATGTCGTCTGTGAGAATGAATACTTCAAACCAACTATTTTTATATGTCAATTCTTCAGTCCCCAAAAATAAACAAAGTTCATTATAAAGTTCTAGGGTGATCAAGTTATTGCAATATTTGGACACAATTCGATCATGAAAAAGCATGCATTGGAAATTAAGGTGACCATCTTTACTGCAAAGTTCACAAGTAATAGGACAAAGAGAACATAATTTTGTACCAAATTCATCTATCACTTTGAGCAAAAAATTGGTTCTATCATGTTTATGCTTCTTACAAAATCTATCTTCCCCATAAGGCACGTCTTCACAAACTTTATGCACTCCACAAAAAATTGACATGCTTATAAGAAACTTTAAATTATGAATATTGCAATCATCATTAGTATTTTGGATATTCAAAGAATTCATACTAACAACATTGCAATCATGCCCATCATTCATGCCAATCATTTTACTGAATTCTTCTTCTATCAATTTTGCTTTCCATCATTTTCAAGACAGACATTATAAAGATGAACAACATGAGACCACCTCAAATCCATTTTTTAATTTTCTTTTTATAAACCAAACTAGTGATAAAACAAGAAAAATAAAAGATTCGATTGCAAGATCTAAAGATATACCTTCAAGCACTCACCTCCCCGGCAACGGCGCGAGAAAAGAGCTTGATGTCTACTACGCAACTTTATTCTTGTAGACACGTGTTGGGCCTCCAAGCGCAGAGTTTTGTAGGACAGTAGCAATTTTCCCTCAAGTGGATGACCTAAGGTTTATCAATCCGTGGGAGGCATAGGATGAAGATAGTCTCTCTCAAACAGCCCTGCAACCAAATAACAAAGAGCCTCTTGTGTCCCCAATACACCAAATACAATGGTAACTTGTATAGGTGCACTAATTCGGTGAAGAGATGGTAATAAGAGTGTAGTAATGATAGTAGATATTGGTTTTTGTAATACTAACAATAAAAAACAGCAAGGTAGCAAGTAAAAAAAGTGAGCACAAACGGTATTGCAATGCTTGAAAATGAGGCCTAGGGTTTGTACTTTCGCTAGTGCACCCTCTCAACAATGCTAATATAATTGGATCACATAACCATCCCTCAGCGTGCAACGAAGAATCACTTCAAAGTTCTTATCTAGCGGAGAACATAAAAAGAAATTGTTTGTAGCTATTCTTCCCGATCAATCTATCAAGAGTGGTACTAAAATAGCACCAAAGCAAATTCAGATTTATAATACTCGATCCAACACAAAGAACCTCAAAGAGTGCCCCAAGATTTCTACCGAAGAAACAAATACGAGAACGTGCATCAACCCCTATGCATAGATTACCCCAATGTCACCTCGGGAATCCGTGAGTTGAGTGCCAAAACATATATCAAGTGAATCAAAATAATACCCCATTTTCACCACGGGTATTCATATGCAAGATATATATCAAGTCTCTCAAATCCATAACAGTATTCAATCTGATAAAATGAAATCTCAAGGGAAAACTCAATTCATCACAAAAAGATAGAGAGGGGAAAACACCATATGGTCCAACTATATTAACAAAGCCCCCAATACATCAAGATCGTGTCATCAAGAACATGGGATAGAGAGAGAGAGATTAAACACATAGTTGCTGGTAAAAACCCTCAGCCCCGAGGGTGGACTACTGCCTCCTCATCATGTAGACCGTAGGGATGATGAATATGGCCTCCGGTGATGATCTCCCCCTCCGGCAGGGTGTCGGAACGGGCTCCTGATTGGTTTTTCATGGCTACAAAGGCTTGCGATGGCGGAACTTCCGATCTAGAGTTATTTCTGATGGTTTCTCTATTTATAGGATTTTTTGGTGTCGGTTTCACGAGAAGATGGGCCTTGAGGTGAGCACAACCCACCGGGGCGCGCTTGGCACCTTGGCGCGCCCCGGTGTCTTGTTTCCTACTCCTTCACCTTCTTGTCCTTCCACGAAGCTTCCAGGGTCTCTTTGTTCCAAAAAAATCGTCAAAAAGTTTCATCTTATTCGGAGAACTTTCATTTCTGCACAAAAAACAACACCACAGTAGTTCTGCTGAAAACAGCGTCAGTCCGGGTTAGTTCCATGCAAATCATACCAAAACCATAAAACACGTTTGTAAACATGGCATGAATACTTCATAAATTATAGATACGTTGGAAACATATCATGGGTGCGGATCGAGGCTCGCTCGTTTTGCCCCCTATCCACTTCACTAGATGCTCGCAAGATAGGTATTTGCTATTTTCTGTACAACATTGGCATTTGCATTTTGATAGAAATGACATGGTGCAGCTTATAATTGTTTAGTTCAGTCTCCATGATGCAAATTTTGAGATTCAATTTCAGTCGTTCATGATGTGTATTTAGTTTTGGCAAAAACCATGTGATGCTAATTGACCAAATCCTCTATGGCAAACTATGCTTCCTAGTTTAAAGAGCCCACACTCAATTGAGGTCGTCAATTAGAATTGGATCACCTGATTTTGACCGAGTCAAAATTTTCTCAAATCTCTTTCATTTAATTCTTTTGTATTATGTTTCCTAATTTTAAAGGCATCATAATTAATTGAGGTCTTCAATTTTAGAATTGCTTCATCCGATTTTGACCAGGTCACCTTATATTTTGAAATAGAGTGAGTATTTTTTTAAGAAACTCAACAACACCAACGGCGCATCAAAGCGCGCCCAACCCTTCTAGTTTACAAATTAAAGGTCGTGGCAACCCCAAATGTATACTCTATGGCAATGTTTGAAATTTGTTCTGACATGGCAAATTGTACATGAGAGTGGATTTCCAGCTCTCGGTTTCCTAAGCACCCTCTGTGAACAACAAAAAAGTAAAAAATAAAACAAAATAAAAAATACGAAACTTTGCAACGTCAAAGATGATCAAAGTTTGTAGGTGCTTGCAAGTTTTCATGCCAAAAAACCATTCGAGGAGCTCTACACACGAAAAAGATTCCAGTGCATGAAGTTTTGAGCACTTTTAGCACTGAAATCTAAAAATCGTTTGCACACCTTTCTCTACATGATATTTTGGCATGAAAACTTGCAAGAACCAATAAAGTTTGACCATCTTTGATGTTGCAAAGTTTCAGATTTTTTGGATTTCTTTACTGTTCATAGAGGGTGCCTAGGCATCGTGGAGCTGTTACACCTTTCTCATTGTTGATACTTATTTCCATGGCAAATTGTTTGAATGTTTGAATTGTTCCCATGGTAATTTGCTTGAATGTTTAAAAATTTCCCATGGCAATTTGGTTCGACTGTTGAATTGTCCCCATGGCAAATTGTATGGTTGTTTTCGATATTCCCACGACAATTTTGTATGAACATTCGAAATATATGCCCCCATGTCAATTGTACAAATGTTTTATAATGTTCCCTGGGAAAATTGTAGATAATTATCATAACATGATAAATGACGGCTCCTAAATTGTTGATTAGTGCCAAGCTTACAACTATTTTGGCATGGTGTAGTTTATCTTCAACTTTGTTTTACAAACATAACATCTATTTTCCTATGTTTCATTTGTGAACTCATAAGCTGCCATGCTTTCCATAGACATTGCAATTTAACATCAATTTCATAAATGTTTTGTCATGTTATCTACAAACATGTCATTTTCCTGAATATGTTAGTACTAGTCCATAGCAAATTTAAGATAAAATGTTCTTAAAAACATGACATTTTTTTATATGGTGACATGGTAATTTTTGAAAATAGACATGGAAAAATTCAAAAACTTTTGTTTTCCTCAAACATGGCATATTTTAAAAAAGATACCATGGAAACTTGATTATAATCACAATGGAAAATAAGTACATCATATCATGGTAAATCTATTCGTCTTGTTATGGGAAATTCGTTGTAATCAACACGACAATATTTTTACCATAATTGCAATTTAATTCTAGTGGAATGGCAATTTTATCACTTCGGTCATGAGAATTTCTCTGTATATTATTAATTTTTATGACAAAATAAAATGTAGAGCATGACCATTTTATTTTTACTTGCATAGAAATGTAATTATTTCAATCATAGTATTTTTCTTTGTTTTGTCCACATTTCAATATTTGCATCATTATCATCGAAAACTACTAAGTCGTTGACATGCCGAACTTAATTTTTTTCATGGCAACTTATTTTTTTTATAAAATCACGGCAACCTAAAATACCTTTTTATACATTTCATGTGTTTTTTAGTTTCGAAAGCATTTTTGCCATATTTTGATTTTCTTTTTTGGTTCGTTGTGGACTATGGCAATGTTTTTTGGTTTCTTCTTTTTAGATTTTATTAGGGCATATTTTGCCGTCTAGGTTTCTTTTGGCATACTTCTATTGTAGTTTAATTTATCATCAATAAAATTAGGTGAATATTTTCACAATCCTCTTGTATCTCTTGCCATTTTTATTATCAAAACATTGTTTTGGTAAATCTGCTATGTGATGACCATAAATAATTTCTAATTTTGCCACACTATACAGAAATAATTTCCCTTGAAACTTTATTTTCAGAGCCTGCCAATTTTATTTATTACACATGACAAGCTAAGTTTTAGAGTTTTTTTATTTAGTTTTTTTGAGAATTTTTATTTACTTTTTGTTTATAGCAATTTGTTTTTCCAAAAAAATTGGTAATTCGGCGTAACACGTTTCCCGCCGTGGTCCATATTTTTCTGGGCCAACTTTTGTGTCGTGCGGTTTTTCCTTCGAGGTTGGATCCGTTGGAGGGGACCTCTCCTATAGGCCGCTCTCTATGGCAAAGAGCTGCTGTTTCGCACAGGCGACTCAACAACTAGGCCGGCCCATGAAGATCGAGAATGATACTACCTACAACTACCAGTTGAGCTAGCAACTGTATTTGAGCATATGGTAGCGTCAACAATAAAGAACCAACATGTTGCACAGATCCGAATAATTTTAGGAATTTTGAAAGCATTTTTGTGTGCAGAAAACAGAATGTTCTACGAAACGCAAACACTTTCCAAATTTCTGAACAAATTTTTAAAAACTATATCATTTGTGAAAAAAAGGTACTTTTTTTGAAAACCATGAAGATTTCCCGAAACAGGAACATTTTTCCAAATTCCAAAACAAAATTTGGAGACAATAAAATATTTTAAAACTCCTGAACAAAATTTGAAACCACAAATATTTTTGAAACTTGTGAACAATTTGCTAGGAAAAATGAAAACTTGCACATTTTTTTGCAATTTGTGAACAATTTTTGTAAACGGGAACATTTTTAACGGCCCAACGTTTTTTGGAAATTTGTGATTTTTTTAGAAAAAACATTCACAACATTCTTTTCGAGAAAAAGAACATATTGTGAAAATCCTGAACTTTTTTAGAATTTATGAAGAAATTTAAAAAAACGTTTGGTTTGAAATTTTGAATGTTTTTTAAACGCAAGAACATTTTTTGAGAAATAAGAACAACTTTCGAACATGAACTTAGGTTAAAAATGATAAAATAACTTTGAAAAAAGGGAAAAGGAAGAAAAAAGAAACGGAAAATGGAAAAAAGAAAGAAGGAAAAGAAACAGAAACAGAAAAACGAAAAATAAATAAAAGGAAAAACCTGTAGAAGAGACAAAAAGTCGGTTCTGGAGACCTTCTAGAAAGCTGGCTAGTTGCGGTTGTACATGCACTGTCTATGCAAAACTGGGCCGGCCCATCGCGTCGCTGCTCGGTCGCTCGCCTATGTAAAGCGCCGGCAGTTTGACGCAGGACCTCCTATATGACGCATTCTGCGTGAAAGAGGAGCTCGATGTACACGAGCGACGCATGACTGGGCCGTCCCATCGATGCGAAAATACTTGTATTTTCTGTACCGTGTGCGACATAAAAAAAACCCGAAAAACAAGTGAGCTGCTACACCAGGATTGGATACTACGACTTCGCTCGAACCAGAGCAATGACCGCGACCAGCTAGCCGCTCCACCTAAAAGCAGTTATTGAAAATTAAGGCGCAAAACTATATAACAACAAACAACAGGGCTGAGATTTAAAAAAAAACAATTTACAAACATTTCTTGACAATACGAAATGCCGATTTTTTTGATATTTCTAGAATTTTCTAAATAATCGAAATATTTTTGTAATCCGAATTTAGAAAAAATACAAACATTTTTGGCAAAACCTAACAGTTTGTTAAAACATGAACAATTTTGGAAAAATTGAACAATTTATGACATGTGTTTTTTAAAACCAGAAACATTTTCGGAAATTCCTGAACTTTTTTGAAACACGAATATTTTGATGAAATTGTGAACAAATTTTAGAAATGAGAACATATTTTGAAATTCCTGTACATTTTCTGAAACATAAACATTTCATGAATGACATTCTGAAAATATTTTGAAATGTAGAACTTTTTCGAATTTCCTGAACATTTATTCAAAACATGAACATAAAAAAACAAGAACTTTTTCTTGAAATTACTGAACATTTTTTAAAACATGATATTTTCCGAAACTGTGAACAAAATTTTAAAACATATTTTTTTGAAATTCCTGAAAGATTTTTTGAAACATGAACAGTTTTTTGAATTTTTGAACAAAAATCGACAACAGGAACATTTTTGAAAATTCCAGAACATTTTTTGAAATTCCTGAAAGACTTTTTGAAACACGAACAATTTTTGAACAAAAATTGACAAGGGGAACATTTTTAAAAATTCCTATTGTTTTTTGAAATTCCTGAAAGAATTTTTGAAACACGAACAATTTTTGAATTTTTGAACAAAAATTGACAGCGGGAACATTTTTGAAAATTCCTGAACATTTTTTGAAATTGGGACCAAATTTTGAAATCGAGAACATCTTGTAATCATCCAAATAAATATTTGAAATTCTCAAACAAAACGAACATTAAAAAAAGAGCAAAGAAAAGAAAAGGCAGAAAAAGAAAAGAAAAAAACAGAAAAAGGAAAAAAATTGAAACGAAAAAGAAACAGAAAAAGAAAAGAAACAAAAAAGCAAAAAAAAAAGGAAATGGAAAAACCGGTTTAGTAACCTCTTAGAAGGTTCCCGGAACCAGAAAAACCAGTTGGGAACCAACTAGAAGATTCCCAAATCTGGATTCGCTCAGAAGTTTGAACGAGCCGGCCCATGCTAACGCTCATCCATCTGCCCTGTGCGTCGCTTCGACTACTTGATAAAGAGGGACAAATAGGAATTTCAATTTGATGGAAGGTGCAAATAGGATATTCCCGCTGCAGTGAAGATTGCGGGCGAACCAATTGTTCGCTCGGGCTACTTCCCAGAACCAACAATCGCTATATTGACGTCCAAAGCTATTGGTTCTCCAGGTAAAAAAAAAAAACTATTTGGTTCTAGAAAAAAGGGAAAACTCTATCCTTCAGCCGGCTGATGCACGCGCGAGCGTCCGCCGCTTGCGTAGCCGTCAGATCAATCCTGATCAAGTGGCCACGCTGGCCACAAGTCAGTCCCGTGCGACCAGTCTTATTCTTGTAATAAGGGTCTTGTTTCAGTAGATTTCTGTAACACAGGACTAGTTTCAGAAAGAAAGAAAAAAAAAATTCGGCGGTGAAGGTTTTTTTTTTCTGCAACTAGGGTCTTGTTTCTAAAGAGTTTTGCAACATATCTTTTATTTCAGAAAGAAAAGAAATGTTTTGGTTGCAAAGGTTTTTTCTTTCTGTAACAAGGGTCTTGTTCCAGAAATATAGCCCGAGTTGCAGCGCCGGAGGAGCGCCCGACGTTAGAGAGTGAGTGGTCAAACATTGCAACACGAGGCATGTTTCAGAAACATAGCTCCGGTTGCAGAAAACATCAAAGAAGCGTCGGGCATGAGGTCACCGCCGTCGTGCTGGATTGGAGCTAACAGCTGCTCGTGGGGCTGAGACGGAGGAGGAGCAGCAACTCTGGCGAGCACGTCAAAGACTAGTTCCCCCGCACACCGGCGGTAGCAATTTTGCGGTGGTGGGGGTTGGCGCCGCGCTGGGCACAATTGTGTCCGGACGGTGGATAGGGAATCTATTTCCGAAACTGAGCGATTGTTGCAGGAAGTAAGAAGGTGGTCGCACACGCGGTGATTAGATCCGACGATTGTCAGAGCGCTGATCCAACAGAGCTCCATGCGGGGGATGTTTCTAATATATCCGCCAGCGGACGCGTAGCGGCTCCTAGAAAAAAAGACGTCGTATAACTATTGTACGCGCGTGTGTATAGTCTAAGGGAAATGTTTCCCCTCAACCGACTGATTTCTTTGATTCCATCCGCCGCCTTGCTTGCACAACACGTGTCCCATGTTCCACGTGACATGCTGCTTGCTTCTGACAATTCTTTTGCAACTTCTGCAGCATCACCAATGTTGCACAAATTTCATCCGTATCATTAGCTATGTTGCAAAAAGACCAAGACGAAAAATTCTGCAAAAAGGCCTCAGTTGCAAAAAATAATCCGCAACAAAATCTCCGTTACAAAAAAGTAAAGATGAAAAGAGAAATTCTGCAACAAAGCCTCTGTTGTAAAAAACTCTGCAAAAACCTCAGTTCCAAAAAAGTTATGCAACAAGACCTCTGTTGCAGAAATTTTCTGCAACAAGACCTATGTTGTGTGATAGAGAGCGCCCAAGTGCCATATCTGGCGGCCCACGAGCCGGCGGATCTTTTAAAAAGATCGGCCAGCGGACGTGTAGCAGCCCCATAGTCTAAGAATCTTCCAGAAAAATACACGGTTTTGTAAGTCCTAAACCGAATCGTTTCCTGCCTTATCTCTGATCTTTCCGTGATTCTCAAGTTGATGTAATCCGTATACGGCTCGGTCAGGCTTTGGCCTCGATCAATATATACGTACGCGGCCTCTCTCTCGAGGAGTAGAGAACGCTTCCTGAAATCCTGTAGAGAAAATCCTTCAGAGGCAATCATGGGGAAAGGAGCCCGCTCGAACGCAGCTAAAAGGACCGCCGCCGTCGCTTGTGCGGACGACGGGAAAGAGCAGCAGCGCATGGCGAAGCCGCCGGAGACAAACGCGCAGAAGCTGGCCCGGCTGAAGGCGCTGGTAGCGTTCGGCAGGGCGGCGAACGCGGAAGGGGCGCGCTACATCGACATGGAGGAGGAGGAGGTGGTGGAGGAGTACCGGCTGGCGGGCAAACTGCACTGCTACGACCCGGACAACGAGTGGAAGAAGCGCTTCGCCAGAGTCTACAAACTCCACCCGTGCCCGTGCAGCAAGCAAATGGCCGCAGAAATCGAGGAATTCACGTTTCACCTGGAGGAAAACGAGGACGACTTCAGGATGGGGCTTTACTCGTTAATCGGGCCGGGTGATCAGTATTAGTTTATTTTTAGCGTGATGTATCTAAGATTACTTGTGGTTGTTTGTGTATGGAGAATTTGATGCGAGATTTAGAAAAACGAGTTTGCGTGATTTCTTCGGAAGTGGGTTTTCTTGTTACTATAGTGTATGTTTATACACTTCGTGTTCCTTGTTTGGATTCACAGTCCGTACTGCGTACATGCAGAAAAAGAAGTTTTCCCGAAATGTTCCTGGCCACGAGTGCCAGTCCCATGGAAGAAATTTGGAGTTGCGCACCAGGGACCTTCGCTGCAGGGGTTGCTACGGAACAAAAAAAATAATGATATTTGAACGCTTTCTAAACATTGATTAAACCGAGCACTTTCTAAAGTTACATAAATATTTTTAGGGCAACACTCTGCGCCGGCGCACCGGCGGAATCTTTGGGCCGGTCAGCCCAGATCCGTCCGATCTATGCGCGCGCGGCCGTTAGATCTTTCCCCGTCCACCCCCGCACCCCATCATCAACCTCCCACGCGGAGAAAAGCGTAAAGAAGGAGAGCGCCGCCCCCGTCCTCTGCCGCCGCGCACTCGCCCTTTGCCTCCGCGCGCTCGCCCTCCGCCTCCGCTCGCTCGCCCTCTGCCGCCAGGCTGGCCACCACCCCGCTCGCCGTCCCATGGAGGAAGACGCCTTGCTGGTCGCAAACGCCTTCATTTGTCGTCGCAGCAAATTCCGCCGCCGGTTGTAGCAATTACCGAGGATGGTTGTAACAAAAAATATCACAGACCCTCGGTTGTAGTTCGTCGCACCATGGACGCCGACCGCACCATTGCCGGTTCCAGCATCATATCGAAAACGACGGCATGGCTTGCAGCCTAAAAAAGCCGCCAGTAACATTTTTTGGAGAGGGTTCTAGCAAAAACCAAATCTGGTGGAAGCTTTTGGACGGTTCCTTCCAGCAAACCCAAAAAGGCGATGGTAGCAAATTTGGGCGCCGTTTCCATCAAACTTCAAAACGGTTGCAGCAGCAAAAGGCATCGCCGCCGTCGACCAACATCGCCGTGCATGTATGTAGCAAAAAAAGTCACCGGTGGCAGCAAAAAAAAGCTACGGTTGTAGCAAAAAGCATCGCTGGTCCAGCAGGACGAACCCCTGTGGTAGCATTCCTGAACAAAAATGCTACAACCAGCTGAACAAAATGCTACAACCAGTGTTTCTAAAGGCTGGAACCAGTGGTTTCATGAAAAAGATGCAAAAAGAAACATATTTTGTAGCACCGGCCGTCGCCGTCGCAGATCCGCCACCGTCATGGTTGCAGCTCCCCATGCAGCCGGATGTAGCTTTTGCCATCACGGTTGTAGCACTGGGTACCGCCGTCGTAGATCCCCCGCTGCCATGGTTGCAGCTCTGGGCACAACGCACTTGCAGGTTGTAGCAGCAAGCAAACGCATCGAGTAGCCGGGTACATCACCCTGAACCGTCGGCTTCCGAAGCAGGCAAGCAGCAACACAACCTCTTTTTGCCGCGACGAGCGCATCGCAGCCCGGCTAGTTGTGGCGCAGGGCAGAGCCATCCCCGAGGAGAAAAAGCTGCACTGGAGTAGATGAGATGGGATGCTTCATGCGCTTAGGTGAGAGATTCAGTTGCGAGAGAGATGATACGATGGAAGAGAACGAGTGGCTGGTGGCTTCGTCGGTTGGATAAGGAAGAAACAAGGGGTGGGCACGTGGGGCCATACGGGGGACGCGTGCGCCAAGCGACAAGGGAGGCGCGACGGGAGACGCACGATCTCTCACGATCCAACGACCCGCGCTCGACCGGCGAAAGACTCGGCCGGTGCGCCGGGTACAAATGTTTCCCATATTTTTATATATTCGTGAACAGATTTTCCAACATGTGAATGTTTTCACTTAGTTTTTAAACTGCATATAAGGTATAAACATAATTTTTCAAATAGTAGTATATGTGAAACTAGCAAAAAAAAAATGTTAGGTCGCGCCTGAAGAGACGTATTTGTGAACGTATTCACAAATACGTCTGAAACGCTACAAAAATTGGGTTACCACGAGTCAGTCCCATTTACCGCATATACTTATTTTTAAAAAACAAAAATGCATATATTTTAAAAATAGCTAATTTTAAAAATGAAATAAAATGACAGTTTTAGTGCTTGATGTTTATAAGAAAGTAAAACCACATAATTATTTTTCCAATTTATCCATGTCAATTACAAAATTTGTTACAATTTGTGTTTTTTATAAATCATCAAAAAATGTTTGTACAAACCATATTTGGTATCGAAATCCAGAAAAAATGTTCATGTATCACAAAAGATGTGTTAATGTTTATCAGAATAAATGTCCACCTACCCAAAAGAAAACATGAAGAGTTTAATAGTGCTAAAAGTATTTCCAAACAATAGAAATTAAAAATGAAAAAATAACACCTATACAAAATATTTTTAGCGGATGAGAAAATCAATCTGATGATGTGTTCGAGAATCTAAGAATATGGTTGATAAAGCTAAAGACAAAATAAAGAGTTTTAAACCAGGGATAAACGAAAGCGATTTCATAGATATTTGTGATTCTAACAACTTAAAAAGGATGATGGGGTTATTTAAACACAACAGGAAAACAACCATAAAACAGGAAAAGGGAAAATCACTTCAACAAATATGCAATTAGCATGTTTTTAGAGTTGTTTAGTCATCCAATCACCCACTCTTGCTTTTAAAGCCACGAGCCATTCATTACATGTCTCTATCTCTACTCTTATAAAAAACCAAGTTGGTGATGATGGTGTGCCTGCCATCCTGTAATATAGACCGTTCGATATATATCTGACCGATAGATAGTAGACTATGACAATTTTGCAAAAAAGATACCCGCACATCTCTTCACATTTGTAGATAAAAAGCCCTCCCTCGTTCATCCTTATCTCTCACAACCTCATTGTTGGGCAATTGAAAAAAGGAAGCCTCCAGAACAATCTAGCATGGTGGCCGCTATCAGCGTGGTCCATCCCGTGCCTTCGCTCAGTCCGACCACCAATCACCACCACGCCCAACTCCTCCACACCTTATCTCTCTTCTTTCTCGAGATGTTGTTAGTTTTTACACATGAGATTGCTCCTGCATGGGTCAATGACAACAGATGTTCTGTAAAATAAATGCATCTTGGTGTTCCGTGCAATGCACAAGTATATTGCTAGTTTATACTAAAACGCCATGAGCACCAATTTTTTGCTATGCCACAAGCTAATAACGAAAAAGAGTCATACCACATCTAAACAGTCTCCAATCTTAACACCTTGCTTTTGATAGAGGAATTGATTAACACGAGAAGTACAACTGAGAATCTGTGCAAAATAGAACCAACAATTATAGAAGAATTAGTGGCAAATATAGATGATTAAGGGTTCAATATGTGATCAAATACAACTTCAGAACATAGTCACCGATTGTCTGGAATTGTAGTTCCATTCATACTAGAATCCACCAAATATTTACGGAATTAAAAAACATATAAATCATTTGAGACCAAAATCCCTAGACTTGGATGATATCACTACTAAGATACTTTGATAAAAACTGAAATATTTAGTTCTCTTGCTATAATTTCCTTAACCAATGCTATACTAAATCTCCCACTAAAGCTTGTATGACACTATAAGAGAATGATGTAAAAATTCCAAAAAATGCTACACAAGAGTTGAGACATAACATAAATACAAAACAACTGATTATTGCCAAAGAAAAAAAAATCTAATTAGTGTACCAGCCCAAAATCTTCTTGTTGATGGGAACCTTCTTAATTAAGATGTAATGGTAGTAAAAAAAGTAGCAGTGTTGGTGCAACATCTTGCCCCCTTGTGTTTTGAAGATTGATGCCAAACATTCATGGACTGATTTGTTTACTAGTGCGCACAGGGAGAAATAGTCCATGGAGTTCTGAGAAGAATGCCACATTTTGCCTTGAAGTTTGAAGAACTTCATCAAAGATCATCTGCGTCTCAGAGAAGGAAGAGATACATTTCGAGTAAAGAGAGTACCGAGATGATGGTGTGAAGGAATTGGCATCTTAAAATTATTGCTAATGCAATGAAATTTTCATTCGGTGTGTCGGAAGAAGAATGACTGCAGTCTAGAAGAATGAATGCGAAGTGAAGCCGTAGCATTTGTTTCGTTCTTCTTCTTTCTCTTATTTGAGTCATAGGACCACCGTACTATTAAGAGGGGTATATGCTCACGATGCCTAGGTCTGTTGTGATGCTTAGCCGTAACCTATGAAATACTGAGAGAAATCTCTTTGAGATCTGAATGACTACTTGCCAGCCAGAGACGATGTTCTTCTGTGTTGCAAGAGATATCCTTCGGATCGAGGAGTTAGCATTACTTGTTCTGCAAGGAATCTTAATTACCATTGTGCTCAAAATTCCAACCGGTTGGAAACGTGTTAGTTGGCCATTGGTTGGAATTCTTGTCCTAAATGGTCATTTCCTGTCCGGGAAGGCCGTGACTACAAATAGCCACCCCACTACAACGTTTTTTGTTGGCTGCTCCACTTGAGATTCAAAGAAGATTGATTGAGCACCCCTCTCGAGAGATTTGACACTAGTAGAAAACCACCCATTAGTCCCGGTTCGTAAGGGCCTTTAGTCCCGGTTCATGAACCGGGACTAATGGGTCGTTACTAATGCCACCACCCATTAGTCCCGGTTCAAACACGAACCGGGACCAATGTGGCTCCACGTGGCCCTGTGCACCGAGCCCAGTCAGAGGTCCTTTGGTCCCGGTTGGTGGCTACCGGGACCAAAAGTCAATTTTTTTTAACAAAAGTGGCTGCTTTACGGGTTTTGGGGGTTATTTTTAGGTTGTTATTATAGCTAGCTAATAGAGAGAAGTGTACTCTCTTATCTTCGTCCTTGGTTTATCAACGCTGCTGCTATGTTCATTGCACCCGCAGATATAACATGCTCATGCATGCTTTGCATCATACATCATCATATATATGTATATAATAACAAGTCCTACTAATCATGCATCATCATACAACTTCTACTCGTTATTAATAATAAGTCATACGATCATCATCCTCATATATAGTCATCGAACCCAACCCTACATAATTGTTCTTAGCACATGATCATCGATGATCGTATAGGACCTAAACACCCTTAAGGTAAAATAGCATAAAACAATATAGACCCTGACTCTCCATTATGAAGAATGGCGATCATCCTGTCTCCAATTCTTGCCTTTCGCTGCTTATTGCTTCCAAGAAGCTCCTTACGACTGTCCATACATTTTTTCCATTCTTTGATTGTTATGTCTCCACTTCTTTTAGAAACCCGGTATGGACAGTTGAGATTCAGAGGACGACTTGGTCGTATGTTCAAAACATGAAGGCTACCACGCGTATACATCGGATAAGGCACACAATCATTCGGGATTATCTGTTGAAAAACATAGTAATAACTTCGTAGTTAGCAATGATGTACTAGTTTTAGAAGTGTGCAAAAGATGCACGGATGTTGTAATAGTAAAAATAATCTTACCAAGGTATCTCCATGGTAGTTACCGTAGTTCAACACGTGCACTAGTGGCACGTATTGACCATAATGTTGAGGAGTTTGATTGTAGATATTGTAATTCTCAAGATCGATACGAAATCCGACCGGATGATTTTTCTCCCGATAAGTTAATTCGAGCCTTCGTGTAGTATCGCTTACATCTACCATCTTCCGCACATTCTTTGAAGAATGAAAATAAGCTGTCAATGGAGATAAGTTGTCAACTATATATTTTGAAATAAACAATATAAATTACTTAATAACTATGTTTAGCTCACATGAGGGAAGAACTGGAGGTGTATCCACAAAGACCCAAATCGAAGGTGTCTCTTGCTCGATTGTAGGATCACCAAGATCCATGGTGACAACCATACCCTCATCAAGACCATACATCTTGCAAAATGCATCCCAATTTTTGCAACCAAAATGGGTTACACTCTGAGCATTGTACAGCTTTACTTGAAAATCCACACCATGATCGGTACTTAGGATAATTTTTTTGGTTTTGAAATTTTCATGGTCTTCAAAATCCATCCTCTCCAAGACATAGCGTCTTGCAAAGCATGGGATAAGCTAGTCGAATTGGAAAAGATGAAAAATACATGTTAAAATAGTTGAAGTCGTGCTTAATTACGAAAAAACTATTGTCGTGCGCTGCTATGCATCAGTATGAACATCGCAAGTCTCCTCGAGCTTAATGCTGAAGCGCCGATCTTCGTCCAGCTCAATGAATCTGTCGCACATACCTCGGTCGTCGTGGCACCAGTCGCACTCCCCCGGGCGATTTTCGTCGTCCGATGAGTACGACATTTCCGGCCTACGTTCATAATTCAAATATTAAACTAGATCATTATTATTAATCATGGGTTGACTATCGATGATCGATGTATGTACGTAGCTCCTCTTTCATTCCCGAATGCATTATTATACCAAATTGTCTAGCACACGGGAATGAAGAAGAACTTATCCAATATGAGCATTCAATAAGCAAAACCAAATCACAAAATAAAGTATAGTATTCAAATTAGCATGCATTCAATAATTATAAGCAAAAGTACATCATCTCTCGGTGTCCGTACATCATCGAATATTATCACTAATACAACTAGAACTGTAGCGCCCGACGGGTATCGACGCGGGCGGTGGACACCCAAAGATAAGGAACCATCACAGGATCATAGCTCCAGTGAGATCCCTGAAGAACCTACCAAGTATTGTCGAACCTCCCCTCCAATGCAACCATGTAGCGACGGACGTGCTCGTCCTCCTCGCTGACACGGCGACGTACCACCTCCGCGGTGTCCAGATGCCTCACCACCGTCACTGGCCCACGCGACCGCCACCAAACAAGGATCGGGTCAACAACGGGCTGCCTCCTCACCAACCTATGTCCCCCGGAAGGTAGCACCTCCCAATACCAACCCGGCGGTGCCCAGTCCCGAACATGGCCCTGATCAAGCAGGCCTCCACCGCCGAGTCAACGACGACGAGGATGCGGGATAGGCATCGCCGACGTCGACGCGGGAACTACTTCTATATATAGTTAAATAAAAGTAGTCTTATTAATTAAATCAACTATCTAGTTCAACTACTAAACACTTACTATAAATAAATAAGTAGTACTTACTAAAAACAAACTACTTCATTATATAGTAAAATAAATTAGTTTATTAAATCAGCTAGCTAGTTCAACTATATATAAACTACTTCTTCTTTTTTCCCTTTTTCTAAATACTATGAACAAAAAAAATCATTAAAATTCTATGAACAAAATTAATTACACAATCTAAATATCACCCAAAAAATCTATTAACAATAATATGAACAAATTAATTACACAATCTAACATAATATAATACAAATCTAAATTACTACACATCTAATCTAACAAAAAGATCTAAATTACACAATATGAACAAATCTAACAGAAAAAAAATCTAACATAAAAAAACTAACATAAAAAATCTATTTACAGAAAAAAAATCTAACATAATATAATACATATCTAAATTACTACACATCTAATCTAACAAAAAGATCTAAATTACACAATATGAACAAATCTAACAGAAAAAAAATCTAACATAAAAAATCTATTAACAGAAAAAAATCTAACATAATATGAACAAATTAATTACACAATCTAAATTAACTACATATCTAAATCTATGAACTACAAAAAAATCTATGAACTACATATCTACTACACATCTAATCTAACAAAAAAGTCTATGAACTACAAAAAAAATCTAAAAACAAATCTAACAAAAATTAAAAAAAGAGGCTCACAGCCGGGCGAGGGCGAGTCTGCGGCGCTGGGCGGCGACAGCGTCGAGGCGGCGCTGGCCGGGTGGCGACAGCGTCGATCGGGCGGCTGTAGGGCGGGCGGAGACAGCGTCTTGGGCGGGGGCGGCGACGACGTTAGGCGGCGCGGGCGGGCGGCGACGGCGGCGTGCGGCGGGCGGCGGCGAGCGAGGTAGCGGCAGGGACGCGCGAGTGGAGGAGGAGAGGCCGGAGAGATCAAGTCGGGAGAGGAGGACGGCGCTAAGTCTTTATATATATAGCAGCATTGGTCCTGTTAAGTGGCACAAACCGGGACCAATGCCTTTTAGTCCCGGTTGGTGCCGCCAACCGGGACCAAAGGCCTCTTTGCAGCAGCCCAAAGGGCGGGAAACGAAGACCTTTGGTCCCGGTTGGAGGCTCCAACCGGGACTAAAGGGTGGGCATTGGACCCGGTTGGAGCGCCCAACCGGGACCAAAGAATAGCATTGGTCCCGGTTGGAGCCATGAACCGGTACCAATGGACCCGTGTAACTACTTTTTTATTTTCTGCAGCTATTTTTTTGTTGATTCTTCCTGCAGCTATTTTTTTAATCCCACCTCGCCAAGCGAGAGGCACTCGCAGCTGTTTATAAGCCCTGAGTGCAGATACAATGATGAAGAGGCTCAATGCTCCTGCACGTTGGTTAGCTTCAAGCCTTGCGGAATACGGTAGACTGCACAGAGCTATGTGCAGTGCAGTTGACACTATTCCAAAAGGCTTGAAGCAAATTAACGAGCATTGGGCCTCTTTTTTATTTTTAATGACTTATTGAAACTCAGAAAAAAAAGAAAAAAAATAAATGTAGTAGAAAAGAAAAAAATATAAAAAAAACCACTCAGTCATAAATAGAAGAAAAAATATAACATAAAAGAAAAAATATATAGAAAACTACTCAGAAATGAATAGAAGCAAAAAATAGTTGTGATTAACTGTACTAAAAAAGGAGCATATATGCTTATTTTTAATGGCTTATTACAACTCAGAAATAAAAAGAAAAAAATAATATAGCAGAAAAAAAAAAAACTATATAAAAACTACTCATAAATGAATAGAAGCAAAAATTAGTTGTGATTAACTGTACTAAAAAGGAGCATATATGCTTATTTTTAATGGCTTATTACAACTCAGAAATAAAAAGAAAAAATAATATAGCAGAAAAAAAAATTATATAAAAAACTACTCAGAAATGAATAGAAGCAAAAATTAGTTGTGATTAACTGTACTAAAAAACGAGCATATATGCTTATTTTTAATGGCTTATTACAACTCAGAAATAAAAAGAAAAAATAATATAGCAAAAAAAGAAAAAAAATTATATAAAAAACTACTCAGAAATGAATAGAAGCAAAAAATAGTTGTGATTAACTATACTAAAAAGGAGCATATATGCTTATTTTTAATGGCTTATTACAACTCAGAAAAAAAACTATATAAAAACTACTCAGAAATGAATAGAAGCAAAAAATAGTTGTGATTAACTGTACTAAAAAGGAGCATATATGCTTATTTTTAATGGCTTATTACAACTCAGAAATAAAAAGAAAAAATAATAAAGCAGAAAAAGAAAAAAACTATATAAAAATACTCAGAAATGAATAGAAGCAAAAAATAGTTGTGATTAACTATACTAAAAAGGAGCATATATGCTTATTTTTAATGGCTTATTACAACTCAGAAAAAAAACTATATAAAAAACTACTCAGAAATGAATAGAAGCAAAAAATAGTTGTGATTAACTGTACTAAAAAAGGAGCATATATGCTTATTTTTAATGGCTTATTACAACTCAGAAATAAAAAGAAAAATAATATAGCAGAAAAAGAAAAAAACTATATAAAAAACTACTCAGAAATGAATAGAAGCAAAAAATAGTTGTGATTAACTATACTAAAAAAGGAGCATATATGCTTATTTTTAATGGCTTATTACAACTCAGAAATAAAAAGAAAAAAAAAATATAGCAGAAAAGGAAAAAAACTACTTAGAAATGAGTACAGATGCGCTTATAGTGGAAATTCAACTTAAATTCATAACGAATTTGAAGAGAAATTTGTATGAATTTATGCTAAATTACCTATATAAGCGCATCTATTTTCATTTTCGGAGGAGCTCAATAAGGTAGAGAGGGAGGGGCTTATAAACCGGTCCCGTTACCCTTGATTGGCGAGGTGGGACTAAACTCGGTCGCATAACAGGTACCAACCATTCAGTCCCGGTTGAAGGTTCGAACCGGGACTAATGGGAAGCCCATTGGTCCCGGTTCATGCCACCAACCGGGACCAATGGTTTTGGGGCAAGAGCGAGGCCCATTGGTCCCGGTTCGTCCCACCAACCGGGACCAATAGTTTCAGACGAACCGGGACCAATGGGCCACGTGGCCCGGCCGGCTCCCGGGGCTCACGAACCGGGTCCGATGCCCCATTGGTCCTGGTTCTGGATTGAACCGGGACTAATGGGCTGGAGCGGCCTGGACCATTGGCCCCTTTTCTACTAGTGTGAGTTTAATATCCACTAAGAGACAATCAAGAACTGAAACTTAGACAACCGTTGAGCATCACAATAGATCTAAGTTGGAGCTCTTGTACCTATTACTCTTGAGAGCTGCACACTCTCTAGATGGATAGATGTCGGCTTTAATGTCGAAGAGTAATTATCTTCACCAAGCAAAGTATTCAACAACCAAAGAGTAATTGTTGTTTGCGAAGAAGTCTGTCGAAGGTTTGGAGATAGCCGACAGTATCTACCCCGAATGAATTCAAGTAAAGTATGATCAACTTCCGTTTGAAGGAGAATAGGACGAAGAGAGGCTTGATCCTGTGTTCAATCACAAGTCGCTCCAACCAGACGTAGCTCTTTTGCAGGAGAGTGGACTAGTCTACCAAATCATCTGTCGCCATCAAGCATCATTGGTTCATTCTACTTTACTGCAATACTTTCAATAGTTTATCTTCATTGCTATGTGTACCGATTGATTTCCCTGGTCAAGTTTACGTATCTATATTTTGTTTGTTACGTACCTCTATTGGTTTCCATTGTCGTGTGTGTATGTTCATTAACTCTCACATCCTCTCGCTACTAGCTTGTTATTCGTCGATCTAGTTCAGCTTTATATCTCCTTGCTAAATTAGAAGTGTAGATCTTCTGTCCTCTGTTCTTCTTTGGTCATCCATGTTGTTCATCTTGATTTTGTGCCACCATTGTCATAGCGAAAGTCTTATGCTACTATACCCAAAAGACCATCATATCTTCCCTTGGAAGATTTCTTAGTCTTTCTCCTTGTAGTATCTTTCAGCCGTGTCTTCAATCTGTTTCACTTGGTGCTCTGTCTATATCTTTTATTCCGTTGTTGTGATTGGTTTTGATTCGAAGTTTTGAAAGAAATTTTGAATCTCTCATTCACCACCCTCTAGTCAATATACACTCGGTCCTAACAAGTAGAAAAAAATCTCATTATCCATCCATACCTTAGTAAAGCAAAATGACTCTTCTATATCCAAGAGTATATTTGTTACTTCAAAGCAATAGAACAACAATAGCACTTGCACCTTCGTTAGAAAGGATACACCCTGCTGATCTTACTGATCTTTTGAGATGGACTTTCATAAGAAGCAACAAAATCTTGCATCATCTTTTTTCGCTACCAAACTCATCCAAGAATGAACTACCCATACCAGTCACCGAATACAAAACCATAATTGTATTAACTGACAATACCTAGTACAAAAGCATAATTTTATTAATTGACAATACAACGATGCAATCGTAGTATAATAGGCAGTTTTTGAAAAGTAGTATAAATAATTTTCTGTGTTTCTGCTCCATTGGTTGATGATCCAATGTAAGAACAATCGAACAAGCAAGAATTCATATTTTGGGATTTGATGTATTTAATTTACAAAATATGGGTGATTCATTAAGACTATGTGAACTTTGTTTGTAGTCTACTTGTTTGGTCTTCTTAGATGGACTCATGACGTTCAACAATCTGATTGTTCTCTTCAAACCAAGGGTGATCTCATCACTAAGTAGCTCCTCACTAGATTTTTAAAGAGGTGAGCTATTGTGTTGGAGTTTTCTCTTCTTGGAACAATTTTCTATCTCCAACCCAGACTTCTACTTCAAGGACTAAAGAACTCTACAATCTAATAGGAATACCATGCAAAGATTCATGTCAAAATTTCATGGCAATATCTCTTCGTATGAAGCGTTTTATTGAGTGCAGCGTAACAACATTTGCCTAGCACTAGGCACATAAGTAACACATCTTTTGCAACAAGTAGATGAGAATATTGTGAGACTATGAGCATAGTGCATTTCAAATGTGAGACACATAGTACCGAAATCAGGAAGAGTAGATTTGGAAAATAACAGACACATTAGTACTTGGGTAGTTCAATATCACAATGCCCTTGCTCAAATATCAGGAAGAGTAGAATTTCTAATACCCCTGATCGGAATATGCTTGCAACTTGCTCATATCTTTGGACCCTTTATATCGTGTACTAATATTTGATGAAACTGACCCAAAACTGAATCAAGCATTGGACCCCGAACAACATTGACTGATGTTCCCTCCGTCACATATATAAGATTTTATTACAAGAGACAGGATTTTCTAGCGGAATCGGTTTCCGTCGGTGTCCTGCTAGACAATTGCGGTGGGCCATGTGTTCACATACACATGTCACATACGAAGTATTCCGCTCATTTTCTTTATCATATGTGATCTTTTTTGCTGGGGTCTACCCACTATTTAGGAGCAATACTTTATTGCACTCAACATATTTTATTCTTTCACCCCATGGTCCATTCGCGCATACTTTTTGTGTTCTTCTACACTTTTTAACACGTGTAACTTTTGAACCAATGACCCGATTTACAATTCTTTTGTAGATTTGGGATCAGAATGTGTAATTCTTTAAAACAGGATCAATCTTGGACATGTTTTGAACAAGACTAAATTCAAATGTTGATACAATAATGTAACTTATATGAAATACGAGATGATACATTAATGAAACCACGATGAACCAATAATAAAAAACATGCAAAAGAAAATGTAATAAATCCTGATGAAACTTATATCAAATCCAAGATGAAACATTAATGAATTGTGGAATGGAATAATAATGAAAATATGCAAAAGGGAATGCATGAAAAATAATGTAACATGTAAAATGGCGATGACACATAAATGAAATCGTGTAGAAATATGTGAGAGAAAACACTTTAGGACCCAATCCAACCATGAAAGATAATTTAACAAAATGATATGAAAAATTATTTCAAAATTCTAAAAGTAGAAATGAAACATGAATGAAATAGTACTGATATCTGGATGAAAAAGCAATGAACATATTTAATGAAAAAGTATTCTGAATATGAAAAATTCAAGCATGTTCAAAATCGATCTTACTTTGAAGATTTAAAGTACCAATATCCAAACAGTTTGTGAATTGGATATAATCAGACTGAAATCATGGATGGGTCGGATATAATGCTACCTTTTAATGTCAAACATTCTACTAGTCACTCTGCTGTGGGGCCCCTCGCTAGCTGTCCCACACGTCATAGAGTCACATAGCTGGGTAAGAAAGTTGGATGGATTGAAGGTGAGAGAAAGTAGTATGATGTATGATATAGAGTAATACATGCGCATATTCCCAAGCAATATGGACGACATCATCCTATCCGATAGAAACCGGTTACGCTAGAAAATCTTTTCACGTTATACTCGCACACTGGTTATAACAATATATTATATTATGAGACAGAGGGAGTACTAGCTAAATTGAGCAATTTCAGAGAATGAGAGATCAACAGGTTGCTGGCTGGACTCTCGGTCGCACAATGTACATCCACAGCCGCAAACTGACAGATTAAATGTCAAAAACCAAACACGTAATCTTCAAATCTTCCATCCAACATGTTGCTCTCTATCTTCCGTAGTGCCATGAATCAGGAATCCTAGTTCAAAAAAAAAAAAAAAACAAATCAGGAAGCCAGGGCTTCCTCAAAAATGGCGGCACCGCAAGAACCATAGTAGTATGTATTACCTCCATCTCAATTTTTTTTTTGTCTAGATATGGTACATACATCCGTATCTACACAAATAATACTCCCTCCGTTTGTTTTTATAAGACATTCAGACAACTTGCTTTGTACTGTTTTGAAGTGTCTGAAAGTCTAAAAAGTCATACAAAAATAAACAGAGGTAGTATAAGACAAGAATTTTCGGACGGAGAGAATACGTACTATACTGTATAAGTGCACCTGAGCCTGGTGGCGAAGTCGCGAGCCTACCAAGGACGTTGATGGGCGTGGCGGGGTCGGCGCTGGTGGTGGGTAGCCTGTAGGCGGCAAGATGGCAAGGAGCGCACCCCAGGTGACCGCTGTGGAGATGTGCCCTGGGTCGCAGATGACGAAGTAGCCATTGAGGCGGACGCTGACGGGGTCCAGCCCCAGTGCATGGCCCAAACAAGTGAGGTCCACCCCACTGCCTCCGTTCACCGCGCCACCGACTCTGTTGCGGTGTCAGGCAGCGAGGGAAACCGCCCTAGGTGCACGATACGGAGCGGCGATGGCGTAGGCATTAGCGGTGATTCTTTTTGGATGCTCACAACCGGTATGATCAAGGAGAGAGAGAGAGGGACAATGGCGAACACTCTAGTTGCTTTGGCTATGCTTCTGCTGGCGTGCTGTTGTGGAGGGAGTTCTGCAAGTGTCTGTCGCGTAGCGGTTTGTAGTCGGATACGTAATATCGCTGCAACAGTAGGGTGTGAGCCCACTTGGACAGCAATAGCGTGATCTTCTTTCTAGCAGGGGGCTCGGGCTCGGACCTTGGACCATGGGGAGGTCCTTGCTCCCATCTCGACCCATTTAAATGATTTACAAATCCATTAACACTTTTTAAATCAACGGATCTTATTCCTCACGTATGGCGGGGGATAGAGATGAAACACGCACCCCCAAGGCCACACGCAAGCGCCAGTTTGTTTTTTTCTTTCTACTTTACATTTTTTCCTTTCGGTTATTCCTTTCCTTTTACTTCTATTTTTTCCGTCCTATTTAAAATTCTGAACATTTTTCCCCAATTCAGAAAGAATTTTTGAAATCTGAGAACAAATTTCGAATTTCAGGAATAGTCTTTAATTTTCTGTTTTTTTTTGTAATTCATGAACATTTTACAATTCACGATCAATATTTGAATAATGGAATTTTTTTATCACAAAATGTTTGTCAAAATTCGTAAATAGATTGAAATTTGGAAACAACTTCTGAAATTCGTGAACATTTTTGAATTTTTTGATATTGGTGAATATTTTTGAATCAGGATCAATTTTTAATTTGTTTTTTTGAATTCGTGATTTTTCTACAAATTAATTAATAATTTGAAATCGAGGAAAAATTTTCAATTTCATGATAAATTTCCGAAATTTGAAGCACTTAAGAATCTGTGATTTGTTTTCTGAAATTGGAACATTTTTCGAATTCATGGGCATTTTTTCACATTCATGAATATTTTTATAATCTGGGTATATTTTTTCAATCCATGTGCATTTGTTAAATTTCGGAACATTTTCGAAATTCAGTTTTTTTAAATCCCAAACATGTTTTAAAGAAGCAAAACAAAAAAACCAAACGGAAACAGTGGAGATTTGCCGCGCATATTGCCGGTCCAAATCTAGCGCTGGAGAAGGAGGGCCGTGTGTTCTCTCTATTCTCCGTGTTGGTCGGGGAATAGGAGGTCTCTTTTAAACTACATGGTTATTTTTACGTATTGCTGGACATTTCCGCCGTATACATATTTTCGAATTTATATATTTTAACCGAATATTATTTCATTTAAAATATGTTGTATCCAAATTTCTTTAATGGATACCTACTCATAAATATTTTTCCATTTAAAACATGTAACTAGTGAAATAAATATATTTTCAAAAGAAATATGAAAGGAAAAAATGTCATGTAGCTCAAAAATCATTCATGATTATCAGAATAAATTTTCACCTAACCAAGACGAAACATAAGGACCTAAATATTTTTTTCAATGAACAATGAAAATTTAATATGAAAAAGGAATACCTATGGGGATTATTTTAAAACATTTTTATAATTAATACATGAGTGAACTAATAAATAAACCTAAAAAATTAAATATGAACTAATTAAAAAAATGAAAAGTAAGAAATAGCATAAGTAGAAATAAAAATTCATCACAAAATGAGAAAACAACTAACCTCCTAATGGGTGTGACCCAAGACATTAGGGTTGTGTGTGGATCACCTCTTTTCACACAATGAGTGGGTAATAGGAATTGCCTTGGACCATATGCATGACAGCTTTCAGATACTAAATTAGTTGAAAATTAATATGTCTTCGATGCATGGCTATTGGGTTGACTCCAAAGGCTAGGCTATTGGGAGAATTAGGTTTGGCATCCTGCCAACGTACTATGATAATTATGTTTTGCTAATTGTTTAAAATGGGTTAGTTTGGAAATCATAGAGAAAGCTACGCTACCTCCTCCCCAAGGAAAGAAGTCTAGGGTTGCCTGCCTCCCGCTGGCGCCGCCGGCGGTCTGGCTCATCTCCGAAAATTGCATTTTTGGAATTTGCAATAATGCGATGGGCGAACGACGGGAATTGAACCCGTGGCCTCCCGCTGGCGCCGCCGGCGGTCTGGCTCATCTCCAGCGGCGCGGTGGATCTTGTCCCTTGCCGGCGGGAGGGCTCTGTTTTCGGTTGTTTCTTCGTGTTTTGTTAGGGTTTGTGTCCTGCTCAGCAAGACGAGACGGCGGTGGCTCCCTGAAGATGGAATAAGGTTCTCCCCGCCTAGCCCCCGTTCCGATGGTGTGTCTAGCATCATCGGTGGGCATGTGGAGGCGTCTCCCCGGCAAATCTGCCCTTGGTGGATTTGCTCGGATCTGATCGTAGTTTGTCTACGTTCATGTGTTTTCAGGTTGGATCCTTCCGACCTACACTACTCTTCATCGGCGGCAGTTGTTGTCTTGCTGCGCTGGTCTTATGGGTCCTTAGCACGACGACTTCCCGACTGTCTACTACAACAAGTTTGCCCGGCTCCGGCGAGGGAGGGGCAATGACGACGGCGGGCCTTCGGCTTGCTTCAGTGCTTGTAGTCGTCGCTAGGTGGTCTACAGATCTAGATGTAATTTTTATTATTTCTGGTGTTCGTTGTACTGCCATGATTGAAGATGAATAGATCAGAAGTTTTCTCACGAAAAAAATTGGGTTGGTTTATCTTAAAAAAACAGGTTAGTTCTTGAACAATGGGCTAGTTCTTGCCAAGATTTTCACACACAAAAACCCGTAAAGAGGCAATGGAGCTCACCACCAATAAGACAAAGGTTGTATGCATGGATGCGCAAATCTATAATGAAGGGGAGCCTAACAACATAAGACCACCTCAAGTAGGGTGGGCCAAGGATGAAACATATCTCTACTTAGGGACGAGTAAATTTCTTTGTCTTTTGGTTAGCCACTACATGTAAATATGCAATGTTTCTACCTTCCTCTAATGTGTCCCTATCTCTAGCCCTTTGTCTTGAATTAATTTTCAACGTCACCCATAGACTATTTATCTCAACCAAAATCACATTCCATCTAGCTTTCTCTAAAGGAGTATGAGTGCAGTTATGTGCCTTGATATCTATTTAGAGCATATATCATGCTCTGGCAATGACAAAATGTTTCTTTAGTTCCCTCTATTTTGAGCATTAACTCTCCAACCTTTAGCTAGTTTTCTAAAGGTTTTAACCTATTTTCTCAAAATAACTACTATCTTAGTACTCTTACAAGACCTATACTAGGCATTGAGGACCAACTACTTAAAGTCAGGTCTAATCAGTGGCAGATCCAAGAATTGAACTTAGCTGGGGCAAACATTTAAGGTCTAATTTTCTTGGATACAAATGCAAGTGTATTAAACTAAAAGCTCATGGAATTTAATTACTAAAAACATGATAAAAGATGAAAAAAATGAAAAAGCATGAAAATGTCTTTGAACCTAATGATATAGAGTCTTGCCGCTTGAAATGCTCACTTGATGCGATTGTAAACTGTGATCAATAAATCCTCATAGAGATTTGTGCTTTTTTTTGTAATGAGGAGACCATTCATCACCTCTTCCTTGAGTGTTGTTTTGCACATATGGTGTGATTTTTAGTTCACGCGGGCTTTATATTTGTCTCATATATGCTTGGGGACGGCCTACATGCATGTACATCTACATCGGATTTGTGTACTCTAACTTACATACTTCTATTGACTTTGTGTTGATCAATTTTATATGTTGTAACTACATTATGTTTTTATTAGTGAATGATTTCTAAGTTTTAATCCCCTTCAAGTTACTTATGGCATTTTGAACCGATCCCATATAAAATAGTGGAGTTTCCATCCGAGTAAACCTTAGTGGAGTATTTATACCCCACTAAGTTTTGGTCGGTTTCTAGACGATCTTAGCGGAGTAAAACGTAAATTTGCACAAATTCAATCTAGATTCAACCAAAATTTGCATAAATTTAAACGTAAGTTCAACATAGTCTTGACAACCGAACATTAAAAATAAATTTAAAATTATTACTAAAAATAAACTAGACTACTCATCGGCCATAGTGGAGGTCGAGCCCTTCCTCGAGAGGCCACCGTTGGTGAGACATGGGTCGGGGCCGGTGTCGTCGTCGTAGTCGGGAAAGATGCTCCGCCACTCCTCGATGTCGAACTCCTTCTCCTCCTCGCCGTCCTCCTTGCCGCCTTCCTCGCCGCCTTGCACCTCGTTGTCGGAGATGGCGATGACCTCCCACCATTGTCGACGAATATCGCCTACTCCGCCTCCACGAGCTCCGGGTGCTGGCGACGGAGGTAATCCATATACGCCTCGTCGGCGGCCTCCGCCTCGAGGCGCTCCCTCGGATCTCGGTCCTCCTGAGCCATCGCCGCGGTCACCACACCCAGCTCCAGTGTGACGAGGTGGACCGATGCTGTCCCGAACGGGAAGTTCAGTTGGACGGCGGAGCCAGGGAACAAGACTTGCCACCGGTCGTACTCCATCACCGCTAGCTCCGCCGTGTGGAAGGACCCGACCCACTTCCTCTTGTCGGTCTCCCGGTCAGTGATCTCGGCCACACCCATGTCCCCCGTGAGTTTTGTTGGACGCCGAGGTGGGTCCTCTGCGGCAGCCGAGGCGGGGCAGGCGGGGGGGGGAGCTCCGGAAGTCGGTGAATCGGGTGGGTGCGGCCGGATCGGAGGAGCAGCTGCTGCTAGAGGATGTGCCGCTAGACCACGACTCGTGGGCGTGGCGGCACGGATCCGCGCTGCGGATCGATGACGGGGACCTCTGGCTACTGCGTCTAGCCATTGGGAGGAGAGGGGGCGGCAGGGTGAAGGTGAGAAGAGGAGGCAAAGGAGGGGAAGAGAGGAGAATTTTTTTTTACTATGTCGTCGAGCAGTGGAGTAAATATAGGGAAATTTGCGGCGGCCGAGTATAATTTTTACTCCACTATGGGCTATTGGGGTCGATCCCAGTGAGAGAAGTAAGATCAAAATTTTACTCGTCTAACTGGTTATTGGTGATCAGTTAGAAATGCCCTTATCTATCAACCAGTCCCCCTCTTGGTCTATGTAGCACCGTAGAAATAGGTTGTACTCCCTCTGTAAACTAATATAAGAGCGTTTAGATCACTACTTTAGTATTCTAAACGCTCTTATATTAGTTTACGGAGGGAGTACTAAGCTATCTGGGAATTAAGCCCCAACAGTTTTGGCAATAGACGTTGCTTGCTGCTGTTTCCATCTTTGCTTGTCGTGTTGACCATCTAATTATTCAGGCTGTCTCCATCAATCTTTGAATGCACAAATGACGGTTATTTATTCTCTTCCATTATCTGGGAAGAAAACAATCCAATTTCTTGAATAAATCAAGATGACCTGTCCATGTAACAATGCTATTGTCAAACAAAGCAGGATGAGCTGTCCAGTTGGACAATGCTCATCCAATTGTTTATCAAGATGACCGGTCAACATAGTAATTTTGGATTGTATCGGGCGTAGTCATGCACCTATCTTTACTTCTGTAATATAAACTCGGTTCATGATGGCGATGTATCCGCCAGCCATCAGTTCTGACCATCAGATCTGCATCTAACACATTTGAGTTAAGTTGTAACATTTTTGCAACATAACCCATCGTCTATTCGAACCAATTATATTGTTTCTCACCCCATTCAAACAGCCTCAAAACAGGTTTTCGCCCTGCTTTATATATAAAGCAACCTCCCATAGTCTTAGGTCATAGAGCATCACGGAAAAAGCACCATAGAAACTAGATCGTTTTTCCCGCGAGTTTGTGAACATGTATTTTTCTACTTTGAATCATGCAACTCACGGGCAATTCGATAGTATGTTAAACTTGAAAGTATGTACTTTCATAAATTCAAATGTTTTTTGTTTCAATTTGCTTTCCACGTGTTAGATAAAAGAATGATATCTTTCCACACGCACCTATCAATTATATTTGAATTTAATTCATACTACCATAGTGCAGTTGACAGTTGATACCGCCAGACATCGCAAGGCTTATAAAACTGCAAGAGCATTCTCTTGCTGTTCGTCCTCACCAAGACATCCACATGGAGCTAAGCGCAGCCACCGTCTTCCTCTCCGTCGTCTCACTGGTGATCCTCGTGTTCTTTCTTAGCCGCAAAACTTCAGCAAGTTCCAAGAAGAAGCGGCCTCCGGGTCCATGGTGTCTTCCCGTGATCGGCAACCTTCTCCACCTCCTCACCTCGCAGCCGCAGGCGGCGCTACGGGACCTGGCCAGGAAGCACGGCCCGGTGATGTCCCTGCGGCTGGGCCAAGTCGACGCCGTCGTGATCTCCTCGCCGGCAGCCGCGCAGGAGGTGCTCCGGGACAAGGACCTCACCTTCGCGTCGCGGCCGAGCATGCTCACCTCGGACATCATCCTCTACGGGAACATGGACATCGCTTTCGCCCCGTACGGCGCGTACTGGCGGATGTTGCGCAAGCTCTGCATGATCGAGCTCCTCAGCGCGCACAAGGTGCGGCAGCTCGCGCCTGTCCGGGACGGCGAGACCCGCTCCCTCGTCAGGAAGGTCGGCGCCGCGGGCCGAGGCGGCGAGCCGGTCAACCTCGGGAGGCTGCTCTGTTCGTGCTCGATCTCGATCACGGCGAAGGCGACGTTCGGCCGGCTGTGTGACGAGGAGCTCCAGAAGCAGTACATGCCGGTCGTGGAAGTGGCTGTGAAAGAAGGCGGGGGTTTCAGCGCCGGGGACCTCTTCCCGTCTCTGTGGTTCGTCGACGTCGCCACTGGGCTGACACGCCGGCTGTGGCGAACGCGCCGTCAGCTCGACGCCATATTTGACAAGATGATCGCTGAGTGCGAGGCACAGCGAGCGGAGATGAAGAAGACAGCAACGACGTCGAAGACCACCGGAGATGAAGAAGAACACCTCCTGAGTGTCTTGCTTCGGATCAAGGATGAGGGGAAGCTTGACGTCCCCATCAGCATGACAACCATCAAAGCAATCTTATTTGTAAGTGGTGACATATATGCTCTAAAATTAAACCATGGCCGGCCTTTTCTCTTCTTTGATTCATACATGCTCGTCGTGGTTTAGGACATGCTCACCGGAGGCACGGAGACAACGTCGTCGGCCGCCGAGTGGATCATGTCCGAGCTCATGAGGAACCCCGAGGCCATGGCCAAAGCGCAGGCTGAGGTTCGACGAACATTCGACGGCAAGAGCCCGGAAGACCATGAGGGCCTCATCGACAAGCTACGCTACATGAAGATGGTGATCAAGGAGGGCCTGAGGCTGAACCCGGTGCTGCCGCTCCTTCTCCCCCGCCTCTGCGGGGAGACCTGCGACATCGGCGGGTTCGAGGTCGCCAAGGGCACCAAGGTCATCGTCAACGCGTGGGCGATGGCGCGGAGCCCCGAGCACTGGCCCGACGCGGAGGAGTTCAGGCCGGAGAGGTTCGACGGCGGCGCGGCAGGGGACTTCAAAGGCTTGCAGTTCGAGTACCTCCCATTCGGTAGCGGGAGGAGGATGTGTCCTGGAGACACCTTCGGGCTCGCCGTGCTGGAGCTCATCGTGGCGCGACTTCTCTACTACTTCGACTGGAGCCTCCCCAACGGAATGCGGCCGGATGAGCTCGACATGGACATGATCGTCGGCTCGACGGCGAGGAGGAAAAACCAGCTGCACCTGTTGGCGTCGCCGTGCAGGGAGCTTCCCGTGGAAATCTGAAGGCTGAGCACGCAGCTCTCATCGTTGTATACTACATACTGTTCATGGTTAACTTTCTTTTTTTTTATATGTGTTCATATGGTTCGCTTTGGGGCTTGTGTTATTGGTTACTGTTGGACAAATAAATATCACTATTGGAATTCACATATCTACTAGTATTTAAATTTCATAAATATATAGTGAAACCTACTTTATATTTTTTAACTATTCGAGCTTAAGTTTTGGACCCAAACATTGCGCTGATGTTACAGGGAGATCATCCGATCGAACATGGCGATCTGCGAGTATTCCCTCAAAAAATCACACACAGCGAATGCTCAAGAATTGCCACGCTAAAACAAATATATTTGCCGTGCTGTTGTATAAAGATTTGCCGTGTTGTAAAGAAAACAATGACATGCTAGTAGAAAGATTGCCAGGAATTTGTCATGCTACAGCAAACTAATTGCCATGAGTTTTCAAGGATTTTCTGTGCAACGTAAAGAATTGCCAGCCTAAAAAAAAATTCAATTTGTAAAGGATTTGCCAAGGTAGCAGAAGAAAATTGTTCGTGTTACATCAAAGTAAACTGGTAAAAATTGTCATGCTCTAAAGACACAATTTGTCACTTAGATTGACGTCTTGAGCGAACTGTTTAGTGCAGTAGTCAGCTTAGATGTGTGCGTGAGAGAGAACAATGATTGCCATGTGTCTTGCTTTGAGATTCGTACGCGGAAATTAAACGTGTCACAAAGTGTTCGCTCAAGAAACCCCTCTGAGATGACACCAGCTCATTAATATTTCCGTAAATTTTGTGATACAATTTATTTACTCAGTTTAGTGGAAATTCCTTCAAAATACCCATTGAGGCAAGTTTATTGTGATTTTTTCTACTCCATTTAGAGTTTTGACCAGATGGCTAACTCAGCCTCCAGATCGGAGGCACATCTGTGGGGAGCACTATTGGTGTGGCATAGGAAGCACATGCGCTCAAGTTTCATAAGTAGAAAAAGCTCCTGGATTCAGTCGACACCACCTCCTCGTCCTCGTTTCGCTATGGAGGAGTTGAGGAGCAAAGCTAGGCGACAGGTTGGGCGCTAGGTTACCGCACCCGGGTGATCGCGTTCGAGAAACATCATGCATGGCGGCAAGATGATCCATTTCTTTCCTTCTCACTAAGTTATGGACCAGCTCGTCTGCGAGCAATAGAGGTGTTGTCCAAATCAAGGGAGTTGGTCCCATTTATATCCCGGTCTTCCACCCTATGGATCGCTGGTTCAAGACAATAACAGGTGCATACAACTTACTAGCCCAATCCAAACACATAAATACCATGAAAACATATATGGTTTCGATATGAAATGATATCACCTGGACTCAACATTAATCATAGCAAAGTCATAGCAATAACAATTCTAGAACAATCATCATACCATGAACCAAAGCCCTATGAATTTGAGCACTATTACCAGATTGACATCATACAATTCCCGTCCACTACATATGCCTACATCGGGTTAGTCACACATGTTTGAGAGAAATTTGACGGAGATGATGGAGTAGGGGCTGATGGAGTCGACGGGTACAAAATCACCTCTCCTTAGGTAGGGTCTACCTCCAGACAACCATCTTGGATGAAGAACAACTATTAAGACAATCCTCTCTGGAGGAATAACAACAATTAGAATGGTCTTCGTTCCAAGAAAAAAAATGTGATCAATCCCTCAAGTTTTTTTTACGTTGAAGGAGCTATACAGGCAAATTCTGACAGCTAAGGGGTGCATATGGGCAGTGGCGGAGCATCATGTTGACCAATAGAGTCCATGACCCCCCTTTATTTGTGCATCCACCAAAGAATATGCTATATTTGAAGCCTAACTAGTGTTTAAACTAGAGATTAGCCCCTCCTTCACTATTAATTTGCCCCCCTTCGAGTAATGGCTCCAGGTCGGATTATGCTCAAGCTCCGCCACTGCCTATGGGGCGCACACACCTAAGGTCCTATGGTGCTCCTTGGCCCCATCTCCTAGTATTTGGCCTCTTATGATTCAAAACTTGTCTCTCTCTTTTTGGATTTTTCCAGAAAAGTTTATTTTCTATACCAATAAATAACACCAAGGCAATTCTACTTAAAACATCATCCACCAGGTTAAATTTCATACATTCATGCAAGTTTAGAGGAAAAAACTTGCATAAAAGTGTTCGGATAAGTATATTCTTTTAGAACATATCAATGAGCAGGTTCAACAATCCCTCTATCATGTCCCCTATATACACCTAAACTAGGAGATAAACAGACAAAACTTAGTCCAACAGTTCCCCTTTTGTCTCCCCAAGTTCGGGGATGCCCCTATATCTCGCTACATTATACTTGGGAACTCTCAAGTTGAGTAGGGCTTTCAAAATTTTAACTTCTCAATTTCAAAAAAAATCTAGAAAAATGTGTACAAGTATAAATGGATGTGATGTGTATGTGTGTAAAATTCCAGGATAAAATACCTTGAAATGCAAGTTGTGCAAAAACTTGTAATTTAAGGATGGACAACACATGTACAAAAAAGCCGCATTTTTGTTTTTTGTGTATAGCACTTATTAACGTATTTAGTCCTGAAAATTTACACGCTTGTACATTATGTCTGTGAGTATACGTGTAATTTTTATTCAATTTTTTTTGAAACGTACAAATATGAATTCTAATCATTTCAAATTCGGCCTCCCTGGAGGCCGAGATCCATTCAAAATTTTCGTCTCAAGTTCCCCTATATATCTTCTTGTCTTTTATGATAGATGGGACCCACATCAAAAATTACTTTTGGAGGCCGAGCTCCATGGAGGTATACCTGGCCATCGCTCGGGCCGGGCCTAACCAAGCCCGACGTAGAAATCCCAGGCCCGGGCCCGGCCCGGCCCAGGCATCGGGCCTAGAAATCAGGCCCAAGCCTGACCCGTCAATGTAAAAGCCCGTCGGGCCTCGGGCCGGACCTTTTTGTTAACTCGCAAATATGACGGGCCCGGGCCCGGTCCGGCCCGTGAGGAGCGTCGGGCCAGGCTTTTTCGGGCCGGGTCGAGTCGGGCCGACCGGGTCGGGCTGCCCATGGCCAGGTATACATGGAGGTCCCCAAATGAAAAATTCAAAATTCCTGAAAATCCATATTTTTACATTTAGAAAATATGAAAAAAATATAGAGAAGACATAATGCACAAGTGTGTAAATTTTTAAGACGAAATACGTGGAAATGAGGACAAATCTAAGGTTTTTTAACATATGAGACTATTCATCCTCCCAGACCATGAATTTTTCTTTTTTTATAAAGGTCCAATTTCAAAGTATTTCATCCTGAAATTTTACACACATACGGCTCACATCCTTGTTTACTTGTACAATTTTTTCAGGTTTTTTTGAAATTAAAATTTTCAGATTTCAAAATTTTCAAAAAATTGGCCTCCATGGAGGCCGAGATTCAAAGTACCATTCTCAGACCCACATATATAATATGTCATTTTGTTTCAAAAGGAGTGGTTTGGTGGGTTGAGGGTGGGGTTGATGGTGGTTGGTTGGCATTTAATGTTCCACAGAGTTGAACGAATTTTAGAAAAGTCTGTATATGAAAATATAGATGAGAGTCTTAGGGGAGTTGTATGAAAAAGAATCGAGTGACACTTTTTTGGGGTCTACAAAGTAAAAAAAGAGATAGTAAAAACAATGTGGTGCTCTACAAAGTCTAAATTATATTTACCGTTGAATTGTGATGGGTCCCAGATTACAGATGCATGTTTTTATTATAGTAATAGTAGTCTTACAAGGTGGATAATAAATACAATTCATTATATGTATAAAATGCATGAAAATTAAAAATTAGCTTTTGGAATGAGCACGAAATTCATAATTATATAAATTCATAATAAATTGTATATACAGATTTTTTATTAGGTAAGATAAGAAATGCAATTATATATGTTGTATCTACTAAATATGGAAGAAAAAAAATAAGAAAGTTAAAAAATTGATTTTCTTACGAACCCCATGTGACATCGATAAATATATGAAATCTTAATGATTAATGCTCATAAGTAGATAAATAAAAAATTCTACCTTATTATGAAATTTCAAACTAGAACAAAATTTAGAAATTCACTTCTCGCACACTTCTGGTATGGGGCCTAAATAGTTATTGGTCTGAAAAGCGAATATCAGACAACTAATAAGAGGTAGAGAAAAAGAGAGCCCATCTTCCTTGGTTGGGGAAGTGGACGTGCAGGCTCAATTCTTAAGTTGGAATACTTGAGGAGCGAATTTACATTGTTATGACTTATCTTTTTTGTGTGAAAAGGACCTAGATATATATTATAAAAGTTCACTAGAAGTCTCAATCATCTTAAGCATAATAAAAGTTACATCGATATCTCTAGACCACGGAACGACAACTACGGCCGCCAGAACGAGCCCTTCATGCACCGTTATTGTTGCTTCGTTACCAGAGGGTAGGCCTGACCTTGTCGATGATAGCCATGAAGTTTTGGTGCAAACGCTTAAAGGACTAGCACCTTGAAGCCGTAGTCGTCGCCGTTAAACCCTTAAACCGATCCGAAGCGCCTTTTAAGCTTAAAAAAATCTACTGCTTTCTTTTAAAAATCAAATAAATAAACAACCATATCTAGAAAAGAGGGCATGATATTTGGGTTCATAAACCCTCCCTCAAAATAGTCTCCATCCATATTCACCTCGAATTTTTGGCATGATATTTGGGTTCATAAAAAGAAACTTTGGCATGAAGTTGGGTCCATAAGAGTCCCCCTCAATTTTGTTGTCATGATGACGTGTAGTGGCACTAGCTATAACTGATTTAGGAGTGTAGTTTCATATACATCTCTGTATGGTGAGGAAAATAGTGAGTGGGGGAAGTAATAGCCAGTCATGGAAAATGTGAACTTGGATGAGGAGCCAAACGAAGAATGTTGGGTGTTGGATGGCAAGAGAAGATGCAGTACCAGAGTCCAGAGCATGTACAAGTACATGACAGTTGGGGGCCTTAACAGCCTAAAATCGCCATCTGAGGGCCTTATTGAGTCTGAAGACTTTGTCAGGATTCTTTGGATCTTCAAAACCTGGGGGTTGAGCAACATATACTTCTTCCTCAAGCTTACCATTGAGGAATGCACTTTTCACATCCATTTGATATAAGATGATATCATGATGGTTAGCATAGGCAAGTAATATGCGAATAGCCTCAAGTCTAGCAACAGGTGCATCAGCTCGACGTTCTTCATGAACTGGAATGAATTCTTCAAAGATTCTTGATGAGGAATGACATCCTCGGTTGCCTTGAACTTGATAGAATCCTCGGTGCTGGTTCATCTAACACGAAGGTAGGTGCTCTCTTTGCGAGCCATTAGTTTCATCAAACCGCACATCTACAAGGTCAACAATCTTGTGAAGAACAATGTTGAAGACTCTGTAGGTGTGCGTAGTCCTTCCGTAACCAAGCATAAAACCTTCATGTGCTTTCGGTGCAAATTTAGAGTTGTGGTGAGGATCTCTAATCCAACATTTAGCACTGAAGACTTTGAAATAACTCACATTGGGTTTCTTGTCAGTGAGGAGTTCATAGGCCGTCTTCTTGAAGAATTTGTGAAGATATGCTCTGTTGATGATGTGGCACGCAGTATCAATTGCATCAATCCAGAAACGCTGAGGCGTTTTGTATTCATCAAGCATAGTGCGAGCCATCTCAACAAGAGTTCTGTTCTTGCGCTCCACGACGCCATTTTGCTGAGGAGTATAGGGAGCAGATAACTCATGAGTAATACCAAGTTCATCAAGATAGGCATCAAGACCGGAATTCTTGAACTCAGTTCCATTGTCACTTCTGATGTGCTTGATCTTCACACCAAAGTTGGTTGAATCCCTCGAGGAAAATCGTTTGAAGACTTCCTGCACTTCATGTTTGTAAGTAACAATGTGTACCCATGTATATCGAGAGTAATCATCAACAATGACAAAACCATATAGAGATGCATCATTAGTGACTGCTGAGTAATGATTAGGTCCGAAGAGGTCCATGTGAAGCAATTCGAATGGACGGGTAGTGGTCATGATAGTCTTCGCTGGATGCTTGGCCTTGGTCATTTTTCCAGCTTCACAGGCTCCGCATAAATGATCCTTGAGGAATTTGACATTCTCAATGCCAATGACATGCTTCTTCTTTGCAAGCGTGTTCAAATTCCTCATGCATGCGTGACCAAGTCATCGATGCCATAGCCAGCCTTCTGAAGCTTTTGCAAGTAGACACACGGCTGGTTGTGGTCCTGTAGAGAAATCAACAATATACAAATCTCCTCTCCTAAAGCCTTCGAAGACTTTGGAATTGTCAACTTCCATAATCACAACACAGCGATACTTGCCAAAGACAACAACCATATCAAGATCACAAAGCATTGAGACTAACATGAGATTGTATCCTAAGGACTCAACAAGCATGACTTTGTCCATGTGTTTATCCTTAGAGATCACAACCTTACCAAGACCCAATACGACTTTTGCCTTTGTCAAGAAAGATGATATGCTTCAGAGGTGACGGTGATAAGGAAGCATCCATCAATAGATTCTTGTCACCAGTCATGTGATTCGTACATCCACTATCGAGGACCCATTCAGTAGTTTTGGGTTGATCATCCTGCAGATGAATTAGTGTAGCTTACAATCTCATATGCTTCATCAGTGAAGAATATGATATCAAGTTCATCAGATGAATTTCATCAAGCAGTAAATGGATATAGCAGTATGAGGACGTACGTGTGAAATGAAAGTTCATTTCATCATGATTTGCCTGCTTCCTTCCAGGCATTTTGTCAGGTCCCCAGCAAATTCTTCAGACGTTAAGGCACGTCTGGAGACCTGACCCTGCAGAAGAGATTAGTTCTTTTTCTTCACCACCCACATCTGGAGGGGTGGCAAAGAATTCATCACTCTGCGAGCACCATATGAGGAAGGTGGCAAAGATGCCAAACCATTTCGTTTCACATAAGAGCGGTTAGGGTAAGCATATGAATAAGCAGAGAAATTCTCCGAGGACTTATGAACATAATGGTTTGAAGAATAATGCACATATTCATAGCCCTTAGCTCTACCCTGCGAGACAGAGTTGTTAGCACGATGATAATCATATGAGGACTTTGATCCTTTTGAGGAATTTGATCCATGTGAGGAATTTGGTCCGTATGAGGACTTGGATCCATATGAAGAATTCGATCTGGGGTTCCTGTTCTTCACAGGTGGTGTCATGAGGACATTCACCTGAAGACTTTCAACATAACTTTTGGGAACCAGATTTTCTTCATAGGGGACCGTTCTGCAGATTAGTGCCAACATATCTAGCAAATACTTCACCATTCTGATTTTTGAACAGTTTATAGTTGGAGTCAAATGACTCATCAGAAGAATGAGGAGATTCACATGTAAAGCCAGATAAGTTAGATGGATCAACTGGAGGTCCCTTTGCAGCAACCCATGAGGTTTTGGGGTACTGCTCAGGCTTCCAATATGTTCCATCAGCATTAAGTTTCCTCTCAAAGGCAATACCCTCATTCCTAGGGTTTCTGTTGAGGATCTGCTTTTTAAGCACATCACAAAGAGTCTGATGCCCTTTGAGGCTTTTGTACATGCCTGTCATGTACAATTCCTTCAACCTGCATTGTCGGTGATACTAGCAATGTCCTCGGATGAGGAATTAGTGATAGCAGAGGCAGATGAAGAATTTGTAACAGTTGAAGCATTTGAACATTCGGTGAAGAATTAGCGATTCACATTCAATGCACTTTAAGCATGGAGGAACAAATTCTTCACGAGAAGCGCTGATTTGTTGAGCTAGTAGTGAATCACGCTCCTTCGAAGATCTTCATAACACACTCTTAGCTTTTCAAGATCTTCCTTTCTTTGAAGAGATTCAGAGAAAGCTTCTCGTGATCTTGCTTTTCTTGAAGAAATTCATAAGAAAGTTTCTCATGATCGATAAGAGAGTGTTATGATGACTTTGAAGGTTATCAAACCTAGACCAAGTCTCTGAAGATTTTCGATCGGGGCTTTAGTCGATCCATTTCTTCACCCAACATATCATCACTTTTGTCTAGCATGTTTTGAACCTTTTCAAAAGCCCGTTGTTGTTTTACAGCAATTTTAGCAAGTTTAGAGTAGCTGGGCTTAAGGTCCTCATCGGATTCATTTTCACTAGATTCAGAGGAGTTGTATTTGAGTACCTTTGCACCTTTCGCCATGAAGCAATAGGTGGGAGCGTAGCCATCATTATCTTCATCAGGCTTGTCGGTGGGGTCAGTTTCTTGATGTTGAAGATGGACTTGCTTGTGGCGATGTGAAGGCGGACTTGCCACACCAGATTCGGATTCTTCAAACGCCTCCTCTTCATCATTTTCCTCAGATTCAGCTTCAGAGTCCATTTCCTTGCCAATGAATGCCCGAGCCTTCTTGGAGCTGCTCTTCTTGTGAGATGAAGACTTCGAGGATTTTGATGACGAAGATTTTGACGATTTCTTCATCTTCTTCGCATCATCAGAACTGCAATCCTTGTATTTCTTCTTCTTCATTTCCTTTTCCCACTGAGGACAATCTTGAATATAGTGACCAGGTTTCTTGCATTTGTGGCACAGCCTTCTCTTATAGTCACTGGATGAGGAATCACTACTTCTTGAGGATTTTCCAAAGCGACCACGTCTTGAGAACTTCTGGAATTTCTTCACGAGTAGTGCTAGCTCCTGGCTCAATTCTTCAGGATCACCAAGGCTACTACCAGAATCCTCATATTCAGAGTCAGACACAGCCTTGGCTTTCAGGGCACGAGGTTTGCCGTAGTTTGAACCATAGAGGTCTCTCTTTTCAGCAAGCTGGAACTCGTGAGTATTTAGCCTTTCGAGGATATTAGCAGGATCAAGAGACTTGTAATCAGCACGTTCTTTTATCATCAGTCCCAGAGTATCAAATGAGGAATCAAGCGATCTCAACAGTTTCTTCACCACCTCATGATCAGTGATGTCGGTGGCACCGAGGGCTTGAAGCTCATTTGAGATGTCAGTGAGGCGATCAAAGGTTTGTTGGACATTTTCATTGTCGAGTCTTTTGAAGCGGTTGAAGAGATTCCGAAGAACATCAACTCGAGAGTCACTCTGAGTTGAGACTCCTTCATTTACTTTGGACAGCCTATCCCAGATAAGCTTAGCAGTTTCCAAAGCACTCACTCTTCCATACTGTCCTTTGCTCAGATAGTGGCCACATATGATATTCTTCACTTGAGAATCGAGTTGCTTGAATCTCTTCACATCGGTAGCGTTCAGTGAGGGTGAGACAGAGGGAACACCATTTTCCACAACATACCAGAGATCGTTATCAATTGCCTCAAGATGCATTCGCATCTTGTTCTTCCAGTAATGGTAGTCCGTCCCATCAAAGGTAGGACACCCAGCCAAGACCTTGATCATACCTGCGGTCGACATAACTAAAACTCCAGGCGGTTAAACCAAAATCACACAGAACAAGGGAGTACCTTGCTCTGATACCAATTGAAAGTGCGTTATATCGACTAGAGGGGGGGTGAATAGGCGATTTTTATTAATTCTTCACTGAGGAATTTGCTGGTGAGGAAATTCCTTAGCGAAGAACTACTTGCAGCGGAATAAGTACTTAGAAGTAAGCATAACAGAATACAAGCATGGTCATCATGATGAAATGAAGACAAGCACAGAGTACAGAAAGCGTAGTCACAGGATAACACAAGATGAAGACAAACAGACTGAAGAAATTGAACTGAGGAATTTGAGAAAGTCTTCAGTCAAAGTCTTCAAGCACAGATATGAACAACATTCAACACAGTAATGAGGAAATGGAAGGGTTGAGGAAATAGAACCAGTTAGTTGGTGAAGACAATGATTTGGTAGACCAGTTCCAACTGCTGTCTCAGTTGTACGTCTGGTTGGAGCGACTGAGTATTTAAACTCGAGGACACGCAGTCCGGACACCCGATCAGCGAGCCGCAACTCAGGACACCCAGTCCTCACCGTATTCTCCTTGAACTAAGACCACGCAGGCCTCGTCCTATCACTCGTGGTAAGTCTTGGTGACTTCAAACCTTCACAGACTTGGTCACTTGGCGATCCACAATTCCTCTTGGATGCTCTAGACCTTGACGCCTAACCGTCTGGAAGAAGCACAGTCTTCAAAGGTAACAAGCGTCGGATCCACGTGAGGATCAATTTCTTGATGATGCTCAATCACTTTGGGTTTGTGGGGGTTTGGTTTTGGGATTTTCCTCACTTGATGATTTTCGCTCAAAGTCCTCGGAGGATGGGTTGCTCTCAAATGACAAGTGTCAAGTTCTCTCGGAGCAGCCAACCAACTAGTGGTTGTAGGGGCGGCTATTTATAGCCTAGGGAGTAGCCGACATGATAAGACATAAATGCCCTTCAATGATATGACCGTTAGGTGGATAAGATACTTTGGGACAGCCGTAAGAAGACAAGAACGGTCGGAAATTTGACTCTCAAATTCCTCAGGGCTATCATGTTCCTCATTGTGTAGGCAATTCGCACTGGCGAATTCCTAACTCCTCAGTCAGAGCAAAGTCCTCAGTGACCAGAAGAACTGCGTCTCTGTCACTGAAGAAATTGACTGATCTGTATGAGATTTCCAATGGCTTCACTCGAAGGGATTGGTAGATGTAGGATTTTGAGTTGAGCATCACATGGAAATTTTTACTTAGTATTTCCTCGACCCCCTTTAACAGTACGGTGTTTCCTATGACTCAAGAAAGAGAAAATGAAACTACGAAAACAAAAGTCTTCACGCTTCACATTCCTCAAATGAATATCAAGTCTTCAAGGTCACACCAATTTCTTCACTTTCAAAATCTTCAGAATATCAAAGTCTTCAGTCGAAGAACTTCATTTTTAGGGGTCGACTTTCTCTGTAAATATCAAACTCCTCATAGACTTATAGACCTGTGTACACTCACAAAACGCATCAGTCCCTTAACCTATAAGTCTTCAATACACCAAAATCACTAAGGGGCACTAGATGCACTTACATGGACATGCTGAATTGGCATCCACATGGACAAAGCTAGACAAAACCCCTCAAAAAGTAGATATGGGTGTGTGTTTTAGTGATGCTTAGAGTTACGAGTTGCATTTTAAACGATATTGAACCTGAGGGTTGTAATTTAACTCTACTACAATTTCAAACGTGCCACATGAATCGTTCTCTTCTCCTTGCATATGCAAGGTGTAGCATGTAGAAAAACTAGGATCTCGAGGGAGATAGAGTGTGGTCCAAGAGTGAGAATGGGCTGAGTTGGAGGAGGAGGAGGTAGTGACCCGGTTCCCTATACCCCCACATAAGTGTTTACACATACGAGGGATTTGATGTCACCAAATATCACCCATCCCGCTTAATAGGTGGTATATAAGTTACTCGAGCCTGTCCTTTGCAATGACACACAATATTGAGACCTAACGATACAATTTAGATCATATATCAACACACTTCTATGTTAGGTTTGGCTGCACATATCGATATGCATTACATTCCGTGTTCATATCTTTATTTGATGGAGGCGGGTATTCCCCTTTTGAAAAAAAAAAGAAAATATTACTGCAATCTGGATCTACACCAAGAGAATTCACACAATCATCACAATGTTATTGTTACAACATTCAATGCAACCACATCAACCACCTGACAAGTATATCTTGACATGTTGGCGTAAACACCCATTCTTATTATGAAGTTGAAATACAAGTGGAAGAACATGATGACGAGGGATCTCAAGGGGCAATAAGCCACGTCCATATACTTATATATAACCGGAGTGTACATACGGAGTAGCTCTCAAATGCAGCTCTACCTTTTTCCTTACTCCCATCCCAAAAGTCTCGGACATGTCCAGCAAATGTGAATTCTCTCCATCAGGAAGAACCCATTCAAAGTGGTAGAGAAGATTAGCCAATGCAATCTCCACGGCAGACGTGCCAAACAGAATCGCAGGACACTGTCGACGACCTGCCCCGAAGGGGGTGAACTCAAAATTTGTTCCTTTAAAATCAACATTGCTATTCTCAAACCTCTCTGGGTTAAATGCTTCTGGGTCGTACCAATATCTTGGATCCCGCGAAATTGCAAATGCATTAACATGTATCTTTGTGCCTTTGGGAATGTGATAACCCATGATTTCACAGTCCTCCCTCGACTGACGGGGGACAAGCATAGGGTTGGGAGGATGCAACCTAAGAACCTCCTTGATAACCATTCGCATGTAGTTGAGTCCACCAAGGTCAGTATTAGTGATGACACCTCGTAGTGCACCTAGAACGTTTCGAACCTCTAGTTGTGCCTTTGCCATAGTCTTGGGTTTTTTCAACAGCTCCGACATAGCCCACTCTACAGTGGATCCTAAGGTTGTAGTAGCGCCTCCGAATATGTCCTGAAGCAATAGTTATGTTATGCACAATTTATAAAAATATAAACAAAATATATTAAGACACTGTTTTTTTGAGGAGATTAAGACACAAACTATTGAAGCAAATAAGAGTGACGATGACATAACCTATCAAACTAGTCTAATGGAGGAAAAACTAGTTCTCTCTCACGAGTTCATTAGACACGAGGCATAATAAGAACAAGACTACTTTCTTGTTGGTGAGAACAAGACTACTTGAATCACATTGATAGCGTAGGAGGCCAAATTATTCTTCTACGTAGTAGTACTATTCAAAATGGAAGGAGTACTCACAAACATGATGGCGCCAATAGTCTCCGGGGTTAGAGGGAAAGCAAGTGAATCCTGCTTCTGCAGCCTGAGCAGCACGCCCAGGAAATCCTCTTGATCCCCGTTGGCAGCGATCTCCGCATTGCGGCTCTCGACGATACTCGCAATGATGCGCTGGATGCAGCCATAACTCCCGCGGAGGCGGCGCTCGACGGTGCTCAGCCGCCGGACGATCCGCGACGACGGGAAGAAGTCCAGCGGGAAGAACCCGGCCACCAGCTCGCTTACTTGGTCGTAGGCGAGCACGAACTCGGACTTCTCCTCCGCGCACTTGCCGCCGAACATGGCCATGGCGACGATGTCGTTCGCCAGCGCCGACGCCTTCTTGCTGAGGTTGACGAAACCAGAGGCCGCCGCAATGGAGCGGAGGAGGCGGCCCACCTCCTCGGCCCTTATGGACTCCACGCGCTTCACCTGCTTGGCGTTGAGAAGCTCCATGATGCAAATCTTCTTCATCTGGCGCCAGCGGTCGCCGTAGGGGGCGAAGCCGATCCCTTTCCCGCAGCAGCCGACGATGTCGATGGTCACGCTGCTCGGTCGGGAGGCGAACGACAGGTCGTGGGTCCTCATCACCAGCTCCGCCGCCTCGGCGCTGGAGACGACCAAGGTTGGAACCTCGCCAAGCCTGAGGAACATCAGGGGTCCATGATGGCGAGACAACTCCCTCATTGTGCGGTGTGGGAGGCCACGCAAGACGTGGTGGAGGCTGCCGATGAACGGAAGGCTCCATGGCCCGGGAGGCAGCTGCTTCTTGTGTAATTTGCTATTGTTGCCGTAGGCTGTGAGTTTAAGAAACAAAAGGAAAAGTATCGTGGCTTGAGCAATAAAAGAAAACATGCTTAACACCTCCATGGACAGTTAATTGGCAACAGAGGAGATTAGCTTTGTTTCTGGGCTTTGAGCTCGATGATAGATAGCATACTTATAGGATATAGCAAGAACGATGAAGTTAACCCTGGAGCGTGCATGATATGATGGATGTCATACTTAATTAATCTTATTGCTCCATGCGGTGGTTGTAGCATGATGCATGTGTGCATGCATGCAGCAGCTGCTGCGCGCATCTGGACGACTATGCATGATTAGCTTTCCCTAAACACACTCCATATTGAGGAAGGAACTAATCCAAGTATTGTAATTCGAACTCTGTATGTCGACTATGGATGAATAGCTTGCGCTTGTCGATTCAGAGCTCTCATCAAAGTATAATTTCTACTTACTTGTGATCGAGTACACATCAAAGTAAGTAGCTCAATTATGAAGCCTAATGCAATGCCAAGTATGTACATACTGCTTACATGCCAACAAGTTTTGCCCGGCTCCGGCGAGGGAGGGGCGACGGCGGTGCACCTTCGGCTCGCTTCAGTGTTGATAGTCTTCTTTAGGTGGTCTACAAATCTGGATGTAATTTTTATTATTTCTGGTGTTCGTTGCACTGCCATGATTGAAGATGAATAGATTGAAGGTTTTCCCGCAAAAAAAATTGAGAAAAAGAAGATGTTGGTATCATATCATGATACCAGATCATAACAAATGATATGTTAATATGTGCCATACAAAACAATAATGACGTAATTTAAAATGCCTACCTATGATATTATGCACTGCAGAGGTGGACACTAATATCATATGCATGATACTGGTATATGATACTCCCCACTACAAACAGCCTTATGGCATTCGGTAGAATGGTGATAGTTATCTTATTTACGTGAACAACTCGTAACTTAGCTAAGAGAATGACATTACACTGCTACATTGTATACACTTCTAGAATTTACCCAGGGTCAAAAACAGTAGAGACTAATTGGAAATATTATCTACAAGGCGGAACAAGAGACCAATTATCTATCGTTGATCATGTCTTGATATAATCTAAGCATATAGAAATGGAGTGTGTCTCCGATGGTGCTCCCACCGATCTGTATACGCAGTTCCACCTTCTCCCTTCTCCAACGGCTGCAACGGAGGTTGAAGATGGTGACTCGATGAGTTGATGTATAGAAGGACTTTTTTGTATTTTTTGTGTTATAGGGATTTTTTTTCTCGTGTTCTGGGCAAGCTGTCCCTCCAACCCCTTCTCCAGAAAGATGCTACATGTGTTGTAACCCCTTCATGCATGTGATATGAATGGAACACGTAGACGCTCTTTTGCTACATATAATACATGAGTACACATAAAGACATTACAGAAATGGGCAGGGTAATGAAAATACATAAAGGACACCCCAACTGCTCCCACCCACAGACAATGTAGGGTGCTAATTATTTTGCAATTGGCACACCTATCTGTTTCATATTCAAAGGAGTGTCACAACACAACATAGAAAAGGTAAGAGTGTACTCAGTCACACATCCAAACAATCGGTAACCCATTTCCGAGCCCAGCTGGTCATATCTGCATTTGAAAGCATGAATTACTATTGATTAAAGGAAATAAAAGAGGACGATGGAAATTGATTGGTTTAAAATTGAAGGACGCTGAAATCGATTTTCATGTTCTACATTCTTGGCTCAAGATGGGTGGTACCATGAGAGCTGTTTAATTGCACACTCTGAAAGACTATACTATTTAACATAGTCTCTTATGCGTAGTGTAGATGTGATAGTGTAATGGTTTGAATTTTGAGGGGTTATATATGCAGGATAACTCACACCGGAGGCTTTTGTTACCGTAGGATGTGAATTTAAGAAACAAAAGGAAGAGTATCGTGGCTTGGGTAATAATAGAAAACATGCTTAGCACCTCCATTGCTGATCAGTTAATTGGCAACCGGTGGATTAGATTGTTTCTGGCTCGATGATAGATATAGCATACTTATAGGATGTACTCCCTCCGTTCCTAAATATAAGTTTTTTTTAGAGATTCCAATATAAACTACATATGAATAAAATGAGTGAATCTACACTCTAAAATCCATCTATATAAATTTGTATGTCCATATTGAAATATCTAAAAAGCCTTCTATTTCAAACTGAAGGGAGTAGCAAGCAAGAACCTGGAAGTTAACCCAGGAGCATGCATGATCTGATAGGTGGCATACTTAATCTTAATTCCCATGCGGTAGTTATAACATGAACGCATGATGCATGTGTGCATGCAGCGGCTGCTGCGCGTATCTGGACTATGCATGACTTGCTTTCCATGTACACTCTCCACATTGATCAAGGAACTAATCCAAGTAATGTAATTTGGACCATGTCGACTGTGCATGAATAGCTTGCATGTCCATATGGAGTAATTTGATCAAAGTAATGTAATTTCTACTTTACTTGTGATCAAGTACACATGAAAGAAAGTAACGTAATTTTGCAGCCTCCTGCAATGCTAACTAGACATATTGTTGACATAAGCCACAGTATTATAACTGAGAAAAGAGAAGATGGTAGTACTATTATATCATGATACCGTATCATAATAAATGATACTCCCTCCATTCCACAATGTAGTGCCACGTTTTCCGAAATCTAAGTTTGACCATAAATTTAACAAACAAGACTGATTGCGGCGGGAACAAAAATTATACCACTGAATTTGTATTTCAATTCGAATTCAGTGGTATAAATTTTGCTCCCGCCGCAGTCGGTCTCGTTGGTTAAATTTATGGTCAAACTTAGATCTCAAGAAGCGCGGGCGCACTACATTATGGAATGGAGGGAGTATGTTAATATGTATCATGCAAAACGACAATGAGGTCCTACAGATCTAGAAGGTAGGCTAGTATCATACTGGTATATGATCACTACTAGGGAAAAGCCTATACACATGATCTTACCAGCAACGAGTTTTAAAATAAGGCGCTGCTGCAATTTATTAGTAGCGCGCTCCATCAGAACTCGCTGTTGAAAGAAAAGTAGTAGTAACGCGCCACCTCTAAGCAACGCTACTGCTCTAATTCCCACGACCCCGCCACGGAGCTAGTTATAGCAGCAGCGCGTTAACTAGAAGGGCGCTACTGCTAGGTAGTTTAGAAGTAGCGCCTTTACGTACACTACGCTACTGCTAAAACTAGCTATCTCACCACCCGCATGCTCTCCTCTTTATCCAATCCACACTCACACTCACACTCACACTCACTCGATCTCCCCCTCAACCCCCCCCGACCGGTCCTCCCCCGCCGGCCGCCGTCGCCTACCCCTCCTCCCTCTGCGCCGCCGTCACCTCCTCCTCCTCGCTGGACTCGGTACCGCCCTCCTCCACCGTCCTCCCTCGACTCGCCGCCGGCCGACCCCTCCTCGCTCCGCCCTTCCTCCTCCGTCCTACTCTCTCCTCCCTCCTCCAGTCGCCCGTCCCTTTCCCTCCTCGCTCCTCCATCCACAACCCCTCCTCCCTACTACATTTTGATTTAGTAGGCTAGTTCATATGCAACATTTTGATTTAGTTCATATGATTTAGTTGATTTAGTAGGCTAGTTGATTTAGAACATTTTGATTTTGTTGATTTAGTAGGCAAGTTGATCTAGTAGGCTAGTTGATTTAGTTGATTTATAAAACATCTTGATTTAGTTGATTTAGTAGGCAAGTTGATTTAATAGGCTAGTTGATTTAGTTGATTTATAGAACATTTTGATTTAGTTGATTTAGTATGATAGTTGATAGCTCTGAAGATTTGGCACCACCTAGATAGATCTTAGGATTATAATTGTCCATCAAATTGCTTCTTGCGGAAAAAGAATCAAATTGCTTCTCGCGGAAGATTTGGCATTTGGCTGTTGGTTCTATTCTAGAAGGTGTTAGTAAGCTATGAAAATATAAGTGCAGAAGAACCAAAAAAATCACATGCTACTGTTTTTCTTTCGTGTGAAGTGGATCGTTAATCCTTTGCTCATATTGCTTTAGGAAAATGGCGCCACCACCACCACCACCATGTTGATTGTGCAAGTCAAGGTGCGCCAGCAGCCTTGCAACTGGCAAGTTGTTTGGCATCTACTTCTAGCCGAGTTTTCGACATGCGGTGGTAAGAAATTATATGAAATGTAACAACTATTTTATTTTTAGTGTTGGCATTACTGCATTGTGTCATTTTGCTTTTTTACACAGATCGTCCCGTGCAATGTGAGGTTGAAATTCAACAAGCTGTCAGGAGACACTGTGACATTCGAGGCTCCTTGGGGCCGTACACTATGGAGGTCGAGAAAGGACGCAATATTTAGCAGATTGTTGGAGATGGATGGGCCCGTTTCCTCACCTGCATGCGTCTTATTGGTGGTGAGTTGATCAGCTTCTCCTTCAGAGCAGAAAGACCCAAACTGGCTGTCATTTATATCAACCTGGTGGAAGATGATGAAGATGACGAAGATGATGAAGATAATGAGGACCCACTCGACGAAGATGATGAGGACTCACTTCATGAAGCCATAGTAGCTCAAAGAATGAGGCTGAGCAAGGAGGAGGTGTGCAACCTATGGGACATAATTCCGTCACGTGCTGACTTTGTCGGGGTGCCAATCATGACCCGCCTGACAAGTACCATGGTCGATTGACATGATATGGTATGTTATACTTACAAATGCAAATTATCCGATGATATGCTTAGTGTAGAGTCCAATGATATGTTGTGTGGAATCTAGTCGATGATATGCTTTATTGTAGAGTTCGATCACATGCTTATTAGTGTAGAATCTAAGGAACTATTAATACTGTAGATAATCCATGTATACTTATTTGCAAGAGTATGTGCGAGGCTATTTATTACTTGATATGTTTTTTCTTTTTCAGAAATTGGCAAAGAGCCTATCTGTGAGTTATGGTATCGAGCCTGATGAAGAAGGCTCAGCTGGACTACGCCTTACTGTAAGGGGCTCCGTCACAATCTGTAATTACCGCGTGGACACGAACGGTCGCACACACTTAAACTCGATTGTGTGGAAGAGATTCCTCGATGGCAAGAATCTTCGTGTTGGACATGCCATCCTAATTACTATCAGGAACACCAACCGCCCAGGCTTAAGGATGATGATCGTCTTCATTATCATCTATAAATACATATGTGTGTGTGTGACTATATCATCTAGAACTACATATGATGATCGTCGTCGATATCATCTAGAACTACATATGATGATCGTCGTCGATATCATCTAGAACTACATATGATGATCATGGTCGATATCACCAAGTATTGCTTGAGGATGCATGTTGACTATATATGAAATTGTTATCTAGTACTCCCTTCGTTCCAAATTACTCGTCGTGGTTTGAACCACGGTGAGTAATTTGGAACGGAGGGAGTACTATCTAGTACCTATAATGCTTTATGATATTGATATCTAGTAGTACCTAGTATCTGGACCGAAACGGGGTAAGAAGCTGGGAAAAATGATTAAAGATATAGCAGTAGCGAGGGGCTAGGAAACCGCTACAGCTAACTAATTGTGCGTGTTCCAGAAAAGCGCTGCTGATATAGTCAATAGTAGTAGCGCGGGTACCGACCGCGCTACTACTAAGAGTTAGCTGTAGCGCCTTACTAGTAGCGCCGCTTCCCGCGCTGCTGCTAGCCTTAAAATCCGCGCTACTACTAGGGTTTTCCCTAGTAGTGGATACTCTCACTATAGACAACCTTATGGCATATATGTCATATAGTATTAATTGGTCTAACTAATGGTCAAGGTAAATAAATAAATTAGGCCTTACCCAGACGACGGGAGCAAGTGATTAAGCTTAAACAACACAGTGTGCGTGCACTTTGAGAATAGTATTATCTAAGAATTGTCCAACTTGAGAATGAATATATTGCTCCTCAATATTATCTTCAATCACGCCATTCTTCATTAAAAGTTATAGCGAGACATCACATGCATAGTCTCCATCAACTGTCATTCTCTTAGCTATGTTACGATTTCTTCACCTAAATAAGCTAACATATCATCACTGTACCAAATGCATGTGAGTCCAACTGATGCATATGTGTTTTATATTCAAAGGAGTGTCACAACACAAGAAAGATAAAGGTAAGGGTGCGCAGTCACCCATCCAAACAATGTTCTCTACATTTGCATTCAAAAGCATGAGTATGTATCAATTAAAGAAACTAAAAAAGAACTTTGGAGATTAATTTGTTTAATGGATGTTGAGATCGATTTTCATTTTGTACATTCCTGGATCAAGATGGGTGCTACCATGCTCACTGATTAAATGGCACTGCTCAAAAGACTATACTTTAACATAGTGTCTTATGCATAGTGGAGAAGTAATAGTCTGACGGTTTGATCTATGAGAGTTTATATGCATGATAACACACGCCGGAGGCGGTTTACCAGTGAAACCCGCCTCCAATACCCCCCCGGTGTGGTCAAAGGCGGTTTTGTTTTTCAAACCGCCTCCAATACTGTGTCAACTCACTGGAGGCGACTTTATTTTTCTCTACCATCTGAGCAAGCTCATTAGGGCGGCTAAAGATTTTAATGCTCAAAACAGCCTCCATGGGCCATCTCCTACATTCATTGTTTGTAGTAGTGAGGGTTGTCTCATACTTCGTTGTCATCCTTGTTGAGTAATATTTTCCTCGACAACCTCCTCCAAGTGCACACACATCACCCACATTAGGATTTTAAGCTCATGATTGACATCATGTAATGAATCATCAAACTCTTGACAAACAGTATGTGGTGGATATAAATTAGAAGGCACATGGATGACTACTCATGTAGCAAGTGCGTGCAATAGAGGAAAATGTGTTTGATATTCCAAATATGTTGGCAATATATCTTGATCGAGCACGTGAAAAAAAATCTGGCGAAATTGCGAGAGGTGCCATGCCTGGTAGATGGTGTCACCCTACCCTTCAATACACCGACAATGCGATGCACGGTATGAGGCATGATCTAGAAATTAAAGAAGATGCCGACCTAACAAACGTGATACTCATATTTTAGCAAGGTGCTTGGAAAACATGGAATAAAGCCATGAAATATACAAGCACATGTGCCAAGTCTAAGACTTGAACTTAGGTGGGCTAGTTCCACCACAATGAAGTTGACCATCAAAACTATGCTTACTTCGCTTGAATCTCACTTTGTGAGCGAGCGTACAAGCCGACGTTATACAGATGGCTGGTATGTTTTGCTTAGTCCGTTGTGTGACTTGTTCTAGCTCATCTAGAGAAGGTTAAAACCACCCAAACTTCAATCAAAAAGTGAGAACTACTGGGAAAAAACACTAGAAAGGCTTGTGAGTTCATTTTGTTTTGGCCGATAATTGCATTGGTGTGTAGGCAACAATGCGGTGGGTGAAGCAAAGTGTGCATTTCACTCTAGCTCCATTAGGCAACCACCACTGTGTGTGTGAGAGAGAGAGAGATGTTTGCTTTTGAATAAATGTTTGTGCCTTGAACTTCATACGTAGTACAAAGAATAGATGTTTGTGTGTGTACTTTGGGTTGTGTTGTGATGCTTGCTTCATTATAGTATAACCAATCAATCTGGAGAATCAAATCAAACTACTCCCCACTCGCCTTAATTTACTTGCCGTACTTCAAAGGGATATCTTATCCGGAGAACCTGCAATCTGGAGCCATGCATTAACTAAATATATGTAAACGTGACACGCACTTCCAATCATTTCTCTCTTGATCGAGGATATCTTATTTTTCTCTTCACACATTTCCTTGCCCAACCTACACATGAATGGGTGATTCCGTTGCCGTTAGCACCGACGACAGCCTTGCGCTAGCATGCGGGAGAAAGGTAAGGTATCTCTAGGCACAGCATCGGGTTTCTACATGTATTGATGCCAAGCAAATAAACAATGAGCCGAGGGATCTCCGAGATCTCTCTACCCCAAACCAGCCATAACCTGAGTGTTTCTTTCTGGAGTGATTAGTCACTTTATTTATATTACACAGTGAGTCCTATTTACAAAATTTGTTTGTGACACACATATTTTTAAAAAATATTATTTTTTTGCGCCTTTGCACCCAAGAAGGTAAAACCCAGCAAAATTCTTTGTCTAATTAATTATTAGAATGAAAATGTGTGCTAAAAATATTTATAAGTAAATTTAGCAAACCAGCCATTGGGTAGCTTCATTGTGTTGAAAACGTGACATCTAATTGTGATGCTTTACATAAAACTCAAAAAGTTGGAGCTGTCGGTTTAGAAGACAAAACATGAAGATTACAGATTTTGGATTATTGTACAAGCGCAAGCGCAACCACTCACGTTTGCATACACATGGCCCCCATCAATACTTGCTAGGAATCTTTCTTACCTGCTAGCTAGAAGAATATATACGGCATGCTAGTTCAAATTAGTGGTCATACTCTAGAAAGGTTTCGGCATTTAGTCATTCGTTTAAGTGGAAGGGAAATGTATTGTAAACGTGTCATCTAATTGTCATGCTTTGCAAGAAATACTAGAAGTTGGAGCTGTTGGTGAGGGAAAGAACATGAAGATATTATATTGTGTTTTGGATTATTTGTACGTGGACACACAATCTCATCTGCACACACCTTCTTTGTCCGCCCATGAATACAGTAGGTAGAACTCTTTGTTCCTAGCTAGCAGATATACAAGGCATCATAGTGTAAAGTGATCATAGTCATAGACGAGCCATTTAGTAGCTCCATAGCGTTCTAAATGTTTCACCAGTTATTACAGAAAAATGGAGTTGCAGTGAATAAAAAACACGGTCCAGCAACATTGTAGATGCATAAACATGTACTGCCTCCATTCCTAAATATAAGACGATGGGCAATTTAAATTACCCCGATGTCTTATATTTAGGAATGGAGATAGTAGCATATAGGACGGGCCTATAACTCTCATGGTTGTATCGCCCTGATGTATATGATATTTTGAGTTCATAAAATTCTCTTTATCAAAAAATAAACTATGTAGCACATGTTCTGCCAATCAAGATATTACATCAGGGTTTTATATACAGATATAAGCCGTTCTTCTAAGACGCATTGGCTGGTGCAGTCATATTTATCAGCACTAATTTATTTTAGAAAATACAGAGTTGTTAAGACTAGAACTTACAGTGAGTATACGAACAACATATTTGCAGAATTATTTTAACGTCAATGTTATTCCCTCTACCTATCATCCTAAAAATTCCTATTTTAATGACATACACTCTTGTGTATCTTTTTTAGAGAAAACTTTAGGGAGCAATATTAACAAATGAAAAAAAATCTGAAGACTGATGAAGTTTTTTTAGTGGTAACCCAAATTATTGGGACATCTCCATATAGCGCAAATTTTAAGCGTTTAGTCCCACTCAAATTTGAGCTAACATGTTGTAGATGCTAGATGGTGGGGTAATACTGAGCATCATAAAGACAATTTTCCATGCCAGGTGACCATGAGGCAAGAGAAAAACATATGTTGAATTGCTCTATCTTGACCACAAAAATAAGATTATTTCTTACCCTGTCAGTTCCGTTTAGCTAAGCTATCTTCAGTGAGAGGCACTCCGAGACATATGTGGCAAATAAACCTCTTAATTAATGGGACCTTCTGCTTCGCATGTGATGTTATCCCCTTGACACGTGTGATGGTAAGGTGCACAAAGAGGGAATCATAGATGGGTTGCAGTAGCTTGAATCTACAATGTTTCATTTGTCTCTTATATTAGTAGCAACTAGTATGTTACCGTCAATTTTTTAACAATCATCGGTGGGGATAGGGTTGGGGGGAGGGAGAGAGAGTGTGCGCACCTGAATGCATTACTCGGGTTAAGGTTACATAGCAACCCATCGTGCAAGATTTATTATACCATAATAGTAGCACAAAGCAAGTGCGCACAAAGGCAGGGGAAGGCATAGACAAGAGGTTTGTTTTGAAGCTAGGAGGCAGGCCAAAATAAGGCAGCCTTTAGTAACCATAAAAGATAATTTTTTTAAAGGAGGGTGGCAGGTGTTGATTAACTGTTTTCCTAAGGTAGGAGGGATTGGGTGTCTTGGTAGCAAAGGCAAGTGAGTATCTTTTGTGGTACCACTGCTTCAGTGACTTACCGTTAATTAGTCATTGAGTTACTCAACTACTTTCTAGCATGCCCCTACACCTACATATATAAACAAATTCCTCATACAAAAATACTTAGTGTTGCAAATATTTAATTTGTTTGATACATGTTGGTGCAATATTGTCATGGAGGTAGTATGGCTTATGAGACAAACTCGTCCTTGGCAGATCATGTAGGAAGCGGCGTTGAAGGAAGAAGGAGAGGAGTATACCCCTAGTGGCAGAGGGCAGGAGCAGGGTATGCCACTTCATTTGACGGTTAATGATGGATGATTAGTTGATCCGACACAATTTTCTGACAACTAGGATTAACAGGGAGGATGAAAAGATGCCTCAAATTAGTAAATAATATAGTGTCAAAAACATCTTACATTTTGAGATAGAGGACGTACATAAAATTGCTATGATCTTTCCCACTAGGCAACACCTTAAAGTATGTATAAGAACCATGAATCTTATCATCAAAGAATTAATTCTATGTTTTTTTATAGCAATCTACCCTGCCTCGCATTCGTCGCGGCAGCTTGCTTGAGAGAGAAACTAACAGCAAATCTATAGACTAAAAGCTTGAATTGACACAATTTTAGTGGATGATTAGTTGATCCGACACAATGTTCGAACAACTAGGATTAACATGGAAGCTCAAAAGATGCCTGCAACTAGTAATACATAAAACTGCTAGGAGTATGATATTTTTTGTTAGGCAACACCTTAAAGTATGTCTAAGAATCTCCGGCAAAACAAAAGTATGCCTAAGAACCACGCTCTCTAGAATTCTTCTATTTTTGTGCTAGGCTGCTAGCAATCTACCCTGCCTCGCTTTAGTTACCGTGGCTTGCTTGAGAGAGAACCCAATTGTGAAACTACTGACTAAAAAAGCTTGCAGAAACAGAAAAAACAGCGTACAATAGTCGATAGCATTGCAATAGCATCCGTCTATGTTAATGGGGGACACGTACGTAAAGGATCTGTCGGCGACCGTATAGGGAAAAAGATGCATAGTAAGTGAGCCATCTGTGACAGCCTTTCTATAGCACTTTTTTTTTGTATAGCATATCTGCATCGGCTGCTTCTTTACTGATCTGCTGCTTTCTGCTCAATCGCCAAGCCACCGGCATAGGGTACGTGGCTACATGCACATCCTACACGAGTACAGAGAATAATCTATAGTTAGTTATGTTACACACATTTTGCATGAGCCATACCTAACGCCAAATATTTAAACGGCTGCAATGGTTTGGTACAATGTAGAGAATCTCAGGCCTGCTTAATTATAGGCTCATTTGAAGTACTGCAATGCAACCGGTTGATACAGCTATAGCTAAGTTGTGCTATAGGTCTATAAATAGAGATCCCTTCACCCTCAGATACATCATCTCCAGCAAGCACTGCTTGTAGTACCTCACACAACACTAGTTGTTACAAGTATTTGCAACCAGCTGGGGAAGCAAATATTATTGTAACTGCAGCACCCTTGAATGGCGCCCTCGATCCAGGTTGCTTCTGTCGTGAACGGCCACGAGATGGTGACCAAAGCCGATGACAGCAGCACTGTGCAGGTGGCCGCCGGTGGCGCGGATACTAGCGAGAAGTTTGCGCCCTCGGTGTGGGGTGACTTCTTTGTCACCTACGTCCCTCCTATCTCACAGGTATGCATGCATGCATGTTTACACTAACATGCGCGCCCATGTTAACTATATGCATTATCATTCAATGATTTAATTTTGATTTTGGGGTAGAACTTTTCAAGTACTCTAGAATCAAGGATTTGAAGCTGCTACATGTTGATTAATTAGGTCACGCTTCGTGGACCATCCATGCTCTACACTGAATTTCGTCAACTTTTTTATGTACATGATATTAGTTCATTACGGTCGTAGGAACCAATTACCGCGCAAATGACAACACACATCTTATGAGTAAAATAGGCTGCATGAAACTTCACTAAAGAAGTTCCTTTTTGTGGGATAGACCAAGTTAATGATTTTATCCTACCTGCATGATTGACATCCAAAGATTAATTGAGTTCTTTCTAGCAGAGGTCGGAGGATTGGATGAGAGAGAGGGCGGAGCAACTCAAAGGGCAAGTACGTCAGGCGTTCAAGGGGAGCAAGGACGCCATGACCGTAGCCGATGCACTAACATATGTGGACACACTTGAACGACTAGGCATAGACAATCACTTTCGTGAAGAGATTGAAGAGGCACTAAGCCTTGTCCATGCAGAGCAGGTGGAGACTGACGGCTCCAATAGCCTACACATCACCGCACTTAAGTTTCGCCTACTTCGGCAACATGGACTTTGGGCATCTGAGGGTAATTAAGTGCATAGTGTCACTAATCAGTAACCATTTCGAATCAAGCTGTGTTATTTTAGCTGCTCAAAACATGCATGTCACATCTGTTGATAAGATATGTTTGAATCAATGTGCATGCAGATGTATTCGATAAATTCAGAGAGGACCAAGGTAGTTTCAGCGAAAGCGTTGGCAGTGACCCGAGGGGCCTTTTGAGCTTGTACAATGCAGCTCACATGGCAACACCAGGTGAGGTCGCTCTCGACGATGCCATCTCCTTTGCAAGGGGCCACCTGGAGGCTATCAAAGGCAACGTCGGATCACCGATTGCAGAGCAGATCTCCCGTGCCCTAGACATCCCCCTCCCACGGTTCACAAGAAGGATTGAAACCATGCACTACATTGATGAGTATGAGCAAGAAGGGGTGTACGATGGCATGTTGCTAGAGCTTTCTAGGCTGAACTTTAACCTCGTTAGGATCCTTCACCTCAAGGAGCTCAAGGACCTCTCATTGTAAGTATTCTTCTCATAAATTGAACCTTTTGCATTGATGTTTATCCTAGTTCTTCACTATAATAAAACCAACACGTACATATGAGTTTATTATGTTGTAGATATTGTGTCGTATGTCTTTTTGTATGCTAGCTAGATGGCTTTTTTGGACACGGGGCCTTTGTAATGTGCCATATTGTCTCCTAACCTTCAAGTATTGTCATTTAGGATCTTTACCACCGTCTTTCTTAAGCTGAAATTGTGTTTGGAAATTATGCAAACTATTATTTGATGCTTAGTCGGACATTAATCCTCAAGAGTATGAATGATTTTGACATTGGTTTTGGAGTGACCTGTTGTGGTTGTCTTTCACTGTGCAAGATATAATATATAATTTTAGATTTTTTGCAGACTTAAATAAAATAGCATTGGAAACACATGATACTATTTTTGTTAGCTTATTGGCATTGAAAAGGGAAAGGACTCTGGAGACAGTTGAACACACACACACACACACACACACACACACACACACACACACACACACACACACACACACACACACACACACACACACACACACACACGCATGCACGCACGCGCGCGCATTAGAATCAATAACTCTTGCTATTATTTTAATTTTAAACTAAATATCATATATTCAACGAAATAGTCCTTTTGCCACATCATCATCTTGGCCAACTAGCTAGACAATATACCAGATAAGAGTTAAAACAAAATCTACTCAAGTAGAAGTAGGACATGGGCATAGATAGGGTAACCCGCCTGAAGAAGTAGAAACGTCATCGGTATTTATAAGATTGCTATGTTAAAATAACTATTTTCACATGCAGATGGTGGAGGGACCTGTATGAGACCGTGAAGCTACCATATGCTCGTGACCGTATGGTGGAGATCTACTTTTGGACATGTGGAATGCTCCATGAGGAGGAGTACTCTCGTGCACGGATCCTATTCGCCAAGGTGTTTGGAATGGTGTCGCTTCTAGATGATACTTTTGATGTCCATGCCACATTAGAGGAGTGTCACAGGCTCAATGAAGCAATGCAAAGGTAGACTACTAGTTATCTGATTCATGAGTTATTAGATCTATCTCTCACTCTCACTTCATCTCTGGACCTTGTATAAATGATCTCTAATGGATATCATTGTACTATCTATTCGTAGATGGGATGAAAATGAGGTTTCTATTCTACCGGAATATCTTCACATGTTGTACATCAAAACTCTCTACAATTTCAAAGAGTTTGAGGATGCATTGGAACCAAACCACAAGTATCGCATGGCCTACATTACAAAAGCGGTATGGTGCCCTATATTGAGATACAGATTCAAGTAAAAGTGTATGAGTATGTGTATGTACAATTAATTATTTTATCTCTCTTCCTAATATTTATCAGAGATACTAATTCATATGTCACATGTTTCAAATTATGACACAGTATAAGCTGTCATCAGAATATTACCTACGTGAGGCTGTCTTGTCTAGCAAGAAATATCGGCCGAGCTTCAAGGAACATGAGGAGATATCTATTATGACCTCGGGTCTACCGATGCTTACTCTCGTAACACTAATGGGCTATGGTGATGTGGCAAGCAAAGAGGTATTTGAATGGGTAGACAGAGTTCCTGGAATGGTCCGCGCTGGTTCACAGGTCACTTGCTTCCTCAACGACATGTCTTCTTACAAGGTATATATGTTGGCAAACTAAATAAACACAAGTTTGCATATTAGAATGTGATATGCTGTACATTCATTGCATGGTGCATGAGCATATGCGTATACTCATCAAATGTACCCCTTTTACGGACATATATGCAGTTGGGAAAGCACAAGAAGGATATGCCTAGCGCCGTGGAGTGCTACATGATAGAGAACGACTCAATGGGTGATGAAGCTATGGCGGTTGTCGCCACACTCCTAGAGAATAGGTGGAGAATATTGAACCAGGTGACCATGGAGATAGACCGTGCAATGTTGCCGGCAGCAGAGGTGGTGGTGAACATGGCAAGGACAAACGAGATCATTTATCTCAAAGGAAGGGATGCCTACACCTTTGGTAGCGACCTAAAGGACCTCGTCACCGCACTCTTTCTCAATCCGGTACACCTTTAGGCTATGTTGTAATCAACCAAGATGGATACGATGCTGCCATGTACACTTGAGTACGTATGCATGATGTCCATGTAATAAGGTAACTCATCTATGTGTGGATACAGTGTAAGCCCAGCTAGATCGACAAAATAAACACACCCCCACCGAATGTATCAGTATCCATGTCACAGTGTGCTCATCATATATGTTAAAGTCTACATACAATTATTTTCGATTGGGCGCCAGAATCCGGCTCCGGAACATCTCGCCCCCGCGTCGTCTCATCTGAGGCGACACGGGCGGAATCCTCGGCCGCGCCGCCTGGCTGCCCTCCCGCCCCATGCCTTCCCTTGCGGTCGCGGAGGAGGCCGCCGGGCTAAGCCCGGGCGGCGGACGGCGGCGGCGGGGTCGTCTTCATCTCGTCAGGCCGCGGGAGCTCTGGGTGGGGGAGGCTCGGTCCCCATTTTCATGGCGCAACGGATCTAGGCGGGTCGGCTGCTCCGCCGGCGGCCAGCTGGGCTTCTTCCCCTGCTGATCTTCTCTGGCGTGGCGGCTTCCGAGCAAGGACTCTCGCAGGTGGCAGCCGCGGCAGCTTCGTCGGCGAGCTCTGGTCTTCAGGCCAGCTGCTCCTCTCTCTGGCAAGTAGGGGCGGGTGCGGACCCCCCCTCCCTGCTCGGTGAACTCGTCCTCGCGCGGGCCGGCGCTACGCTGGCCTTGGTGGTTCTTGGTGGCGCTGCGATCCAGATCTAGGCAATTCTGGCTCGTCGGTGTTGGGCCGGTGAGGAGGCGTGCAGCTTGGTGGCTCTCCAGTTCTTCCGGTGTGGTGGCTCTTCGAGAGGTGGGTGGGCCAGCGGAGGTGTTGTGCGTGGGGGTGATGGTGGTGTTGGATTGCTTCGGGCGAAAAGCTTGCCCGGTCTTGCCGGCCGGCGGCGTCGGCGCCTGTGGGCGTCGAATAACCTCCTTGGAGGCATCGTCGTGGAGCCCCGCATCCTCCTACACCCTCGGATTTGCTCTTCGGGTGAAAACCTAAGGCCGGCAGGGTCGGGCGATGGCGTCGACATCGTCGCTTCCCTCTTTGGGGTGTCGCTTCAAGAGCTTCGGATCCCATTTGCACACTCCATTTGCTGGACACTCACGACATTGCGGTCGGCTGGTACCCGTCCGGCGATGTGGGTGTTGGCCTTCATTTAAAAACAATGTGGAATAGTTTCATAGCTCATGCCACATGGAACAACACAGCGTAATGGTGTGTCCGAACATCGTAACCGCACTTTATTGGATATGGTGCGATCTATGATGTATCTTACCGATTTACCACTATCGTTTTGGGGTTATGCATTAGAGACAGCTGCATTCACTTTAAATAGGGCACCATCAAAATCCGTTGAGACGATGCCTTATGAACTGTGGTTTGGCAAAATCGTTTCTTAAAGTTTGGGGCTGCGATGCTTATGTGAAAAAGTTTCAACCTGATAAGCTTGAACCCAAATCGGAGAAGTGCGTCTTCATAGAATACCCAAAGGAAACTGTTGGGTACACCTTCTATCACAGATCCGAAGGCAAGTTATTCGTTGCTAAGATGGATCCTTTCTAGAGAAGGAGTTTCTCTCGAAAGAAGTGAGTGGGAGAAAAATAGAACTTGATAAGGTAATTGTACCTTCTCCCGAATTATAAAGTAGTTCATCATAGAAATCAGTTCCAGTGATTCCTACACCAATTAGTGCGGAAGCTAATGATGATGATCATGAAACTTCAGATTAAGTTACTACAGTATGCTATGTTGTGTATCAGACCTATTGTATACCTTGCTTTGAGTTTAGCAAGGGAATACAATTTTGATCTAGGAGTAGATCACTGGACAGCGGTCAAGAATATCCTTATTGAGGACTAAGGAGATGTTTCTCGATTATGGAGGTGATAAAAGAGTTCGTCGTAAAGAGTTACATCGGTGCAAACTTTTACACTGATCCAGATGAATCTAAGTCTCAGTCTGGATACATATTGAAAGCGGGAGCAATTAGCTAGAGTAGCTCCATGCAGAGCATTGTAGACATAGAATATTTGCAAAATACATACGGCTATGAATGTGACAGACCCGTTGACTAAACTTCTCTCACGAGCAAAACATGATCATACCGTAGTACTCTTTGGGTGTTAATCACATAGCGACGTGAACTAGATTATTGACTCTAGTAAACCCTTTGGGTGTTGGTCACATGACGATGTGAACTATGGATGTTAATCACATACAGATGTGAATATTGGTGTTAAATCACATGATGATGTGAACTAGATTATTGACTCTAGTGCAAGTGGGAGACTGAAGGAAATATGCCCTAGAGGCAATAATAAAGTTATTATTTATTTTCTTATTTCATGATAAATGTTTATTATTCATGCTAGAATTGTATTAACCGAAAACTTAGTACATGTGTGAATACATAAACAAACATAATATCACTAGTATGCCTCTACTTGACTAGCTCGTTGAATCAAAGTTGGTTGTGTTTTCTAACCATAGACATGAGTTGTCATTTGATTAACGGGATCACATCATTAGGAGAATGATGTGATTGACTTGACCCATTCCGTTAGCTTAGCACTTGATCGTTTAGTATGTTGCTATTGCTTTCTTCATGACTTATACATGTTCCTATGACTATGGATTAGTTTATCTTTAAAAAACGGGTTAGTTCTTGAACAATGGGCTAGTTCTTGCCAAGATTTTCACACACAAAACCCCGTAATGAGGCAATGGAGCTCACCACCAATAAGACAAAGGTTGTATGCATGGATGTGCAAATCTATAATGAAGGGGAGCCTAACAACATCAGACCACCTCAAGTAGGGTGGCCCAAGGATGAAACATATATCTACTTAGGGACTAGTAAATTTCTTTGTCTTTTGGTTAGCCATTAAATGTAAATATGCAAAGTTTCTACCTTCCTCTAATGTGTCCCTATCTCTAGCCCTTTGTCTTGAATTAACTTTCAGCGTCACCCATAGACTATTAATCTCATCCAAAATCACATTCCATCTAGCTTTCTCTAAAGGAGTATGAGTGTAGTTATGTGCCTTGATATCTAAGCTATATTAGAGTATTAATCTCACTTATATATATATCATGCTCTGGCAATGACAAAATGTTTCTTTAGTTCTCTCTATTTAGAGCATTAACTCTCCAACCTTTAGCTAGTTTCCTAAAGGTTTTAACTTATTGTCTCAAAATAACTACTAGCTTAGTACTCTTACTAGACCTATACTAGGCTTTGAGGACCAACTACTTAAAGGCGGGTCTAATCAGTGATCCAAGAATTGAACTTAGCTAGGGCAGACATTTAAGGTCTAATTTTCTTGGATACAAATGCAAGTGTATTAAACTAAAAACTCATGGAATTTAATTACTAAAAACATGATAAAAGATGAAAGTATGAAAAAGCATGAAAATGTCTTTGAACCTAGTGATATAGAGTCTTGCCGCTTGAAATGCTCACTTGATGGGATTGTAAACTACGATCAATAAATCCTCATAGAGTTTTTGTGCTTTTTGTAACAAAGAGGAGACCATTCATCACCTCTTCCTTGAGTGTTGTTTTGCACATATGGTGTGATTCTTAGTTCATGCGGGCTTTATATTTGACTCATATATGCTTGGGGACGGCCTACCTGCATGTACATCTACATCGGATTTGTGTACTCTAAGCTCACATACTTCTTTTGGCTTTGTTGATCAATTTTATATGTTGTAACTACATTATTCTTTTATTAGTGAATGATTTCTAAATTTTAATCCCCTTCAAGTTACTTACGGCATTTCGAACCGATCCCATATAAAATAGTGGAGTTTCCAGCCGAGTAAACCTTAGTGGAGTATTTATAACCCATTAAGTTTTGGTTGGTTCTAGACGATCCACTAAACTTTGCGAAGTAAAACATAAATTTGCATAAATTCAATCTAGATTCAACTGAAATTTGCATAAATTTAAACGTAAGTTCAACATAGTCTTGACAACCGAACATTAAACATAAAATTAAAATTGAAAATAAACTAGACTACTCATCGCCATAGTGGAGGTCGAGCCCTTCCTCGAGAGGCCACCGCTGGTGAGACATGGGTCGGGGCAGGTGTCGTCGTCGTAGTCGGGAAAGATGCTCCGCCACTCCTCGACGTCGAACTCTTCCTCCTCCTCATCGCCGTCCTCCTTGCCGCCCTCCTCGTCGCCTTGCACCTCGTTGTCGGAGATGGCGATGACCTCCCGCCATTGTCGGCGAATATCACCTACTCTGCCTCCACGAGCTCGGGGTGCTAGTGGCGGAGGTCCTCCATATACGCCTCGTCGGCGGCCTCCGCCTCGAGGCGCTCCCTCGGCTCTCGGTCCTCCCGGGCCATTGCTGCGGTCACCACACCCGGCTCCGGTGGGACGAGGTGGACCGATGCTGTCCCGAACGGGAAGTTCAGCCGGACGGCGGAGCCAGGGAACAAGACTTGCCACCGGTCGTACTCCATCCCTGCGAGCTCCGCCGTGTGGAAGGACCCAACCCACTTCCTCTTGTCGGTCTCCCGGTCGGTGATCTCCGCCACCCATGTCCCCCGTGAGTGTTGTTGGACGCCGAGGTGGGTCCTCTGCGGCAGCCATTGCGGGGGAGCTCCGGGAAGTCGGCGAATCGGGTGAGTGTGGCCAGATCGGACGAGCGGCTGCTGCTAGAGGATGCGCCGCTAGACGGCAACCCGCGGGCGTGGCGGCGCGGATCCGCGCTCCGGATCGACGACGGGGACCAAAAGCCACTCCGTCTAGCCATTGGGAGGAGAGGAGGCGGCGGGGAGAAGGTGAGAAGAGGAGGCAAAGGAGAGGAAGAGAGGAGAGATATTTTTACTATATCATCGAGCAGTGCAGTAAATATAGGGAGATTGCGGCGGCCGAGTTTAATTTTTAGTCCACTATGGGCTATTTGGGATCGGTTAGATCCCGGTTAGAGAAGTAAAACCAAAATTTTACTCGTCTACCCGGTTATTGAGGATCAGTTAGAAATGCCCTTATCTATCAACCAGTCCCCCTCTTGGTCTATGTAGCACCGTAGAAATAGGTTGTACTGAGCTATCTGTGAATTAAGCCCCAACAGTTTTGGCAATAGACGTTGCTTGCTGCTGTTTCCATCTTTGCTTGTCGTGTTGACCATCTAATTATTTAGGTTGTCTCCATCTTTGAATGCACAAATGACGGTTATTTATTCTCTTCCATTATCTGGGAAGAAAACAATCCAATTTCTTGAATAAATCAAGATGACCTGTCCATGTGACAATGCTATTGTCAAACAAAGCAGGATGAGCTGTCCAGTTGGACAATGCTCATCAATTGTTTATCAAGATGACGGGTCAACATAGTAATTTTGGATTGTATCCGGCGTAGTCATGCACCTATCTATACTTCAGTAATATAAACTCGGTTCATGGTAACGATGTATCTGCCAACCATCAGTTCTGACCATCAAATCTGCATCTAACACATTTGAGTTAAGTTGTGACATTTTTGCAACATAGAACACCGTCTATTCAAATCATTTATATCCTTTCCACACCCCATCCAAACAGCCTCAAAACAGGTTTTCGCCCTGCTTTATAAATAAAGCAACCTCCCATAGTCTCAGGTCATAGAGCATCACGGACAAAGTGTTAGAATTAGTTGTTGTATAGGGATAGAATTCTCTTTGAATTGTAAACCTATTCTATCTCTTCTTCTGTTTCAACCTCTCCCGTATATCTTTCTGTAACCGATCGATCTTGCCTCGATCTAACTTGTAAGCCACGGCACATGTTCTATATAATACAATGCGGCCCGAGCAAAGGGTTCAACGCTTCCCATATCGGTTTACACAAAGCACCATAGAAACTAGAGTGTTTTTCCCGCAAGTTTGTGAACATGTATTTTTCTACTTTGAATCATGCAACTCACGAGCAATTTGATAGATGTTAAACTTCAAAGTATGTATTTTCATAAATTAAAATGTTTTTTATTTAAATTTGCTTTCCACATGTTATATAAAAGAATTGTATCTTTCCACATGCACCTATAAATTATATTTGAATTTAATTCTTACTACCATAGTGCAGTTGACAGTTGATACCGCCAGACATCGCAAGGCTTATAAAACTGCAAGAGCATTTTCTTGCTGTTCGTCCCCAGCTAAACAAACCAAGCCAAGACATCCACATGGAGCTAAACGCAGCCACCGTCTTCCTCTCCTTCGTCTCACTGGTGATCCTGTGTTCTTTCTTAGCCGCAAAACTTCAGCAAGTTCCAAGAAGAAGCGGCCTCCGGGTCCATGGTGTCTTCCCGTGATCGGCAACCTTCTCCACCTCGCATCGAGCTGACCAATCTTCAGAAAGGTAATATGACCATGGTCGAGTATCTTGGCAAAATTAAAAGTCTCACAGATGAAGTTGCCTGCACCGCCGCCGCGCTCTCTGATCCGGAGATCGTCTCCAAAATTCTCGCCGGACTGGACATGGAATACAACCCTGTCGTCTCGGCGCTCGCTACTCGGGTGGAACCGATCACGGTTCAGGAGCTCTACAGCCAGCTCCTAAGCTTTATGCCCGCCTCAGCCTTCTTCACGGCAGCAACCTTCGCCAATCTTCTGCCAACGCTGTCTCTCGCGGCCGCGGCCGTGGGCGCGGTCACCAGGGGCAGTCCCGCACCGGCGGGCGCGGGCGTGGCCACTTCCAGGGAGATGGCGGATACAGCAACTCTGGAGGCGGCGGCTACAACAACTCCAACAGCTACACCAACAAACCATCAGGCGGCGGCTTCAACAACAACTCTGGCCGCCGCTCCTCTTCATCCTCCCCGGGGCGCCCTCGGTGCCAACTCTGCAAAAAGGCAGGCCATGAAGTTCTGGACTGCTGGCACCGGTATGATGAAGACTTTGTCCCCGATGCACGTCTTGTTGCTGAAGCTATGCACGAGCAAGGGGGCGATGGCGTGTGGTACGTCGACTCTGGTGCAACCAACCATGTTACTGGTGAACTAGAGCAACTTGCCCTTCAGGAGAAATACCTTGGCAACGATCAGATCCATACTGCAAGTGGTGGAGGTATGGATATTCGACACATCGGTCAAGCTTTTATTAATTCTCCCACTCTTAAACGTGATCTTGTTCTAAACGATGTCCTTCATGTTCCACAAGCTGATAAAAACCTTGCCTCTATGTCTTGTTTAGCCACCGATAATAATGTCTTCTTTGAAACTCACCCTCGTTACTTTTTTATAAAGGATCGGGCAACGAGGGAACTTCTACATCACGCTAGATGCATTGGAGGGCTCTACCCCATTCCATCCGGAGCTTTCAACCACAAGCGGCGTCATGCTTGTTCTGCTATCAAGCTCTCTTTAGCATGGTGGCATCAAAGATTAGGACACCCATCATTAGTCATAGTCAAACAAGTAGTTAATAAAGGCAATTTGCCCTCGTCATCTAGTCAATCCAGTGAGTCCATTTGTGAAGCTTGTCAGTGTGCCAAGAGTCATCAACTCCCTTACCCTAGGTCAAACAGTGTGTCTCATGCTCCTTTAGAGCTTATTTTCAGTGATGTATGGGGTCATGCTAGAGATTCTTTTGGAAGAAAAAAATATTATGTGAGTTTCATTGATGATTTTAGCAAGTTTACTTGGATTTACTTGTTAAAGCACAAATCTGAAGTCTTTTCTGTGTTCTAAGAATTCCAAAAACTTGTTGAAAGGCATTTTGACATGAAAATTTTGGCAGTCCAAAGTGACTGGGGAGGGGAGTATGAAAAGCTCAACTCTTTCTTCCGTAGCATAGGCATAGAACATCATGTCTCTTGCCCTCATGCTCACCAGCAGAATGGCTCTGCTGAGAGAAAACATCGCCACATTGTTGAAGTTGGCCTTTCCTTACTTGCACATGCCTCCATGCCTCTCAAATATTGGGATGAAGCATTTATTGCAGCCACCTATCTTATCAAGGTCATTGGTAACTCTACTCCATTAGAGCGATTATATCATCAAACACCTGATTATAATTCTCTTAAATTTTTTGGATGTGCTTGCTACCCAAATTTACGTCCATATAATCGCCACAAGCTCGAGTTTAGATCCACCCAATGTGTTTTTCTTGGCTATAGTAATCTCCACAAAGGGTACAAATGCTTAGAGATTGCAACTGGCCGTATCTATATCTCTAGAGACGTTGTCTTTGATGAAACTCTTTTTCCATTCGCCAAACTCCACCCAAATGCTGGCGCTCTCCTACGTGCTGAAATAGCACTTCTTCCAGATCACGGGGGAGAATTATATAAAGCTGATCCTGTGAAGAATTCCATAGAAAAAAATTCGGATTCTAGTGATATTTGTGCATATTCGGGTCATGATTTTATGTGTACAGAAACAAACAAAGGAGGCGTCGGATCCCATGCAGATTCAGGTGGCAGCGGCGTTCGATCCGAGGGAGATCCTCGCGCCAGTTCCACTATCTCCAGCGCCGCGCGGTTCGAGGACGATTGCGGTCGCTTACATGCAGCCAATCGCGCTCTGGCGGCTGACAGGCCAGACCGCGTGGAGCCCACCACCTCAGCCGCGCTGGTGGCCGACAATCCTGGCGCCGCGGGGCCCGATGCTGAGCCCACCTTGTTAGGAGTGGACGGAGGCGAATCGCCTCGCGCCACCAGCCCGGGGGCCGACTCTGCAGCCGACAGCGGGACGCCTGGCGCATCTGGGTCGCGATCCGCCTTGGATCGGGAGCCGGATCGGGAACCTGCGGCTGTCTCGTCTGCAGCTGGTCCCGCGGGATCTTCTGTGGCGCAACCAACAGCAACTGCCACGCCCGGATCTTCTGTGCAAACTTCGCCAGCAGCAGCTCCTCGTCGTCACACTCGATCTCAATCAGGTATTATCAAGGCAAAAGAGTATACTGATGGCACCGTAAGGTATGACAGGGTCAAAAGGGCTTTTCTTAGTAGTTTTGGTGAACCAACCCACTTGCATGATGCACTTAATCATAAAGAATGGAAGGAGGCTATGGATAGTGAATACAATGCACTCATGAAAAACAAAACTTGGCATTTAGTACCACCAAGGAAGGGAAATAATGTTATAGATTGTAAGTGGGTGTACAAGATCAAGAGAAAATCTGATGGAAGTATAGACAGGTACAAAGCTAGATTAGTTGCTAAAGGATTTAAACAAAGGTTTGGAATTGATTATGAAGATACCTTTAGTCTTGTTGTTAAGGCGACTACTATTCCGCTTGTGTTATCTATTGCCATTTCCAGAGGTTGGAGTCTACGGCAGCTAGACGTTCAGATCGCGTTTCTTCATGGTGTTCTTGAGGAAGAAGTGTTCATGCGGCAACCACCGGGATATGAAAATCAAAGCACACCACATTATGTCTGGAAGTTGGATAAAGCTTTAGATGGTTTGAAACAGGCCCCTAGAGCTTGGTACTCAAGATTGAGCATGCAGTTACAACAACTTGGGTTTACACCATCAAAAGCAGATACCTCATTGTTCTTTTACAATAAAGGCAATATCACCATATTTGTGCTTGTTTATGTTGATGATATAATTGTTGCTAGTTCAAGCTCATAAGCCACCACTTGTTTGCTTAAGGATCTGAAGCTGGAGTTTGCTCTTAAGGATCTAGGTGATCTTCACTACTTCCTTGGTATAGAGGTTAAACAGGTAAAAGATGGCATACTTCTCACACAAGACAAATATACCACTGATATTCTCAGGAGAGTGGGATTGGAACATTGTAAACCTGTGAGTACACCAGTCTCAACCTCAGAAAAACTTACAGTTGAAAGTGGAGAAGTGCTTGGACCAGAGGATGCAACAAATTATAGAAGTGTTGTACGTGCTTTACAATATTTGACTCTTACACGTCCTGACATTTCTTATTCTATGATAAAGTATGCCAATATTTACATGCACCTAGAACTACTCATTGGACTGCAGTCAAGAAAATTTTGAGGTATCTTAAGTTCTCAGAGGGACTTGAGCTTCATATTACCAGATCATCATCCATGCTTGCTACTGCATATTCTGATGCAGACTGGGCAGGTTGCCCTGATGACAGAAGGTCCACAGGTGGTTTTGCTGTGTTTCTGGGAACAAACTCGTATCATGGAGTGCAAGAAAACAGGCTACAGTTTCAAGGTCAAGCACTGAGGCTGAGTATAAAGCTTTGGCAAATGCAACAGCTGAAGTAATGTGGATACAGACTTTACTTTATGAGCTTGGTATTAAGGCTCCACAAGCTGCTAGGTTATGGTGTGATAACATTGGTGCCACCTACCTTTCAGCCAATCCTGTTTTCCATGCACCTACCAAACATATTGAAGTTGATTTCCACTTTGTCGGAGAAAGAGTAGCTCGAAAGCTACTTGACATTCGGTTCATACCTACAGGAGATCAACTTGCTGATGGCTTCACAAAACCACTTACTATGAGAAGGCTAGATGAGTTCAAGTAAATCTCAACCTTGACAAAGCTTCATGAGGTTTAGATTGAGGGGGAGTGTTAGAATTAGTTGTTGTATAGGGATAGAATTCTCTTTGAATTGTAAACCTATTCTATCTCTTCTTCTGTTTCAACCTCTCCCGTATATCTTTCTGTAACCGATCGATCTAGCCTCGATCTAACTTGTAAGCCACGGCACACGTTCTATATAATACAATGCGGCCCGAGCAAAGGGTTCAACGCTTCCCATATCGGTTTACACAAAGCACCATAGAAACTAGAGTGTTTTTCCCGCAAGTTTGTGAGCATGTATTTTTCTACTTTGAATCATGCAACTCAGGGCAATTTAATAGTACGTTAAACTTGAAAGTATGTACTTTCATAAATTCAAATGTTTTTTATTTCAATTTGCTTTCCACGTGTTATATAAAAGAATCGTATCTTTCCACATGCACCTATAAATTATATTTGAATATAATTCATACTACCATAGTGCAGCTGACAGTTGATACCGCGCGCCAGACATCGCAAGGCTTATAAAACTGCAAGAGCATTTTCTTGCTGTTCGTCCTCAGCAAAACAAACCAAGCCAAGACATCCACATGGAGCTAAGCGCAGCCACCGTCTTCCTCTCCGTCGTCTCACTGGTGATCCTCGTGTTCTTTCTTAGCTGCAAAACTTCAGCAAGTTCCAAGAAGAAGCGGCCTCCGGGTCCATGGTGTCTTCCCGTGATCGGCAACCTTCTCCACCTCGTCACCTCGCAGCCGCAGGCGGCGCTACGGGACCTGGCCAGGAAGCACGGCCCGGTGATGTCCCTGCGGCTGGGCCAAGTCGACGCCGTCGTGATCTCCTCGCCGGCAGCCGCGCAGGAGGTGCTCCGGGACAAGGACCTCACCTTCGCGTCGCGGCCGAGCATGCTCACCTCGGACATCATCCTCTACGGGAACATGGACATCGCTTTCGCGCCGTACGGCGCGTACTGGCGGATGCTGCGCAAGCTCTGCATGATCGAGCTCCTCAGCGCGCACAAGGTGCGGCAGCTCGCGCCTGTCCGGGACGGCGAGACCCGCTCCCTCGTCAGGAAGGTCGGCGCCGCGGGCCGAGGCGGCGAGCCGGTCAACCTCGGGAGGCTGCTCTGTTCGTGCTCGATCTCGATCACCGCGAAGGCGACGTTCGGCCAGCTGTGTGACGAGGAGCTCCAGAAGCAGTACATGCCGGTCGTCGAAGTTGCTGTGAAAGAAGGCGGAGGTTTCAGCGCCGGGGACCTCTTCCCGTCTCTGTGGTTCGTGGACGTCGCCACTGGGCTGACACGCCGGCTGTGGCGAACGCGCCGTCAGCTCGACGCCATATTTGACAAGATGATCGCTGAGTGCGAGGCACAGCGAGCGGAGATGAAGAAGACAGCAACGACGTCGAAGGCCATCGGAGATGAAGAAGAACACCTCCTGAGTGTCTTGCTTCGGATCAAGGATGAGGGGAAGCTTGATGTCCCCATCAGCATGACAACCATCAAAGCAATCTTATTTGTAAGTGGTGACATACTGACATATATGGTCTCAAATTAAACCATGGCCGGCCTTTTCTCTTCTTTGATTCATACATGTTCGTCATGGTTTAGGACATGCTCACCGGAGGCACGGAGACAACGTCGTCGGCCGCCGAGTGGATCATGTCAGAGCTCATGAGGAACCCCGAGGCTATGGCCAAAGCGCAGGCTGAGGTTGGAGAAACACTCGACGGCAAGAGCCCGGAAGACCATGAGGGCCTCATCGACAAGCTACGCTACATGAAGATGGTGATCAAGGAGGGCCTGAGGCTGAACCCGGTGCTGCCGCTCCTTCTCCCCCGCCTCTGCGGGGAGACCTGCGACATCGGCGGGTTCGAGGTCGCCAAGGGCACCAAGGTCATCGTCAACGCGTGGGCGATGGCGCGGAGCCCCGAGCACTGGCCCGACGCGGAGGAGTTCAGGCCGGAGAGGTTCGACGGCGGCGCGGCGGGGGACTTGAAAGGCTTGCAGTTCGAGTACCTCCCATTCGGTAGCGGGAGGAGGATGTGTCCTGGAGACACATTCGGGCTCGCCGTGCTGGAGCTCATGGTGGCGCGACTTCTCTACTACTTCGACTGGAGCCTCCCCAACGGGATTCGGCCGGATGAGCTCGACATGGACATGATCGTCGGCTCGACGGCGAGGAGGAAAAACCAGCTGCACCTGTTGGCGTCGCCGTACAGGGAGCTTCCCGTGGAAATCTGAAGGCTGAGCACGCAGCTCTCATCGTTGTATACTAAATACTGTTCATGGTTAACTTTCTTTTTTATATGTGTTCATATGGTTCGCTTTGGGGCTTGTGTTATTGTGTTATTGTTAGACAAATAAATATCGCTATTGGAATTCACATATCTACTACTCCCTCCGTTCACTTTTGTAAGGCGCGGAACGAAATCATGTGCACACTCGTTCGGTCGCGCACGAGAATAGTGTTCTCCATTTTTACCCCCGTGTCGGCCGCGAACATGGTAGCGAAACATTCGCATCCCGTCCCTCACACACTCGCCCACATCCCTCCCTCTCTGACGCACGCTCGCCCGCATCGCCGGCGCCGCCTCTCCCCGAGCTTCTCCCTCGCCCTCGCATCGCCGGCGCCGCCTCTCCCCAAGCTTCTCCCTCGCGTGCGTCGTCAGCGCCCTCTCCCTCACGCGCATCGCCGGCGCTCTACAGCACCAACTCCATCGTTAAAAATGCGATTTTCCCCCCTCCGGCTCTCTGATCTGCAGTGGCGGTGCTCGATCTGCGGCGTGGACTATCAAAACGGCGCGACGGAGCTTCTGCTGCTGGTTGCCTGCCCGGAGCTGCTGCTGCCGGTCGTCCGCCCGGATCTGCTGCTTCAGGCGATGCCCACATCGCCGTCACCCTCCCGCTCCTCTTCCTCCTCAGCATCAACGGCGGGAGTGCTGGGAGGGGGAGGGGCGGATGGGCCCTTCTTCGAGCCGTACAACCATCGCAGAGCAGAGCAGGAAGCTCGTCTCCGAGGTGAGGATTTACCGCAGCCGCTGCAGTTAAATGCATCTAGTTCATCCTCTGTAGTCTGTATTCTGCTCTTCTCACCTCACCTTCAGTTAAATGCATCTGGTCATGGATATGATTCAGAGCATCAGATTCACAAGCATGATGGATGGAGGGATCTGTCAAATGGTGTGGCTCCTTGTACTACAACGACAGTGACATGCCGGCCTCCCACACGCACATAGCATGCACTGATTGACACCTCAGTAATCAAATGCAGGGGAGTAGCTTTGCTTGTATGTGTGTGTACTAAGATGAGGCAGTTATCAAATTAAGTGTTCTGAAAGCAACAAATATGATGATGATACAGTACAAACTTGTAAGTCACATCAAACTCTGCTTCTGCAAAAAAGAAAAACAACTCTGCCTTTGTTTTGGAGAAATAAAAGTGAAGGAGAAAGATTGTGTGTGTGTGGATGAAAATCAAGCAAAGACAAATGATGTCCAGGCCACTTTAGTGTTCACCACTTGATCCTCTCCACCTAATTTGCCTTGCAGATTAACAGATGTGGTGGAGTATATCTTCTGGAATGGGTATGAACCGTCCAAAGTTCAGGTAATCTACTTACTGCAGATGGAGTAGTTGCCCTTTTACTCAACTGAATGAAATACTCCATAATTTAAATATCTTGTGCTAAATATGCGATCTCGTTAGAAATTCTCCATAATTTAACCCAACCGAAAGAGTTGATCGACATGAATTTTTCTGGAGTAGTTCTCCAACAGTACATTGAATAAAAGTTCAGTTAAGCAAGCATGATACTCCTATTTTTGGAGTAAAAATTCAGTAAAGAGCTTGGCATCTCAGTTTGCATCTAGGAGTACATCTGGAACTTCCTATGAGTGTATATTCTTTGCTGCAGAGAATATATACTCCTATCAAACAAGTAAAGAATATACTCCTAGTTGGAGTGTTTTGCAACTTGCTAGGAGTACTGGGGTATCAATCTATCTATGGCAAGTGATTCAGTTCTCTTCTTTTCCAACCATAAATACTGGAGTATATCTTCCAATATACAGCAAGTAGTCCAAGTATAAGCTGGAGTATATAGCAATATATAGCACAATATAGTCTGTGGCAACAATAATTATAGACCTCAAGTTCACACATAAACACATACTCCTTTGCTTGTAAGCACGGAATACACAAGTACTACAACAAACTGGAGTAGAATACACAACAAGTACACACAGATTACACAACAAACTGGAGTAGGATCAGCGTCCAAGCATCTCTAGTGCCATTGCATACACTTCAGGAGGAACTGAGATCCTGGGCGGTAGCAGTTGTAGCCTTTCTAGCCTATCCTTGTTCATGTGCGGGATTTTGTATTTATTGGCTCCACCATTCTTCATTACTTCAACCATGCAAGTCTGTAGAGTTATGAATACTCTGTTAAGTTTTGAAACTTCATATCCATCGAACTCTCTTGAACACCTTTAATCAGCTCTGGAATAGTTTTCGGACTTTTGTAGTCTGTTAGCGACTGAATCGAGCTGAAGAACCCAAGGTCCAGGGCATTCATGTCCGGAGAATTTGGAGGCTGATACATTATTCGATGTCCGGCCACTTTCGTCCACAGCTTCTGCGAATGCTTGATCATTAGGTAGGATATGTGTTCTCGCGTTATCTTGCTGGATAAAATGGGTTGTTCATCATCATCTGAGGCCACAATGCTTGAATCGCTGGCACAATCTTCTCGTATAATGTACTCTCTCATCACATCCCTCGTCACTATGACAGGCTTTGTTTCCAATGTCCCTTTTTCCCTGTTCTTGCTTCTTTTTGCTGCTGCAGTCACTCTCACAAATGGCCATACCCCAATTTTTCCGGAGAATGTCATGTTCCCATCTTCATCAAACTGTGGTCTTGCTACCGCTGTGAGAAACATCACTTTTCCAATAGAGTTTTTGACAGGTCTTTCCGGGTCCTCTTCGTCAGGCAGCAGATAGTAGTTCCTCTTTCTCTTGGTCATGGAGAACCATTTCTCGTCGATGTGAACAATATTATGCATGCTCCTGAAACTTGGGCTTACATCTCCTAATGTTGCAAAAATCCACCCTATCTCTCTTAATTTTCTCTGTCAGTACCGGCTTTACCCTGTTGGAGTGTCTCCTTATCTTATTCAACTTGAACTTCTTGTATAGTGTAGTAGGGCTTACACCTAGTGCCTTGGCTAGAGATTGAATAGTTGACCTCTTGTTTAAGGGAATTGTCGGAATGAGAGATAGGATATCATCATAAGATTTTCTTCCACAATTTTCCTTTCTTTTGTTTGAAACATCCACCTCCTGACAAAGGCCTTTCTGTTTCATTGCCGTCTCCCATATTCTTTGAATAACTTCGAACATGTGCTCCAAATATTGCAGCCACGTCCTTCTTATCAGTTCTCTTGAACTTGCCTCCTCTACTCTTATGGAGGGTTTCCAAGGACATGTAAGCGGCATATCTCTGCAAGATCAGTGAGCCAATTCCTTTGCCTTTGTACTCCTACAATAGCAATAGAATAATTAAATTACTTATTACAAGAATATTACAAATTGGTTGCTGGAAACGTAAACATAAATGCTGCTTGCTGAAAATATAAATGTAAACTAAACTTGTAAATATAAACTAAACTGTTCAGTTCCGTATACCTCAAAACTTGTAAATATAAATAGATTATAAACTAAACTAAACTTGCAGCAATTTCTTTTCCATTCGTAGCTGTCAGGGTATATGCTAATTTTGAGGGTAAATATGTTCAAGAGAAACTGGTCAGATAGGCTTTGTTCCTGCTGAACTGAATTGTCTATATGTGAATGTAACCTGGTAAGGGGACATTTTGGCCTGAAAATAGATATTTGGAGCTCTGCTCTTGGCATGGTTCTGAACTGAAACTTATGTAGCCATTTTTGTTTTAACGCATGAGTGTCGTGCACCCTTCTTTGATAGCTTGGGCAAGGCATTTCAAATAATTGGAGATAGGGGTCCCATGAACACGTATCAGCAGTAGGTGGGCACCGCTCTCCGCACCATGGTTGGACAGCTACATATTTGTCAGAGAGTAGAAGCAGGCTGATGCAGCGCGCAGAAAATAATAAGAGAACATGTCTAGATCAAACAAATCATCTATTGGTGCTCTCAGCTGGCCAGCCGGAGCCAAGGAGATTTGCTCAGTCCTACTGGCGATGACATGCAAAGGCTGGATTTCCTCTTACAAAAAACTAAACTTGTAAGAGGTAAATATGCCGCCAGGTTATATTCCGGAGCCACGGAGCCACGAACATTGCAATTTCTTTTCCATTTGTAGCTGTCAGGGTAAATATGCCGCTAGGAGTAAATATAAACTTGTAAATATAAACATGAGCTGTAAATATTTTGAGGTACACCGCTGTTCTTGCAACAATTTCTTTTCCATTGGTAGCTATCAGGGTATATGCCTATTTACACACACATACATGCTGTCAGGATATATGTTTATTTACACACACATACATGGAGTTTGTTCAGTTTGCCTATAAGCAAATGAGACAAAACTGAAAATGTCCCTACAATGTCCAGGAGACCTCTGTTGCTTGTTGAAAATGTAAATGTTGCTTGTTGAATAACCTGTGAACAAAATGAAGCTTCCTCATATGCACTATTCAATCTTAGCAATCCCTTCTCTGTTACTTCCGAGGCATAATTTGATGCAAGATTAGAAGAAATTATACCTGAATTTTGACCAGCATTGTTGCTTTCTTCTTCAGGTTCTTCGTTGCCTTCTTCAGGTGGAGTGAAATTGAGATCTGGGACTACCATGCTTGAAATTGGGCCAACGAGCTGCTGCTGTTGATGTTGAGGATCTGCTTCTTCCTTGCTGTTGAAGATCTGCTGATGTTGTTGCTGAGGAGCTGGACCATCAAAGGTGCTGGACGACGAGCTGGGCGGCTTTGGCGAGAAGCCAACAAGGATCACCGAGCCTGGAGGTTGTGGAATACGCAGATCCTGGGCAAGGAGCAGCGAGGTGTTGGGCGAGGAGTTATGCCGGCTTCCGAGCTCAACTTCTCCTGGCCTTCTCCCCTGGCTCCCCTGGCTCAGGGCTAGCTGCACCTTGCCGACGACGCGTTGAAGAAGGGAGGCAGTGCTGGCGGCCGGCGGCCGGCGAGGTGTGGTCCTGGGGCTGGCGGTGACCAGGAATCTGGGCGGCGATGAGGACGAGATCCTGGGCGGCGATGAGCGGGAGATCCTGGGCGGAGAAGTTGGGCGCCAGGTGAGCAGCGAGGAGATCTTGGGCGCGAGGTGGGCAGCGACGCGCTGGGCGAGGAGAAGCCGGGCGCGAGGTGGGCGACGATGCGATGGGCTAGGTGAAGTCGGGCGCGAGGCGATTCCGATATTTTTTGAATTTCAAATTGATCGATTGGAAGGGGTATTGTTGTCCATCACTGTTTTTTTGGGGCTGTCGGAAATTTTCTTCCGCGCCTTACAAAAGTGAACGGAGGGAGTAGTATTTACATTTCATAAATATATAGTGAAATCTACTTTATATTTTTAACTATTCGAGCTGAAGTTTTGGACCCAAACATTGCGCTGATGTTACCGGGAGATCATCTGATCGAACATGGCGATCTGCGAGTACTCCCTCAAAAAAAAATCACACACAGCGAATGCTCAAAAATTGCCACGCTAAGACAAATATATTTGCCATGCTATTATATAAAGATTTGCCGTGTTGTAAAGAAAACAATGACATGCTAGTAGAAAAGATTGCCAGGAATTTGTCGTGCTACAGCAAACTAATTGCCATGAGTTTTCAAGGATTTTCTGTGCAACATAAAGAATTGCCAGCCTAAAAAAAATCAATTTGTTAAGGATTTGCCATGGTAGCAGAAGAAAATTGTTCGTGTTACATCAAAGTAAACTGGTAAAAATTGCCATGCTCTAAAAACACAATTTGTCACTTAGATTGACGTCTTGAGCAAACTGTTCAGTGCAGTAGTCAGCTTAGATGTGTGCGTGAGAGAGAACAATGATTGCCACGTGTCTTGCTTTGAGATTCGTACACGGAAATTAAACGTGTCACAAAGTGTTCGCTCAAGAAACCCCTCTGAGATGACACCAGATCATTAATATTTCCGTAAATTTTGTGATACTATTTATTTCCTCAGTTTAGTAGAAATTCCTTCAAAATACCCATTGAGGCAAGTTTATTCTGATTTTTTCTACTCCATTTAGAGTTTTGACCAGATGGCTAACTCAGCCTCCAGATCGGAGGCGCATCTGTGGGGAGCACTATTGGTGTGGCATAGGGAGCACATGCGCTCAAGTTTCATAAGTAGAAAAGGCTCCTTGGATTCAGTCGACACCACCTCCTCGTCCTCGTTTCGCTATGGAGGAGTTGAGGAGCAAAGCCAGGCGACTGGTTGGGTGCTAGGTTACCGCACCTGGGTGATCGTTCCAGAAACATCATGCATGGCGGCAAGATGATCCATTTCTTTCCTTCTCACTAAATTATGGACCAGCTCGTGTACGAGCAATAGAGGTGTTGTCCAAATCAAGGGAGTTGGTCCCATTTATATCCCGGTCTTTCACCCTATGGATCGCTGGTTCAAGACAATAACAAGTGCATACAACTTACTAGTCCAATCCAAACACATAAATACCATGAAAACATATATGGTTTCGATATGAGATGATATCACCTGGACTCAACATTAATCATAGCAAAGTCATAGCAATAACAATTCTAGAACAATCATCATACCATGAACCAAAGCCCTATGAATCTTAGCACTATTACCAGATTGACATCATACAATGCCCATCCACTACATATGCCTACATCGGGTTAGTCACACAGGTTTGAGAGAAGTTTGACGGAGATGATGGAGTAAGGGCTGATGGAGTCGACGGGTACAAAATCACCTCTCCTTAGGTAGGGTCTACCTCCAGAGAACCATCTTGGATGAAGAACAACTATTAAGACAATCCTCTTTGGATGAAGAACAACAATTATAGTGGTCTTCGTTCCAAGAAAAAAATATGATCAATCCCTCGAGTTTTTTTTACGTTGAAGGAGCTATACAGGCAAATTCCGACAGCTAAGGGGTGCATATGGGCAGTGGCGGAGCTTCATGTTGACCAATAGAGGCCATGACCCCCCTTTATTTGTGCATCCACCAAAGAATATGCTATATTTGAAGCCTAACTAGTGTTTAAACTAGAGATTAGCCCCTCCTTCACTATTAATTTGCCCCCTTCAAGTAATGGCTCGAGGTCGGATTATGCTAAAGCTCCGCCACTGCCTATGGGGCGCGCACACCTAAGGTCCTGTGGTGCTCCTTGGCCCCATCTCCTAGTACTTGGCCTCTTATGATTCAAAACTTGTCTCTCTCTTTTTGGATTTTTCCGAAGAAGTTTATTTTCTATACCAATAAATAACACCAAGGTAATTCTGCTTGAAACATCATCCGCCAGGTTAAATTTCATGCATTCATGCAAGTTTAGAGGAAAATACTTGCATAAAAATGTTCGGATAAGTATATTCGTTTAGAACATATCAATGAGCAGGTTCAACAATCCCTCTATCATGTCCCCTATATACACCTAAACTAGGAGATTAACAGACAAAACTTAGTCCAACAGTTCCCCTTTTGTCTCCCCAAGTTCGGGGATGGCCCTTTTATCTTGCTACATTATACTTGGGAACTCTCAAGTTGAGTAGGGCTTTCAAAATTTGAACTTCTCAATTTCAAAAAATCTAGAAAAAAAATGTGTACAAGTATAAATGGATGTGATGTGTATGTGTGTAAAATTTCAGGATAAAATACCTTGAAATGCAAGTTGTGCAAAAAAACTTGAACTTTAAGGATGGACAACTCATGTACAAAAAAGCCGCATTTTTGTTTTTTGTGTGTAGCACTTATTTAACGTATTTAGTCTTGAAAATTTACACGCTTGTACATTATGTCTCTGAGTATACGTGTAATTTTTATTCAATTTTTTTGAAACATACAAATACAAATTCTAATCATTTCAAATTTGGCCTCCCTGGAGGCCGAGATCCATTCAAAATTTTCGTCTCAAGTTCCCCTATATATCTTTTGGTCTTTTATGATAGATGGGACCCACATCAAAAATTACTTTTGGAGGCCGAGCTCCATGGAGGTATACCTAGCCATCGCTCAGGCCGGGCCTAACCAAGCCCGACGCAGAAATCCCAGGCCCGGGCGTCGGGCCTAGAAATCAGGCCCAAGCCCGGCCCGTCAATTTAAAAGCCTGTCGGGCCTCGGGCCGGGCCTGGTCCAGCCCGTGAGGAGCGTCGAGCCAGGCTTTTTCGGGCCGGGTCGGGTCGGGCCGACCGGGCCGGGCTGCCCATGGCCAGGTATTTATGGAGGTCTCCAAATGAAATATTCAAAATTCATGAAAATTCATATTTTTACATTTAAAAAATTCTGAAAAAAATACAAAGATAGATGAAGACATAATGCACAAGTGTGTAAATTTTCAAGACGAAGTACGTGGAAATGAGGACAAATCTGAGACTTTTTAACATATGAGACTATTCATCCTCCCAGACCATGAATTTATCTTTTTTTATAAAGGTCCAATTTCAAAGAATTTCATCCTGAAATTTTACACACATACAGCTCACATCCTTGTTTACTTGTACAATTTTTTTTCAGGTTTTTTTAAATGAAAATTTTTGGATTTCGAAATTTTCAAAAAATTGGCCTCCATGGAGGCCGAGATTCAAAGTACCATTCTCAGACCCACATATATAATATGTCATTTTGTTTCAAAAGGAGTGGTTTGGTGGGTTGAGGGTGGGGTTGATGGTGGTTGGTTGGCATTTAATGTTCCACAGAGTTGAACAAATTTTAGAAAATTCTGTATATGAAAATATAGAAGAGAGTCTTAGGGGAGTTGTATAAAAAAGAATCGAGTGAAATTTTTTTTGGGGTCTACAAAGTAAAAAAAGAGATAGTAAAAACAATGTGGTGCTCTACAAAGTCTAAATTATATTTACCGTTGAATTGTGATGGGTCCCAGATTACATATGCACGTTTTTTTTATAGTAATAGTAGTCTTACAAGGTGGATAATAAATACAATTCATTATATGTATAAAATGCATGAAAATTAAAAATTAGCTTTTGGAATGAGCACGAAATTCATAATTATATAAATTCATAATAAATTGCATATACGGATTTTTTTATTAGGTAAGATAAGAAATGCAATTATATATGTTGTATCTACTAAATATGGAAGAAAAAAAATAAGAAAGTTAAAAAATTGATTTTCTTACGAACCCCATGTGACATCGATAAATATATGAAATCTTAATGATTAATGCTCATATTAGTAACTATTATTAAGTAGATAAATAATAAATTCTACCTTATTATGAAATTTCAAACTAGAACAAAATTTAGAAATTCAATTCTCGCACACTTCTGGTATGGAGCCTAAATAGTTATTGGTCTGAAAAGCGAATATCAGACAAGAGAAAAAGAGAGCCCATCTTCCTTGGTTGGGGAAGTGGATGTGCAAGCTCAATTTTTAAGTTGGAATACTTGAGGAGCGAATTTACATTGTTATGATTTATCTTTTTTGTGTGAAAAGGACCTAGATATATATTATAAAAGTTCACTAGAAGTCTCAGTCATCTTAAGCATAATAAAAGTAACATCGATATCTCTAGACCACGGAACGACAACTCGGCCGCCAGAACGAGCCCTTCATGCACCGTTGTCGTTGCTTCGCTACCAGAGGGTAGGCCTGACCTTGTCGATGACAGCCATGAAATTTTGGTGCAAAAACTTAAAGGACTAGCACCTTGAAGCCGTAGTCGTTGCCGTTAAACAATTAAATCGATCCGAAGCGCCTTTTAAGCTTAAAAAATTGCCGCATCTACTGCTTTCTTTTAAAATTCAAATAAATAAACAACCATATCTAGAAAAAAGGGCATGATATTTGGGTTCATAAACCCTCCCTCAAAACAGTCTCCATCCATATTCACCTCGAATTTTTGGCATGATATTTGGGTTCATGAAAAGAAAGTTTGGCATGAAGTTGGGTCCATAAGAGTCCCCCTCAAAATTTTTTTCATGATGACGTGTAGTGGCACTAGCTATAACTGATTTAGGAGTGTAGCTAGTTTCATATACATCTCTGTATGGTGAGGAAAATAGTGAGTGGGGGAAGTGATAGCCAGTCATGGAAAATGTGAACTTGGATGAGGAGCCAAACGAAGAATGTTGGGTGTTGGATGGCAAGAGAAGATGCAGTGCCAGAGTCCAGAGCATGTACAAGTACATGGCAGTTGGGGGCCTTAACAGCCTAAAATTGCAAGACCTGTGTGCAGCTCATAACTAACCTCTAAAAAGAAAATCTTTATGTAGCTCATGGTGAAACAATGGATTAGAGAATTTTGGAGGATAAGATTCCAAACATAAATAATTATTTTATTGTTTGGAACAAATGATTGCTATGTTAAAGATTAATTTAAAATTCGTATGGACAACGTTTTTGTTTCACCAAAAGGAATAATTGGAATTTGTTTTTTTTATAACCACAAGAGAATCATTCAACATCTCTCTTCTTGGACTATTAGTTTGCTTGTTGGGCATGGTTTGCCATCCTTTAAGCTCCTATAGATGTGTCTCATATGTTCAGCCATGTGAGTCACATTTCAGTTTGTCCATCTGCCAATAGGGATGCAATTATTAAATCTTAGAAAATGAAATCAAATCTTTGCCAATATGTTGATGTCCTAATTAAAGCTGAGCATACAAAGCACTTGCCACAAATTCAATGCGGTGCAAAGACAAATTGCTCAATCATATGAGAAGAACACGAGCTAATGGAACAAATAATAGAAAATGTGATTAAGTATTCAATAGTCCGGGGATGCTTAATGATCCACTATCGCGTGATAATATAACTCGTCCATGTGTCTGTTGTATGGAGAAGATTATTAATCATCTATCTACTACTACTTATAAAAGTGTGAGTTTGGTGAATCCAAATGATCCAAGCCATCTAATTAACTATATCCAATTTCTTATGTTGATGTAGCCATGACATTATCAATAAACTGGAAACATGTTAATTGCATTAATAATTTGGAAACGACATTAATTGCAAAACACAGTTGATTTTGGAATCGACATTAATGATAGTTAATCTTGAAAATAATATTACTGTCAAACTAGTAATGTGTGCACATACACGATTACTAGTGTGTGAAAAAGGTAGAGATGTGTTGAACAAAAAGAAAAAAAACAAAGTAAACAGAAGAAAGAAGGGTAACAAAGTGAAAATCCAGAAAGAGACAACAAAAACTAAAGAAAAAGAATAGAGAAAGAGAAAAACAATGTTAAATTATGGAAAATAGTCAATCTATTGCTGCAGTACTGGACCGGCCAAATAGTGCCAGCCTGTAAGGGAGATGTGTGAAAAAGGAGTGCGTCCGTGTTAGGGAACGAACCCTACACCTCCAACTGGGGCGCTCATCGCTGACCAGATGAGCTGATAAGCTTCGATGTCTAACTAGGAAACGCGAACCATAAGAACTATCAGCCACTACAGATCTAAATTGGTTTGAATTTTCAAAATGAGATTTTCTTCTGTTGTTTCTTTATTGGATTTCTTTTTCATTTTTTTTCATGTTTCATTTTTTATTCTTTTTTAAATCCGAAATTCCAAAATTTGTAAACATTTTGAGAAAATGTTTGCATTTTAAAAATATGTTTCCAAGAATGCCACATTTTCAATAAAAAATTGCACGTCCAAAAAAAGTTCGGTTTTGATTTTGCGAGAAAAGTTTAAAACAGGAATATTTTCTGACATTCTAGACAATGGTGGAAATACACGGACATTTTTTGAAAAAGCTTCAATTATTGAAAAAACTAGCATTTCTGAAAACCAAACGAAATATAAAAGAAACAAACAATTTGCAAAATGAGAACAATTTTGGAATTTATGGACAAAATTAGAAAAAACCGAATAATTCATGAAAATACTAACATTTTGTTTGGAAAAGCCAAACAATTTTTGAAAGCATATTTTTTTTGAATATTTGAACTTTTTTGAACATCGGAATATTTTCTGAAAATCCCTTTTTCTTGGAATTGCGAACAAATTTATGAAAACACAAACATTTTTTGAACAAATTAACATTTTTAAAAGAGGAACATTGTTTTCAAATGTGAACATTTTTTGGAAAACATGTTTAAAAAGTTCTGGACAAAACTTGAATCAGGAAAGTAAACATGAAAAGGAAAAAAAACAAGAAGGAAAAGAAAAGAAGAGAAAGAAACAAAAATAGAAGACGAAAAATGAAAAAGAAATAGAAAAAAACCTGTTCGGGAACATTCTAGAAGGTTCCCAAAACCAGGAAAAAATCGGTTGGAAACCCTCTAGAAGTTTTTCATTACCAGAACGTGAAAGTTGTAGGTATACTACATATGTGCCGGCCCAAATCACTTGCTCGCGTCGCTAGTATTTGCGTTTCTTGGACACTTTGAGGCAAACTACGCCAAATAGGACTTTCCTTCACTTACAACTTTCGGGATGAGGAGGAAGAAGATGTGTCCAATTTGTTACCGTTCGCTCTTCATTAGTAGGGGATTCAGAGTTGAAAATATGATTCTTTGCTTGTTTCTCTCATGCAAGCTCAACTGGAGGAAGCTCGTGTGGGAGGTCATCATGTCGAATATGATGATAAGGAAGAAGGCGGTGAGCCTCAAACCTAGCAAGGAGAAGGCGACGAGCCCCAAACCTAGCAAGGTGAAGGCGACGATCCCCATACCTAGCGAGGTGAAGGCGATGTTGTCGGGCACCAAATCGAAAGAGAAGGGCAAAAAGTGCATTGCGTGGGTGGAGAGAGGACGAGGAAGATGGTGGTTGATGCCGAATGGAAAAAGGACAACAATTTCATTGCGTGGGGCAGAGAGACAATGGGGAAGATATCGGTGGATGGCGAATCGAATGAGAAGGTCAGCGGGTTGGGCGAAGAGAGAATGATGAAGACGGAGATGCGGAAGTTTAGCGCGAGATACCTCGGGTTCATGAGGAATATTATCCCTTCCCCGCTCGTCAAAGACTTCTCTACTAGAAATCCCTTCCTCCCCATGAATCAAGAAATGGCGCAGCACATTACAAGGCTAGACTTGAGTGCTGCGACTACTTCTTCAGCCAGTACGACGACGGAAAAGGGTACTCGGAGTTCCAAGTGGAGGTCACTGACGACGGGAAGTAATGGTCCCAGCAAAATTTCGTGACAAGGAAGACAACGTTGCCTAGAATCGGTTTATGTTTGAAGGATCGTTGCCGTGGTAATGAGGCAAGGCCAGTTTGATAACAGCAATAAAAGTGATGTGAAAGTCATATCTAAAGGCATGGGATATGTTGTTTCTAACTTTGATTTGTGTATTTATATATTTACTAGGTAGTTCACATCAATTCACATGCATGAAGTTTTATTTTAGTATTAGCCTATATGTGCTTTGCATATCTAAATATGAACGCTAACGAGAGGTGGATTGCACGTTCACGCTTACTCTTTTGCAAGAACCGTTCATGCACCTTATCGTTGCTTCCCTACCAGAGAGTTGGTCTGACCTTGTCGATGGCAGTCGGAAAGTTTCGGTGCACGTGCCTATAAGGACTAGAGCCTTGGAGCCACAATTGTTGTCGCTGAAATCTTAAATCGATCGGAAACACTTTTTTATGCATAAAAACACTAGCCACATCTACCGTTTTCCTTTCAAAAAGAACAATAAATAAACAACCATATCCAAAAAAAGGTACGATGTTTGGGTTCATAAAACTCCCCAAAACACAGTCTCATCCATATTCCCCTCGAATTTTCGGTATGATGTTTGGGTAATTGGGTTCATAAAAAGAAACTTCGGCATGATGTTGGGACCATAAGAGTCCTCTCAAATTTTTGGCATGATGACATGTTAGCGACACTGGCTGTAACTGATTTAGAAGTCTAGTTTCATACATTTCTTTATGTTTAGGAAATTAGTGAGTGGGGAAGCTAATAGCCAGTCATAGAAAATGAGAACTCAAATGAAGAGCCAGAATAACGTTCGGTGTTGGATGGCAAGAGAAGATGCAGTCCAGAGCATGTACACGTACATGGCAGACAAGGGCCTAAGGGCATCTCCAGCCGTTCGGCCCCCCAAGGCGACTAAATTGGGCATTCTGGGGGCGTGCCGGCGCTAGTTCGGCCCCTGGGGGCGAGCTAGCTACCAGTCACGCACCCACGCACCGGCCCCAGGACGCGGTAAATTCAAACTTGGTCGTTCCCGCTCTCAAAAGACGCCGCACATCCGGCGATCAGGCGTAGTCAGGCGTTAGAAAAAAACAGAGCGCCGCCGCCTCGGCGGGTTGGTTCACTCGGCGGGGTTGGTCCCCGGTGTTGGCGGAGTCGACGTGCGCGAGCTCAGCGGTGTTGGAGCTGCTTCGGTGTTGGGCTGCATCGGCGCGGCTTCGGCACTGCTGGGCGGCGTGCGCGAGCTCGGCGGGTTTCCCCTTCTTGGCCAATTTGTGGCCGTCCGGCCGCCCTTCCGACGCGCCCGGAGTCGGCGCGTCCGGCTTGTACGTCTCCTTGGCCTTGTCGAGGGCGCGCCGGACTTCCGCCCACTTCTCGCACTTGTCAATGCGCTTGTAGACGTGGAGGTGCTTGAAGTCGGCGTCTTGGTTGTCACCCCGGAACATGGCGAGGGACGAATAGTTGGCGAATGGCGGGCGTAGGGGATGAAGATGCACGGGCGAACGGCGTGCGTACCTGATCCTCAACGCTGGCGCCGCTCTCCGGGTGAGCCGCGATCTCCTCGACGATTCCATGCCATTTGTTGCACGCCAACTGGATACGCCCCCAATGGTTCGCCATCGCCTTGGACCCGCGCTGCATGTAGACGCCTTTGAAGTAGGGACCGACGAGCTTCCTCTCGTCGAACTCGGCCTTGATGCGGTCCCAGTACGTCTCCAAGCTCTGGTTCGTGCCGGTTGTCGGGTCGAGGCAGACGACTTTCCACGCTTCGGCGAGGCATTCCTCCTCCTTGGACGTCCACTTGATGCGCGGTTCGCCTGACCTAGCCGCCCGCTTCTTTTTCTGGCGCCCCTTCGTCGGAACAGGAGCCGTCTCCTCCTCCTCCTCCTCCTCGTCCTCCTCCTCCTCCTCGGGTTCCTGTGCGTCGTCGCCGTAGACGTAGCCGAGCTCGGCCTCCATGTCTCCGCTGAGGTCCACTACCTCGTCCTGGGTTGCGAACCCGGGAGACGAGGCGGCCGCGGCCGATCCTGTCGCGATGATGTCGTCCATGTCGGCTCCCGTGTCGTCGGCGTCGCCGAGGTGCGAGAAGGGCAGCGGACCACGGTAGAGATGGGGCGTCGGTGTGGTCGCGTAGGCGGCGGGCGGCGAGTAGTTGTATGGAGGGTACTGCACGCCGGCGAAGGCGGGCGAGGGCGTGCGCGTGGCGGGGTGACCATGGGGGAAGGTCACGTTTGGGTTGAACCCGCCGTGCGCGTCGCCGTCGGCGTAGCCGGGCGACAATGAACCCCATGGAGATCCGACGCCTTGCTGTCCCCAGGGCGCGTACTGGGCGTGGCTGACGACGGGCGGATTCATCCCCGCATCGACCGATGAGGAAGACGCCGCCGCGCGCGCCGCATTGTCGCGGGCCTTCTTGGCTATCACCCTGTTCCGCCTGTCGGCGGTGACTGCTTCTCGCCGCTAAACTTCCACCCTCCACTCGGCGTTCGATAGGCCCAGTGGCTTCGATGGCGGCGCCCTCGGCTTCCTCTGCTTCGGTTGGGTCACGGCGCCAATCGCGGTCGCCGCCGCGCGCGGCATGGAGTACTTCTTCGGCGGCATGGCGGCGGAAGGCGAGCGGGGGTTGGCGGGAGAAAGGGGAAGAATGGCGGGAGGAAGGCGAGCGAGCGGGAGAGAAGTGAGAAAAGCGTCAACAAAACGGCGGGAAAAGGCCCTCGGGTCGCCTCCAGTGCGGGCCCACGCGCCTTTTTCGCTTGTGCCGGCTCCCCAAGCGCCCCCCAGGGCGCCGAGTTTGGCCTGGGTCCGCCGGCACCAGTTTTGGCCCGAGCCGCTAAAACGGCTTCGAAGCGCGATGGGGCCTTTTTGGCCGCGGCGCAAAAAATCGCTGGGGAGGGCCTGTTGGGGGCGCGGCTGGAGATGCCCTAAATAGCCTGAAATTGCAAGACATGTGGGCAGTTCGTAACTAAACTATCAAAAACAAATATTTAGCTCGTGGTGCAACAATGGATCAGAGAATTTTAGAGGATAAGATTCCAAATAGGAAAAAGTTGTTTTGAACAGATGATTGCTATGTTAAAGATTCCTTTGAAATTCATATGACCAGCGCCTTTTTTAACCCAAGATAATTTGGTGAAATGGAATAGTTGGAATTTAGTTTTTATAATCGAAAGCAGATCATTCAACATCTCTCTTCTTGAAGTATTAGTTTAGTTGTTGGACGTGGTTTGCATACTTTGTACCTCCTGTAGCTCCTCGTATGTTCGGCCATGTGAGTCACATTTCGGTTTGTCCATCTGCCAACAGGGATGAAATTATTAAATCTTAGACATTGAAATCAAATCTATGCTAGTATATTGATGTACTAAGAGCAACTTTAATGGGGCGACCCATTTCGTCCGCCTGCGTCCGTTTGGGTTGGCGCGGACAAAAGTGGAGTCCCAACGCGCCAACCCAAATGCAAATCGCGTCCGTCTGGCGTCCGCGCCAACCCATTTCCGGCCCAAAATTGCGCCTGGAATGCGTCAGCGCGGACGCGCCGCGCATCTCTTTTGTGTCCGCCGCGTCCCCACCTGTAGGCCATCCAGCTGCCACCGGTCATCTTATTTATGACGACCACCGACAGCGGGCCCACTAGTCAGCCAGTGGAAGCGTCCTTTTTTAAGCACGCGTGCGGCGGGGGCCGGCCTCATCCACTTCTCCCATCCACATCTGGTCCCACCACTCCCTTTGCTTCCCCGCCGGAGACAGCAAACCCTAGCGCGCCATGGGCCTCTTCGGTAGCAGCAATGGCAAGGGCACCCCCGGCGGCTCGTCCTCCCATGCCCCCCTCACCTCCTCCTTTGGCGCCAGCGCGTTTCCGCCCTGAATGCCGGCGTCTGCACATCCCGGTGCACCAAGCGCGGTGGCACTAGGAGTACATGCAGCGTTGCCGTACCCCGACGTCACGCTGCCGCGCCATTGGCACCTGGATCCGCAGCGGATCCCGGTGCCGGCGGTTCCGCGGAGCCTATGGGCGCACGACGCCGAGGTGCGCCGGCGCCGCGCGCAGCTCACGCCGAAGCAGCGTCAGCTGCCTGAGTACGCCGCCGACTCTCCCAACTAGGAGGCTTGGTTCCCCCTCGAACACGAGGAGCAACGACGTTGGGTGTCGACGCCGTCCCGCCGCCGTTCCCACCGCCGCCCCCGCAGGTACAGCCAAAGAACATGGAGGCGGAGTCGGAGTACCAGTCCGCCCTCGAGGAGGCCCTGCAGCAGGCGCTGGAGGCTAGCCGCCTCGTGGAGGACGCACACTGGGATGGGCTGGAGCAAGCCCTTGCCCTGTGGTGGCGGGGGACTCCGTCCATACCCCGCTGTTCGTGCCGCCACCGCCACCGTCGCCGCCCATCCAGCCCAAGCCGGAGCCGACGTGGAAGCGCTCCCCGCCTCCACCCAGTTGGCTGGAGGAGGCCTACTCGTGGACGGGTCAATACCGCGAGTGGGTGAGCGCGCCTCCCGTTCATTTCACCGCGACGCCGGAGGAGGAGACCGCCCACCTTGAGCACTGGAAGGTGCACTGGCTCTACCAGGAGCAGGCCGCCGACGACGAGCAGATGCGCTACGAGGCCATGCTCCAACATGATGCAGAGGCGCTCCGGCTCGAGGAGGAGGAGGAGGCTCCCCTGGCAGTGTACCAGGCTGCGTTCGGGGGGGCTAACCCACCAGCGAGGGCGACGGAGGCGTCGATGCCAAGGGCAAGGGCAAGGGCAAGGCCGACGACGTCTAGGGCAGCGTGCGAGGCGGCAGCAGGCGGGTGCAGACTTTTTTAATGTTTTAGTTAATGTTTAATTAGGTTTAAGTGGACTTTGGCCGGCATTTGACTGGCCATTTATGTTTAATTGTGTTTATTTTATGTTTACTTCGTGCGAGCTTTTTTTTTGCACGCCGGCACATTTGGGTCAGCCTCCCCGTTAGGCGGTCAAGCCGACCCATTTCAGAACGCGGACGTGCATCGTCGGCCTGGCCAACCCAAACGGACGAAAAAGCGGACAAAGCGCGCGTCGCTTTGGGTCGCCCCGTTGGAGTTGCTCTAACCGAAGGAGAGTACAAAACGCTTGTCACAAAGTGAAGGCAGCACAAAGACAAACGTCTCTATTTATAAAAAGAACACTGGCTCATGGAACAAATAATTGAAAACGTGATTAAGTATTCAATAGTCCGGGGTTGCTTAATGATCCACTATGCGAGATAATATAAGTCGACCATGTGTTGATGGTACAGAGAAAATTATTAATTATTTTTAAGAAGAACAACACTACTTTATTTCAAAATGGAACGTTTTGTGGAATACATTGATGATCTGGTGGATCGGACAATCATACATGGCGTCCCATCGAAAGTGTAGTAGCCATTCCAGCTATCCTAAGAACCCCCCAATACCCATCACATTTATGTTTGTCATGGCCGAAGATAGATTCTTGTCTTGTCTGGTCTCTTTCAAAATGATGCGACAAACACCAAAATATTCAAACGCCTTCAGATCATAAATGACTGTCAGACAGTCCGATGTGACATGTCCTTGTTTTTCGGCAACATACACGTACCTTGTTGATTAATAGATCCTCAGCTAAAACCATTCTTCCTTGAGTTGTCTGTTCCTTCACTCCTTCTAATACTACGGCTGACACGCCCAGAAAACGTCCATGATCATCACGGCAGTCAGCCCCATAGCTCATTTGTCGTCCTTGCCAAGACTACTTCAAGAACAGGGACAATTGCCCTAAAGGTTCATGTTGGAGAATGAGCTTCTATGGAAGAGAGGGGAGAAAAATACGGCGACTTGTTGATAAGAAAGTCAATATTACTCCCTAAATTTGTGGTAGAGTTTAAATTACAACCATCACATTAATTTGGTTCAGATCACAACCTCCAACTACGATTGAAATACCCATTTACTCATCTAAGCATGGTTTTTTGCCCATGTGAACAACAATGCATGGTTTGGCATGGTGAGTCTTGTTAAGTCAATTACGATGGTGCACATGGGGCCCACCTATCAGTGTCCTTTCATTCTTCTTTCTCTTTCTATCTCTCCTCTGTCATACTCCCCACTTTTACAGTTTAAAAGGCCTATGCACATCCCTAGATTGGCAATTTGACCAATGCGATACAAATTATATATCATAAGAGCAACCATTAGAAAATATAACATTTGAAGTTCCTAAAGGTATAGTGACATATATAGCTTGTGTTACGTTGGTTAAACTATTGACCTAGAGATACATGTCGGCCTTTTCAACCGTAAAGGAGGTAGGGCGACATATCCACCTCCCATCCTGTACCCCATTACTCTATTATCTCTCCCCATACCTCACCCCAACCACACCTTGAGGTGTCCCTATGCATTAGTATATATTTAAGAATCTTGGCTAGGTCATGGGCGGCGTCGGTCTCGCGATTGAAGAGGAAAAGGAGGGGTGAAAGAGTGGGATGCCTTGCTACTAAGAAGCCCGGTCTTCCAACTTTGAGCTTTTCGCAGCTGGAGATACGTCGACGTTGGAGTTTAAGTTTGAGGCAAGGTTGAATGTGTTCGTCCACAGTGAGATCGACAGGGTGACGCCTCCACCATCTAGGGTTCTTGATGGCTTGAATGTGGGCATACAAAGACCTGACATAGATGAATGGCATGAGAGAATGTGTGATATGGACTAAAAGTGCGTTATATCGACTAGAGAGGGGGTGGATAGGTGATTTTTATTAATTCTTCACTGAGGAATTTGCTGGTGAGGAAATTCCTTAGCAAAGAACTACTTGCAGCGGAATAAGTACTCAGAAGTAAGCATAACAGAATACAAGCATGGTCATCATGATGAAATGAAGACAAGCACAGAGTACAGAAAGCGTAGTCACAGGATAACACAAGATGAAGACAAACAGATCAAGAAATTGAACGAGGAATTTGAGAAAGTCTTGACCAAAGTCTTCAAGCACGAGATATGAACAACATTCAACACAGTAATGAGGAAATGGAAGGGTTGAGGAAATAGAACCAGTTAGTTGGTGAAGACAATGATTTGGTAGACCAGTTCCAACTGCTGTCTCAGTTGTACGTCTGGTTGGAGCGGCTGAGTATTTAAACTCGAGGACACGCAGTCCGGACACCCGATCATCGAGCCGCAACTCAGACACCCAGTCCTCACCGTTTTCTCCTTGAACTAAGACCACGCAGGCCTCGTCCAATCACTCGTGGTAAGTCTTCAGGTGACTTCCAAACCTTCACAGACTTGGTCACTCGGCGATCCACAATTCCTCTTGGATGCTCTAGACCTTGACGCCTAACCGTCTGGAAGAAGCACAGTCTTCAAAGGTAACAAGCGTCGGATCCACGCAGGATCAATTTCTTCAGTGATGCTCAATCACTTTGGGTTTGTGGGGTTTGGTTTTGGGATTTTCCTCACTTGATGATTTTCGCTCAAAGTCCTCGGAGGATGGGTTGCTCTCAAATGACAAGTGTCAAGTTCTCTCGAGTAGCCAACCAACTAGTGGTTGTAGGGGCGGCTATTTATAGCCTAGGAGCAGCCCGACATGATAAGACATAAATGCCCTTCAATGATATGGCCGTTAGGTGGATAAGATATTTTGGGACAGCCGGCGTAGCAAGACAAAGAACGGTCGGAAATTTGACTCTCAAATTCCTCAGGGCTATCATGTTCCTCACTGTGTAGGCAATTCGCACTAGCAAATTCCTAACTCCTCAGTCAGAGCAAAGTCCTCAGTGACCAGAAGAACTGCGTCTCTGTCATTGAAGAAATTGACTGATCTGTATGAGATTTCCAATGGCTTCACTCGAAGGGATTGGTAGATGTAGGATTTTGAGTTGAGCATCACATGGAAATTTTTCCTTAGTATTTCCTCGACCCCCTTTAACAGTACGGTGTTTCCTATGACTCAAGAAAGAGAAAATGAAACTACGAAAACAAAAGTCTTCACGCTTCACATTCCTCAAATGAATATCAAGTCTTCAAGGTCACACCAATTTCTTCACTTTCAAAGTCTTCAGAATATCAAAGTCTTCAGTTGAAGAACTTCATTTTTAGGGGTCGACTTTCTCTGTAAATATCAAACTCCTCATAGACTTATAGACCTGTGTACACTCACAAAACGCATCAGTCCCTTAACCTATAAGTCTTCAATACACCAAAATCACTAAGGGGCACTAGATGCACTTACAATCTCCCCCTTTTTGGTGATTGATGACAACATAGGTTAAGTTTTCAACGGGGATAAACATATGAAGTGTAAATACTGATATTGAGGAATTTGATTGCAAGATATAGAAGAACTCCCCCTGAAGATGTGCATAGTGAGGAATTTGCTTTTGAGGCAATGCACATTTGAAGAATTGAATCATGGAGATCTCCCCCTATATCTTGTAATTCATACACGCATTTGATATAAAATATGAAGAATTTGAAATGCATGATGAAATATGGTGCCTGATGAGATTCAGCATGCGTGCAATAATATTAACGAGGAATAAGCATGCAGAATAGCACATCAAAAGTATCAGAGCTCAGTGCATCAAAAGCATCAGAGCACCATCCAGAAGTATCAGGGCACCATCGAGTTTAAGATTACAACTCGATCCAATAAAAGTTTCGGAAGAATGAGAGTTGTAACTTAAAAAAAGGCCCTTAGTATAGACCCGCTTGAAGACTAACTCAGATTTCTCCCCCTTTGTCATCAAATGACCAAAAGGATCGAAACTGAGGACTAACACCCCTGAAGAACTTCAAGTTGATGGAGGAGCGCCAGCGTTGTCGGGGTTGTTTGTTGTAGCAGGGCCTGCCGCAGTGTCGTCCAAATCTTCATATTCATCAGTGTCGCGTGATGAAGAATAAGAGCTGGCCACCAGTGGAGGAACTTTGACCCTCTTGAATTTCTTCGGAGGAGGTGCAGACCAGTCAAATTCTTCCTTAAGACCCATAGTCTCCAGTTCTTCAGCGCTATAAACATGAGTGAGAACAGCCCAGGTGCGGTTGAGGGTTTCATGAAGGTAGTAGTGGTTTTTCTTCACTGCATTATGTGTTGAGGTCATGTTGTGAAGAATTCCACCAAACTGACGCTTCACCCATTTGTGATTGCGATCAACCTTCTGATGAAGACTGAGGAGTAACTCACGATCAGTCATCACCCTGGGTGCTGTGGCTTGAGGATTTTGCTTGGCTGAGGTATTTGCGGCAGTGTCATGTGTGGCAGAGTTGTCATTGGTAGAATAAGATGTAGCCAGACGAAATTGACCATCCAATGGACGAATGGCTTCATCGATCACAGCAGCTGCCTTGCCTTTATCATCAGATGATGAAACAGGCCCTTTGAGGACTTCAATGGGAGGCAAGTAGCTACCGTGGTTCAGAGTATCAGCTTTATAATTCAGTGAAGATCTTGCCCTTAGGAATCTCATAATCCAAGGCGCATAGGGCTTCAGCTCAAAGGGTGACATAGCAACATTTGCAAGAGTCCTCATGAAGAAATCATGGAAGTTGACGGGAATGCCATGAATGATGTTGAAAATCATATTCTTCATGATGCCAACGAATCTTCATCATTTGAGTCGTGGCCTTTGATAGGACTCATTGTCTTCAAAGAATGCGATAGACAGTCCGAGGCACATAGAGCAATTCCTTGACGAGGAATTTGGTTCGTGGGGCCTGCCCTGGCTTCAAAGGCTTCATGAGCACTTGCATATAATGATTTGTCAGTTCAGGGTCATTGTAGATGCAACGTGCACTGTCATGGGGAGGATCAAGAGGAAGGACACGAAGCAATTCAGTTGCTGGTGCCTTGTAGTGAGTGTTTCCGGTCATCCAATCCAACACCCATGAATTGACATCTTCATCATCTCCGGTGATATGCAGTGTAGCGTAGAACTGAAGAATGAGTTCTTCATTCCAATCGCAGATGTCAGTGCAGAAGTTCAGTAGTCCTGCATCGTGAATAACACTGAGGACTGGCTCGAAACATGGCAGAGATTCCATATCCACATGAGGAATGTGTTCATGATCGAAGATTTTGTCCTTGTCAAACAGCACTGAGGAATAGAAGTTGGCTTGCCTAGCAGTCCAGAAACGCCTCTTCCTTATACGAGCAGAGTCATATGGATTATAGTCAGTGAAGAACACATGCTCCAAAAAGAAGTCTTCAGCCTTGAACTTCTGTTTACTTGAGAACGGATTCTTCGGCTTTGGCAGAGGGGTGTCAGTGATTTGCAGTACCACCTCAGGAATCGCGAGCTCAGGTTCTTCAGGCTGAGGATTTTCTGGATCCTCTTCTTGTGAAACTTGAGGATCAGCAGCAGCAGGTTCTTCAGCACTAGCGGCTGGAATGTCTTCATGAACAGACGAAGTGGGATGAGTTTCTTCAGAGCCCATTTGAACAGTTGTTGCCGGGGACTGAGGAATCTGTGGAATAGAAGTGAAGAGAGGAGTATTGGGATGCTGACTTTCCCAGAAGTCATCGTTCATCACAGGTGTGGTGCATCCAATATCCACATCTTCATCTTCAATTTCCTCAACACCAGCCTCTTTAGCTGTGAACTGAGGCATAGGTGAGGAAATGACTGTCGTTGAAGGGATTGCGTCCACTTCAATTTCATCATCAAGCTGCTCTGACGTAGCAGCAGACTGATTTTCTTCATCAGATCCACTTGGGATCTTATAGTCTTCTCCATAGGAAACAATTTCCTTTGATGACATGGAGGAAATTGGAATAGCATCAATAGGATTTTCAAGAGAGCTGGTCATTGGCTTCATTTTCTTCGCCGCCAAAGAATTTGACGCAGCTGATGCCTTCCTTTTCTTCACTGCAGCTCGCTTTGCAGCCTTGGTCTTCTTCACTTCATAGGCAGAAGGAAGAATTGGAGTTGGTGTAGGCGCGGGAGGAGCTGAGGAATTTGGTTGATTTTCTTGGCGCAATCGATGCAGCTTGCCTGATCTCTTCGATTTCTTGAGCGCACCACTAGTGGATGCCCAGCAATTTCTTTAGCGGCTGGGATGGAGTCATCAGCCCTCGAACTTACATTTTCTTCAAGCAGTTGAAAGTCATCAGCAGTCTTGGCATGTTCTTCAAAGAGGCTGAGCAGAGTCTGCAGCCTGAGGATTTTCTTGTTGCGATGGGGCGGCAACAGTTGTCATTTTCTTCGTCAGGTTGACGAATCTCACTTTGGCTCCTTGCCAATCAGCATTGTATGCATCGAAGTCTTTGCTGAGGGCTAGGATTTCAGATTGAGCCTTGAGAAGTTCCTCAGGTGTCAGTCTGACAACATTCTTCTTCAGGAGCTTCTCCTTTCTAGATTGAGCTTTCTTTATTTCTCTTGCCTTCTCAAATTTCCATTTCTCTTGAGTGATGAAATGGGTCAGCATGTGACTTTGACCGGGAGTCAGAGGCAGATCAGGCATTGGAGTGTTTGGATCCTTGTGCCAGAGGTCAATGTAGTCGAGGATCTTCTTCGGATCCAAAAGCAATGGCACAGATGTGCCTTTGGCTCTAGCGGCCTTCACTTGCCTGTCTCTGATTATTTCTGCAAGTTCTTCATCAGAAGCTTCATCATCAGAGGGCACTTGGAATGCAACCTGCTTCTTCCTTGGACTTGGCCGAGGACCGTGTCCAGCTGTTGCTTTAGTGTTCAACAATGTGGGGCCTGATGAGGACATTGGTGCAGCTGAGGAACTTGCTGAGACAATAGAAGCAATTGAAAAACCCGTAGTCCTTTGACATGTAGCCAAATGCACAGGAGTTGAGGACTTTGGTGGAGCAGTAGTTGTCTGAGGAATTTGCCGTGAGGGCATAGCTGAGGAACTTGGCCGTGAGGGCGCTGTTGGTGAAGCACTTGGCTTATGAGTAGGCTTCTTGGGCATTGATTTCCTCGGCTTAACCGAGGCCTCAGTAGCAGCAGCAGCAGAATCCTCATTGAATTTCCTCACTACCTCCTTGGCTTGTCTTGCCAATTTAGCTTGGCGCCTAGCCCATTCTTCAGGAAAGTCCTCACAATGCTTGATGCTGGTGGGATCAGCTACTTGGCCAGGTGCCAATGGAGCTCTTGGGCATGGAGGATTTAAAGCGAATATCTTCATGTACATTGGAGTAACATATCGATATTCCCTCCATTCTCTTGCCCATCTTCGTTCAATCCTCTGAATGCGCACCTTGCGCTGATTTTTGTTCTCTTTGCCAAATTTGGCTTCATCAGGTGTGCAATAATCCTTGTATATGTCATCAGGGATTTCGAAAGCAGTCATGACCTCAGGTTTCTTTCCTCCTTTCTGCGGTCTCTTTCCTTCAGCCATATTCTTCAGATGAGGAATTTGAACAATTGAACACTCTGAAGAAGTATGCAGTTTTTCTTCGAGGAACGCTGCAAATGAGTTAAGTTGATGAGAACCTAGTGATTCAGCAGCGGACATGAGTACCTGTGAATAGAGTGTAGGTGCGAGGAATTTGGAGAGGTCATATGCGTTCTCAGAAGGTTTTTCAAAAAGACAAGTTTTGAGGAATTTGACCAGTTGAGCCTTGAGGAATTTTACTAAGCGTTCTTGTCTTAGGTTCCAGAGTTGTACAGATCGAAGATCCACACAATTGAGGAATCTTGGAGAAAATGAGTGCTTAGAGAAATGGATCAAGATCATACAGTGTGTGAGGTGTTCATATGTGTGAAGATTTGAAGAATAAAACAACTTTGAAGATTTTTAGGAAAGCTTGAGAATCAAAGTGGGTGATAAAAGTAACTTTTAATTACCCGAAATGATGAACACGACGAACTGAGATGAACAGAGGTGAAGTTCGTCAAGTTAGATCTCCCACGCCCTAACTTGGCAGAGGGAGACAGCTACGGCGGCGGCGGAGTGAAGATTTCCGCAACCGGCGCGAGTACGACGGCGACGAGGTCGAGGCAGCGAAGCTCTTCCTCACCGGCGACGATGGAGTAGCGGCGGCGCTAGGGTTTGAGGAGCTCGAGCGAGAGACAGCGATCGAGCGGAGTAAATGAAGTGAGGAAGGGGAGAGGGGTATTTATAGCCACGGTGAAAAACTGTTCGCCCGAAGATTTTGGGACGAACATGCCCCTGCCCTTTCTCCTTCACGCGACATGTGTAACCCACGTACTGTGTAGATGAGATCGTGTAAGATCGTGGGTGAATAAAATAATGCACCATGGGATGCGGAACGGTTTGAGCGGTAAAACCGAAAATCTGGATAAGATTTGTTTTAAAGTTTCTTTCGCAATTTCTTCAGCTGACAAGGACACAGTGAAGACTTTGAACGAGTTTCAAATAGAACGCACATGAAGAATTTTTGAATAGATTGGGTTGAGTTTAGCCTAGAGGGGGAAGGGTCCGATCACATTCACTTAGCAGAAAACACAACTTGAAGAAATAGCCATAAGTGAATGCTGTAGAGGACACATATATATATATATATATATATATATATATATATATATATATATATATATATATATATATGAAGAAAAACGACGGAAACAGTGAAGATTTTGCAACGTTGAAGAATTTGAAAAACTGAAGAATTTCAAAAATGAGGAAAAACTCAAATTGAAGATTTTTAACTTTTTGTGGTGGCGTGACCCAACGTATAAGAATGATGATTTCAGACACCGCGTACAATTGTCGTAGGGTTCTGAGAATCAAATTCTTCATTAATTTCTTCAAATTTAGAGTGTTATTCTTCATTGATTGAAGAAAAACGTTTCTTCATGTGTTGCACATCTAAGTCATCAATTTTGCATAAGTGTTAGGATGTGTGTCCTTTTCAAAGAACATTCGAAGATTCTAAGATATTTAGCTCACACCGCAACTTGCTAAATCTCTTCTCATCCAAGGACTTGGTGAAGATATCAGCTAGCTGTTCTTCAGTCTTCACATGCTCGATGGAGATGTCGCCCTTCAACACATGATCACGAAGAAAATGATGACGAATCTGAATGTGCTTTGTCTTCGAGTGCTGAACTGGGTTGTGAGCAATCTTGATGGCACTCTCATTGTCGCAGAGGAGAGGTACATTCTTCACGTTGACGCCATAGTCCTTGAGGGTTTGCTTCATCCAAAGCAGTTGAGCACAGCAAGAGCCAGCAGCAATGTATTTAGCTTCAGCAGTAGACAGTGATACGCAGTTCTGTTTCTTCGAGGACCAACAGACCAAAGATCGTCCGAGGAAATGACAAGTACTAGATGTTGACTTGCGGTCCACACGATCACCAAAGATAGTCGAGTCGAATATCCAATGAGATCAAAAGCAGAGCCCTTGGGGTACCATAATCCTAGTGTTGGTGTGTGAGCTAGATATCGAAGAATATGCTTCACAGCCTTATGGTGTGATTCCTTCGGAGCAGCTTGAAATCGGGCACACATGCAAACACTAAGCATTATATCTGGCCTAGATGCAGATAAGTACAATAAAGAACCAATCATGGAGCGGTATACCTTGTGATCAAGTCAATACCATTTTCATCGATGCATAGATGGCCATTTGTGGGCATAGGAATTTTGACGCCTTTGCAATCTTGCATGCCGAATTTCCTCAAGACATCTTTGAGGTATTTCTCCGAGATATGAATATGCCATTCTTGCTTGATTTAATTTGAAGACCTAAGAAGAATTCAACTCTCCCATCATAGACATTTGATATTCTTCACTCATCATATAGGCAAATTCATCACTATAATGTTGGTCAAGACAGCCAAAGATAATATCATCAACATATATTTGGCACACAAATAGTTCACCATCATAAGATTTAGTAAAGAGAGTAGGGTCGAGTGAACCGGTGTGAAGCCATTCTTCAAGAATTCCTTCAATGTATCATACCACGCCGAGGGGCTTGCTTGAGGCCATCTGAGGCCTTATTGAGTCTGAAGACTTTGTCAGGATTCTTTGGATCTTCAAAACCTGGGGGTTGAGCAACATATACTTCTTCCTCAAGATTACCATTGATGAATGCACTTTTCACATCCATTTGATATAAGATGATATCATGATGGTTAGCATAGGCAAGTAATATGCGAATAGCCTCAAGTCTAGCAACAGGTGCATCAGCTCGACGTTCTTCATGAACTGGAATGAATTCTTCAGCAGATTCTTCAGTAGGAATGACATCCTCAGTTGCCTTGAACTTGATAGAATCCTCAGGTGCTGGTTCATCTAACACAGAAGGTAGGTGCTCTCTTTGCGAGCCATTAGTTTCATCAAACCGCACATCTACAGTGTCAACAATCTTGTGAAGAACAATGTTGAAGACTCTGTAGGTGTGCGAGTCCTTTCCGTAACCAAGCATAAAACCTTCATGTGCTTTTGGTGCAAATTTAGAGTTGTGAGGATCTCTAATCCAACATTTAGCACCGAAGACTTTGAAATAACTCACATTGGGTTTCTTGTCAGTGAGGAGTTCATAGGGCGTCTTCTTGAAGAATTTGTGAAGATATGCTCTGTTGATGATGTGGCACGCAGTATCAATTGCATCAATCTAGAAACGCTGAGGCGTTTTGTATTCATCAAGCATAGTGCGAGCCATCTCAACAAGAGTTCTGTTCTTGCGCTCCACGACGCCATTTTGCTGAGGAGTATAGGGAGCAGATAACTCATGAGTAATACCAAGTTCATCAAGATAGGCATCAAGACCGGAATTCTTGAACTCAGTTCCATTGTCACTTCTGATGTGCTTGATCTTCACACCAAAGTTGGTTGAATCCCTCGAGGAAAATCGTTTGAAGACTTCCTGCACTTCATGTTTGTAAGTAACAATGTGTACCCATGTATATCGAGAGTAATCATCAACAATGACAAAACCATATAGAGATGCATCATTAGTGACTGCTGAGTAATGATTAGGTCCGAAGAGGTCCATGTGAAGCAATTCGAATGGACGGGTAGTGGTCATGATAGTCTTCGCTGGATGCTTGGCCTTGGTCATTTTTCCAGCTTCACAGGCTCCGCATAAATGATCCTTGAGGAATTTGACATTCTCAATGCCAATGACATGCTTCTTCTTTGCAAGCGTGTTCAAATTCCTCATGCATGCGTGACCAAGTCATCGATGCCATAGCCAGCCTTCTGAAGCTTTTGCAAGTAGACACACGGCTGGTTGTGGTCCTGTAGAGAAATCAACAATATACAAATCTCCTCTCCTAAAGCCTTCGAAGACTTTGGAATTGTCAGCTTCCATAATCACAACACAGCGATACTTGCCAAAGACAACAACCATATCAAGATCACAAAGCATTGAGACTAACATGAGATTGTATCCTAAGGACTCAACAAGCATGACTTTGTCCATGTGTTTATCCTTAGAGATCACAACCTTACCAAGACCCAATACCTGACTTTTGCCTTTGTCAGCAAAGATGATATGCTTCAGAGGTGACGGTGATAAGGAAGCATCCATCAATAGATTCTTGTCACCAGTCATGTGATTCGTACATCCACTATCGAGGACCCATTCAGTAGTTTTGGGTTGATCATCCTGCAGATGAATTAGTGTAGCTTACAATCTCATATGCTTCATCAGTGAAGAATATGATATCAAGTTCATCAGATGAATTTCATCAAGAAGTAAATGGATATAGCAGTATGAGGACGTGTGAAATGAAAGTTCATTTCATCATGATTTGCCTGCTTCCTTTCAGGCATTTTGTCAGGTCCCGAGCAAATTCTTCAGACGTTAAGGCACATCTGGAGACCTGACCCTGCAGAAGAGATTAGTTCTTTTTCTTCACCACCCACATCTAGAGGGGTGGCAAATAATTCATCACTCTGCGAGCACCATATGAGGAAGGTGGCAAAGATGCCAAACCATTTCGTTTCACATAAGAGCGGTTAGGGTAAGCATATGAATAAGCAGAGAAATTCTCCGAGGACTTATGAACATAATGGTTTGAAGAATAATGCACATATTCATAGCCCTTAGCTCTACCCTGCGAGACAGAGTTGTTAGCACGATGATAATCATATGAGGACTTTGATCCTTTTGAGGAATTTGATCCATGTGAGGAATTTGGTCCGTATGAGGACTTGGATCCATATGAAGAATTCGATCTGGGGTTCCTGTTCTTCACAGGTGGTGTCATGAGGACATTCACCTGAAGACTTTCAACATAACTTTTGGGAACCCAGATTTTCTTCATAGGGGAACCGTTCCTGCAGTTAGTGCCAACATATCTAGCAAATACTTCACCATTCTGATTTTTGAAGAGTTTATAGTTGGAGTCAAATGACTCATCAGAAGAATGAGGAGATTCACATGTAAAGCCAGATAAGTTAGATGGATCAACTGGAGGTCCCTTTGCAGCAACCCATGAGGTTTTGGGGTACTGCTCAGGCTTCCAATATGTTCCATCAGCATTAAGTTTTCTCTCAAAGGCAATACCCTCATTCCTAGGGTTTCTGTTGAGGATCTGCTTTTTAAGCACATCACAAAGAGTCTGATGCCCTTTGAGGCTTTTGTACATGCCTGTCATGTACAATTCCTTCAGCCCTGCATTGTCAGTGATACTAGCAATGTCCTCAGATGAGGAATTAGTGATAGCAGAGGCAGATGAAGAATTTGTAACAGTTGAAGCATTTGAACATTCAGGTGAAGAATTAGCAGATTCACATTCAATGCACTTTAAGCATGGAGGAACAAATTCTTCCTGAGAAGCGCTGATTTGTTGAGCTAGTAGTGAATCACGCTCCTTCTGAAGATCTTCATAACACACTCTTAGCTTTTCAAGATCTTCCTTTCTTTGAAGAGATTCAGAGGAAAGCTTCTCGTGATCTTGCTTTTCTTGAAGAAATTCATAAGAAAGTTTCTCATGATCAGATAAGAGAGTGTTATGATGACTTTGAAGGTTATCAAACCTAGACTGAAGTCTCTGAAGATTTTCAGTCAGGGCTTTAGTGCGATCCATTTCTTCACCCAACATATCATCACTTTTGTCTAGCATGTTTTGAACCTTTTCAAAAGCCCGTTGTTGTTTTACAGCAATTTTAGCAAGTTTAGAGTAGCTGGGCTTAAGGTCCTCATCGATTCATTTTCACTAGATTCAGAGGAGTTGTATTTGAGTACCTTTGCACCTTTCGCCATGAAGCAATAGGTGGGAGCGTAGCCATCATTATCTTCATCAGGCTTGTCGGTGGGGTCAGTTTCTTCAGTGTTGAAGATGGACTTGCTGACGAAAGCAGTAGCGAAGGCCAGACTTGCCACACCAGATTCGGATTCTTCAGACGCCTCCTCTTCATCATTTTCCTCAGATTCAGCTTCAGAGTCCATTTCCTTGCCAATGAATGCCCGAGCCTTCTTGGAGCTGCTCTTCTTGTGAGATGAAGACTTCGAGGATTTTGATGACGAAGATTTTGACGATTTCTTCTTCTTCTTCGCATCATCAGAACTGTAATCCTTGTATTTCTTCTTCTTCATTTCCTTTTCCCACTGAGGACAATCTTGAATATAGTGACCAGGTTTCTTGCATTTGTGGCACAACCTTCTCTTATAGTCACTGGATGAGGAATCACTACTTCTTGAGGATTTTCCAAAGCGACCACGTCTTGAGAACTTCTGGAATTTCTTCACGAGCAGTGCTAGCTCCTGGCTCAATTCTTCAGGATCACCAAGGCTACTACCAGAATCCTCATATTTAGAGTCAGACACAGCCTTGGCCTTCAGGGCACGAGGTTTGCCGTAGTTTGAACCATAGAGGTCTCTCTTTTCAGCAAGCTGGAACTCGTGAGTATTTAGCCTTTCGAGGATATCGGCAGGATCAAGAGACTTGTAATCAGCACGTTCTTGTATCATCAGTCCCAGAGTATCAAATGAGGAATCAAGCGATCTCAACAGTTTCTTCACCACCTCATGATCAGTGATGTCAGTGGCACCGAGGGCTTGAAGCTCATTTGAGATGTCAGTGAGGCGATCAAAGGTTTGTTGGACATTTTCATTGTCGAGTCTTTTGAAGCGGTTGAAGAGATTCCGAAGAACATCAACTCGAGAGTCACGCTGAGTTGAGACTCCTTCATTTACTTTGGACAGCCTATCCCAGATAAGCTTAGCAGTTTCCAAAGCACTCACTCTTCCATACTGTCCTTTGCTCAGATAGTGGCCACATATGATATTCTTCGCTTGAGAATCGAGTTGCTTGAATCTCTTCACATCGGTAGCGTTCAGTGAGGGTGAGACAGAGGGAACACCATTTTCCACAACATACCAGAGATCGTTATCAATTGCCTCAAGATGCATTCGCATCTTGTTCTTCCAAAGAGGGGTAGTCCGTCCCATCAAAGGTAGGACACCCAGCCAAGACCTTGATCATACTCGGGTCGACATAACTAAAACTCCAAAGCGGTTAAACTAAAATCACACAGAACAAGGAGTACCTTGCTCTGATACCAATTGAAAGTGCGTTATATCGACTAGAGGGGGGTGAATAGGCAATTTTTATGAATTCTTCACTGAGGAATTTGCTGGTGAGGAAATTCCTTAGCGAAGAACTACTTGCAGCGGAATAAGTACTCAGAAGTAAGCATAACAGAATACAAGCATGGTCATCATGATGAAATGAAGACAAGCACAGAGTACAGAAAGCGTAGTCACAGGATAACACAAGATGAAGACAAACAGACTGAAGAAATTGAACTGAGGAATTTGAGAAAGTCTTCAGTCAAAGTCTTCAAGCATAGATATGAACAACATTCAACACATTAATGAGGAAATGGAAGGGTTGAGGAAATAGAACCAGTTAGTTGGTGAAGACAATGCTTTGGTAGACCAGTTCCAACTGTTGTCTCAGTTGTACGTCTGGTTGGAGCGGCTGAGTATTTAAACTCGAGGACACGCAGTCCCGGACACCCAGTCACTGAGCCGCAACTCAGGACACCCAGTCCTCACCGTATTCTCCTTGAACTAAGACCACGCAGGCCTCGTCCTATCACTCGTGGTAAGTCTTCAGGTGACTTCCAAACCTTCACCGACTTGGTCACTCGGCGATCCACAATTCCTCTTGGATGCTCTAGACCTTGACGCCTAACCGTCTGGAAGAAGCACAATCTTTAAAGGTAACAAGCGTCGGATCCACGTAGGATCAATTTCTTCAGTGATGCTCAATCACTTTGGGTTTGTGGGGGGTTTGTTTTTGGGATTTTCCTCACTTGATGATTTTCGCTCAAAGTCCTCGGAGGATGGGTTGCTCTCAAATGACAAGTGTCAAGTTCTCTCGGAGCATCCAACCAACTAGTGGTTGTAGGGGCGGCTATTTATAGCCTAGGAGCAGCCCGACATGATAAGACATAAATGCCCTTCAATGATATGACCGTTAGGTGGATAAGATATTTTGGGACAGCCGTAGCAAGAGCAAAGAACGGTCGGAAATTTGACTCTCAAATTCCTCGGGGCTATCATGTTTCTCATCGTAGGCAATTCAGACTGGCGAATTCCTAACTCTGAGTCGAGCAAAGTCCTCAAGTGACTGTAAGAACTGCGTCTCTGCATTGAAGAAATTGACTGATCTGTATGAGATTTCCAATGGCTTCACTCAAGGGATTGGTAGATGTAGGATTTTGAGTTGAGCATCACATGGAAATTTTTACTTAGTATTTCCTCGACCCCTTTAACAAAGACAGTGTTTCCTATGACTCAAGAAAGAGAAAATAAAACTACGAAAACAAAAGTCTTCACGCTTCACATTCCTCAAATGAATATCAAGTCTTCAAGGTCACACCAATTTCTTCACTTTCAAAATCTTCAGAATATCAAAGTCTTCAGTCGAAGAACTTCATTTTTAGGGGTCGACTTTCTCTGTAAATATCAAACTCCTCATAGACTTATAGACCTGTGTACACTCACAAAACGCATCAGTCCCTTAACCTATAAGTCTTCAATACACCAAAATCACTAAGGGGCACTAGATGCACTTACATGGACATGCTGAATTGGCATCCACGTGGGCAAAGCTAGACAAAACCCCTCAAAAAGTAGATATGGGTGTGTGTTTTAGTGGTGCTTAGAGTTACGAGTTGCATTTTAAACGATATTGAAACTGAGGGTTGTAATTTAACTCTACTACAATTTCAAATGTGCCACATGAACCTTTCTCTTCTCCTTGCATATGCAAGGTGTAGCATGTAGAAAAACTAGGATCTCGAGGGAGATAAAGTGTGGTCCAAGGATGAGAATGGGCTGAGTTAGAGGAGGAGGAGGTAGTGACCCGGCTCCCTATACCCCCACATAAGTGTTTACACATACGAGGGATTTGATGTCACCAAATATCACCTATCCCGCTTGATAGGTGGTATATAAGTTACTCAAGCCTGTCCTTTGCAATGACACACAATATTGAGACCTAACGATACAATTTAGATCATATATCAACACACTTCTATGTGTACATATCGATATGCATTACATTCCGTGTTCATATCTTTATTTGATGGAAAGAAAATATTACTGCAATCCACATCTACACCAAGAGAATTCACACAATCATCACAACGTTATTATTACAACATTCAATGCAACCACATCAACCACCAGACAAGTATATCAAACTAACTTGACATGTTGGCGTAAACACCCATTCTTATTATGAAGTTGAAATAAAGTGGAAGAACATGATGACGAGGGATCTCAAGGGGCAATAAGCCACGTCCATATACTTATATATAACCGGAGTGAACATACGGAATAGCTCTCAAATGCAGCTCTACCTTTTTCCTTACTCCCATCCCAAAAGTCTCAGACATGTCCAACAAATTCGAATTCTCTCCATCAGGAAGAACCCATTCAAAGTGGTAGAGAAGATTAGCCAATGCAATCTCCACGGCAGACGTGCCAAACAGAATCGCAGGACACTGTCGACGACCTGCCCCAAAGGGGGTGAACTCAAAGTTTGTTCCTTTAAAATCAACATTGCTATTCTCAAACCTCTCTGGGTTAAATGCTTCTGGGTTGTACCAATATCTTGGATCCCGCGAAATTGCAAATGCATTAACATGTATCTTTGTGCCTTTGGGAATGTGATAACCCATGATTTCACAGTCCTCCCTCGACTAACGGGGGACAAGCATAGGGTTGGGAGGATGCAACCTAAGAACCTCCTTGATAACCATTCGCATGTAGTTGAGTCCACCAAGGTCAGTATTAGTGATGACACCTCGTAGTGCACCTAGAACGTTTCGAACCTCTAGTTGTGCCTTTGCCATAGTCTTGGGTTTTTTCAACAGCTCCGACATAGCCCACTCTACAGTGGATCCTAAGGTTGTAGTAGCGCCTCGAATATGTCCTGAAGCAATAGTTATGTTATGCACAATTTATAAAAATATAAACAAAATATATTAAGACACTGTTTTTTTGAGGAGATTAAGACACAAACTATTGAAGCAAATAAGAGTGACGATGACATAACCTATCAAACTAGTCTAATGGAGGAAAAACTAGTTCTCTCTCACGAGTTCATTAGACACGAGGCATAATAAGAACAAGACTACTTTCTTGTTGGTGAGAACAAGACTACTTGAATCACATTGATAGCGTAGGAGGCCAAATTATTCTTCTACGTAGTAGTACTATTCAAAATGGAAGGAGTACTCACAAACATGATGGCGCCAATAGTCTCCGGGGTTAGAGGGAAAGCAAGTGAATCCTGCTTCTGCAGCCTGAGCAGCACGCCCAGGAAATCCTCTTGATCCCCGTTGGCAGCGATCTCCGCATTGCGGCTCTCGACGATACTCGCAATGATGCGCTGGATGCAGCCATAACTCCCGCGGAGGCGGCGCTCGACGGTGCTCAGCCGCCGGACGATCCGCGACGACGGGAAGAAGTCCAGCGGGAAGAACCCGGCCACCAGCTCGCTTACTTGGTCGTAGGCGAGCACGAACTCGGACTTCTCCTCCGCGCACTTGCCGCCGAACATGGCCATGGCGACGATGTCGTTCGCCAGCGCCGACGCCTTCTTGCTGAGGTTGACGAAACCAGAGGCCGCCGCAATGGAGCGGAGGAGGCGGCCCACCTCCTCGGCCCTTATGGACTCCACGCGCTTCACCTGCTTGGCGTTGAGAAGCTCCATGATGCAAATCTTCTTCATCTGGCGCCAGCGGTCGCCGTAGGGGGCGAAGCCGATCCCTTTCCCGCAGCAGCCGACGATGTCGATGGTCACGCTGCTCGGTCGGGAGGCGAACGACAGGTCGTGGGTCCTCATCACCAGCTCCGCCGCCTCGGCGCTGGAGACGACCAAGGTTGGAACCTCGCCAAGCCTGAGGAACATCAGGGGTCCATGATGGCGAGACAACTCCCTCATTGTGCGGTGTGGGAGGCCACGCAAGACGTGGTGGAGGCTGCCGATGAACGGAAGGCTCCATGGCCCGGGAGGCAGCTGCTTCTTGTGTAATTTGCTATTGTTGCCGTAGGCTGTGAGTTTAAGAAACAAAAGGAAAAGTATCGTGGCTTGAGCAATAAAAGAAAACATGCTTAACACCTCCATGGACAGTTAATTGGCAACAGAGGAGATTAGCTTTGTTTCTGGGCTTTGAGCTCGATGATAGATAGCATACTTATAGGATATAGCAAGAACGATGAAGTTAACCCTGGAGCGTGCATGATATGATGGATGTCATACTTAATTAATCTTATTGCTCCATGCGGTGGTTGTAGCATGATGCATGTGTGCATGCATGCAGCAGCTGCTGCGCCCATCTGGATGACTATGCATGATTAGCTTTCCCAAAACACACTCCAAATTGAGGAAGGAACTAATCCAAGTATTGTAATTCGGACTCTATATGTCGACTATGGATGATAGCTTGCGCTTGTTGATACAGAGCTCTCAACAGAGTATAATTTCTACTTACTTGTGATCGAGTACACATGAAAGTAAGTAGCTCAATTATGAAGCCTAATTAATGCAATGCCAAGTATGTACATACTGCTTACATGCCAACAAGTTTTGCCCGGCTCCGGCGAGGGAGGGGCGACGGCGGTGCACCTTCGGCTCGCTTCAGTGTTGATAGTCTTCTTTAGGTGGTCTACAAATCTGGATGTAATTTTTATTATTTCTGGTGTTCGTTGCACTGCCATGATTGAAGATGAATAGATTGAAGGTTTTCCCGCAAAAAAATTGAGAAAAAGAAGATGTTGGTATCATATCATGATACCAGATCATAACAAATGATATGTTAATATGTGCCATACAAAACAATAATGACGTAATTTAAAATGCCTACCTATGATATTATGCACTGCAGAGGTGGACACTAATATCATATGCATGATACAGGTATATGATACTCCCCACTACAAACAGCCTTATGGCATTCGGTAGAATGGTGATAGTTATCTTATTTACGTGAACAACTCGTAACTTAGCTAAGAGAATGACATTACACTGCTACATTGTATACACTTATAGAATTTACCCAGGGTCAAAAACAGTAGAGACTAATTGGAAATATTATCTACAAGGCGGAACAAGAGACCAATTATCTATCGTTGATCATGTCTTGATATAATCTAAGCATATAGAAATGGAGTGTGTCTCCGATGGTGCTCCCACCGATCTGTATATGCAGTTCCACCTTCTCCCTTCTCCAACGGCTGCAACGGAGGTTGAAGATGGTGACTCGATGAGTTGATGTATAGAAGGACTTTTTTGTACTTTTTTGTGTTATAGGGATTTTTTTTCTCGTGTTCTGGGCAAGCTGTCCCTCCAACCCCTTCTCCAGAAAGATGCTACATGTGTTGTAACCCCTTCATGCATGTGATATGAATGGAACACGTAGACGCTCTTTTGCTACATATAATACATGAGTACACATAAAGACATTACAGAAATGGGCAGGGTAATGAAAATACATAAAGGACACCCCAACTGCTCCCACCCACAGACAATGTAGGGTGCTAATTATTTTGCAATTGGCACACCTATCTGTTTCATATTCAAAGGAGTGTCACAACACAACATAGAAAAGGTAAGAGTGTACTCAGTCACACATCCAAACAATCGGTAACCCATTTCCGAGCCCAGCTGGTCATATCTGCATTTGAAAGCATGAATTACTATTGATTAAAGGAAATAAAAGAGGACGATGGAAATTGATTGGTTTAAAATTGAAGGACGCTGAAATCGATTTTCATGTTCTACATTCTTGGCTCAAGATGGGTGGTACCATGAGAGCTGTTTAATTGCACACTCTGAAAGACTATACTATTTAACATAGTCTCTTGGCTCAAGGTTTGAATTTTGAGGGGTTATATATGCAGGATAACTCACACCGGAGGCTTTTGTTACCGTAGGATGTGAATTTAAGAAACAAAAGGAAGAGTATCGTGGCTTGGGTAATAATAGAAAACATGCTTAGCACCTCCATTGCTGATCAGTTAATTGGCAACCGGTGGATTAGATTGTTTCTGGCTCGATGATAGATATAGCATACTTATAGGATGTACTCCCTCCGTTCCTAAATATAAGTTTTTTTTAGAGATTCCAATATAAACTACATATGAATAAAATGAGTGAATCTACACTCTAAAATCCATCTATATAAATTTGTATGTCCATATTGAAATATCTAAAAAGCCTTCTATTTCAAACTGAAGGGAGTAGCAAGCAAGAACCTGGAAGTTAACCCAGGAGCATGCATGATCTGATAGGTGGCATACTTAATCTTAATTCCCATGCGGTAGTTATAACATGAACGCATGATGCATGTGTGCATGCAGCGGCTGCTGCGCGTATCTGGACTATGCATGACTAGCTTTCCATGTACACTCTCCACATTGATCAAGGAACTAATCCAAGTAATGTAATTTGGACCATGTCGACTGTGCATCAATAGCTTGCATGTCCATATGGAGTAATTTGATCAAAGTAATGTAATTTCTACTTTACTTGTGATCAAGTACACATGAAAGAAAGTAACGTAATTTTGCAGCCTCCTGCAATGCTAACTAGACATATTGTTGACATAAGCCACAGTATTATAACTGAGAAAAGAGAAGATGGTAGTACTATTATATCATGATACCGTATCGTAATAAATGATACTCCCTCCATTCCACAATGTAGTGCCACTCTCGTACGAGCGCAAGCGCAACCACTCTCGTTTGCATACACATGGCCCCCATCAATACTTGCTAGGAATCTTTCTTACCTGCTAGCTAGAAGAATATATACGGCATGCTAGTTCAAATTAGTGGTCATACTCTAGAAAGGTTTCGGCATTTAGTCATTCGTTTAAGTGGAAGGGAAATGTATTGTAAACGTTTCATCTAATTGTCATGCTTTGCAAGAAATACTAGAAGTTGGAGCTGTTGGTGAGGGAAAGAACATGAAGATATTATATTGTGTTTTGGATTATTTGTACGTGGACACACAATCTCATCTGCACACACCTTCTTTGTCCGCCCATGAATACAGTAGGTAGAACTCTTTGTTCCTAGCTAGCAGATATACAAGGCATCATAGTGTAAAGTGATCATAGTCATAGACGAGCCATTTAGTAGCTCCATAGCGTTCTAAATGTTTCACCAGTTATTACAGAAAAATGGAGTTGCGAGTGAATAAAAAAACACGGTCCAGCAACATTGTAGATGCATAAACATGTACTGCCTCCATTCCTAAATATAAGACGATGGGCAATTTAAATTACCCCGATATCTTATATTTAGGAATGGAGGTAGTAGCATATAGGACGGGCCTATAACTCTCATGGTTGTATCGCCCTGATGTATATGATATTTTGAGTTCATAAAATTCTCTTTATCAAAAAATAAACTATGTAGCACATGTTCTGCCAATCAAGATATTACATCAGGGTTTTATATACAGATATAAGCCGTTCTTCTAAGACGCATTGGCTGGTGCAGTCATATTTATCAGCACTAATTTATTTTAGAAAATACAGAGTTGTTAAGACTAGAACTTACAGTGAGTATACGAACAACATATTTGCAGAATTATTTTAACGTCAATGTTATTCCCTCTACCTATCATCCTAAAAATTCCTATTTTAATGACATACACTCTTGTGTATCTTTTTTTAGAGAAAACTTTAGGGAGCAATATTAACAAATGAAAAAAATCTGAAGACTGATGAAGTTTTTTTAATGGTAACCCAAATTATTGGGACATCTCCATATAGCGCAAATTTTAAGTGTTTAGTCCCACTCAAATTTGAGCTAACATGTTGTAGATGCTAGATGGTGGGGTAATACTGAGCATCATAAAGACAATTTTCCATGCCAGGTGACCATGAGGCAAACATATGTTGAATTGCTCTATCTTGACCACAAAAATAAGATTATTTCTTACCCTGTCAGTTCCGTTTAGCTAAGCTATCTTCAGTGAGAGGCACTCCGAGACATATGTGGCAAATAAACCTCTTAATTAATGGAACCTTCCGCTTCGCGTCAATTTTTTAACAATCATCGGTGGGGATAGGGTTGGGGGGGTGGAGGGAGAGAGTGTGCCCACCTGAATGCATTACTCGGGTTAAGGTTACATAGCAACCCATCGTGCAAGATTTATTATACCATAATAGTAGCACAAAGCAAGTGCGCACAAAGGCAGGGGAAGGCATAGACAAGAGGTTTGTTTTGAAGCTAGGAGGCAGGCCAAAATAAGGCAGCCTTTAGTAACCATAAAAGATAATTTTTTTAAAGGAGGGTGGCAGGTGTTGATTAACTGTTTTCCTAAGGTAGGAGGGATTGGGTGTCTTGGTAGCAAAGGCAAGTGAGTATCTTTTGTGGTACCACTGCTTCAGTGACTTACCGTTAATTAGTCATTGAGTTACTCAACTACTTTCTAGCATGCCCCTACACCTACATATATAAACAAATTCCTCATACAAAAATACTTAGTGTTGCAAATATTTAATTTGTTTGATACATGTTGGTGCAATATTGTCATGGAGGTAGTATGGCTTATGAGACAAACTCGTCCTTCGCAGATCATGTAGGAAGCGGCGTTGAAGGAAGAAGGAGAGGAGTATACCCCTAGTGGCAGAGGGCGGGAGCAGGGTATGCCACTTCATTTGACGGTTAATGATGGATGATTAGTTGATCCGACACAATTTTCTGACAACTAGGATTAACATGGAGGATGAAAAGATGCCTCAAATTAGTAAATAATATAGTGTCGAAAAACATCTTACATTTTGAGACAGAGGACGTACATAAAATTGCTATGATCTTTTCCACTAGGCAACACCTTAAAGTATGTATAAGAACCATGAATCTTATCATCAAAGAATTAATTCTATGTTTTTTTATAGCAATCTACCCTGCCTCGCATTCGTCGCGGCAGCTTGCTTGAGGGAGAAACTAACAGCAAATCTATAGACTAAAAGCTTGAATTGACACAATTTTAGTGGATGATTAGTTGATCCGACACAATGTTCGAACAACTAGGATTAACATGGAAGCTCAAAAGATGCCTGCAACTAGTAATACATAAAACTGCTAGGAGTATGATATTTTTTGTTAGGCAACACCTTAAAGTATGTCTAAGAATCTCCGGCAAAACAAAAGTATGCCTAAGAACCACGCTCTCTAGAATTCTTCTATTTTTGTGCTAGGCTGCTAGCAATCTACCCTGCCTCGCTTTAGTTACCGTGGCTTGCTTGAGAGAGAACCCAATAGCGAAACTACTGACTAAAAAAGCTTGCAGAAACAGAAAAAACAGCGTACAATAGTCGATAGCATTGCAATAGCATCCGTCTATGTTAATGGGGGACACGTACGTACAGGATCTGTCGGCGACCGTATAGGGAAAAAGATGCATAGTAAGTGAGCCATCTGTGACAGCCTTTCTATAGCACTTTTTTTTGTATAGCATATCTGCATCGGCTGCTTCTTTACTGATCTGCTGCTTTCTGCTCAATCGCCAAGCCACCGGCATAGGGTACGTGGCTACATGCACATCCTACACGAGTACAGAGAATAATCTATAGTTAGTTATGTTACACACATTTTGCATGAGCCATACCTAACGCCAAATATTTAAACGGCTGCAATGGTTTGGTACAATGTAGAGAATCTCAGGCCTGCTTAATTATAGGCTCATTTGAAGTACTGCAATGCAACCGGTTGATACAGCTATAGCTAAGTTGTGCTATAGGTCTATAAATAGAGATCCCTTCACCCTCAGATACATCATCTCCAGCAAGCACTGCTTGTAGTACCTCACACAACACTAGTTGTTACAAGTATTTGCAACCAGCTGGGGTAGCAAATATTATTGTAACTGCAGCACCCTTGAATGGCGCCCTCGATCCAGGTTGCTTCTGTCGTGAACGGCCACGAGATGGTGACCAAAGCCGATGACAGCAGCACTATGCAGGTGGCCGCCAGTGGCGCGGATACTAGTGAAAAGTTTGCGCCCTCGGTGTGGGGTGACTTCTTTGTCACCTACGTCCCTCCTATCTCACAGGTATGGATGCATGCATGTTTACACTAACATGCGCGCCCATGTTAACTATATGCATTATCATTCAATGATTTAATTTTGATTTTGGGGTAGAACTTTTCAAGTACTCTAGAATCAAGGATTTGAAGCTGCTACATGTTGATTAATTAGGTCACGCTTCGTGGACCATCCATGCTCTACACTGAATTTCGTCAACTTTTTTATGTACATGATATTAGTTCATTACGGTCGTAGGAACCAATTACCGCGCAAATGACAACACACATCTTATGAGTAAAATAGGCTGCATGAAACTTCACTAAGGAAGTTCCTTTTTGTGGGATAGACCAAGTTAATGATTTTATCCTACCTGCATGATTGACATCCAAAGATTAATTGAGTTCTTTCTAGCAGAGGTCGGAGGATTGGATGAGAGAGAGGGCGGAGCAACTCAAAGGGCAAGTACGTCAGGCGTTCAAGGGGAGCAAGGACGCCATGACCGTAGCCGATGCACTAACATATGTGGACACACTTGAACTACTAGGCATAGACAATCACTTTCGTGAAGAGATTGAAGAGGCACTAAGCCTTGTCCATGCAGAGCAGGTGGAGACTGACGGCTCCAATAGCCTACACATCACAAGACTTAAGTTTCGCCTACTTGACAACATGGACTTTGGGCATCTGAGGGTAATTAAGTGCATAGTGTCACTAATCAGTAACCATTTCGAATCAAGCTGTGTTATTTTAGCTGCTCAAAACATGCATGTCACATCTGTTGATAAGATATGTTTGAATCAATGTGCATGCAGATGTATTCGATAAATTCAGAGAGGACGAAGGTAGTTTCAGCGAAAGCGTTGGCAGTGACCCGAGGGGCCTTTTGAGCTTGTACAATGCAGCTCACATGGCAACACCAGGTGAGGTCGCTCTCGACGATGCCATCTCCTTTGCAAGGGGCCACCTGGAGGCTATCAAAGGCAACGTCGGATCACCGATTGCAGAGCAGATCTCCCGTGCCCTAGTTATCCCCCTCCCACGGTTCACAAGAAGGATTGAAACCATGCACTACATTGATGAGTATGAGCAAGAAGGGGTGTACGATGGCATGTTGCTAGAGCTTTCTAGGCTGAACTTTAACCTCGTTAGGATCCTTCACCTCAAGGAGCTCAAGGACCTCTCATTGTAAGTATTCTTCTCATAAATTGAACCTTTTGCATTGATGTTTATCCTAGTTCTTCACTATAATAAAACCAACACGTACATATGAGTTTATTATGTTGTAGATATTGTGTCGTATGTCTTTTTGTATGCTAGCTAGATGGCTTTTTTGGACACGGGGCCTTTGTAATGTGCCATATTGTCTCCTAAACTTCAAGTATTGTCATTTAGGATCTTTACCACCGTCTTTCTTAAGCTGAAATTGTCTTTGGAAATTATGCAAACTATTATTTGATGCTTAGTCGGACATTAATCCTCAAGAGTATGAATGATTTTGACATTGGTTTTGGAGTGACCTGTTGTGGTTGTCTTTCACTGTGCAAGATACAATATATAATTTTAGAATTTTTGCAGACTTAAATAAAATAGCATTGGAAACACATGATACTATTTTTGTTAGCTTATTGGCATTGGAAAGGGAAAGGACTCTGGAGACAGTTGAACACACACACACACACACACACACACACACACACACACACACACACACACACACACACACACACACACACACACACACACACACACACACACACACACACACACACACACACACACACACACACACACACACACACACACACGCACGCACGCACGCACGCGCGCGCATTAGAATCAATAACTCTTGCTATTATTTTAATTTTAAACTAAATATCATATATTCAACGAAATAGTTCTTTTGCCACATCATCATCTTGGCCAACTAGCTAGACAATATACCAGATAAGAGTTAAAACAAAATCTACTCAAGTAGAAGTAGGACATGGGCATAGATAGGGTAACCCGCCTGAAGAAGTAGAAACGTCATCGGTATTTATAAGATTGCTATGTTAAAATAACTATTTTCACATGCAGATGGTGGAGGGACCTGTATGAGACCGTGAAGCTACCATATGCTCGTGACCGTATGGTGGAGATCTACTTTTGGACATGTGGAATGCTCCATGAGGAGGAGTACTCTCGTGCACGGATCCTATTCGCCAAGGTGTTTGGAATGGTGTCGCTTCTAGATGATACTTTTGATGTCCATGCCACATTAGAGGAGTGTCACAGGCTCAATGAAGCAATGCAAAGGTAGACTACTAGTTATCTGATTCATGAGTTATTAGATCTATCTCTCACTCTCACTTCATCTCTGGACCTTGTATAAATGATCTCTAATGGGTATCATTGTACTATCTATTCGTAGATGGGATGAAAATGAGGTTTCTATTCTACCGGAATATCTTCACATGTTGTACATCAAAACTCTCTGCAATTTCAAAGAGTTTGACGATGCATTGGAACCAAACCACAAGTATCGCATGGCCTACATTAAAAAAGCGGTATGGTGTCCTATATTGAGATACAGATTCAAGTAAAAGTGTATGAGTATGTGTATGTACAATTAATTATTTTATCTCTCTTCCTAATATTTATCAGAGATACTAATTCATATGTCACATGTTTCAAATTATGACATAGTACAAGCTGTCATCAGAATATTACCTACGTGAGGCTGTCTTGTCTAGCAAGAAATATCGGCCGAGCTTCAAGGAACATGAGGAGATATCTATTATGACCTCGGGTCTACCGATGCTTACTCTCGTAACACTAATGGGCTATGGTGATGTGGCAAGCAAAGAGGTATTTGAATGGGTAGACAGAGTTCCTGGAATGGTCCGCGCTGGTTCACAGGTCACTCGCTTCCTCAACGACATGTCTTCTTACAAGGTATATATGTTGGCAAACTAAATAAACACAAGTTTGCATATTAGAATGTGATATGCTGTACATTCATTGCATGGTGCATGAGCATATGCGTATACTCATCAAATGTACCCCTTTTACGGACACATATGTAGTTGGGAAAGCACAAGAAGGATATGCCTAGCGCCGTGGAGTGCTACATGATAGAGAACGACTCAACGGGTGATGATGCTATGGCGGCTGTCGCCGCACTCCTAGAGAATAGGTGGAGAATATTGAACCAGGTGACCATGGAGATAGACCGTGCAATGTTGCCGGCAGCAGAGATGGTGGTGAACATGGCAAGGACAAACGAGATCATTTATCTCAAAGGAAGGGATGCCTACACCTTTGGTAGCGACCTAAAGGACCTCGTCACCGCACTCTTTCTCAATCCGGTACACCTTTAGGCTATGTTGTAATCAACCAAGATGGATACGATGCTACCATGTACACTTGAGTACGTATGCATGATGTCCATGTAATAAGGTAACTCATCTATGTGTGGATACAGCGTAAGCCCAGCTAGATCAACAAAATAAACACACCCCCACCGAATGTATCAGTATCCATGTCACAGTGTGCTCATCATATATGTTAAAGTCTACATACAATTATTTTCGATTGGGCGCCAGAATCCGGCTCCGGAACATCTTGCCCCCGCGTCGTCTCATCTGAGGCGACACGGGCGGAATCCTCGGCCGCGCCGCCTGGCTGCCCTCCCGCCCCATGCCTTCCCCTTGCGGTCGCCGGAGGAGGCCGCCGAGCTAAGCCCGGGCGGCGGACGGCGGCGGCGGGGTCGTCTTCATCTCGTCAGGCCGCGGGAGCTCTGGGTGGGGGAGGCTCGGTCCCCATTTTCATGGCGCAACGGATCTAGGCGGGTCGGCTGCTCCGCCGGCGGCCAGCTGGGCTTCTTCCCCTGCTGATCTTCTCTGGCGTGGCGGCTTCCGAGCAAGGGCTCTCGCAGGTGGCAGCCGCGCCAGCTTCGTCGGCGAGCTCTGGTCTTCAGGCCAGCTGCTCCTCTCTCTGGCAAGTAGGGGCGGGTGCGGACCCCCCCTCCCTGCTCCGTGAACTCGTCCTCGCGCGGGCCGGCGCTACGCTGGCCTTGGTGGTTCTTGGTGGCGCTGCGATGGTGGGATTCCAGATCTAGGCAATTCTGGCTCGTCGGTGTTGGGCCGGCGAGGAGGCGTGCAGCTTGGTGGCTCTCCAGTTCTTCCGGTGCGGTGGCTCTTCGAGAGGTGGGTGGGCCAGCGGAGGTGTTGTGCGTGGGGGTGATGGTGGTGTTGGATTGCTTCGGGCGAAAAGCTTGCCCGGTCTTGCCGGCCGGCGGCGTAGGCGCCTGTGGGCGTCGAATAACCTCCTTGGAGGCATCGTCGTGGAGCCCCGCATCCTCCTACACCCTCGGATTTGCTCTTCGGGTGAAAACCTAAGGCCGGCAGGGTCGGGCGATGGCGTCGACATCGTCGCTTCCCTCTTTGGGGCGTCGCTTCAAGAGCTTCGGATCCCGTTTGCACACTCCATTTGCTGGACACTCACGACATTGCGGTCGGCTGGTACCCGTCCGGCGATGTGGGTGTTGGCCTTCATTTAAAAACAATGTGGAATAGTTTCATAGCTCATGCCACATGGAACAGCACAGCGTAATGGTGTGTCCGAACATCGTAACCGCACTTTATTGGATATGGTGCGATCTATGATGTATCTTACCGATTTACCACTATCGTTTTGGGGTTATGCATTAGAGACAGCTGCATTCACTTTAAATAGGGCACCATCAAAATCCGTTGAGACGATGCCTTATGAACAGTGGTTTGGCAAAATCGTTTCTTAAAGTTTGGGGCTGCGATGCTTATGTGAAAAAGTTTCAACCTGATAAGCTTGAACCCAAATCGGAGAAGTGCGTCTTCATAGAATACCCAAAGGAAACTGTTGGGTACACCTTCTATCACAGATCCGAAGGCAAGTTATTCGTTGCTAAGATGGATCCTTTCTAGAGAAGGAGTTTCTCTCGAAAGAAGTGAGTGGGAGAAAAATAGAACTTGATAAGGTAATTGTACCTTCTCCCGAATTAGAAAGTAGTTCATCATAGAAATCAGTTCCAGTGATTCCTACACCAATTAGTGCAGAAGCTAATGATGATGATCATGAAACTTCAGATTAAGTTACTACAGAACCTCGTAGGTCTTCCAAAGTGCAGTCCACACCAGAGTGGTACGGTAATCCTGTTTTGGAAGTCATGTTACTAGACCATGATGAACCTACGAACTATGAGGAAGCGATGATGAGCCCAGATTCCGTGAAATGGCTTGAGGCCATGAAATTTGAGATGGGATCCATGTATGAGAACAAAGTGTGGACTTTGGTGGAGTTGCCCGATGATCGGCAAGCCATAATGTATAAATGGGTTTTCAAGAGGAAGACAGACGCTGATAATAGTGTTACTATCTACAAAGCTCGACTTGTCGCAAAAATTTTCGACAAGTTCAAGGTGTTGACTATGATGAGATTTTCTCACGCGTAGCGATGCTTAAGTCTGTTCGAATCATGTAAGCAAATTGCCACATTTTATGAAATCGGGCAAATGGATGTCAAAATTGCATTCTTTAATGGATTTATTAAGAAGAGTTGTATATGATGCAACCAGAAGGTTTTGTCGATCCAAAGAGTGCTAACAAAGTGTGCAAGCTCCAGCGATCCATTTCTGGACTGGTGCAAGCCTCTCGGATTTGGAATAAACGTTTTGATAGTGTGATCAAAACATATGGTTTTATACAGACTTTTGGAGAAGCCTGTATTTACAAGAAAGTGAGTGGGAGCTCTGTAGCGTTTATAATATTATATGTGGACGACATATTGTTGATTGGAAATGATATAGAATTTCTGGATAGCATAAAATGATACTTGAATAAAAGTTTTTAAATGAAAGACCTCGGTGAAGCTGCTTACATATTGAGCATCAAGATCTATTGAGATAGATCAAGACGCTTGATAAGATTTTGAATGAGTACATACCTTGACAAGATTTTGAAGTAGTTCAAAATGGAACAGTCAAACAAAGAGTTCTTGCCTGTGTTGCAAAGGTGTGAAATTGAGTAAGACTCAAATCCCGACCACAGCAGAAAATAGAAAGAGAATATAAGTCATTCCATATGCCTCAGTCATAGGTTCTATAAAGTATGATATGTTGTGTATCAGACCTATTGTATACCTTGCTTTGAGTTTAGCAAGGGAATACAATTTTGATCTAGGAGTAGATCACTGGACAGCGGTCAAGAATATCCTTATTGAGGACTAAGGAGATGTTTCTCGATTATGGAGGTGATAAAAGAGTTCGTCGTAAAGAGTTACATCGGTGCAAACTTTTACACTGATCCAGATGACTCTAAGTCACAGTCTGGATACATATTGAAAGTGGGAGCAATTAGCTAGAGTAGCTCCATGCAGAGCATTGTAGACATAGAATATTTGCAAAATACATACGGCTATGAATGTGACAGACCCGTTGACTAAACTTCTCTCACGAGCAAAACATGATCATACCTTAGTACTCTTTGGGTGTTAATCACATAGCGACGTGAACTAGATTATTGACTCTAGTAAACCCTTTGGGTGTTGGTCACATGACGATGTGAACTATGGATGTTAATCACATACAGATGTGAATATTGGTGTTAAATCACATGATGATGTGAACTAGATTATTGACTCTAGTGCAAGTGGGAGACTGAAGGAAATATGCCCTAGAGGCAATAATAAAGTTATTATTTATTTTCTTATTTCATGATAAATGTTTATTATTCATGCTAGAATTGTATTAACCGAAAACTTAGTACATGTGTGAATACATAGACAAACATAATATCACTAGTATGCCTCTACTTGACTAGCTCGTTGAATCAAAGATGGTTGTGTTTTCTAACCATAGACATGAGTTGTCATTTGATTAACGGGATCACATCATTAGGAGAATGATGTGATTGACTTGACCCATTCCGTTAGCTTAGCACTTGATCGTTTAGTATGTTGCTATTGCTTTCTTCATGACTTACACATGTTCCTATGACTATGGATTAGTTTATCTTTAAAAAACGGGTTAGTTCTTGAACAATGGGCTAGTTCTTGCCAAGATTTTCACACACAAAACCCCGTAATGAGGCAATGGAGCTCACCACCAATAAGACAAAGGTTGTATGCATGGATGTGCAAATCTATAATGAAGGGGAGCCTAACAACATCAGACCACCTCAAGTAGGGTGGCCCAAGGATGAAACATATATCTACTTAGGGACTAGTAAATTTCTTTGTCTTTTGGTTAGCCATTAAATGTAAATATGCAAAGTTTCTACCTTCCTCTAATGTGTCCCTATCTCTAGCCCTTTGTCTTGAATTAACTTTCAGCGTCACCCATAGACTATTAATCTCATCCAAAATCACATTCCATCTAGCTTTCTCTAAAGGAGTATGAGTGTAGTTATGTGCCTTGATATCTAAGCTATATTAGAGTATTAATCTCACCTATATATATATCATGCTCTGGCAATGACAAAATGTTTCTTTAGTTCTCTCTATTTAGAGCATTAACTCTCCAACCTTTAGCTAGTTTCCTAAAGGTTTTAACTTATTGTCTCAAAATAACTACTAGCTTAGTACTCTTACTAGACCTATACTAGGCTTTGAGGACCAACTACTTAAAGGCGGGTCTAATCAATGATCCAAGAAATGAACTTAGCTAGGGCAGACATTTAAGGTCTAATTTTCTTGGATACAAATGCAAGTGTATTAAACTAAAAACTCATGGAATTTAATTACTAAAAACATGATAAAAGATGAAAGTATGAAAAAGCATGAAAATGTCTTTGAACCTAGTGATATAGAGTCTTTCCGCTTGAAATGCTCACTTGATGGGATTGTAAACTACGATCAATAAATCCTCATAGAGTTTTTGTGCTTTTTGTAACAAAGAGGAGACCATTCATCACCTCTTCCTTGAGTGTTGTTTTGCACATATGGTGTGATTCTTAGTTCATGCGGGCTTTATATTTGACTCATATATGCTTGGGGACGGCCTACCTGCATGTACATCTACATCGGATTTGTGTACTCTAAGCTCACATACTTCTTTTGGCTTTGTTGATCAATTTTATATGTTGTAACTACATTATCCTTTTATTAGTGAATGATTTCTAAATTTTAATCCCCTTCAAGTTACTTACGGCATTTCGAACCGATCCCATATAAAATAGTGGAGTTTCCAGCCGAGTAAACCTTAGTGGAGTATTTATAACCCATTAAGTTTTGGTTGGTTCTAGACGATCCGCTAAACTTTGCGAAGTAAAACATAAATTTGCATAAATTCAATCTAGATTCAACTGAAATTTGCATAAATTTAAACGTAAGTTCAACATAGTCTTGACAACTGAACATTAAACATAAAATTAAAATTAAAAACAAACTAGACTACTCATCGCCATAGTGGAGGTCGAGCCCTTCCTCGAGAGGCCACCGCTGGTGAGACATGGGTCGGGGCAGGTGTCGTCGTCGTAGTCGGGAAAGATGCTCCGCCACTCCTCGACGTCGAACTCTTCCTCCTCCTCATCGCCGTCCTCCTTGCCGCCCTTCTCGTCGCCTTGCACCTCGTTGTCGGAGATGGCGATGACCTCCCGCCATTGTCGGCGAATATCACCTACTCCGCCTCCACGAGCTCGGGGTGCTAGTCGCGGAGGTCCTCCATATACGCCTCGTCGGCGGCCTCCGCCTCGAGGCGCTCCCTCGGCTCTCGGTCCTCCCGGGCCATCGCTGCGGTCACCACACCCGGCTCCGGTGGGACGAGGTGGACCGATGCTGTCCCGAACGGGAAGTTCAGCCGGACGGCGGAGCCAGGGAACAAGACTTGCCACCGGTCGTACTCCATCACTGCGAGCTCCGCCGTGTGGAAGGACCCAACCCACTTCCTCTTGTCGGTCTCCCGGTCGGTGATCTCCGCCACCCATGTCCCCCGTGAGTGTTGTTGGACGCCGAGGTGGGTCCTCTGCGGCAGCCATTGCGGGGGAGCTCCGGGAAGTCGGCGAATCGGGTGAGTGTGGCCAGATCGGACGAGCGGCTGCTGCTAGAGGATGCGCCGCTAGACGGCAACCCGCGGGCGTGGCGGCGCGGATCCGCGCTCCAGATCGACGACGGGGACCTCTAGCCACTGCGTCTAGCCATTGGGAGGAGAGGAGGCGGCGGGGAGAAGGTGAGAAGAGGAGGCAAAGGAGAGGAAGAGAGGAGAGATTTTTTTACTATATCATCGAGCAGTGCAGTAAATATAGGGAGATTGCGGCGGCCGAGTTTAATTTTTAGTCCACTATGGGCTATTTGGGATCGGTTAGATCCCGGTTAGAGAAGTAAAACCAAAATTTTACTCGTCTAACCGGTTATTGAGGATCAGTTAGAAATGCCCTTATCTATCAACCAGTCCCCCTCTTGGTCTATGTAGCACCGTAGAAATAGGTTGTACTGAGCTATCTGCGAATTAAGCCCCAACAGTTTTGGCAATAGACGTTGCTTGCTGCTGTTTCCATCTTTGCTTGTCGTGTTGACCATCTAATTATTTAGGTTGTCTCCATCTTTGAATGCACAAATGACGGTTATTTATTCTCTTCCATTATCTAGGAAGAAAACAATCCAATTTCTTGAATAAATCAAGATGACCTGTCCATGTGACAATGCTATTGTCAAACAAAGCAGGATGAGCTGTCCAGTTGGACAATGCTCATCAATTGTTTATCAAGATGACGGGTCAACATAGTAATTTTGGATTGTATCCGGCGTAGTCATGCACCTATCTATACTTCAGTAATATAAACTCGGTTCATGGTAACGATGTATCTGCCAACCATCAGTTCTGACCATCAGATCTGCATCTAACACATTTGAGTTAAGTTGTGACATTTTTGCAACATAGAACACCGTCTATTCAAATCATTTATATCCTTTCCACACCCCATCCAAACAGCCTCAAAACAGGTTTTCGCCCTGCTTTATATATAAAGCAACCTCCCATAGTCTCAGGTCATAGAGCATCACGGACAAAGTGTTAGAATTAGTTGTTGTATAGGGATAGAATTCTCTTTGAATTGTAAACCTATTCTATCTCTTCTTCTGTTTCAACCTCTCCCGTATATCTTTCTGTAACCGATCGATCTAGCCTCGATCTAACTTGTAAGCCACGGCACATGTTCTATATAATACAATGCGGCCCGAGCAAAGGGTTCAATGCTTCCCATATCGGTTTACACAAAGCACCATAGAAACTAGAGTGTTTTTCCCGCAAGTTTGTGAACATGTATTTTTCTACTTTGAATCATGCAACTCACGAGCAATTTGATAGTATGTTAAACTTGAAAGTATGTATTTTCATAGATTAAAATGTTTTTTATTTAAATTTGCTTTCCACATGTTATATAAAAGAATTGTATCTTTCCACATGCACCTATAAATTATATTTGAATTTAATTCTTACTACCATAGTGCAGTTGACAGTTGATACCGCCAGACATCGCAAGGCTTATAAAACTGCAAGAGCATTTTCTTGCTGTTCGTCCCCAGCTAAGCAAACCAAGCCAAGACATCCACATGGAGCTAAACGCAGCCACCGTCTTCCTCTCCGTCGTCTCACTGGTGATCCTGTGTTCTTTCTTAGCCGCAAAACTTCAGCAAGTTCCAAGAAGAAGCGGCCTCCGGGTCCATGGTGTCTTCCCGTGATCGGCAACCTTCTCCACCTCGCATCGAGCTGACCAATCTTCAGAAAGGTAATATGACCATGGTCGAGTATCTTGGCAAAATTAAAAGTCTCGCAGATGAAGTTGCCTGCACCGCCGCCGCGCTCTCCGATCCGGAGATCGTCTCCAAAATTCTCACCGGACTGGACATGGAATACAACCCTGTCGTCTCGGCGCTCGCTACTCGGGTGGAACCGATCACGGTTCAGGAGCTCTACAGCCAGCTCCTAAGCTTTATGCCCACCTCAGCCTTCTTCACGGCAGCAACCTTCGCCAATCTTCTGCCAACGCTGTCTCTCGCGGCCGCGGCCGTGGGCGCGGTCACCAGGGGCAGTCCCGCACCGGCGGGCGCGGGCGTGGCCACTTCCAGGGAGATGGCGGATACAGCAACTCTGGAGGCGGCGGCTACAACAACTCCAACAGCTACACCAACAAACCATCAGGCGGCGGCTTCAACAACAACTCTGGCCGCCGCTCCTCTTCATCCTCCCCGGGGAGCCCTCGGTGCCAACTCTGCAAAAAGGCAGGCCATGAAGTTCTGGACTGCTGGCACCGGTATGATGAAGACTTTGTCCCCGATGCATGTCTTGTTGCTGCAGCTATGCGCGAGCAAGGGGGCGATGGCGTGTGGTACGTCGACTCTGGTGCAACCAACCATGTTACTGGTGAACTAGAGCAACTTGCCCTTCAGGAGAAATACCTTGGCAACGATCAGATCCATACTGCAAGTGGTGGAGGTATGGATATTCGACACATCGGTCAAGCTTTTATTAATTCTCCCACTCTTAAACGTGATCTTGTTCTAAACGATGTCCTTCATGTTCCACAAGCTGATAAAAACCTTGCCTCTATGTCTTGTTTAGCCACCGATAATAATGTCTTCTTTGAAACTCACCCTCGTTACTTTTTTATAAAGGATCGGGCAACGAGGGAACTTCTACATCACGGTAGATGCATTGGAGGGCTCTACCCCATTCCATCCGGAGCTTTCAACCATAAGCGGCGCCATGCTTGTTCTGCTATCAAGCCCTCTTTAGCATGGTGGCATCAAAGATTAGGACACCCATCATCAGTCATAATCAAACAAGTAGTTAATAAAGGCAATTTGCCCTTGTCATCTAGTCAATCCAGTGAGTCCATTTGTGAAGCTTGTCAGTGTGCCAAGAGTCATCAACTCCCTTACCCTAGGTCAAACAGTGTGTCTCATGCTCCTTTAGAGCTTATTTTCAGTGATGTATGGGGTCATGCTAGAGATTCTTTTGGAAGAAAAAAATATTATGTGAGTTTCACTGATGATTTTAGCAAGTTTACTTGGATTTACTTGTTAAAGCACAAATCTGAAGTCTTTTCTGTGTTCCAAGAATTCCAAAAACTTGTTGAAAGGCATTTTGACAGGAAAATTTTGGCAGTCCAAAGTGACTGGGGAGGGGAGTATGAAAAGCTCAACTCTTTCTTCCGTAGCATAGGCATAGAACATCATGTCTCTTGCCCTCATGCTCACCAGCAGAATGGCTCTGCTGAGAGAAAACATCGCCACATTGTTGAAGTTGGCCTTTCCTTACTTGCACATGCCTCCATGCCTCTCAAATATTGGGATGAAGCATTTATTGCAGCCACCTATCTTATCAAGGTCATTGGTAACTCTACTCCATTAGAGCGATTATATCATCAAACACCTTATTATAATTCTCTTAAATTTTTTGGATGTGCTTGCTACCCAAATTTATGTCCATATAATCGCCACAAGCTCGAGTTTAGATCCACCCAATGTGTTTTTCTTGGCTATAGTAATCTCCACAAAGGGTACAAATGCTTAGAGATTGCAACTGGCCGTATCTATATCTCTAGAGACGTTGTCTTTGATGAAACTCTTTTTCCATTCGCCAAACTCCACCCAAATGCTGGCGCTCTCCTACGTGCTGAAATAGCACTTCTTCCAGATCACGGGGGAGAATTATATAAAGCTGATCCTGTGAAGAATTCCATAGAAAAAAATTCGGATTCTAGTGATATTTGTGCATATTCGGGTCATGATTTTATGCGTACAGAAACAAACAAAGGACAAGTCGGATCCCATGCAGATTCAGGTGGCAGCGGCGTTCGATCCGAGGGAGATCCTCGCGCCAGTTCCACTATCTCCAGCGCCGCGCGGTTCGAGGACGATTGCGGCCGCTTACATGCAGCCAATCGCGCTCAGGCGGCTGACAGGCCAGACCGCGTGGAGCCCACCACCTCAGCCGCGCTGGTGGCCGACAATCCTGGCGCCGCGGGGCCCGATGCTGAGCCCACCTTGTTAGGAGTGGACGGAGGCGAATCGCCTCGCGCCACCAACCCGTGGGCCGACTCTGCAGCCGACAGCGGGACGCCTGGCGCGTCTGGGTCGCGATCCGCCTTGGATCGGGAGCCGGATCGGGAACCTGCGGCTGTCTCGTCTGCAGCTGGTCCCGTGGGATCTTCTGTGGCGCAACCAACAGCAACTGCCACGCCCGGATCTTCTGTGCAAACTTCGCCAGCAGCAGCTCCTCGTCGTCACACTCGATCTCAATCAGGTATTATCAAGGCAAAAGAGTATACTGATGGCACCGTAAGGTATGACAGGGTCAAAAGGGCTTTTCTTAGTAGTTTTGGTGAACCAACCCACTTGCATGATGCACTTAATCATAAAGAATGGAAGGAGGCTATGGATAGTGAATACAATGCACTCATGAAAAACAAAACTTGGCATTTAGTACCACCAAGGAAGGGAAATAATGTTATAGATTGTAAGTGGGTGTACAAGATCAAGAGAAAATCTGATGGAAGTATAGACAGGTACAAAGCTAGATTAGTTGCTAAAGGATTTAAACAAAGGTTTGGCATTGATTATGAAGATACCTTTAGTCTTGTTGTTAAGGCGACTACTATTCGGCTTGTGTTATCTATTGCCATTTCCAGAGGTTGGAGTCTACTGCAGCTAGACGTTCAGAACGCGTTTCTTCATGGTGTTCTTGAGGAAGAAGTGTTCATGCGGCAACCACCGGGATATGAAAATCAAAGCACACCACATTATGTCTGGAAGTTGGATAAAGCTTTATATGGTTTGAAACAGGCCCCTAGAGCTTGGTACTCAAGATTGAGCATGCAGTTACAACAACTTGGGTTTACACCATCAAAAGCAGATACCTCATTGTTCTTTTACAATAAAGGCAATATCACCATATTTGTGCTTGTTTATGTTGATGATATAATTGTTGCTAGTTCAAGCTCAGATGCCACCACTTGTTTGCTTAAGGATCTGAAGCTGGAGTTTGCTCTTAAGGATCTAGGTGATCTTCACTACTTCCTTGGTATAGAGGTTAAACAGGTAAAAGATGGCATACTTCTCACACAAGACAAATATACCACTGATATTCTCAGGAGAGTGGGATTGGAACATTGTAAACCTGTGAGTACACCAATCTCAACCTCAGAAAAACTTACAGTTGAAAGTGGAGAAGTGCTTGGACCAGAGGATGCAACAAATTATAGAAGTGTTGTAGGTGCTTTACAATATTTGACTCTTACACGTCCTGACATTTCTTATTCTGTGAATAAAGTATGCCAATATTTACATGCACCTAGAACTACTCATTGGACTGCAGTCAAGAAAATTTTGAGGTATCTTAAGTTCTCAGAGGGACTTGAGCTTCATATTACCAGATCATCATCCATGCTTGCTACTGCATATTCTGATGCAGACTGGGCAGGTTGCCCTGACGACAGAAGGTCCACAGGTGGTTTTGCTGTGTTTCTGGGAACAAACCTCGTATCATGGAGTGCAAGAAAACAGGCTACAGTTTCAAGGTCAAGCACTGAGGCTGAGTATAAAGCTTTGGCAAATGCAACAGCTGAAGTAATGTGGATACAGACTTTACTTTATGAGCTTGGTATTAAGGCTCCACAAGCTGCTAGGTTATGGTGTGATAACATTGGTGCCACCTACCTTTCAGCCAATCCTGTTTTCCATGCACGTACCAAACATATTGAAGTTGATTTCCACTTTGTCGGAGAAAGAGTAGCTCGAAAGCTACTTGACATTCGGTTCATACCTACAGGAGATCAACTTGCTGATGGCTTCACAAAACCACTTACTATGAGAAGGCTAGATGAGTTCAAGTACAATCTCAACCTTGACAAAGCTTCATGAGGTTTAGATTGAGAGGGAGTGTTAGAATTAGTTGTTGTATAGGGATAGAATTCTCTTTGAATTGTAAACCTATTCTATCTCTTCTTCTGTTTCAACCTCTCCCGTATATCTTTCTGTAACTGATCGATCTAGCCTCGATCTAACTTGTAAGCCACGGCACATGTTCTATATAATACAATGCGGCCCGAGCAAAGGGTTCAACGCTTCCCATATCGGTTTACACAAAGCACCATAGAAACTAGAGTGTTTTTCCCGCAAGTTTGTGAGCATGTATTTTTCTACTTTGAATCATGCAACTCAGGGCAATTTAATAGTACGTTAAACTTGAATGTATGTATTTTCATAAATTCAAATGTTTTTTATTTCAATTTGCTTTCCACGTGTTATATAAAAGAATCGTATCTTTCCACATGCACCTATAAATTATATTTGAATATAATTCATACTACCATAGTGCAGCTGACAGTTGATACCGCGCGCCAGACATCGCAAGGCTTATAAAACTGCAAGAGCATTTTCTTGCTGTTCGTCCTCAGCAAAACAAACCAAGCCAAGACATCCACATGGAGCTAAGCGCAGCCACCGTCTTCCTCTCCGTCGTCTCACTGGTGATCCTCGTGTTCTTTCTTAGCTGCAAAACTTCAGCAAGTTCCAAGAAGAAGCGGCCTCCGGGTCCATGGTGTCTTCCCGTGATCGGCAACCTTCTCCACCTCGTCACCTCGCAGCCGCAGGCGGCGCTACGGGACCTGGCCAGGAAGCACGGCCCGGTGATGTCCCTGCGGCTGGGCCAAGTCGACGCCGTCGTGATCTCCTCGCCGGCAGCCGCGCAGGAGGTGCTCCGGGACAAGGACCTCACCTTCGCGTCGCGGCCGAGCATGCTCACCTCGGACATCATCCTCTACGGGAACATGGACATCGTACGGCGCGTACTGGCGGATGCTGCGCAAGCTCTGCATGATCGAGCTCCTCAGCGCGCACAAGGTGCGGCAGCTCGCGCCTGTCCGGGACGGCGAGACCCGCTCCCTCGTCAGGAAGGTCGGCGCCGCGGGCCGAGGCGGCGAGCCGGTCAACCTCGGGAGGCTGCTCTGTTCGTGCTCGATCTCGATCACCGCGAAGGCGACGTTCGGCCAGCTGTGTGACGAGGAGCTCCAGAAGCAGTACATGCCGGTCGTCGAAGTTGCTGTGAAAGAAGGCGGAGGTTTCAGCGCCGGGGACCTCTTCCCGTCTCTGTGGTTCGTGGACGTTGTTGGAACCGCAGCCCTCTCTCACTCTCGGCTAGAGGTGGAAGAAGACACAAGACACAAGAAATTTTCCCGGACCGGCGCACGAACGCCGCCGTGGGCGCACGCACGCCCTAATCTTCTTTCTCTTGTCAATGGCTACATGGCTAGCTCCTCGGTTCACACAACCAATACAGAGACGGGGAATTTATATCCGGTCTAGCACAGAGCACGCACACCACTAACCCCGGCCACCACGCACGCAGTCAGCCGGAGCAACAACCTGCCCAGATTTTGTGCCACTCACGCACTAACCAACTAACCCACGCACTAAGCTAGCTGACCTGATCCATCTAACAAACTCATGCATGCAGTTGAACGCAGCGCCCACGCAACGCCCGCCCGCCGAGCTCCACGCGCACGTACACGGTCTCCGGAGACTCGGTGCGAGCCGCTGCTCTTCCGCTGCTTCCGCCCAGCGCCGACCCCCACTGCGCCACGCCCGCTCCTCAGCTCCTGCGCCGCTGCTGACGCGACGCCAACGGACGCAACTGGTTCCAGCGCCCGCACGGTTACACTCCGCGTGTCCGTCTAATCGACACACACACGCGCGCCAGACGCGCGCCATGGACTCGATCGTGCACTCACACCGGTCGTCACCATCACGGGCATGACTTGCTGCTAACATTCACGCCCCAAGCCATGACCTTGCACATGTCAGCCTCGTCGTCGACGTCGCGCCATGGCTGCTCCTACAGCCTCCACCGCGCAGCACCGCACGTCCCGCGCTCCCAAGCTCATGTACACGACGCGCACGCACGCAATCGCCACGGCCCAAGTCCAGCGCCCCGACGCGGTCAGTCCTCCGCTGCCTTCGCCACGCCGTCGTCGTCGTAGCCGCACTCCCCACGTCCCCGCGCTCCCGGCCCGCGCTCCCGCCGCGCGACGTACGCGATCTGCGCAACCAGGTCCAGCGCCTCGACGTGGTCCGCACCCGCGGTCCCGACGTGCCCGCTACGTCTGACGCGCGCCCATACACGCGCCCGACGCGGTGAGCCCGTCGCCGCGGCTTGTTCTGCCACGCTCCGCACGCCACCAGCACGCGCCATGATCGCGCTCCGACGCGACCAACGCGGCCGATCCGGCATGTCCCGGAGCTTGGCCTTCCCTCCGCCGAGCAGCGCCAAGGCCATCACGCAGCCTCTGCGCCACCGCGCAGGTCCGCCATGCCGCCAAGGCTCCGCGACGCCTGGCATCACCGTGCTCGCCGCCGCACGGAACAAGCGCCATCGCCGGCGAGCTCCTCCGAACCCGATGCTCTGGTACCAATTGTTGGAACCGCAGCCCTCTCTCACTCTCGGCTAGAGGTGGAAGAAGACACAAGACACAAGAAATTTTCCCGGACCGCGACGAACGCCGCCGTGGCGCGACGCGCCCTAATCTTCTTTCTCTTGTCAATGGCTACATGGCTAGCTCCTCGGTTCACACAACCAATACAGAGACGGGAATTTATATCCGATCTAGCACGAGCACGCACACCACTAACCCCGCCACCACGCACGCAGTCAGCCGGAGCAACAACCTGCCCAGATTTTGTGCCACTCACGCACTAACCAACTAACCCACGCACTAAGCTAGCTGACCTGATCCATCTAACAAACTCATGCATGCAGTTGAACGCAGCGCCCACGCAACGCCCGCCCGCCGAGCTCCACGCGCACGCACACGGTCTCCGGAGACTCGGTGCGAGCCGCTGCTCTTCCGCTGCTTCCGCCCAGCGCCGACCCCACTGCGCCACGCCCGCGCTCCTCAGCTCCTGCGCCGCTGCTAAGCGCGACGCCAACGGACGCAACTGGTTCCAGCGCCCGGCACGGCCACACTCCGCGTGTCCGTCTAACTGACACACACACGCGCACAGACGCGCCATGGACTCGATCGTGCACTCACACCGGTCGTCACCATCACGGGCATGACTTGCTGCTAACATTCACGCCCCAAGCCATGACCTTGCACATGTCAGCCTCGTCGTCGACGTCGCGCCATGGCTGCTCCTACAGCCTCCACCGCGCAGCACCGCACGTCCCGCGCTCCCAAGCTCATGTACACGACGCGCACGCACGCAATCGCCACGGCCCAAGTCCAGCGCCCCGACGCGGTCAGTCCTCCGCTGCCTTCGCCACGCCGTCGCCGTCGTAGCCGCACTCCCCACGCCCCGCGCTCCGGCCGCGCTCCCGCCCCCAGCAGACGCGATCTGCGCAACCAGGTCCAGCGCCTCGACGTGGTCCGCACCATGTCCCGACGTGCCGCTTCGCCCGACGCTACGCCCATACACGCGCCCGACGCGGTGAGCCCGTCGCCGCGGCTTGTTCTGCCACGCCCGCGACGCCACCAGCCGCGCGCCATGATCGCGCTCCGACGCGACCAACGCGCCGATCCGGCATGTCCCGAGCTTGGCCTTCCCTCCGCCAAGCAGCGCATCACACGCAGCCTCTGCGCCACCGCGCAGGTCCGCCGCGGCCGCCGCGCTCTCCGCACGCCTGGCATCACCGTGCTCCGCCGCCGCACGGAACAAGCGCCATCGCCGGCGAGCTCCTCCGAACCCGATGCTCTGGTACCAATTGTTGGAACCGCAGCCCTCTCTCACTCTCGGCTAGAGGTGGAAGAAGACACAAGACACAAGAAATTTTCCCGGACCGGCGCACGAACGCCGCCGTGGGCGCACGCACGCCCTAATCTTCTTTCTCTTGTCAATGGCTACATGGCTAGCTCCTCGGTTCACACAACCAATACAGAGACGGGGAATTTATATCCGGTCTAGCACAGAGCACGCACACCACTAACCCCGGCCACCACGCACGCAGTCAGCCGGAGCAACAACCTGCCCAGATTTTGTGCCACTCACGCACTAACCAACTAACCCACGCACTAAGCTAGCTGACCTGATCCATCTAACAAACTCATGCATGCAGTTGAACGCAGCGCCCACGCAACGCCCGCCCGCCGAGCTCCACGCGCACGTACACGGTCTCCCGGAGACTCGGTGCGAGCCGCTGCTCTTCCGCTGCTTCCGCCCAGCGCTCGACCCCCACTGCGCCACGCCCCGCGCTCCTCAGCTCCTGCGCCCGCTGCGCACGCACGCCAACGGACGCAACTGGTTCCAGCGCCCGGCACGGCCACACTCCGCGTGTCCGTCTAACTGACACACACACGCGCACAGACGCGCCATGGACTCGATCGTGCACTCACACCGGTCGTCACCATCACGGGCATGGCTTGCTGCTAACAGACGTCGCCACTGGGCTGACACGCCGGCTGTGGCGAACGCGCCGTCAGCTCGACGCCATATTTGACAAGATGATCGCTGAGTGCGAGGCACAGCGAGCGGAGATGAAGAAGACAGCAACGACGTCGAAGGCCATCGGAGATGAAGAAGAACACCTCCTGAGTGTCTTGCTTCGGATCAAGGATGAGGGGAAGCTTGATGTCCCCATCAGCATGACAACCATCAAAGCAATCTTATTTGTAAGTGGTGACATACTGACATATATGGTCTCAAATTAAACCATGGCCGGCCTTTTCTCTTCTTTGATTCATACATGTTCGTCATGGTTTAGGACATGCTCACCGGAGGCACGGAGACAACGTCGTCGGCCGCCGAGTGGATCATGTCAGAGCTCATGAGGAACCCCGAGGCTATGGCCAAAGCGCAGGCTGAGGTTGGAGAAACACTCGACGGCAAGAGCCCGGAAGACCATGAGGGCCTCATCGACAAGCTACGCTACATGAAGATGGTGATCAAGGAGGGCCTGAGGCTGAACCCGGTGCTGCCGCTCCTTCTCCCCCGCCTCTGCGGGGAGACCTGCGACATCGGCGGGTTCGAGGTCGCCAAGGGCACCAAGGTCATCGTCAACGCGTGGGCGATGGCGCGGAGCCCCGAGCACTGGCCCGACGCGGAGGAGTTCAGGCCGGAGAGGTTCGACGGCGGCGCGGCGGGGGACTTGAAAGGCTTGCAGTTCGAGTACCTCCCATTCGGTAGCGGGAGGAGGATGTGTCCTGGAGACACATTCGGGCTCGCCGTGCTGGAGCTCATGGTGGCGCGACTTCTCTACTACTTCGACTGGAGCCTCCCCAACGGGATTCGGCCGGATGAGCTCGACATGGACATGATCGTCGGCTCGACGGCGAGGAGGAAAAACCAGCTGCACCTGTTGGCGTCGCCGTACAGGGAGCTTCCCGTGGAAATCTGAAGGCTGAGCACGCAGCTCTCATCGTTGTATACTACATACTGTTCATGGTTAACTTTCTTTTTTATATGTGTTCATATGGTTCGCTTTGGGGCTTGTGTTATTGTGTTATTGTTAGACAAATAAATATCGCTATTGGAATTCACATATCTACTACTCCCTCCGTTCACTTTTGTAAGGCGCGGAACGAAATCATGTGCACACTCGTTCGGTCGCGCACGAGAATAGTGTTCTCCATTTTTACCCCTGTGTCGGCCGCGAACATGGTAGCGAAACATTCGCATCCCGTCCCTCACACACTCGCCCACATCCCTCCCTCTCTGACGCACGCTCGCCCGCATCGCCGGCGCCGCCTCTCCCCGAGCTTCTCCCTCGCCCTCGCATCGCCAGCGCCGCCTCTCCCCAAGCTTCTCCCTCGCGTGCGTCGTCAGCGCCCTCTCCCTCATCGCCGGCGCTCTACAGCACCAACTCCATCGTTAAAAATGCGATTTTCCCCCCTCCGGCTCTCTGATCTGCAGTGGCGGTGCTCGATCTGCGGCGTGGACTATCAAAACGGCGCGACGGAGCTTCTGCTGCTGGTTGCCTGCCCGGAGCTGCTGCTGCCGGTCGTCCGCCCGGATCTGCTGCTTCAGGCGATGCCCACATCGCCGTCACCCTCCCGCTCCTCTTCCTCCTCAGCATCAACGGCGGGGGTGCTGGGAGGGGGAGGGGCGGATGGGCCCTTCTTCGAGCCGTACAACCATTGCAGAGCAGAGCAGGAAGCTCGTCTCCGAGGTGAGGATTTATCGCAGCCGCTGCAGTTAAATGCATCTAGTTCATCCTCTGTAGTCTGTATTCTGCTCTTCTCACCTCACCTTCAGTTAAATGCATCTGGTCATGGATATGATTCAGATCATCAGATTCACAAGCATGATGGATGGAGGAATCTGTCAAATGGTGCGGCTCCTTGTACTACAACGACAGTGACATGCCGGCCTCCCACACGCACATAGCATGCACTGATTAACACCTCAGTAATCAAATGCAGGGGAGTAGCTTTGCTTGTATGTGTGTGTACTAAGATGAGGCAGTTATCAAATTAAGTGTTCTGAAAGCAACAAATATGATGATGATACAGTACAAACTTGTAAGTCACATCAAACTCTGCTTCTGCAAAAAAGAAAAACAACTCTGCCTTTGTTTTGGAGAAATAAAAGTGAAGGAGAAAGATTGTGTGTGTGGATGAAAATCAAGCAAAGACAAATGATGTCCAGGCCACTTTAGTGTTCACCACTTGATCCTCTCCACCTAATTTGCCTTGCAGATTAACAGATGTGGTGGAGTATATCTTCTGGAATGGGTATGAACCGTCCAAAGTTCAGGTAATCTACTTACTGCAGATGGAGTAGTTGCCCTTTTACTCAACTGAATGAAATACTCCATAATTTAAATATCTTGTGCTAAATATGCGATCTCGTTAGAAATTCTCCATAATTTAACCCAACCGAAAGAGTTGATCGACATGAATTTTTCTGGAGTAGTTCTCCAACAGTACATTGAATAAAAGTTCAGTTAAGCAAGCATGATACTCCTATTTTTGGAGTAAAAATTCAGTAAAGAGCTTGGCATCTCAGTTTGCATCTAGGAGTACATCTGGAACTTCCTATGAGTGTATATTCTTTGCTGCAGAGAATATATACTCCTATCAAACAAGTAAAGAATATACTCCTAGTTGGAGTGTTTTGCAACTTGCTAGGAGTACTGGGGTATCAATCTATCTATAGCAAGTGATTCAGTTCTCTTCTTTTCCAACCATAAATACTGGAGTATATATTCCAATATACAGCAAGTAGTCCAAGTATAAGCTGGAGTATATAGCAATATATAGCACAATATAGTCTGTGGCAACAATAATTATAGACCTCAAGTTCACACATAAACACATACTCCTTTGCTTGTAAGCACGGAATACACAAGTACTACAACAAACTGGAGTAGAATACACAACAAGTACACACAGATTACACAACAAACTGGAGTGGGATCAGCGTCCAAGCATCTCTAGTGCCATTGCATACACTTCAGGAGGAACTGAGATCCTAGGCGGTAGCAGTTGTAGCCTTTCTAGCCTATCCTTGTTCATGTGCGGGATTTTGTATTTATTGGCTCCACCATTCTTCATTACTTCAACCATGCAAGTCTGCAGAGTTATGAATACTCTGTTAAGTTTTGAAACTTCATATCCATCGAACTCCTCTTGAACACCTTTAATCAGCTCTGGAATAGTTTTCGGACTTTTGTAGTCTGTTAGCGACTGAATCGAGCTGAAGAACCCAAGGTCCAGGGCATTCATGTCCGGAGAATTTGGAGGCTGATACATTATTCTGATGTCCAGGCCACTTTCGTCCACAGCTTCTGCGAATGCTTGATCATTAGGTAGGATATGTGTTCTCGCGTTATCTTGCTGGATAAAAATGGGTTGTTCATCATCATCTGTAGGCCACAATGCTTGAATCGCTGGCACAATCTTCTGTATAATGTACTCTCTCATCACATCCCTCGTCACTATGACAGGCTTTGTTTCCAATGTCCCTTTTTCCCTGTTCTTGCTTCTTTTTGCTGCTGCAGTCACTCTCACAAATGTCCATACCCCAATTTTTCCGGAGAATGTCATGTTCCCATCTTCATCAAACTGTGGTCTTGCTACCGCTGTGAGAAACATCACTTTTCCAATAGAGTTTTTGACAGGTCTTTCCGGGTCCTCTTCGTCAGGCAACAGATAGTAGTTCCTCTTTCTCTTGGTCATGGAGAACCATTTCTCGTCGATGTGAACAATATTATGCATGCTCCTGAAACTTGGGCTTACATCTCCTAATGTTGCAAAAATCCACCCTATCTCTCTTATGTTTCTCTGTCAGTACCGGCTTTACCCTGTTGGAGTGTCTCCTTATCTTATTCAACTTGAACTTCTTGTATAGTGTAGTAGGGCTTACACCTAGTGCCTTGGCTAGAGATTGAATAGTTGACCTCTTGTTTAAGGGAATTGTCGGAATGAGAGATAGGATATCATCATAAGATTTTCTTCCACAATTTTCCTTTCTTTTGTTTGAAACATCCACCTCCTGACAAAGGCCTTTCTGTTTCATTGCCGTCTCCCATATTCTTTGAATAACTCGAACATGTGCTCCAAATATTGCAGCCACGTCCTTCTTATCAGTTCTCTTGAACTTGCCTCCTCTACTCTTATGGAGGGTTTCCAAGGACATGTAAGCGGCATATCTCTGCGCATCAGTGAGCCAATTCCTTTGCCTTTGTACTCCTACAATAGCAATAGAATAATTAAATTAATTATTACAAGAATATTACAAATTGGTTGCTGGAAACGTAAACATAAATGTTGCTTGCTGAAAATATAAATGTAAACTAAACTTGTAAATATAAACTAAACTGTTCAGTTCCGTATACCTCAAAACTTGTAAATATAAATAGATTATAAACTAAACTAAACTTGCAGCAATTTCTTTTCCATTCATAGCTGTCAGGGTATATGCTAATTTTGAGGGTAAATATGTTCAAGAGAAACTGGTCAGATAGGCTTTGTTCCTGCTGAACTGAATTGTCTATATGTGAATGTAACCTGGTAAGGGGACATTTTGGCCTGAAAATAGATATTTGGAGCTCTGCTCTTGGCATGGTTCTGAACTGAAACTTATGTAGCCATTTTTGTTTTAACGCATGAGTGTCGTGCACCCTTCTTTGATAGCTTGGGCAAGGCATTTCAAATAATTGGAGATAGGGGTCCCATGAACACGTATCAGCAGTAGGTGGGCACCGCTCTCCGCACCATGGTTGGACAGCTACATATTTGTCAGAGAGTAGAAGCAGGCTGATGCAGCGCAGAAAATAATAAGAGAACATGTCTAGATCAAACAAATCATCTATTGGTACTCTCAGCTGGCCAGCGAGCCAAGGAGATTTGCTCAGTCCTACTGGCGATGACATGCAAAGGCTGGATTTCCTCTTACAAAAAACTAAACTTGTAAGAGGTAAATATGCCGCCAGGTTATATTCCGGAGCCACGGAGCCACGAACATTGCAATTTCTTTTCCATTTGTAGCTGTCAGGGTAAATATGCCGCTAGGAGTAAATATAAACTTGTAAATATAAACATGAGCTGTAAATATTTTGAGGTACACCGCTGTTCTTGCAACAATTTCTTTTCCATTGGTAGCTATCAAGGTATATGCCTATTTACACACACATACATGCTGTCAGGATATATGTTTATTTACACACACATACATGGAGTTTGTTCAGTTTGCCTATAAGCAAATGAGACAAAAACTGAAAATGTCCCTACAATGTCCAGGAGACCTCTGTTGCTTGTTGAAAATGTAAATGTTGCTTGTTGAATAACCTGTGAACAAAATGAAGCTTCCTCATATGCACTATTCAATCTTAGCAATCCCTTCTCTGTTACTTCCGAGGCATAATTTGATGCAAGATTAGAAGAAATTATACCTGAATTTTGACCAGCATTGTTGCTTTCTTCTTCAGGTTCTTCGTTGCCTTCTTCAGGTGGAGTGAAATTGAGATCTGGGACTACCATGCTTGAAATTGGGCCAACGAGCTGCTGCTGTTGATGTTGAGGATCTGCTTCTTCCTTGCTGTTGAAGATCTGCTGATGTTGTTGCTGAGGAGCTGGACCATCAAAGGTGCTGGACGACGAGCTGGGCCGGCTTTCGGCGAGAAGCCAACAAGGATCACCGAGCCTGGAGGTTGTGGAATACGCAGATCCTGGGCAAGGAGCAGCGAGGTGTTGGGCGAGGAGTTATGCCGGCTTCCGAGCTCAACTTCTCCTGGCCTTCTCCCCTGGCTCCCCTGGCTCAGGGCTAGCTGTACCTTGCCGACGACGCGGGGAAGAAGGGAGGCAGTGCTGGCGGCCGGCGGCCGGCGAGGTGTGGTCCTGGGGCCGGCAGTGACCAGGAATCTGGGCGGCGATGAGGACGAGATCCTGGGCGGCGATGAGCGGGAGATCCTGGGCGGAGAAGTTGGGCGCCATGTGAGCAGCGAGGAGATCTTGGGCGCGAGGTGGGCAGCGATGCGCTGGGCGAGGAGAAGCCGGGCGCGAGGTGGGCGACGATGCGATGGGCGAGGTGAAGTCGGGCGCGAGGTGGGCGACGACGCGCTGGGCGAGGCGATTCCGATATTTTTTGAATTTCAAATTGATCGATTGGAAGGGGTATTGTTGTCCATCACTGTTTTTTGGGGCTGTCGGAAATTTTCTTCCGCGCCTTACAGAAGTGAACGGAGGGAGTAGTATTTACATTTCATAAATATATAGTGAAATCTACTTTATATTTTTAACTATTCAAGCTTAAGTTTTGGACCCAAACATTGCGCTGATGTTACAGGGAGATCATCCCATCGAACATGGCGATCTGCGAGTATTCCCTCAAAAAATCACACACAACGAATGCTCAAGAATTGCCACGCTAAAACAAATATATTTGCCGTGCTATTGTATAAAGATTTGCCGTGTTGTAAAGAAAACAATGACATGCTAGTAGAAAAGATTGCCAGGAATTTGTCATGCTACAGCTAACTAATTGCCATGAGTTTTCAAGGATTTTCTGTGCAACGTAAAGAATTGCCAGCCTAAAAAAAATTCAATTTCTTAAGGATTTGCCATGGTAGCAGAAGAAAATTGTTCGTGTTACATCAAAGTAAACTGGTAAAAATTGCCATGCTCTAAAAACACAATTTGTCACTTAGATTGACGTCTTGAGCGAACTGTTTAGTGGAGTAGTCAGCTTAGATGTGTGCGTGAGAGAGAACAATGATTGCCACGTGTCTTGCTTTGAGATTCGTACGCGGAAATTAAACGTGTCACAAAGTGTTCGCTCAAGAAACCCCTCTGAGATGACACCAGATCATTAATATTTCCATAAATTTTGTGATACAATTTATTCACTCAGTTTAGTAGAAATTCCTTCAAAATACCCATTGAGGCAAGTTTATTCTGATTTTTTCTACTCCATTTAGAGTTTTGACCAGATGGCTAACTCGGCCTCCAGATCGGAGGCGCATCTGTGGGGAGCACTATTGGTGTGGCATAGGAAGCACATGCGCTCAAGTTTCATAAGTAGAAAAAGCTCCTTGGATTCAGTCAACGCCACCTCCTCGTCCTCGTTTCGCTATGGAGGAGTTGAGGAGCAAAGCTGGGCGACTGGTTGGGCGCTAGGTTACCGCACCCGGGTGATCGCGTTCGAGAAACATCATGCATGGCGGCAAGATGATCCATTTCTTTCCTTCTCACTAAGTTATGGACCAGCTCATCTGCGAGCAATAGAGGTGTTGTCCAAATCAAGGGAGTTGGTCCCATTTATATCCCGGTCTTCCACCCTATGATCGCTGGTTCAAGACAATAATAGGTGCATATAACTTACTACCCCAATCCAAACACATAAATACCATGAAAACATATATGGTTTTGATATGAAATGATATCACCTGGACTCAGCATTAATCATAGCAAAGTCATAGCAATAACAATTCTAGAACAATCATCATACCATGAACCAAAGCCCTATGAATCCTAGCACTATTACCAGATTGACATCATACAATTCCCATCCACTACATATGCCTACATCGGGTTAGTCACACATGTTTGAGAGAAATTTGACGGAGATGATGGAGTAGGGGTGATGGAGTCGACGGGTACAAAATCACCTCTCCTTAGGTAGGGTCTACCTCCATACAACCATCTTGGATGAAGAACAACTATTGAGACAATCCTCTCTGGATGAATAACAACAATTAGAATGGTCTTCGTTCCAAGAAAAAAAATGTGATCAATCCCTCAAGTTTTTTTACGTTGAAGGAGCTATACAGGAAAATTCTGACAGCTAAGGGGTGCATATGGGCAGTGGCGGAGCATCATGTTGACCAATAGTCCATGACCCCCCTTTATTTGTGCATCCACCAAAGAATATGCTATATTTGAAGCCTAACTAGTGTTTAAACTAGAGATTAGCCCCTCCTTCACTATTAATTTGCCCCCCTTCAAGTAATGGCTCCAGGTCGGATTATGCTCAAGCTCCGCCACTGCCTATGGGGCGCACACACCTAAGGTCCTGTCGTGCTCCTTGGCACCATCTCCTAGTATTTGGCCCCTTACGATTCAAAACTTTTCTCTCTCATTTTGGATTTTTCCGGAAAAGTTTATTTTCTATACCAATAAATAACACCAAGGCAATTCTACTTAAAACATCATCCACCAGGTTAAATTTCATACATTCATGCAAGTTTAGAGGAAAAAACTTGCATAAAAATGTTCGGATAAGTATATTCTTTTAGAACATATCAATGAGCAGGTTCAACAATCCCTCTATCATGTCCCCTATATACACCTAAACTAGGAGATAAACAGACAAAACTTAGTCCAATAGTTCCCCTTTTGTCTCCCCAAGTTCGGGGATGCCCCTATATCTTGCTACATTATACTTGGGAACTCTCAAGTTGAGTAGGGCTTTCAAAATTTTAACTTCTCAATTTCAAAAAAAATCTAGAAAAATGTGTACAAGTATAAATGGATGTGATGTGTATGTGTGTAAAATTTCAGGATAAAATACCTTGAAATGCAAGTTGTGCAAAAACTTGAACTTTAAGGATGGAAAACACATGTACAAAAAAGGCGCATTTTTGTTTTTTGTGTGTAGCACTTATTTAACGTATTTAGTCCTGAAAATTTACACGCTTGTACATTATGTCTGTGAGTATACGTGTAATTTTTATTCAATTTTTTTGAAACATACAAATATGAATTCTAATCATTTCAAATTCGGCCTCCCTGGAGGCTGAAATCCATTCAAAATTTTCGTCTCAAGTTCCCCTATATATCTTCTTGTCTTTTATGATAGATGGGACCCACATCAAAAATTACTTTTGGAGGCCGAGCTCCATGGAGGTATACCTGGCCATCGCTCGGGCCGGGCCTAACCAAGCCCGACGTAAAAATCCTAGGCCCGGGCCCGGGCATAGGGCCTAGAAATCATGCCCAAGCCTGACCCGTCAATGTAAAAGCCTGTCGGGCCTCGGGCCAGACCTCTTTGTTAACTCGCAAACATGACGGGCCCGGGCTCGGTCCGGCCCGTGAGGAGCGTCGGGCCAGGCTTTTTTGGGCCGGGTCGAGTCGGGCCGACCGGGCCGGGCTGCCCATGGCCAGGTATACATGGAGGTCTCCAAATGAAATATTCAAAATTCATGAAAATTCATATTTTTACATTTAGAAAATTCTGAAAAAATATAGAGAAGACATAATGCACAAGTATGTAAATTTTCAAGACGAAATACGTGGAAATGAGGACAAATCTGAGGCTTTTTAACATATGAGACTATTCATCCTCCGAGACCATGAATTTATCTTTTTTTTATAAAGGTCCAATTTCAAAGTATTTCATCCTGAAATTTTACACACATACGGCTCACATCCTTGTTTACTTGTACAATTTTTTCAGGTTTTTTTGAAATGAAAATTTTCGGATTCCGAAATTTTCAAAAAATTGGCCTCCATGGAGGTCAATATTCAAAGTACCATTCTCAGACCCACATATATAATATGTCATTTTGTTTCAAAAGGAGTGGTTTGGTGGGTTGAGGGTGGGGTTGATGGTGGTTGGTTGGCATTTAATGTTCAACAGAGTTGAACGAATTTTAGAAAAGTCTGTATATGAAATATAGATGAGAGTCTTAGGGGAGTTGTATAAAAAAGAATCGAGTGACATTTTTTTGGGGTCTACAAAGTAAAAAAGAGATAGTAAAAACAATGTGGTGCTCTACAAACTCTAAATTATTTTTACCGTTGAATTGTGATGGGTCCCAGATTACAGGTGCACGTTTTTATTATAGTAATAGTAGTCTTACAAGGTGGATAATAAATACAATTTATGATATGTATAAAATGCATGAAAATTAAAAATTAGCTTTTGGAATGAGCACGAAATTCATAATTATATAAATTCATAATAAATTGTATATACAGATTTTTTTATTAGGTAAGATAAGAAATGCAATTATATATATGTTGTATCTACTAAAATGGAAGAAGAAAAAATAAGAAAGTTAAAAAATTGATTTTCTTACGAACCCCATGTGACATCAATAAATATATGAAATCTTAATGATTAATGCTCATATTAGTAACTATTATTAAGTAGATAAATTAAAAATTCTACCTTATTATGAAATTTCAAACTAGAACAAAATTTAGAAATTCACTTCTCGCACACTTCTGGTATGGAGTCTAAATAGTTATTGGTCTGAAAAGCGAATTTTAGACAACTAATAAGAGGTAGAGAAAAAGAGAGCCCATCTTCCATGGTTGGGGGAGTGGATGTGCAAGCTCAATTCTTAAGTTGGAATACTTGAGGAGCAAATTTACATTGTTATGATTTATCTTTTTTGTGTGAAAAGGACCTAGATATATATTATAAAAGTTCACTAGAAGTCTCAATCATCTTAAGCATAATAAAAGTTACATCGATATCTCTAGACCACGGAACGGCAACTATGGCCGCCAGAACGAGCCCTTCATGCACCGTTATTGTTGCTTCGTTACCAGAGGGTAGGCCTGACCTTGTCGATGACAACCATGATGTTTTGGTGCAAACGCTTAAAGGACTAGCACCTTGAAGCCGTAGTCGTTGCCGTTAAACCCTTAAATCGGTCCGAAGCGCCTTTTAAGCTTAAAAAATTGGCCGCATCTACTGCTTTCTTTTAAAAATCAAATAAATAAACAACCATATCTAGAAAAAAGGGCATGATATTTGGGTTCATAAACCCTCCCTCAAAACAGTCTCCATCCATATTTACCTCGAATTTTTGGCATGATATTTGGGTTCATAAAAAGAAACTTTGGCATGAAGTTGGGTCCATAAGAGCCCCCCTCAATTTTTTTGTCATGATGACGTGTAGTGGCACTAGCTATAACTGATTTAGGAGTGTAGTTTCATATACATCTCTGTATGGTGAGGAAAATAGTGAGTGGGGGAAGTAATAGCCAGTCATGGAAAATGTGAACTTGGATGAGGAGCCAAACGAAGAATGTTGGGTGTTGGATGGCAAGAGAAGATGCAGTGCCAGAGTCCAGAGCATGTACAGGTACATGGTAGTTGGGGGCCTTAACAGCGTAAAATCGCAAGACCTGTGTGCAGCTCATAACTAACCTCTAAAAAGAAAATCTTTGTGTAGCTCATGGTGAAACAATGGATTAGAGAATTTTAGAGGATAAGATTCCAAACATAAATAATTATTTTATTGTTTGGAACAAATGATTGCTATGTTAAGATTCATTTAAAATTCGTATGGACAGCGTTTTTGTTTCACCCAATGGAATAATTGGAATTCAGTTTTTTATAATCACAAGAAAATCAATCAACATCTCTCTTCTTGGACTATTAGTTTGCCTGTTGGTCATGGTTTGCCATCTTTTTAGCTCCTATAGTTGTATCTCATATGTTCAGCCATGTGAGTCACATGTCCATCTGCCAATGGGGATGCAATTATTAAATCTTAGAAAATGAAATCAAATCTTTGCCAATATGTTGATGTCCTAATTAAATCTGAGCATACAAAGCACTTGCCACAAATTCAAGGCGGTGCAAAGACAAATGGCTCAATCATATGAGAAGAACACGAGCTAATGGAACAAATAATAGAAAATGTGATTAAGTACTCAATAGTCCGGGGATGCTTAATGATCCACTATCGCGTGATAATATAAGTCGTCCATGTGTCCGTTGTATGGAGAAGATTATTAATCATCTATCTACTACTACTTATAAAAGCATGAGTTTGGTGAATCCAAATTATTCGAGCCATCTAATTAACTATATCCAACGCCTTATGTTGATGTAGCCATGACATTATCAATAAACTGGAAACATGTTAATTGCATTAATAATTTGGAAACGACATTAATTGCAAAACACAGTTAATTTGGAATCGACATTAATGATAGTTAATCTTGAAAATAATATTACTGTCAAACTAGTAGTGTGTGCACATACACGATTACTAGTGTGTGAAAAAAGGTAGAGATGTCTTGAACAAAAAGAAAAAAAAGACAAAGTAAACCGAAGAAAAAAGGGTGACAAAGTGATAATCCAGAAAGAGACAACAAAAACTAAAGAAAAAGAATAGAGAAAGAGAAAAACCGATGTTAAATTATGGAAAATAGTCAATCTATTGCTGCAGTACTGGACCGGCCAAATAGTGTCGACCTGTAAGGGAGATGTGTGAAAAAGGAATGCGTCCATGTGAGGGAACAAACCCTACACCTCCAACTGGGGCGCTCATCGTTGACCAGATGAGCTGATAAGCTTCAATGTCTAACTAGGAAACGCGAACCATAAGAACTATCAGCCACTATAGATCTAAAACATTGTTTTGAATTTTCAAAATGAGATTTTCTTCTGTTGTTTCTTTATTGGATTTCTTTTTCATTTTTCTTTCATGTTTCATTTTTATTATTATTTTAAATCCGAAATTCCAAAAGTTGTAATCATTTTGAGAAAATTTTTGCATTTTAAAAATATGTTTCCAAGAATGCCACATTTTCAATAAAAAATTGCACGTCCAAAAAAAGTTTGGTTTCGATTTTGCGACAAAAGTTTAAAATAGGAATATTTTCTGACATTCTAGACAATGGTGGAAATACACGGATATTTTTTGAAAAAGCTTCAATTATTGAAAAAACTATCATTTTTTAAAACCAAACGAAATATAAAAGAAACAAACAATTTGCAAAATGAGAACAATTTTGGAATTTATGGACAAAATTAGAAAAAACTGAATATTTCATGAAAATACTAACATTTTGTTTGGAAAAGCCAAACAATTTTTGAAAGCATATATTTTTTTGAATATTTGAACATTTTTTGAACATGGGATTATTTTCTGAAAATCTCTGATTCTTGGAATTGCGAACAAATTTATGAAAACACATACATTTTTGAATAAATTAACATTTTTTAAAAGAGGAACATTGTTTTCAAATGTGAACATTTTTTGGAAAACATGTTTAAAAAGTTCTGGACAAAACTTGAATCAGGAAAGTAAACATGAAATGGAAAAAAAACAAGAAGGAAAAGAAAAGAAGAGAAAGAAACAAAAATATAAGACAAAAAATGAAAAAGAAATAGAAAAAACCTGTTCAGGAACATTCTAGAAGGTTCCCAAAACCAGGAAAAAATCGGTTGGAAACCCTCTAGAAGTTTTCCAAAACCGAACATGAAAGTTGTAGTTATACTACATATGTGCCGGCCCAAATCGCTTGCTCGCGTCGCTAGTATGTGCGTTTCTTGGACACTTTGAGGCAAACTACGTCAAATAGGAGTTTCCTTCGCTTACAACTTTCGGGGTGATGAGGAAGAAGATGTGTCCAATTTGTTACCATTCGCTCGTCATGAGTAGGGGATTCAGAGTTGAAAATATGATACGTTGCTTGTTTCCCTCATGCAAGCCCAACTGGAGGAAGATGACGGGGGCGGCCGCCGTTGATGATGTTGATGAAGTAGAAGGCGATGTGGGAGGTCATCATGTCGAATATGATGATACGGAAGAAGGTGGTGAGCCTCAAACCTAGCAAGGAGAAGGCGACGAGCCCCAAACCTAGCAAGGTGAAGGCGACGATCTCCAAACCTAGCAAGGTGAAGGCGATGTTGTCGGGCACCAAATCGAAAGAGAAGGCAAAAAGTGCATTGCGTGGGTGTAGAGAGGACGAGGAAGATGGTGGTTGATGCTGAATGGAAAAAGGGCAACAATTTCATTGCGTGGGGCGGAGACAATGCGGAAGATATCGGTGGATGCCGAATCGAATGAGAAGGTCAGCGGGTGGGGCGAAGAGAGAATGATGAAGACAGAGACGAGAGGTTTAGCACGAGATACCTCGTGTTCATGAGGAATATTATCCCTCCCGCTCGTCAAAGACTTCTCTACTAGAAATCCCTTCCTCCCCATGAATCAAGAAATAGCGCAGCACATTACAAGGCTAGACTTGAGTGCTGCGACTACGTCTTCAGCCAGTACGACGATAGAAAAGGGTACTCGGAGTTCCAAGTGGAGGCCACTGACGACAGGGAAGTAATGGTCCCAGCGAAATTTCGTAACAAGGAAGACAACGTTGCCTAGAATCGGTTTTTGTTTGAAGGGATCGTTGCCGTGGTAATGAGGCAAGGCCAGTTTGATAATGTTAGAATAAATCCGAGGCACTCGGTCGATCATCCAAGGACCAAGCAATCACACGAGCACGACACACCGAGATTTTTTAACGAGGTTCACCGATATGGCTACATCACCGGGGCCTAACTACGGGCGCTCCTCCCCGTGACACCTCACAATATCGCACACCGGCCACCCGGGCGCCGGCACACGCCGCCGGCTCCCCCTTGCGCGCCTGTGCTATTATGTTGGCATAGGTTAGAATAAATCCGAGGTACGCGGTCGATCCACCGAGGAACAAGCAATCACAGACAATGACGACACCGAGATTTGTTAACGATGTTCGGCGAACTCGCCTACTCCCCGGGGCAATGACTACGGGCGCTCCTCCCCGAGATACCGCAACACCGGCCAACCGGGCGCCGGCACAAGCCTCCAGCACCCCCTTGCGAGCCTGTCGCTATCTAGTCGTCATGGGTTACAACGTGGGGTGCCTCCTCATATATAAGAGGCCAAGGGTACAACGTGTCCGACTCCGACACTACACGTATCCTACCCACACTACAACATCAAGTCCAATCATAACCCTACTAGTACCAAATATTTGACACAAACCCAACAGATAACATCAATAAAAGTGATGTGAAAGTCATATCTAAAGGCATGGGATATGTTGTTTCTAACTTTGATTTGTGTATTTATATATTTTCTAGGTAGTTCACATCAATTCACATGCATGCAGTTTTATTTTAATATTAGCCTATATGTGCTGTGCATATCTAAATATGAATGCTAACGAGACGTGGATTGCACATTCACGCTTACTCTTTTGCACGAACCGTTCATGCACCTTTATCGTCGCTTCCCTACCAGAGAGTTGGTCTGACCTTGTCGATGGCAGTCGGAAAGTTTCGGTGCACGTGCCTATAAGGACTAGAGCCTTGGAGCCACAATTGTTGTCGTTGAAACCTTAAATCGATCGGAAGCACTTTTTTAAGCATAAAAAAAATAGCCACATCTACCGTTTTCCTTTCAAAAAAGAACAAATAAATAAACAACCACATCCAAAAAAAGGTACGATGTTTGGGTTCATAAAACTCCCCAAAACACAGTCTCATCCATATTCCCCTCGAATTTTCGGTATGATGTTTGGCTAATTGGGTTCATAAAAAAAAAACTTCGGTATGATGTTGGGACCATAAGAGTCCCCCCTCAAATTTTTGGCATGATGACATGTTAGCCACACTGGCTGTAACTGATTTAGAAGTCTAGTTTCATACATTTCTTTATGTTTAGGAAGTTAGTGAGTGGGGAAGCTAATAGCCAGTCATAGAAAATGAGAACTCAAATGAGGAGCCAGAATAACGTTCGGTGTTGGATGGCAAGAGAAGATGCAGTCCAGAGCATGTACACGTACATGGCAGACAAGGGCCTAAATAGCCTGAAATTGCAAGACATGTGGGCAGTTCGTAACTAAACTATCAAAAACAAATATTTAGCTCGTGGTACAACAATGGATCAGAGAATTTTAGAGGATAAGATTCCAAATAGGAAAAAGTTGTTTTGAACAGATGATTGCTATGTTAAAGATTCCTTTAAAATTCATATGACTAGCGCCTTTTTTCACCAAAGATAATTTGGTGAAATGGAATAGTTGGAATTTAGTTTTTTATAATCAAAAGCAGATCATTCAACATCTCTCTTCTTGGACTATTGGTTTAGTTGTTGGACGTGGTCTGCATACTTTGTACCTCCTGTAGCTCCTCGTATGTTCGGCCATGCGAGTCACATTTCGGTTTGTCCATCTACCAACAGGGATGCAACTATTAAATCTTAGAAATTGAAATCAAATCTATGCTAGTATATTGATGTACTAAGAGCAACTCCAATGGGGCGATCCATTTCGTCCGCCTGCGTCCGTTTGGGTCGGTGCGGACAAAAGTGGAGGCCCAACGCGCCGACCCAAAAGCAAATCGCGTTCGCCTGGCGTCCACGCCGACCCATTTCCGGCCCAAAATTGCGCTTGGAATGCGTCGGCGCGGGCGCGAAGCGGACGCGCCACGCGTCTCCTTGGTGTCCGCCGCGTCCCCACCTGTAGGCCATCCAGCCGCCACCGGTCGTCTTATTTATGACGACCACCGACAGCGGGCCCACTAGTCAGCCAGTGAAAGCGTCCTTTTTAAGCACGCGTGCGGCGGGGGCCGGCCTCATCCACTTCTCCCATCCACATATGGCCCCACCACTCCCTTTCCTTCCCCGCCGGCGATAGCAAACCCTAACGCGCCATATGCCTCTTCGGCAGCAGCAATGGCAAGGGCACCCCCGGCGCCTCGTCCTCCCATGCTCCCCCCTCCTCCTTTGGCGCCCGCGCGTTTCCGCCCTGAATGCCGGCGCCTGCACATCCCGGTGCACCAAGCGCGGTGGCACTGGGAGTACAGGTAGCGCTGCCTTATACCGACGTCACGCTGCCCTACCCCGACGTCACGCTGCCGCAGCATTGGCACCTGGATCCGCATCGGATCCCGGTGCGGGCGGTTCCGCGGAGCCAGCGGGCGCACGACGACGAGGTGCGCCGGTGCCGCGCGCAGCTCACGCCGTAGCAGCATCGGCTGCCTGAGTACGCCTCCTACTCTCCCAACTGGGAGGCTTGGTTCCGCCTCGAACACGAGAAGCAACGACGTTCGGGTGTCGATGCCGTCCCGCCGCCGTTCCCACTGCCGTCCCCGCAGGTACAGCCGGAGGACATGGAGGCGGAGGCGGAGTACCAGTCCGCCCTCGAGGAGGCCCTGCAACAGCGTTGGAGGCTAGCCGCCTCGAGGAGGACGCGCACTGGGATGGGCTGGAGCAAGCCCTTTCCCTGTCGGCGGCGGGGGACTCCGTCCACACCCTGCTGTTCGTGCCGCCACCGCCACCGTCGCCGCCCATCCAGCCCAAGCCGGAGCCGGAGCCGGAACCGACGCGGAAGCGCTCCCCGCCTCCACCCACTTGGCTAGAGGAGGCCTATTCGTGGACGGGCCAGTACCGCGAGTGGGTGAGCGCGCCTCCCGTTCACTTCGCCGCGACGCCGGAGCAGGAGATCGCCCACCTCGAGCGCTGGAAGGTGCACTGGCTCCGCCAGGAGCAAGCCGCCGCCGACGAGCAGATGCGCTACGAGGCCATGCTCCAACGTGATGCGGAGGCGCTCCGGCTCGAGGAGGAGGAGGAGGAGGAGGAGGAGGAGGAGGAGGCGCGGGTAGCCGCAATGCCGCCGCCCCAGCAGACGCCGGAGGAGGCTGCCCTGGCAGCGTACCAGGCGGCGTTCGGGTAGGCTGGCCCTGCTCCCGTCTTCATTGACCTCACCAGCAATGGCGACGGTGGCGTCGACGCCAATGGCAAGGGCAAGGGCAAGGCCGACGACGTCTAGGGCAGCATGCGAGGCGGCATCAGGCGGGTGCAGGCTTTTTCTTAATGTTTTATTTAATGTTTAATTAGGTTTAAGTGGACTTTGGCCGGCGTTTGACTGGTCACTTATGTTTAATTGTGTTTATGTTATGTTTACTTCGTGCGAGCTATTTTTTATTTGCACGCCGGCACATTGGGGTAGCCTCCCCGTTGGGCGGTCAAGCCGACCCATTTCAGAATGCGGACGTGCACGTCGGCCTGACCAACCCAAACGGACGAAAAGTGGACAAAGCGCGCGTCCCTTTGGATCGCCCCGTTGGAGTTGCTCTAACCGAAGCAGAGTACAAAACACTCGCCACAAAGTGAAGGCAGCACAAAGACAAACGTCTCTATGGTATAAAAAGAACACCGGCTCATGGAACAAATAATTGAAAACGTGATTAAGTATTCAATAGTCCGGGGTTGCTTAATGATCCACTATGCGAGATAATATAAGTCGACCATGTGTTGGTGGTACAGAGAAAATTATTAAATATTTTTAAGAAGAACAACACTACTTTATTTCAAATTGGAATGTTTTGCGGAATACATTGATGATCTGGTGGATCGGACAATCATACATGGCGTCCCATCGAAAGTGTAGTAGCCATTCCAGCTATCCTAAGAACCCCCCAATACCCATCACATTTATGTTTTTCATGGCTGAAGATAGATTCTTGTCTTGTCTGGTCTCTTTCAAAATGATGCGACAAACACCAATATATTCAAACGCCTTCAGATCATAAATGACAGTCAGACAGTCCGATGTGACATGTCCTTGTTTTTTCGGCAACATACACGTACCTTGTTGATTAATAGATCCTCAGCTAAAACCATTCTCCCTTGAGTTGTCTGTTCCTTCGCTGCTTCTAATACTACGGCTGACACGCCCAGAAAACGTCCATGATCATCACGGCAGTCAGCCCCATAGCTCATTTGTCGTCCTTGCCAAGACTACTTCAAGAACAGGGACAATTGTCCTAAAGCTTCCTGTCGGAGAATGAGCTTCTATGGAAGAGAGGAGAGAAAAATACGGCGACTTGTTCATAAGAAAGTCAATATTACTCCCTAAAATTTGTGGTAGAGTTTAAATTACAACCATCACATTAATTTGGTTCAGATCACAACCTCGAACTACGATTGAAATACCCATTTACTCATCTAAGCATGGTTTTTTGCCCATGTGAATAACAATGCATGGTTTGGCATGGTGAGTCTTGTTAAGTCAATTACGAGGGTGCACATGGGCCCCACCTATCAGTGTCCTTTCATTCTTCTTTCTCTTTCTATCTCTCCTCTGTCATACTCCCTCTTTTACGGTTTAAAAGGCCTATGCACATCCCTAGATTGGCAATTTGACCAATGCGATACAAATTATATATCATAAGAGCAACACCATTAGAAAATATAACATTTGAAGTTCCTAAAGGTATAGTGACATATATAACTTGTGTTACGTTGGTTAAACTATTGACCTAGAGATACATGTCGGCCTTTTCAACCATAAAGGAGGTAGGGCGACATATCCACCTCCCTTCCTCTACCCCATCTCTCTATTATCTCTCCCCATACCTCACCCCAACCACACCTTGAGGTGTCCCTGTGCATTAGTATATATTTGAGAATCTTGGCTCGGTCATGGGTGGCGTCGGTCTCGCGATCGAAGAGGGAAAGGAGGGGTGAAAGAGTGGGATGCCTTGCTAGGGCGACATATCCCTTTATTTAATCAGGACTTTCATACTCATAGTCGACTAAGAATCCCGGTCTTCCAACTTTGAGCTTTTCGCAGCTGGAGATACGTCGACGTTGGAGTCTGAGGTAGAGGCAAGGTTGAATGTGTTCTTCCACAATGAGATCGACAGGGTGACGCCTCTACCATCTAGGGTTCTTGATGGCTTGAGTGTGGGCATAAAAAGACCTGACATAGTTGAATGGCATGAGAGAATGTGTGATATGGACATGCTGAATTGGCATGCACATGAACAGGGGCGTAGCCAGGCCCCGGGCTGCCCTGGCCATGGCCCTGGGCGTGGAAGTAAAACGCTTTGTATATTATAGCTACAGTGGCGTACTGTAGCTACAGTACTTACTGTTTCAACGAAGCTGGCCCGGGGCGTAGCAATATCCTGGCTACGGCACTGCACATGAACAAAGCTAGACAAAACCCCTCAAAAAGTAGATATGGGTGTGTGTTTTAGTGGTGCTTAGAGTTACGAGTTGCATTTTAAACGATATTGAACCTGAGGGTTGTAATTTAACTCTACTACAATTGACGTGCCACATGAATCTTTCTCTTCTCCTCGCATATGCAAGGTGTAGCATGTAGAAAAACTAGGATCTCGAGGAAGATAGAGTGTGGTCCAAGGGTGAGAAGGGGCTGAGTTGGAGGAGGAGGAGGTAGTGACCCGGTTCCCTATACCCCCACATAAGTGTTTACACATACGAGGGGTTTGATGTCACCAAATATCACCCATCCCGCTTAATAGGTGGTATATAAGTTACTCGAGCCTGTCCTCTCCAATGACACACAATATTTAGACCTAACAGTATAATTTAGATCATATATCAACACACTTGTATGTGTACATATTTATATGCATTACATTCCGTGTCCATATCTTTACTTGATGGAAAGAAAATATTACTGCAATCTGCATCTACACCAAGGGAATTCACACAATCATCACAATGTTATTATTACAACATTCAGTGCAACCACATCAACCACCAGACAAGCAAATCAAACTAACTTGACATGTTGGCGTAAACACCCCTTCTTATTATGAAGTTGAAATACAAGTGGAAGAACATGATGTCGAGGGATCTCAAGGGGCAATAAGCCACGTCCATATACTTATATATAACCGGAGTGTACATACGGAGTAGCTCTCAAATGTAGCTCTACCTTTTTCCTTACTCCCATCCCAAATGTCTCAGACATGTCCAACAAATGTGAATTCTCTCCATCAGGAAGCACCCATTCAAAGTGGTAGAGAAGATTCGCCAATGCAATCTCCACGGCAGACGTGCCAAACAGAATCGCAGGACACTGTCGACGACCTGCCCCGAATGGGGTGAACTCAAAATTTGTTCCTTTAAAATCAACATTGCTATTCTCAAACCTCTCTGGGTTAAATGCTTCTGGGTTGTACCAATATCTTTGATCCCGAGAAATTGCAAATGCATTAACATGTATCTTTGTGCCTTTGGGAATGTGATAACCCATGATTTCACAGTCTTCCCTCGACTCACGGGGGACAAGCATAGGGTTGGGAGGATGCAACCTAAGAACCTCCTTGATAACCATTCGCATGTAGTTGAGTCCACCAAGGTCAGTATTAGTGATGACACCTCGTAGTGCACCTAGAACGCTTCGAACCTCTAATTGTGCCTTTGCCACAGTCTCGGGTTTTTTCAACAGCTCCGACATAGCCCACTCTACAGTGGATCCTAAGGTTGTAGTAGCGCCTCCGAATATGTCCTGAAGCAATAGCTATGTTATGCACAATTTATAAAAATATAAACAAAATATATTAAGACACTATTTTTTTGAGGATATTAAGACACAAACTGTTGAAGCAAATAAGAGTGACGATGACATAACCTATCAAACTAGTCTAATGGAGGAAAAACTAGTTCTCTCTCACGAGTTCATTAGACACGAGGCATACAAGAACAAGACTACTTTCTTGTTGGTGAGAACAAGACTACTTGAATCACATTGATAGCGTAGGAGGCCAAATTATTCTTCTACGTAGTAGTACTATTCAAAATGGAAGGAGTACTCACAAACATGATGGCGCCAATAGTCTCCGGGGTTAGAGGGAAAGCAAGTGAATCCTGCTTCTGCAGCCTGAGCAGCACGCCCAGGAAATCCTCTTGATCCCCGTTGGCAGCGATCTCCGCATTGCGGCTCTCGACGATACTCGCAATGATGCGCTGGATGCAGCCATAACTCCCGCGGAGGCGGCGCTCGACGGTGCTCAGCCGCCGGACGATCCGCGACGACGGGAAGAAGTCCAGCGGGAAGAACCCGGCCACCAGCTCGCTTACTTGGTCGTAGGCGAGCACGAACTCGGACTTCTCCTCCGCGCACTTGCCGCCGAACATGGCCATGGCGACGATGTCGTTCGCCAGCGCCGACGCCTTCTTGCTGAGGTTGACGAAACCAGAGGCCGCCGCAATGGAGCGGAGGAGGCGGCCCACCTCCTCGGCCCTTATGGAATCCACGCGCTTCACCTGCTTGGCGTTGAGAAGCTCCATGATGCAAATCTTCTTCATCTGGCGCCAGCGGTCGCCGTAGGGGGCGAAGCCGATCCCCTTCCCGCAGCAGCCGACGACGTCGATGGTCACGCTGCTCGGTCGGGAGGCGAACGACAGGTCGTGGGTCCTCATCACCAGCTCCGCCGCCTCGGCGCTGGAGACGACCAAGGTTGGAACCTCGCCAAGCCTGAGGAACATCAGGGGTCCATGATGGCGAGACAACTCCCTCATTGTGCGGTGTGGGAGGCCACGCAAGACGTGGTGGAGGCTGCCGATGAACGGAAGGCTCCATGGCCCGGGAGGCAGCTGCTTCTTGTGTAATTTGCTTTTGTTGCCGTAGGCTGTGAGTTTAAGAAACAAAAGGAAAAGTATCGTGGCTTGAGCAATAAAAGAAAACATGCTTAACACCTCCATGGACAGTTAATTGGCAACTAGAGGAGATTAGCTTTGTTTCTGGGTTTTGAGCTCGATGATAGATAGCATACTTATAGGATGTAGCAAGAACGATGAAGTTAACCCTGGAGCGTGCATGATATGATGGATGTCATACTTAATTAATCTTATTGCTCCATGCGGTGGTTGTAGCATGATGCATGTGTGCATGCATGCAGCAGCTGCTGCGCGCATCTGGACGACTATGCATGATTAGCTTTCCCAAAACACACTCAAAATTGAGGAATGAACTAATCCAAGTATTGTAATTCGGACTCTATATGTCGACTATGGATGAATAGCTTGCGCTTGTTGATACAGAGCTCTCATCAGAGTATAATTTCTACTTACTTGTGATCGAGTACACATGAAAGTAAGTAGCTCAATTATGAAGCCTAATGCAATGCCAAGTATGTACATATTGCTTACATGCCAACAAGTTTTGCCCGGCTCCGGCGAGGGAGGGGCGATGGCGGTGCACCTTCGGCTCGCTTCAGTGCTGGCAGTCTTCGTTAGGTGGTCTACCGATCTGGATGTAATTTTTATTATTTCTGGTGTTCGTTGCACTGCCATGATTGAAGATGAATAGATTGAAGGTTTTTCCCCAAAAAAAATTGAGAAAAAGAAGATGCTAGTATTATGTCATGATACCAGATCATAACAAATGATATGTTAATATGTGCCATACAAAACAATAATGACGTAATTTAAAATGCCTACCTATGATATTATGCACTGCAGAGGTGGACACTAGTATCATATGCATTATACTGTTATATGATACTCCCCACTACAAACAGCCTTATGGCATTCGGTAGAATGGTGATAGTGATCTTATTTACGTGAACAACTCTCGTAACTTAGCTAAGAGAATGACATTACACTGCTACATTGTGCACACTTCTAGAATTTACCCAGGGTCAAAAACAGTAGAAACTAATTTGAAATATTATCTACAAGGCGGAACAAGAGGCCAATTATCTATCGTTGACCATGTCTTGATATAATCTAAGCATATAGAAATGGAGTGTGTCTCCGATGGTGCTCCCACCGATCTGTATACGCAGTTCCACCTTCTCCCTTCTCCAACGGCTGCAACGGAGGTTGAAGATGGTGACTCGATGAGTTGATGCATAGAAGGACTTTTTTTTGTACTTTTTTGTTTTATAGGGATTTTTTTCTTGTGTTCTGGGCAAGCTGTCCCTCCAACCCCTTCTCCAGAAAGATGCTTCATGTGTTGTAACCCCTTCATGTGATATGAATGGAACACGTAGACGCTCTTTTGCTAAATATAATACATGAATAAACATAAAAACATTACAGAAATGTGCAGGGTAATGAAAATACATAAAGGACACCCCAACTGCTCCCACCCAGAGACAATGTAGGGTGCTAATTATTTTGCAGTTGGCACACCTATCTGTTCCATATTCAAAGGAGTGTCACAACACCACATAGAAAAGGTAAGAGTGTACACAGTCACACATCCAAACAATCGGTAACTCATTTCCGAGCCCAGCTGGTCATATCTGCATTTGAAAGCATGAATTACTATTGATTAAAGGAAATAAAAGAGGACGATGGAAATTGATTGATTTAAAATTGAAGGACGCTGAAATCGATTTTCATGTTCTACATTCTTGGCTCAAGATGGGTGGTACCATGAGAGCTGTTTAATTGCACAGTCTGAAAGACTATACTATTTAACATAGTTTCTTATGCGTAGTGTAGATGTGATAGTGTAATGGTTTGAATTTTGAGGGGTTATATATGCAGGATAACTCACACCGGAGGCTTTTGTTACCGTAGGATGTGAATTTAAGAAACAAAAGGAAGAGTATGGTGGCTTGGGTAATAATAGAAAACATGCTTAGCACCTCCATGGCCGATCAGTTAATTGGCAACCGGTGGATTAGATTGTTTCTGGCTCGATGATAGATATAGCATACTTATAGGATGTACTCCCTCCGTTCCTAAATATAAGTCTTTTTAGAGATTCCAATATAAACTACATATGAATGAAATGAGTGAATCTACACTCTAAAATACGTCTATATACATTTGTATGTCCATATTGAAATATCTAAAAAGCCTTATATTTCAAACTGAAGGGAGTAGCAAGCAAGAACCTGGAAGTTAACCCAGGAGCATGCATGATCTGATAGGCGGCATACTTAATCTTAATTCCCATGCGGTAGTTATAGCATGAACGCATGATGCATGTGTGCATGCAGCGGCTGCTGCGCGTATCTGGACTATGCATGACTAGCTTTCCCTGTACACTCTCCACATTGATCAAGGAACTAATCCAAGTAATGTAATTTGGACCATGTCGACTGTGCATGAATAGCTTGCAAGTCCATATGGAGCAATTTGATCAAAGTAATGTAATTTCTACTTTACTTGTGATCAAGTACACATGAAAGTAAGTAACGTAATTTTGCAGCCTCATGCAATGCTAACTAGACATATTGTTGACATAAGCCACAGTATTAACTGAGAAAAGAGAAGATGCTAGTACTATTATATCATGATACCATATCGTAATAAATGATACTCCCTCCATTCCATAATGTAGTGCGCTTTTCCGAAATCTATGTTTGACCATAAATTTAACAAACAAGACCGATTGCGGCGGGAACAAAAATTATACCACTGAATTTGTATTTCAATTCGAATCCAGTGGTATAAATTTTGCTCCCGCCGCAGTCGGTCTCGCTGGTCAAATTTATGGTCAAACTTAGATCCCAGGAAGCGCAGGCGCACTACATTGTGGAATGGAGTATGCTAATATGTATCATGCAAAACAACAATGAGGTCCTACAGATCTAGAAGGTAGGCTAGTATCATACTAGTATATGATACTCCCACTACAGACAACCTTATGGCATATATGTCATATAATATTAATTGGTCTAACTAATGGTCAAGGTAAATAAAAAAATTAGGCCTTACCCAGACGACGGGAGTAAGCGATTAAGCTTAAACAACACAGTGTGCGTGCACTTTGAAAATAGTATTATCTAAGAATTTTCCAACTTGAGAATGAATATATTTCTCCTCAATATTATCTTCAATCACGCCATTCTTCATTAAAAGTTATAGCGAGACATCACATGCATAGTCTCCATCAATTGTAATGATTAGTATCAAAAGAAGATCACATTCATTTTTACCTGTAATCAAAAGCGCTTCATAACAAACAATGTTAGATAAGATATGATGTTTACATTCTATGTGATCATTCCACCAATAGCCGAACAAACTGATTTATCTAAAATTATTTGGTTTCCACTTGCTTGTATGTAGAATAGATCAATAACAGAAATTTCTTGAAATAAAATAAAAAGTAACATCCTAAAATATAGTTCAGAGATATCCAAATAATCAAATTCAACTCCAAGCCAACTCACATAGTTCCAGCAATATGATATGAATGTTTCAAAGACGGAGGGATCACCTCTAATCACCTTTAGTACAACACCCCCCGCCCCAAAATCCCCAACCCACCCAAGTACATGGAAGATGCAACCTACCAAGGGAAGGGAAAAAATCATATGGAAACCAGCATTCGGTGGAAACTGGTGAAAACCACGAGAAAACGATGTTTTGAAGTTTCAAAAAAATATGGAAAGTTAAGAGGGTAATGTTCTATTGCCATGCAAAATTTCAAGTTCAAACATGTTACAAGATGTGAGCTATAAAAAAGCCCAAGGGACTAACTATACCAAACTGCCTTCCACTCCGGCCCCAGATAGAGTGTGGTCAGAAAAGTTAGGGTTAGAAAAAAAATCCTTAGGCCCATCTTGTAACCTTAGCATATCTACAATGTATATTTCTTTTGCTCGATCGATATCATCTAAAGAACACAAAATGCCAAGTACAAAATAAAATATTTATTAGGGTTATCTCTTGCCACTTTTGTTCATATGTTCGTTAGCAATAGCATTGTTAAAGCATGAACGTATTTTTGAAATATATTCGCTTCTGGTTGTGTTAGCACTTTATCTACTTTATTTGCCCGTTCTTTTTGCCTTATTATCTAAAATAGTGGATATTGAATAATGTGCAACAACATGATGCTTGTGTGCAGATTATTCAACATGCACCATTTTAGATTATATCATGACATAAGGAGAGGCTGGGGGCTTTTCCTTCTTTTCAAAAAATATTTGATGATTAATATTCATTAAGAAACTATGTGATAATTGATAGCATTTGGTACAGTGATGATATGTTAGCTTATTTAGGTGAAGAAATCGTAACATAGCTAAGAGAATGATAACATATATTTTCTCCTTTCTGTTTTCTCAATCAACAGTTATTAGTCTGTTACATTGTATACAGTCCTAGGATGTATCCACAGCAAAATATTAGAGACTAATTTAAAATATTATCTACATGGAGTAACAAGGGGCCAGTTATCGATCGAGGAACTATGTCATGATATAATCTAGGAGTGTGTCTCCGATGGTACCCGTCCACTATAGTTCCACCTCTCCCTTCTCTACGGTAGCAACGGAGGTTGAAGACGGTGACGATGAGTTCATGCATAGAAGAATTTCTTTGTAGTTTTCTGTTTTATAGGTATTTTTGTGTAGTGTTCTGGGCAAGCTGTCCCTCCAGCCCATTCTCCAGAAAGATGTTATGTGTGTTGTAACTCCTCAATGTGATACAAATGGAACACATGGACGCTCTTTTGCAACATATAATGCAAGAATAAACATAAAGACATTACAGAAATGGACAGGTAATAAAAATACATAAAGGACACCCAACTGCTCCCATCGAAGACAATGTAGAGTGCTAATTATTTTGTAGTTAGCACAACTATAAAACAAGAGTCCAACTGATGCATATGTGTTTTATATTCAAAGGAGTGTCACAACACAAGAAAGATAAAGGTAAGGGTGTACGCAGTCACCCATCCAAACAATGTTCTCTACATTTGCATTCAAAAGCATGAATATGTATCGATTAAAGAAACTAAAAAAGAACTTTGGAGATTAATTTGTTTAATGGATGTTGAGATCGATTTTCATGTTGTACATTCCTGGATCAAGATGGGTGCTGCCATGCTCACTGTTTAAATGGCACTGCTCAAACGACTATACTATTTAACATAGTGCCTTATGCATAGTGGAGAAGTAATAGTCTGACGGTTTGATCTATGAGAGTTTATATACATGATAACACACGTCGGAGTCGGTTTACCAGTGAAACCCGCCTCCAATACCCCCCCCTATGTGGTCAAAGGCGGTTTTGTTTTTCAAACCGCCTCCAATACTGTGTCAACTCACTGGAGGCGACTTTATTTTTCTCTACCATCTGAGCAAGCTCATTAGGGGCGGCTAAAGATTTTAACGCTCAAAACAGCCTCCATGGGCCATCTCCTACATTCATTGTTTCATACTACGCTGTCATCCTTGTTGAGTAATATTTTCCTTGACAACCTCCTCCAAGTGCACACACATCACCCACATTAGGATTTTAAGCTCATGATCGATATCATGTAATGAATCATCAAACTCTTGACAAACAGTATGTGGTGGATATAAATTAGAAGGCACATGGATGACTAACCATGTACCAAGTGCTTGCATTAGAGGAAAATGTGTTTGATATTCCGAATATGTTGGCAATCTTGATCAAGCACGTGAAAAAAATCTGGCCAAATTGCGAGAGTGGTGCCATGCCTGGTAGATGGTGTCACCCTACCCTTCAATACACCGAAAATGCGATGCACGGTATGAGGCATGATCTAGAAATTAAAGAAGATGCCGACCTAACAAACGTGATACTCATATTTTAGCAAGGTGCTTGGAAAACATGGAATAAAGCCATGAAATATACAAGCACATGTGCCAAGTCTAAGACTCGAACTTAGGTGGGCTAGTTCCACCACAATGAAGTTGACCATCAAAACTATGCTTACTTCACTTGAATCTCACTTTGTGAGCGAGCATACAAGCCGACGTTATACAGATGCATGGCTGGTATGTTTTGCTTAGTCCGTTGTGTGACTTGTTCTAGCTCATCTAGAGAAAGTTAGAACCGCCCAAACTTCCATCAAAAAAGTGAGAACTACTGAGAAAAAACACTTGAAAGGCTTGTGAGTTCATTTGTTTTGGCCCATGAATTGCATTGGTGTGTAGGCAACAATGCGGAGGGCGAAGCAAAGTGTGCATTTCGCTCTAGCTCCATTAGGCAACCACCAGCTCCATTAGGCAACCACCATTGTGTGTGTGTGTGTGTGTGTGTGTGTGTGTGTGTGTGTGTGTGTGTGTGTGTGTGTGTGTGTGTGAGAGAGAGAGAGAGAGAGAGAGAGAGAGAGAGCAGTTTCCTTTTCAATAAATGTTTGTGCTTTGAACTTCATACGTAGTACAAAGAATAGATGTTTGTGTGTGTACTTTGTGTTGTGATGCTTGCTTCATTATAGTATAACCAATCAATCTGGAGAATCAAATCAAACTACTCCCCACTCGCCTTAATTTACTTGCCGTACTTCAAAGGGATATCTTATCCCAAGAACCTGCAATCTGGAGCCATGCATTAACTAAATATATGTAAACGTGACACGCACTTCCAATCATTTCTCTCTTGATCCAGGATATCTTATTTTTCTCTTCACACATTTACTTGCCCAACCTACACATGAATGGGTGATTCCGTTGCCGTTAGCACTGACGACAGCCTTGCAGCTAGCATGCGGGGACAAAGGTAAGGTATCTCCAGGCATAGCATCAGGTTTCTACATGCATTGATGCCAAGCAAATAAACAATGAGCCGAGGGATCTCTGAGATCTCTCCGCCCCAAACCAGCCATAACCTGAGTGTTTCTTTCTGGAGTGATTAGTCACTTTATTTATATTACACGGTGAGTCCTATTTACAAAATTTGTTTGTGACACACATATTTTTAAAAAAAAATTTTTTTTTTGCGCCTCTGCACCCAAGAAGGTAAACCCAGCAAAATTCTTTGTCTAATTAATTATTAGAATGAAAACGTGTGCTAAAAATATTTATAAGTAAATTTAGCAAACCAGCCATTGGGTAGCTTCGTTGCGTTGAAAACGTGACATCTAATTGTGATGCTTTACATAAAGCTCAAAAAGTTGGAGCTGTTGGTGAAGAAGACACAACATGAAGATTACAGACTTTGGATTATTGTACGAGCGCAAGCGCAACCACTCTTGTTTGCATACACATGGCCCCCATCAATACTTGCTAGGGATCTTTCTTACCTGCTAGCTAGAAGAATATATACGGCATGCTAGTTCAAATTAGTGGTCATACTCTAGAAAGGTTTCGGCATTTAGTCATTCGTTTAAGTGGAAGGGAAATGTATTGTAATTAAACGTTTCATCTAATTGTCATGCTTTGCAAAGAAATACTAGAAGCTGGAGCTGTTGGTGAGGGAAAGAACATGAAGATATTATATTGTGTTCTGGATTATTTGTACGTGGACACACAATCTCATCTGCACACACCTTCTTTGTCCGCCCATGAATACAGTAGGTAGAACTCTTTGTTCCTAGCTAGCAGATATACAAGGCATCATAGTGTAAAGTGATCATAGTCATAGACGAGCCATTTGGTAGCTCCATAGCGTTCTAAATGTTTCACCAGTTATTACAAAAAAAATGGAGTTGCGAGTGAATAAAAAAGCACGGTCCAGCAACATTGTAGATGCATAAACATGTACTGCCTCCATTCCTAAATATAAGACATTGGGGTAGTTTAATTTAAATTGCCCATTGTCTTATATTTAGGAATGGAGGTAGTATCATATAGGACGGGCCTATAACTCTCATGGTTGTATCGCCCTGATGTATATGATATTTTGAGTTCATAAAATTCTCTTTATCAAAAAATAAACTATGTAGCACATGTTCTGCCAATCAAGATATTACATCAGGGTTTTATATACAGATATAAGCCGTTCTTCTAAGACCCATTGGCTGGTGCAGTCATATTTATCAGCAGTAATTTATTTTAGAAAATACAGGGTTGTTAAGACTAGAACTTACAGTGAGTATACGAACAACATATTTGCAGAATTATTTTAACGTCAATGTTATTCCCTCTACCTATCATCCTAAAAATTCCTATTTTAATGACATACACTCATGTGTATCTTTTTTAGAGAAAACTTTAGGGAGCAATATTAACAAATGAAAAAATCTGAAGACTGATGAAGTTTTTTTAGTGGTAACCCAAATTATTGGGACATTTCCATATAGCGCAAATTTTAAGCGTATAGTCCCACTCAAATTTGAGCTAACATGTTGTAGATGCTAGATGGTGGGGTAATACTGAGCATCATAAAGACAATTTTCCACGCCAGGTGAGCCATGAGGCAAGAGAAAAACATATGTTGAAATGCTCTATCTTGACCACAAAAATAAGATTATTTCTTACCCTGTCAGTTCCGTTTAGCGAAGCTATCTTCAATGAGAATCACTCCGAGACATATGTGGCAAATAAACCTCGTAATATTTAATGGGACCTTTCGCTTCGCATGTGATGTTATCCCCTTGACACGTGTGATGGTAAGATGCACAAAGAGGGAAACATAGATGGGTTGCAGTAGCTTGAATTTACAATGTTTCATTTGTCTCTTATGTTAGTAGCAACTAGTATGTTACCGTCAATTTTTTAACAATCATCGGTGGGGGTGGGGTTGTGGGGGGGAGAGAGAGTGCGCACCTGAATGCATTACTCGGGTGAGGAGGCCATAAGCATGTTTGGAGGAGAAATCCCCCCACCCCACCCCCTGATGAGGACCTCTCATCGTTGGCATCACAGAAAACGAAGTCCTGCTACAAGGAGCACACATGATCCAACTCCCTAGAGGCACCAGCGGTAAGGTGGTTCCTAAGGTTAAGGTTACATAGCAACCCATCGTGCAAGATTTATTATACCATAACAGTAGCACAAAGCAAGTGCGCACAAAGGCAGGGGAAGGCATAGACAAGAGGTTTGTTTTGAAGCTAGGAGGCAGGCCAAAATAAGGCAGCCTTCAGTAACCATAAAATATAAAAAAATTTAAAGGAGGGTGGCAGGTGCTGATTAACTGTCTTCCTAAGGTAGGAGGGATTGGGTGTCTTGGTAGCAAAGGCAAGTGAGTATCTTTTGTGGTACCACTGCTTCAGTGACTTACCGTTAATTTAGTCATTGAGTTACTCAACTACTTTCTAGCATGCTCCTACACCTACATATATAAACAAATTTCTCATACAAAAATACTTAGTGTTGCAAATATTTAATTTGTTTGATACATGTTGGTGCAATATTGTCATGGAGGCAGTATGGCTTATGAGACAAACTCGTCCTTGGCAGATCAGGCGGGAAGCAGCGTTGAAGGAAGGAGAGGAGTATACCCCTAGTGGCAGAGGGCGGGAGCAGGGTATGCCACTTCATTTGACGGTTAATGAATAATGATGGATGATTAGTTGATCCAACGCAATTTTCTGACAGCTAGGATTAACATGGAGGATGAAAAGATGCCTCAAATTAGTAAATAATATAGTGTCAAAAAAATCTTACATTTTGAGATGGAGGATGTACGTAAAATTGCTATGATCTTTTCCACCAGGCAACACCTTAAAGTATGTCTAACAACCATGAATCTTAGCATCAAAGAATTAATTCTATGTTTTTATAGCAATCTACCCAGCCTCGCGTTCGTCACGGCGGCTTGCTTGAGAGAGAAACTAATAGAAAATCTATACACTAAAAGCTTGAATTAACACAATTTTAGTGAATGATTAGTCGATCCGACACAATTTTCTAACAACTAGGATTAACATGGAAGCTCAAAAGATGCCCACAACTAGTAAATATACATAAAACTGCTAGGAGTATGATCTTTTTTGTTTGGCAAAACCTTAAAGTATGTTTAAGAATCTCCAGCAAAACAAAAGTATGCCTTAATTAGAACCACGCTTTCTAGAATTCATTCTATTTTTGTGCTAGGCTGCTAGCAATCTACCCTGCCTCGCTTTAGTCACTGTGGCTTGCTTGAGAGAGAACCCAATGGCGAAACTACTGACTAAAAAAATCTTGCAGAAACAGAAAAAAAAAACAGCCTACAATAGCATCCGTCTATGTTAATGGGGGACATGTACGTACAGGAAAACGATGCATAGTAAGCGAGCCATCTGTGACAGCCTTTCTATAGCACTATTTTTTGTATAGCATATCTGCATCGGCTGCTTCTTTATTGATCTGCTGCTTTCTGCTCAATCGCCAAGCCACTGGCATAGGCTACGTGGCTACATGCACGTCCTACACGAGTACAGGGAATAATCCAGTTAGTTATGTTACACGCGTTTTGCATGAGTCATACCTAACGCCAAATATTTAAACGGCTGCAATGGTTTGGTAGGATGTAGAGAGTCTCGGGCCCACTTAATTATAGGCTCATTTGAAGTACTGCAATGCAACCAGTTGATACAACTATAGCCAAGTTTGCTATAGGTCTATAAATAGAGACCCCTGCAGCCTCAGATACATCACCTGCAGCAAGCACTGCTAGCTTGTAATACCTCACTACGTACAACACTAGTTGTTACAAGTATTTGCAACCAGCTGAGGAAGCAAATACATTATTGTAACTGCAGCACCCTTTGAATGGCGCCCTCGATCCAGGCTGCTTCTGTCGTGAACTGCCACGAGATGGTGACCAAGGCCGATGGCAGCAGCACTGTGCAGGTGGCCGCCGGTGGCGTTGATACTAGCGAGAAGTTTGCGCCCTCCGTGTGGGGTGACTTCTTTGTCACCTACGTCCCTCCTATCTCACAGGTATGCATGCATGCATGCTTACACTAACATGCGCGCTCACGTTAACTATATGCATTATCTTTCAACGATTTAATTTTGATTTTGGGGTAGAACTTTCAAGTACTCTAGAATCAAGGATTTTGAAGCAGCTACATGTTGATTAATTAGGTCATGCTTCGTGGACCATCCATGCTCTACACTGAATTTCGTCAACTTCTTTATGTACATGATATTAGTTCATTACGGTCGTAGGAATTCAAATACCGCGCAAATGACAACACACATATTATGAGTAAAATAGGCTACATGAAACTTCACTAAGGAAGTTCCTTTTTGTGGGATAGACCAAGTTAATGATTTTATCCTACCTGCACGATTGACATCCAAAGATTAATTGAGTTCTTTCTAGCAGAGGTCAGAGGATTGGATGAGGGAGAGGGCGGAGCAACTCAAAGGGCAAGTACGTCAGGCGTTCAAGGGGAGCAAGGACGCCATGACTGTAGCCGATGCACTAACATATGTGGACACACTTGAACGACTAGGCATAGACAATCACTTCCGTGAAGAGATTGAAGAGGCACTAAGCCTTGTCCATGCAGAGCAGGTGGAGACTGATGGCTCCAATAGCCTACACATCACCGCACTTAAGTTTCGCCTACTTCGCCAACATGGACTTTGGGCATCTGAGGGTAATTAAGTGCATAGTGTCACTAATCAGTAACCATTTGACATGCATGTCACGTTTGTTGATAAGATATGTTTGAATCAATGTGCATGCAGATGTATTCGATAAATTCAGAGAGGACCAAGGTAGTTTCAGCGAAAGCGTTGGCAGTGACCCGAGGGGCCTTTTGAGCTTGTACAATGCAGCTCACATGGCAACACCAGGTGAGGTCGCTCTCGACGATGCCATCTCCTTTGCAAGGGGCCACCTGGAGGCTATCAAAGGCAGCGCCGGATCACCAATTGCAGAGCAGATCTCCCGTGCCCTAGACATCCCCCTCCCACGGTTCACAAGAAGGATTGAAACCATGCACTACATTGATGAGTATGAGCAGGAAGGGGTGTACGATGGCATGTTGCTAGAGCTTTCTAGGCTGAACTTTAACCTCGTTAGGATCCTTCACCTCAAGGAGCTCAAGGACCTCTCATTGTAAGTCTTCTTCTCATAAATTGAACTTTTCTCATTGATGTTTATCCTAGTTCTTCACTATATAATAAAAGCAACACGTGCATATGAGTTTATTATGTTGTAGATATTGTGTCGTATGTCTTTTCTTATGCTAGCTAGATGGCTTTTTTGGACACGGGCCATTTGTAATGTGCCATATTGTCTCCTAACCTTAGTATTGTCATTTAGGATCTTTACCACCGACTTTCTTAAGCTGAAATTGCCTTTAGAAATTATGCAAACTGTTATTTGATGCTTAGTCGGACATTAATCCTCAAGAGTATGAATGATTTTGACATTGGTTTTGGAGTGACATGTTGTGGTTGTCTTTCACTGTGCAAGATATAATATATAATTTTAGATTTTTTGCAAAATTAAATAAAATAGCATTGGAAGCACATGATACTATTTTTGTTAGCTTATTGGCATTGAAAAGGGAAAGGACTCTGAAGACAATTGAATACACGCACGCACGCACGCACGCGATTCAATAACTCTTGCCATGATTTTAATTTTAAACTAAATATCATATATTCAACGAAATACTCCTTTTGCCACATCATCATCTTGCCCAACTAGCTAGACAATACCAGATAAGAGTTAAAACAAAAATCTACTCAAGTAGAAGTAGGACATGTACATAAGGCATAGATATGGTAACCCGCTTGAAGAATTAGAAACTTCATCGGTATTTATAAGATTGTTATGTTAAAATAACTATTTTCACATGCAGATGGTGGAGGGACCTATATGAGACCGTGAAGTTACCATATGCTCGTGACCGTATGGTGGAGATCTACTTTTGGACATGTGGAATGCTCCATGAGGAGGAGTACTCTCGTGCACGGATCCTATTCGCCAAGGTGTTTGGAATGGTGTCGCTTCTAGATGATACTTTTGATGTCCATGCCACATTAGTGGAGTGTCACAAGCTCAATGAAGCAATGCAAAGGTAGACTACTAGTTATCTGATTCATGAGTTACTAGATCTATCTCTCACTCTCACTTCATCTCTGGACCTTGTATAAATGATCTCTAATGGGTATCATTGTACTATCTATTCGTAGATGGGATGAAAATGAGGTTTCTATTCTACCGGAATATCTTCACATGTTGTACATCAAAACTCTCGGCAATTTCAAAGACTTTGAGGATGCATTGGAACCAAACCACAAGTATCGCATGGCCTACATTAAAAAAGCGGTATGGCGCCCTATATTGAGATACAGATTCAACTAAAAGCGTATGAGCATGTGTATGTACAATTAATTATTTTATCTCTCTTCCTAATATTTATCAGAGATACTAATTCATATGTCACATGTTTCAAATTATGACACAGTACAAGCTGTCATCAGAATATTACCTACGTGAGGCTGTCTTGTCTAGCAAGAAACATCGGCCGAGCTTCAAGGAACATGAGGAGATATCTATTATGACCTCGGGTCTACCGATGCTTACTCTCGTGACACTAATGGGCTATGGTGATGTGGCAAGCCAAGAGGTATTTGAATGGGTAGACAGAGTTCCTGGAATGGTCCGCGCTGGTTCACAGGTCACTCGCTTCCTCAACGACATGTCTTCTTACAAGGTATATATGCTGGCAAACAAAATAATTAAACACAAGTTTGCATATTAGAATGTGATAAGCTGTACATTCATTGCATGGTGCATGGGCATATGTGTGTACTCATCAAATGTACACCTTTTACGGACATATATGCAGTTGGGAAAGCACAAGAAGGATATGCCTAGCGCCGTGGAGTGCTACATGATAGAGAACGACTCAACGGGTGATGAAGCTATGGCGGCTGTCGCCGCACTCCTAGAGAATAGGTGGAGAATATTGAACCAGGTGACCATGGAGATAGACCGTGCACTGTTGCCGGCAGCAGAGGTGGTGGTGAACATGGCAAGGACAAACGAGATCATTTATCTCAAGGGAAGGGATGGCTACACCTTTGGTAGCGACCTAAAGGACCTCGTCACCGCACTCTTTCTCAATCCGGTACCCCTTTAGGCTATGTTGTACTCCCTCCGTTCCTTTATCTAAGGTGTATTATTTTGGGCACGGTGACCAAGGCACGTAATTATAGACGCGTTAGGACTAAATTACCCTTGGAAAATTTAGTAGTTAGTGGCAAGTAAATCAGTAAGTCCAGGAAAGTAAGAGATACATGCAATTGACATAGAGATAGTTTCCTTATTTTGCTACAAAGAGAGATACAGACAATCGGGAGAGAGATACTTTCCTTTTCCTGGAGGGGTAACCAGGGAATTACGAGGAATTCGAAGAAATGCACCTTACATTCTGGAATTTTATCTAAAAACAAATACACCTTATATAAAGGAACGGAGGGAGTAATCAACCAAGATGGATACGATGCTGCCATGTACACTTGAGTACGTATCCATGATGTCCATGTAATAAGGTAACTCATCTATGTGTGGATACAGCGTAAGCCCAGCTAGATCGACAAAATAAACACACCCCGACCGAATGTATCAGTATCCATGTCACAGTGTGCTCATCATATATGTTAAAGTCTACATACATTTTCCCTCAAAGAAGTCTAAATACATTTACAGTGTATATTCATTTCAGTTCATCCCTTTAAAGTGTCACCGATTGAAATCAATTTTTATGACGTCATAAATTCATTCTTTTGCAACGGAGCCGAACCTGGAGTGCTGCCAAATGCGTGGAGAAACCGGTTGCCAAATGGAAGACCTTAGACCTAACTTTTGTTGGTGGTATGCATATCTCTTTTGCTCTCGTTTGTGAATACAGTCATGTACCCCAAAATTTATAAATATTATCCCAAAAAAGTATAATTCTTCAGGGATTTACATGGGTATTAATCATATCAAGTAACCCATCTCTGTGTGGTGAAATACTGAATGCTTCTTCTCTCTCTTTTTGAATCTCCAGCATGCATATGCATAGTGAAATACTGAATAGTTGTGCATACGATGCAATCAAACCAAACAGCAGTTGCTATTCCTCGAAAAAAATCGTAAAAACCCAGGAGTGATTAAAAAATATATTTCTGTTTTGGTAAAACCAAAAATGATACTGTAGATGTTAGTGTCTTGCAGCAAATGCACTGGTTACAGATTTGACGGTGCTAGTAGCGCTAGCGTTTTGCAGGCAAAATGTGCCCTTGTTAGGCCAGCCATTATTATGTTCACAGAAAGACATCGGCAAGTTTTCTGGCATTATATCGAATACTACGATGTACACAAGAAATACTCCATTGTACAACTGTTCTAACTAGCACTGTATCCAAACCTGAAACTATTGTAACTAGCAATGTGTCTGCAAACCAGAAACTATAACTCTGGACCAAACTAACTACTCCCTCTGTCCGGAAATACTCGTCGAAGAAATGAATGTATCTAGACATATTTTAATTATAGATACATCCACTTTTATCAATTTCTCCGACAAGTATTTTGGGATGGAGGGAGTACATGATGGTAATGGGGAATCACTAAATCTCACCAGGCCTCTTAGTGTTACCAGTTTATCGTCATAACTCGGGAGTTGTTTCGAGTAACAATGACTTGCGACAAGGCGACAATCAAATCTCAGTGACTAACGTCACTGCGCCTCTTTGACATGTTACTTCATCACCATATACGTCCACGAGTTCTTTCAAGTAACACTAAAATATCAATCTGCAAGAATAGACTGGCATCACCAGACTCCCTTGCGCGACATTGAGATGACCATCTCCTCATCCGTTGGCCGCTTGTCGTGACTGCTAGCGAAGCTGCAAGAGTATGTAACCAATGCAATAAACCAAACAAGAACCTTTCAGATTTCAGAATATTTGCTAGATTATTGGTGATATAAATACAGTAACTGGTGAAGACTCTTGAGAGATTTGTTCAGTTGTCAGTTGTCACTCACCGGAGCCTGAGCTGTAGTCTACTTGTTTAATCTTCTTAGATGGACTAGCCTCGTCCAATGTGAGTCTTCTCTTCAAACCAAGGGTGATCTCATCAGTAAGTAGTTCTTCGTCTGCTTTTGACTGAGTTGAGCTGTTGTGTTGGAGCTTGCTTTTCTTGGAACAATTTTCGGTCTCCAACCCAGGCTTTCGCTTTGATGACAGAACAACTCTGGGCTCTAACAGAGATATTATTTGCAGAGTCAGATCAAAATTTCGTCGAAATATCACATTTTGTTTAACTTCTTCAAGTGCAGTAGACATAAACGCATTCTTGTAACACTAAACAGATAACGTACTGAACCGTATGATCACGAAATAACACTTGATGTGAGATAATTGCTTCGCAAAAACTACATGAAAATGCTGCAAATCTATGAACAGGCCAGCACAGTTGAGTCGATCGCTACCAGGACAGTTCAATATATATCCCGACGCCGGGTATCCAACTTGCTCAAATATGGTAGTACTACTCCCTCCGTCTGAAAATACTTGTCATCGAAATGGACAAAAAGAGATGTACCTAGAACTAAAATCACTGTTTTAAATAGCCCGCTATATCTCCGCTATAGCACGCTATAGCGTTTACAAAAGGTCTTGCGCTAAGAGACCTTGGTCCAAACAAATGAACAAACATTTTAAATAGCGCGCTATAGCTCCGCTATAGCACGCTATAGCATTTGGAAGAGGTCCGCCGCTAAGATACTTAGCGCGCTATTTAAAACTATGACTAAAATACATCTAGATACATCCCCGTTTATTCATTTTGATGACAAGTATTTCCGGACGGAGGGAGTACTACATATACTTTGTCCTAACATATGAAACTGAACAATTGGACCCTGAACACTTTTTTGTGCTACTAGTTTAAAGGAGCAAAAAATTCAGAGAATCAGAGAACAGCAGTCAACAGGTTGCTACTGACATCTAGTGGCACGCTAAATGTCACGATGCAAACATGCAATCTTCCCGGAAAGGGAGGCGCACCTGGGGGCGTGGGTACGGGCCCTCCGTCGACGGCGACGGGCTCGGCGGGGTCGGCACCCGTGGGCTGCCCGCCCGTGGCGAAGAAGGCGAGGAGCTCGCCCCAGGTGACCGCCAAGGAAACGTAGCCGGAGCCGCAGCTTAGGAAGTAGCCTTTGAGGCCGACAGTGGCCGGGTCCAGCCCCAGCGCGAGGCCCACCTGGGCGAGGTCCACCCCGTCGCCTCCCTCCACCTCGATCGCCACCGACGAGGCGGCGTCGGGCGGCGAAGCAGACCCGCGCAGGTGCACGGTCAGGAGCGACGGCGAAGCCATCGGCGGCGCTGCTGCCTCGCACTATCGCTGGTTCGATAGGAGAGGGAGAGAGAGGGAGCGGAACAATGGCGAACGCTCTGGTTGCTTTCTCGCCGCCGCCGCTGCTGCTGGCGCGTTGTGGACTCGGAATCGGAGGAGATTCTGTAGTCGTGACAAGTACGTACTCTCGGCGCTGTAGCGACTGTTACTGGGCTCCTTTCAACTGGCCCGCCACCTGGTTTCGGCCGTTCTTTTTTTCTTCTAGGAAGCGTCCAGGCGGAACCATGCTCGGTTTCGAACCAATTTTAATTATTTGGGGAAAATATTTCTATTCCATAAAATATTCAATGAATGTTAGGAATTTTTAAAAATATAATAGAAACTCAAAATGATGAATTTTTCTAATAATATTTATAAATTTTAATTAATTCAGAAATTAGAATTTTTTTATCAATTCCTAAATTATGGAAATATAAAAAATGTTTGTAAATTTGGAAAATGTTCATAAGTTTACCAATATGCCCACTTATAAAATTTTCATAAATTTTGAGTATTAATAAAAGTTAATAAAATTCCCCTGAACGTTCATGGATTTTTAAAATCATGAAATTATAAAAATATGGCGAAAAAAGTAAAACATGTCAAGAAAAAATATCCGCTCTTATAAAAATAAAAATATAAAGGAAAAACTTGAGAAAAAGAAAAACCTGAACAAAACCAGAAAGAACAAAATCAAAACCTTGATGCCTAACCCATGTGCGGCCACGGCCAAACTATGCGGAAAGAAAGGAAAAAGTGAAACAAAAAAATGCGCCTCGCCCCGCCTAGCACTGGGCCGAGCCAACTGGTGACATGGGGTGTGTTGCTCGCTATCCATCGTGTTACGTGCGGAATCGGATCCACAAATGGGCCTCGATACAACACTATTGGGTCGAACGCGATCAAGTTTGGACGAAACACCAAATATAAGATGCCTTTAACTATCGATGCTTGCAAGACAATAACAAATCAAAGTGATCACTTCAACACAAGATGGTCATTATCCAATACTCTTTTTATAACACATAGGCTCGCAGTCAACATCTACAATATTTGACCCTCAATAGGGACCCATTGCCACAAGATGGTCATCATCCATGAGAAAGGTTATTCAAAAACAGAGGCTCGCAATTTAGCTAGGAAATGTACATCGGTGGGCTCTCATCAAAAAACATGATCATATTATGTGACACATCTGCAAGGAAATATGAAGTCATCATGTCCATCATAGTCTCACTTTCCACATTTTCTTTCACTTGTTCTTCATTAACACTTTTTCTTGATTTCCATTCCAACCATCATATGTTGTTCATCTTCTACCAGACTGATTTCATGTTTTGTTTGCATGCACTCCTCATCAACACTTAATCTGAGAGGGGTTACATAGTGTGTCAAATTTTCTTTCATGCTCTCCTCTCGCGGCACTAGTTCGGACTTGTACCACTTTGCTATACAAACTTCCTTGCAAAATATACAACTCCAGCAACTTATAGTTGTTGAAACTAGTAGCTGTACAGCCCATTAGTGTCCATCCTTATCATCATCTTCTTTTGGATTTCAACCTCCTTTAAGGCATACATCCACTTATCTACCTCCACCAACACTCTTTCTAGATTGATTGGCAGAAGTATTGGATCTCTCATGTTTTCATTCGTCCATGCCAAACATTGTTTCATGTGGTATCTTGGAAGCATCTCTGCATAACACTTTAACTCTCACAATCTCATAGAAAGTTTGAAACATACCATGCTAGTCCACATAGAAAAGCATGCCAAAGCAGGATGCGGTCTGATCTAAGATATTCCATTTGCACTATTGAGGGTGCAATTTTACTCATGCAACTTATTAGAAAGCTTCCAATCTCCCATTCCACTCAGTTACATTGACAACAACCCCCTCTTTGACCATATCAAACCTAGCATAGCCTTGAAGTTCCTCCACTAGGATATGTGCGGGAAATTTAACTGCAATGATCTATCTACCAATCTCTTTAATCAGCCAAGGCCAACTTAGGACAGTAAAACTGGGCCATTTTTAAGCCTTCTCACGCCTTTACCATTCTGGGCCGTCAGATCATGTTTTCCAGTGGTTTCTATCGTTGGTTACTACCCAATTCGTTGGGGGCTTACTCAGAAATGGATGGATGTCATAAGGTTTAGTTCTCTAGTGGAAAAACGAACTTTTCTGGTTACTTGGGCCATGCGCAGACATAGGCAACCCATCTAGCGTCGAGTAAAACATAGCTCGCGGGAAGAAAATATAGTCATTGAGGGGGCATCGATGAGTGGACCTAGGCAAAGCCTAGTCGCGTCACCGCGATTGGTGGGATCCTGCCTCCTTCCATGAACTCGCCTCCCACAACTTCCTTCACTTCGCAGGCCCAATTCCCTGCACCACCACAACCCCAACCACCTCCAAGTCATTGTTCTTGTTGTGATGACATTACAACCAACGCCGATAGACAAGGTGGTGGCCCATTTAATCACGAAATGAACAATTATTTCAATGTTCACTTAATCAACATTCTAAATTTTAACCTAAAAACAAATCTAACTTTATACTATGGAAATGTAAGTTCAACTAGAGCGACTAAAAACATGTAATATGCCATGTAGCAAAGCAGCGACATGCGTCGGCTATCTTGAGCCATACATATTGAGTTAGAGATGTGTGATTTTTTTCCTCCCGTTATAGCACACATGCATGTTTGCTAGTTAACATAAAGTTCAAACTAATAAAAAAAGAGAAAAATCCTATAGAGGTAACTAAACTTGCGCTGGAACCCACTTTAGTCCATGTACTTCCAAATACCCAAAAGAGATAAATACACCCACGGTCACTGTAATTGTGTCGAAAGCATGATACGATCACCCAACATTGAAATACGCTTGTTACGGTCACTGAATACGACGGGACATGAAAATACGGTCACGGTAGCGCGTATGCGGTGCGTGCATGCAGTTTGACCATGTGCTGACCGCTCATTGGGGACAGGTGGCGAACCGCCAAGGTGCGTCAGTGGAAATATGCAAAAAAAGCCCTCAGGCATCACCTCATCCCCCATTCATCCCTCCTCCACTCACGTCGCTTGTTCGCATTTGGTTAGAGAAAGGGGGCGCTGCATAGGCGACGCCGCCCCAGCGATCGTCGGCGGTACAACGGAGGAGACGACCTGATTTCGTGCATGGTTGATGAGGTGCCACCTCCGCGCGCGTTCTTCCCATGGGAGGTGGCGGCGATGTCCACTATTCGTCGTGCACAAGGGGCGGCGGACCCCGTGCACAGTAAGTCCAGTAATCTGAAGAATCTAGCTTTTTTGGGCATTTTAATGTTGAAAACCCTCCTTTTCGGGCTGCATTGCCTTACTAGATGTGTTGTAATTGGTAGATAGACCGGATTCTGCTAGAGTTTTGGCATGGGATTTGGGGGTACGAGAATTGGGGCTTAGGGTTTTAGATGTTTAAATAAATTGATGCTCCGGTCGATACTGATGTATGTTGTATATGTGTTGGTGTATCAGGTCATCGAAGCAGCAATTTCTCTGTGGAAATCAATCATGGTGTTTTTTGTTAGGCATGGAAGGAACCGTGCTTATGTTAATGGCCGTGCCATTTGGTATGATCATGTGGATAAGGTTACTTGGTCACAATTTTGATTGAAAGCCTAGTTGAGGAAATTGGCTATGAGATGGCAGGGAGGCTCACTGTTCTCTACTGTGTCCCCATCCTTACACCCAGTACTAATGGTCTGAGGGAACTGAGTGATGATGAGCAGACAGATAGAATGATGGTGTTTGTTGATACTGGGTACCACTTCTTTAGCATCTACCTAGTTCATGATGAAAGCTTTCAGGCTAATCCAGATGAAGATGATGTTGTCCACAATTCAGGAGCACATTTGCCTCCAGTCTTGAGCCCTGCAAAGAGAGTTCTCAACAGTAGTGTACACACTGAAGAGGTTGTGGCAGAAACAGAGCATACAGAGGCAGGGGCAGATGCAGAGCCAGAGACAGGGGCACCCATTCCTCTCCAGGTTATATTCCCTGATGTTGATGTAGATGAGGATGTGAATCAGTTTGCATTTGTGAGGAGGCCATCAACAAAGCAAGGTGTGGGTAATTAGATGGAGGAAGCAGAGCCAGTTGTGGTGCAACAACCCAGTCATCACATTGATAATGAAATGCAAGCAGAGGATGGTGCAGGAAGCACATCAATGAGGAGGAGTGCTAGGGAGACCAAAATCAATTATGCAATGGAAGATGATGAGGATTATGACCCTGGTCTAATTGTGGACAGTGACAATGAGATTGGCAACGATGATGATGACTTGTATGCAGATAATGTAGATGAGGATGAACCGAAAACAGAAACAGGAGAACAAATCAAATGAGAGAGGAAAGAAGAAAGGAAATCAAGTCCAAACTAAAGCTAAAGACAAAGGCAAACAAAAGTATAATTCAGATGAAGACTTGTCTGAAGGTGAAGATTTGTGGGCACCTGATTCAGATGATGAAGAGTTGCACTTGGAGTTGAAAACTTTCAGACCAACGGATCTACATAGGCCAAAATTTCATGTAGGCCAAGTCTTTGAGAGTGTAGAACTACTGAGGACAGCAATTAAAGAGTACTCATGCCAGAACAGAGTTGATATCAAGTTGCTTGTCAATGGTAGGAAAAGAGTTAAAGCCAAGTGTGATGATGAATGCACATGGTATTTGTGGGCATCATATGACAACAGGACCGAAGCATTCACGGTGAAGAGATATGTGCATGAGCACACATGCAACAGGAAGTGCAAGATTAGGGCTTTCACATCTAAATTCCTAGCACTGAAGTACTTAGAGAGCTTTAGGGTTGATCAAGATATGAACTTGATGAATTTATCTAGGGTTGTTCAGAAGGAATGGCGCATGACACCTAGTAGGACGATACTCCAAAGGGCAAGGAGAATGGCTATGAAAATAATATATGGGGACGAAGAAGGGCAGTATAAGCTTCTCTGGAATTATGCACATGAGGTTAGGAGAAGCAACCCTAGCTCATCTTTCTATGTCTCCCTTGATGATAATGCAAGGTTTAGTAAGTTTTACATGTGCCTAGATGCATGTAAGAGAGGATTTCTAGAAGGTTGTAGACCTGTCATCTTTCTTGATGGTTGTCACATTAAGACTAGATACAGAGGTCAACTGCTTGCAGTTGTTGGGGTCGATCCAAATAACTGCATTTTTCCAATTGCAATAGATGTGGTTGAAGTTGAGGACACACCCCTAACTGGGCATGGTTTCTTGACACACATAAAAGAGATCTAGGCATCATAAACACTAAACCTTGGACTATCATCAGGGTGTGCAAAACCAAACCGAAAACCAAAAACCAAACCAAAAAAACCAAACTGAACTGAAATTTCGGTTTTTTCAGGTTTCTTGTTCAATTTCAATTCCCAAATATGGAAAACATTTTACATTCAGTTTTTTCGGTTAGAACCCGAATGGTTTTCAGTTAAACCCAAAAAAACCGAAGCTAGATCCGCTATGTGTTGAACAACCGCAGCGCTGCGTCGATCCTTCCCGTCATCCCTCCTTGTATAGCCATCCACCCATCTCATTGTTGCTCGCTCCGCGAGGTGGGACTAAATTGTGCAGCGCGGCTCGCACACGAGCTGGACTGCTGGAGGCTGGCGCTGGGACCTGGGCCTTGGGCTGCGTAGTGCCTAACGCGTATTAGCTGGAGGCTGGCGTTGCGCTTCGACCAGGAGCATGGAAGCTTTTTCTCAACAAAAAAGGAGCGTGGAGGCTATAGGATAGCGATGTGGTGTTTCGTGGAATATTTTTTTGAAGGAAATATGCCCTAGAGGCAATAATAAAGTTATTATTTATTTCCTTATATCATGATAAATGTTTATTATTCATGCTAGAATTGTATTAACCGGAAACATAATACATGTGTGAATATATAGACAAACAGAGTGTCACTAGTATGCCTCTACTTGACTAGCTTGTTAATCAAAGATGGTTATGTTTCCTCACCATGAACAAGGAGTTGTTATTTGATTAACGAGATCACATCATTAGTTGAATGATCTGATTGACATGACCCATTCTGTTAGCTTAGCACCCGATCGTTTAGTATGTTGCTATTGCTTTCTTCATGACTTATACATGTTCCTATGACTATGAGATTGTGCAACTCCCGTTTACCGGAGGAACACTTTGTGTGCTACCAAACGTCACAACATAACTGGGTGATTATAAAGGTGCTCTACAGGTGTCTCCAAAGGTACTTGTTGGGTTGGCGTATTTCGAGATTAGGATTTGTCACTCCGAATGTCGGAGAGGTATCTCTGGGCCCTCTCGGTAATGCACATCACTTAAGCCTTGCAAGCATTGCAAGTAATGAGTTAGTTGCGAGATGATGTATTACGGAACGAGTAAAGAGACTTGCCGGTAACGAGATTGAACTAGGTATTGGATACCGACGATCGAATCTCGGGCAAGTAACATACCGATGACAAAGGGAACAACGTATGTTGTTATGCGGTCTGACCGATAAAGATCTTCGTAGAATATGTAGGAACCAATATGGGCATCCAGGTCCCGCTATTGGTTATTGACCGGAGACGTGTCTCGGTCATGTCTACATTGTTCTCGAACCGTAGGGTCCGCACGCTTAAGGTTTTGATGACAGTTTTATTATGAGTTTATGTATTTTGATGTACCGAAGGTTGTTCGGAGTCCCGGATGTGATCACGGACATGACAAGGAGTCTCGAAATGGTCGAGACATAAAGATTGATATATTGGACGGATATATTTGGACACCGGAAAGGTTCCGGATGAGATTGGGATTATACCGGAGTTCCGGTAAGTTACCGGAACCCCCCTGTAAGTATATGGGCCTTATTGGGCCTTAGTGGAAGGGAGGGAGAAGGAGCAAAGGAGGGGGCACCCCCCCAAGCCCAATCTGAATTGGGAGGGGGCCGCCTTCCTTCCTTCTTCCTCCTCTCTTCCTTCCTCTCCTACTCCTAATAGGAAGGGGAGCCAAACCTACTTGGAGTAGGTTTGCCCCCTAGGCGCGCCTCCCCTCTTGGCCGGCCCCCTCCTCCTCTCCTCCTTTATATACGGGGGCGGGAGCACCCCATAGAGACTCAAGTTGATCATCGTGATCGTTCCTTAGCCGTGTGCGGTGCCCCCCTCCACAATATTACACCTCGGTCACATTGTAGCAGTGCTTAGGCGAAGCCCTGCGACAGTTGAACATCAAGATCGTCACCACGCCGTCGTGCTGACGGAACTCCTCCCCGTACCTCTGCTGGATCGGAGTTCAAAAGCGCCATCGAGTTGTACGTGTGTCAAGAACTCGGAGGTGCCGGAGTAACGGTGCTTGGATCGGTTGGACCGGGAAGACGTACGACTACTTCCTCTACGTTGCGTCAACACTTTCGCTTCGGTCTACGAGGGTACGTAGACAACACTCTCCCCTCTCGTTGCTATGCATCACCATGATCTTGCGTGTGCGTAGGAAATTTTTTGAAATTACTACGTTCCCCAACATTTTTTTCATGTAAAAAAACCTGGAGGCTAGTGCATGTTGTGCTCTTCCTCCGTTTTGTTCTCAAATTTTCCTAGTATACGTACATACATCTCTGTTAATGCCTCATCGGTCATAGATGCCTCGATCTGGCGCATGGAGTATGCATATATGCCGCCAAATCATGTCTGCCATCACAGTTCTCAAAAGAAAAAAAAAACTAAACTACATACATAGATTGAATAATTTGGTAAAACGATTACGTGTCATTCAAAAATTCGCGTCAACTTTGGTTATTTTGGTTACTACCAAAACCGAACCGAACTTAAATGGTTATTACCAAAACCGAACCGTATCTATGTATAAAACCGTATAAAGCAAAGTATAAAAACCATATAAACCAAAAACCTTATAAACCAAACCGAATCAAACCAAAAAAATCGTATGCACACCCTATGACTATCATGTCAGACAAACAAGAGGGGCTCATCAATGCAGTTGAAGAATTGTTCCTTGAGTCAGAACACAAATTTTGTGTTAGGCACATGTGGCAGAACTTTCAGCAATCTTTCAAGTGTGATATCTTGAAGAATCAACTGTGGAACATAGCAAGGAGCAACACAGTTCAGCTGTATGAACAGAGCATGCAGGAAATGAAGATTCTCAATGAAGATGCCCACAACTGGCTGCATGAGTTAGAGCCTGAACTTGGGTTAAAGCTTTTCAAAGTGACTTGCCAAAATGTGATATCTTGCTTAACAACATTTGTGAAGTATTCAACAGGTAAGACCATCTGCTAGTGATGTACCTATACATAACTACATATGAGTGATATACTAGTGCTTGCTGCAACCTAATGTGATCAACATGTTCATTGGAGGTACATTTTGGAGGCTAGGGAGCTGCCAATCCTTACCATGGTTGATAGGATTTATAGGCAGCTTATGACAAGGCATGAAAACAAGCAGATGGAGTTAGATAAATGGCCAGGTGATATATGCCCAAAGATCAGGAAGAAGGTTGAGAAGGCAATAGAATTTGCAACCACCTGCTATGTGGAGGGATCAGGAGATGGTCTTTTCCTAGTAGGTGATAGAGGGGTTGATTACATAGTAGACATGCACAAGAAAACATGCACCTGTAGATACAGAAAGCAGGGGTTCCATGTTCTCATGTCATTGCCTGCTGCAGGAATTAAAAAATTGATCCTCTTCAGATGGTTGATCCTTGCTACTCAAAGGAGATGTTCTAAAAGGCTTATGGAAACATTATATATCCTTGCAAAGATAGGAGAGAGTGGGAGGACTTACATGGGCCCCCAATTGAGCTACCATTGTACCAGAAGCCACCAAGTGCTGGAATTGTGCCCCCTCCAGAACAAGGTGCTGGAAATGTGCCACCTCCAGAACAAGGTGCTACTGCACAAACAACAAGACAAACTGAAGCTGATCCAATTTTAACACAGGTAACACTGTCTTTTTAGTTAGGTATGCACTTCTATGCTCTCATGTTTGGCAATTATGTAACACAAACTATTGCATATGAGCAGGACCATCAAGAAGCTTCAGCTACATATGATAATCTCATGGTGGACAACATGATTGCCCAGGTAATATAATTTGTGAATTTCATGATGGACAAACTGTGGCTACTTTTGTATGAATTGTATTGATCTCACAGTTGTCACATGTGTATATTTTTTGTAGATGCCAACACCTAGAGTTGTGGAACAGAGGCCACTATCTAGTTCTACTTTCCTCACTGCTACCTAAGTGTTGCTCGACCAGACTGCGAGCCAAGAAAGCCAAGAAAGTTCAAGTACCATCAGGCCAGGTGAGTTGGCATAGAAATTGGAGGCCATGAAGAACCAAAGAGGAAGAGAACTAGAGGAGAGGAAGCATGCCATTCTAGCATCTAGAAGAGAAGAAGAATTGGGGAGAGCTCAAGAGGTAGCAAGAAGGAAACATGAGGTAGCACAGAAGAAAGCTGAACTTGCAGAGAGAAGAAGATCGGCTGAATTGCAAAGAACTGCCAAAAGGAAAGAAGAAGCATAAATAAACAAGAAAGTTCAAGCTAAGATCAGACGGATTATTCAAGAGACAATGAAAAAATACCTACTGAGAAGAAGGCGAGGCAAGAAGCAGAGAGGAGAGCTACTACTGAGAAGGAGGAAAAAAAGAGTACATAGGGAAGCGGCTGATGCAAAAAGAGAAGAAGAGAAGAGAATTGCTGCAAAAAAGAGAGGAAGAGAAGAAGTTAGCTGTTGCAAAAAAGGAAGAATGGAAGAAGTTAGTTGCTGCAAAAAGAGAAGAAGAGAAGAAGTTAGCTTCTACAAAAAGGGAAGAGGAGAAGAAGCTTGCTGCTGCAAAAAGAGAAGCTAACAAGAGGCTTACTGCTCCTCGGGAGAGGATGAAGGCTGCTGCACAAAAATCAAGGGAGCAAAGCATGTCTACTGCAAAAGGAAAGTCAAGCTGCTTGGACAATCAATCTGATCTTCAAAAGAAGACTCCAATATCTTCTATGTTTCATATCTTTAGGTAGGTTGTAACACATGTAGTGCACCAAGATGATCATTTAACCAGTGTTGTTGATGATCATCTATGGTACCAATTTGCTCATTTTGCTTACGCTGATGCATAATGACTGCAAGAATGTCCTGCAAACAAGGCTTCTTTGCTATGTATGTGGATGATGCACAAGACTTATTTGGTAATGTTGATGAATGATATATGGTAATGACAACATTTGCTTATCACTACCCTCTGTTGATGCATGATGGGCAAGGCTTAATTGCTTATGTTGATGCATCATGGGCAAGTTTTCTCTCCTTCTACAGTTTTGACATATATTTGACAAGTTTTGATGGATGATACTTGGTCAGTATCTCATGTCTCTCATACCAAATTGCAATGGTGTATGCAAATTAGGTCACTTTGGCCATTTTTTCATGAATTGTATTTGGCCACCACTGCCATTTAAAACATCCTTACATTCTGTTTCCGGCAATAATCAACTGATAACTGGAAAGGCAATAAGCATTCCAGATCATTACATACTAGACAAAGGTTCACTACTGCCATTATATAGCATTCTTACTTCAACATTCAGAGCATTACATCAGACTCAACCAAACTAAACAGGGTTCAACATAACATAGCCAGTTCAACATTGACAGCATTACATCAAACTCAACCAAAATATACTAGGACTTCCACCACATGAACTAGAACTGCCACCACTACTAACATCACTGCAGAATCCCAAAATGAACCTAGCATCAGGAATGCATCACTTCTTCTACATCCTCACTTCTTGAACTGGAGCATGACCACAACAGCAACACCTAGCATGACCACAACAGCAAGCGGCATCTTCAGGAGCATCACCAGCTCTGTACCAAGCTTCATCAGTGCAGCATCTTGCTGCCTGGTCATGACATTTGCACTGTCAGTCTTCACAACCTTCTTACACCAGCTGGTTGATTCATTCATGTAGGTAAGCTCCTATGCTTTCAGGAGCTCCTCCCCGCGTTCCTCCGTAGCACTAATAGGATCCACAACAGCATCGCCGACCAGATAGTGCTTGTCAACGAGGAACTCCACATACTCCAATTCCCACTGCCAGAAATCACAACTCACCTGTCCCAATAGACATGACCAGAAATCAAAACTTCCATCTTTGGATCCAAAAAGTGAGAAATTCCATGCAAGGAAATAGAGATCGAACCACTAACCCCAAGATTCTGGCATTTGTATAACACCCAACCGTCGTGCTTCTCAGTGGTTGACACGAACATGCACACCTTCTCCTTGCAGCCATGGCAGCGGATCAGCGGCAGGGCCAATGCCCGGTGGTGGACAGCAGAGGAGGACGAGTTGGTGGCAGACATGACCACCGCAGCTTCCGGCCGAAAGCAGAGGAGGACGAGCTGTCGACGTGGCCGATTCGATGGCTGCAAGGGTGGTGGTGGCGCAAAGTGAGAGAGGGAGGAAGGGGCAAGGGTTAGGGATTTTAGAGGGTCGGGCGGGTTAGGGATTTGATGATTGGGGAAATTTGGTTTTTTGCAGAAAACACCTCCATGCAAAATTGGCCAAACCAGAGAGCAGAATGTGGCGGTCAGCAGTTGGTAACCGTAAAGAGCATATTATAAAGTTGGGTGATCGTATCGTGCTTTCGACGCAATTATAGTGACCATGGGTGTATTTATGTCTATCCAAAATACGACCACTAACTTGTCCCATGGGTTCACCTACGGTCTCTAATATGATTTTTGCTACGTATTTGCAGAGTTGGCTTTGGTCAATTAGTACGTTGTGGCGTTGGCTTGACATGTCGATTGATTAGCAGTAATACGCAAGGAATCGAAGGGTTTTTTTCTGCAAAATTTCCAACACTTAAACCAACCCGAAGCTAGTCGAACCGGACTAGCTAGGCCCAGGCCTGACGCCCACCCTCTCCTCACGTGGTTGCCCAACACCACCCCGTCCACCACGTTGATCATCCGCCGGTAGCGCCACTGGTCGTCACTATAACAGTACGTCTGGCTCTTCGTCATTGACCCGTTGATCGCGTTATGGTCCTTGACGACCATCCAACTCTCCATGGTCTGCTCTACCACGAGCTTCGCCTCATTCTCGAACCTCTTATACTTCAGCTTTTTCTCGAGGCTGAGGGTGTGGGATAGGCTCCCCGTGATGACGGGCATGCCATCCTCACCTTCCTCCATGTCCATGTAGAATGACAGAGGGTACTCAGACTCGGTCTTGAGCCTTCCAATCATCTTCCTCGTCTTCGACTGGACCAACACCTCCGTATCCTGCTCCGCCCACATCTGCACGGTCTTCTTCCGGTCACAGTTGGTGAACCCGACCAGGATCACTAGTGCAGAACCGGACTATAGCACCAGTTTGTAAGGCTCTTTAGTGCCGGTTCTGTAACCGGTAGTAAAGGATGGGGACTAAAGTGTTGGGGAACGTAGTAATTTCAAAAATTTTCCTACGCACACACAAGATCATGGTGATGTATAGCAACGAGAGGGGAGAGTGTTGTCTACATACCCTTGTAGACCCGGCGAAGCGATCACAACGTAGAGGAAGTAGTCGACGTTCTCCTCGCGATCCGACCGATCCCGGCGCCGTTACATCCGACGCCCGAGTTCTTGACACACGTACAGCTCGATGACGTCCCTCGTACTCGATCCAGCCGAGTGTCGAGGAGAGTTCCACAAGACGACGGCGTGGTGACGATCTTGATGTTTCACGGCGCAGGGCTTCGCTTAAGCTTCATGACAGTATAACCGAGGTGGAATATGGTGGAGGGGGCACCGACACGGCTAAGGAACGATCTCACGATCAACTTGTGTGTGTTAAGGTGCCCCCTGCCCCGTATATAAAGGAGCCAGGGGGAGGGGGCCGGCCAAGAGGAGGCGCTGCCAGGAGTCCTACTCCTCCGGGTAGGATTCCCCAATCCTAGTTGGACTAGGATTCCTGAGGGGGAAAGAGAGAGGGGCCCCCTCTCCTAGTCCTAGTAGGACTAGGGAAGGGGAGGCGCCTCCCTAGGGCTGCCCTTCTCCTTTCCACTAAGGCCCATCGAGGCCCATTTACCTCCCGGGGTTCCGTAACCTCCGGTACTCGGTAATTCCGTTTTAGCCGAACCATTCGAACTCCAAACATAGGCTTCCAATATATCAATCTTTATGTCTCGACCATTCCGAGACTCCTCGTCATGTCCGTGATCACATCCGGGACTCGAACTCCTTCGGTACATCAAAATACATAAACTCATAATAACTCCATCGTAACCTTAAGCGTGCGGACCCTACGGTTCGAGAACAATGTAGACATGACCTAGAACTATTCACGGTCAATAACCAACAGCGGGACCTGGATGCCCATATTGGTTCCTACATATTCTACGAAGATCTTTGTCGGTCAGACCGCATAACAACATACGTTGTTCCCTTTGTCATCGGTATGTTACTTGCCCGAGATTCGATCGTCGGTATCCAATACCTAGTTCAATCTCGCTACGCAAGTCTCTTTACTCGTTCGTAATACATCATCTCACAACTAACTCATTAGTTGTAGTGCTTGCAAGGCTTAAGTGATGTGCATTACCGAGAGGGCCCAGAGATACCTCTCCGACAATCGAAGTGACAAAACCTAATCTCGAAATACGCCAACCCAACATCTGCCTTTGGAGACACCTGTAGTACTCCTTTATAATCACCCGATTCGTTGTGACGCTTTGGTAGCACCAAAGTGTTCCTCCGTAAACGGAGTTGCATAATCTCATAGTTACGTGAACATGTATAAGTCATGGATAAAAGCAGTAGCAACATACTAAACGATCGTGTGCTAAGCTAAGGGAATGGGTCATGTCAATCAGATCATTCTACTAATGATGTGACCTCATTAATCAAATAACAACTCCTTTGTTCATGGTTAGGAAACATAACCATCTTTGATTAACAAGCTAGTCTAGTAGAGGCATACTAGTGACATGTTGTTTTGTCTATGCATTCACACATGTATCATGTTTCCGGTTAATACAATTCTAGCATGAATGATAAACATTTATCATGAAATAAGGAAATAAATAATAACTTTATTATTGCCTCTAGGGCATATTTCCTTCATCTCCCACTTGCACTAGAGTCAATAATCTAGATTACACAAGAATGATTCTAACACCCATGGAGTCTTGGTGCTGATCATGTTTTGCTCGTGGAAGAGGCTTAGTCAACGGTCCGCAACATTCAGATCCGTATGTATCTTGCAAATCTCTATGTCTCCGATCGACTAAGTCCCGGATGGAATTGAAGCGTCTCTTGATGTGCTTGGTCCTCTTGTGAAATCTGGATTCCTTTGCTAAGGCAATTGCTCCAATTGTCACGAAGATTTTCATTGGACCCGATGCACTAGGTATGACACCTAGATCGGATATGAACTCCTTCATCCGCACTCCTTCATTAGCTGCTTCAAGCTGCTATGTATTCCGCTTCACATGTAGATCCCGCCACGACGCTTTGTTTAGAACTGCACCAACCGACAGCTCCTCCGCTTAGTGTAAATACGATCCGTCTGCGATTTAGAATCATCCGGATCAGTGTCAAAGCTTGCATCAACGTAACTGCCACGATGAGCTCTTTGTCACCTCCATATACGAGAAACATATCCTTAGTCCTTTTCGGTATTTCAGATGTTCTTGACCGCTGTCCATGATCCACTCGGATTACTTTGGTACCTCCTGCTAGGCTTATAGCAAGGCACACATCGTCCGGTACACAGATTGCATACATGATAGAGCCTATGGCTGAAGCATAGGAACATCTTTCATTTTCTCTATCTTCTGCGCAGTGGTCGGGCATTGAGTCCGACTCAACTTCACACCTTGCAACACAGCAAGAACCCTTTCTTTGCTTGATCCATTTTGAACTTCTTCAAAATTTTGTCAAGGTATGTACTTTGTGAAAGTCCAATTAAGCGCCTTGATCTATCTCTATAGATCTTAATGCCCAATATGTAAGCAGCTTCACCGAGGTCTTTCATTGAAAAACTCTTATTCAAGTATCCCTTTATGCTATCCAGAATTCTATATCATTTCCGATCAGCAATATGTCATCCACATATAATATCGAAAATGCTACAGAGCTCCCACTCACTTTCTTGTAAATACAAGCTTCTCCAAAAGTCTCAGACAAACCCAAATGCTTTGATCACACTATCAAGCGCTTATTCCAACTCCGAGATGCTTGCACCAGTCCATATATGGATCATTGGAGCTTGCACACTTTGTTAGCTCCTTTGGATCGATAAAACCTTCGGTTGCATCATATACAACTCTTCTTCCGTAAATCCATTCAGAATGCAGTCTTTACATCCATTTGCCAAATTTCATAATCATAAAATGCGGCAATTGCTAACATGATTCGGACGGACTTAAGCATCGCTACGGGTGAGAATGTCTCATCGTAGTCAATCCCTTGAACTTGTCGAAAACCTTTTGCATAAGTCGAGCTTTATAGACGATAATATTACCGTCGGCGTCGGTCTTCTTCTTGAAGATCCACTTGTTTTCTATTGCTTGCCTACCCTCGGGCAAGTCAACCAAAGTCCACACTTTGTTTTCATACATGGATCCCATCTCGATTTCATGGCCTCAAGCCATTTTATGAATCTGGGCTCACCATCGCTTCTTCATAGTTCGTAGGTTCATCATGATCTAGTAGCATGACTTCCGAACAGGATTACCGTACCACTCGTGCGGATCTTACTCTGGTTGATCTACGAGGTTCTCAGAGTAACTTGATCTGAAGTTTCATGATCAACATCATCAACTTCCTCACTACTTGGTGTAGGTGTCTCAGAAACTGGTTTCTGCGACGAGCTACTTTCAAGTAAGGGAGAAGGTACTATTACCTCATCAAGTTCCACTTTCCTCCCACTCACTTCTTTCGAGAGAAACTCCTTCTCTAGAAAGGATCCATTCTTAGCAACAAATGTCTTGCCTTCGGATCTGTGATAGAAGGTGTACCCAACTGTTTCCTTTGGGTATCCTATGAAGACACATTTCTCCGATTTGGGTTCGAGCTTATCGGGTTGAAGCTTTTTCACATAAGCATCGCATCCCCAAACTTTAAGAAACGACAACTTTGGTTTCTTGCTAAACCATAGTTCATAAGGTGTCGCTCAACGGATTTTGACGGTGTTCTATTTAGTGTGAATGCGGCCGTCTCTAGAGCATAACCCCAAAACGATAGCGGTAAATCAGTAAGAGACATCATAGATCGCACCATATCTAGTAAAGTACGACACGACGTTCGACACACCATTACGCTGTGGTGTTCCGGTGGCGTGAGTTGCTAAACTATTCCGCATTGTTTCAAATGTAGACCAAACTCGTAACTCAAATATTCACCTCCACGATCAGATCGTAGAAACTTAATTTTCTTGTTACGATGATTTTCAACTTCACTCTGAAATTCTTTGAACTTTTCAAACGTTTCAGACTTATGTTTCATTAAGTAGATATACCCATATCTGCTTAAGTCATCTGTGAAGGTGAGAAAATAACGATATCCGCCACGAGCCTCAACATTCATCGGACCACATACATCTCAGATGTATGATCTCCAACAAATCTGTTGCTCTCTCCATAGTACCGGAGAACGGTGTTCTAGTCATCTTGCCCATAAGGCACGGTTCGCAATGTGCCAAGTGATTCATAATCAAGTGACTCCAAAAGTCCATCAGTATGGAGTTTCTTCATGCGCTTTACACCGATATGACCTAAACGGCAGTGCCACAAATAAGTTGCACTTTCGTTATCAACTCTGCATCTTTTGGTTTCAACATTATGAATATGTGTATCACTACTATCGAGATTCATAAGGAATAGACCACTCTTCAAGGGTGCATGACCATAAAAGATATTACTCATATAAATAGAACAACCATTATTCTCTGATTTAAATGAATAACCGTCTCGCATCAAACAAGATCCAGATATAATGTTCATGCTCAACGCAGGCACCAAATAACAATTATTTAGGTCTAAAACTAATCCCAAGGTAGATGTAGAGGTAGCGTGCCGACCGCGATCACATCGACTTTGGAACCATTTCCCACGCGCATCGTCACCTCGTCCTTTGCCGAGTTCGCAATCAGAGTCCTGCTTTGAGTTGCAAATATTAGCAATGAACCAGATCAAATACCAGTGCTACTACGAGCTCTAGTAAGGTACACATCAATAACATGTATATCACATATACCTTTGTTCACCTTGCCATCCTTCTTATCCGCCAAATACTTGGGGCAGTTCCGCTTCAAAGGACTACCGCGCTTGCGGTAGAAGCACTCGCCAGGTTTAGGGCCGACTTGGGTTTCTTCTCCCGAGCAAAGAACTTGCTTGTCGTTCTTCTTGAGATTCCTCTTCTTCTTCCCTTTGCCTTTCTTCTTGAAACTAGTGGTCTTATTGACCATCAACACTTGATGCTCCTTCTTGATTTCTACCTCCGCAGCCTTTAGCATTGCGAAGAGCTCGAGCATAGTCTTTACTAACCCTTGCATATTATAGTTCATCACGAAGCCTTTGTAGCTTGGTGGCGTGATTGAGAATTACATCAATGACACAATCATCCGGAAGATTAACTCCCAATTGTGTCAAGTGATTGTAGTACCCGACATTCTGAGTATATGCTCACTAATGTAACTGTTCTCCTCCATCTTGCAGCTATAGAACTTATTGGAGACTTCATATCTCTCAATCCGCATTCTGTTGGAATATTAACTTCAACTCTGGAACATCTCATATGCTCCATGACGCTCAAAACGTCGTTGAAGTCCCGGTTCTAAGCCGTAAAGCATGGCACACTGAACTATAGAGTAGTCATCACTTTGCTCGCCAGACGCTCATAACATCCGGCGTTGCTCCAAAGAAGAAGTTCTGTCACCTAGCGGTGCATCCAGGGCGTAGCTCTTACAGGCAGCAATGAGGATGATCCTCAAATTACGGACCCAATCCGTGTAATTGCTACCATCATCTTTCAACTTTGCTTTCTCAAGGAACGATTAAAATTCAACGGAACAACAAAGACGAGCCATCTATCTACAATCAAACATAAACAAGCAAGATACTATCGGTACTAAGTTCATGATAAATTTAAGTTCGATTAATCATATTACTAAAGAACTCCCACTTAGAAAGACATCCTCTAGTCATCTAAGTGATCACGTGATCCAAATCAACTAAACCATAACCGATCATCACGTGAAATGGAGTAGTTTTCAATGGTGAACATCTTATGTTGATCATATCTACTATATGATTCACGCCGACCTTTCGGTCTCCGTGTTCCGAGGCCATATCTCGCATATGCTAGGCTCGTCAAGTATAACCCGAGTATTCTGCGTGTGCAAAACTGGCTTGCACCCGTTGTAGATGGACGAGAGCTTATCACACCCGATCATCACGTGGTGTCCGGGCACGATTTAACTTTGGCAACGGTGCATACTGGGAGAACACTTCTTGATAATTTAGTGAGAGATCATCTTATAATGCTACCGTCAATCAAAGCAAGATAAGATGCATAAAAGGATAAACATCACATGCAAATCAATATAAGTGATATGATATGGTCATCATCATCTTGTGCTTCATGATCACCATCTTGCAGCATCACCATGATCACCATCGCCACCGTAGCGACACCTTGATCTCCATCGTAGCATCGTAGTCGCCTCGCCAAACTTATGCTTCTCGACTATCGCTACCGCTTAGTGATAAAGTAAAGCATTACGAAGCGATGCATTGCATACAATAAAGCGACAACCATATGGCTCCAGCCAGTTGCCGATAACTTCGGTTACAAAACATGATCATCTCATACAATAAAATATAGCATCACGTCTTGACCATATCACATCACAACATGCCCTGCAAAAACAAGTTAGACGTCCTCTACTTTGTTTGTTGCAAATTTTACGTGGCTGCTACGGGCTTAAGCAAGAACCAGTCTCACCTCGCATCAAAACCACAACGATATTTCGTCAAATAGACTCCGCTTAACCTTCTCAAGGACCGGCGTAGCCACACTCGGTTCAACTAAAGTGAGAGAGACACACCCACCAGTCACCTTTAAGCAACGAGTGCTCGTGGCGGTGAAACCAGTCTCGCGTAAGCGTCTGCGTAATGTCGGTGCAGGCCGCTTCATCTCACAATACCGCTGAACCAAAGTATGACATGCTGGTAGGTAGTATGACTTGTATCGCCCACAACTCACTTGTGTTCTACTCGTGCAAAACATCAAACCATAGAAAAACCTAGGCTCGGATGCCATTGTTGGGGAACGTAGTAATTTCAAAAATTTCCTACGCACACACAAGATCATGGTGATGTATAGCAACGAGAGGGGAGAGTGTTGTCTACATACCCTTGTAGACCCGGCGAAGCGATCACAACGTAGAGGAAGTAGTCGACGTTCTCCTCGCGATCCGACCAATCCGGCGCCATTACTCCGACGCCCGAGTTCTTGACACACGACAGCTCGATGACGCCCTCAGACTCGATCCAGCCGAGTGTCGAGGGAGAGTTCCACAAGACGACGGCGTGGTGGACGATCTTGATGTTTCACGGCGCAGGGGCTTCGCTTAAGCTTCATGACGGTATAACCGAGGTGGAATATGGTGGAGGGGGCACCGACACGGCTAAGGAACGATCTCACGATCAACTTGTGTGTGTTAAGGTGCCCCCTGCCTCAGATATAAAGGAGCCAGGGGGGGCCGGGCCAAGAGGAGGCGCCCAGGAGTCCTACTCCTCTGGGAGTAGGATTCCCCCAATCCTAGTTGGACTAGGATTCCTGAGGGGAAAGAGAGAGAGGGGGCGGCCCTTCTCCTAGTCCTAGTAGGACTAGGGAAGGGGGCCTTGGCGCCCTCCTAGGGCTGCCCTTCTCCTTTCCACTAAGGCCCATCGAGGCCCATTTACCTCCGGGGGTTCCAGTAACCTCCGTGACTCCAGAAATTCCGTTTTGCCGGAACCATTCGAACTCCAAACATAGGCTTCCAATATATCAATCTTTATGTCTCGACCATTCCGAGACTCCTCGTCATGTCCGTGATCACATCCGGACTCGAACTCCTTCGGTACATCAAAATACATAAACTCATAATAACCGCCATCGTAACCTTAAGCGTGCGGACCCTACGGTTCGAGAACAATGTAGACATGACCTAGAACTATTCACGGTCAATAACCAACAGCGGGACCTGGATGCCCATATTGGTTCCTACATATTCTACGAAGATCTTTGTCGGTCGGACCGCATAACAACATCGTTGTTCCCTTTGTCATCGGTATGTTACTTGCCCGAGATTCGATCGTCGGTATCCAATACCTAGTTCAATCTCGTTACACGCAAGTCTCTTTACTCGTTCCAGAATACATCATCTCACAACTAACTCATTAGTTGTAGTGCTTGCAAGGCTTAAGTGATGTGCATTACCGAGAGGGCCCAGAGATACCTCTCCGACAATCAAGTGACAAAACCTAATCTCAAATACGCCAACCCAACATCTGCCTTTGGAGACACCTGTAGTACTCCTTTATAATCACCCGATTCGTTGTGACGCTTTGGTAGCACCAAAGTGTTCCTCCGGTAAACGGGAGTTGCATAATCTCATAGTTACAGGAACATGTATAAGTCATGGATAAAAGCAGTAGCAACATACTAAACGATCGTGTGCTAAGCTAAGGGAATGGGTCATGTCAATCAGATCATTCTACTAATGATGTGACCTCATTAATCAAATAACAACTCCTTTGTTCATGGTTAGGAAACATAACCATCTTTGATTAACAAGCTAGTCTAGTAGAGGCATACTAGTGACATGTTGTTTTGTCTATGCATTCACACATGTATCATGTTTCCGGTTAATACAATTCTAGCATGAATGATAAACATTTATCATGAAATAAGGAAATAAATAATAACTTTATTATTGCCTCTAGGGCATATTTCCTTCATAAAGGTCCCCCCTTTAGTACCGGTTCTGCATGAACCGCCGCTAAAGGGCCACGTGGCACATGCCAGCGCCGGGGGCGGGGAGCCCTTTAGTACCGGTTGGTACCACCAACCAGTACAAAAAGGTTTGGGGGGTTCTAGGTTCATGATTTCTTTTTTCTTTAATTTAGTGTTTTCCATTTAATTTTTTTCTTTTGCTGGTATTTTACGATACTACATATTGTACATGTTATGCATATATATAAATAGAATTTCTCATAGAACTGATCATATATATATATAGGAAAAATCCATCCTACCACCCGGTGGTAGTTACCCCACATATCTCATATACTACCTTGTGGTACTATATATACTATTTTATTATTTTAAATATGTTCATATACTATTTCTAAGATATTTCAAAGCAAGTTACATGAAAAAATTGCATATGAGCCCATAGTTTTTGTTATATTTGTGAAATACGTACATATTTATACGTAAAAAGAGCATACTCAAAACATGGTACATACTACCTAAAAATTAGTATATATACTACCTAATCATTGTTATATACTACATACTACACGTGCATACTTTCGGTTTCGATAGATACTACATACAACATACAAAAGCATAAGTGTTGATAACTACCAACGCTTGTAGAAAACATTTGTCATATATATATATATATATATATATATATATATATATATATCATCGAATGTCTCACAACCATCATTATTCACACATACACATGTATATATATACAATTAGGTATATATACAATTTTTCCTACATGTTGCCTTCAGAGCTAGTAGCATTTGCCTTGGTGCCTTCGAAGCACGAGGACAATTGGGAGTGGTTCATGAGGGCGGTAGCGGGTAATAGTATTCTCCTTTGGGATCTATGACCTCGTCGAGCAAAAATGCCGCTATTTTCTCTTGAAGTGCTCGTATGCTCCTTTGGTAGGAGCGTCTCCCGCACCTCATTGAACTGTTAAGAAGGAGATCAATATGCATGTGTATTAGTTCTGTGACTAGATATCGATAATGATATAAAATTTTTGAATAGTATTCTGGCAAACGTACCCATAGCTGTCTATCAGATTTGGTCCTTTCGGGCGCCATCATGAGAATGTTCTCGCAAATGTAGTATGCACACACTTCAGTCCCCGGCGCCTGCTTCAGGGCCTTTACGAGAACAGAATTTAATCAGATAATAATTAATCAGGCATGATAATTAATGGTATTGAAACTAGAATTAAAGAGATGGTAGCTAGCTAGTACTACTTAATTAATTATACCTTGGGTCAAAACCAATACAACTTTTGTTTCCATGGACCTGGAACCTCTTTCCTGAACTTTGCCCAAACCTTGCCCGCCGGTAAAGAAAATGAATAAGCAAGTTATTAAATAGTTGATATCAGGAAATGACGAACTAAAGAGACTGACATATAGTTAATAATGATTGAAATTACCTGTCGACTATCCCCTTCAAGATTGAGTAGTCACTTTGTTTTTTAAGTAGTGAGTCCGGTACTTCAACTGTTCCTTTGTCAACTTTAATGATTAACAAGATCCAATGGTAATTGCATGCGCACACGTTTGTATGTCTTAATTAAGCGGGCATGTGCATAACATTCATCAACTACCCTAAACCCTATACACTTAATTATTAACATCTAGCTAGCTAGTAAGCAAAAACAGAATTTGTAGTACAAGACAGTGTGACTCACCGGAAGTTGTAAGGAAGTAGTATATCTTCATTGGTATTGAGGCGCTTCAAGAACTCTAGCATGTTTTTCTCTACATCTACTTTATACCATGCATATGTCCATGTTTCTTCATTAATGGTATTTGGGTCAATAAACCCAATGCCATAGCGTCCACCTTTTTTCATTTCATACATCTTCATCCTGCATAATACCACAGAAAAGAATATAGTGAGGATAATTACAGGTAATGATTGATCAATGAGCACTACAGCTAGCTTGAGACTTAAATTATAGAAAGAAATCACTTAGAGACAATAGCAACTGACGAGAGCTTCGTCGTGTGCTTTGATTGAATAACTGAAATAGTTTTCAATACTCAACGGCCAGAGCTAGCTTATGGAAGTAATGCTCTTCCTTGACTTTCACCATGAGGGACTCTCGATTGGAACTCTTGGTAATTTTCATGTACCAATCATGCAATTCATACATTCTCGTTGGGAGGTTGTTGACCTTCTCAGGCTTGACCAAAGGTTCACTGCGGACATATTTAGGTTTTATGTCCTCCTCTCTAAGCGGAGAGATGGGCTCAATCTCGAGGAGTTGTCCAACAGTGATACCGAGCATTTCAGCCTGCCTTCTATGATCATCGTTTATTACCATCTGACCGGCGCCGATACTCTCATGTGTTGGTACAACAAGAAGGGGGGGTCGATTGCGCCGCCTGTTCTCCCAGCTGGGGAACGGTTTTCCCGCATTTTTGGCCAGCTGCTTGGCTCGAGCTCGATCTCGACTCCTTCTTTTGTCGTGCTCGATGTGCCTTCCTGATTTGGCGCTCATAGTCTGAGTCAACAGGCTTGGGAGCTGGTGCTTTAGCCATACGAATAAAGTGGTCAATCTTATCCTCAGCCACTTTCTCCCTTGGCGGCGGTGGCGGCTTCGATCCAAAATGGGCGTCTGCTTGGGCCTTCACTATGGCTTTGTTTTGCTCCTCGGTCATGTCGTAAGGCCTCTGCGGAGGAGGCCCGAGGCTTGGACCGTATTGAAATCGCTTGCCTCCGCCTGTACCTCCTATACTACCTTGACTTGTACCGCTACGCACCATAGCTGCGGCGGCTCTCTTCTGTGATTGCTGAGGCAGCGGAGATGGCTGACGCGTTGGCGGACTTGAAGCAGGAGGAGTGGCCTTACGCTGAGGAGTGGCCTGAAGCGTTGGCTGAGTTGAAGAAGGAGGAGTGGCCTGACGCTATGCCGGACTTGGAGGAGCGGGAGTCTGCTCCTTGTCACCTCCAGGAATGTCAAGCTCTAGCTGACGCGGTGTCGGTGGCCTTCGAAAGATGATGCAATCCTTTCTCCATAGGATGATACGATGTATGGCCTCTCCCAGTGTGTGCTCCTCGTCACCTCCAGGAATGTCAAGATGTAGCCTCGAATATTGGTCCACCACTTCATCAACCACGATACAAGCATAGCCGGCTGGAATCGGGCTGCAATGGAAGGTTGCTTCGGGGGGATTTGTATAAGCAATGGCGTCTGCCACCTTCACAGATATGTTCTTTATTTGGAGTGTAGCTCACAGTTAGTGTTCTCCATGATGTCATCCACAGGGTATCTATCCAGCAGTGCATCGCCCGGGGTGCAACCCATGCTGCTTCTCGGCATGGATGGGATGGTGCTATCCAATGTTAGATCATCCACTAGCTGCTGCCGCTGCTGGGTCCCCCTTTCCTGGCTAAGTGAGTCGATCTGCTGCTGCTGCCGCTAGAATTTGAGTGCCAAGTCCGCGTGCGCTGATTCTAGGCCTTGAAGGCGTTCTGCTTCCTGCTTCCTCTGCTGCTCCTCCAGCTTCTTCTTATTCTTCTCCTCCATCTTACTTCTCGCACGGCTTCTATAGTCGGTGTTCCAGTCCGAAAAGCCCTCATACCATGGAACAATGCCCTTGCCTCGTGTTCTTCCCGAGTGTTCAGGATTTCCCAGGGCGCGCGTAAGCTCGTCATTCTCTCTGTTTGGCGTGAACACCCCCTTTCGAGCATCTTCTATTGCATCAATTAACTTATCTTTGGCTCCTTTAAGACATGCATTCTTCGAAACCTGGCCTGTCTTTCGGTCCAACGCCCCCCATGCACATAGAACCAAGTTCTGCACCTAGGGGGCCAGCTCAATGTAACTGGAGTGACCTGTGCAGCCTGCATCTCTTGCTCAGACTTATCCCACTTAGGCATTGCCACTGCGTAGCCACCTGGCCCCAGCCTATGGAACTGCTCCTTTTTTGTGGCATTGGCCTTGTTTTTTCTCGACCGTTCCTTAGATAATTCTGATTCCTTGAATTTCACGAAAGCGGGCCAGTGTTCTCTTGAATTCTGGAGTCTTCTTTCCTCCTTTGACGTAGTTGGCCCATACAGTTTTCTTGTGGTTGTTGAATGCAATTGCCATCTTCCTAAGAGTAGCGTCCTTGACTTTCTGCACATTTGCATCTGTGAAATGATCTGGTAGGGTGAAATGTTCCATGAGTTTTTCCCAAAGCACAAATTTTGCTCTGTCGTCGACAAAAGTTAGATCTGGACGTTTCTTTGCTGGCTCTTTCCATTCTTGAATGGATATCGGGAGTTGGTCCTTCACAAGAACTCCGCACTGATGAACGAACTTGTTCGCAATGTTCTTAGGTGCTAGTGGTTCGCCATCAGTTTTGATGGCATCGATGTTGTACTTTACACCCTCCTTCAACTTTTTGGCCAGGCCTCGCACTGTCCTACTGCAAGTAGAAGATTTGCTTGATCCAAAGGGCTGAAAGAAGAAAGATCGATTCGTTAATATATCTTCAAATCATTTGAAACATGTGATGATCACCAGATGCCTACTTATATAAATATACCTCGCCGGTCTTTGTTATTTCAAGATCAACATTTTCTTCGCCATCATAATCATAGTATTTCATGACTTCATCAATTCGGTCGTCGCGATCGAATATCATATCATCACCCTCCCCGGTATTGTTCAGATATTGGGAGCCGTCATCTTCTTCATTCTGATCATCTGGCCCGCGAGGGGAGCGTATGATCTCGAACAGGGCCTCTTCTCTCTCTCTGCCGATATTGTCTGCCATAGCTTTTATTTAACTAATCCAGAAGAAATATAAAACAATTTAGTATGCAAATTACAATGCATGCATGCAATCAATAAGGAAAAACTGAATCTTAGTACATAATATGCATCGTCTCGAATAATATATAATATCGAATGCATCGTCTCGAATAATATATAATCTCGAATACATCGTCTCGAATAATATATAATCTCGAATACATTGTCTCGAATATTATATATCGAATACATCACTAGCTAGCTAGCTAGCTAATAAAGATAAAATACTATAGAATAATCTAGGCCACTCGCGGTCCCTGAGGCGCGGGCGGTGGACACCCAAAGAGAAGGAACCATCACAGGATCATAGCTCCGGTCATCTCCCTAAAGAACCTGCCAGGTATTGGAGAACCTGACATCCATAGCAGCCATGTGGCGACGGATGTGCTCATCCTCCTCCCTGACACGACGACGCAACCAAAGGAGCTCAGGGTCGATGACGGGACCCAGGGGCGCGTTCCTCACCAAGTGGCGAGCCCCTGAAGGTAGCACCTCCCAGTGCTAGCCCGGCGGAGCCTAGTCCCGGACATGGGTCCTCTGAAGCAGGACGTCATCGCGAACGGGTCGATGGCGAGGATGCGGGCCGGGCATCGTCGAGAACAAGTACTATACGCCACAAAAGTAACATTTTTTAAATGATTGGATTGTAATTTCTTATATGCAAATTCTAAATTTCTATAACTAAAATTATAAGAAACTAAAAAAACATCGATCATCGTCTAACAATTTGAAATTAATCTAATTCATCTAGCTAAAACTAACATTTCTAAAATTTCTAACAATCTAAAATTTCTAACATTTCTATATAACTAACATTTCTATAGCATTTCTAACATTTCTATAACATTAATATATCTAAAACCTTTAACATTATACTATTTGACAGAAAACCTTTGTATAAAAAACCGAAAAAAAACTTTGACATTATAACTAAAATTTCTATATACTATTTGACATTAATCTAATCTAATTAATTAATCCATCTAAAACCTTTGTATAAAAAATAGAAAAAACAGAAAAAACTAAAAACTAAAAACAGAATCTAGTGCAAAAGATGAACAAATTGTGTGCGTTTGTGTGTGTGTGTGCACGCGCGCGTGTGCACCTACGGCACCGGCGGCGTGCCGGCTTCGATTGGAGGGAGGAGAGGGGCCGGGGAGAGGGGCTCACAGCGCGGGCGAGGTCGAGGTGACGGCGACGGCGAGGTCCAACAACGTCGCCGGTGAGGCGAGGGGACGGCGACGGGCCGGTGCGGCGACGGGGGCGACACGGAGTCGACAGGGACGGGGGCAGCGCGGAGTCGACGGGGGCAGCGACGGCGCGGGAAGGAGCGGAGCTGAGAGAAGTGGTGAGAAACTTAATTTTTTTTGAAGAGTTGTTTATATAGTTGGGACCTTTAGTACCAGTTGGAGCCACCAACCGGTACTAAAGGGTTGTTTTGGCCAGGCGAAGTGGCGGGAATCGCACCCCCTTTAGTACCGGGCGGTGGCTCCAACCGGTACTAAAGACCCCCCCTTTAGTACCGGTTGGAGCCACCACCCGGTAGTAAAGTGTGTGCGCTGGCGCAGTTGCGGTGCGGAAGTTTAGTCCCACCTTGCCTAGCGAAGAGTGGACACACCTGTTTAAAAGCCCCGGCGCGGGCGAGGTATCGAACTCCTCCGTATAGCAGACTTCTGGGCCTAACTTTGCCGATCTTCCTTGTGGGCCTATTGGGCCTTGCGGGCCTGCATCCTAGCCCAACTAGAGGTGGTTTCTAGTCGTATGCAGGCCGCTGTGGCCCAGTAGGTGGGCTTTTTTTATTTATTTATTTCCTTTTTTCTTTCTGCTTTATTTATTTTCTTTTATTTATTTCTGAGTTGTTTTCTGCTATATTAAGAATTTATTTGTGAATATTTTTTCTTTAGGTTCAAAAAATTACAAAATTTCTGTTAGTGCCAGTAGTTTTCAAATTTGAATAGTTTAAATTTGAATTATTTGAAATTTTTGTGAATCATAGTCATTCAACCGTGGTATTATAGGAGCATACCATATCACCTTGGCAGGAATCTTCTTCCTGGGGTGCTCTCTCTCGACATCACCAGGGTCATCGCGGCTGATCTTATAGCGTAATGCACCGCACCGGGCACGCGTTCAAATCCTCGTACTCACTGCGGTAGAGGATGCAGTCATTAGGGCATGCATGTATCTTCTGCACCTCTAACCCTAGAGGGAAGACAACCTTATTTGCTTCGTACGTACTCTTGGGCAATTCATTGTCCTTTGGAAGCATATTCTTTATCATTACCAGCAACTTTCCAAATCCCTTGTCAGATACACCATTCTCTGCCTTCCATTGTAGCAATTCCAGTGTGGTGCCCAGCTTTTTCTTGTCAGCTTTGCAATTCGGATACAACAATTTCTTGTGATCCTCTAACATGCGCTGCAACTTCTTCTCCTTTTCACTTGCGATGTTTCTCTTTGCATCGGCAATGGCCCGACCTAGATCATCAGCGGGCTCATCTGATGCCTTTTCTTCATCTTCTTCCCGCATTGCCGGCTCAGCTTCTTTTCGCATTGCCGGCTCGTCTTTTTCCCCCATTGTTGTTGTCGGCGTTCTGGGAATGGGGGTCCCCAAACTTGCCTGCCTGCGGCCCGCGGCGTGGCTCCACTAGTGGCCCAGTACGGCACGTCTTCATCAACCAAACACTCAAGACCCTCGCGAGGGGCCAAGCCTCGCGGGGCGGACGATGTAAGGCCTCATCAGGAGTGGCCTCACCAGGAAGGCTCGCGAGGAGGCAGAGAGATCAAGGCAAGGGGTACCTCGCGAGGTCCCTGTGACGCAAGCCATGACGACCAAGGCCAGGCGGGCGCCAGCGCGTGTAGTGTCCTGGTTTCGCCTTTGGTGCTAAGGGGGCAAGCGCAGGCGCGGAGTACCGAGGCATCAGGCAAAGGTTTCCATATCGGTGCAACAAGACCAAGACCAGTAGGACGGCAGGACGGAGGTCATCGTGGAGCCCAAGACAGCGTCATCACCAGCGCCTTTGAGCGGCGAAGACCACCTTTAGTCAGGATAGCTTGTACTAGCCGTCCCCTTTCAAAATGGCCGTTGTTGGATCCCTTCCCGCTCAATATTTGGGGAGAGGACCAGGGCCTCTATAAATAGGACTAGCCACCACAGTAGGGGGCATCTCATCTGGAGACCGAATGAACCAATTCCTCCCCGAGCAGACCACACTAGCACAAGAACACCTCGCCTCGCAAGGATGTTCTTCCCTTGTACTATTCATCATCAGCCCAAGAGGCAATCCACCACCACCACACAGGAGTAGGGTATTACACCACAACGGTGGCCCGAACCTGTATAAATCTTGTGTCTTTTGTGCTCTTAGTTCATCAAGCTTAGGGATCGCGGCTAGGCCGAGAGCAAGATTCGGTAGGGGGAAATCTTCATGCGCACCCCAGTGTTCGAACCTCAAGGGTTTTGCCGGAACCCGAAATCCGACATTTGACGCGTTAGGTAGGGGTGCACCAAAGTATTCCTTCTGCTGATCCGCATCCCACTGCTTCGTCGCAACCATGCCTGACAGCCGCCGAGCCCGCGCCGAGCGCCAGGCCGCTCGCGTCGCCCAGACGACTCCTGTCGGCGGGCCTCCCCATCGTTCTTCGTCGCCTGCCACCAACACCGCCACCGTCTCGGCGGAGAACGAGCAGCAATCTTCCTCGTTGCATCCCTCGATGCGGCGGGACGGCCTCACCGACACTCCATCGTTGACCCCAGCTGGCTCGTCGTCCCATGCTCATCGCGCCCCCACAGACGCGCAGGCCGCACTGCTTCTGGCACGTGAGCTCCTGCATTACCGCCCCGTCGACGACCTCTACAAAGAATGGCTCACTCGCATCACCGAGCTCGTCAGTAACGTAGGGGGCTCCCCGCGCCGTCCCTCTCGCTGCCTCGCGCTCAGCCAGATATGGGCGACGCGGCTCATGGAGCGCCTCCACCACCTCTGCCCCAAGACGGCGCCCTGGCTCCAAGGCGCGCGGCCCCTGGACGTGACCCACCACATCTAGTGCTTCAACAGCGTCCGCCTCAAGATCCCCAAGGTCATGGACGAGGCCATCATCTTAGCATTCTCTGATAGTGTCCATGACATCAAGATGAAGGAGGAGATCACCAGCCACGAGGAGTTGTGCATATCCCTGGAGCTGTTCAACCTAGCGACCAAGTGCGCAAGAGCTGAGGAGGGACGCCTCTCCCTCCTCGAGCTCCCTTTTGCCGACCCAGAAGAAAATAAGACCAAGGCCAAGGACGTGAAGTGCAAGGGAGTACCCGTGCTTGCAGCAGAACCAGACACAAAGCGCGACAGAGACTAGTCGGAGTCGTCCAAGGGCAGCTGAACATTCTGCGCCTACCACAACCTCCACACCCACAACACTAGTGACTGCCAGGAGCTCAAGGCTGTTCGAGAAGGACGCTTCGGTCGACTCCCCGAGCGCAACGACCGGGGCTACGACCGAGGAGGAGGACATGGCAGAGGACGATGGGACGACCGTGTCCTTCGCCAGGAGTGGTGTGACCGACCTCGTGAGGATCGCTGGCAGGACCAGCCTCGCGAGGGTGCCTGGAGAGATCAGCCTCGCGAGGACCGCCCGCAGGGTAATGCAGGCCTTCCTCCGCTGCCGCTGCCGCCAAGAAGGAATGACGACCATCATTAGGACGAGGGGGCTGGGGGCTTCCTGGAGCCGCGTGCTATCGCTTGCTCTTGGGCGGAGCTCAGGCCCCTCTCAGCGCGTCTTCAAGCAGTTTGCTCGCGCGGTGAACGCAATCCTCCCCGGGATCGAGGCCACGCGCCCGCTCAGGTGGTCGAAGTGCGCCATCACCTTCAGCTCGGCAGACCAACTCAAGTGCGCGGCTACTGCTGGCATCCTCCCGATGCTCTGTTCCCCAGTCATCAGCAATGTGCAAGTCACCAGGACCCTCATCGATGGAAGCGCAGGGCTTAACGTCCTGTCCATAGAGATGTTCGACAACCTTCAAGTGCCATATGATCAACTTCAGCCTACCAAGCCTTTCTCAGGAGTTACTGACGGTTCCACCACCCCGATAGGGCAGGTCCGCCTCCCTGTCACCTTTGGAAAGTGCGACAACTACTGCACCGAGCTCATGAACTTTGACGTCGCCCACATCCACCTGCCATACAATGCCATTCTCGAGTATGCAGCCCTGGCCAAGTTCATGGCAATGACCCATCACGGCTACAACGTACTCAAGATGCCAGGAAGCGGCGGAATCATCACGGTCCCCTGCGAAGAGAGAGATGCGGTGTGCTCCCTCGAGCGTGCCTTCCAAGCTGCAACAATCGAGGACCCAGACAACAAGGCTGAGAACCCTCCTGAGGCAGTCCCCAAGAAGAAGAAGCAACCGCTCCACACAAGGCCTCAGGAGGTCGACATCTCGGGTGGTGCCGCGTCAGGATCAGCGTCCGTGATTGGTGCGCCTCCTTCCATCGCATACGAAGGCGCACCCGGCGCCCTCCTCGTGCAGGGCTCGGGGGATCTCTTCTGGAGGGCCTCAGACCTCGCCAACATCACGAGGGAGGCGCTCGGGCACCACTTGGAGGCGTGCTTCGCGACACATTTCCCTCAAGAAGGCAGAGGGCATGGAAAGCCAAATGTTCAGGAGTTAATCGCCAAGACCACTCAGGAGATTCAAGAAGCGAGGGCCATGCGCGGCGACCGCTGCTTGCCTGGCCTGGCCCCCCATCTAGGCGAGGATGGTGGGCTGCGCGTCTGCATCAACGTCCCAGGGCTCAACCGAGCCACATCTTGATACGTCTCCAACGTATCTATAATTTTTTATTGCTCCATGCTACTTTATCAACTGTTTTAGGCAATATTGGGCTTTATTATCCACTTTTATATTATTTTTGGGACTAACCTATTAACCGGAGGCCCAGCCCAGATTTGCTGTTTTATGCCTATTTCAGTGTTTCGAGGAAAAGGAATATCAGACGGAGTCAAAACGGAACGAAATCAACTGGAGAAGTTAATTTTGGAAGGAAACCAACCAGATGGGCTTGGAGTGCACGCGAGGGGATCCCCGGTCTGCCCACGAGGGTGGGGGGCGCGCCCTCCCCCTGGGCGCGCCCTCCCCCTGGGCGCGCCCCCTACCTCATGAGCCCCCCGGAGGTCCACCGACGTACCCCTGCACCCATATATACCTACGTACCCTAAAACTTCTAGAACAGAAGATAGATCAGGAGTTCCGCCGCCGCAAGCCTCTGTAGCCACCAAAAACCAATCAGGACCCTATTCCGGTACCCTGCCGGAGGGGGATCCCATCACCGGAGGCCATCTTCATCACCCGGCGCTATCAATGACGAGGAGGGAGTAGTTCACCCTCGGGGCTGAGGGTATGTCCCAGTAGCGATGTGTTTGATCTCTCTCTCTCGTGTTCTCTCTCGTGTTCCTCTATGGCACGATCTTGATATATCCCAAGCTTTGCTATTGTAGTTGGATCTTATGATGTTTCTCCCCCTCTACTCTCTTGTGATGAATTGAGTTTCCCCTTTGAAGTTATCTTATCGGATTGAGTCTTTTATGAACACTTGATGTATGTCTTGCGTGGGATAACCGTGGTGACAATGGCTTATTCTATTGATCCACTTGATGTATGTTTTGGTGATCAACTTGCGGGTTTCGTGACATTGAACCTATGCATAGGGGTTGGCACACATTCTTGACTCTCCTGTAGAAACTTTGGGGCACTCTTTGAAGTACTTTTATGTTGGTTGGATGAATCTGAGATTGTGTGATGCATATCGTATAATCATGCCCACAGATACTTCAGGTGACAATGGAGTATCTAGGTGACATTAGGGTTTTGGTTGATTTGTATCTTAAGGTGTTATTCTAGTACGGACTCTTTTATAGATCGATCCGAAAGAATAGCTTTGTGGTGGTTTCGTACCCGACCATAATCTCTACGTTTGTTCTCCGCTATTAGTGGCTTCGGAGTGACTCTTTGTTGCATGTTGAGGGCTTGTTATATGATCTATCTACGTTATTATTGTTGAGAGAACTTGCACTAGTGAAAGTATGAACCCTAGGCCTTGTTTCCTATCATTGCAATACCGTTTACGCTCACTTTTATCGCTTGCTACCTTGCTGTTTTTATTATTTCAGATTACTAAAACCTTTATCTACCATCTATTTTCTACTTGTATCACCATCTCTTCGCCGAACTAGTGCACCTATACAATTTTCCATTGTATTGGGTGTGTTGGGGACACAAGAGACTTTTTGTCATTTGTTTGCAGGGTTGTTTGAGAGAGACCATCTTCGTCCTATGCCTCCTACGGATTGATAAACCTTAGGTCATCCACATGAGGGAAATTTGCTACTGTCCTACAAACCTGTGCAGTTGCAGGCCCAACAACATCTACAAGGAGAAGGTTGCGTAGTAGACATCAAGCTCTTTTCTGGCGCCATTGCCGGGGAGGTTAGCACTTGAAGGTATATCTTTAGATCTTGCAACCGAATCTTTTTGTTTCTTGTTTTAGCACTAGTTAGTCTATAAAAGAAAATTACAAAAAAATAGAATTGAGTTCGTCTCATACGCTTCACCTTTTTAATATCTTTCGTGAGTATGATGGAAAGGAGAATTGTTCTCAAGTACTAGAAGAAGAATTACATAGAATTTTCTTGGCATGAAATATGTGAATGATGAGCATGATTGCAATGTCGTTAGTATGAATTCCTTGAATATCCATGATCCTAATGATATGCAAAGCCACAAGCTTGGGGAAGCTCTGTTTGATGAAGATGATATTTTTTGTCCCCCAAGTTTTGATGAGCAAATTTACTTGATGAAAGCATGCCTCCTATCTATGATGATTATTGTGATGATACATATGCCATAAAGAAGAAGTTTGCTTATGAGGAGAGTGGTAAATTTTCTATGATTGTACATCATGAAAAGAATGCTTTAGGTGCTGGTTATATTGTTGAGTTCATTCATGATGCTACTGAAAATTATTATGAGGGAGGAATATATGCTTGTAGGAATTGCAATAATGTCAAGTTTCCTCTCTATGTGCTTAAAATCTTGAAGTTATGTTTGTTTTACCTTCCTATGCAAGTTGATTATTGCTCCCCTAAGTTGTTTGCTCACAAAATCCCTATGCGTAGGAAGTGGGTTAGGCTTAAATGTGCTAGTCATATGCTTCATGATGCTCCCGTTATGTTTCAATTCTTATCTTTTATGTGAGCATCATTGTCATCATCATGCCTAGCTAAAAAGGCATTAAAGAAAAGCGCTTGTTGGGAGACAACCCAATATTTACCCTTAATGTTTTCGTGTGTCCACATGATTATGCTACTGTAGTAATCATGTTATATAGCTTTTGTTTCAATAAAGTGCCAAGTAGAACCTTTGGGAAGACTTGGGTGAAGTTTATGTGATCTTGCAGTGAAAACCAGAAACTTTAGCGCTCACGAGAATAGCTGCCATTTTGTACTGGAGAGTTCTTTTAGGTTGATTCTTTTTGCAGATGATTCATAGACAAATTGCTCAGGTCCAAAAATTTATTTCATAATTTTGGGTTTCCAGAAGTAGACGTTTTATACAGATGACTACAGACTGTTCTGTTTTTGACAGATTCTGTTTTCTATGTGTTGTTTGCTTATTTTGATGAATCTATGAGTAGTATCGGAGGGTATGAACCATAGATAAGTTGGAGTACAGTAGATATTACACCAATATGAATTTAGAATGAGTTCATTACAGTACCTAAGTGGTGGTTTTATTTTCTTATACTAACGAAGCTTACGAGTTTTGTTTTGAGTTTTGTGTGGTTGAAGTTTTCAAGTTTTGGGTAACGATTCGATGGACTATGGAATAAGGACTGGAAAGAGCCTAAGCTTGGGTATGCCCAAGGCACCCCAAGGTAATATTCAAGGACAAACAAGCAACTAAGCTTGGGGATGCCCCGGAAGGCATCCCCTCTTTCGTCTTCGTTCATCGGTAACTTTACTTGGAGCTATTTTTTTATTCGCCACATGATATGTGTTTTGCTTGGAGCGTCAATTTATTTTGTTACTTTTTTCTTGATGTTAGTTAGAATTGTGTTTTGCCTCTTTAGTTTCAATAAAAAAGTCAAGGATAGCCTTTGCCATGCTTATTTTGCTAGTTTGCATGTTGCTGTTTGAAAACAGAAAGTTTACCGCTGTTGCAAAAATTCCCTAGAAAAGTCAGAGCATAGTCTAACGTTCAATCTTTTTGCATATTGAGATCTGATTAATTTATTACAGTGGGACTTTTAGTTCATAATTTTTGGAGTCAGGGAAGTATTGATACTCTTGCATTCTTTACAGACTATACTGTTTTGGCAGATTGCTGTTATGGTTGCATTGTTTGCGTATGTTTGCTTGTTTAATGATTCTATTTGAGGATAGGAGTATTAAATATACAGAGAAATTTAGTATGCAATGTTGAATAATAATTTAAGTGATTTCTATAGTATAATTGTAACACCCCGGATGTAACTTTCCATATTTGTAACTCCAACTCTTGCCATTTTCGGCTATGTGCTATGGTTTTCCCTGCGTGGTTGGGTTTTGTCTTTTGTTTTGCATTTTGTTCATGTCATGCATTTCATATCATGTCATCATGTGCATCTCATTTGCATACGTGTTCGTATCATGCATCCGAGCATTTTCCCCGTTGTCCGTTTTGCATTCCGACGCTCCCACAGGCACCGGCGCACCCCTCTTGTCTCTTTCTCATGAGAGGGTGTTGAACGTTCTCGGAATGGACCGAGCCTTGCCAAGTGGCTTTGGTACACCACCGGTAGACCACCTGTCAAGTTTCGTGCCATTTGGAGTTCGTTTGATACTCCAACGATTAACCGGGTAACTGTATAGGCCTCTTTTGGGTTGCAGCCCAACACCCCTCCAAAACAGCCCAATAACCCATCTAAGTCACTCCCATGCTCTCCGTCGTTGGATCACGATCGGATGGGGCGAAAACCTCATTCCATTTGGAGCCTCCTAGCTCCCTCTACCTATAAAAACACCCCCTCCCTCGAAATCCCGGATCTTTTCCTACCCTAACCCTAGCCCCACTCCTCTCAGTGCCGCCGGACACGTCCGGGCGGAGCCGGACGCATCCGCCCGCCGCCCCGGACCAACCACACGCTACCACGTGGGCAGCCGCGCCCACATCGCCGCCGCCTCCCTTGCAGTTCACTGGGCCCAGGAAGCCCGCCCGCTGCGCCTGCCCGCCGCCGCCCGCTTCAAGCCGCGCCCGCGCCCGACCCGCCGGCCTCCGCTGCCGTCGCCGGCCTCCGTCGCCTCGTCCTCGGCCGCGCCCGCCTGCCGCCTCCGCCTCGCCGCCCGCCTCGTCAAGCCAGCCGGCCAGCGCGATCTCGGCGACCGCGCCGTCCGGCGTCGCCCGCGCCACCGCCGCCCCGGCCTCGTCCCCGTCCTCCTCCGGCCCCGAGCTCCATCTCCGGCCGGCGAACCTCGAAGTCAGAGCCGGATCCAGATCTGTCCGGTTGACTTCTTCCCCTCGGTTTTCGTACAAGTCATTTCCTGTCATAAAATTGTTGCATCTTCATCGCATCACATCTTTGCACCCGTGGCTCCGTTTTGGGCGTGTAGCATACCAAATTGTTCGTCTCTATGAGTAAATCATTTCATCTCATTGCACCATTTTCATTTGAGCTCATCTTGATGCCCGAAATGCTGTTGGAAGAGGGCTATATAATGTTAGTTTCTGTTTCTTAACAGAACATGCACTTTTGTCATTTTTGCCATGATTGAGGTGTGCATCTTATGAACTTGAGCCCTACATATGTTTTGATCTATGCCATGCCAGCTTTACAGGGGTATATGCCATGTATTTTTGTGATCTCTGTGGTGACTAGCACAAGCATGCAAAATAGGGATGATAATGTTGCTGATTTCAGGAACTTAGTAATTTCACTAAGTCATGTCCTGCTGTTATTTTTATGCCATGTATTCATGTTGTTACAGAGAGATCTATGCCCATTTTGAGCATGATCAGTAAGGGTGTTTTGAACATATGGATGTGCTCCATCCATCCATGCCTTTGTTGGCAATTATGGAGTAGTCTAGCATGTCATTTTCTTGCTCTACTTTTTCTACAAAATGTTTCCTGGCAGATTGTTTACATGATATTCAATTTTTACATGGTTGTTGTAGTTGATCCGTGTATGCTATGATGTTGTTCTTGCCATGTTTAGCTTCTATGCCATGTCTTCTTGATGGGTGTATGCTTAGTTTATCATGAGATGCTCTATAGTGAGTGCATTGAGCTCACGAACATGCCTACTTGTTATCTGTTTTTGCCATGTCCAGTTTTTCTGCTAAGTCTGTGATCTGTAATGAAACTTGCTATGTTCACATGGGTGCAATCATTTCTTATGGTCCTTTTTGGCTTATGGTCAGTAAGGGACTTCTGATCTATGCTTTGAGTAGATTCCTGCCATGTCTTGTTTTGCTATTATCAGTTCCTGTAGCTTGTTGTTTGCTTGCTCTAAACATGCCTTCCTGATGTTAATTTCTGGCATATTAGTGTTTTCACCAAGTCTGTGAACCTGATATCTTTTGCACTTTTCCCATACTTGTTTGAACCTGTTATGATGTGATTTAGCCGTAGCTCAGTGTTCCTTTTTTGTTAAGCATCTCCTGTAGATCACTGCCATATGCTTTGTTTGTATGTTGGGGTGCTGTAGCATAGTTTATTGGTGTGTTCTAAGTGCTATCGTGCTGTTAATCGCAGCTTTGTGTCATTCTTGTTTTGATTGCCATTTGCAAACCGTGCATCCGATTCCGGTGATCTTTATATCGATTTCAACCGAAATCATCTCATCTTTCCAGCGGAATACTTGGTTCGCCAAGTTGATGCCTTGTTCATCATTTTCCTACCGGAGCACACATATGCATTGCATATCACATCTCGCCTAGCATGTCATGTATTGCATCATATTGCTTGTGCATTGCTCCATGTTTGATTGTGATTCCATTGCTTGTGTTCTTGCTTTGGGTAGAGCCGGGAGACGAGTACGTGAACGAGGAACCTGTTGAGAATGCTTACGAGGATCAAGCCTTCGACAACTCTGAGAACCTTGCAGGCAAGATGACCATACCCTCGAAATCACTTCTATCTTTGCTTACTAGATGCTCGCTCTTTTCTATGCCTATGCTACGTTACCTACCACTTGCTATATCATGCCACCCATATTGCCATGTCAAACCTCTAACAATCCTTTCCTAGCAAACCGTTGTTTGGCTATGTCACCGCTTTTGCTCAGCCCCTCTTATAGCGTTGCTAGTTGCAGGTGAAGATGAAGTTTGTTCCTTGTTGGAACATGGATATTTTGGGATATCACAATATCTATTGTTTTAATTAATGCACCTATATACTTGGTGAAGGGTGGAAGGCTCGGCCTTATGCCTGGTGTTTTGTTCCACTCTTGCCACCCTAGTTTCCGTCATACCGTGTTATGTTCCTTGATTTTATGCTCCTTACGCGGTTGGGTGATTTATGGGACCCCTTGACAGTTCGCTTGAATAAAACTCCTCCAAAGCAAGGCCCAACTTTGGTTTTACCATTTGCCACCTATACCCCTTTTCCCTTGGGTTTTCGCGAGCCCGAGGGTCATCTTTATTTTAGCCCCCCCGGGCCAGTGCTCCTTCGAGTGTTGGTCCAACCTGAGCGATGTCCGGCGCCCCTTGGGCAACCAGGGTCTATGCCAACCCAACGTCTGGCTCATCCCGTGTGCCCTGAGAATGAGATATGTGCAGCTCCTATCGGGATTTGTCGGCACTTCGGGCGGCTTTGCTGGTCTAGTTTTACCATTGTCGAAATGTCATGCGAACCGGGATTCCGAGACTGATCGGGTCTTCCCGGGAGAAGGTTTATCCTTCGTTGACCGTGAGAGCTTATGATGGGATAAGTTGGGACACCCCTGCAGGGTATTATCTTTCGAAAGCCATGCCCGCGGTTATGAGGCAGATGGGAATTTGTTAATGTCCGGTTGTAGAAAACCCGAAGTTGACCTTCATTAAAATACATCAACCGCGTGTGTAACCGTGATGGTCTCTTCTCGGCGGAGTCCGGGAAGTGAACACGGTGTTGGAGTTATGTTTGACGCAGGTTGCTCTAGGATCACTTCTTGATCGCTTCTAGATTCACGACCGTGCCTTGCTTCTCTTCTCGCTGTCTTTTGCGAATGTAGCCACCATATATGCTAGTCGCTTGCTGCAGCTCCACCTCACAACTCTGTCCTACCTATAAGCTTAAATAGTCTTGATCTCGCGGGTGTGAGATTGCTGAGTCCCCGTGGCTCACAGATTCTGCCAAAACAGATGCAGGTACCGATGATACCAGCGCAAGTGGCGCAATCAAGCTCAAGTGGGAGTTTGACGAGGACCGTGGTCGTTACTATGTTTCATTTCCGCATTTATCAAGAGTGGAGCCCAGTTGGGATGATCAGGGATCTGTGTAGCATTTGGGGTAGTCTTCTTTTATTTTGGTTCCGTAGTCGGACCTTGAGTGTAATCTGAATGATGGATGTTTATTTATGTATTGTGTGAAGTGGCATCGTAAGCCAACTATGTATCTCTTTCCCTTATGTATTACATGGGTTGTGTGAAGATTACCTCACTTGCGACATTGCTTTCAATGCGGTTATGCCTCTAAGTCTTGCTTCGACATGTGGGAGATATAGCCGCATCGAGGCGCTATGTTGGTAATCGAGCCATCCCGACTTAGGAGCCCCTCGCTGATTGTTTGTTGGCGTTGTTAAGTCTAGAATAAAAATGTTTTGAGTCTTAGGATTATATATATCGGAGAGTAGGATTCTTTTTACTCCTCTGTCCCTTCGTCGCTCTGGTGAGGTCTCTTGACGTAGAAGTTTTGACTTTCCTCTCCTCAAATTTCACTAATTTTTTTTAGGATCACGCGGGTATCTTGGAATCGTTCCGATGGTTTTGTGACGAGAACATTGTTCTTGGTGCCTCCTGACATTTAGGGGTTGTGGCAGTGTCCCGGGGAGTTGAGCTCCGAGGTGTTGTCGTCACAATTTTATTGTTGCGCTTCGAATACCGAGTTTTGCCGACATCGAAAATCTCTTTTATGCGCTTGTTGGTGAGATAACCTCGACGCCACCCAAGATCGGGAGTTCGAGTATTGCCATGACTCGATAACGGATGCTTTTCAAGGTTGAGGTACACTATTTCGAAGGTTTCTTGGTTATGTTGACGGATGGATACAGCTGGATGTAGGGATTGTTAGTTTGGGTGAGATATATTGCTTCCCCTGTATCCCCAACACCTGATTGCATAACCGGAAAGTTTCGGGAGTTTATAGGTGGGATTCAAGTAGCTCTAGCATTTCTTCCCGCAGATATTTGGTTTGTGATTGGGTAATCCTTACCACTTATTTGTTCCAGTCGTACCTTGTTTTTTTCATTCATCAATCTCTTATCAAGTGGCTTCTCACCTTAATGGACGTGATGTTTACTTTGGAATTCATTCGTTCATCCCTGTTCGAATGTTTATTGTGAAGACTATATGTTGCAATTTCTATCCGTTGATTCAACTTGTCTATCTGTCTATCAAGATGCTAATGGATGTCACCCTCTTGAGATGGCTCCGCCAACGCCGTCGAATCCGAACGCAATGATGGAAGTCGTGAACCTCCACCTCCACCTCCGCCTCCGAGGCATGGCAAACTTTGATGGCAACCACAAACGCCAACGCCATTGTTGATTCAGCTGATGCAAGAGCGTAACCAAGGCCAAGGCAACCAAGGAAATCAAGGTCAAGGGCGTTCAACCATCGCCTCGCTTTCCTACCCTCAATCAGTTCCTTGCAAATCAGCCAAAGTCTTTCAGCTCAGGTCGAGGCCACGACGCCGACGATTGGCTCGTGGATATCAACAAGCATTTCAATGGAGCAATGTCAGCCCGAGGACTACGCCAAGTTCGCTTCTTTTTAGCTCAAGGATCAAGCAGCTGATTGGTTCCAAAGAATACAAGGATTCCAGAGGAGGTCGAGTGATTACTTGGACTGATTTACGCCGGGACTTTAAAGCTCACCACATTTCTACCAGTGTTGTTGAGAGCAAGCGTGAGGAGTTCCACAATCTCAAGCAAGGCAACATGTCAGTGTACGAATACAACAAGCAGTTTCAGAAACTTGCTCGCTTCGCTAAACAAGACGTTCCTGATGAAAAGAGTATGATCTATCAACTCAGAGGTGGCCTTAGAGAGGATCTGCAGTTAGCTCTCGTTCTTGTTGAGCCTACTCAGTTTGATCAATTCTACAATATGGCCCTCAAGCAAGAAGGTGCTCAGCTCAAGTGTGGGGCTTCAAAGAAGAGAATCAGGGATGCAGTTCAGTCTTCTTCTTCCTCTCAAGTGGCAGCTAAGCAGCAAAAGTTCTACCTTCCTCCTCCTCCGTTTCGTCAGTCTTACCAGCAGAAGAACTCAGGTGGTCATGGATCTTCCCACCCACCCAACCCAGGTTATCAGAACAAGTCTCAGCCTCAAGCTCCAAGATCAGATGCTCCTTTTTACCGTCCGCTCTCAGAGGTGACCTGCAACAAGTGCCAGCAGAAAGGTCACTATGCGAATAAATGCTTCAACCAAAGGCGCCTTCCTCCTCCTCCTCCTGTGAGGTCTTCAAGCAATGCAGTGGTCAAGCATAATCCCAAGTCTGCAAAGGTGAACATGATGAATGCAGCGCAAGCAGATGATTCTTATGACGTGATAATGGGTAATCTCTCAGTTAATGATATTCCTGCAAAAGTCTTATTTGATACTGGTGCATCGCATAGTTTCATCTCAAGACCTTTTACATCTAAGCATGAGATGGTTTTTCAAGATTTGCCTAGACCGTTATCAGTTGTCTCTCCGGGTAAATTCATGAACACTATCTCCATGGTTCAGGATGTCTCTATCAAGATGGGTGACTATAGATTTCTGTCTTCTCCAATTGTCCTTGGTGACTCGGATATCGATCTTATTCTTGGGATGGATCGCTTTCAAGCACAAGGCTCAACTTGATTGTGCTGCCAGGAAATTCAATTGACACACTCTTCTGAGGATGTTATCATCTATGCCGCTCGTGATGAAACCATTCGGTTGTTTTCTCTCAATGAGAAGGGCGAGCTACACGCAATCTCTCAAATTCCAGTCGTTTGTGAGTACCAAGATGTCTTTCCAGAAGAGCTTCCGGGTATGCCTCCTCATCAGCCAGTCGAGTTCGTTATCGATCTTGAGCCCGGCACTGAACCCATTTGCAAGCGTCCATACAAGCTTGGACCTGAAGAACTGAAGGAATTGAAGAAACAGCTCGATGAACAAGAGCGTCTGGGTTTGATCAGACCGAGTTCATCTCCATGGGGATGTGGAGTTCTTTTTGTCCAGAAGAAGGATGGCACGGACCGACTTTGCGCCGACATCGTCCATTGAATAAGAAGACAATCAAGAACAAGTATCCACTTCCCAACATCAATGAGCTTTTCGAGCAACTCAAAGGTGCTAAAGTATTTTCCAAGCTTGACCTCCGTATGGGTTATCACCAGATTCGCATTCGTGAACAAGATATTCCCAAGACAGCTTTCAGAACAAGCTATGGTTCTTATGAATATACTGTCATGTCTTTCGGCCTTGTCAATGCTCCTCCAACATTCTCTCGAATGATGAACTTTATCTTCAACCCCTACGCCAATGATTTCGTCTTGGTGTATCTCGATGATATTTTGGTCTTCTCCAAGAACAAGCAGGATCATGCCAAACATTTGCGATTGGTGCTCGACAAGCTCAGAGAGCATCAATTCTATGCGAAGTTTTCCAAATGTGAGTTCTGGCTTGATGAAGTTCTTTATCTTGGTCACATCATCTCCGCCAAGGGCATCGCTGTTAATCCCGAGAAGGTGTCTTCAATTGTGAATTGGGAACCTCCTCAGAATGTCAAGCAGCTCCGCAGTTTTCTTGGTCTTGCAATCTATTGCCGAAGATTCGTTGAGAACTTCTCTAAGATTGCAAAGCCTCTTTCCAACCTCCTCCAGAAGCATGTCAAGTATGTCTGGACGCCTGAGTGTGACGTCGCTTTCAACACCCTCAAAGAGAAGCTCGTCACAGCTCCTGTCTTGACTCCTCCTGATGAATCCAAGCCATTCGAAGTGTTCTGCGATGCTTCTCTTCAAGGTCTCGGTTCTGTGTTAATGCAAGAGAAGAAAGTTGTGGCCTATACCTCTCATCAGTTGAAGCCCAACGAAAAGAACTACCCCACTCACGATCTTGAGTTGGCAGCAGTTGTCCATGCATTGATAACATGGAGACATCTCTTGTTGGGAAGGAAAGTGGACAATTTCACCGATCACAAGAGTCTCAAGTATATCTTCACTCAACCCAACCTCAACCTCAGGCAAACTCGATGGGTCGAAATGATTCAAGAGTACAATCCAAGTATTGAATATACTCTGGCAAGGCGAATGTGATTGCAGATGCTCGAGCGAAAGGCTTATTGCAACAGACTTAATTCTCAAGCCCTTCCAACCGGATCTTTGTGAAGCTTTCCGAAAGCTGAATCTTCAAGTTGTTCCTCAAGGCTTTCTTGCCAACCTCATAGTCTCTCCTACTTTGGAAGATCAAATTCGTGAGGCACAACTCCGGATACCATGGTGAAGAAGGTGAAACGTGGTATTGACAAGGGCATTTCAAATACAAGTGCTATCGCTTGATGACAAAGATACTCTTTTCTTCGAGGATCGAATTGTGGTTCCCAAAGGCGATCCGAGAAAAGTCATCATGAATGAGGCACACAATTCCCTCCTATCCATTCATCCCGAAGTACAAAGATGTACCATGACCTCAAGCAAATATATTGGTGGACTCGAATGAAGCGAGAAATTGCTCAATTCGTGAATGAATGTGATGTCTGCAGAAGGGTGAAAGCAGAACACCAAAGACCAGTGGGTCTCCTCCAACCTCTTGCTATTCCGGAATGGAAGTTTGATCATATCGAGATGGACTTCGTGACTGGATTTCCTAACTCCAAGCGTGGAAATGATGCTATCTTCGTTGTCATTGACAAGCTTACTAAAGTGGCTCATTTCCTTCCTATCAAAGAATCTATCACAGCAGCTCAGCTGGCAGAGCTATACACCTCCAGAATTGTCTCCTTGCATGGTATTCTACAATTGATCTCTTCAGACCGTGGAAGCATCTTCACTTCTAAATTCTAGGAATCCTTTCAGAAGGCCATGGGCACCAACATTCGTTTCAGCACAGCTTTCCATCCTCAAACAAGTGGCCAAGTCGAGCGAGTCAATCAAATCCTTGAAGATATGCTCAGGGCTTGTGTCATCTCTTTCGGTATGAAGTGGGAAGATTGTCTTCCATATGCCGAAGTTCTCCTACAACAACAGCTTCCAAGCGAGTTCGCAAGGCCCCATTCGAAATTCTCTATGGCAGAAAGTGCCGAACTCCTCTCAATTGGCTCGATACAGGTGAACGCCAACTTCTTGGCAATGACTTGATCACAGAAGCTGAAGAAATGTGCAAAGTCATTCGTGAGAATCTCAAGGCCGCGCAATCGCGCCAGAAGAGCTATTATGATGACAAGCACCATGATGTGGCTTTTGAAATCGGAGAGCATGTCTACCTCCGCGTCTCTCCAATGAAAGGCACTCGTCGCTTCGGTATCGAAGGGAAGCTTGCCCCTAGATACATGGGTCCTTTCAAGATCATTGGCAAAAGAGGCGATCTCGCCTATCAACTCGAGCTTCCATCCAACTTTGCAAACGTGCAGGATGTGTTTCACGTGTCACAGCTTCGCAAGTGCTTCAAGACTCCTGAGCGCACTATCAACTTTGAAGAAATTGACCTCCAAGAAGATCTCTCTTATCATGAGCACCCCATTGCTATTCTTGAAGAAACCGAGCGCAAGACTCGCAACAAGTCAATCAAATTCCTGAAAGTGAAGTGGTCACACCATTCCGACCGAGAAGCCACCTGGGAGCGCGAGGATCACCTCCGTTCCGAATATCCGGAGTTCTTTCAGTCCTAGATCTCGGGACGAGATCCTCTTGTAGTGGTGGAGTGTTGTAACACCCCGGATGTAATTTTCCATATTTGTAACTCCAACTCTTGCCATTTTCGGCTATGTGCTATGGTTTTCCCTCCGTGGTTGGGTTTTGTCTTTTGTTTTGCATTTTTTTCATGTCATGCATTTCATATCATGTCATCATGTGCATCTCATTTGCATACGTGTTCGTCTCATGCATCCGAGCATTTTCCCCGTTGTCCGTTTTGCATTCCGACGCTCCCACAGGCACCGGCACACCCCTCTTGTCTCTTTGTCATGAGAGGGTGTTGAACATTCTCGGAATGGACCGAGCCTTGCCAAGTGGCCTTGGTACACCACCGGTAGACCACCTGTAAAGTTTCGTGCCATTTGGAGGTTGTTTGATACTCCAACGGTTAACCGGGTAACCGTATAGGCCTCTTTTGGGTTGCAGCCCAACACCCCTCCAAAACAGCCCAATAACCCATCTAAGTCACTCCCATGCTCTCCATCGTCGGATCACGATCGGATGGGCGAAAACCTCACTCCATTTGGAGCCTCCTAGCTCCCTCTACCTATAAAAACACCCCCTCCCTCGAAATCCCGAATCTTTTCCTACCCTAACCCTAGCCCCGCTCCTCTCACCGCTGCCGGACACATCCGGGCGGAGCCGGACGCGTCCGCCCGCTGCCCTGACCAACCACTACTGCACGTGGGCAGCTGCGCCACATCGCCGCCGCCTCACAGCAGCCCGCTGGCTCATGGAAGCCCGCCCCACAGCCGCGCCGCCGCTGCCGCCATGCCGCGCCCAGCGCCCGCCCTTCCGCCGCCGCCCGTCGCCCGGCCTCCGTCGCCTCGTCCTCGGCCGCGCCCGCCTTGCTTGCGCCTCCGCCCGCCGCCGCCGCTCGCCTCGTCCATTGCAGATTCGGCCGTACTCGGCGACCGCCGTCCGGCGTCGCCCGCGCCACCGCTGCCCCGGCCTCGTCCCCATCCTCCTCCGTCCCCGAGCTCCATCTCCGGCCGGCGAACCTCGAAGTCAAAGCCGGATCCAGATCTGTCCGGTTGACTTCTTCCCCTCGGTTTTCGTACAAGTCATTTCCTGTCATAAAATTGTTGCATCTTCATCGCATCACATCTTTGCACCTGTGGCTCCGTTTTGGGCGTGTAGCATACCAAATTGTTCGTCTCTATGAGTAAATCATTTCATCTCATTGCACCATTTTCATTTGAGCTCATCTTGATGCCCGAAATGCTGTTGGAAGAGGGCTATATAATGTTAGTTTCGCTTTCTTAACAGTAACATGCACTTTTGTCATTTTTGCCATGATTGAGGTCTGCATCTTATGAACTTGAGCCCTACATATGTTTTGATCTATGCCATGCCAGCTTTACAGGGGTATATGCCATGTATTTTTGTGATCTTTGTGGTGACTAGCACAAGCATGCAAAATAGGGATGATAATGTTGCTGATTTCAGGAACTTAGTAATTTCACTAAGTCATGTCCTGCTGTTATTTTTATGCCATGTGTTCATGTTGTTACAGAGAGATCTATGCCCATTTTGAGCATGATCAGTAAGGGTGTTTTGAACATATGGATGTGCTCTATCCATCCATGCCTTTGTTGGCAATTATGGAGTAGTCTAGCATGTCATTTTCTTGCTCTACTTTTGCTACAAAATGTTTCCTGGCAGATTGTTTACATGATATTCAATTTTTACAAGGTTGTTGTAGTTGATCCGTGTATGCTATGATGTTGTTCTTGCCATGTTTAGCTTCTATGCCATGTCTTCTTGATGGGTGTATGCTTAGTTTATCATGAGATGCTCTGTAGTGAGTGCATTGAGCTCACGAACATGCCTACTTGTTATCTGTTTTTGCCATGTCCAGTTTTTCTGCTAAGTCTGTGATCTGTAATGAAACTTGCTATGTTCACATGGGTGCAATCATTTCTTATGGTCCTTTTTGGCTTATGGTCAGTAAGGGACTTTTGATCTATGCTTTGAGTAGATTCCTGCCATGTCTTGTTTTGTTATTATCAGTTCCTGTAGCTTGTTGTTTGCTTGCTCTAAACATGCCTTCCTGATGTTAATTTCTGGCATATTAGTGTTTTCCCATACTTGTTTGAACCTATTATGATGTGATTTAGCCGTAGCTCAGTGTTCCTCTTTTGTTAAGCATCTCCTGTAGATCACTGCCATATGCTTTGTTTGTATGTTGGGGTGCTGTAGCATAGTTTATTGGTGTGTTCTAAGTGCTATCGTGCTGTTAATCGCAGCTTTGTGTCATTCTTGTTTTGATTGCCATTTGCAAACCGTGCATCTGATTCCGGTGATCTTTATATCGATTTCAACCGAAATCATCTCAACTTTCCAGCGGCATACTTGGTTAGCCAAGTTGATGCCTTGTTCATCATTTTCCTACCGGAGCACACATATGCATTGCATATCACATCTCGCCTAGCATGTCATGTATTGCATCATATTGCTTGTGCATTGCTCCATGTTTGATTGTGGTTCCATTGCTTGTGTTCTTGCTTTGGGTAGAGCCGGGAGACGAGTATGTGAACGAGGAACCTGTTGAGAACGCTTACGAGGATCAAGCCTTCGACAACTCTGAGAACCTTGCAGGCAAGATGACCATACCCTCGAAATCACTTCTATCTTTGCTTGCTAGATGCTCGCTCCTTTGCTATGCCTATGCTACATTACCTACCACTTGCTATATCATGCCACCCATATTGCCATGTCAAACCTCTAACCATCCTTTGCTAGCAAACCATTGTTTGGCTATGTCACCGCTTTTTCTCAGCCCCTCTTATAGCGTTGCTAGTTGCAGGTGAAGATGAAGTTTGTTCCTTGTTGGAACATGGATATTTTGGGATATCACAATATCTATTGTTTTAATTAATGCAACTATATACTTGGTGAAGGGTGGAAGGCTCGGCCTTATGCCTAGTGTTTTGTTCCACTCTTGCCACCCTAGTTTCCGTCATACCGGTGTTATGTTCCTTGATTTTGCGTTCCTTACGTGGTTGGGTGATTTATGGGACCCCCTTGACAGTTCGCTTTGAATAAAACTCCTCCAGCAAGGCCCAACTTTGGTTTTACCATTTGCCACCTATACCCCTTTTCCCTTGGGTTTTCGCGAGCCCGAGGGTCATCTTTATTTTAGCCCCCCCCCCCCCGGGCCAGTGCTCCTTCGAGTGTTGGTCCAACCTGAGCGATGTCCGGCGCCCCTTGGGCAACCAGGGTCTATACCAACCCAACATCTGGCTCATCCGGTGTGCCCTAAGAACGAGATATGTGCAGCTCCTATCGGGATTTGTCGGCACTTCGGGCGGCTTTGCTGGTCTAGTTTTACCATTGTCGAAATGTCATGCGAACCCGGAATTCCGAGACTGATCGGGTCTTCCCGGGAGAAGGTTTATCCTTCGTTGACCGTGAGGGCTTATGATGGGCTAAGTTGGGACACCCCTGCAGGGTATTATCTTTCGAAAGCCATGCCCGCGGTTATGAGGCAGATGGGAATTTGGGACACCCCTGCAGGGTATTATCTTCCAACTATGTATCTCTTTCCCTTATGTATTACATGGGTTGTGTGAAGATTACCTCACTTGCGACATTGCTTTCAATGCGGTTATGCCTCTAAGTCGTGCTTCGACACGTGGGAGATACAGCCGCATCGAGGGCGTTACAATAATATGATAAGGTTTTGCATTAGTTTATACTAACCTATCTCACGAGTTCTTGTTGAGTTTGTTGTGAATGAAGCTTTTGATAAAAAGAGAAACCATGATATGAGAGGAATTAAGGAGACACAAAAGCTCAAGCTTTGGGATGCCCAAGGCACCCCAAGATAATGTTTCAAGAAGTCTCAAGCATCTAAGCTTGGGGATGCCCCGGTAGGCATCCCACCTTTCTTCTTCAACAACGATCGGTTAGTATCGGTTGAGCCTAAGTTTTTGCTTCTTCACATGAGTTGTGCTATCCTTGCAATGTAGTTTTCTTTAGCTTTTCTTGATGTTTGAATAAGTATCAAGATCTGAAATTCTTTAATGAGAGAGAGCCTTACACAAATTGGAATTTGCTAGAATACTCTATGTGCTCCACTTATATCTTTTGAGCTTCATAGTTTTTGCTCATAGTACTTCACTTATATCTTTTGAGCGTGATAATTTTTGCTCTAGTACTTCACTTATATCTTTTAGAGCACGGTGGTGGATTTGTTTTAAAGAAACTATTAATCTCTCATGCTTCACTTAGATTATTTTGAGAGTCGTTAATAGCATGGTAATTTGCTTAATGTTAATATACTTGGTATTCAAGATATGTGAAACTTTCTTTTGAGCTGATAATTGTTTTGAGATATGGAGGTGATAATATCAAAGTCGTGCTAGTTGGTGATTATGAATTTGAGAAATACTTGTGTTGAAGTTTGCAAATCCCGTAGCATGCACGTATGGTTAAAGTTGTGTAACAAATTTGAAACATGAAGTGTACCTGGCTTGTGCATCCTTAATTATGAGTGGCGGTCGGGGACGAGCGATGGTCTTTTCTACCAATCTATCCCGCTAGGAGCATGCGCGTAGTACTTGATTTTTGATGGCTTCTAAATTTTTGCAATAAGTATATGAGTTCTTTTGACTAATGTTGAGTCCATGGATTATACGCACTCTCACCTTTCCGCCTTTGCTAGACTTTTCCGTACCGTGCATTGCCCTTTCTCACCTTGAGAGTTGGTGCAAATTGCCGGTGCATCCAAACCCCGTGATACGATACGCTCTATCACACATAAACCTCCTTATATCTTCCTCAAAACAGCCACCATACCTACCTATCATGGCATTTCCATAGCCATTGCGAGATATATTGCCATGCAACTTCCATCATCATCATCATGACATACATTACTTTTGCCATATTGCCATTGCATGATCATGTAGTTGACATCATATTTGTGGCAAAGCCACCATGCATTATTTTTCATACATGTCACTCTTGATTCATTGCACCATCCCGGTACACCGCCGGAGGCATTCATATAGAGTCATATCTTGTTCTAGTTTCAAGTTGTAATTCATATGTTGTAATGAAAGTGTGATGATCATCATTATTAGAGCATTACCCAAACAAAAAAAGAAAGGCCAAAAAAAGGCCCAAAAAAGGAAAGGCCCAAACAAAAAAAATAAAAAGGCCCAAAAAAATAAAAAAAATAAAAAGGGCAATGCTACTATCTCTTTTCCACACTTGTGCTTCAAAGTAGCACCTTGTTCTTCATGTAGTGAGTCTCATAAGTTGTCTTTTTCATACTAGTGGGAACTTTTCAATATAGAATTTGGCTTGTATATTCCTACGATGGGCTTCCTCAAATGCCCTAGGTCTTCGTGAGCAAGCAAGTTGGATGCACACCCACTATTTTTCTTTTGTTGAGCATTCATAGCTCTAGTGCATCCGTTGCATGGCAATCCCTACTCCTCATGTTGACATCAATTGATGGGAATCTCCATAGCCCGTTGATTAGCCTCGTCAACGTGAGACTTTCTCCTTTTTTGTCTTCTCCACACAATCCCCATCATCATATTCTATTCCACCCATAGTGCTATATCCATGGCTCACGCTCATGTATTGCGTGAAGGTTGAAAAAGTTTGAGATTATTTAAGTATGAAACAATTGCTTGGCTTGTCATCGGGGGTATAGAAGTTGGGAAAATCTTTGTGTGACGAAAATGAAGCATAGCCTAACTATATGATTTTGTAGGGATGAACTTTCTTTGGCCATGTTATTTTGAGAAGACATGATTGCTTTGATTAGTATGCTTGAAGTATTATTATTTTATGTCAATATGAACTTTTGTCTTGAATCTTTCGGATCTAAATATTCATATCACAATTAAGAAGATTTACATTGAAATTATGCCAAAGTATCACTCCGCATCAAAAATTCTTTTTTATCATTTACCTACTCGAGGACGAGCAGGAATTAAGCTTGGGGGTGCTTGATACGTCTCCAACGCATCTATAATTTTTGATTGCTGCATGCTACTTTATCTACTGTTTTAGGCAATATTGGGCTTTATTATCCACTTTTATATTATTTTTGGGACTAACCTATTAACCGGAGGCCCATCCCAGATTTGTTGTTTTATGCCTATTTCAGTGTTTCAAGGAAAAGGAATATCAGACGGAGTCAAAACGGAACGAAATCAACTTGAGAAGTTAATTTTGGAAGGAAACCAACCAGATGGGCTTGGAGTGCATGTCAGGGGATCCCCAGGCTGCCCACGAGGGTGGGGGGCGCGCCCTCCCCCCTGGGTGTGCCCCCTACCTCGTGAGCCCCCCGGAGGTGCACCGACGTACCCCCTGCACCCATATATACCTACGTACGCTAAAACTTCCAGAACAGAAGATAGATCGGGAGTTCCGCCGCGGCAAGCCTGTGTAGCCACCAAAAACCAATCGGGACCCTGTTCCGGCACCCTGCCGGAGGGGGATCCCATCACCGGAGGCCATCTTCATCATCCCAGCGCTATCCATGACGAGGAGGGAGTAGTTCACCCTCGGGGCTGAGGGTATGTACCAGTAGCTATGTGTTTGATCTCTCTCTATCGTGTTCTCTCTCGTGTTCCTCTATGGCACGATCTTGATGTATCCCGAGCTTTGCTATTGTAGTTGGATCTTCTGGTGTTTCTCCCGCTCTACTCTCTTGTGATGAATTGAGTTTCCCCATTGAAGTTATCTTATCGGATTGAGTCTTTTATGAACACTTGATGTATGTCTTGCGTGGGATAACCGTGGTGACAATGGGTTATTCTATTGATTCACTTGATGTATGTTTTGGTGATCAACTTGCGGGTTTCGTGACATTGGGAACCTATGCATAGGGGTTGGCACACGTTCTTGACTCTCCGGTAGAAACTTTGGGGCACTCTTTGAAGTACTTTTATGTTGGTTGGATGAATCTGAGATTGTGTGATCCATATCGTATAATCATGCCCATGGATACTTGATGTGACAATGGAGTATCTAGGTGACATTAGGGTTTTGGTTGATTTGTATCTTAAGGTGTTATTCTAGTACGAACTCTTTTATAGATCGATCCGAAAGAATAGCTTTGTGGTGGTTTCGTACCCGACCATAATCTCTACGTTTGTTCTCCGCTATTAGTGGCTTCGGAGTGACTCTTTGTTGCATGTTGAGGGCTTGTTATATGATCTATCTATGTTATTATTGTTGAGAGAACTTGCACTAGTGAAAGTATGAACCCTAGGCCTTGTTTCCCATCATTGCAATACCGTTTATGCTCACTTTTATCGCTTGCTACCTTGCTGTTTTTATTATTTCAGATTACAAAAACCTTTATCTACCATCTATTTAGCACCTGTATCACCATCTCTTCGCCGAACTAGTGCACCTATACAATTTGCCATTGTATTGAGTGTGTTGGGGACACAAGAGACTTTTTGTCATTTGGTTGCAGGGTTGTTTGAGAGAGACCATCTTCGTCCTACGCCTCCTACGGATTGATAAACCTTAGGTCATCCACTTGAGGGAAATTTGCTACTGTCCTACAAACCTGTGCACTTGCAGGCCCAACAATGTCTACAAGGAGAAGGTTGCATAGTAGACATCACATCTCAGGAGCGCTTCTGGCCTTCGCACGTGGGACGCTGCGAAGGTCCGCCGCACAGCTGCGTTCGCATGCCTTTCGGCCTGCCAAACGCAGTTGCCACCTACCAGCGCCACCTGCAGAGCATCCTGACGGCTTAGGAGGCCAAGCACCACGCGGTCCTAGCGGAGATGGAGATGGTCCTCAAGGAACCACCTGGACCCCCAGAGCCTCCCGAGGCTCAGGGCCCCGGTGGCTCGTGAGGGTCAGCCTCTTCACCGCGCATCTTCAGCTACTCCAACACCCCCTCTACAATGGAACCAGGTGACATCCCCCAAGTTCATTTCAGCTGGGAGCACCCTGAGGGCTGCATCATTCCCAGGCCGCGTGGGTCAGTCCCTCCGGCAAGTATCTTTTCATGTCTTTAGCTTACATTTCTGGGGGCGCCCCTCGGCCTGCATCATCCCCAAGCCGTTTAGGTCCGACTCAGTGGCATGTATCCATTCTGCATTTACCTAAGCTGATTGGCCTTTCATGCCTAATCTACCTGAGATTATCACCTGCTCGATTGCCACCTACCACGGGAGCTGCTCACACTGGCACGACATGTGCGCACGGGTCCGTCCCTGCAACACCGACAAATCTGAGCGGTCGAGCTCTGGCCCGCGGCAGCATCGCGTGCATCACCTCACCAGGCCCTCAGTGCCCTCACCCTTCTCTCGGAGCCACCAATGGCCGGTCGGCAATCATAATGGCAACCTGTGCCTTTCTCATGCTGATTTGCAGGAACCTCCCGAGGTCTACAGCATGCGGCACCACGAGCTCCCTCTCTCTTTCCCATGCGATCCGCTTGTACGTTAAAAGGGGGGCTCCTGAGCATCGCGACTCAGGAGCTCTTATGGGCTCTCCAGCCCTCACCCCCTGGCCTTGACCACGGCATCGCGACCTGGCATACCAGCGCCGGCTGAGATCGCTCGAGGGTCGGGACCTGAGGACGTAGAGCACGAAGGAAAGCGCGGGGAAGAAAGAGGAGGCTTGCACGGGCCTAAGCTAGTTGCGCCTCGGCTACCGACACACAAGCATGTCGCAACGCAAGGGAGCGACTCCAGATTGCTGAGATAAGTTTCACGCATGGAACAGCTAATCGTTACAACACGGAATATCTCGCTTGATGCGGCCCTGTGGCGGCAACGTTACCTTCCTTTCTCGCCTCCCGGTGACTGCTTGCCCGCTAAAGGGGACCTCCTGAGCATCGCGCCTCAGGGGCTCTTACCGGACCTCGGGCCGCTCACCTCCTGGCCTTGACCACGGCATCATGACCTGGCATACCAGCGACGCCTGCAGCCTGCCTGGGGACCGGGACCTGTCAGCGTAGAGCGCTAAGTCGTCGCGAGGTTAGAAAGGGGGAACCAAGTCGGGACAGGAAAAGCACTCACATGGCTCCATAATAAGGATAACATCAACAAAAGACGTCATGAACCCCTTACACGCCCCCCGGGTTGTTTTTCGATTCCTCGCAGGGAACAAAAGAAGAGAACTTTGAGGAGTCCTAACTACACGCGCCTTCGTGGCTGACGCCATCATCAACAGTGGGCCACGAGACGTCGGTGCCAACCCCATCCAGATCAGCGGTGGCGACGGCTCGATGCTGCCGCCTTGCCCCGAGCGTGGCGAGAGCTCGGGGGCGCGTAGCTGTCGTCGCTCGTCTCTGGAGTCTCAAAGTGCTCGGGAGAGTCGCTGGACTCCCGAGCATCGCTGCTGCTGCCGCCGGAGGAGCTGTTGGGGGAGCAAACGGCATGCCCAACCCCCGCTGCGTCGATCTCCTGACTGCCTCCTCTGGGCAGCACTCCAGGCGGCGACCTTTTGCGTCGAAGACCTTGAAGAACAACATGGAGGCACCGTCGTACTCAAAATGGTCACGAGGGCACCCCCCACCCCCCCTCCCCCCGTTCGGCAGACCCGGGTGACTTCGCCCGGGTCTCGGGTCATGAAGATCTTGCCCGAGGAAGACCAACCGTCGACCTCCACGATCACAGGTAATGATAACCCTTTTTGCATGCAGAAGAGACTCGTCAAGTCGGGCAGTTGACGAGGCAGCGTGGGGAAGCGGAGACGCCCACGTCCAATCAGTCGCCACGCGTCGGCCAAGGCAGCAAGCTGTTGGGGCCCGCGGCGCTCCGCACTTGCCCTTTGGCTTTGCCGCTAAGCCAAATCCGAGCGCGCCTTGGGCCCGCTGGCTACTGTCAGCGTTCTAGGAACAGGGGACCCCAGACTTGCCTGCCTGCGGCCCGCGACGTGGCTCCACCAGTGGCCCAGTACGGCCCGTCTTCCTCAACCAAACACTCAAGACCCTCGCAAGGGGCCAAGCCTCGCGGGGCGGACAATGCAAGGCCTCATCAGGAGTGGCCTCACCAGGCAGGCTCGCGAGGAGGCAGAGAGATCAAGGCAAGGGGTACCTTGCGAGGTCCCCGTGATGCAAGCCATGACGACCAAGGCCAGGCGGGCGCCAGCGTGCGCAGTGTCCTTGTTTCCCCTTTGGTGCTAAGGGGGCAAGCGCAGGCATGGAGTACCGAGGCATCAGGCAAAGGTTTTCATATCGGTGCAACAAGACCAAGACCAGCAGAACGGCAGGACGGAGGTCATCGTGGAGCCCAAGACGGTGTCATCACCAGCGCCTTTGACGGGCGAAGACCACCTTGAGTCAGGATAGCTTGTACTAGCTGTCCCCTTTCAAAATGGCTGTTGTTGGATCCCTTCCCGCTCAATATTTGGGGAGACGACCAGGGCCTCTATAAATAGGACTAGCCACCACAGTTGGGGGCATCTCATCTGGAGACCGAACGGACCAATTCCTCCCCGAGCAGACCACACCAGCACAAGAACACCTCTCCTCGTGAGGCTGTTCTTCCCTTGTACTGTTCATCATCAGCCCAAGAGGCAATCCACCACCACCACACAAGAGTAAGGTATTACACCACAACGGTGGCCCAAACCTGTATAAATCTTGTGTCTCTTGTGCTATGAGTTCATCTAGCTTAGGGATTGCGGCGAGGCTAAGAGCAAGATTCGGTAGGGGGAAATATTCGTGCGCACCCCAGTGTTCAAACCTCAAGGGTTTTGCCGGAACCCAAAATCTGACAGTTGTATCATCGTATTCAGGAAACCCATGGCCAGGATAGCTATCGTAGTCCTCTTCTTCTTCATTGTGTTCCATCATAATCCCTCTTTCTCCGTGCTTGGTCCAAACATTATAGTGGGAAACCGGACTCAAACAGGTGGACGTGAATGGTTCTTGAGTTAGAGTAATTGTGATCATTCTTAGAGCTAGCACATGGACAAGGCATAAAACCATCCGCCCCCTTATTTGCCTGAGCCACAATCAGAAAAGTATGCACGCCATCAACGAACTGGGGAGAGCATCGGTCATCGTACATCCATTGCCGGCTCATCTTCATTACACACCACCGAATAGACCAAATTAATACAAGTTCATACATAAAGTTCATACAACACTTAAATGCAACATACAAATAACTCTCTAGCTAAGCATTTAAATGCAACAACAAATGTGATCAAGATCGCAACTAAGGTAACAATTGATCCAACAACATAATGATACCAAGCCTCACAATCAATGGCATATTTTTTAATCTTTCTAATCTTTAACCGCATTTGCTCCATCTTGATCTTGTGATCATCGACGACATCGGCAACATGCAACTCCAATTCCATCTTCTCCCCCTCAATTCTTTTCAATTTTCTTTAAAATACTCATTTTCTCTTTCAACTAAATTTAACCTCTCGACAATAGGGTTGGTTGGAATTTCCGGTTCACATACTTCCTAGATAAAAATATCTATGTCAACTTGATGGGCATAATTTGCCATAAACATGAAATGCAACAAATAGTTTTAAAAGAGAATATACCACATCCGAATCATAACACGGACGAGGGCCGACGGGGACGGATATCAAAATCATGGCACTATGTATAACAAACAACGTACGGGTAAGATAATTATACAAGTAACTATATATCTAAATCACACAAACATGATTTTTTTATATATAAAAGATAAGAACAAGAGGCTCACCAGAAGGTGGTGCCGGTGACGGGTCGGTGTGGACGATTGATGGTGGTTACGACGGAGATGGGAAGGCACTAAGTAAACCAAACCTACATATGCAAACTAAGAGTTATTTTGAGCTAAATTGCATATAAATCAAATGAACTACCACATATAATTCCTCCCAAATTACTAAAAACCCACAAATTAATCACTATATAAAGCATTGCAAGAGCTAATCTAGCAATGAGAGATGAAAGGACAAAGTTGCTAACCTTTGTGATCACTTGAATGGATGGGGGCCTTCAAATCTTGACAAAATTTGGGCAAAATGTGTGATGAGCTCGAGGAAGAGGGGAAGAACAGAGAGGAGAGGGGAAAGGGGAAGAACAGAGCGAGCTCGTTCGCGGGTGGACAAAGGTTTTATATAGGATGACCTTTACTACCGGTTCGTGGCACGAACCGGTACTAAAGGTGCTGGAGGGGCCCCAGTCTGACAACATCCTGCCATCACTCTCTTTAGTACCGGTTCGTGGCACGAACCAGTGCTAAAGTTTCGCCACGAACTGGTACTACTGAGATCGGCCCGCCTAGCCGTTTGGAACCGGCACTAATGGTCACATTAGTGCCGACTCAAATACAAACTGGGACTAATGAGCTGAACATTAGACCCTTTTTCTACTAGTGGTTGCTTGCCTCTAGCTCCGTGTCCAGCTTGGTCGTCAAGTTGCCGGGAGATGACTTGACCCAGCCACTGAAGAAGGACTTGATGTCTACTACGCAACCTTCTCCTTGTAGACGTTGTTGGGCCTCCAAGTGCAGAGGTTTGTAGGACAGTAGCAAATTTCCCTCAAGTGGATGACCTAAGGTTTATCAATCCATGGGAGGCGTAGGATGAAGATGGTCTCTCTCAAACAACCTGCAACCAAATAACAAAGAGTCTCTTGTGTTCCCAACACACCCAATACAATGGCAAATTGTATAGGTGCACTAGTTCGACGAAGAGATGGTGATACAAGTGCAATATGGATGGTAGATATAGGTTTTTGTAATATGAAAATATAAAAATAGCAAGGTAACTACTGATAAAAGTGAGCACAAACGGTATTGCAATGCTTCGAAACAAGGCCTAAGGTTCATAATTTCACTAGTGCAAGTTCTCTCAACAATAATAACATAATTGGATCATATAACTATCCCTCAACATGCAACAAAGAGTCACTCCAAAGTCACTAATAGCAGAGAACAAATGAATAGATTATTGTGAGTATGAAACCACCTCAAAGTTATTCTTTCTAATCGATCTATTCAAGAGTCCATAGTAAAATAACACGAAGCTGTTCTTTCCATTCAATCTATCATAGGGTTCGTTCTAGAATAACACCTTAAGACACAAATCAACCAAAACCCTAATGTCACCTGGATACTCCAATGTCACCTCAAGTATCCGTGGGCATGATTATACGATATGCATCACACAATCTCAGATTCATCTATTCAACCATCACAAATTACTTCAAAGAGTGCCCCAAAGTTTCTACCAGAGAGTCAAGACAAAAACGTGTGCCAACCCCTATGCATAAGTTCATTGAACCCGCAAGTTGATCACCAAAACATACATCAAGTAGGTCAGGTGAATATCCCATTTTCACCACAGATAAGCACGACAAGACATATATACATCAAGTGTTCTCAAATCCTTAAAGACTCAATCTGACAAGACAACTTCAAGGGGAAAATTCACTTCATCACAAGAGAGTAGAGGGGGAGAAACATCATAAGATCCAACTATAATAGCAAAGCTCGTGATACATCAAGATCGTATCACCTCAAGAACACGAGAGAGAGAGAGAGGGAGAGAGAGAGGGAGAGAGAGATCAAACACATAGCTACTGCTACATACCCTCAGCCCCGAGGGTGAACTACTCCCTCCTCGTCATGCAGAGCGCCGGGATGATGAATATGGTTACCAGTGAGGGATCCCCTCTCCGACAAGGTGCCAGAACAGGGTCCCGATTGGTTTTTGGTGGCTACAGAGGCTTGCGGCAGCAGAACTCCTGATCTATTTTGCTCCCTGATGTTTTTAGGGTATATGGACATATAAAGGAGAAAGAAGTCGGTCGGGGGAGCCACGAGGGTGGGGGCACGCCCAGGGGGGTAGGGCGTGCCTCCCTGCCTCATGGCCACCTCGAAGCTTCCCTGACTTCCACTCCAAGTCTCCTTGATTGCTTCCGTTCCAAAAATAACTCTCCCAAAGGTTTCATTCCGTTTGGACTCCGTTTGATATTCCTTTTCTTTGAAACACTGAAATAGGCAAAAAAACAACAATTTGGGTTGGGCCTCCGGTTAGTAGGTTAGTCCCAAAAATGATATAAAAGTGTAAGTAAAGCCCATAAACATCCAAAACAGGTAATATAATAGCATGGAACAATAAAAAATTATAGATACGTTGGAGACGTATCAGGACTCCACCTGGATGTAGAGGTCCGACGGGTTGGAGTAGCAGAACTTGCCGTTGGAGTGAGGGGACACAAAGACCTCGAGGACTGCATGATAGGTGCTCAAGGGAATAGTCACGAGCTTGGAGCACGAGTCAGGTGAGTTCTAGATGCGAAACCAGTAGCCGATGTTGTGGGTGGCCTCCGAGATCGGCAGTATAAAGACCGCCTGCTGGAAGTACGACGTCGACGGTGTCAGTGGAACCTCCATCGAAGGATGGGGCATTTACTTAGGAGAGGTAAGATGGAGTCCCATGAAACTCGAGGGAGATGGTGGCATTATACACGCCGGTGTACTGGTTGTTGACGTAGTTCTCGAGCATAATGGAGAGAACACCGTCGGGCGGGGAGTGGAGGAGGGCGGAGTAGCGGGTGACTTCCTTGCGCACTGTCCCACTGGCGCCCTCCGATGAGCTCGGCAATCCGAGGATGAGCTAATGGCGCCATTGCCCCACAAGCCACCACCGCCGAGCTTGGTGATCACTTCGACAACAACAAGGAAAGAGCGGGGTGGAGGAGAGAGCACGGAGGAGAGCCTGGGCGTCTGGTCCGACCAGGTGCTGGCTGGTTTAAGTGCTGACAATTTTGCAAAAAAAAACCTTAAGTCCATGCGTATTACAAGTTTACAACTAATCAACTAACGTGTGAAGTCAAAGCCACAGTGTATTCCTTGACCGGTGACAACTCAGCAAATACGTATCCAAAATTGTATTAGGGACAAGTTTAATGGCTGTATTTTGAGTATTTGGAAGTAGAGAGAGAGACGAAAGTGTATTCCGGCGCAAGTTTTGCGACCTCTGGTGATTTTTTCTCATTACAAAATTACTTCATTTGGTATTTGTTTAGTTCTGCTTTGCTTCCGATTACTCGGTGTTTATGTCCACCTCTACATTCAGTTTTATATCTTATTTATGTTGGAAATATGCCCTAGAGGCAATAATAAAAGTATTATTATATTTCATTGTTCATGATAATTGTCTTTTGTTCATGCTATAACTGTATTATCCGGAAATCGTAATACACGTGTGAACACATAGACCACAATATGTCCCTAGTGAGCCTCTAGTTGACTAGCTCGTTGTGATCAACATATAGTCATGGTTTCGACTATGGACATTGGATGTCGTTGATAACGGGATCACATCATTAGGACAATGATGTGATGGACAAGACCCAATCCTAAGCATAGCATAAAGATCGTAGTTCGTCTTGCTAGAGCTTTGCCAATGTCAAGTATCTCTTCCTTCGACCATGAGATCGTGTAACTCCGGATACCGTAGGAGTGCCTTGGGTGTATCAAACATCACAACGTAATCGGGTGACTATAAAGGTGCATTACGGTATCTCCGAAAGTGTCTGCGGGTTGACACGGATCGAGACTGGGATTTGTCACTCCGTATGACGGAGAGGTATCTCTAGGCCCACTCGGTAATGCATCATCATAATGAGCTCAAGGTGACCAAGGTGTTGGCCACAGGATCATGCATTACGGTACAAGTAAAGTGACTTGCCGGTAACGAGACTGAACAAGGTATTGGGATACCAACGATCGAGTCTCGGGCAAGTAACGTACCGATTGACAAAGGGAATTGTATACAGGGTTTTGATCGAATCCTCGACATCGTGGTTCAACCGATGAAATCATCGAGGAGCATGTGGGAGCCAAGATGGGTATCCAGATCCCGCTGTTGGTTATTGCCCGAGAATCATCTTGGTCATGTCTGCATGTCTCCCGAACCCGTAGGGTCTACACACTTAAGGTTCGGTGACGCTAGGGTTATTAGGAAGACTAGTATGTGACTACGAATGTTGTTCGAGTCCGGATGAGATCCCTGACGTCACGAGGAGTTCCGGAATGGTCCGGAGGTGAAGTTTTATATATGGGAAGTTGTCATACGCACACCGGAAAGTTTCGGGGTTATCGGTATTGTCTGGGGCCACCGGAGGGGTTCCGGGTCCACCGGGAGGGGCCACCCCTCCCGGAGGGCCACATGGGCTGCCAAGGGGAGGGAGCCAGCCCCTGGAGGGCTGGGAGCGCCCCCCACCTTGGGCCCATGCGCCTAGGGTTGGGGGGAAACCCTAAGGGGGGCGCCCCCCTTGCTTGGGGGGCAAGGCTTCCCTCCCTGGCCGCCGCCCCCCCTCTAGATCCCATCTAGAGGGGTCGGCCCCCTTGCCCCTTCCCCTATAAATAGAGGGGTGAGGGGAGGGCTGCAGAAGACACCTCCAAGGTGCAGCCCCTCCCCTCCCCAACACCTCTCCTCCTCCGTTAAGCGCTTGGCGAAGCCCTGTCGGACTACTGCTGCACCAACACCACCACGTCGTCGTGCTGCCGTTGGAGCAAGCTTCCTCAACCTCTCCTTCCCCCTTGCTGGATCAAGAAGGAGGAGACGTCTCCCGTCCCGTACGTGTGTTGAACGCGGAGGTGCTGTCCGTTCAGCACTTGGACATCGGTGATCTGAATCACGTCGAGTACGACTCCATCATCACCATCCCCTTGCAAGCTTCCGCACGAGATCTACAAGTGGTATGTAGATGCAAACTCACTCCCTTGACTCGCTGCTTAGATGAACTCATAGATGGATCTTGGTGAAACCGTAGGAAAAATTTTAATTTTCTGCAACGTTCCCCAACAAAGGCATCATGAGCTAGGTCTATCGTAGTTCTCTAATGCACGAGTAGAACACAATTTTGTTGTGGGTGTGGATCTTGTCAACTTGCTTGCCTCTACTAGTCTTTTCTTGCTTCAGCGGTATTGTGGGATGAAGCGGCCCGGACCAACCTTACACGTACGCTTACGTGAGACCCGTTCCACCGATTGACATGCACTAGTTGCATAAGGTGGCTGGCGGGTGTCTGTCTCTCCCACTTTAGTTGGAGCGGATTCGATGAAAAGGGCCCTTATGAAGGGTAAATAGAAGTTGACAGAATCATGTTGTGGTTATTCGTAGGTAAGAAAACGTTCTTGCTAGAACCCAATTGCAGCCACGTAAAAGATGCAACAACAATTAGAGGACGTCTAACTTGTTTTTGCAGCAACTGGTCATGTGATGTGATATGGCCAGAAGTTGTGATGAATGATGAATTGTGATGTATGAGATCATGTTCTTGTAATAGGATTCACGACTTGCATGTCGATGAGTATGACAACCGGCAGGAGCCATAGGAGTTGTCTTTATTTTTTGTATGACCTGCGTGTCATTGAAGAACGCCATGTAAACCACTTTACTTTATTGCTAAACACGTTAGCCATAGAAGTAGAAGTAGTCGTTGGCATGACAACTTCATGAAGACACGATGATGGAGATCATGATGATGGAGATCATGGTGTCAAGCCGGTGACAAGATGATCATGGAGCCCCGAAGATGGTGATAAATGGAGCTATATGATATTGGCCATATCATGTCACAACTATATAATTGCATGTGATGTTTATTATGTTTATGCATCTTGTTTACTTAGGACGACGGTAGTAAATAAGATGATCCCTTACAAAATTTCAAGAAGTGTTCTCCCTAATCGTGCCTTTGTTGCTACAGTTTGTAAACTTCTAAGCACCACGTGATGATCGGGTGTGATGGATTCTTATGTTCACATACAACGGGTGTAAGACAGTTTTACACAGCAAAAACACTTAGGGTTAACTTGACGAGCCTAGCATGTGCAGACATGGCCTCGGAACACGGAGACCGAAAGGTCGAACACGAGTCGTATGGAAGATACGATCAACATGAAGATGTTCACCGACGATGACTAGTCCGTCTCACGTGATGATCGGACACGGGCTAGTCGACTCGGATCGTGTAACACTTAGATGACTGGAGGGATGTCTAATCTGAGTGGGAGTTCATAATTTGATTAGAACTTTATTATCATGAACTTAGTCTAAAACCTTTGCAAATATGTCTTGTAGATCAAATGGCCAACGCTAATGTCAACATGAACTTCAACGCGTCCTAGAGAAAACCAAGCTGAAAGATGATGGTAGCAACTATACGGATTGGGTCCGGAACCTGAGGATCATCCTCATAGCTGCCAGGAAGCAATATGTCCTAGAAGGACCGCTAGGTGGCGCTCCGTCGAGAGAACCAAGGCGTTATGAGCGCTTGGCAAGCTCGTCTTGATGATTACTCCCTCGTTCAATGCGGCATGCTTTACAGCTTACAACCGGGCTCCAAAAGCGTTTTGAGCATCACGGAGCATATGAGATGTTCGAAGAGGTGAAACTAGTTTTCCAAGCTCATGCCCGGGTCGAGAGATATGATGTCTCCGACAAGTTCTACAGTTCTAAGATGGAAGAAAACAGTTACACAAGGAGCACATCCTCAAGATGTCAGGGTTGCACAACCGTATGACCCAAATGAACATTAACCTCCCGGATGAGGCGGTCATTGACAGAATCCTCGATCGCTCCCACCAAGCTACAAGAGCTTTGTGATGAACTACAACATGCAGGGGATGGTGAAGACCATTCCTGAAGTGTTCTCGATGTTGAAGTCAGCAGAGGCTGAAATCAAGAAAGAACATCAAGTGTTGATGGTCAATAAGACCACTAAGTTCAAGAAGGGCAAGGGCAAGAAGAACTTCAAGAAGGACGGCAAGGATTTTGCCGCGCCCGGTAAGCCAGTTGCCGGGAAGAAGTCAAAGAATGGACCCAAGCCTGAGACTGAGTGCTTTTATTGCAAGGGGAAGGGTCACTGGAAGCGGAACTGCCCCAAATACTTAGCGGATAAGAAGGCCAGCAACACCAAAGGTATATTTGATATACATGTAATTGATGTGTACCTTACCAGTACTCATAGTAACTCCTGGGTATTTGATACCGGTGTCGTTGCTCATATATGTAACTCACAGCAGGAGCTGTGGAATAAACGGAGAGTGGCAAAGGACGAGGTGACGATGCGCGTTGGGAATGGTTCCAGAGTCGATGTGATCGCCGTTGGCACGCTGCCTCTACATTTACCTACGGGATTAGTTTTGAACCTTAATAATTGTTATTTAGTGCCAAGTTTGAGCATGAACATTGTATCTGGATCTCGTTTGATACGAGATGGCTACTCATTTAAGTCTGAGAATAATGGTTGTTCGATTTATATGATAGATATGTTTTTTGGTCATGCTCCGATGGTCAATGGTTTATTCTTAATGAATCTCGAGCGTAATATTACACATGTTCATAGTGTGGATGCCAAAAGATGTAAAGTTGATAACGATAGTCCCACATACTTGTGGCACTTCCGCCTTGGTCACATTGGTGTCAAGCGCATGAAGAAGCTCCATGCTGATGGACTTTTAGAGTCTCTTGATTATGAATCGTTTGACACATGCGAACCATGCATCATGGGCAAAATGACCAAGACTCCGTTCTCCGGAACAATGGAGCGAGCAACCAACTTGTTGGAAATCATACATACTGATGTATGCGGTCCAATGAGCATTGAGGCTTGCGGAGGATATCGTTATGTTCTCACTCTCACTGATGACTTGAGTAGATATGGGTATGTTTACTTAATGAAACACAAGTCTGAAACCTCTGAAAAGTTCAAGGAATTTCAGAATGAGGTGGAGAATCAACGTGACCGAAAGAAAAAGTTCCTACGATCAGATCGTGGAGGAGAATACTTAAGTCACGAATTTGGTACACACTTAAGGAAATGTGGAATCGTTTCACAACTCACGCCGCTGGAACACCTCGGTAATGGTGTGTCCGAACGTCGAATCGCACTCTATTAGATATGGTGCGGTCTATGATGTCTCTTACCGATTTACCGCTATCATTTTGGGGATACGCTCTAGAGACAGCTACATTCACTTTAAATAGGGCACCGTCTAAATCCATTGAGACGACACCGTATGAATTATGGTTTGGGAAGAAACCTAAGCTGTCGTTTCTAAAAGTTTGGGGATGCGATTCTTATGTCAAGAAACTTCAACCTGAAAAGCTCGAACCCAAGTCGGAAAAATGCGTCTTCATAGGATACCCTAAGGAAACTGTCGGGTATAGTTTCTACTTGAGATACGAGGGCAAGATCTTTGTTGCCAAGAACGGATGCTTTCTGGAAAAAGAGTTTCTCTCGAAAGAAGTAAGTGGGAGGAAAGTAGAACTTCGTTGAAGTACTACCTCTCGAGCGGGAAAGTGGTGCAGCGTGAAACCGTTCTGTGATGCCCACACCAAACCAAGAGGAAGATAATGATGATGATCAAGGTACTTGGATCAAGTTGCTCTTGAACTTCGTGGGTCCACAAGGACACGTTCCGCACTGCAGTGGTACGGCAACCCTGTCACGAAATCATGTTGTTAGACAACGGTGAACCTTGAACTATGAAGAAGCGATGGCGGGCCAGATTCCAACAAATGGCTTGAAGCCATGAAATCCGAGATAGAATCCATGTATGAAAACAAAGTATGGACTTTGACAGACTTGCCCGATGATCGGCGAGCGATAGAAAACAAATGGATTTTTAAGAAGAAGACGGACGCGGATGGTAATGTTACCATCTACAAAGCTTGGCTTGTCGCTAAGGGTTATCGACAAGTTCAAGGAATTGACTACGACGAGACATTCTCTCCCGTAGCGAAGCTGAAGTCCGTCCGAATCATGTTAGCAGTTGCCGCATACTATGATTAAGAGATATGGCAGATGGACGTCAAAACGGCATTCCTTAACGGACATCTTAAGGAAGAGCTGTATATGATGCAGCCGGAAGGTTTTGTCGATCCTAAGAACGCTAACAAAGTATGCAAGCTCCAGCGATCCATTTATGGACTGGTGCAAGCATCTCGGAGTTGGAATATTCGTTTTGATGAGATGATCAAAGCGTTTGGGTTTATGCAGACTTATGGAGAAGCCTGCGTTTACAAGAAAGTGAGTGGGAGCTCTGTAGCATTTCTCATATTATATGTAGATGACATACTCTTGATGGGAAATAATATAGAACTTCTGGACAGCATTAAGGCCTACTTGAATAAGTGTTTTTCAATGAAGGACCTTGGAGAAGCTGCTTATATATTAGGCATCAAGATCTATAGAGATAGATCGAGATGCCTCATAGGTCTTTCACAAAGCACATACCTTGATAAGATTTTGAAGAGGTTCAAAATGGAACAGTCCAAGAAGGGGTTCTTGCCTATGTTACAAGGTGTGAGATTGAGCTCGGCTCAGTCACCGACCACAACAAAAGATAAAGAAGAGATGAGTGTCATCCCCTATGCTTCAGCCATAGGATCTATTATGTATGCCATCTTGTGTACAGACCGATGTAAACCTTGCCGTAAGTTTGGTAGCAAGATACCAAAGTAATCCCGGCAAGGAACACCGGACGATGGTCAAGAATATCCTGAAGTACCGAAAAGGACAAAGGACATGTTTCTCGTTTATGGAGGAGACGAAGAGCTCGTCAGAAGGGTTACGTCGGCGCTAGCTTCGACTCAGATCTGGATGACTCTAAGTCACAAACCGGATCGTGTATATGTTGAATGGTGGAAGCGATGGCTAGTGCAACCGCAAGCGAAGCGTCGTGGCGGGATCTATGTGTGAAGCGGAGTACATGGCAGCCTCGGAGGCAGCGCATGAAGCGATTTGGGTGAAGGAGTTCATCACCGACCTAGGAGTCATACCCAATGCGTCGGGGCCGATCAAACTCTTCTGTGACAACACTGGAACTATTGCCCTTGCCAAGGAGCCCAGGTTTCACAAGAAGACCAGGCACATCAAGCGACGTTTCACTCCATCCGTGAAAATGTTCAAGATGGAGACATAGAGATTTGCAAAGTGCACACGGATCTGAATGTCGCAGATCCGTTGACTAAACCTCTCTCGCGAGCAAAACATGATCAACACCAGAACTCTATGGGTGTTCGATTCATCACAATGTAACTAGATTGGTGACTCTAGTGCAAGTGGGAGACTGTTGGAAATATGCCCTAGAGGCAATAATAAAAGTATTATTATATTTCATTGTTCATGATAATTGTCTTTTGTTCATGCTATAACTGTATTATCCGGAAATCGTAATACACGTGTGAACACATAGACCACAATATGTCCCTAGTGAGCCTCTAGTTGACTAGCTCGTTGTGATCAACATATAGTCATGGTTTCCTGACTATGGACATTGGATGTCGTTGATAACGGGATCACATCATTAGGAGAATGATGTGATGGACAAGACCCAATCCTAAGCATAGCATAAAGATCGTGTAGTTCGTCTGCTAGAGCTTTGCCAATGTCAAGTATCTCTTCCTTCGACCATGAGATCGTGTAACTCCCGGATACCGTAGGAGTGCATGAAAGGTGCTCGAGGACTGCATGATAGGTGCTCGAGGGAATAGTCACGAGCTTGGAGCACGAGTCAGGTGAGTTCTAGATGCGAAACCAGTAGCCGATGTTGTGGGTGGCCTCCAAGATCGGCAGTATCAAGACCGCCTACTGGAAGTACGATGTCGACGGTGTCAGTGGAACCTCCATCAAAGGATGGGGCATTTACTTAGGAGAGGTAAGATGGAGTCCCATGAAACTCGAGGGAGATGGTGGCGTTATACACGCCGGTGTACTGGTTGTTGACGAAGTTCTCGAGCATAATGGAGAGAACACCGTCGGGCGGGGAGTGGAGGAGGGCGGAGTAGCGGGTGACTTCCTTGCGCACTGTCCCACTGGCGCCCTCCGATGAGCTCGGCAATCCGAGGATGAGCTAACGGCGCCATTGCCCCACAAGTCACCACCGCCGAGCTTGGTGATCACTTCGACAACAACAAGGAAAGAGCGGGGTGGAGGAGAGAGCACGGAGGAGAGCCTGGGCGTCTGGTCCGACCAGGTGCTGGCTGGTTTAAGTGCTGACAATTTTGCAAAAAAAACCTTAAGTCCATGCGTATTACAAGTTTACAACTAATCAACACACTTGTGAAGTCAAAGCCACAGTGTATTCCTTGACCGGTGACAACTCAGCAAATACGTATCCAAAATTGTATTAGGGACAAGTTTAATGGCTGTATTTTGAGTATTTGGAAGTAGAGAGAGAGACGAAAGTGTATTCCGGCGCAAGTTTTGCGACCTCTGGTGATTTTTTCTCATTACAAAATTACTTCATTTGGTATTTGTTTAGTTCTGCTTTGCTTCCGATTACTCGGTGTTTATGTCCACCTCTACATTCAGTTTTATATCTTATTTGTGTTGGAAATATGCCCTAGAGGCAATAATAAAAGTATTATTATATTTCATTGTTCATGATAATTGTCTTTTGTTCATGCTATAACTGTATTATCCGGAAATCGTAATACACGTGTGAACACATAGACCACAATATGTCCCTAGTGAGCCTCTAGTTGACTAGCTCGTTGTGATCAGCAGATAGTCATGGTTTCTGACTATGGACATTGGATGTCGTTGATAACGGGATCACATCATTAGGAGAATGATCGATGGACAAGACCCAATCCTAAGCATAGCATAAAGATCGTGTAGTTAAATGCGCTAGTGCTTTGCCAATGTCAAGTATCTCTTCCTTCGACCATGAGATCGTGTAACTCCCGGATACCGTAGGAGTGCCTTGGGTGTATCAAACGTCACAACGAAACTGGGTGACTATAAAGGTGCATTACAGGTATCTCCGAAAGTGTCTGTTGGGTTGACACGGATCGAGACTAGGATTTGTCACTCCGTATGATGGAGAGGTTGAAGGAAATATGCCCTAGAGGCAATAATAAAGTTATTATTTATTTCCTTATTTCATGATAAATGTTTATCATTCATGCTAGAATTGTATTATCCGGAAACATGATACATGTGTGAATGCATAAACAAACAATATGTCACTAGTATGCCTCTACTAGACTAGCTTGTTAATCAAAGATGGTTATGTTTCCTAACCATGAACAAAGAGTTGTTATTAGATTAACAAGGTCACATCATTAGTAGAATGATCTGATTGACTTGACCCATTCCATTAGCTTAGCACATGATCGTTTAGTATGTTGCTACTGCTTTTATCCATGACATATACATGTTCCTGTAACTATGAGATTATGCAACTCCGTTTACGGAGGAACACTTTGGTGCTACCAAACGTCACAACGTAATCGGGTGATTATAAAGGAGTACTACAGTGTCTCCAAAGGCGATGTTGGGTTGGCGTATTTGAGATTAGGTTTTGTCACTCCGATTGTCGGAGAGGTATCTCTGGCCCTCTCGGTAATAAACATCACTTAAGCCTTGCAAGCATTACAACTAATGAGTTAGCTGTGAGATGATGTATTACGGAACGAGTAAAGAGACTTGCCAAGAATGAGATTGAACTAGGTATTGGATACCGACGATCGAATCTCGGGCAAGTAACATACCGATGACAAAGGGAACAACGTATGTTGTTATGCGGTCTGACCGATAAAGATCTTCGTAGAATATGTAGGAACCAATATGGGCATCCAGGTCCCGCTATTGGTTATTGACCGGAGACATGTCTCGGTCATGTCTACATTGTTCTCGAACCGTAGGGTCCGCACGCTTAAGGTTTCGATGATGCTTATATTATGAGTTTATGTATTTTGATGTACCGAAGAAGTTGAGTCCGGATGTGATCACGGACATGACGAGGAGTCTCGAAATGGTCGAGACATAAAGATTGATATATTGGAAGCCTATATTTGGAGTTCGAATGGTTCCGGTGAAATCGATTTTACTGGAACACCGGGGTTACGGAACCCTCCGGAGGCTATTGGGCCTTAGTGGGCCACGAGGGAGAAGAGGAAGGGCCGGCCAGGGGCAGGCCGCGCCCCTCCCCTAGTTCGAATAGGACAAGGAGAGGGGGCGGCGCCCCTTCCCTCTTCCCTCCCCAATCCTACTCCAACTAGGAAGGGGAGTCCTACTCCCGTGGGAGTAGGACTCCTCCGCCTCCTCTTAGGCCGGCCGCCCCCCCCCTTGCTCCTTTATATCACGGGGCGGGGGCACCCTAGAACACACAAGTTTGATCTACGGATCGTTCCTTAGCCGTGTGGTGCCCCTTCCACCATATTCCACCTCGGTCATATCGTCATGAAGCTTAAGCGAAGCTCTGCGCGATAGAACATCAAGATCGTCCCACGCCGTCGTCTTGTGGAACTCTCCTCGACACTCGGCTGGATCGGAGTTCGAGGGACGTCATCGAGCTGTCGTGTGTCAAGAACTCGGGGCGCCGAGTAACGGCGCTGGGATCGGTCGGATCGCGAGGAGATCGTCGACTACTTCCTCTACGTTGTGATCGCTTCGCTTGGTCTCACGAGGGCGTAGACAAGACTCTCCCCTCTCGTTGCTATGCATCACCATGATCTTGCGTGTGCGTGGGAAATTTTTGAAATTACTCGTTCCCCAACAAAGGCATCCGAGCCTAGGTTTTTATGGTTTGATGTTTTGCACGAGTAGAACACAAGTGAGTTGTGGGCGATACAAGTCATACTACCTACCAGCATGCATACTTTGGTTCAGCAGTATTGTGAGATGAAGCCGCCCAGACCGACATTACGCGTATGCTTACGCGAGACTGGTTTCACCGCTACGAGCACTCGTTGCTTAAAGGTGACTGGTGGGTGTCTGTCTCTCTCACTTTAGTTGAACCGAGTGTGGCTACGCCCGGTCCTTGAGAAGGTTAAAACGGAGTCTATTTGACGAAGTATCGTTGTGGTTTTGATGCGTAGGTGAGATTGGTTCTTGCTTAAGCCCGTAGCAGCCACGTAAAATTTGCAACAACAAAGTAGAGGACGTCTAACTTGTTTTTGCAGGGCATGTTGTGATGTGATATGGTCAAGGCGTGATGCTATATTTTATTGTATGAGATGATCATGTTTTGTAACCGAAGTTATCGACAATCGGCTGGAGCCATATGGTTGTCGCTTTATTGTATGAAATACAACATACTGTAATTGCTTTACTTTATCACTAAGCGGTAGCGATAGTCGTAGAAGCAATAGATGGCGTAAACGACAACGATGCTACGATGGAGATCAAGGTGTCGCGTCGGTGACGATGGTGATCATGATGGTGCTGCAGAGATGGAGATCACGAAGCACAAGATGATGATGACCATATCATATCACTTATATTGATTTGCATGTGATGTTTATCTTTTATGCATCTTATCTTGCTTTGATTGACGGTAGCATTATAAGATGATCTCTCACTAAATTATCAAGAAGTGTTCTCCCGAGTATGCACCGTTGCCAAAGTTAAATCGTGCCCGGACACCACGTGATGATCGGGTGTGATAAGCTCTCGTCCATCTACAACGGGTGCAAGCCAGTTTTGCACACGCAGAATACTCAGGTTATACTTGACGAGCCTAGCATATGCGAGATATGGCCTCGGAACACGGAGACCGAAAGGTCGGCGTGAATCATATAGTAGATATGATCAACATAAGATGTTCACCATTGAAAACTACTCCATTTCACGTGATGATCGGTTATGGTTTAGTTGATTTGGATCACGTGATCACTTAGATGACTAGAGAGATGTCATCTAAGTGGGAGTTCTTAAGTAATATGATTAATTGAACTTAAATTTATCATGAACTTAGTACTGATAGTATCTTGCTTGTCTATGTTTGATTGTAGATAGATGGCTCGTCTTTGTTGTTCCGTTGGATTTTAATGCGTTCCTTGAGAAAGAAAAGTTGAAAGATGATGGTAGCAATTACGGATTGGGTCCGTAACTTGAGGATTATCCTCATTGCTGCCTGTAAGAGTTACGTCTGGATGCACCGCTGGGTGCGAACTGCTTCTTGATGCAACCGATTTACGATAAGAACGTCTGGCGAGCAAAGCTGATGACTACTCTATAGTTCGATGTGCCATGCTACGGCTTAGAACCGGGACTTCAACGGCGTTTTGAGCGTCATGGAGCATATGAGATGTTCCAGAGTTGAAGTTAATATTCAACAGAATGCCCGGATTGAGAGATATGAAGTCTCCAATAAGTTCTATAGCTGCAAGATGGAGGAGAATAGTTACATCGGTGAGCACATACTCAAAATGTGCAGGTATTACAATCACTTGACTCAAGTGGGAGTTAATATTCGGATGATTGTGTCATTGATGAAATTCTTCAATCACTGCCACCAAGCTACAAAGGCTTCGTGATGAACTATAATATGCAAGGGTTAGTAAAGACTATACAGAGCTCTTACAATGCTAAAGGCTGCGGAGGTAGAAATCAGAAGGAGCATCAAGTGTTGATGGTCAATAAGACCACTAGTTTCAAGAAGAAAGGTAAAGGGAAGAAGAAGGGAACTTCAAGAAGAACAGCAAGCAGGTTGTTGCTCGGAGAAGAAGCCCAAGTCTGGACCTAAGCCTGGCCAGAGTGCTTCTCTTGCAAGCGGTAGTCCTTTGAAGCGGAACTGCCCCAAGTGTTTGGCGGATAAGAAGGATGGCAAGGTGAACAAAGGTATATGTGATATACATGCTATTGATGTGTACCTTACTAGAGCTCGCAGAGCACTGGTATTTGATATCTTGGTTACATTGCTAATATTTGCAACTCAAAGCAGGGACTACGGATTAGCGAACACCGGCAAAGGGCGAGGTGACGATCTTGCGTGGGAAATGGTTCCAAAGTCGATGTGATCGCGATCGACACGCTACCTCTACATCTACCTTGGGATTAGTATTAGACCTAAATAATTGTTATTTGGTGCTGCGTTGAGCATGAACATTATATCTGGATCTTGTTTGATGCGAGGCGGTTATTCATTTAAATCGAGAGAATAATGGTTGTTCTATTTATATGAGTAATATCTTTTATGGTCATGCACCCTTGAAGAGTGGTCCATTTTGATGAATCTCGATAGTAGTGATACACATATTCATAATGTTGAAACCAAAAGATGCAGAGTTGATAATGATAGTGCAACTTATTTGTGGCACTTGCCGTTTAGGTCATATCGGTGTAAAGCGCATGAAGAAACTCCATCTTGATGGACTTTTGGAGTCACTTGATTATGAATCACTTGGCACTTATGAACCGTGCCTCATGGGCAAGATGACTAGAACCCGTTCTCGGTACTATGGAGAGAGCAACAGATTTGTTGGAAATCATACATACTGATGTATGTGGTCCGATGAATGTTGAGGCTCGTGGCGGATATCGTTATTTCCTCACCTTCACAGATGACTTAAGCGGATATGGGTATATCTACTTAATGAAACATAAGTCTGAAACATTTGAAAAGTTCAAAGAATTTCAGAGTGAAGTTGAAAATCATCGTAACAAGAAAATTAAATTTCTACGATCGATCGTGGAGGTGAATATTTGAGTTACGAGTTTGTCTACATTTGAAACAATGCGGAATAGTTTAGCAACTCACGCCACCGGAACACCACAACAGTAATGGTGTGTCCGAGCGTCGAATCGTACTTTACTAGATATGGTGCGATCTATGATGTCTCTTACAGATTTACCGCTATCGTTTTGGGGTTATGCTCTAGAGACGGCCGCATTCACACTGAATAGAACACCGTCGAAATCCGTTGAGACGACACCTTATGAACTGTGGTTTGGCAAGAAACCAAAGTTGTCGTTTCTTAAAGTTTGGGGATGCGATGCTTATGTGAAAAAGCTTCAACTGATAAGCTCGAACCCAAATCGAAAATGTGTCTTCATAGGATACCCAAAGGAGACAGTTGGGTACACCTTCTATCACAGATCCGAAGGCAAGACATTCGTTGCTAAGAATGGATCCTTTCTAGAGAAGGAGTTTCTCTCGAAAGAAGTGAGTGGGAGGAAAGTAGAACTTGATGAGGTAATAGTACCTTCTCCCTTACTTGAAAGTAGTTTGTCGCAGAAACCGGTTTACGAGACACCTACACCAAGTAGTGAGGAAGTTAATGATGTTGATCATGAAACTTCAGATCAAGTTACTCTGAACCTCGTAGATCAACGAGTAAGATCCGCACTGAGTGGTGCGGTAATCCTGTTCGGAAATCATGCTACTAGATCATGATGAACCTCGAACTATGAAGAAGCGATGGTGAGCCCAGATTCCATAAAATGGCTTGAGGCCATGAAATCGAGATGGGATCCATGTATGAAAACAAAGTATGGACTTTGGTTGACTTGCCCGAGGTAGGCAAGCAATAGAAAACAAGTGGATCTTCAAGAAGAAGACCGACGCCGACGGTAATGTTATCGTCTACAAAGCTCGACTTATCGCAAAGGGTTTCGACAAGTTCAAGGGTTGACTACGATGAGACCTTCTCACCCGTGGCGATGCTTAAGTCTGTCCGAATCATGTTAGCAATTGCGCATTTTATGATTATGAAATTTGGCAAATGGATGTAAAGACGCATTCTGAATGGATTTACGGAAGAAGAGTTGTATATGATGCAACGAGAAGGTTTTATCGATCCAAGGGAGCTAACAAAGTGTGCAAGCTCCAGCGATCCATTTATGGACTGGTGCAAGCATCTCGGAGTTGGAATAAGCGTTTTGATAGTGTGATCAAAGCATTTGGGTTCATCTGAGACTTTTGGAGAAGCCTCAGTATTTACAAGAAAGTGAGTGGGAGCTCAGTAGCATTTACGATATTATATGTAGATGACATATTCTGATCGGAAATGATATAGAATTCTGGATAGCATAAAGGGATACTTGAATAAGAGTTTTTCAATGAAAGACCTCGGTGAAGCTGCTTACATATTGGGCATCAAAATCTATAGAGATAGATCAAGGCGCTTAATTGGACTTTCACAAAGCACATACCTTGACAAAATTTTGAAGAAGTTCAAAATGGATCAAGCAAAGAAAGGGTTCTTGCTGTGTTACAAGGTGTGAAGTTGAGTAAGATTCAATGCCCGACCACCGCAGAAGATAGAGAGAAAATGAAAGATGTTCCTATGCTTCAGCCATAGGCTCTATCATGTATGCAATCTTGTGTACTGGACTGATGTGTGCCTTGCCATAAGCTTAGCAGAAGGTACCAAAGTAATCCAGAGTGGATCATCGGACAGCGGTCAAGAACATCCTGAAATACCTGAAAAGGACTAAGGATATGTTTCTCGTATATGGAGGTGACAAAGAGCTCATCGTAAATGGTTACGTTGATGCAAGCTTTGACACTGATCTAGACGATTCTAAATCGCAGACCGGATACGCATTTACACTAAACGGAGGAGCTGTCAGTTGGTGCAGTTCTAAACAAAGCGTCGTAGCGGGATCTACATGTGAAGCGGAGTACATAGCAGCTTCGGAAGTAGCTAATGAAGGAGTCTGGATGAAGGAGTTCATATCCGATCTAGGTGTCATACCTAGTGCATCGGGTCCAATGAAAATATACTGTGACAATACTGGAGCAATTGCCTTAGCAAAGGAATCCAGATTTCACAAGAGGACCAAGCACATCAAAAGACGCTTCAATTCCATCCGGGATTTAGTCCAGGTGGGAGACATAGAGATTTGCAAGATACATACGGATCTGAATGTAGCAGACCGTTGACTAAGCCTCTTCCACGAGCAAAACATGATCAACACCAAGACTCCATGGGTGTTAGAATCATTACTATGTAATCTAGATTATTGACTCTAGTGCAAGTGGGAGATGAAGGAAATATGCCCTAGAGGCAATAATAAAGTTATTATTTATTTCCTTATTTCATGATAAATGTTTATTATTCATGCTAGAATTGTATTAACGGAAACATGATACATGTGTGAATGCATAAACAAACAATATGTCACTAGTATGCCTCTACTAGACTAGCTTGTTAATCAAAGATGGTTATGTTTCCTAACCATGAACAAAGAGTTGTTATTTGATTAACAAGGTCACATCATTAGTAGAATGATCGATTGACTTGACCCATTCCATTAGCTTAGCACATGATCGTTTAGTATGTTGCTCTGCTTTTATCCATGACATATACATGTTCCTGTAACTATGAGATTATGCAACTCCGTTTACGGAGGAACACTTTGGGTGCTACCAAGCGTCACAACGTGGCGGGTGATTATAAAGGAGTACTACAGTGTCTCCAAAGGCGATGTTGGGTTGGCGTATTTGAGATTAGGTTTTGTCACTCCGATTGTCGGAGAGGTATCTCTGGGCCCTCTCGGTAATACACATCACTTAAGCCTTGCAAGCATTACAACTAATGAGTTAGCTGTGAGATGATGTATTACGGAACGAGTAAAGAGACTTGCGATAACGAGATTGAACTAGGTATTGGATACCGACGATCGAATCTCGGGCAAGTAACATACCGATGACAAAGGAACAACGTATGTTGTTATGCGGTCTGAACGATAAAGATCTTCGTAGAATATGTAGGAACCAATATGGGCATCCAGGTCCGCTATTGGTTATTTACGGAGACGATATCTCGGTCATGTCTACATTGTTCTCGAACCGTAGGGTCCGCACGCTTAAGGTTTCGATGGCGGTTATATTATGAGTTTATGTATTTTGATGTACGAAGAAGTTGGTCTCGGATGTGATCACGGACATGACGAGGAGTCTCGAAATGGTCGAGACATAAAGATTGATATATTGGAAGCCTATATTTGGAGTTGGAATGGTTCGGGTGAAATCGGGATTTTACTGAACAACGGGGTTACGGAACCCTCCGGAGGCTATTGGGCCTTAGTGGGCCACGAGGAGAAGAGGAAGGGCCGGCCAGGCAGGCAGGCGCGCCCCCCCCTAGTCCGAATAGGACAAGGAGAGGCGGCGCCCCCTTCCCTCTTCCCTCCCCAATCCTACTCCAACTAGGAAGGGGAGTCCTACTCGGTGGGAGTAGGACTCCTCCGCCGCCTCCTCCTAGGCCGCCGCACCCCCTTGCTCCTTTATATCTGGGGCGGGGCACCCTAGAACACACAAGTTTGATCTACGGATCGTTCCTTAGCCGTGTCGGTGCCCCTTCCACCATATTCCACCTCGGTCATATCGTCGCGAAGCTTAGGCGAAGCTCTGCGCGATAGAACATCAAGATCGTCCTGCGCCGTCGTCTTGTGGAACTCTCCTCGACACTCGGCTGGATTGGAGTTCGAGGGGCGTCATCGAGCTGTCGTGTGTCAAGAACTGGGCGCCGGAGTAACGGCGCCGGATCGGTCGGATCGCGAGGAGATCGTCGACTACTTCCTCTACGTTGTGATCGCTTCGCTTGGTCTCACGAGGGTATGTAGACAAGACTCTCCCCTCTCGTTGCTATGCATCACCATGATCTTGCGTGTGCGTAGGAAATTTTTTGAAATTACTACGTTCCCCAACAGAGGTATCTCTGGGCCCACTCGGTAATGCATCATCATAATGAGCTCAAGGTGACCAAGGTGTTGGCCACGGATCATGCATTACTGATGCGAGTAAAGTGACTTGCGATAACGAGGACTGAACAAGGTATTGGATACCAACGATCGAGTTTCGGGCAAATAACGTCTTGATTGACAAAGGAATTGTATACGAGGTTTTGATCGAATCCTCGACATCGTGGTTCAACCGATGAAATCATTGAGGAGCATGTAGGAGCCAACATGGGTATCCAGATCCTTGTTGGTTATTGCCGAGAATCGTCTCGGTCATGTCGCATGTCTCCCGAACCCGTAGGGTCTACACACTAAGGTTCGGTGGCGCTAGGGTTATTAGGAAGACTAGTATGTGACTACCGAATGTTGTTGAAGTCCGGATGAGATCCCTGGACGTCACGAGGAGTTCTGGAATGGTCCGGAGGTGAAGTTTTATATATGGGAAGTTGTCATACGGACACCGGAAAGTTTCCGGGTTATCGGTATTATACTGGGGCCATCGGAGGGTTCCGGGGTCCACCGGAGGAGACACCTCTCGGGAGGGCCATGGGCCGCCAAGGGAGGAGCCAGCCTGGAGGCTGGGAGCGCCCACCTTGGGCCCATGCGCCTAGGGTTGGGGGAACCCTAAGGCGCCCCCCTTGCTTGGGGGCAAGCCTCCCTCCTGGCCCGCCCCCTCTAGATCCCATCTAGAGGGTCGGCCCCTTGCCCCTTCCCTATAAATAGAGGGGTGAGGGAGGCTGCGAAGACACCTCAAGGCTCAGCCCTCCTCCCCAACACCTCTCCTCCTCCGTTAAGCGCTTGGCGAAGCCTGTGCCGAGATCTTCTTTGCACCAACACCACCACGCCGTCGTCTTTGCCGTTGGAGCAAGCTTCCTCAACCTCTCCTTCCCCTTGCTGGATCAAGAAGGAGGAGCGTCTCCCGTCCCGTCACGTGTGTTGAACGCGGAGGTGTTGTCCGTTCAGCACTTGGACATCGGTGATCTGAATCACGTCGAGTACGACTCCATCATCACCATCCCCTTGCAAGCTTCCGCACGAGATCTACAAGTGGTATGTAGATGCAAACTCACTCCCTTGACTCGTTGCTTAGATGAACTCATAGATGGATCTTGGTGAAACCGTAGGAAAATTTTTAATTTTCTGCAACGTTCCCCAACAATTTATCCCCTAAACTTATAAAGGTACAAGATCATCGAAGGCGCGCGTTGCCGCGCCCATCCATGTTACAATATAATGATAGTAGGTACTTATTACCAAATAGCTCGGTGTATTATTAACAAGAATGGTTAAGGTTGGGGACTATACTTGGAGGAATTGCGAAACAATGAGGTCACATTTACTCAAAACTTAATATCAAAACTCAGAGGGCTAGATACTCAAGTGAAAATTAGTAACTATATATCATTGTAACAGACTCCTTTAACATGAATGAATGCTACAAATTTTCCATGTCAAATATGTATCATGCAACTGCATAAACACAAAGCTCACTCCAGCCTTTATGCAAAATAAAGATCTGCAAATAGCTTGATAAGCAAGTGTGAGGCGTCAAAACACATTATCAAACATTTCACATGTCTTTTTTACATGTGATAGTACCAAATCAAGCACGCAAATACAAGAGATCTTTAAAAAGTAGACAATCGTACATCAACAATACTTTGATCTAGCCCCCCTGCCACACCACCGGTAAAAGGTTAAGCTTTAATAAATGTCAACTGGTGCTACATCTGTTCGTAATCAGAACATTTGAAGTAAAGTGTTGATTAGATTATATCGTCTGCCACCTCAAATTTTTCTCAAGCCAAAAGCATCATCTTCCGCTCCAAGGTGAACTTGATATTCAGCCTGTTCAAAGTGAGGGAAAAACTTAAATCCTTGTGAACCTTGGTAACAGGGTTAAAGGTGCATAAGTGTAGTTGTATAATTTTCAACCTTCAAGAACCCACACAGCTCCCCTTCATAAGCAACAAAACACATCACAGAAAAAGAAAGCAGTACCATATTTTCATCAGGCAAACTTCATTCATGCAAGTGACTGGAAAAAACACACAACAAAGCGGTTAAAGGGAAAAGTTCCCTCCCTTAAGTGTATGTTGTTAGGTAGAAAGATTGAACCCTTGTGGATCAAATATAGGTGGACGAGCATACAACCATGAGCTCGAGCCAACAAATCGCTGCTCGGTTACCTGGAAGCAACAAAAAATTCAGAAAATTTCAGGTGATTGGAGCCATGTGGATCAAACGCAAGTGGGCGAGCTTACAACCGGCCTTCCAGGTTCCCGAGTGTTGTTCTTGTATAATTCCAATCTAATTAGGCTCGGCAAATCATCAAGTTCTGATAGGATCGCCCTTTGATTTTTTTTCTGTGTGCATGTAAAGCATACAAATAGTCAAAACAACTACATTGGATAGAAATGAATAATCGGTAATATTAAATAGAAAACCTCGAATATCTCAGGCCTACTTGTTTCACCAAAGATGGCATACTTGTATAACACTTAAATGGAAGCTATGGTTAGCTCCTTTTATGACTAAATTCCTTAGTCATCAGAGAGGATGAAACCATATCCCTTATATTAGTTTCTGTTTTGAATTTCATATGTACCTGCTGCCGCTTTTCACAAAACAATTCTACGTGCTACCGACTCATAAATCCTTTAGCTTAATTAACATTCATTGTTGTACAAGTAAACAGTTACTTACACAGGTTAACACATAAGTTTTGAACAAACAAAAGTACCAAAGTGAATAATTTTGAAGTTAAACAAATTTTCACATGGAGGCTGGAACATATGGCATTCTCAGATCTTGACCAAGACCGTAAAATTGGTATTCAACATCTTTATCATATATAAGAACTGATCCGATACTACAAAATAAGATTTGATCGGCTCACCTTGTGGCAGCAATCTCCATGAGACATACGCATAAGGAAGAACACATGGAGATCTACCCAAAGCATGGTGCTGAATGTTTTGTGCTGCTGGAGTAGGGAGGGTGAGCGAAGTGTGGCCAGGGAGAAAGCATATATACACGCATCAGTTGGAAACTGAAGTATGCAGACGAGACGTCGCCCCAGGCATGAATTCCTGCTTAAAAACTGAAGTATGATTGTGTTAATTAAGGTTGGGAGGAGCAGTTTCCAGGAGATCAGGCGCCATCATCGCCCGCATCCTGCACCCCTTCATACCTTGCAAGCGGATCGGTGGGTCGGCCCTCGGTTCACCCGCATCCGACACTTCTGCTCGATCCGCTCGCGCTGGATTCCCTCGCGAGTGGAGCGTTGGCTGGATCCACTCGCACGTCGGCTCGATTTCACCGCAGGTCGCCCGCGCTTCGCCTGAACTGAGCGGCAGCCCGCCGCCGCATCCGCTCTCGTTCGACTGCGTCGCCTGATTCGTTCTTGTGTGGAGCGAGTTTTATTTTCTTTCACGGAACGGGGAGCGCTTGCAGGAGAGGGTCGTCGCTGCCTTGGGCCGAGAAGGAAAAAATGGCCCAATTAACCACAGGCCTCCAAAATAGCTACAGGAGTAGATGCCCTTACAACTTTAGGCCCAGTTCGCGGCAAACATAGCGTCAACTGTAGATCAGACGGCGAGGAACCTTTAACAAACGAAATCAACGGTCAGAAACGCCTAATTCATGAGTGAGCAGGGATTAGGCTCAGTTTTACTGTTCTTAATTTATACTCAACTTTTTTATTTTGTAAAAAACAATAACTTGAATTTATCTTATTTTTCATTGATATAGGCTTTGACATAAAAAATCCTTTATTGTGCAATGTAAAACTGTAATGCATTGTTAAATATTTAAGGATGTTAGAATGGACCTAAATACTTAACGTCAATAGATATAGGCATTGCAACAATAGGCTGGATGTAGCTAGTATGGTGTATTTACATGTATTTAGGTCCATTCTAACATCCTTAAATAGCATCGGAGATTTTTTAACACAAGTATCATAGGAGATGATTCTACAACATATGAACAAATATCATGATCGAGGATAGTGTACTTAAACAGAGAGTTTTATATGTGGTGTATGATGAGAACATATCAGCTAGTCAGCTACACCGGAAGCACTAGCCAAAAACACTCCCTGAGGATAAAACAAAAGATGAAATGTGATGGAACAACCCTGTCATGGACTACCATGGACGTGCGTCCATGTACAACATGCACCCGGAAAAGAAGGATAGGAGTGTACCCTAGGTGATCGCCAAGGAGAGGTGAGCAGAGTCACAACGATGGACGTAGTTGACTGAGGTGGACATTTTAGATAAAAATTTATTTTAGATAAAGACTGAGGTGGACATTGGCCAAATCCAACCCTAGCACACGGTCAAGGTCCACCTCATTGCCTCCCTCCACCGAGATCAACGTGGATCAACATGAGAAACGACCATGCGGCGTTGAGCGGCAAAGGGCATTGGTGTGGGGCATGGTACGGGCTGTCGTCAAACACATGAGAAACAACTTGTTTTATCTCGTGATATTACGGTGGGAGAGAGGTTATAAGGGGCTGTTTGGCTTGGGCCCGAGCTGGCCCTGCCAATCGTTGGCACACCAAATAATTGGCGGACAATCTGGCCGCCCCCATCTTGCCAAAAAGTTGACGCAGAAGTGAACTAGCAGAGGTGGGGAGGGCTGGGCGCACCAAATTTTTGGTGTCCATCCAAACAGCTGTGCAGGGCACAGTCAACGCCAATCTTTTGGCTGGGCACTCCACGGCATCAATCCAAACAGCTAGGAACGCCAACTAACTCTTTGGTTGGTTTGGACACAATTTTTTCATGCATCAGCTCCAAGCATATCCGCTAGATGCAATTTCTGGATGTTTGGTTGCCTATATGAGCCCTTGATCTAGGCATGCATACTGCTTAAATCAGGCCCCGAGAAAATAATCAATTCAAGTGTTTCCATTAAACTAGGCAAGTTCGAGCTTGGATGTTCGAGGCTATGCTGATGAAGGCTGGATATGGTGGGAAGCCGCACATGATACGAATTGTGTTGTGCCTTTTTGCAGTGAAATACTATGTACCAAATTATCTTAGTGAAGACGGTTGTGTGTATCTGCGGGACTAGGGGAAGCTCCCTCATTTTTATAAAGAATATTGTTCTAGTGAAGAATACAAACAAGAGGATTTCAATGTAGACGTCGCTGTATAGCATTTAAGGAGGTGTTTGTTTCGGCGATATTTGCCCGTCACCTGTTTACGCCGTAAAGGAAAAACGTTACTCCTGTTTGTTTAGGCTGGTCACAATGGGCAGGAACTTAGGAGTAACATCACACACTCCAATACAAGTTTGCTTATGTGGCACATATTTTATGAAGAGAGAGGTGCTTGTGGTAACTAGCTAAGTTACCGGAACATCACACACTCCAAGAAACAATGAGTCTATATTCTAATAAATACATCGCTGCATGACACTACATACATGTTCCTACCCACTATGGAGGTAGTAACATAGTCTAGGAAACTGTGTAGGTTACTAGCTTATGTTCCTGCCCATTGTGACCAGCCTTAGTCCACTACGTACACGAATCCCTCTGTAAACGGGTCCGGCCCAATTATGGATCGATACCGCCCACCCCACATCGGTAAGGTCGCGGTATCCTGCCCCACGAGCCCCCTCCTCCCCGCACGACCCCTTCCTCCTCTTCCGCCGCCGCCTCCCCGATCTCCTTCGAGTTCGGCGCCGGCGCCTCCCCGATCCCCTTGGAGCCCCCCCTTTGCCTCCCTCGCAACAACTGACTTGCCCTACGTGACAGGTGAAACCGGCCATAGTCAACTCCTTCACCATCAGCCATGGTTTCCTGACGAACAGGAAGAGTTCCAGATCGCAACAGCCGGCGGTGCTTGAGATTAGATGCAGCCGGTGGGATCTTTGAAATCGGATGCGTACGGCAGCGCATATGCTCGGGGACAGCCGGTGGCGCGACACACAAGATCCGAGCGGCTTGTAGGCTTGATTTTAGAGACGGCCGGCGGCGTTTGAGATCTTGGAGGCTGGGGCCGAGCAAGGGCAGGCCATCTACGGGGACGATGGTGGCCCGCGGCGTTTGAGATCTTGGGCGGCTCGGGCCGAGCAAGAGCAGGCCATCCACGGGGACGATGGTGGCCGGCGAGGTTCCGCCGGCGAGCAGCAGGGCCGAGCAAGAACAGAGCGATGGTAAGCAATACCTTTACGCCAACGTGAACCAAACAAACTTTGAAAAATCTCATTACACCTCTGTAAACAGTGTGATCTGATTACGTTAACGTTGCCGTTAACGTTTCCGTTGCCAAACACCTCCTTAGCTCGAAGTTGCATATCTTCTTTATATATATACTAGTAAGATGCCCGTGCTACGCTACGGGATCACAAATGATCAGGTGGATATTCTGTACTTAAGGGTCGGGAGCCTATTGGACAATAAGGGATGCATCAAGACATTGATCATAGTGATACTCTATTGCTGATAATTACACACTGAGCAAAATCAAACGTTTTGTTTCCAATCGATGAACCTCCTTGTCCAAGCCAAACATTTATTTCTCCATTTTCTTCTTGGCAAAGACTTGCTGTTCTCTTTACCTAACTTTCTCATTGCCCTCCCAAATTGAGGGGACAGAGAGCGAGTGGCAAATAGAAAATGCATCCACACATTTGGGAACCGTGACAACACCAACCCATGCTAGAATTAGGTAGATGATAGCCTATGCTATGTCGCATGCGCTTTGGCATTAGGTATCTCGGTTTCATTTTAGTGTAATAGCATAAGGAAGATAGGTAAAAAATCAATTGCCCCCATTGACTTCATATTTTGTCGAATGAAGGAAAATATAATGAAAAGCATTAACCAAAAAAAATGAAAGTGGGGATATCTTCAACCAAACTTCCTGTCTACTATTGTTGATATTTTTTGTAACTACTATTGTTGAATTTGCCGGTCAAAGTAAATCCAAAATTGGTACAATGGTATAAAAGATTATACTGAACAGACATGATCCATAAAAGAATCCAAAACGCCCAGAAATTTGCTCTCGCAAAAGGGAGCGCGTGCTCCTGCCTTTTGAAATTATATTTCAAAGTTTGAAAAAAATTTAAACAAAAATTTAGTGCATACATCTCGAAATTATATGTGTGCACATCAAGTTTCAGAGAAACAGATTTTTTGTGGCTTGTGAAAAGACAAAAAATGTCTTGTGAAAATCACATTTTAACGCGGATTTTGACCTTTTCACACGCGGCACATAACTTGTCGATTTTTCGTGAAACGACTTTGTGAGCATGTACAATGTCAAGATGTACGCGTCAATTTGTTTTGGAATTTCTTGACATTTCAAAATGCATTTAAAACACATTTTGAAAACCAGGGCGTGTGCTTGGATGCAGTGCCTCGTTGCTGTCAGAAAGAGATGTATCGTACGGCAGGCGACGCGACAGTGTGTGTACTGTGTAGTGTAGTACTACCCCCTCGTCCCTCGACATGGCCATGGCCACGTGAAGGTTTGGCATTTCTTGGCTGCTTCGGTGAAATATCTAGAGTAGATACGACAAATCCAGATCACTCCCGTCCCCTGCACTTGGCTCGATGCACTACACACTGTGCACTACATCTGCATATCTACAAAGAAAGTGAGCAAGATTCAGAGAATCGTCAGCACCATCCATTCAATCCATCTTTGCTTCTCCTCTCCTTGCTGCAGTTGCGAATATGTCTCTGTATAGATGAGCATGGCGACGACGGCAGCGGCGACCACCAAGCCACCTCCTCCATCCTCACCCCTCGCACTCGCACCCGCCACCATGCCAACTCCCAGCACCCCCACCGCGCTCTCCGCTCCGGCTCCCTCGACTGCGCCCTCACACTCCGGCTTCCAAGGCCGCGCCCGCATCTTTAGCCCTAGATCCGGGGACGAGGCGTTACCGCTTACCAGGAGGCAGCCGGATCCATCAACCACTTCCACAAGAACGAAGCAGCCATCTCCCCCGTCCTCCTAGAGCAGACCACCTCCGACGCCGCGCCGAAACGCACCACAAAAACAAAGCTGCTCCATATGCCTGTCCTCCACAAGCCTCCCACCGGCGCAGGTGAAACCTCCGGCGAGCAGGAGCAAGGGCTGGGGACTTTATTCCCTATAAAATCTGCCGACCACCGCTCCATCAAGAGGTCGACGAAGGGACCAAATATCAACAAAAGGAAACTTAAATCCCCACCGCTGATGAGGAGCCAGGTCTGCGATGCCTCCTGGGGCCATAATGGCCACCGGATCCAAGGCCGACCGGCGGGCACGCCCCGCACGCCGGCTGATGGAGAACTACTCGAAAACGCCTCTAGGTCGCCTGGGGACAATGCTTCGGTGCCTTAAGACACCTACCTTTGTGTCTATGACATGTGGGTCCAACAGGTGGCTGGCCCACATGTCAGTGACCCAAAGGCATGTGCCTTTAAGGCACCGAAGCCGTGTCAGGGGGGAGAGAACTAACATGAGCCTTCTAGAGGAGAGGATGTGGGCCGGGTTGCGCACATGCGAACTCTGTCTGGGAAGAGAGGCTACCCCAGGCTTTCAACTTTAGTGCCATCTAAACCGTTCGGTTTAGATCTGATGGTTCAGATTGTCAAGAGGCAGGCACACCATCACCACCAACTGTGCTTTTTATAGGTGTAGAGACATGCTGAGCGGCGGCGGGCCGGAGCATGCATGGCCGCCGTACGTCCGCGGCATTCGCTGCCGACCAGAGCTCTCGTCTTTTTGCTATATATAAATATAATGTTGGGGGAAAAAAGGTCATCTTATTTGACGGACGGACGGAGCTGGATCGATGGATCGTCGGCGAGGAGCAAGACGTACGGCGGTTTGCTCCAATCGTGGCGAATGCCGAACATGGCGCATGCCGTGGGCGAGTCGCGAAATTGTTTTCTTTTTTTTTTTTAAAAAAAAGAGAGTCGCGAAGTTGAATGGGTCGCTCGAAAAAACGTACGGCGTCGTGCGTGCGTGGGGTCCCACCACTCCTTGTCGTTTTCTGTTTTCGATTCGATAATGCGTAGAATCAGGAGCAGCAACGGATTACTACCAATAATCAGGGTCCTGTACATGTCGATCTCGCCTCCAAGTAGTTCCTGGATCGAGGAGCCGTACGTAGCGATCGAGGATCCTAGGTCAATCTCGCTTCCAAGTACTCCGGCCATAACGACGCTACTGCCGTTGTTCCTCGAGGAGACGTACGAGCCGCCGCCCCGACATGGCGACATCCAAAGTTCTAGACCCCTCCGATCCAGCCGGCAGCGGCATAAGGCTACTCATAGTGGGAAGTATCATATACTAGTATATCATGCATATGATACTAGTGTATAATATTATCTTCATAGTGCATAATATCATAAAGTAGTATCATAGATGATCATATTTATTACCATGCACGACACAAAGTAGCATAGCATTTAACATGATACAGTATCTACCTATGTTACTTCAAGTGCTCGACCCCCCCCGCGTCGCCCCCGCTCGGGCGACTCGGGCGGGATCTCGATCCCTAACCGCGGGGTCCCTTCCTCCTTCCTCCTCCTCCGCCGCCGAGGGATGCCGGCGATGGCGGCCGACGGCGGCGGCGGTCCTCTCTTACTGCGCAGTGGGGTGGTCGGCGCCCATGATGGGGTGGCGCGGCGATCTGGCTGGCGCGGCGGCCGCTTGCCTCGGCGGGCCGATCGCTGGCGGCGTGGCGGGCTGCCTTCCGGCGGCCTTGTGCTTTGCCTCTCGGCAAGGGGCGATGGTGGGGTCTGGGCCGGCTCTGCCTCGGGCGTGTGGCGGCGTTCGGCGGCGGCGGCCGGTCTGTGGCGACACACCATCGACCTCGGATCGGCGGTGGCGGCATGGAGGCTGGTGGTTGGGTCGACACCATGCGGGTTGTGCCTTCTTGACGGATCGATCTGGCGGTCGGTCTGCTTTCGTTGTCGGCGGCGGCTCGGATCGGCGGCGACCGTGCACACATTACGTGATGGAGGTTCTTGGCGGATCCGGGTGAAAACCTTGTGCTCGGCTTGATGCCATGACCGGCGTTGGTGGCACCTGTTGTGTCATTACCTTCTTGAAGGCATCGCCGTGGAGAAGCTCTAGACCTCTATCCGCTACCTCGGAAACCCTAGATCGATTGATCGGATGGCGGCGGCGTTGGTGTCGTTTCCTCCTTGGGGCGTCATTCTTGGGCGTACACGGATCGAGGACCGCGGGAGCCTTTTGGTGGGCGGTGCTTCATCCTTCACATTGATGACGGCGGATCTCGGCGTGGTGCGATGGAGATTCGGCGCCCGTCTTGCGATGATGGACTCGCGCAGTGGAGGTAGTTATCTGCAGCGTCAAGGTGGCGTCGATGGCGAAGTGACGACAAGGTAGAAGCCTCAATATCTGCTCTGAAGACGGACTGTGGAAGATGGCGGCGACGACACATGTGAGTCGTCGGACGGTTTATGCCCCTGACCGGTATGTGGCTCGGTGGGGCTTCGGCTTTGATGATAGGATTAGGTGAGTAGTGCGGGTATGTGGCTCGGTAGCACCCTGCATCATTTGGATAGGAGTAGTGGCATATGTTGCCAAGATGGCGGATTCAGGCATATTGTTGTAATACTTTGTAAGGTCCTCGAGAATAATCAATAAAGTGGCCGTATGCATCTCCCAGATGCAGAGGCCGGGGGTCATCCTCCTTTTCTAAAAAAAAAAAAAAACCTATGTTACTTTAACCCCCTCTCTCTTCTTTAATTGTGTGCCACATAAGCATGTTTGCTAGTCTCAAGTGCATGTTATCGGTTATGTTACTCCCACTATGGCCAGCTTAATGCTGCACTGCTACTTCGGCGGGTCGCCAACAAGAGCAGATCATACTGCCTCAGCGAACTGCAATCTTTCTGCTGCTGCTGGTGGTGTTATCGTAGTTGACGCCGAGGATAGGTCATACACGCTCAAGATAGCGGGATACTCGAGAACCAAGGCGCTGCTCGAGACCGGCAAGTGGGCAACATCTGCGCCTTTTCGCATTGGAGGCCAGGTTTGGACCGTGCGTTATTGCTCAAACGGTGATGCCGATTTAATGTCTATTTACCTGGTTCTTGATTCTGAGGGTGCCAATAAGGATGCCAAGGTGAGATGCAAGTTCAGTGTGCTCGACAAGGCCGGGTGCCAATGCCTTCTCTCACCCGTGCCTACAAGTCCGTACAGACCTTCACGCCAACAGATCCCAGCTGGGGCTACAGCAAATTTATCAACAAGGCGGATTTGGAGGGATCGCCGCATCTCATAGACGATTGTTTCACCATCAGATGCGATGTCACCGTCTTGAAGGAGATCCATTGCGAGGAAATAAAGCTTAAGCAGTTGGTAGTGGTTCCTCCCAGCAACATGTGTCGGGACCCCGGGGGCCTCCTAAAGAGCATGGATGGTGCGGACGTCACCTTCCACGTCGGTCGGGACAAGTTCTCGGCCCATAGGTCCGTGCTCGCTGCTCGTTCCTCCGTCTTCAAGGCCGAGCTCTTCGGCTCCATGATGGAGAATGCCGATAATCCGGTTGAGATCAGCGATATGGAGAGCGACGTGTTCAAGTCATTGCTGCATTTCACGTACACATACTCAATGCCTGAGATCGCCCGTGAAGACGTGGTGATGGCTGGACATTTACTCGTTGCGGCTGACAAGTACGATGTTGAGAGGTTGAAACTGACATGCGAGAACAAGTTGTGCAACCACATTGACTCCAACACCGTGGTCACTAGCTTAGCTTTAGCTGAACAACATAGTTGCCCTGGATTAAAGGAAGCTTGCTTTGAGTTCCTTGCCTCTCCTTCCAATTTTGAGGCTATGGTGGCAAGTGATGGTTATGGGCATCTCAAGAGCAGTTGCCCGTCCATTCTCAAGGAGCTGATTGCTAGATTCTTGCCTGCTGAGCTAAAAGCGGCGAAGGATATCATCATGAAATTCTAAGTACCCCACAGCGCGGTGAATATGTAATCCAAATTTGGTAATTCAGCTTTTACTAGTCCTCGATGTATGGCTGAATGTTCGCATGTCTAAATCTATATCTTAGTTATGTAATTTTAGCTGAGCAACATAGGTTCCATGCATTTCTTATTTATGCGAGCAATCATTTTTTAATGTATTACAGTCCCCAACTAACAATTATACATGCGCGTACCAATGGTGATAATAGGATGCATTGTGTTATGTCACCTTGACCCAACATGCATTAGAAATTCTTGATCCGCCAGAAAAACATCTTGGTGCCCATGGTGCATCGGTCATGATATAATGAATCTGATGTTAATGACATGACTGAAATTGTAATCTCCATAGGCATTTCTAATCTGTAAACTATTGTTCTTTATCGTAAATTAACAAAGAAACCATTTCCCATTTGCACCCAAAGGCAAAGTTCTGAAGCAATTTTGACACATTAAACAAAACAGATATTCAACTACTAATATACTGAGAAATTTAGCAATGGATATTAAATATGCAAATTACAGTTGAAAGCATGGGTTCCGTACTGGGGCTTCTCAAGACAACAAAGTATATAACATTAGGCGGCGATAATTGTTCTTATGATATGATCCTTTCTGTACAAAAAATACTCTGCCACCATCGTTTGAAAGCAACCCGCAAAATCAACCGATGAAGCATGTATAAATCAGTGCCTCTCCTTCCACACTGCTAGTGCCTGAATTGACCTCTATTCCGTCAAGCTAGAGAATATAGACGTGGTAAAAAGACCAATCAACAACCCAAATTTTGATGAGCTTCAGAAACAGAAGTAGCTTAATGAGCAATAGAATGTTAAACAGAAGTTCTTCTCATGTTTTAGTCTCTATGGACTGCTAAAGATGGATGTCATGCCATTCTTGCATGTTGGAGCCTTGTTACTTTAGATTTAGAATTCAGATAGTGGCAGTTCTGCATAGGCACTGAAAATACTAATGTTGTTGTACACCTTTGATCGTGCCCAAGCAAATCTGTTTTTATTTGTGTATAAAGCTTTGAAGTTTACCATGCTACAACTTGCTATTGCCAAAATAATGTCACACAGTAGCCATTAGCCCTTTCAGAAAGGATGGTGTGGGCATTCGAACATAATACTCTCAGGTAACGAAACATAAAGCTGAAACTAATGCCTCACAGGCGCGCCGAGTAGCGGAATATGGGAATGGAATTGTAACTGACCCGCAATTATGCAGTAAAAAAGAAAAAAAACAGAAAAAACAAACTCTACACCATCACGTATTGGTATATATGAGACGATTTATATTCCTGTTTCATTATTACTATTTATGTTGACGCAACAGTAAAAAGAAAATGAATTGAACAAGGACAAAGAAAACAGACAGCGATCTCATGGCATGGACATCGTTCATGGTGATGGTGCCAGAGCAGTATCACCTCCTGTGGCGACAGCAATGATGGGGCTATGCACGACATGCTTCTCCGATACCCAGCTCAAGGATCCGTCCATGTAGAGCTCGTTTCCCAGGTCATGGCCTCTAACGGACACACTGAAGGTCTTCTTCTCTCCGGTTTTGGAGAACGACATCGTCTGGGGCGACATGCACCGTCAGAGACCTCGGCACATCCACTTTTGCCTTGAATGTTGAATCTGCTGGCCCGACGTTTGTCACAGTCCAGTTCACGGTGAACTGCGTCGATGTTAGCGGCACGGTTATCAATGGGTAATTTAGCTGCACGTCTTGGACCTTGAACAGACCGTCGGTGTTAAGCCGGAGGAAGGAGAGGATGAGGCCAAGTCATCATGCCCCTTATGCCCTGGATGACACACGTGCTACAATGGGTAGGACAAAGGGTCGCGATCTCGTGAAGGTAACTCCGAAAACTCATCCTCAGTTCGGATTGTAGGCTACAACTCGCCTGCATGAAGCAGGAATCGCTAGTAATCGCCGGTCAGCCATATGGCAGTGAATCTATTCCCAGGCCTTGTACACACCGCCCGTCACACTGTAGGAGCTGCCATGTTTAAAGTCATTACCCTTAACTGTAAGGACAAGATGGATAAGGCTAGGCTTGCGACTGGAGTGAAGTTGTAAGAAGCTTTTTTAAGGAAGAGCTAAAGCTTATGCTTATTTGGTATTTTGGTTTGACACTTTTTCACACCCAAAAGAAGGCAGCTACATCTGAGCTAAACTTGGATACGAAAATCTTCTTTCATTTGTGGTGAAGTAAGACCAAGCTCATTAGTTTATTATCCTAAATCATAACAAACTAATTGATAGTAATACGGTCTCTTTTTGGCCGTGCCATGTGCCCCGTGTTCTGTGGTGGCATGGGGATGTCAAAAGGAAAGAGACGAAGTTTTTCTCGCTTTTGGCGTAGCGTAGCAGGCCTCATTTTGTGAGGCCTGTGTGACAGGTTATTAGCTTGGTGGTAGATCGCGCCCTGATAATTGTCGAGATAAGTATCACTTTTCTCTTTAACTAATGGAATATTAAGCTAGCTAACTAGGTACGGGATTTTCAAAGAAAGCAACATTATATTAATTTGACTTGGCTACATAGTACGTTACAGCTACAGGCTTCTGTTACACGAACCGTGGATTAACAAACCAAATGAAATTACAATCACTTCGGCATAACCCTTTTTTTTAGAAGAACAGGGAGCCCTCCCCGGTTTCATTGTATTAAAGAAACCAAATTCAGTTATTACATAAGCTCACTAAGAGGAGCAGTTCAGAAAGAAAAACAATGGCTGAAGCCAGTACATAGGTAACGCAACCAGATCACAGGCACTACGCAGTATCAACTGCAGATCAGCTCCTGGGATGCCTTGTGCGCTTTCAGCGGCGGTGCAGTCACCGCTTGAGGGGACCAGGCAGCCACCAGGGTCGAGGTTGGACTCGGCATCGATGTAGCTTCTGAACGCTTCTTGGAGGGGGACGAGAAGCCCACTGCATCGTCCGAGATCTTCAGCTTGTCCCATGGAGTCACCAACGGGGCTCCAGCGGGCTTCATGATCAGCCACCGATCATCAGTGGTTGTCTCAGATTGGTCGCGAGGTGTGTTGTGAAGGCCTCCAGCCTTTCTGCCGCTCCATCCGAGGACAGGATCACCCAGTTCTTGATGGTTTTTAGAATCAGCCTCATCACATGCTTAATGGACGTCCATAAGGTGTTATTGAAAATCATAGAGTTCCTATATTTCCAAATACACCAAAGTACAGCAGCGTTAGCCGTGTTGAGGGCAGAGTGTTTTTTGTTAGCAATCCAGAGTCTGGCCACTGATTCAAAATCAGTTCCAGTATCCACCCCGAAATGATTTGAGACCAGAGGCCAGATCTATCTAGAGACCACACAGTCAAAAAACAAATGCGAGCATGTTTCAGCCTTAGAGCAGAACACACACTCAAGTGGCTTAATAATCTATCTTTTCCTGAGGTTGTCCCTGGTCATTAGTTTGTTGTTGGCAAGGAGCCACAGGAAGACATGAATTTTTGTGGAATTTTTAGCTTCCACACCGAGGGTATGAAGACTGGTTGCACCCCCCTAAAATTAATCACATGGTAGAGTGAGCTAGTGGAGTAAACTCCCCTGTTCTCTAGCTGCCAGACAAGGGCATCAGTTTCATTGGTAAGGGTCAGGCTACTAGTTATCTCCACTAACTGATATCACTGTTCTATGAGCCTGTCATCAAAATTCCTTCTAAAAGTGAGCTTAAGTTGTGTACCATCCCATACTTCCCTGACACTTTTGGTTTGTTCATTACAAATAGAGTAGATAGGCCAGAATTGCACTGCTAAGGGGGAGGTACCAAACCAGGTATCTTCCCAAAACCTAACTTTTTCACCAGACCCAACCTTCCACCTATAACCAAGTTTCAGCGCTTGGATAATGGTTTTCAGCCCCTTCTAGAATCTGGAGGCACTGGGGGATAGGTTAGGAGCAAAAATGTTAATCTTACCAGACATGTACTTGTGATCAATGATCATTTTCCATTGTTTTCCTTCACTCTCATAGTATCTCTTCACCCAGGAACCTAGTAAACACAAGTTGACATCTTGGAGGTTCGGGATTCCCAAGCCTCCAAATTCTTTCTTCATACACACCATCTTCCAGTTGGCTAGATGAAGTTTCCTATGGCCTTCAAAATCATTCCACAAACAGTTGGCCATTTGAGAGGTGATCATCTCAATGGCCCATTTAGGGAACTTAAAGAAGGATAAAAGATAGATTGGAATACTGGCTAGGCAAGCCTGGATCAGAATGAGCCTACCTTTATAAGAGAGGATCTTACCTCTCCAACCAGCAATTCTTTTCATAAATTTATCTATGAGAGGTTGGATATCCTCCTTCCTAAGTTTGTCATGGTGCAGGGGGATGCCAAGGTATTTAATAGGGAAGGACCCCCCCCCCCTTTACAATCTAGGATAGTAAAAAATGCATGAAATCAGAGTCTTCCATGTTAATTGGGATCAACTCGCTCTTAGAGTAGTTTATCCTCATGCCAGAAACCTGCTCAAAACAAGTGAGGATAGTTTTGAGGTTGGAGGCATGGGTAAGGTCATTATCTAAAAAGAGAAGGGTATCGTCAGCATACTGTAGACAAATAATCCCTCCATTGCAGACTTCAGTACATAGTCCAGCAATCAAGTTACAACTAGCTGCTTTGGACAGCATCTTGGTCAGCACATCTACTACTAAATTGAAGAGTAATGGGGAAATAGGATCCCCTTGTCTGAGCCCTTTACCAGCTAAAAAGAAATTACTTTCAGTATTTTTAATTTTGACCCCAGCCGAGCCATTATTGGTGATCTGCTGAATCCAATTAATCCAAATATCACCAAAGCCTCTTTTTTGAGGAGGTCCAGGAGGAAACCAAGGTCTACTTTATAAAAGGCTTTTTCATAATCCAGTTTCAAAACCAAACCTTGTTTTTTCCCAGAATGGACTGAGTGCACTACTACATGGGCAGTGACCACGCTCTCCAGAATGTATCTGCCTTTGAGGAAGGCAGATTGGTTACTGGCAATCAGCCTCTGGAGGATCCTAGTCTGCCTGTTGGTGAGGACCTTAGTAAAAAATTTAAAACTACAGTTAAGCAAGCTGATGGGTCTAAACTTTCTCATGGAAGTTGCATCAGGTTCCTTAGGGATGAGGGTAAGCATGGCAAAGTTAAGTCTATGTATGTCCAACTCTCCCTTATGAAAATAATTAAACATGGCTATTAGGTCCACCTTAATCAACTCCCAAAAGTGTTGATAGAAGAAGAAAGGAATCCCATCTGGTCCAGGGGCACCATCAGGGTAGGAGTCAAAGACTGCTTTCTTTATCTCTTCTTGAGTAAAAGGTGATTCTAGGTTCTCATTCTCTGCAGGTGTGACTAATTCCTCTGCAGAGAAAAAGTCAGAGCTCAGTGTGAAGCCACTATTGTGCTCTTTTTTAAACAGATCTTTATAGAAGTCTTCTGCTACTCCAAGCATATCTTTAATGTCATTGACAGGCCCATCAGGGCCATCTAAAGAGTGGATGAGGGTTCTCCTCCTCCTTTGATTAGCCACTGCATGGAAGTATGCAGTGTTCCTGTCTCCTTCTTTAATATCTCTATCCCTAGATCTCTGTTTAGCTTTAGTTTCTTCCTGAAGCCAAATTTTCTGGAGTTCAGTATGAATGAATTTCATTCTATTGAACTCCCCTTCAGAAAGATCAGAGGTTTCAGATTTAACATCCAAAGTGTGACGCCCCCGATTCAATCGTACACTAATCATGCACGCAAACGTGTACGATCAAGATCAGGGACTCACGGAAGATATCACAACACAACTCTAAAACATAAATAAGTCATACAAGCATCATAATACAAGCCGGGGCCTCGAGGGCTCGAATACAAGTGCTCGATCATAGGCGAGTCGTGAAGCAACAATATCTGAGTACGGACATAAGTTAAACAAGTTTGCCTTAAGAAGGCTAGCACAAACCGGGATACAGATCGAAGAGGCGCAGCCTCCCGCAGGATCCTCCTAAACTACTCTGATGTAAATCGCCGCACACTGCACGTAGTAGTAGGCACCTCCAGTAGTAGTAGTAAATGCGTCGGCAGTGGCGTCGCTCTGGGCTCCAACATCTGGTTGCGACAACCGTAAAGAAAGGAAAGGGGAAAAGGGGAGAAAGCAACCGTGAGTACTCATCCAAAGTACTCACAAGCAAGGAGCTACACTACATATGCACGGTATATGTGTAAAGGGCCATATCGAGGGGTGAGCTGCAGAATGCCGAATAAGAGGGGATAGCTAATCTGTCGAAGACTACGCTTCAGCGCCTCCGTCTTCAAACATGTAGAAGAGAGTAGATCAAGTCCTCCAAGTAGCATCGCCAAGTAGCATCTCCAAGAAGCATCTCCAAGTAGCATCTCCAAGTAGCATCGCATAGCATAATCCTACCCGCGATCCTCCTCGTCGCCCGTGGAAAAGCGATCACCGGGTTGTTCATGGAACTTGGAAGGTGTGTTTTATTAAGTATCCGGTTCTAGTTGTCATAAGGTCAAGGTACAACTCCAAGTCGTCCTGTTACCAAGATCACGGCTATTCAATAGATTAACTTCCTGCGGGTGCACCACATAACCCAACACGCTCGATCCCATTTGGCGGACACACTTTCTGGGTCATGCCCGCCTCGGAAGATCAACACGTCGCAGCCCACCTAGGCTAGGCACAACAGAGGTCAAACACGCGGTCTAAACCTAAGCGCGCAGGGTGCAGGCCCATCGCCTGAGCACACACCAAGCGTTCGTAGGGCGGAGCAGACCTAGCCTAGTGGCGTTCCAGTCCAATCCGGCCAGCGCGCCGCTCGTCGCCGCGTCAAGAAGGCTTGGTGATACCACGGCGTCGGGATCGCATAACTACTCCCACGTAGATGGTTAGTGCGTATAGACCAAATGGCGGACTCGGATCAAATACCAAGATCTCGTTAAGCGTGTTAAGTATCCGCTGAGCGCCGAGCAGGCCAGCCCACTGTCTCCTAGGTGGTCTCAACCTGCCTGTCGCTCCGCCACAAAGTAACGATCGGGGCCGTCGGGAACCCGGCCCACCTCTACGGGATGGAGCCACATCCTTTCAAATTTCTCATCGTAATCACTTGCGGGTACTCGGTGAGTGACCCGACTTTAGTCACCATTTGTATAGTATGTATGTATGTATGTATAGTATATACCCACGATCACCTCCCAAGTGATCATGGCCCGATAGTATAGCAAGGCAGACTGACAAGAATGTAGGGCCAATGATGATAAACTAGCATCCTATACTAAGCATTTAGGACTGCGGGTAAGGTATCAATGATTGTAGCAACAATGACGGGCTATGCAATGTAATAGGAGTAAGCAAGCAAGAACATGCTACACTACTCTAATGCAAGCGGTATAGAGAAGAATAGGCGATATCTGGTGATCAAGGGGGCCTTGCACAGTTGCTCGAGACAAGAAGGAGAGGTCGTCGGTGGCGTGATCGACCACAGAGGGCATCGGCATCGCCACGGGGTCTACCTGAAAGAAGTAACGGAGGAACACAATAAATAATAGAGCAATCAAAGCATCACAAAGCGTAACATGGCAATACACGGTGCTAGGTGTGCCCTAACGCGGCAGTAGGTGGTACCGGCGAAAGGGGGAAACATCCGGGAAAGTATCCCCGGTGTTTCGTGTTTTCGGGCAGAGGAGCCGGAGGGGGAAGTTGCGAGTTTGATATGTTAGGGGTGCGTGGCGGACGAACGGGCTGCGTATCCGGGTTCGTCTCGTCGTTCTGAGCAACTTTCATGTTGAAAATAATTTAATCCGAGTTACGGATTAAAAGATATGATTTTCTAAAGATTTCAGGAATTTAATTAATTATTTAATTTAATTCGAAAATGGATTTATGACATCAGCATGATGTCATGTCGATGTCGGCGATCAGCGGAGTTGATCGGTCAACTGACGATGGGTCCCACCGTCGATGACACATTTTAATTAAACAATTTAGTTATCCTAATTAGTATTAATTAGGGGTGGGCCCCACTGTCATTGACTACTAAATTAACTAATTAACAGATCAGGTTAATTAGGTAACTAATGTGTAATTAGTTTAATTAGTTGGTTAATTTAATTAATCACAATTAATTAAGTTAATTATTTCTTAAATTAATTATTTTTATTTTTTATTATTATTTTTTTAAATACGTTATGGGCGTGGGCCCCATCTCATCATAGGCCCATAGGGGCCTATCGGGTTCGGCGTGGTTCTTGGGGCGAGCCCGTGAGTGTCTTGGTGATTCTGGTGGCTGAGTGCAGGCGTCGCCCGAACAGCGCATCTTGGGAGGCGGCGCTGGCGCGACGACGCATCTAAGCGCCAGCTGCAGGCAGTGAAGCGGTGGCAACCTGGCATGGCAGCGAGCTTTGGCAACCGTGGCCGTTGACGGCGCAGCGGCGCAGCCGAGGAGGCGAGGCGGCGTGGCGTGGCGAGCAATGGAGGAGCTGCAGAGCGAGGCCGGCGGGGAGTAAGCGGCGCATGTGGCGCGGCGCGCGAGACCCCATCGCGGGCGTGATTTAACGCTGGGTGGCGCAGAGCAACGGGAGTCGAGGGCAAGCGCGTCGCGCATAGAAGCGCGATCACGGCGAATAACAGCGAAGGCGGCGGCCTTAAGCGGGTGGCGCTGGCGCGCGCAAAGCGTCGAGGCGCGGCGGAGGCGCGATGGGGAGAGAGGGAGTCAGAGGGGTTCCTCACCCCACGTTGCGAGGAACAAGCGGCGAGCTCGATGTGGTTGGCGCGAGGAGGACGGGACGGGTCGGCGGCGTAGAGGAGGCAGAGCGGTGGGGGCGCGCCGGCGAGTGGAGGAGGACGGGCGAGGCGATGGCGGCGGCGTCGAGCGGCCCGGGTCCTCATGCGGTGGCGGTGGTCGATGGCGAGTGGCGATGGTGAAGCGATGCTCGGCGGCGCGGCGACCCTGAGCTCGATCCCGATCGAGTGGATCGAAGGAAGCGGCGAGTGGGTGGGGAAGTGGGCGCGGTTAGGGTTTGTGGGAGTGGGGAGGCCTTTGTAGGCGGGCGTGGGCGGCTGGTGAGGCCATGGCCCAGTTAGGCCAAGGGTCCATGGGGAGGGGGTCTTTGCCTCCCCGTTTTATTAATTTTGGATTTTGTTTTATTTAATTTTTCTTTTACCGTTTTACTTTTAGTTTCTCTTTTATTTTAGTTTTAGTAAATTACCAAAGTGGCGCCTAAATAGATTTTACAAATTATGCCACTGCCACAATAGTTTAATACTTATAACAAATTAGTTTTGAAAATGTTTATTATTTTTAAAGCATTTAAATAATTGTATTTGCTACTGTTTTATTCATTTTAGAGTATTTAAACATTTTATAAAAGTGTGGTTTCACCACCATAATTACCTATGCATTATTTGGCTCACTCCGAACATTTTAGTTTTAATATTTGAAAACTTTTATTGTTTGCTTGATTTTAAATTTGAATTCGAACCGGTTGTGAACCAACGCGAGATTAGCAACAGTAATCGAGGTGACGTGGCATCATTATCAAAGGTTTACTGTAGCTTAAATATCCGGGCGTCACAATTCTCCTCCACTACAAGAAATCTCGTCCCGAGATTTAAGAGGTAGTGAAAGGGGGGAAGGTTTGGTAACGAATCTAGCGGGTCTTCTCATCCTGGCTTGCTCTTCTCGAAGAGGTGGATCCATTACGTTGAAGTCTTCATTTCTCTGCTCCAGGTCATCATGATGGAGCCGTCATCCTTTCTTCGGGATCTCCAACGTACTAACGAATCAATAAGGGGCAACTCGGCTACGACAAAAATGCTTATGAGGGAACAATCTGGGGGTTAACCCAAGAATGAGCATAAGAGTATCTCTCGAGTTGAACATATGAAATACATCAAGAGTAAGGTACGAAGATGGAATAAGAGGTTCCAAGCGGATAGTTAGTTGCTCGAAGTCTGAACCAGAGGGAGACAGAGGTTCAGAGTAGCAAGAGTAAGTATTGCGTCTGATACCCGAATAGATCACTTGGCAGGTGGCCCGTGAGTTACATACAAAGCCAAGTGTGAGGAATAACTTTGACACTAGGGTGTAAAGGAGAGTTAGGTTTCGATCCTGTGAAACTGTGGGTTAAACGTTGAAAGAGCGGTGACATCTTGCACGGTTATGATAGCAAGGCATGCCAGAGAATAACCTGTCAGATATGTCGGTAACAACGTCGGTACCAAGGGCGAGGGATGAAGAGAACCATTTTCCTGCTCGTTGAACGAGGTGGACCATTAGGCAAAGTTCTCGTCCATCGGTGGTTACCGGAATGTCATCAACAAAAGTAAGGGTCTTACTGACAGAGTGGTACCACAAGGTTCTTACCTAAGCAGGGAATTATCACTGCTTAGTTAAGTCGGATTACCAGAATAGTCAGAACAATGGAAAGGAGAATGTGTTTAAACACATATTTCAGGGGTATATCCTTCCCAAGGACAAGTAGAGCAAGATATCCACGACGGGATAGAAAGTAGGTAAGGGGAGAGGAATTTCAAGACCTTACCCATACAACGGTGTTTGGATAATTGAGCAGGAAACATTTAGCATTGGGCTTCAAATGTTCTTGTTGAAAATCGAGTACCACGACATGCTTGAGATAGCATTGACATGGTCTTCAAGCAAATGTCGACTTTGGATACAAAGGATCCATCGGAAACAACTTATAGAATAAGTCTTACCATTTCCTCATGGAAGAATGGATAACCTTCTTTGAAAAGGAATATATAACAATAGGGCCTCCGCCAGTGTGCTAAGCACGACATCACCTTACCGGGTCACATAAAGACCATTGTTATAACTCTTGGAAATATGTTCCAACCATCATATCTAACCGAGAGTCAGATCTGATTGGTGTTTGGATACCTCAGGCTCAGGATGCCTGAGAAGAAAAGGTGCGACACAAAGTAATGAGGTGACATCGTAAGATTCTCGGGGAACGAACTATGGAAGAGAGTTCCAAAACAAGAGTTCATCATTAAACCAAGGAGAGGAAGAGGAGGTGGCTGATGGACTCAGCAAAAATTCATTGAGATTTCCATAAAGATGGGTTCCCACAATTATGCGGACAAGGAGATAACATTTGTCAGATCTGATGATATAATGATGTATGCTCGAGGGAAACATACACAATTAAACATTGGTTGAAAAGGGGCACCCGAAATATGGGCTTAGGTAGCATGATCAATGTTAGAATGGCGATTCAATAACCAAAAGACTTAGAATGGAGTTATTGACCATTCACTTCAAAGCAATAGGGTTGCTAGGAATTTTGAATTCGCACATCATATTTCAATTGTCGGTATTCCGGTTAGAAACAACACGGGGACCAAGAAAGAAGGTGATGGAGAGAAGTATCACTATTTCAAGAATTCTTAAGAGGTGGAGCAATCCTCACAACATTCTTGATAGAAAGGACAGTAATACTTCAAGGCAGAACACAACATTAGCTGGAGAGCAGGTTGCATTCATAATGTGGACAAGCTCGCGATGAAAGGAAGTCAAGGGTGTTGTCGATGATAATAAAAATCATCGAGGGCAAGGAGGGTACTTCTCATCATCAACATGAAGGAAATATGCCCTAGAGGCAATAATAAAGTTATTATTTATTTCCTTATTTCATGATAAATGTTTATCATTCATGCTAGAATTGTATTAACCGGAAACATGATACATGTGTGAATGCATAGACAAAACATTATGTCAATAGTATGCCTCTACTAGACTAGCTTGTTAATCAAAGATGGTTATGTTTCCTGACCATGAACAAAGAGTTGTTATTTGATCAACAAGGTCACATCATTAGTAGAATGATCTGATTGACATGACCCATTCCATTAGCTTAGCACACGATCGTTTAGTATGTTGCTCTGCTTTTATCCATGACTTATACATGTTCTTGTAACTATGAGATTATGCAACTCCGTTTACGGAGGAACACTTTGGTGCTACCAAACGTCCACAACGAATCGGGTGATTATAAAGGAGTACTGCAGTGTCTCCAAAGGCAAATGTTGGGTTGGCGTATTTGAGATTAGGTTTTGTCACTCCGATTGTCGGAGAGGTATCTCTGGGCCCTCTCGGTAATACACATCATCAAGCCTTGCAAGCATTACAACTAATGAGTTAGCTGTGAGATGATGTATTACGGAACGAGTAAAGAGACTTGCCGTAACGAGATTGAACTAGGTATTGGATACCGACGATCGAATCTCGGGCAAGTAACATACCGATGACAAAGGAACAACGTATGTTGTTATGCGGTCGACCGATAAAGATCTTCGTAGAATATGTAGGAACCAATATGGGCATCCGGTCCCGCTATTGGTTATTGACCGAGACGTGTCTCGGTCATGTCTGCATTGTTCTCGAACCGTAGGGTCCGCACGCTTAAGGTTTCGATGATGGTTATTATGAGTTTATGTATTTTGATGTACCAAGAAGTTCGAGTCCGGATGTGATCACGTACATGACGAGGAGTCTTGGAATGGTCGAGACATAAAGATTAATATATTGGATGGCTATATTCGGACACGGAAAGGTTCCGAAGTTTCCGAGAAAACCGGAGTGCCGGGAGGGGTTACCGAACCCCGGGGAGTTATGGGCCTTAGTGGGCCAAGAGGGAGAGAGAGGGCCGCACCAGAGGTGGCGCCCCGTGGGAGTCCGAATAGGACAAGGAGGGGGGCGCGCCCCACTTTCTCTCTCCTCTCCTCTCTTCCTTCCCCTTCTCCTTCCTAGTTGGACTAGGAAAGGGAGTCCTACTCAACTAGGAGGAGGACTCCCCCTCCTTAGCGCGCGCTATAGGGGCGGCCGGCCTCCCCCTCCCTCCTTTATATCTGAGGCGGGGGCACCCTAGAACACACAAGTTTGATCTACGGATCGTTCCTTAGCCGTGTCGGTGCCCCCTCCACCATATTCCACCTCGGTCATACCGTCATGAAGCTTAGGCGAAGCCTCGCGCCGTGAAACATCAAGATCGTCCACCACGTCGTCTTGTGAAACTCTCCCTCGACACTCGGCTGGATCGAGTACGAGGGCGTCATCGAGCTGTCGTGTGTCAAGAACTCGGGCGCCGAAGTAACGCGCGCCGGATCGGTCGGATCGCGAGGAGAACGTCGACTACTTCCTCTACGTTGTGATCGCTTCCGCTTGGGTCTCACGAGGGCGTAGACAACACTCTCCCCTCTCGTTGCTATGCATCACCATGATCTTGCGTGTGCGTAGGAAATTTTTGAAATTACTACGTTCCCTAACAAAGGCATCCGAGCCTAGGTTTTATGGTTTGATGTTTTGCACGAGTAGAACACAAGTGAGTTGTGGGCGATACAAGTCATACTACCTACCAGCATGTCATACTTTGGTTCAGCGGTATTGTGAGATGAAGCGGCCCAGACCGACATTACGCGTACGCTTACGCGAGACTGGTTTCACCGCCACGAGCACTCGTTGCTTAAAGGTGACTCGTGGGTGTCTGTCTCTCTCACTTTAGTTGAACTGAGTGTGGCTACGCCCGGTCCTTGAGAAGGTTAAAACAGAGTCTATTTGACGAAGTATCGTTGTGGTTTTGATGCGTTGGTGAGACTGGTTCTTGCTTAAGCTCGTAGCAGCCACGTAAAATTTGCAACAACAAAGTAGAGGACGTCTAACTTGTTTTTGCAGGGCATGTTGTGATGTGATATGGTCAAGACGTGATGCTATATTTTATTGTATGAGATGATCATGTTTTGTAACCGGAGTTATCGGCAATCGGCTGGAGCCATATGGTTGTCGCTTTATTGTATGCAATGCAATCGCTTCGTAATGCTTTACTTTATCACTAAGCGGTAGCGATAGTCGAGAAGCATAAGATTGGCGAGGCGACAACGATGCTACGATGGAGATCAAGGTGTCGCGCCGGTCACGATGGTGATCATGGTGGTGCTGCGGAGATGAAGATCACGAAGCACAAGATGATGATGACCATATCATATCACTTATATTGATTTGCATGTGATGTTTATCCTTTATGCATCTTATCTTGCTTTGATTGATGGTAGCATTATAAGATGATCTCTCACTAAATTATCAAGAAGTGTTCTCCCCGAGTATGCACCGTTGCCAAAGTTCGTCGTGCCCAGACACCACGTGATGATCGGGTGTGATAAGCTCTGCGTCCATCTACAACGGGTGCAAGCCAGTTTTGCACACGCAGAATACTCGGGTTATACTTGACGAGCCTAGCATATGCAGATATGGCCTCGGAACACGGAGACCGAAAGGTCGAGCGTGAATCATATAGTAGATATGATCAACATAAGATGTTCACCATTGAAAACTACTCTATTTCACGTGATGATCGGTTATGGTTTAGTTGATTTGGATCACGTGATCACTTAGATGACTAGAGAGATGTCTTTCTAAGTGGGAGTTCTTAAGTAATATGATTAATTGAACTTAAATTTATCATGAACTTAGTACCGATAGTATCTTGCTTGTTTATGTTTGATTGTAGATAGATGGCTCGTCTTTGTTGTTCCGTTGAATTTTAATGCGTTCCTTGAGAAAGCAAAGTTGAAAGATGATGGTAGCAATTACACGGATTGGGTCTCAGAATTTGAGGATCATCCTCATTGCTGCACGTAAGAGTTACGCCCCGGATGCACCGCTAGGTGCCAGACTCTTCTTTGAGCAACACCGATGTTGTGAACGTCTGGCGAGCAAAGCGATGACTACTCTATAGTTCAAGCAGCCATGCTTTACGGCTTAGAACCGGACTTCAACGACGTTTTGAACGTCATGGAGCATATGAGATGTTCCAGAGTTGAAGTTGATATTCCAACAGTAATGCCCGGATTGAGAGATATGAAGTCTCCAATAAGTTCTATAGCTGCAAGATGGAGGAGAATAGTTACATTAGTGAGCACATACTCGTAATGTCCGGGTACTACAATCACTTGACACAATTGGGAGTTAATCTTCCGGATGATTGTGTCATTGATGTAATTCTTCAATCACCGCCACCAAGCTACAAAGTCTTCGTGATGAACTATAATATGCAAGGGTTAGTAAAGACTATACCGAGCTCTTCGCAATGCTAAAGGCTGGGAGGTAGAAATCAAGAAGGAGCATCAAGTGTTGATGGTCAATAAGACCACTAGTTTCAAGAAGAAAGGCAAAGGGAAGAAGAAGGAACTTCAAGAAGAACAGCAAGCAAGTTGTTTGCTCAGAGAAGAAACCCAAGTCTGGACCTAAACCTAAAATCGAGTGCTTCTACCGCAAGCGATGGTCACTAGAAGCGGAACTGCCCCAAGTATTTGGCGGATAAGAAGGATGGCAAGGTGAACAAAGGTATATGTGATATACATGTTATTGATGTGTACCTTACTAGAGCTCGCAGAGCACTGGTATTTGATACTGGTTCTTGCTAATATTTGCAACTCAAACAGGACTACGGATTGCTTAACACCGGCAAAGGACGAGGTGACGATCGCGCGTGGGAAATGGTTCCAAAGTCGATGTGATCGCAATCGGCACGCTACCTCTACATCTACCTTCGGATTAGTTTTAGACCTAAATAATTGTTATTTGGTGCTGCGTTGAGCATGAACATTATTTCGGATCTTGTTTGATGCGAGACGGTTATTCATTTAAATCGAGAATAATGGTTGTTCTATTTATATGAGTAATATCTTTTATGGTCATGCACCCTTGAGGAGTGGTCTATTTTGATGAATCTCGATAGTAGTGATACACATATTCATAATGTTGAAACCAAAAGATGCAGAGTTGATAATGATAGTGCAACTTATTTGTGGCACTCGCCGTTTAGGTCATATCGGTGTAAAGCGCATGAAGAAACTCCATCTTGATGGACTTTTGGAGTCACTTGATTATGAATCACTTGGCACTTATGAACCGTGCCTTATGGGCAAGATGACTAAAACCCGTTCTCCGGTACTATGGAGAGAGCAACAGATTTGTTGGAAATCATACATACGATGTATGTGGTCCAATGAATGTTGAGGCTCGTGGCGGATATCGTTATTTTCTCACCTTCACAGATGACTTAAGCGGATATGGGTATATCTACTTAATGAAACATAAGTCTGAAACATTTGAAAAGTTCAAAGAATTTCAGAGTGAAGTTGAAAATCATCGTAACAAGAAAATTAAATTTCTACGATCCGATCGTGGAGGTGAATATTTGAGTTACGAGTTTGGTATACATTTGAAACAATGCGGAATAGTTTCGCAACTCACGCCACCCGAACACCACAACAGAATGGTGTGTCCGAACGTCAATGTCGCACTTTACTAGATATGGTGCGATCTATGATGTCTCTTACAGATTTACCGCTATCGCTTTGGGGTTATGCTCTAGAGACGGCCGCATTCACACTGAATAGAACACCGTCGAAATCCGTTGAGACGACACCTTATGAACTGTGGTTTGGCAAGAAACCAAAGTTGTCGTTTCTTAAAGTTTGGGGATGCGATGCTTATGTGAAAAAGCTTCAACCTGATAAGCTCGAACCCAAATCGAGAAATGTGTCTTCATAGGATACCCAAAGGAGACAGTTGGGTACACCTTCTATCACAGATCCGAAGGCAAGACATTCGTTGCTAAGAATGGATCCTTTCTAGAGAAGGAGTTTCTCTCGAAAGAAGTGAGTGGGAGGAAAGTAGAACTTGATGAGGTAATAGTACCTTCTCCCTTACTTGAAAGTAGTTTGTCGCAGAAACCGGTTTCTGAGACACCTACACCAAGTAGTGAGGAAGTTAATGATGTTGATCATGAAACTTCAGATCAAGTTACTACTGTAACCTCGTAGATCAACCAGAGTAAGATCCGCACTGAGTGGTACGGTAATCCTGTTCGGAAATCATGCTACTAGATCATGATGAACCTACGAACTATGAAGAAGCGATGGTGAACCCAGATCCCATAAAATGGCTTGAGGCCATGAAATCGAGATGGGATCCATGTATGAAAACAAAGTATGGACTTTGGTTGACTTGCCCGAGGGTAGGCAAGCAATAGAAAACAAGTGGATCTTCAAGAAGAAGACCGACGCCGACGGTAATATTATCGTTTACAAAGCTCGACTTGTCGCAAAGGGTTTTCGGCAAGTTCAAGGTATTGACTACGATGAGACCTTCTCACCCGTAGCGATGCTTAAGTCTGTCGAATCATGTTAGAAATTGCCGCATTTATGATTATGAAATTTGGCAAATGGATGTAAAGACTGCATTCTGAATGGATTTACGGAAGAAGAGTTGTATATGATGCAACGAAAGGTTTTATCGATCCAAAGGAGCTAACAAAGTGTGCAAGCTCCAATGATCCATTTATGGACTGGTGCAAGCATCTCGAGTTGGAATAAACGCTTTGATAGTGTGATCAAAGCATTTGGGTTTGTACAGACTTTTGGAGAAGCTTTGTATTTACAAGAAAGTGAGTGGGAGCTCAGTAGCATTTCGATATTATATGTAGATGACATATTGCTGATCGGAAATGATATAGAATTCTGGATAGCATAAAGGGATACTTGAATAAGAGTTTTTCAATGAAAGACCTCGGTGAAGCTGCTTACATATTGGGCATTAAGATCTATAGAGATAGATCAAGGCGCTTAATTGGACTTTCACAAAGCACATACCTTGACAAAATTTTGAAGAAGTTCAAAATGGATCAAGCAAAGAAAGGGTTCTTGCCTCGTGTTACAAGGTGTGAAGTTGAGTAAGACTCAATGCCCGACCAATGCGTAAGATAGAGAGAAAATGAAAAATGTTCCTATGCTTCAGCCATAGGCTCTATCATGTATGCAATGTTGTGTACCGGACTGATGTGTGCCTTGCTATAAGCCTAGCAGGAGGTACCAAAGTAATCCAGAGTGGATCATCGGACAGCGTCAAGAACATCCTGAAATACCTGAAAAGGACTAAGGATATGTTTCTCGTATATGGAGGTGACAAAGAGCTCATCGTAAACGGTTACGTTGATGCAAGCTTTGACACTGATCCGGACGATTCTAAATCGCAGACCGGATACGTATTTACACTAAATGGAGGAGCTGTCAGTTGGTGCAGTTCTAAACAAAGCGTCGTAGCGGGATCTACATGTGAAGCGGAGTACATAGCAGCTTCGGAAGCAGCTAATGAAGGAGTCTGGATGAAGGAGTTCATATCCGATCTAGGTGTCATACCTAGTGCATCGGGTCCAATGAAAATCTTCGTGACAATCTCGAGCAATTGCCTTAGCGAAGGAATCCAGATTTCACAACAGGACCAAGCACATCAAGAGACGCTTCAATTCCATCCGGACTTAGTCCGGTGGGAGACATAGAGATTTGCAAGATACATACGGATCTGAATGTTGCGAGACCGTTAACTAAGCCTCTTCCACGAGCAAAACATGATCAGCACCAAGACTCCATGGGTGTTAGGATCATTACTATGTAATCTAGATTATTGACTCTAGTGCAAGTGGGAGATCAAGGAAATATGCCCTAGAGGCAATAATAAAGTTATTATTTATTTCCTTATTTCATGATAAATGTTTATCATTCATGCTAGAGTTGTATTAACCGGAAACATGATACATGTGTGAATGCATAGACAAAACATTATGTCACTAGTATGCCTCTACTAGACTAGCTTGTTAATCAAAGATGGTTATGTTTCCCACCATGAACAAAGAGTTGTTATTTGATCAACAAGGTCACATCATTAGTAGAATGATCTGATTGACATGACCCATTCCATTAGCTTAGCACACGATCGTTTAGTATGTTGCTACCGCTTTTATCCATGACTTATACATGTTCCTGTAACTATGAGATTATGCAACTCCGTTTACGGAGGAACACTTTGGGTGCTACCAAACATCACAACGTGCTCGGGTGATTATAAAGGAGTACTACAGTGTCTCCAAAGGCAAATGTTGGGTTGGTGTATTTCGAGATTAGGTTTTGTCACTCCGATTGTCGGAGAGGTATCTCTGGGCCCTCTCGGTAATACACATCATCAAGCCTTGCAAGCATTACAACTAATGAGTTAGCTGTGAGATGATGTATTACGGAACGAGTAAAGAGACTTGCCAAGAACGAGATTGAACTAGGTATTGGATACCGACGATCGAATCTCGGGCAAGTAACATACCGATGACAAAGGAACAACGATGTTGTTATGCGGTCGACCGATAAAGATCTTCATAGAATATGTAGGAACCAATATGGGCATCCAGGTCCGCTATTGGTTATTGACCGGAGACGGTTCTCGGTCATGTCTGCATTGTTCTCGAACCGTAGGGTCCGCACGCTTAAGGTTTCGATGATGTTATTATGAGTTTATGTATTTTGATGTACCAAGAAGTTCGAGTCCGGATGTGATCATGGACATGACGAGGAGTCTCGGAATGGTCGAGACATAAAGATTAATATATTGGATGGCTATATTCGGACACCGGAAAGGTTCCGGAAGTTTCCGGAGAAAACCGGAGTGCCGGAGGGGTTACCGGAACCCCCCGGGGGAGTTATGGGCCTTAGTGGGCCAAGAGGGAGAGAGAGGGCCGCACCAGAGGTGGCGCCCCTCCCCGTGGGAGTCCGAATAGGACAAGGAGGGGGCGCGCCCCTTTCCCTCTCCCTCTCCTCTCTTTCCTTCCCCTTCTCCTTCCTAGTTGGACTAGGAAAGGAGTCCTACTCAACTAGGAGGAGGACTCCCCCTCCTTGGCGCGCTTATAGGGGCGGCCGCCTCCCCCTCCCTCCTTTATATACGGGGCAGGGGGCACCCTAGAACACACAAGTTTGATCTACGGATCGTTCCTTAGCCGTGTCGGTGCCCCCTCCACCATATTCCACCTCGGTCATACCGTCATGAAGCTTAGGCGAAGCCTCGCCGGTGAAACATCAAGATCGTCACCACGCCGTCGTCTTGTGAAACTCTCCCTCGACACTCGGCTGGATCGGAGTACGAGGGACGTCATCGAGCTGTACGTGTGTCAAGAACTCGGGGGCGCCGGAGTAACGGCGCCGGGATCGGTCGGATCGCGAGGAGAACGTATGACTACTTCCTCTACGTTGTGATCGCTTCCGCTTCGGGTCTACGAGGGTACGTAGACAACACTCTCCCCTCTCGTTGCTATGCATCACCATGATCTTGCGTGTGCGTAGGAAATTTTTTGAAATTACTACGTTCCCCAACACAACACAGTTAACATCTCGGAAGAAGTCAAAGTGTTGAAGGTGATCCGACACAATTGTCGAGAGATTTCATGAAGGTGTAATAGATCGGCGATGACAACAAGTCAAAGGAATGATGAAGCGAAAGGTTATTGAAACCACTAGTACAATACAAACTTGAAATCAAAGATTGTTGTTTAAGGCGAAATGATATGCCGAGGACGATCGTCGTAAGCTTAGCTATCGTCGGAAGTTGTGCTCCGGAATTAGGACCAGTAGCACAGCTTAAAATTTAGCACGGTAATGATATAGCCGATCGGGCTAGGAATGGCGTGATCTGGTACAAACTCGTAAGTAAAGAAGATTACTAAAAGTTGTTGAACCGTAGTGCGGACTCGGTTCAGTTATCGGTGTCTTTGAGTGTTTAATAACTCAGAGCCCGTGAAAAATTGGAATCAGTGAGAATGTAGCACTTGATGAAGAACTCGTAAGAAGTTATGTAGTTCCGTGGTAATCTTGAGACACCAGGGGGGTAATACTCGACATCAGATCAAAGTAGAGGTTGGACTGGGGTATTGCTCTACAGAAGACAAGTGCTTAAACTTGCATGAGAAATGGTATTTAAAGGAGAACATGGTCGGAACCACGATTGCAAAAGATCAATCCACCGATACCAAAAGGATAATATATCAAGGAAATAGTTACAAGAAGCTTCCATGATGGGATCTACATAGTGTCCATGGGCATGAACACAAAGTTCAAGGTCGACTCCCACTTTTCCAATGCATAACCTTTCATTCACTTCTCGCGTTCGATGAAGTTGCAGTGTTGAAATTTTATCCGGCAAAACATCAGAAGAGTATGGCTCGTGAAAACTTTCGAGTTCACACATATTAAGGAAGGCATAGGTTCAAGCCATCGGGGCTTCTTAGAACATATACCACGAACTTTAGGAGTAATTAACACAACTCGATAGTAGAGCAAGTTCAAAAGCAGATGATACAATTTACCAAAGGCATTATATACCCATGGAAAGGTTCTCAAGGTTATTCAATATGAAGGACACTGTCGGATAGAATCCAACAAAGGAACCGATGGTCCACAAGGGATCTGATGTGAGCATCGATACTCAACCAGAGGAAGAAGAATGCACGGGCATCATATTATAGAACATCTGAACAATTCGATGCTTAGATAACAAAGGAATTATGATTTCCAAAACAAGGGATCGAAGCGGGCGCCCGATCAAGGATGGATAAGTTGGATAGACCAGAGGCACAATTGACGACAAATAGTTTGGTCGAGAACCAGCTCATGTTCAAAAATGATGTCTGAGCCGGAAAGATAATTTAAAAGGATCAACTGATGATTGCGTGCTTTCACACACATGTTGAATCGATCGGATCAAAATGATCGTGTCAAAGGATACTAATGAATATTGCTACACATATGGAAAGCATTCATATTGCAAGCAGACAAGTATTTGCCGAGCAATAGTTTGAAGAGGATACTCGGAAGATCGGGTAGTATTTCCAAGTAATTTGAAAAGCATATGAACAATTGGGGAGAAGCGGATACTCGATAAGTGCGAGAATTATCCGTAGGGGTATTCAGGTGACAAAGAACAGCAAGGCAATAAGCTCAAAGGATTATCGAAACAATGACGAGTATTTCGAGGTATCTTGTAATAACAAGACTAACTGGGGATGAATGTAAGAATAACAACTGCAAGTAGTTATCCATAAGGGTTGACGGTGGAAGGGGAATTGCAAACGCGATGAAGACAAGTTCTCGGGTTAACATGGTGAGTATCTTGTGGTCTTCATGTGCGTGAGACGATCCTTAGTAATAAGGGGCTCTCCGGGTGAAAGTGATAACGAGATCCTAATGTTAGATTTAGCAAAATTCATTTAACCCGAATAGAAGAGAGATTAGAATCCCAGAGTATGGACAAGGAATAAAAGATCCTAATACCACCCAATGGCGACGTGGGCCCATGGGCGCATGCCATGTTAGTAAAAGTTTTGTAAAGTCTAGACTCGACTTCGGCCAAGGAGTTGGAAAGGGGATTCCTACAGGCAGTCGGCTCTGATACCAACTTGTGACGCCCCCGATTCAATCGTACACTAATCATGCACGCAAACGTGTACGATCAAGATCAGGGACTCACGGGAAGATATCACAACACAACTCTAAAAACATAAATAAGTCATACAAGCATCATAATACAAGCCAGGGGCCTCGAGGGCTCGAATACAAGTGCTCGATCATAGACGAGTCAGCGGAAGCAACAATATCTGAGTACGGACATAAGTTAAACAAGTTTGCCTTAAGAAGGCTAGCACAAACCGGGATACAGATCGAAGAGGCGCAGGCCTCCCGCCTCGATCCTCCTAAACTACTCCTGGTCGCCGTCGGCACACTTGCACGTAGTAGTAGGCACCTCCAGTAGTAGTAGTCGCCGCCGACGGTGGCGTCGCTCTGGGCTCCAAAGATCTGTTGCGACAACCGTAAAGAAAGGAAAGGGGAAAAGGGGGAGAAAGCAACCGTGAGTACTCATCCAAAGTACTCGCAAGCAAGAAGCTACACTACATATGCATGGGTATATGTGTAGAGGGCCATATCGGTGGACCGAATCTGCAGAATGCCGTAATAAGAGGGGATAGCTAATCACGTCAAGACTACGCTCGCAGCCTCCGCCTTGCACATGTAGAAGAGAGTAGATGAAGTCCTCCAAGTAGCATCGCCAAGTAGCATCTCCAAGAAGCATCTCCAAGTAGCATCTCCAAGTAGCATCGCATAGCATAATCCTACCCGCGATCCTCCTCGTCGCCCGGAAAAGCGATCACCGGGTTGTCTGTGGAACTTGGAAGGGTGTGTTTTATTAAGTATCCGGTTCTAGTTGTCATAAGGTCAAGGTACAACTCCAAGTCGTCCTGTTATCAAGATCATGGCTATTCAATAGATTAACTTCCTGCAGGGTGCACCACATAACCCAACACGCCGATCCCATTTGGCCGACACACTTTCTGGGTCATGCCCGCCTCGGAAGATCAACACGCCGCAGCCCCACCTAGGCACAACAGAGAGGTCAAACACGCCGGTCTAAACCTAAGCGCGCAGGGTGCAGGCCCATCGCCTCGAGCACACACAAGACGTTCTATGTAGGGCGGCCGAAGCGCACCTAGCCTAGTGGCGTTCAGTCCAATCCGGCCAGCGCTCCGTCGTGACGTCAAGAAGGCTTGGTGATACCACGACGTCGGGATACCCATAACTACTCCCACGTTGATGGTTAGTGCGTATAGACCAAATGGCGGACTCGGATCAAATACCAAGATCTCGTTAAGCGTGTTAAGTATCCGCGAACGCCGAGCAGGCCAGCCCACTGCCTCCTAGGTGGTCTCAACCTGCCTGCCGCTCCACCACAAAGTAACAATCGGGGCCGTCGGGAACCCGGGCCCACCTCTACCGGATGGAGCCACTGTCCTTTCAAATTTCTCATCGTAATCACTTGCGGGTACTCGGTGAGTGACCCGACTTTAGTCACCATTTGTATAGTATGTATGTATGTATAGTATATACCCACGATCACCTCCCAAGTGATCACGGCCCGATAGTATAGCAAGGCAGACTGACAAGAATGTAGGGCCAATGATGATAAACTAGCATCCTATACTAAGCATTTAGGATCATGGGTAAGGTATCAATGATTGTAGCAACAATGACGGGCTATACAATGTAATAGGAGTAAGCAAACAAGAACATGCTACACTACTCTAATGCAAGCGGTATAGAGAAGAATAGGCGATATCTGGTGATCAAGGGGGCTTGCCTGGTTGCTCGAGACAAGAAGGAGAGGTCGTCGGTGGCGTAGTCGACCACAGAGGCATCGAAGATCGCCACGGGTCTCACCGGAAGAAGTAACGAGGGGGAACACAATAAATAATAGAGCAATCAAAGCATCACAAAGCGTAACATGGCAATACACGGTGCTAGGTGTGCCCTAACGCGGCGAGGGTGGTACCGTGAAAGGGAAACATCCGGAAAGTATCCCTGTTTCGTGTTTTCAGCGAGAGGAGCCGAGGGGAAGTTGCGAGTTTGATATGTTAGGGGTGCGTGGCGGACGAACGGGCTGCGTATCCGGGTTCGTCTCGTCGTTCTGAGCAACTTTCATGTTGAAAATAATTTAATCCGAGTTACGGATTAAAAGATATGATTTTCTAAAGATTTCAGGAATTTAATTAATTATTTAATTTAATTCGAAAATGGATTTATGACATCAGCATGATGTCATGCTGATGTCAGCAGTCAACGGAGTTGACTGGTCAACCTGACCAGTGGGTCCCACTGGTTAGTGACACATTTTAATTAAACAATTTAGTTATCCTAATTAGTATTAATTAGGGGTGGGCCCCACTGTCATTGACTACTAAATTAACTAATTAACAGATCAGGTTAATTAGGTAACTAATGTGTAATTAGTTTAATTAGTTGGTTAATTTAATTAATCACAATTAATTAAGTTAATTATTTCTTAAATTAATTATTTTTATTTTTTTTTTTTTTTTTTAAATACGTTACGGGCGTGGCCCCATCATCATAGGCCCATAGGGGCCTATCGGGTTCGGCGTGGTTCTTTGGGCGAGCCCGTGAGTGTCTTGGCGATTCTGGTATGGTGCAGGCGTCGCCCGAACGGCGCATCTTGGGAGGGCGCTGGCGCGACGATCTAAGCGCCAAGGCTATCCGAAGCGGTTAACTGTGGCAGCGGGGCTTGGCGGGGCGTGGCGCTGACGGCGAAAGCGCGCAGCCAGAGGCGGGCGGGCGCTGGCGTGGCAGCAATGGAGGAGCTGCAGAGCGAGGCCGGCGCGGGAGTAGGCGGCGCATGTGGCGGCGCGAGAGAGACCCATCGCGGGCGTGATTTAACGCTGCTGTGGCGCAGACAACACGGGAGTCGAGGGCGGCGCGCGCGCGCATAAGCGCGATCACGGCGAATAACAGCAGAGGCGAGCGGCCTTAAGCGGGTGGCGGCGGCGCGCGCAAGCGCGGCGCGAGCGGAGGCGCGATGGGGAGAGAGGGAGCAGAGAGGGTTCTCACCCCACGTTGCAGAGGAACAAGCGGCGAGGCTCGATGTGGTTGGCGCGGAGGAGGACGGGACGGGTCGGCGACGAGAGGAGGCGAGCCGGTGGGGGCGCCCGCGAGGTGGAGGACGGGGGCGAGGCGATGGCGAGCGGCGTCGGCGACCGGGTCCTCATGCGGTGGCGGTGGTCGATGGCGAGTGGCGATGGTGAAGCGATGCTCGGCGACGGCGGCGGCCACAGCTCGATCCCGATCGAGTGGATCGAAGGAGGCGAGCAGTGGGTGGGGAAGTGGGGCGCCGGTTAGGGTTTGTGGGAGTGGGGGGAGGCCTTTGTAGGCCAGAGGCGTGGGCCGGCCTGGCTGGGCCATGGCCCAGTTGGGCCAAGGGGTCCAGTGGGGGAGGGGGGTCTTTGCCTCCCCCCGTTTTATTTAATTTTGGATTTTGTTTTATTTAATTTTTCTTTTACCGTTTTACTTTTAGTTTCTCTTTTATTTTAGTTTTAGTAAATTACCAAAGTGGCGCCTAAATAGATTTTACAAATTATGCCACTGCCACAATAGTTTAATACTTATAACAAATTAGTTTTGAAAATGTTTATTATTTTTAAAGCATTTAAATAATTGTATTTGCTACTGTTTTATTCATTTTAGAGTATTTAAACATTTTATAAAAGTATGGTTTCACCACCATAATTACCTATGCATTATTTGGCTCACTCCAAACATTTTAGTTTTAATATTTGAAAACTTTTATTGTTTGCTTGATTTTAAATTTGAATTCGAACCGGTTGTGAACCAACGCGAGATTAGCAACAGTAATCGAGGTGACGTGGCATCATTATCAAAGGTTTACTGTAGCTTAAATATCCGGGCGTCACACAAAGTGTCAAATTCCTCCACTAAGATTTTCTTATATCTCCTAAGGTTAGCCTCTTCATTGGAGTTCCAGCCTTTAGTGACTCTCCTGAGGCTTCTAATCTTGATCTGCCAGTTATCTATGCTAGAGATGGCATTGTTTGGTTCAGACCAGATTTTGAGAATAAGATCAGAAAAATCAGCTCTAAGCAGCCACCATTTTTCCATCTTATAACTACTTTTCCTAGGTTGGACATCAATCCCGGAGTCCCAGAGGAGGGGTGTGTGGTCACTGCCACCTCTAGGTAAAGATCTACATGTAGCTAGAGGAAAAAGAGCATCCATATCAGTATTGCAAAAGAGTCTATCAATAATAGACATGATGAGGTCCACTTGGTTATTTGCCCAAGTGAATTTTCTGCTAGAGAGCTTGATCTCGAGCAGTCCCCAGATCTCAATCCAGGCATTGAAATTATTGCTCCATCTATGATTGATTACTCCATTACTTTTCTCTTTAGCATTCCTAACTAGATTAAAATCCCCTCCAATTAGGGTGGGCAAGTGATTGTCTACAAACAAAGAGTGCAACTCAGAAATAAAAGATGCCTTGCCCTCTTCATAAGAGGAGCCATATACTACAACCACCCTAAATATATGACCCAGGCCTTTGTGTCTTAGCTCACAACTGACAGAAAAATTTAAATGTGACCAGGAGATCACCTCAAAGACATCTTGATCCACTCCCAGCAGGATGTCCCCAGCAGTGCCTGTGGCAGGGAGGTGATGCCATGCAAAATCTCTATGTCCAATTAAAGATTTAAGATAGAAAGGGGAGAACTCCTCCTTTTTGGTTTCCTGAAAACCTATGATATTGGCATGGGTTTTGGCTAAAGTGTCTATAATGAGATGTTTTCTGCCTGCAGCTGAAATACCTCTAACATTCCAGAATAGGGCATTCATTTAATCACTTCTGTCCTGGGGTGCTTGCCCAGCCTATTCTTCCTAACTAGTGACCAGAGACCCTCATTAGGACTTGATGGTGGGTTAGAGGTCAGTATTGCAAGTTCAGACACATGACCTTCAGTCATGGTCTGACTTTTGTTCAGTTCCACCAGAGTGTGTGAAGAGGAAACACTATTTTCTTGTCTTAGATCAACCTCTACACCAATGCTAGTGGCAACTGAAAGGAAAGCAGGATCATAAAACATGTTAAAAGAGTTTTGATTCTTACCATGTGGTTTCTGGACCTCCAAGTTCTGGACTTCCTTGAGCTATTGGGCTTTCTCCATGATGGTCCTCTTGTCTCCAGCAATCCTTGAACTTGTCCTGGCAGCTTGGACAGGGCCCCACTTCTTGGTGTCAGCGGCAGTGTTCATGGCAGGGAAATCAATCTCATATTGATCTCCAAGTGGCTGTTGATTATTTTCAGTGGTGGTATCCAAAACTTCATTCTCATCATCAGTCTCAATCTCATCTTCCCCCACCAGTTCCATTTCCCTCAACAGGTTGAATCCCACAGAGTCACCTTGCTCTGAATTGAGCAATTGTTCAAGAGCTTGTATCCTGGTTAGGTACTGAGATTCAGGCAGTTGGTTCCTGAGCATGGAGGTTGGGGTGGAGGCCTCATGGGAGTGTTGTTGCCCTGTAACTTGAGTTCTATGGGCAGAGTTACCAGTACTAGTAAGGGAGCCAGAATCAGAGCCAGTCTTGGATCCATGCTGGGATCTCCCATCATTTGAGGCACTATCTTTGGACATTGTTTCCACGGAAATATTGGTGTCCATTGAAGGGTTGGTTGCAGCTATGGCTTCATCACTGTCAGTTGGCTCAACTTCAAACAACAGTCTGTAGATTTTACCTTTGATGCCACAAAGCCTCTCTGTTGGAATTTTAGTATGATCCTTGCATGAGATCTTGACCCTGACTGTTTCATAGAAGGATTTGAAGTTGTGCTGCCAGTCTACATCCAGCAACACCCCCATGGTGGAAGTGATTTGATCAAGCATTGACCATTCACACCATTTAGGGTTCATTTTCCTGATTTTGATCCAGATCTCCTGCAAGTCATCCTCTGCTTCTACATTACCTTTCCAGACCTCTACATTGACAATCACATTGTCCTTTTTCAAGCCAAAACAGGGATACACTACTAGGGAAAAGCCTAGCAGCAATGCTGGTTTTGACCTATCAATGCGCAGGCGTAAGCGCCATCGATAAGGCGCTATAGTTAATGCTTAGCAATAGCGCGGCTTGACCCACGCCATCTTGCTAAATTGACTTAGTAGCAGCGGTTCTTTAGAACATCACTATCGTTAATTAGTAGTAGCGCTTCTCTAACCCGCGCTACTACTATTATTTAGTATTTTATTTCTTTTCTATTTCATGTTGTATTCATACACCTTTACACAAGTTTTCATACAACAGAATTTAGAGATTGTTTTACATCATAATGAGTTATTACATCATGGGGTGAAAGAACCGTAGACTAGTTTCAAGTGGATGTCCATCCACTTGAAACTAATCATGATTCTTTCACCCAATGATATAATAATATCATCATCATCATCATATCATTAACAACTTAGCATCATAATACATCATTGTCATATAACACCTCCTCAATATCATCGTTTTCATCATTGACATCACATAACACCTCCTCAAGATCATCATTATCAACTCTAACACATTACCACATAATAAACATATTGTACCTCATAGGACCTATTACATTCGATTAAGACCTACTACATTTTCTAAGGTAAAATAACAAAAAACAAGATAGCCCCGACTCTCCATTATGGAGAATGGAGATTAGCCTGTCTCCCATTCTTGCCTTTATTGAATGTTACTTCCAAGAACCTCCTTGCGAATGTCCATACATTTCTTCCATTCTCGATGATCATGTGCTCACGGGTTTTAGAAATCCGATATGCACAGTGAGCTCAAAGATTTACAGGCGGTATGTTCAGAATCGAGAGGCGACCATGCAGAGACATCAAATGAGGCACACAATCCATCGGGAGTTTCATTGAAAAACATAATAATAACTTTGTAGTTAGCAATGATGTACTAGTTTTAGAAGTATGCAAAAAATGCACGAATGTCGTAATAGTAAAAAATCTTACCAGGGTATCTCCAGAGAAGTTATCGTTGTTCAACACATGCACTAGTGGCACGTATTCACCATAATTTGGAGGAGTTCGATAATAGGCATTGTAATTCTCAAGAAGAGTACAAAATGCGATCAGATGATTTTTCTCCTTATACGTTAATTGGGTGCCTTCGGTGTAGTGGGTTTTATCTACCATCTTCCGCACAGACTTTGAAGAATCAAAATAAGCTGTCAATGGAAATAAGCTATCAACTATTTTGAAATAAACAATATAAATTAGTTAATAACTATGTTTGAGAAACTCACATAGCGGTATATCAACAAGGACCCAAATGTCCATATTGTTTTCCTCGCTGTCAGGATCACCAAGATCCATGGTGATAATCATACCCTCATCAAAACCATACATTTTGCAAAGTGCTTCCCAATTTTGGCAACCAAAATGGGTTACGCTCTGAGCATTATACAGATTTACTTCAAAATCCATATCATGATGGGTCCTTAGGTGTATTTTCTTTGTTTCGAAATTTTCATGGTCTTCAAAACCCATCCTCTCCAAGACATAGCGTCTTGCATGGCATGGGATAAGCTAGTCGAATTGTAAAATATGAAAATTAGACGTTGAAATAGTTGAAGTCATGCTTAATGGAGAAAAAACTATTGTCGCTGTTATGCATCGTATGAACATCGCAGTCTCCTCGAGCTTAATGTTGAAGTGCCGATCGTCGTCGAGCCGAACGAACCTGTCGCACATACCTCGATCGTCGTGGCACCATCTACACTCCCCCGGGAGACCGTCGTCATCCGAGTACGACATTTACTACGATCATAATTCAAAGATTAAACTTGTACATATTCTAGCACAAGTCATGTCAGAATTCACGACAAAATCCGGCATGACCTTTGCTAAAATGGACATATCGAGCGCCTGAAATTTGCCGGAACGGAAATTAATCAACACTCCGACAAAACATAGGCCACTCGGAGATGTAAACTGAACATGAACGGCCACTTGGGCAACCACATATCCTATTTGAGCAACAACACAAGATATACAAGGATATTTGGCTGGTCTCACCTCGATGTCGGAGGGGGTACGTCGGTGACTGGGATGATGGCTGGGATGTCGGAGGGAGGCGGTGACGGGGACGACGGAGGTCACCTGAAACCATATAAGTTATCACTAGCAACAAAATATGTTCAACTAGTTTTATTAATTCAACTAGTTCTTACTAAATATAAACTTACTATAAATAGAAAAAAACTAGTTCTTTCTAAAAATAAAGTAGTTCAACTAGTTATATTAATTATCTTACTAAAAATAGATTAGTTCTGTTAATTCAACTAGTTCAACTAGTTTATTAATTTACTTACTAAACTAGTTCAAACTAAAGTAGTTCAACTACCACTACTACTACTAAAAATCTAGTACTAACTAAGCTAAATTAACATCTACTACTACTAAATTAACATCTAGTACTAGCTAACCCTAAATTAACATCTACTACTACTAAATCTAGTAGTAACTAGTGGCAGGGTGGGGCGACGGAGAGGTAGCTAGGGGCGGCGAGGTCGAGGGCGGTGGGAGGAGGCTGCCATGAGGAGGGAGGAGGGGCGGCAGGCAGGGAGGAGGGCGGCAGGAGGAGGAGGGGGCGGCAGAGGAGGAGGATGTGCGAGGAGGATGGAGGAGGGACGGAAGGAGGGGAGTACCTCGGCGGCGGACGAACGAAGGCGGCGGCGACGGACGACGACGGTTGACGCGGGCGAGAGTGAGAGTGTGAGTGAGAAGGGCCGGTCCTCCCGTGGGGATAAGGTAGGGATAGTTGTAGCGCGTTTGACAAAACGCGCTACTGATAACTAAGTAGCATGGCGCTCTACAAGATAGTGCGCCATCGCTATAGCTAGCGGGGGCAAGGTCATGGCAACTATAGCAGATGGCGTTGTAGGATACAAAGCGCCATCGATACTTCCAAGTCAAGAGTTTGGCGGAACCTGACACGCTGCTGCTAAGTAGCAGTAGCGTGGTATTTTGAAGCGCGCTGCAGGTAAGATTCTGTGTATAGGCTTTTCCCTAGTAGTGATAGCTTGCCACATGAGCTAAATCTATTTCTGGAGGAAATTTCACCAAGAAAGTCCAATCATCCAGGTTATTGATAGGCCATGGCCAATTGGTCTTATAGATGTCAGCAAACTCCTCTGCTAGTTCCTTTTTGTTGACCTCTCCAGATTCTACAAGCACTATCCCAACATTTTTCAGACTACCCAGGTGCTGATCATTGACATCTGGGACATCAACATGGTAGAATCCTAACCCCTATGCTGCACTCCCCACATACCTAGCTGCGAGGTGGGCTTTCTTCCTGACAGGGCAGTCATCAACAATATGAGTCACCATCTTGCAAATGAAGCAGTTCTTGGGTCTCTCACACTTATCCTTGTGGTGGCCTGGTTCACCACAGTTGTAGCAGGTCACCATGGCATAAGACATCAGGCCAGCAGAGGTAGTTGGGGCAGTTTTCTGGATCTGATCCTGCTTCCTGCGCTGCGAATTCTTACCTTGATTTTTTCCTGGGCCTTGTTGATTCCCTGAGTTGCTTCTTTCTTGTGGCAGATCCACACCCCCTCCCGAACCCTGCGGGTGTGCGCCCTGAGCCGGCAGGCCGAACCACAGTTGCGGTGGCCCTCCTCCCCACGCTTCTTTGAAAAGGGTGGGGAAGCCACCCGAAACCCCATCATGAGGCGGCCTCGAAGCCATAGCCAAAAACTGTCATGGCAGAGGGCCCATCGGCGGCGGCATCTGCGAGTGATCTTGTCCCCAGCCCGAGTTTCCATCCCCTCTCCCCCCTTTCCCTTTGTTGCGTCCTCTTCCTCGGCCTCCGTCCGCCATAGAAGGGTGCGGGATGGTGTTGGCGGCGGTGTTTGGGGGGAATGGGAGTGAATTAGGGTTGCTGGGAGCCTCAGTTTGGTCTTGATTTATAGGCAGCCAGAGCTGACGGTGGAATTCAGCAAGTGCCATGTCGGCGTCCCCGTCAGCCGCCTTTTTGCTGCACTTTTTCCCCTGCTCCTTTTTCAGCAGAAAATCGAAGCCGCCTGAATGTTGAAGCACCAGCAATGCAGTGTCCATCCTGCGCTGCAGTGCAGAGTGCTGAAGAGTTCTACTCATGCATTCGCCGTTGTCTCGCCTGGATTCAACACGAGCTGCTGCATCAGCGACGAACAAGGCGGAGTGTTGATCCTCAACCATCTCTTCAGTAGGAATCTGACTACATTCAGAGTCGCCCCAACTTCAGATGGTGACCTATCCAGAATCACATTCGAATCCTGCACAACAAATCGATCCGTCCTCCCGGGGCACCACTGCAATCTGCACCCATGCTCACAGTCATGACCCAGATGGTAAGCAGAGAAGTATCGAGGCCGTATCTTCTTGCTCATCTGCTCTGCATCCCGGAAATCAAAATCCAATGCTGGTTCCGATTCCTTATCTGATTTGGCCGAGGATCCCAGTGGTTGTTGCCTCAATCCGAAGCCGGCGGAGGCGAGAGGTAGTGGAGGGGATCGACTTGTTCCGCGGCTGATGGGGGCCTGACCGGCATCACACCGAGGATACAGCTCCACCGCTCTTCCCTCTGTGGATCTCCTGAACGTGCCTCTCTCCTCGCCTAGCTTACGAATTCCAATGGTGATTCCCTCGGGTGTGGCATCCTGCGCTTCTCCTCCCAAGTGCCCTCGAAGTAGATGCGCCAGGCGAGATTCAGCAGCTCCCGATTGACATGGTCCTTGCAAACCTGTACATATCTCTAGGTCACCGAAAACGCCCCAGCCTCTGGATCCAGATCTTCCTCTGCTTCCTTCCACTCCCTGGTGCACTCGGACCATGAGAGCGTGTCGTCCATGACCCTCCTCGCATGCTCCCGCCAGCGCTTCTCCCTCGTCGTCGCAAGGACCTCCGGCGAGACCGAATTGATCCGTTGCAGCAGATCTGGGAACGCCTGATAGACGAACGGCACCGGCACTCGATATCCCCTCCCCTCCCCTAGCGGGATCCCCATGGATCTGACGAGGATTGGTGTGGGGGAGGGAGCAGGAGGACAGAAGCGCGCCTGCGCTTGCTTGGTGCGTGGTGGGTGCGGCGGCGGTGGGGGGGCGGCGACGGCGGTGGGGCTAGGTGGGACGCGAGAGGTGGAGGGGGCATGAGGTGGGACGGGGTGCCCAATCCTCTTCTTCAATCGGCATAACCCTTCTTTGTGGGATCCTAAGGAAGGGCCTCCTCCTTCAGTACCACTCAAGGGTGGAGCCACACTACCACAGGAATGAGCTATTCCCGTCATTTCCTTTGCAGAGCCAGCAGGGTCGATGATCAATCTAACCCTTTCTTCCGGGACCTGCCGGGGACTGCAGCCATCCTGTGAGGCGGCCAAATTATGTGTGTGACCGTCACCACCAGCAGCTCAAGTGGAACCTGTATCCATATACGCAAATATCAAGACTTAATTCGAGATGCTTATCACGGAGAGCACGAAACAGGATCAAAATATGCCTTGAAGCTGGGACTGATTTTGCATCAAAGTGTTGTCAAACACTCAAACAGAAGGATGTGTGTGCGCTACCGCTACTTACAGGGCCATAAGTTCTCGAGTCCTTGCTTTGGCTGGGGTTGTCGCCTTCCACCCAGCAGTGGCCCTCGGGGACCTCCAGGAACTCCGTCGTCCCCCGGAGCCGGACAAGGTCGCCGGGCAGCGCAATCAGCCTGCTGACAGCCCCTCTGTGGTATGCCTTTCCTTCACTGAAAATAGGCTCTTTGCCGTGGCCGTCCAGGCTCCTGCAACCAATTCATGTCACGCATCCAAAAACCATTTATATTGTATGACTATGACCCGGCCCAACAGGCTCTTACCGGAAGGCGACGACGTCGCCGCGGAACCAGCTGAGGCAACGGCGGTCAACCAGCAGGAGATCACCTGGCATGGACGCGAAGGTGGGGAGCATGGCTGGGCTGCCGCATGCGAAGGCAAGGCCGGTGGAGCGTATGGGAAAGTCGACGCTGAGGATGCCGGCGCCGACGGTCTTCACCAGCGACCAGAGGGTGCTGGGTGGTCGTGCTCGGGCCATCACACAAGGCAACAGATCGAGCAAGAGAGTGGGGCTGTGGGAGTGAGCTGCAGCGAGAGAGCTGAGCAATCCGATCGATGGAGGGAAGAGCGGCACCGCAACAGAAATAGAAGAGGGGCGGCTGCGGGTTGGTTGGACATGGGAGAGGCGTGCGAACTTTTTTGACTATTCCTCGGAGACAGGCGCTCCGGCTGTTCAGCAGCTAAGGCTGGCTGGCTATCAGTGAGCTTCACTGGGTGTGAGAGAATCTCCAGAACTAGGACAGAGTACAGATAGCAGTCGGCACATGTAGATGACTCGAGAGCGCGACCAGGCTGAGAACAGCATGCATGCACAAGGATTCCATTTAGAGCGGTTGGCTCTGCTTTTTTTTTCAAGCACGCCATATTTTTATAGAAACAGAAAAACGCGAACATTGTGGCCGAGACACCACACATAGCACCCAAAGGAAAAATACCACTCCCTTCATACCGATTTACTCGTCGTGGTTTTAGTTTAATTGAACTAAAACCATGCCAAGTAAATCGAAACGGAGGGAGTAACTACTCAGGAAAGCCTCGTATCAGCAATTCCAGTGAGGATATTGTTTGAGACCTCTCCCCACTGGGATGAGTTGATCCCACCATCAAAAGTATCTTCGTTAAATACCGAGCACCATCTGTTATGAAACTTATAAAGGCCATTAAGCCAATCATTATCCTGTAGTTTGTATTCATCAAGCATAGCATCCCAAGATTCCTGAAGCCAATCATTATGTTGAATAGAACCACCTGACCAACAAAATTGCTAGAAAAGACCCCCTTTGAATAAAATTGACAGAAAAGACCCCTCTACTGTGGCGACAGGTGCGGCAGCCAACACGTGGCGCCTGCCGCCACATGCAGAGGCGGCAGCCCCTGCCGCCACAGGCCCAGGCGGCTGATGGCCCGCCACAGGATTCAGCAAACGCGACCGGCGCGCGACGGAGCGGAAGCTGGGCAGCTGGGCCCTGCCGCCTCCTGGTGTCGCGGCACCACCGTGCAAGGCTGTGCTCCTTTGGTCCTCCACGCGAGATGCATTGCTGTGCACGCTGCGCCTGCATGCAAGGGAGAGAGAGCTAGTAATAAACTAATAATGGGCTGCATGCATGCAAGAGTCAAGAGAGAGAGTAATCAACGGAAAGAAAGAGTACTTCGCTGCATGCACTTATTCGAGGGAATCCCACGCATGCAGTAGTACGCCTGCCCAGCACTCCGTTCCGTCGCGCGTCAGCTGTGTTCGTGGCTGGCCACCTGCCGCCTGGGCCTGTGGCGGCAGGGGCTGCCGCCTCAGCGCGTGGCGGCAGGCGCCACGTGTTGCCTGCCGCGCCTGCCGCCACGATCAAGCTGGTCTGTTTTGTCAATGTGACTCAGGGATAGTCTTTTTTGTCAATTACGTTTGGCAGGTGATCCTTTTAGATAAAAAATCCCATTTCTGTGTCACATCCTTGCATGCACTTCATAAACATATTTTGAAATGCTTGAGAAGTATTTACAGTACCTAAATGAGACTGTGCATTCTTCAGAATATGCCAGTAGGAGAAGCAATGCTGCGTGTTAGGAAACACCTGCTCGGCTGCCTGTCCTTTGTCAATACATCAGGTGAGGACAGCCTCAAGACTAGCTTGCCCTTCCCTCCTCCCAAAAGGCAACCACTATGACTAAATGAAGGCATGGGAAGAGAAAGCTACTCCCTCCGTCCGAAAATACTTGTCATCAACATGGACAAAAAGGGATGTATCTAGAACTAAAATACATCTAGATACATCCCCTTTTATTCATTTTGATGACAAGTATTTCCGGATGGAGGGGCCTAAGCTCGTCTAGGAGGTCCACGAGGATCAAGGCGTTACACTGCTGCTCCTTATTACGGAAGGCCCTCGCATTGCGATGCTTTTCAAATGCTCCATGACACGAGGGTGACCACAGAGTCAGACCCTTTCTTCACATGTCTCGGCATGTTGGCCATTGAGCGAAGCCATCAATATTAAGGTTGTCCATGATCGTGGGGATGTCAACCTCCACTTGCAAGCGAAGCAAAACATTGATGCCAAACTTCCCTTACAACAACGCATTGAACTAGGATATGAGCCGCCATGTCCTTCTCCTGGCCACAGACAAAGCATGGAGAAGGCAAATGTTGAAGTCCATGACGGAGTCGCCTGTCCGACGTCCACAGACTATATTTCGACGCTAGCCAGGTAAAGATCTTGCATTTTGAAGGCGCCCAACATTTCCATGTACACAGTACACACAGCCTCAGAGAATTGTGTGATGCCTTGGCAAAGCATATCGTAGACATAACTAGCAGAGTAGTGCCCAGATCGGGCCCAGCTCCAGGTAAAGGAATCCGGGACGCTATCACTAAGAGAGATATCAAAACGCTAATAAAGGATGCTGATCCTACCTATATCCATTGTAGAGTATCAGCTAAGGCCCGGTACCACTAGAAATCTTCTCGTGTAGTACATACTGATTTGCTGACTGATGAAGATACCTTTGTAGTTGCTCTAAAGCAGATCATGCAATAATGCTTGCAAGGAATACATTAGCAAAGTCGGCACCAGAACCATGTCTCTTCACAACAATAGTAGACAAACTAAGTTTCCTCCTTTTTGCTTCACAAATTCGAAAGGTTAGCAAACCTAGGTATTTCAATTCTTAACGGCAACTTTGGAGTTTCTGTGGATCTTTCTATCTTTTACATCTGCAGCTCATATGCTTTTGGTAAGGAAATAACTATACAAGCAATCCTCAAATGGATCACACTTCATCATATTTACGATACATTATTATCATCAAACACCAACAGTGAAACAAAGTTAGTAATTTACCACAGAAGTTACAAAAGTATATCCAAACCAGACAAGGGGGTAGCATTTTTACGAACGCTACTCTAATGCGAGGCTAAATTCCATAATATCATGAACATAAGTATTATGAGGCACATATTGTTTGGGAGCAAATTATCAGATGTAATAAAACCTAGTCGTATAACAGATAAGAGAGCCACCATTGAATTTGATATGACACATTAACTCTTATCATCGTTCTTTTTTTTTGCGGTTTAACTCTTATCATCATTAAGAACCTACAAACAGCAGCTCATCAAATACAAGGGGCAAAAAAAAAAAGCAGAAAACATGAAAAGTTGGTAGATGAACAAGCTTGAGCATGGACTACATCCAAAACGCTTCCACGTCATAGCCGGGCGCCTGGTAGAAGCGAGCAGGCCTGTGAGCCATGGTCGTGAGCTCACCGTCCTCGCCATACTTGACAATGAATGTGGTCACACGAAGCACATACTTCATCGTGTCCGCTCCCTCAGGTCGGCGGCGCTCCACGAGGCAGTACTTACTGCCCTCACCCATGTAAACGAGTTTTGCATCGACATGTCTCCAGTGTGGTTGCTTGAGAAAAAGCTGCTCCCTGCCCACTTTCCACTTTGGCGGCTGCCGGCCAGAGATGATGTGGCATGCACAAAGGTACCCCTCAGCATCACCCGTGTCAGCGGAATGGAGGCGGAGCCCGACCCATGCGTCGAGCAAACCATCATAGTGGGCATGGCCTTTGAATGGCAGCACCCAATTACCACGGCGCCTCCACTGGCCACCACCTCTCGTGCCGTAGGACAATGTACACCAGACCCCCCGCCTACAAGCGGAAACAAAGATGGTGCCCGTCCGCGGGTGCACGGCAAGCGAGGTGATAAACTTGGGATCAAACGGAAAGTCAGGTGGACTGCCACCGAACTTAGGCCAGCTCCAAGAGAAACGCGAGGAATTGAACAAGGGTTTCCAAGTCCAGTCCCTCTCATCATCGTCCGGATCCGCAGAAAGGCAGTGGAAGCCCCCAAAATAATATAAACCGTCGGTGCCGTCGTTGTTGTCGCTGTATGATTCGAACACATATAGTCTGTTCCTGACGGCTATGGCTGAATCATAGCAGTTTTCTAGACCTTGCGGTAAAATATTTGACGTAGTAAGCGTGGATGTCTTCGTGTCAAAGATGATGGTGGCACTGCCCTGGGCCTCTTGTACCCTTGGTATTTTATGGGCGGAGGGGCTTGTGGCTATGATGTGGCTGCCAAGGGCAGCAAACTGCGCTCTTCTTCCAATTGTTGGAGGCCCTATGCGGAGGGCAGGCGGCTCGGAGAGGCACAGCGGGGAGCCTGCAGATCCGCAGCCGGCTTCCGGGTCGTTGTCCATGTCCAGCTTGTGGATGTTGAATCCGTCAGCGTGGTCATCAAGTACCAGGTACAGATGCTGCTTCGTGGTCTGCTGTTGGCGCCGTTGGTTGGCTGTGCCAAACTGGCGAGCCTGACCCAACCCGGAGGAAAGGATGAATCTTGTTGGCTCGTGCAGGTGCGGTGCATAGGTCCGACCTCTCCCTGCTGCCTCCCTCCGCCACCATCCTGCTGACTTCGACGGGGATCGGGATGAGGTGCCGAAGAGCCGAAGGAGGTGCCGGAGATTCGACATTCGATCTATAAAACCAGGAGCAGCCGCCTGACCTCGAAGCGATGAAAAGGTTGGAGACGTCGTCCGCCACGATGCCGCCGCCGCCACAATATTATCTGGAAGAAGCGGGGAGGTAAAACTGCACCAAAGATGAGATGAGCTCTCTCACGACCTCTACGTTTTAGCCGTCGGATGATCCTACGTAACTGTTGCTAGCCGTCCGATCCCGCACCGGCACAAGCTGTGGTAACTTGGGGATGCTCCTCTCGGCATCAATTTGGCCCGCTGTGGTTACTTGGGCTTTTCACCATATATATATTCGCGGAAATAATACTGAAGCACACGAAACGAAAAGAAAAAACGAAACGAATCGCTCGCTCTACTCGCGACCTTCTCCATTGCGGCATGGATGAATAGTAGGCGGGGATGAGTCTCTGCTGCCACTGCCTCAAGCTCTTAGATTGGGATCTGGATGACCCTTTAGCACCAAATTTTCATGTTAAATTTTAACAGTTAAGAGTAACTCCAATGGGGCGACCCATTTTGTCGCGCGCCGTCCGTTTGGGTCGGCGCGGACAGAAAAGTCGGCCCAACGCGCCGATCCAAACGGACGCGCGTCCGCGTTCGTCCGTCTGCCGACCCATTTCCGATTAATTTTTGAGCCGGATTTGCGTCGGCGCGGACACAAGACGGACGCGCGCGCGCACGCCCTCTCTCCTCCTCGTGCGCGCACAACCTCCACCGCCTGCTTCGTCGCCGACGCCGCCGGCCATTTTTTCCCGATGAAAAAGATACATAGATAGGTCTTGCGTACACAAATAAAAGAAAAAAATCAACTACTCGTCTGTTTTCGACTCTGACTCGGTAATGTCCTCCTCCGACATTTGAATATAGGCGTCAGCAGCCTGCTCGTCCGCGAAGTCCCACCCCGATGTTTCTCACAACTTCAGTCTCAATTGAGCGGCCTGCTTCCGCGCACGCTTGCCCTCCCGATAGGCGGCTCGCTCCGTCCTCCTCGCCTTCCTCTTCGTCCTTCTCTGCTCATAGAACTGAAGTTCGTCGACGATGTCCTGCGGGAAGCGTTCGCGCCACACCAGCAAGGCTTGCACGTCCATCTCGGCGATGGCGATGTGACGTTGCCGCCTCCAGTGGACGCGACGATCCTCGTCAGTGAAAAGCCGCGGGAGAGGCGTCAGATCCTGCGCCCGCTGGCTCGACACGTCAGGAAAATTCATCTCCCGACTAGGCCGCCGGAGGCGCCATGCCGTCGCGTCGTACGCGCGGGCCGCCTGCTCTGCGGTGTCGAAGGTGCCGACGATGCGGCGTTTCTCGCCAAACCAGATCACGGCGGAGAAGGCGACGGAGGGGCGCTCGCGGACTCCGCGAAAATCCGAAGCACCGAGGATGCGCATCGACATGGTGGCGCACAGGCGGCGAGGCTAGTGAGAGGGGGCGAGACGAGTGGGGCGGCGGACTGAGAGGAGGCGAGAGCGCCTTCTTATAACGAGCGCCGGCCGCGGCGTGCCAAAACAAGCGCGCAAACATTTCCCGCGCTCTGGAGCTCCAAAGCCAGCGCGCGCTATGCCGATTTTCCCCCGCGCGTGTGAACCTTTCCCGCTGGCATGATCAAAAAGCGCGCGCGGTCATGAAATGGGTCGGCGTGTTGGGCGCGCTGCCAACCCAAATCTAAAAGAGGACGGAAGCCGGGCGGGCGGCCGACCCAAACGGACAAATAGCGGACAAAAGCGCCGTCCGTTTAGGTCGGCCCGTTGAAGTTGCTCTAAAAACACTGTCTTTTCGACAATTTATCCACGAGGTTTTTCTAAGGTCGATGGTCTAACCTTCAGTACACAATTTACCACTACTTTTTAAAATTCGACAAATACAGCCCAGTTTTTCTCTTTCTTCTTTCGTCCTGTTTAACTACTTCCTAAAGCAAAGTGTATGATTGTTTGTGCTAATTGCAGGTTTTATTACATGTATATCGAATATTGGTCTTCCTAGGATACACAATTCTAAAATTCCTCTCTGCTGTATGTATATTGTATTATTGCAAGGTGAGTTGCTTTACGCCATCATTTACCCCTAATTTGCAGGATATACATGAGCCACTTCAGTTGGGTTGCCCTGCTAAATCTCAATTAAATACTTATGACTTAATAGAGCATTGAGCTACTATGTAAATCAGCCCCACTAATAAGTACATCTGTACATAGACCAAACTTTATTTAACTCCATATTTTTGTTTTGTAAATTATACTTTCCAATACACTACACATACAGAAAAGAAAATTCCAGTGTATTACCTAACAACAATTGAAATTTTTATATACAAATGCACATATGCAAGTTAAATCTATCACACCTTACAAACCATTAGTACTTCCATGTTTTATTAAATTTAAACATTTGCAAAATTGTTTAATTTCCAGTTCCTTGAGTGAGGCCATGTTTTCTTCATTATTGATAGAATGAAAAGCATGAAGTGGATATGAGTATATGATCCAAATGCTCCACTACTGTCAAAATACCTGTATTAATATGAAAGGATTTGAGTTCTAATTTTAGTGTCTTAACCGTCACCTATCAGTGGTAAAGATAATTAGATTATAACTTATACTGCGCTGAATACTGAATAACTAACAATTTCAATGTTTGTCATTCTAATAAGATATGTAAGCTAGATATAGTGCAACCCACTCATGCCAGACCCCCAAGAACCACTCTGTTCATGTACTACAGTATACGATTATGTTATGACCGGCCAGCAACAGGACCGGACCGTGACGATGTCGCCGCAGGACCAGCCGAGGCGACGGCGGTCCACCAACAAGAGATCACCTGGCCTGGACTTGAAGGTGGGGAGCATGGCTGGGCTGTCGAATGTGATGGCGAGGCTGGTGGAGCGCACGGGGAAGCCCAAGCTGAGCATGCCGACGCCTACGGTCTTCAAAGCATCTCTAGCAAATCCCGCAAAACAGCTGGGTGGTCTGGGTTTTCGTGACCTGGAGGTCTTCAACTTGGCATTACTCGCACGTCAAGCATGGCGGACTATGAATGACGAGTCGTCTCTCAGTACACGATTGCTGAAAGCTGTATATTTCCCGGACAACTCGCTACTGGAAGCCGAGCTAGGTCCTCATCCGTCTCAGATTTGGAGGGCGATTCTTGATGGCCGGGACATCCTATCACAGGGGATAGTACGGAGGATTGGAGACAGGGAGACTACAGATATATGGCTGCATAACTAGATTCCTAGGGATAACTACAAGAGGCCCATCACGTCACTCATGGCTAATCCCCCCACCAAGGTGGCGCAGCTGATCAATGCAGCTACGGCCTCATGGAATGAGGAGTATATACGCACTATATTCACACCTTTTGATGCTGCAGTGATCTTGAAGATACCTTTATGTACATGGAGGATTCCAGATTTTTGGGCCTGGCACGAGGAGAGTCGAGGTATTTTCAGTGTGCGGTCAGCATACCGAATGATAATTCGGACGAAGCTGGGCTGAGAAGCGTGGATACACGAAGAGGAGGGAACCTCGGTTGGCCAGAATGAGAGCAATATGTGGAGTATGATATGGCACATTCAGGTTCCGTCCAAATTGAGAATGTTTGTATGGCGCCTTGCTAGGCATTCCATGCCCTGTGGGGAGGTTCTAAAACATCGTAATATGGCAACGACCGACACTTGTATGCTGTGTGGGGCGATGGATACTTGGAAACATGCTTTATTGAAATGCCCAATGGCGGGTGGTGTGTGGGCACTGGCCCCTGATGATCTTGTGCAGGCCATGAGTGAGCGGCAAGAGGACAGGGCCAAGGACTGGCTCTTTGCTATACATAAAATGTTGCCGACAGATTTATTTAAAAGGCTCATAGTGACACTTTGGGCAATTTGGGGAGTGAGGAGAAAGTCTATCTGTTGAACATATATACATGTACGTAGGCCCGGGTTTTGTATGCAGTACCTGTAGTATCTCTCTCCCCCTGTATGTACGTATATCTTGGGAGACAAGATACAGTCGCACCTTTGTACCTATATATATGTGCCTAGTGCACGATCAATCAATCATCGATGCACAAAATCATTCTCTACATCGATCTATCGCAAGTCGATCTCCCGCTTCCGCTAACCCTAGCCGCCGCCTCCTCCTCCGCCGCCTCCTCCCCTGGCCCGACCGACCCCCACTGTCGCCAAGACCCCACCCAGCCGCTTCTTCGCCGCGTCGCCTCTCCTCACACCCAGCGCCGCCACCATGTCCTCCCACGGCTCCTCCTACTCCAACCCTTCGCCGTCGACCCGCCGAGATCCGCGACATCAACGTCCGCGCCGCGTTCCGTGACCCTCGATGCCTCCACCTCCACGTGCATTTCGTGGAAGGCGTACTTCACGCTGCTCTTTCGCGAGAACAATCTCGTGGAACACGTGGGCGGCACCGTGGACTCCCGCACCATGGCGGATGACGCCGAGTGGACCGCGATCGACGCCACGATCATCCGTGGTTCTTCACCACCATCTCCAAGGACTTGTTCCACACGGTCGTCGGTGGCGGCGACGATGCCCGCGCCACAATGGTCAAGCTGAACGGCCTCTTCACCGACAACAAACTTGACGCCGCGTTTTTTGCAGCGAGAATTTTTGATCGTCACCGGATGATCACCCATTGATGACTCTGCCGCTCAAGACGTTGGCGGACGAGCTCGCGACATTGGAGCCAAGGTGGACGACGACCTCCTCCTCGGCACCCTCACGCCCGGCCTCAGCGAGGACTTCGCAACGCCGCCTCAACCTCACCTTGATGCCGGAGCCCTCCTTTCCCAAGTTTGTGGCGTGCCAGAGGTTGGAGGAGCGCCGGATGAAGGGGTGAAGAAGCGTGCAGCACCACGCCCTCGCCGCCGGCGCCTCTCGCGGCGCCTCCATCGCCCGCTCCACCGCGCGCGCCAGGCCAGCCAGCCACCACCGCGCCTCCGGTACTTCCCCCTCCGCCGCACCTCCGCCCCTCCCGCCGCCCCGGCAAAGAGTGGGTGGCGGCCCATGGCTGCTTCGCCATGGGCGGCCGCAGCAAAGAATAGGCGTCCGGGGGGCATCGTCGGCAGCAGCGGTGAATCCCCTTGGACCTCGGCACCAACCCGTGGACCGGCGTCGTCCATGCGTACTCCATGCCGGTCCCTCGGGCTCCGCCCCGCATCCTCGGGCCCCGCCAGGTCACCAGCTCTTCGCCGCCAGAACGCCGTTCCATCTGGCGGCTATGGTGCGCACCTCCGCCGTCGCCGCCTCACGGTCCGCCGCCCTACGGCACGCCGCCGCCGCTGCCTATGGGGCGCGCCCGCCTCGGGCCGCACTGCGCCGGCCTATGGGGCGCACCACTCACCGACCTCACGGAGGGCCCTACCTCCTCAGTGCCGCCGCCGTGGGACCCGCCCTGCTCGCTGCGCTACACTCCGCCCGTCACCGAGCTCTTATGGTGGCGGTGGTGATCGGTACATGGACTCGGGCGCCATCGCTCACATGATTGCTCATCCCGTAACCTTACATCCGCCACTCCCGTTCGTACTCCCACCAGATCACCGTTAGTAGCGGTTCCTCCCTCCCTATTACACATGTCGGTCATATGTCTTTTCCTTCTACTTCTACTCCTGTGCATATGTCTAATATTCTTGTGTCTCTGATTTAGTCACTAATCTTGTTTCCGTTAAATCGCCTTGCTCGTGAGAATCCTATAAGCTGTCGAATTTGACGATATTGGTTTTTCTGTGAAGGGCGCCAGACACGGATGGTGCTCCACCGATGTGATAGCCCTGGACGACCTCTATCCGATGCATCCTCGGCGCCACCACCACCGTCGCCCGCCGCCTTCGCCAAGATGTCGATCTTTGGCATGCCCGTCTTGGTCATCCCAACTCCACCGTCATGCGTCAGATTCTCCAAAGTTTTTCCTTTTCATGTAATAAGGTCGATGATCACACCTGTGAGGCTTGCCGTCTTGGCAAACACGTTCGTCTTCCCTTTAGTGAGTCTACAAACATTTCCACCTTTCCGTTTCAGCTATTGCATAGTGATGTTTGGACGTCCCCGGTTGCTAGCAACACGGGCTATTTATACTACTTGGTGATATTGGATGATTTTACTCATTATGTGTGGACGTTCCCTCTTCGTCGCAAGTCCGACGCCCTTGCCACACTCACCGCTTTTTACTCCGATGTCGCCACACAGTTCGGTCGTCCTATTCTCGCCTTGCAAATAGACAACGGCAAGGAGTTTGATAACGTCGCCGTCCGCAATTTACTTGCGTCCCACGGCACCATCTTTCGTCTCACCTGTCCCTACACATCTCAGCAGAATGGTCGCGCTGAGCGCGTCCTTCGCACGCTGAATGACTGCGTCCGCACGTTGCTCTTCCACTCCTACATGCCTGCTCGGTTCTGGCCGGACGTGCTCGCGACCGCCAGCCTCCTCCTTAACATTCGCCCCTGTCGTTCCCGCTGGAACTACACCCCTCACCAGCTCCTCTTCGGTGCGGTTCCATCCTATGATGGTCTTCGCATTTTTGGGTGTCTCTGTTATCCTAGCACCGCGTCCACCGCTCCTCACAAACTCGCACCACGGTCCCTTCCTTGCATCTTCCTTGGCTATCCTCCTAACACCAAAGGTTACGGTGCTATGATCCGATCTCCCACCGTTTTCACTTGCGGCATGTGTACTGATGAGCTCGTGTTCCCGTTTCAGCAGTACCGTCACCATTGAGTCTCTGCGGCGCGGTCCGTCCTGCATCCACCTCTGGCGGACCGCCCGTCCGCACCCGGGCCCTCTCTTTCGCGCTCCCGGCCGGGCGGTCCCCGTGTTCGCGCCCCGCCGCCACGGCCCTCGGCTCTGCCGCGAGCTCCGACGTCGCGGCCCTCCGCCATCGCCATGGGCCCCGACACCGTGGCCTCCGCCATGCCCCGTCGCCGTGGCCCCCGCCGGCCTGCCTGCTGAGCCCGTTCTGCTGCGGCCCCCGCTGGCCCCTGCTGCCGCTGACCCTCCATGTCCCGTCGCCATGGTTCCCCTAGCGGCTCCCACCGCCCAGCGCCCCTCCTCCCGGTGTGGTCACTGGGCTCGGATCGACTTGCGTCCCAAAGACACGCTACTCGTCGGGCGAGTATGCTGTCGGCTTCTACCTCGACACGCCCCGCTCCCGCCTCCTCGCGCGAGCCTTCGGGATCGAATCGGCTAGCTGCGTGCGTGAGGAGTTTGACGCTTGCGGCGCAACCGTGCGTGGCAGCTTGTCCGCGGCCACCCGTGCCAATGTCATCTCGCACGTGGGTCTTCCGCCATAAGACTTCGCTCCGACGGTTCTCTCGGCGCTTCATAAGGCGCTACTGGGGTGGTCTTGGCTTTCGCCAAATAGTCTTTGGCGTGGACTTCACCGACACCTTCGCTCCGGTTGTTAAACCGGGCACGATTCGTCTTGTTCTCCAATCATTTGTTTCTCGCGCTTGGCCTGTTCACCACTCGATGTGTCTAATGCTTTCTTGCATGGTCATCTCGATGAGCGGGTGTTCGTCGACAACCGACTGGTTTCGTCGACACCGACTATCCGGACCACGTGTGCTTGCTCTCCGTTCTCTCTATGGGTTGAAGCGGCACCTCGGGCTGGTACTAGCGGATCGCGGCCTTCCTCCAACAACGGGGTTCCGGTCCACACGGTCCGATGCCTCCTGTTTGTCTACCACCGAGGCCACGCCACGCGTACCTCCTCTTTGACGTCGACGACATCATCTTGATGCGTCATCGCCGGCGCTTCTGAGAGATCACAGCTCGCCTCGGCACCGAAGTTCGCTCTCAAGGACTTGGGGTCTCCACTACTTCCTCGGCATCGAGGTAGTGCGCCGAGCTCTCGCTTCTTCCTGCATCGGCAGAAATACGCCACTGAGCTTCGGAGCGGCGGGCATGTAATTGCAAGCTCGCTTCCACGCTGTCGTCTGAAGGCTAAGGTGTCCGCCGTCGAGGGCTCTCCGGCGTCCGCGCTCCCTTCTACCGCTCCATTGTCGGTGCGCTTGATTTTACACCGACGCGTCCGGACATTCAAGACGCTGTCCAAAGGTGTGCCTTCATATGCACGCTCCTCGTGACACCCATTGGGCTCTCGTGAAACGTATACTTGGTACATACGTGGCACCACAGCCATGGGTCTCACCTCGACGGCCTCGCCCGACACCAGCCTTATCGCCTACTCCGGCCGACCGGGCTGGGTGTCCCGACACTCGGCGCTCCACCTCCGGCTCTGCGTCTACCTCGGGCCCTCTCGATTTCGTGGTCGTTTAAACGACAACCCACGGTCTCACGATCGGCGCGGGGCGAGTATCGGGCCGTGGCCAACGCCGTCGCAGAGTGTTCACAGCTCGACGGCTACTCCGAGTTGCTCGTGAGGTCACCAAGGCGGCGCTTGTCTCATCGTGACAACGTCTCGCGGTGTATCTCGCTACCAACCCCGTCCATCACCGGCGGACGAAGCACATCGAGCTCGACATCCACTTCGTCCGGGAGCACGTCGCCCTTGGTGCGTGTCCGTGTTCTACATGTACCCACCGATCAGCGATTCGCCGATGTGATGACGAAGGTCTACCTACCTCGACCTTCGAGGGTTTCGTCCAGCCTTTGCGTCACCGGCGACGCTCGATCAGGGGGTGTTGAACATATATACATGTACGTAGGTCCGGGTTTTGTATGCAGTACCTGTAGTATCTCTCTCCCCCTGTATGTACGTATATCTTGGGAGATAAGATACCGGTCGCACCCCTTGTACCTATATATATGTGCCTAGTGCACGATCAATCAATCATCGATGCACAAAATCATTCTCTACACTATCCATGAGGATATTTTTCAGTCTTCGAGCGCCACTAATGGTTTCATCAAGAGCTACTTGAGGGATCTCCATGTTATGAAACCCAAGCATCAGATACCAAGCGCTGCTGCAGCTACTAGGTCCACTCGATGGATCAGGCCGGTTGAGGACACGGCGAAGGTGAATGTGGATGCCGCTGTCTCTCGACGCGGCTTCGGTGCGGTTGGCGCCATATGTAGGGATCAGAACGGGACTTTCTTGGGGCGTCCTCCTTTTTTCGAAATATAGATGATCCACATACCCTCGAGGCACTTGCGATAAGGGAGGCTTTAGCTCTCTCGGACGACCTTTATCTTCGGAGGATCCATGTCGCATCGGACTGCAAGGGGGTGGTCGAGGAAGTACGGAAGGAAAATGCAGCAAATTATGGAGCAATTATTCATGAAATAGTAGACCACTCTCTGTCTTTTGATTTCTGTAAATTTAGTCATGAGTTTAGGAGCTCGAACTATGAAGCTCACAACTTAGCGAAACATGCTCTTACTCTCGGTGTTGGCCGCCATGTTTGGTTAGGGCATCCCGGGAACCTCTCTTTCGTCCCGTGGTGACGGGTTAATAAAGAGTTTTGCAAGGTTGTCTCAAAAAAAAGCAGATCCCGCAAATCAGGCCATCATATAAAATAAACGCCAGTTTGCGGGACGGTGACAGGTTTGCCGGTCTGAATAGATCCAGTAAATTCGGTCGTTCCGGTTTTGTTTTTGTGGGACCCCAAATCCACGGGCTTATTTCCTTCATATCTATCAGATTTAAGTTTTTTTTACAGTGACCTGAAAACATAGACACAGTTGATGGAAGGGAACTTTTGGCTCCCGTCACGGAGCGCGACCTCGCCGGAACACCTTGAGGCCGGCGACCACCAGGCCCTAGCTGCCTCGCAAGCCGTGGCCACGCGAGCGCCCAAGCTGCGGTCTCGAGCTAGCTATCTAGCTGCTTCCACCACCGCTAGCAAGTTGTTGCTGTCTGCTCCCCACGTCCGCTCCCGTGCCTGGCGCCGTCACCAGCAAGATGCGCGCTCCTCTCCGCGCACTGGGGCACCTCCGCCCCAGCCCGTGCTTCGTACGCGGATGGGAAAATGTGGTGAGAAAGATGGACCCAATTGTAATTTAGTGGGCGTTTTTGGGAGTTTGTGCAATGTTACCAGGTCCATGAAATATTTTTACGGGATTTGTTCTGCCAGAGCAAAAATCATACTTAAAACAGATTTTGCGATATCCAGATCTGCTCTCACCAGCAACCAGATGATGTTGGTTGGAAAAAAAAATCTTCTGCGACCCGGGTCGTATGAATCGCTTGTGAGACCCTCTTCATCGGAGGACAGTTTTTTTTTGAAAGCAAAGCAAAGCTTTGTAAATTAACGGTGGCTAGGCATATCGCCTAACACACAAGCAGCCACAGTGGGCGGTACAGTGGTGTTCCACTCCATACAAGTGTCTGATAAGCACATACGGCCTATACGAGCGAGCTCATGTGCTACAGAATTTGCCTCCCGCCGGCACACTCTAATGGTAAACTTCGAGAACCACATCTTGAGCTGTAGCTTAATGTCCTCAATGGCTGCAGCGTACGGTGATGAGTCCGTTTTCGCTATGTCCAGAGCGTCGGCAAGCAGCATTGAGTCAGTTTCGAACACCACTCGGATGGCACCTAGTTCGGTTGCTGTCGCTACTGCCGCACTCATTGCCCCGATCTCAGCCGCGAAGGCGTCCGCCGTGTGAGTCAGCCTTCCCGAGCGGGCTATGATCACATGCCCTTCCTCATCCCGAGCCACCACATCCCATCCTCCCATACTTCCTCCCGGCGTAAAGGCCCCATCTAGGTTGATCTTCATCTCATCGTTGGCAGGAGGGACCCATGCAGTTGAGGCCACTTTGCCTGGCCGCTGGTACACATCCGCATATTCCAGTGCATCGCAACGCGTTCGCCGGACTACCTCAGTGACATGGATCGGTTGCTCCCCTTCACGTTTCCTGTTTCTGTTGTTCCACCAATGCCACCAAAAAATCACAATCATCAGCCTATCAAGCATTGCATGCACCCCTCGAATACTCTCAAGCTGCACCCGCTCGTTTTCAAGGCCCAACAGCCTCCATCCTTCCTTGACCATTTTACACTTGATGAATAAGTGCACGCCATCCTCCTCCATCCGCTCGCAGAGGAAGCAACGAGAGTGTTCCAGCTTCATCCCTCGCCTCATCAGGTTAGTGCAAAGTGCCAGGGACTGGTGTTTCAAACGCCAAATGAACATCTGCAGCTTGACAGGGCACCGCATCTTCCAAATCCTCTTCCACGACGGATCTTCCGTCCTCTCCAGCTGCCCCGCGCCAGCCGTGCTTGACCCCGGCGCCCCCGTTCGAGTTTGTTGATCTAGCTCCATGTATAATCTGTACGCACTCTTGACTGAGAATTCTCCTTTCGTATCAAAATGCCAGGCATAAAAATCATCTACCCCCTCTCGAAGCGGGATATTGAGAATCTGCTTCGTGTCCTCCTCGTAGAAGGTATCCCGGACAAGCTCCTCATCCCAACTGCCAGTGATCGGGCTTATGAGTTCATTGACGGTGGTGAGAAGGTTCGGGCCCCTTGGTGTGATTACTCGTCGTGACCATGATCTGGGTATCCAAGGATCGGACCAAATATTGACCGTAGTCCCGTCGCCGATCCTAACGATGTAGCCTTGCTTCACCAGGTCTAGACCATGCAGAATACTACGCCATGAGTAAGAGATGCCATCATGAGCTGTAGCATCGATCACGGATCGACCAGGGTAGTATCTCGCCTGCAAAACCCTTGCACACAGGCTCTCCAGTTGTTGGAGGAGTCGCCACCCTTGCCTCGCCAGCATCGCCAGGTTGAAACTATGCATATCACGAAATCCCAGTCCCCCCATTGCTTTCGGGCGAGCAAGTTTTTCCCAACTTATCCAGTGCATTGGGTTCTGCTTGTCCTGCTGGCTCCACCAAAACTTACCCATCAGCGTGTTCAATTCTGCACAGAAGGTCTTAGTGAGATCGAAGCATGACATTGCAAACGCCGGAATAGCCTGGGCCACGCCCTTCACGAGTACTTCTTTGCTTTCTTTTGCTAGGAGCCTCTCTTGCCAGCCATGGACTCTCCCACACATGTTGCGTTTGATATAGTTAAACGCTTTCCTTCTCGATCGGCCGACATGTACCGGGAGTCCTAGGTATTTCTCCTTCCAATCCTCATTGTGGATCCCAAGTGTTCCTTTGACAGATGCCCTCTCATCATCGTTCGTGTTCGGGCTGAACATGATAGCGGATTTCTCCGTGTTGATGCACTGTCCCGAGCTGTCCTCATAAAGCTGTAATGCCTCCCGGAGGGCCTCCGCCTCTCGCTGTTCCGCTTTGATCAACAACATGGAATCATCTGCAAAGAATAGATGTGTCACGCATGGTGCTCTTGGGCAGACTTTGACTCCATGTAACCTGCCTCTCCGCTCTGCATCCATTAGCGCTACTGTCAGTCCTTCTTCACAAATCACAAACAGGTAAGGAGACACCGGATCTCCCTATTCTGAGCCCCCGAGAAGGACTAAACTGTTGGGTAAGCTCCCCATTCACTTTGATCTGGTATCGTACTGTTCTTACACACTTCATTACTAGCTCAACCCACCTCGGACTGAAGCCTAGCTTGATCATCATAGCCTCCAAAAAACACCATTCTACTCTGTCGTATGCTTTACTCATGTCAGCTTTGACCGCCGCATAACCAGCCTTGCCGGCTTTCTTGTTTATCAAATAGTGGGAGAGTTCATATGCTATGAGGACATTGTCTGTGATGAGCCTGCGTGGCACAAACGCACTTTGGTTTTCTGAGATAATATCCGGAAGTATTAGTTTCAGGCGATTTGCTATGACTTTCGACACCAGTTTGTACAGCACGTTACAGAGACTGATAGGTCGTAGATCCTTGATCCTCGACGGGTTCTTAACCTTTGGTATGAGCACGACCATTGTATCATTCCATCCCTCTGGAATATCTCCTCCGTTCAAGACCGCTAGCACCTCGTCCACTATCTTGTCTCCCATGAAATGCCAGTGCTTCTTATAAACGACCGCCGGCATCCCATCCGGGCCCGGCGCCTTAAGATCACCGATGTGATCAAGTGCCGCCTTGATCTCTTCCCGAGTGAACTCTGCGTCAAGCACTGCATGCATGTCAGGAGTTACTCTCGGTTCGACCTTAGCGATCAGCTCATTTATCCGTTGGGGGTTTGAGGACGTAAAAAGTTCCTGAAAAAAGGAGCACACATAGTTTGTTAAATCCTCTCCCTCTGCTACTACTTCTCCATTCTCCCTTCTGATCTCCTTGAGCCTGTTTGCCCTCTTCCTAGCCGACGCCACCGACTGCAGATACTTAATATTACGGCTGCCCCCCTTCAACCACCACATATGGGCGCGTTGTTTCAACCTAGTGTATTTCTTCTCCTTTAGATCGTGGACCAGCGCCCTTAGCCTAGCCTCATCCTTTATCTTCCCCTCTGACACCGGTTCCTTCATGCACCTGTCCAACTCCCTTCGTGCCTTCTTAAGTCTCTCCTCTAACTCACCCACCACATCCCTACTCCACGGCCCCATCTGCGCAGCAATCTTCTTTAGGGCTTCTGTTACGTTCCCCCCTCCTTCTTCCCATCCACTCTCCCATGCCTGCTTGATCACCTCCTCGCACCCCTCCTCTTGCAGCCACCTAGCCTCGAACCGAAATTTTTTGTCTCCCGCCCTCCATTTCTTCTCCACCACTTCCAACTGCACAATGATCGGGCGGTGATCCGAGTGTCGTGGTTCTCCGTTTATAACTCCAAAGTGTGGGAACATGGCACACCATTCCTCATTTGCTACTGCTCTATCGATCCGCTCACAATTATATGTCCGCAATTCCTTACTATGGTTCCGCCAGGTGAAGATGTCTCCTTCATACCCGATGTCCCGCAAATTGCAGTGGTCAAGTGCCTCCCTGAACGCATCGAGGTATTGCTGAGGCCGAACTGCACCCCCCACCTTCTCATTGCTTGCTAGAATCTCATTAAAATCTCCAAAGCACAACCACGGCCTGGTTGCCTGATGTTGTTGTTTTAGAATCTTTAACAGCCTCCACGTTTCAGCTTTCCTACTTAATTCAGACTCTCCATAAACTCCCGTTAGCCGCCACACCGACCCATCCTCCCTAGTTACATCAACGTCCACGTGCCTCCTCCCATATGATCGGAGGCTGACATCAATTCCATGCCTCCAGAAGAGTGCCACCCCTCTCCCACTCCCCTCATCCTTCCAAGCAACCATGTTGGCGAGCCCCAACAACCACCGAAATCTTCCCAACTCCTTCTCCCTCAGCCTAGTCTCACAAAGAAATAAGATATCGGGATCCTCCATTCTTCCCAGTTCGAGAAGAGACTGAACTGCCGGGCCGTTCCCAAGTCCCCGGCAATTCCAACTGACGAGTTTCATTGCTCCCAGCGGGGCTGCGCTTGCAGCCCGGCCGATATGATCATATTGGGTTCTTCCACAACTGCACTGCCCTCCTCCCTTCCTGTACCCTCCGAATTGCTGCTAGAACCGCCTCCCTCCCCCTTGCTCTTTTTTGCCGTAGCTGTTTCATCCACCTCCATGCAGTCTCCATCCCTCTTCCCCAGCTTCACTCCCAATTGTGCATGTTGAGCACCACTTTCCACCCTCTCCCTCCTTCTGAACTTCTTCCCTTCCTTCTTGCCTTTCTCTTCGTCTCCAACTAGTCCCGTACGTCCGGCAGCCTCTAACTTTTCCTTATCACCTCCCCCTTCGATACCCATCACCTGTGTCTCAGCGTCTGAATCAGCAACTGTGTTCGCCGCCCTCACTGTGTCGGCCTTCGCCTGAGTCGTGTCCTTTGAGAGATTTGTGGATGAGCCAAACTGGACAAAATCGGAGGACAGTGGGCAACCCCGGCAGGGGAAAAAATCTTGTGCGACCCGGGTCGTACGAATCGCTTGTGAGACCCTCTCCATGGAGGACAGTTGGCAACCCGGGCAGTACGAATCTCAAAGCTATCTCAGAGTATTAGGAGCGCAGCATTATCCCTTCCGCCAAGTTAATGCCCAACTCTCCATCGCCCCCAAATTCCTGCCGCCATGGCTGCTCTCCCCATCCGGCCATGGCGTTCTCCTCTAAGCTAGCGTTCTCCTCTAGTCTGGCTGTCGGCAGCGACCACATTCTTTGGAGGTCTAGTCCGTGGTCACGTCGATGCTCCTCGTCGCCACCACTGGCGGCACCGCCGATGCTCCTCGTCGCCACAACTCGCCGCACCGCCGATGCACTGTGCAGGCTGCGTCGACAAGTTCTAGCCGCCGGCGTGTTACCCCGCTGCGTCTCTGCATCGGGGTTCAGCTGGACGTACTCGATTAGTTACTCTGCTGAAATTGCTTCTTGAATAAATGGACAAACAGAGTCGTGGCATTTGGTATAGAAATAACATAAATGCATAGTGTGTCTATCCTGAAGCTTGTGACAGTGTGCCTTTCCTGAAGCCTGAAGCTTGTCAAATTGCTTCTTGAATAAATGGGCAAAAATAGTTTTGGCATTTGTCATCTGAAATAACATAAATGAATAGTGTGCCTATCCTGAAGCTTGTGAGATAACATAAATGGATAGCTTCAGTTTAATGTTGCACCATTTGGCATGAACATAACATTTCAGTTTTACCAACATGAACATAACTTCTACTCCCTCCGTTCCAAATTACTCGTCGTGGTTTTAGTTCAAAACTTCAAATTTGAACTAAAGCCACGACGAGTAATTTGAAACGGTGGGAGTAGTAAACAGCACCATTTAGCTTATATGCCCAGCTAACTAGCATCAAGGAATGAACAAGATAGGAACTATCAGCGAACGACTCTGAAATCACTGCTCAAAACTTGATGTCCTAGCACCTTCACTGAAATCTAATTGACGAGCAGCAGGCAGTGTTGCGCCATCTCCTTGAGCCTCAAGCAATAATCTTGTGAACTCTCCTGGAATAGGTGGAACAAAAACTGATGGATACTCCCTAAATGTCATGGCTACGGGGGGATATATAGTACCAGCACAAGCAATTCTGAAGGGCCAACTGTAGATGGAACAAATACCAACTCCTTTGCTGGATAGTATGTATCTTTTCCTGCACATCGTGTGTATGTATAAGAAATAGAAGAGAAACCCGAAAACTCAAAACGGTGCCTGGGCTCATCTGCTCCCTCTCAGCAAAAAATTCAAAAAAAAATACTAGAAAAAGTCAAAAAATTCCAATTTTTTTTGTGGTGGTAGATAATTTGACGCGTGAGGTGCGCCCCAAAATTCAACTTATTTGGAAATCAGAGCAGCTCTCGGCAAAAAAGACAAATTGGGTCAAAACAGTGCGTGAACAGTAAACATTTTTACAGACCCTGATTTTGTCTTTTTTTGCCGAGAGCTGCTCAGATGCTCAAATGAGTTGAATTTTGGGGCGCACCTCACGCGTCAAATTATCTACCACCACAAAAAAATTTGGAATTTTTTGAATTTTTCTAGTATTTGTTTTGAATTTTTTCTAAGTGTGGGTGCAGATGAGCCCGGGGGCAGATTAGCCGCGCTCGCAAACATTGCTACTTATTCACACATAAGAATTAAATGTACCTTTTCTTTTCCCTTTCTTTCCTCCCTCTAACACATCATTTGATCTCTTTTTCATTGGACCTTTTATTCGTCCAGGAGATTTGAATGGTGCCGTTGTCTTCGCAATATTTTCAGTCATTTCGGAGGAACTTTCAGAGTCCTCATCTTCATCCAAGGTTAGATTGTAATTCATGTGCTTCCAAAGCCAACTTATCACACAAAGTATAGTGCCCCGCTCCCTACATTATGACAAGTTTTTAGCCCTGAGCTGCAAAAGCCACACATTAGCCCAAATTATAATCAATGTTCTACGTTATGATATCTTCTTCAAGTATCCGTATCCACTTTTTTATAATGAATTATGATCTTTGTTCGTCTTTTACACCTTCACGATCCTCTTCTATTTGTAGCTAGCTAGCGCTAACTTTCTATCGTGCATGCACACGCCCGCCCCCTCCCACCCTTCCTCAGCGTCCCCTCCATCGCGCACGTTCTTTATTTCTTTTTACGTCGTTCACCCGCGGTGTGTGTAGGCCCCCCGGCTCCTTCTTTCCGGCACACACCGGTCGATATACCTCTCTAGCCAAGTGTGCCTACCACAAACACATATATACTTCCCCTCTTCTCTTCTCACTGTCCATGCCCCCCTATGTCCAATACGGTTCCACGCAGGTGCACACTCCCGCCCCTCTTTTCATTGATCTCATACTCGCACACTCCTCCCCCCTCAACATGGTAGGCCTCCCGCACCACCTCCTAGCCGCACCCCTCTCCTCCTGTCTGTGTCTCCGGACCTTATTTGCTTCTAACACATGCATGCATGTATACATACTGATCTCCCTACATATAGCCAGGTCGACTGCTGGCATCTCTCTCTCAGTGTTGGCCAGTCCGCCAGCGGAAAGGGAGGATGTGCATTGTCCCTCCATTCGACGGTGTTGAGGCAGCACGTCCCGATTTGCGGTACCCGCCGTTCTCTCTGACCAAGCTCCGGCGCGGTAGGGCCTTCGCCACTTGCTCGCTGCCATAGTATGGGCAGATCCCGGCCGTCGGCGCCCTCCTAGTAACATCCCGACGACCCTCAGGTACAGCTTCCTCCGGCCTTGCTCCACTGCCCATCTTCCCACGTTGCTGCATGTGGATCTTCTTTAGTTGTTTGCTTAAAATGTATCTCGGCCGGCGTACTTTCCATCTTGCAATCTCATCCTCAAACCATTTTTGATAAACCACCATGTGCTATCTTTCCCTTATTACATGGAATATGCTTCTATTTTGTCGGCGTATGTGCCTTCAACTCGTGTTATTGGGCAGTAATTGTTTCCTTTCTACCACCTTTTGCAAACAAGGCTATCCATTTTCACCTCGTTGCTATTGCGACCTTTTGGTGAACTGCACAAATCACTTTTTTCTTAAGAGTGTTTTGTGCAGTTCCGCTAAAATGTTACACGGGCAACATTTTTACATTTCTGTGGGACTGCAGAAAGGGAGATTGGTTTTACTATCCTCCTCATCCAACTTCGTGCGTAATCTTCTCGAACAAGTAGTTAGACCAAAAGAGAGATAGTAGAGGTGATCGGCTTCTATTTGTGTGTGTTATGTTTCATCATCTAGTTCCACTATTATTGTAATCACACTGATTGGATATCTTTGCAAACAGGGATGGTCCGCTCGATTTAGTGTAGCTGCACAAAATGATCGGATTGTGGTGTCCTCCATACACCTCTTTTTTGGCTGCAGAGCTGGGTGAAACTAGCTGCCAAGCAATGAACATTGTGCCAAGGAGATGGAGCCATGCCTACGAATAGCATCGATCAATTATATATTTTTCTTTATTTGTACACCTTCTCACAACTTTGTCTTCAGTTGTGATGTGAATATTGGCACTGATCTGCGAACCATTGAGATGCATTAGCAGCCATGGTAGTTTCATTTGTATTTGATGGAATGTTGTAACGAGATAATCTTGAGGCAAGACACATGAATCCTAAGTTGAAACATTTTTTTCCTATGGGAACCAAAGTTGAAACCTGCATAGCATCACAGTACAATTTCATTAAAATTATGCGTACATATAACCAAATCCTGAAGGATTGGTAGCAATGCCAGAAACAATTCAACTTCGTTTCGCCGACATGTGGGACATCCTTTATCCGGCTCCATCTGCCATGCAGCAATATTGAGTGCACAACTGCAGGGAAAGATTCACCCCGGTCGTTGTGCCGCAGTAGTAATGACTAGTGAGCAGTCAAATCACAGAGCCCCACCTTCGCCACAGTAAGTTGCTCGGACAAAGCAACCATCATTTCTCTGTTCCTTGAATCCGCTGGTACTCCCATATTCCCAGAGTAATAAGTTGCTCGGGCGAAGCAACCATCACTTCACCTTTCCCACAGTAAGTACTAGTACCTCCTTTTTTACTCTAGAAACAACCACACGCGAATATTGGCGGTAGCAGCACAGCAACTGAATCAAAAATCGAAACCAACCAATGAACTACTACCAATGGTGAGCGTTTGCTAGTACGTATCATGTACTCCATCTGTCCATGTATATAGGGCTTAATGCGTTTTCTGAGACTAACTTTGCCCCTGTTTGGATCCATGGGTTAGAGTTAGTTTGAGCTAGTTAGGGCCCAAATATCCCTAAAGTATCCAAACATGAGGGTTAAATTGGAGCAAGTTAGACTTGTTCGGTTCAACTAGCTCCCTAGGTGTTTGGAGAGGAATTGTCCAGCGCGAGGCGATTCTATAGGTGGGAAGACGGCTTGTAAGCAAAAGTTTCTCCTCATGTTGCGAGCCACCGCGCACGCGTTGGCGAGGGAGAAGGTGTAGTAAGCAAGCTTCTTGTCGTTCTGCGAGTTGACGGGACACATCAAAGTTATTTAGTACGTACTCTCTCCAAAAAAGGGCCGACCATGTCATAGCTACCATCCCATGCTCCGTCGTTGAGTATGTGCACTATTCACGTGCCATCGAGGAGAAAAAATATTGCGTAGTACTAGGTACCATCGAAGTGCACGACCCACTTATACACTGCTTATCTTATTATCTCCATTTTCTTGCATTACACATGCACCTTGATGTTATATGTCTCGCGTGTTGGCAAAAGGATGAACAAAGCTCACGTCAAAAAAAGAGTGGAGAACATAGATTCCCAACGACCGAGAAGAAGCAAGGAACCTCGTGGTGGAGCGTCTGCACTCATAATATTTTATATTATTCAGCGATATAAAACCAACCAATCATCTCCATAGTGGATTGGAAGAGTACGAAACATGGCAGCCCAGTGTAGTTACATCATACTAGTACATGGCTAGCCCACGCTATCACCATATTTCTTGGCTTCCGTGTGACACCTAGCTCTAGTAATCCAGCAGCCCATATCGCTTCTCACTCCTCGTCTCTCTCAAAGTGCGGCGGGCTGGCGTTTTTGCCGTCTATTGAGGTCGGTTAACTCATCACATGTTAGTGACATGCCAAGAGCATTCTAAAAAATAGTACTATAATCTATTGTTATGCCAAGTAGAGGAAGCGCTTTGACCGACGGACCAAACGAGATAGGCGTGCCGTGCCATGAGTGGGTCCAGTTTCTCGTTTTGAACTCGTTTAGAATACTTGGTTTTGACTATTGATAAGATTTTATATAGGGCCTAATGTATTCTTCGAGGATGCCTTTGACTATTGATACTCCCTCTATTCCTAAATGTAGTGCGCATAAAATTACTTAGAAGTCAAACATTTTTTAGTTTGACCAAGTTTAGTGAGAAAAGTATCAATAAAAATAATACCAAATAAACATAATACAAATATGTGTTTAGTGAGGCATCTAATGATATTTCCTTAATATTATAGATGTAGATATTTGTCCTCTATAAATGTAGTCAAAGTAGGAGGAGTTTGACTTCTAAAATTTTCTATGCGCACTACATTTGGGAATAGAGGGAGTAAGATTTTATATAATTTGAAAATTATATCATTCAAAGATCCTTTCACGTTCTGTTTAAAAAAAGATCCTTTCACGTATGAATTTGATTGTATGCTTTGAGCAACTTGCATGTCCTATAATGCTCCTGTTTCGATACTCTAACTTAGCTAAGGTTAGATTAACTCATGACTAACCCTGAACTAACTGTAGCCAAAGAGGTGTTGGGTGACAGGGTTAGATTGACAATAAATGCACTCGATGGAGAGAGAAAAGTGATTTTTCAGTGGGCCCAATGAGAACTATCTCCAATTAGCACCTCTTGGGTGGGATAGTTTTTTTGGTGGGTTCGGTGCAACTTGCTCCAATTTAACCCACATGCTTGGATACTTTATGGCTATTTGAGCCCCAACTAGCTCAAACTAACTCTAACCCATGGATCCAAACTGGGCCAAAGTTAGTCTCGAAAAATGCATTAAGCCCTATATACATGGACAGACGGAGTACATGATACGTACTAGCAAACGCTCACCAGTAGTAGTAGTTCATTGGTTGGGTTCGCTTTTTGATTCAGTTGTTGTGCTGCTACCGTCCAATATTCGCGTGTGGTTGTTTATAGAATAAAAAAGGAGGTACCTCTACTTGTGTTACTCCCACTACGCAGCCTAAGGTTAGTATGTCACCTTGCGCTTGGCTCTTCGCCTCTTCCGAAAGTCGATGGTTCTACAGTAGTACTTCTGGCAATCTGACACCAAATGAACTGCTGCACATCCCCCACTTGTAATCAAAAGTTTATCCTCGTGTTGCGAGCCACCGCGCACGCGTTGGCGAGGGAGAAGGCGTAGTAAGCAAGGTTCTCATCATTCTGCGAGTTGACGGGACACATCGAAGTTATTTAGTACGTACTCTGTCCAAAAAAGGGCTGACCATGTCATGGCTACCATCCCGTGCTCCGTCGTTGAGTACGTGCACTATTCACGTGCCATCGAGGAGAAAAAATATTGCGTAGTACTAGGTGCCATCAAAGTGCATGAATCACTTACGCACTGATTATCTAATTATCTCCATTTTCTTGCATGACACGTGCACCTTGACGCTAGATGTCTCGCGTGTTGGCAAAAGGATGAAGAAAGCTCACGTAAAAAAGAGTTGAAGAACATAGATTCTCGACAACCGAGAAGGAGCAAGGAACCTCGCTGTGGAGCGTATGCAAGGAACCTTGCACGTTTCCCCCTGTTTTTTGCCGCCTGCCCACCTATAAACAAATAAAAGAACATGAACTCTTCGCTAACCACTAGAGACGATACATCAGGATGCTAAGTTGAAAATGTTTTATAGTTTATATTGATAACCACGCAACAAGCCACGCATGTACACACGCCAACGCACTAACTCCATCCGATCCAACTCATGCACATATGCGCACAGCATGGAGCACACAACGCACGTACACAACACGTGCATGCACACACACTCGGCGGCAGAATGCACATGAATAACACATGCATGCGCACACACTCGGCTGCATGGAGGCGTGCGCCATCTGCGATGACGTCCGGTTCGTCGTGCTACGGCGAAGCTCGCACAAAATGGCGCATACGCATCTCTTGCAGCACCTCTTTGCCGTCATTGCTCAACGACTAGTCGGAGACGAAGATTATCGCAGCCTCGGTCTTAGAGCTAGCACCAATGGAAAAACACGCATGATGCACGCACACGAGCACGTACGGAGTGCCCATGACATGGTGCGTCCCCAGTTGCCTCTACTCCTTCTGCGCATGTTGTTTATCAAGGCGGCTGCATGCCTAATGATGATGTGGGTGAGATCTTCTAGGACTCAGATGATGATGAGGAAAATTATTAGACTACCCACAGTGGGAGTAACATAGGTAGATAAAGTAGATGATGTGGCAAGCAATAAATGAAGAAAGAGAGGAAAGTAGTAACATTACACATATCAAGGCAAGATGTGTCTATAGCCTAATAAACGAAGTGTTGCATGTTACCACAGATATGTTACTATAGAGGTAGTAACATAGACTAGTAACATGAGCATGTTACTAGTCTATGTTACTACCCATTGTGGCTAGTCTGAGGGGGGTGTCTCCAACAGTGTTCCTTGGCTCGCACCTCTTTCATCACGGTGGTCGAGCTTGGAGTCATTCATCTGGTACACGTGGCATCTCTGATCTGGACACAAGGTGACGTACACTGTCAAGGTCCACGGTCAAGGGGGTGCTAAGTGCTAAGTGCTTAGATGTGCTTAGATGAGGTGCTAAGTGCATTAAATGGCTTAGCAACTCAAGTCTCCAATGCATAGGTGCTTAGTTTTTTGTTCCTAAGCTTGCTTCATTTAATTAGCTATAGACTCAAAACTGTCTTTCCACCATTTCTTCCTGCGGTCACCAAACTAGTCTCTCTCTTCTTAATTAACTTGCCACATCATATTTTATGCCTACGTGGCAGGCTTAGCAGCTATACATGGTGGAGCACCGGGAGAGGCCAAGGATGGTCATAGTGGGGAGTAACTTATACTGTAACATATTACTATGTTACTCTAAACATCTCTATAAAACGGAAAGGAGGGAGTAGTAACATAGACTAGTGTTATATGCATGAAACTACTAGTGAGTATGGGAGCACATGATATTTCCCCGTCCGGACCGATCCCAAGTTGGCTTCTCACCTTCTTGGCCCAACAAAAAACCCTCCCCCTCCCGCGCTCGCTTCCCGCCTGGCGCCAACTGAGGCCGCCGCTCCACATTGATGGCAAGTCAGGGCGACGCGACCTCTCACTGCTTCCGCCGTTGAAGCGGCGCACCGACCGAGGGCACCGCCTGCTGCACGCCCGACATTTCAAACTACACAGTGGAGAGTAACTTTAGAGCAAGTACTACAATTAGATGACATAAGCAGGCTATAAGGATTTAAACATAGTATTTGTGCTTAGTTGAAGGAGAGAGAAGAGAAGCGGGTTGTAAACTTGTAGCCGGTTGTAACAGGAGCCCCAACATACTTTGTGAGACAAAAGGTGGGTTCATTATTAATGATATAGTATTATACTAAAGGGACTAACTATTGTACTAGCAGGCTATTAGGTTGGTTCTAGATGATGTGTCAACTTTGTATAGCCGGATGTTCGCTATACTATTAACCATGCTCTAAGTGTGGTGTAAGTGGGACTAAAGTTTAGTCCCATACTGCTAGGTGGGTGTGAGTTGCACCACTTTATAATGTGATCTATTCTAGCATTTGCATGAGCATGATAATAGGAAACCTACATGCGCGCTCTTCGGGAATGAGCCTGTCTAAGGACAAAAGCTATCCACGTGGTCTATATTTTTGTTGGTTGGAAAATTTATTTAAGTCATTAATTAATAATTAATGAATTCCTTAATTACTCAGTTTTTTTTTAGACAACCCTTGGTGGGGCTATTATTGACTTGGACGTGGGGTTTGGGCCAAGGAAAACGTTTAAAATCCACCGGATGATAATGAGGAATGATAAGCCACTCGTGCTGCTCAACACGTGGCCTGTAGGCCCATCCACCACTTCCCCCAGCTCGCCTTATCTATTCGACCCCCTCTCTCCTCCGCACGCTCTCCCTCCTTCCTCTCTTATTCCCGTCCCCATTCTCGTTCTCAGGCGAGGACTCCCACCGCAATGGCGACCACCATGTCACCGTTGCTGCAATTTTGGAGAGAATGAACGCGACCAAGTCCTGCTGCAACTGCCGCACTACTCCTTTTTTTTGCCGCACTGCGGCTATGCAACAAGCAAGGGCAGCGGAAGCAGGGCTGCTCGCTGCACTACTGCGATGTCGTCGCTGCCCGTGCTCACTGCCAGTGCTGCAACCCAGTACCAAGAGGGAGGACAGAGAGGGCGCCACTCCCGCCCGTGTTGCAGTGTAGCAGCTGGAGGCAGCCGTCGGTGCTACAACATAGGATGAAGAAGAAGGCCGGAGGAGACCGCCGCTCGACGTCATCACGGCAAACAGCAAGAAGAGGAGGCTGTAGGAGACCGCCGCTCAACGACAACGCTGCAACACAGCAAGAAGAGGGAGGCCAGAGGTGGAGCCACACCCCATCAGTGCTGCAACGCAACACGAAGGCGCGGTTGCTGGTGGCCGTCGCAGCTCGTCGTTGGTACTGCAACGCAGCAGACAAGGGAAGCGGAGGCGCGACGCTACAGGGAGCCACCTCGTGCTACGATGCAACTTCGATGACTTGGTGCTCCTGTTGTGGTGATGCAGCACACCGGACGCTGCGAGCCGGTGTCGCTGCAGGGAACCACCTGGTGCTACAATGCAACTTCGATGACTTGGTGCTCCTGCTGTTGTGATGCAGCACGCCGGATGTTGCGACGGCTTCCCGGCGATGCTGCATGGCGGCTAAGAGTTAGGGGGCAATGCTTTTCCAGCGGGCGGGGGCGCGTGCTGTGTCAATGCAGCTAGGAGAATGAAAGGAGGATGCATTGATGCAGCCTAAGGGCAATGACCTGGGCGTTGGCGTTGACTGGATCGAATGGCTGCGCGAGGAAGGATCTAACGGCTGACGAGCCGACTGATTTGTCTAGGAAATCAGCCGGTTGATTTGTACCAGTGGCCTTGGGCCAAAGGCCTACTATTATACTTGGTCTTACTCGCTCGACCGACCTGACATGCTCTACCCTAGCCGTCGCTGTATCATATGGTTTCACGCCGTTCATATCTTAGCGCCGCCATGCAATTCTTCTCCAGCCCTCCTTCAGGCGTGCACCGCGAGAAGGGACAACAGTCCTCCAAACCCCGCCTTTCGTGATCCTGTACGAGAGAGGGGCGATCAAGTTTTTGGGGAGCACACTCCTGTGACTGCTGCCAGCGATGACTTCCTCAACGATAGCCTTCTTCCCTGACCTCGGTAACCTCTTCATCAACGACATGAGTGATAACATCAACCACAGCGGTTCTGCTCCCGCTTTATGTGATTCCGTCCTCCTGGTTTAGTCCGCATCATTACTTTGATCTTTGCAAGTGTTGTCATGATCTATTTACTATTGATTCAGATTAAATCTAATAGTAAATTGCTCATATATTGAACAATCCAATCCAAAGACCTGATTATAGGCAATTTACTCCGAGTGGTTTTGCTGCGCTTTTGAAGCCACCTACTTTTAAGGGGGTGCAATATAAAAGGTGGCGCACAAGAGCAGTATATTGGTTTCAGATCATGTACTGCACGACACCACTGAGGGAAAGCCTGAGGGTGATCTTAATCCTACACAGGAGGAAGCTTTTGAGAACATGGATACCCTCTTCAAAGCCGCCCCGCTGAGTGTTCTTGACGATTCCATTGTGGATTCATATATGTCGTTTGACAGCAGCAAAGACATGTGGGTTGCGCTCGAGGCCACGTTTGGGGCCTCGGGCGCTGGCAACGAGTTGTACGTCATGGAGCAATTTTGTGACTACAAAATGACTGATGAGCGCTCTGCTGTTCAGTAGACTGATGAGATACAGTCACTCTCTAAGGAACTTGAGTACTTTAAGCATGTGTTGCTGGACAAATTTGTTGTTGGGACCATCATTGCCAAGCTTCCACCTTCGTGGAATGATTTTGCTACTTCTCTGAAAAACAAGAGACATGATTATTTTTGTTTTGGATCTCATTAGCACTCTTGATTTTGAAGAGAAGGCGAGAGCAAAAAACACACGTGCTCGGGTTGCTGAGGGAGCTTCTAGTGCCCACGTGGTACACGAGAAGAACTTCTAGCCCAACCAGCGCCCAAACAACAAGAACAAATCTCGAGGGAAAGGCAAGTTTGACACAAAGAACAAGCCGTCACATTCTACCAACTTCAAGAAGAATTCTCATAACGGGAAGGGATACAAACCTCAATTTTGGTAGCACCGCACAAAATTTATATGGCTGCATCTACCTACTGTCAATAACCTCATGGTGCTCCAGGTATTCCTACATTCATAACTAGGTACAATGACCACCGCAAGATGAAATAAGCTTATTCGTATATTCACTTGCTGCTTGCAGTGCGGAACGATCCGCTGATGTGTGCAGGAGCAAACAAGCAGTGCAGCCGAAGGTGGAAATCAACCAAGGACTTATGAAATATATATATGATCTTCCTCAGGCAGGTCAGTATCCCCTTCGTCCAGATGATCGTGTTTTGTCATGTCGAGCTATTGATATGTGCTACTGTTTTGCAACACCGTTTAAGTATAGTTATTGTTTTCCTTTCTTTTTAGATTCAGGACAATGAAGATGTGGGAACTGCACAATATGGACTCATGTTGAGTCATCTCTATTGCCTCATGTGTTTGCTGCAAATGTGTCAGCATCAATTGCAAGATGAGGCAGCTAGCTAGCTGTGGAGTTGCCAACATGCTCAAAGTGCTCGCAACATTGAGAAGAAACAAGCATGCCCAGGAAATTAATGCGTGTGCAGGGAGGCCCTTTGCTGAGAGAAGCATCGACCGATTTTATTTATTTCCACACCTTCTCACAGCTCTGTATTGGTTATAGTATGGTGAATCATTGAGATGCATAAACATGCTAAACTTTTGTTCTTCTAAATATTAGTATGCATATTGTATCTTTTGAAGCTTAGTTTAATCTGAGTGTTTCATCCAGTACCGCATCCTCTAATTTGGTGGATGCCAAGTTGAAAAAGGTTACCGATGAGTAGCCATAAGCTGGAGGCGTCTCTTTTTACTTTCGAATGGGCAATATGCTAGAGAGTGTCTCGGGCTGCCTCTAGCACAAGGCCCTCCAGTACGAAACACGGGCAGCCGACTGGGCCAATACAAAAGCCTATCCATCTTAAAGACCATTTCTTTTTATTTTTTGTGAGGAGAAGCCCATATTTCTTGAAGAAGGGGTGATCCCAGAAAACTCCCTCCGTCCGGGTTTATTAGGCCCATGAGCCAATTGCTAAGACCAAGAAGATGCACACAGAGAAAATAAATCTCCTTAATTTATTCCATAACCACCCTATTAAATAGGCCTAGTAACAAACTAGGCGCATGCAGTGGCCGGTGGGCACATGCATCCTGCATGCATGGCTAGTCAGCCAAGTCCATGCGCTATCTCCAATGCAGCAACGCAAAAGAAGAGAGCGATTCTTGGGAAAAACGAGTAGTTAGTGCAGCGGGCCTTATAAACATGAACAGCTCGCTCTCCCGCTTCCGACTCCCCCCAATTCCCCCAGCTACCCATCTTCCTCACTCGTCCAGAAAACCCCCGCTCACCTTCTTCCTCAGTCGTACAGAAAACGCCTGCTCCTCTTCTTCCACTCCTACAGAAAACCCCAGCACTCCTTCTTCCGCACTCACACTGCCACTAGGCTCATCTCTTGCTACTCTGCTCAAACCCGTGAGCTCGGTGCGACGCCCACAAGGAAAATGAAGTCGGCTGGCCCCATGTAACGCCCTCGATGCGGCTATATCTCCCACGTGTCGAAGCACGACTTAGAGGCATAACCGCATTGAAAGCAATATCGCAAGTGAGGTAATCTTCACACAACCCAAGTAATACATAAGGGAAAGAGATACATAGTTGGCTTACAATCGCCACTTGACACAATTACATGAATAAAGCATTACATCATCCAGATACAATCAAGGTCCGACTACGGAACCAAAATAAAAGAAGAACCCCAAATGCGACAAAGGTCCCCGATCGACCCCAACTGGGCTCCACTACTGATCAACTAGAACGAAACAACACAAAGGGCAAGATCTTCATCGAGCTCCTCCTTGAGCTTGGTTGCGTCACCTGCTTTCGGTAACATAGGCACTTGCAAACTGGTTTTGAAGTATCCGTGAGCCACGAGGACTCAAAATCCCATTACCATGGGTATCAAGACTAGCAAAGCTTAATGGGAAAGGAAGGGGTAAAGTGGTGAGGTTGCAGCAGCGACTAAGCAAGTATGGTGGCTACATGCGCAAATGAGAGCGAGAAGAGAAACAAGCGGAACGGTCGTGAAGCTAGCAATGATCAAGAGGTGATCCTGAACACCTACTTACGTCAAAAATAACCCAGAAACCGTGTTCACTTCCCGGACTCCGCCGAGAAGAGACCATCACGGCTACACACACGGTTGATGCGTTTTAATTCGGATCTGGTGTCAAGTTATCTACAACCGGACATTAACAAATTCCCATCTGCCACATAACCGCGGGCACGGCTCTCGAAAGTTTAAACCCTGCAGGGGTGTCCCAACTTAGCCATGACAAGCTCTCGCGATCATCGAAGGAATAGACCTTCACCCGAGACACTCCGATCAGACTCGGTATCCTGGTACATCAAGACATTTTGACAATGGTAAAACAAGACCAGCAAAGCCGCCCGGCGTGCCGACATCCTGATAGTACCCGCGCGTATCTCGTCTCAGGCCACGACTGGATAAGCGAAGCGTACAGGTACCGACGTAACCCAAGTTGCCAGGGGATGGTCCCGCACGGTGCTCTAGTTTGGACCAACGCTAGACAAGCAATCGCCCGGGGCTATAATAAAGATGACCCTTGGGTTAATTACTCCCAAGGAAAAGTAGGTGGTGGTGAGGCAAATGGTAAAAGTCAATGTTGGGCCTTCTGGACAAGTTTTATTCAAAGCGAACTGTCGGGGGTCCCATAAATCACCCGACCAGCGTAAGGAACGCAAAATCCGGGAACATAACACCGGTATGACGGAAACTAGGGCGGCAAGAGTGGAACAAAACACCAGGCATAAGGCCGAGCCTTCCACCCTTTACCAAATATATAGATGCATTAATAATATAAGAGATATTGTGATATCCCAACAAAACCCTGTCCACCATGGAGAAATCTTCAACTTCACCTGCAACTAGCAAAGCTATAAGAAGGGCTGAGCAAAAGCGGTAACATAGCCAAACAACGGTTTGCTAGGAATGGTGTCAAAGGTTAGAGGTTCATGGCAATATGGGATGGCTGGACAAATAGGTAATAGGTAGCGCAGCATAGCGATAGAACGAAGCAACTAGCATAGCAATGATAGTAGTGAGATCCAGGGTAGCGGTCATCTTGCCTGAAATCCCGCAAGGAAGAAGAACGAGTCCATGAAGAAGACGAACGGACGTAGTCAAACGAATCCTCACAACTCCGGAACGAAACCGAAGCTAACGAGAGAAGCAAACCGGAAAGAAGCAAACAACATGGTAAACAACCATCACATAATCATGGCATGATGCACAACCAGGTATGATGCATGTCCGGTTTAATGAGGCATGGCATGGCAAAGTGCACAAAACTATCTTACAAATTAAGTGGAGCTCAATATGCAACGGAGTGGCATATTGAAGGAACACCACATCAATTATTTAGTTTGATCTCGTTATAAGCTACTCAACAATATTAAATGTTGTTAAACATGGCAAGGGGTGAAGCATAACAAAACTACCTACCTAGGCAAGTTTAAATGAGGCCGGAAACAACGAACAACAAGTCCAGAAAATCCCCATGTGCATATTTATGGATTAGGTACTGTTCTTCCCTTAAACATATTTTAAAGTTGTTAAACAGGAAAATAAAGTGCACCATGTTAAACTAGGCATTTTTCCACCCCATTTACATATAAAGTTTATTAAATTCGGAGTTACGGTTAATTAGTTATGAAATAAATCATTTTAGCATGGCATTTGAGCAAATTTAAACAAACATCATTTTAAACATTTTAAACATGGATGAAAATGGCAAATTATTAATCTACACAATTTTCTGAGCATTTTACATATAAAGTTTATTTTAATCCGATGCACCGTTAATTAGTTATTATATGCATGATGCTTAGGGGGTTTTCTGTAAAACAGTAATTCACCGGACAATGCTAAAATCGCAGCAGTAGGAAAAAAAACACTATGGGCTGAATCTAGCTGGCCCAACAGTGCACAGGGCGAGGGCGCTGGATCTGAAGCTCACCAGGCCTCATGGGCCGGCTCGGTGGTGGTGGCGCCGGCTCAAGCGCCGGGCTATGCTGGCTGCTGGGCCTGGAGGTCACTGGGAGGCCCACGTGGTCCAGTGGGCGAGCGCGAGCGGGACGAGCGGCTCCTCTGCTCATCCCCACGCAGGGTCATGGCGGCAGCGCCGCCGGTTGGGGCCGGGCCTCCGGCGAGGCGCGAGGGCTGCGGGGAGGCCGGGAACGGGCAGCTCCGGTGACGGGGAACCAGATCCCGGCGGATCCGGGTGGAGGAGGCCGGCGGCGAGCTGCCAAGCTCCGGCGGCGGCGGATCTGTAGAAAGGAAAGAACGGGAGATCGGGTGAGGGAGAGAGCTGGGAAGGAGAGGCGACGGGAGGCGACGACCGGGCGAGGAGGCGACGTCTGGGGCGCGGGCGGAGCCAGCGGGCGACGGCGAGGCCACTGTCGCCGGGCGGCGGGACGGCGGCCGACGGCGGCTCGGGCAGCTCGAGGAGGACGCGAGGCGAGGCGAGGCGAGGGCGCCGCGGGCGCTGGGTCGGGCCCGGTCCGCGCCCGGGCGGTCTTCCGTGGGCTTGCGGGCCGCATGGCAGTGGATGCTGGTTGGGCGACGTGGCGTCCGGGTTAACCTTGGCGCGCTCTGGGCGGCGAGGTGGCGGCGCGGGAGGAGGCCAAGTGGTGGCGACAAGTGGCTGGTTGTGGCTGGCGGCGGTGGCTGATGATTTGGGGGCGCGAGAACCAAGGTGGGAGGTTGGAGGAGGCCAAAATTGACATGGGGAGGTGTTTATATAAGGTAGGGAGGCTAGGGTTGGGGGTTTTGCTCCGTTTCGGAGACGTTCGATCGCCATCGGACGGCTCCGGAGTGGAGAGGGTCTAGGTGAGTGGATAGTGGGTTGTGTAGAGGGCCTCGGGCTGAGAAGAGAGAGGAAGAAGTGCGGCCCTGTGGCAGTTTCGGGGACCGAAACATCCGACGAATAGACCGGCTATATTGCGGTTGTAGGTTTACGGTTGGGCTATCAAATGGACTCGAATGCGATTTAAACTTGGCAGACGGTCTGTCTACACTATAATAAGACCGCACGACAAGTTGCATCCCATTCCGAGAACATTTTTATGCCACTTATAAAATAATATTTCGGAGGTGCCGCGGGCGCGTGCGAGTGTGGTCGGGCTCAGAACGGACAACGAAGAGTAACGGCGAAACACGAACGGATGCAAGTTTTGAAAAACATGCGGACGAAATGCAGATGATGACATGATGCAATGCAAATGATGCAATGAACAAAACAAATCACACGCATTTAAACTCAAGTAGTGGAAGTCTTCGGAGTGTCGGTCTCGGGGCGTTACAACACTCCACCACTACGAGAGGATCTCGTCCCGAGATCTAGGATGGCACCGGAGGGAAAAACGGAAGAGGAATAGAAGAGGTAAAACTAAGTTGCTTCTTTGCCGAACGAGTGAAACCATGAACCTTGAGATGTTTAGCAATTTAAAAGAAAGAGTACAACAGAGATGAACAAGATTGCAAACAATCCGTTAGAAAAGATGAACAAGGAGTATTGCGAGAACTTGAAGGTTGCAAATACATGAATCAAGATTTTAATGGACATGATAGAATTCAAAACCACTGCGGTTAAATCAATATGGGAGAGGAAGAATTCGGGCAGCACTTCGGTTGAAAGAAGAAGGAAAACTTGATAAGATGAAAAGCACTTGAAGAGATGACACAACACTCCGGTTAAATGGATAAGCAAGGAAAAACATGATCCTCACAATTCGAGATGATGAGTGAAAAGGGCAACATCACAATGCCTCCGGAAGAAAGAATAGAAGATAGATTGTTGGGATAAAGGGGCAGAGAAGAAAATGACAATTTCTGCCGCAAATGAACTTGGAAAGCATCCTTGCAAAGAAGGATTGAACGGAGTTGTTGGAAAAACAACAACGAAAAGAATAAGCTTGTTGTGGGCTTATGGAAAACATCTCGAGACTATGAGGTGACAACCGGCCACTAATGGAAACAATTGATTGGTTGAGATCAATGAAGATAAGAAAAACTTCTTCATCGAGATGAGAAGGAGAAAATTGGATCATTGATAAGCACCACAATAGCAACATTCCTTAGGGAAGGCTGTAGGTGAAATCTATACCAAGATAACTCCAACGAAGAGACTGATGGATTTAAAATACCTCATTCTTGACAACAATATGAATCCTGAAACATGAAGGAAATTGTCAAGAGTGACATAACACCATCTCAAAAGATAAGATAGAAGGAATTGCACTTCGAAATGCAAGAAGAAGAATACTTGAACTCCTCAGGAAAAACATGTGTTGGCCACCATGTTTATTTTAGAGTATAGCTTGGCGGGTCATAACTTCAAGAGAAAACTTGAAGAACAATTGAAGAATGAAAGGAATCCTTGACGAACCACCATGTAGAGCCTCAATGAAGAACTCCGGTAATAAAAGGATGATACAAAGAAAGGGAAGTTGAAAACACAAGGTGAAGCCTTGCAATGATTAAGATGGAACTTCATGACGAGATAATGCGGAAAACTTGGAACTCCGGAAAAGAAAAGATGAAGCATCTCGAACCAAGAATTACTTCATCATGAACAATCTCTGGAAGAAAAGAATTGAATCACCTCGAGGAAATAAGAATAAGATTTCTTGTATGCTTATCCTTCATCAAATTAAATTGATGACAAGCAACGGATTTGGCATACTACTCATTCTCGTGGAAAGGATTAAGAGAGATATAGCGCAAACTTGAAGAAGTCTTCGATGAATCACCGAGAGGATTGGAAAGGACGAATGAAATGATATGGTAATAAAGGGAGAGGAATCTTGAACGAACCACCGTAAGAATTGAAAATAAACGTAGCAAAGGCACAATTCACCGGGAAGAATTGAAAATGATCGAAGTAGGGGTGCATCACCAGTAAGAATTAGCAAATGAACGAAGGTGCTTGAGACAAACTAGATACATGATAACAAATAGATCAAGAACTGATTAGAGGATATTCGATTGATGCACCGGCAAGATAGGAGAATGATAACTGACAGCTGAGAATGAAGAATTATGACATGATGGCCTTTGGAGGAAAAAAATAGAAACAACTCATGAAATGCTCCGGATGGTAAGAAAAGAATTGTCACAATGAAAACAATTATGAGGATGGCATCAAGCTAGAACCATGAATCTTCAAGAGAACGGACAAGATTTAATAGAAATCCTTCTTCGGTCTTCAAATGATGAGAATGACGATGGGAACCACCACCCAGAATTATTGAGGCACACCGGAAGAATCAAAAGCGAAGAGGTTGAGCCAACTATGAAAAGAATTTGAAAGATCTTGGAGAAAAGCATTTGACTGATGATAACTCATTCTTACGTCAAACTTGGAGAAGAATTTGGGATAGCTCCAGAATAATTAGAAGAGTCAGGTAAGATCCTGGGAAAAGACCTGTGGGTTAGGGCCCACTCAAAAGAAACACCATTGGAATGAATTAAAAGAGATGTTGCACCGGTTGAATTAAATGACTTGAATGAGATACCAATCTCGAAAGAGCTTGAACGAATGCAGAGTGAAAACACGAATCTTCGAGACATCTTGAGCACTCCGGAATACAAATAGCGAGAAGTAGAATGATAATGAGGTGCACCGGTATGAGAAGACATTGAAATGAGGAAAAAGGTATGATCAACAAAACTTGACTTGAATCCACCGGAGAAGAGAAAGGAATGAGGAATGACGAACTAGTAGAACATCTTCTTGAGAACCACCGGGTAAGAACATTGACGGAAAAGAATGGAGAAACTTCACAAAAATAAAAGGATACTTGGTAAAGAAATCTTAGTTCTTGAGGAAAAAGGGTGGGTGGGCGGGAAAAAACAAAGGCAACTTGGAGACGGATGAAACAAACACCGTTGATAAAACTTAGATTTGATCTTGCGGATGGGACAAATGATGGGATCCACTTGAAGAGAAGCACGCCGGTTGGAAAAGAGTTAACATAACGACCTCAAAGATCAAGAAGGATTAGTATTCACATAGCAATATGAGAACACCGTTTAGGAAAGGTATGGATTCAACATTTGACTTCGAAGCAACTTGAATACCACAAGTAAAACAAAACAAAGGATTTGGCTTGCAGAATAAGCCGGAACAAATACATATGATAGAGATTTACCCAATCCCATATCATGCATCTGTCGAAAAGATATTCTAGGAGCTACTTGAATTCCCACCTATAAACTCCCAAACTTTACGGTTATGCAATCGGTGTTGGGGATACGAGGAAGCAATATATCTCACCCAAACTAACAATACCTACATCCAAGCTGTATCCATCCGTCAACACATAACCAAGAAACCTTCGAAATCGTCTACCTCAACCTTGAAAAGCATCCGTTATACAAGTCATGGCAATACTCCGTACTCACCTCGATCTCGGGTTAGCGGGTTATCTCATCAACAACTGCATAAAAGAGATTTTCGATGTCGGCGACTAAACTCGGTATTCGAACTGCAACGATAAAATTATGACGACAACACCTCGGAGCTCAACTCCCCGGGACACCTCCAGTAAAAAAAACCCTGCTGATGGGAGGCAACCAAGACAATGTTGTCATCATAAAACCATCGGAACGATTCTAAGATACCCGCGTGATCCTAAAAAAAAATTTTAGTGAAACTTAAGAAGAGAAGAGTCAAAACTCTACGTCAGGATACCTCACCAGAAGGTCGAAGGGACTGGGGAGTAAAAAGAATCCTACTCTCCGATATATATAATCCTAAATGACTCAAAACATTTTTTCTAGACACAACTCGGCCGCTAAAAACGATCAAGCAGTGGGGCTCCTAACGTCGGGGAAGGCTCTGATTACCAACTTGTAACGCCCTCGATGCGGCTATATCTCCCACGTGTCGAAGCACGACTTAGAGGCATAACCGCATTGAAAGCAATGTCGAAAGTGAGGTAATCTTCACACAACCCACGTAATACATAAGGGAAAGAGATACATAGTTGGCTTACAATCGCCACTTCACACAATTACATGAATAAAGCATTACATCATCCAGATACAATCAAGGTCCGACTACGGAACCAAAATAAAAGAAGAACCCCAAATGCGACAAAGGTCCCCGATCGACCCCAACCGGGCTCCACTCTTGATCAACTAGAATGAAACAACACAAAGGGCAAGATCTTCATCGAGCTCCTCCTTGAGCTTGGTTGCGTCACCGCCGGTAACATAGGCACCGCAAACTGGTTTTGAAGTATCCGGTGAGCCACGAGGACTCAACAATCCCATTACCATGGGTATCAAGACTAGCAAAGCTTAATGGGAAAGGAAGGGGTAAAGTGGTGAGGTTGCAGCAGTGACTAAGCAAGTATGGTGGCTACATGCGCAAATGAGAGCGAGAAGAGAAACAAGCGGAATGGTCGTGAAGCTAGCAATGATCAAGAGGTGATCCCAACACCTACTTACGTCAAAATAACCCGAAACCGTGTTCACTTCCGGACTCCGCGAGAAGAGACCATCACGGCTACACACACGGTTGATGCGTTTTAATTCAGATCTGGTGTCAAGTTATCTACAACCGGACATTAACAAATTCCCATCTGCCACATAATCGCGGGCACGGCTCTCGAAAGTTTAAACCTGCACGGTGTCCCAACAGCCCATGACAAGCTCTCGCGATCATCGAAGAATAGACCTTCACCCGAGACACTCCGATCGGACTCGGTATCCCGTACATCAAGACATTTCGACAATGGTAAAACAAGACCAGCAAAGCCGCTCGGCGTGCCGACATCCCGATAGTAGCCGCACAGTATCTCGTCTCGAGCCCACGATTGGATAAGCGAAGCGTCTGGTACCGACGTAACCCAAGTTGCCAAGGGATGGTCCCATACAAGTGTTCTAGTTTGGACCAACGCTTAGACAAGCAATCGCCCGGGAGGCTATAATAAAGATGACCCTTGGGTTAATTACTCCCAAGGGAAAAGTAGGTGGTGGTGAGGCAAATGGTAAAAGTCAATGTTGGGCCTTCTTTGGACAAGTTTTATTCAAAGCGAACTGTCGGGGGTCCCATAAATCACCCGACCGCGTAAGGAACGCAAAATCCGGGAACATAACACCGGTATGACGGAAACTAGGGCGGCAAGAGTGGAACAAAACACCAGGCATAAGGCCGAGCCTTCCACCCTTTACCAAATATATAGATGCATTAATAATATAAGAGATATTGTGATATCCCAACAAAACCCTGTCCACCATGGAGAAATCTTCAACTTCACCTGCAACTAGCAACGCTATAAGAAGGGCTGAGCAAAAGCGGTAACATAGCCAAACAACGGTTTGCTAGGAATGGTGTCAAAGGTTAGAGGTTCATGGCAATATGGGATGGCTGGACAAACAGGTAATAGGTAGCGCAGCATAGCAATAGAACGAAGCAACTAGCATAGCAATGATAGTAGTGAGATCCAGGGTAGCGGTCATCTATCCTGAAATCCCGCAAGGAAGAAGAACGAGTCCATGAAGAAGACGAACAGACGTAGTCGAACAAATCCTCACAACTCCGGAACGAAACCGAAGCTAACGAGAGAAGCAAACCAGAAAGAAGCAAACAACATGGTAAACAACCATCAGATAATCATGGCATGATGCACAACCAGGTATGATGCATGTCCGGTTTAATGAGGCATGGCATGGCAAAGTGCACAAAACTATCTTACAAATTAAGTGGAGCTCAATATGCAACGGAGTGGCATATTGAAGGAACACCACATCAATTATTTAGTTTGATCTCGTTATAAGCTACTCAACAATATTAAATGTTGTTAAACATGGCAAGGGGTGAAGCATAACAAAACTACCTACCTAGGCAAGTTTAAATGAGGCCGAAAACAACGAACAACAAGTCCGGAAAATCCACATGTGCATATTTATGGATTAGGTACTGTCCTGCCCTAAAACATATTTTAAAGTTGTTAAACAGGAAAATAAAGTGCACCATGTTAAACTAGGCATTTTTCCACCCCATTTACATATAAAGTTTATTAAATTCGGAGTTACGGTTAATTAGTTATGAAATAAATCATTTTAGCATGGCATTTGAGCAAATTTAAACAAACATCATTTTAAACATTTTAAACATGGATGAAAATGGCAAATTATTAATCTACACAATTTTCTGAGCATTTTACATATAAAGTTTGTTTTAATCCGATGCACCGTTAATTAGTTATTATATGCATGATGCTTAGGGGGTTTTCTGTAAAACAGTAATTCACCGGATAATGCTAAAATCGCAGCAGTAGGGAAAAAACACTATGGGCCGAATCTAGCTGGCCCAACAGTGCACAGGGCAAGGGCGCTGGATCTGAAGCTCACCAGGCCTCATGGGCCGGCTCGGTGGTGAGGCGCTGGGCCTTGGCGCTGGGCCTGGCGCTGGCTGCGGCTGCGCGTTGGGCCTAGAGGCCGCTGGGGAGGCCCACGTGGTCCAGGTGGGCGAGCGCGAGCGGGACGAGCGGCTCCTCTGCTCGTCCCCACGCAGGGTCATGGTGGCGGCGCCGCCGGTTTGGGCCGGGCCTCCGGCGAGGCGCGAGGGCTGCGGGGAGGCCGGGAACGGGCAGCTCCGGTGACGGGGAACCAGATCCCGGCGAATCCGGGTGGAGGAGGCCGGCGGCGAGCTGCCAAGCTCCGGCGGCGGCGGATCTGTAGAAAGGAAAGAACGGGAGATCGGGTGAGGGAGAGAGCTGGGAAGGAGAGGGCGACGGGGAGGCGACGCGTCTGCGGGCGCGGGCGGAGCCAGGCGGCGACGGCGAGGCCTCGTCGCCGGCGGCCGACGGCGGCTCGGGCAGCTCGAGGAGGACGCGAGGCGAGGCGAGGCGAGGGCGCCTGCGGGCGCGGGGTCGGGCCATGGCCGCGGCCGGGCGGTCTCCCGTGGGCTTTGCGGGCCGGGCGGTGGATGCTGGTTGGCGACGTGGCGCGTCGGGTTAACCGGCGCGTCTGGGCGGCGAGGTGGCGGCGCGGGAGGAGGCCAAGTGGCGGCGACAAGTGGCTGGCTGTGGCTGGCGGCGGTGGTTGATGATTTGGGGGCGCGAGAACCAAGGTGGGAGGTTGGAGGAGGCCAAAATTGACATGGGGAGGTGTTTATATAAGGTAGGGAGGCTAGGGTTGGGGGTTTTGCTCCGTTTCGGAGACGTTCGATCGCCATCGGACGGCTCCGGAGTGGAGAGGGTCTAGGTGAGTGGATAGTGGGCTGTGTAGAGTGCCTCGGGATGAGAAGAGAGAGGAAGAAGTGCGGCCCTGTGGCAGTTTCGGGGACCGAAACATCCGACGAATAGACCGGCTATATTGCGGTTGTAGGTTTACCGGTTGGGCTATCAAATGGACTCTGAATGCGACGAAACTTGGCAGACGGTCTGTCTACACTATAATAAGACCGCACGACAAGTTGCATCCCATTCCGAGAACATTTTTATGCCACTTATAAAATAATATTTCAGAGGTGCCGCGGGCACGTGCGAGTGTGGTCGAGCTCAGAACGGACAACGAAGAGTACCGGCGAAACACGAACGGATGCAAGTTTTGAAAAACATGCGGACGAAATGCAGATGATGACATGATGCAATGCAAATGATGCAATGAACAAAACAAATCACACGACGAAACTCGAAGTAGCTGGAAGTCTTCTGGAGCGTCGGTCTCGGGGCGTTACACCCCAGCACCAAGAAGATGAGGCTCTCGCCAGCGGCGATGCTGGTTGTAGATCCTGCACCCGGCAGCGCAGGAGAAGCGGCGAGCCCCCCCCTCCCCCACCCTCCCAGATCTGAGGAACCGGTAGAATCTCCGGTGGACCGCATCAGCGATCTTCCGGACGTCATCCTTGAGGAGATCATCTCGCTTCTCCCCACCAAGGATTGCTGCCGCACACAATTCCTCTCAACTTGGCGGCGCCATCTATGGTGCACCGCGCCCCTCTATCTTGACTGTCGTCAGATATCTGTCCTTCCTGAATTTTATCTCCTCAGAGCCATCGTCTCCTCTCACCAGCAGGGCCCCGTTCAACGCCTCTGTATCCCAACACGCTACCTGCTGTCCATACCCGGCACGGTGGACGCTTAGCTGACATCCCCTGAGTTCGGAATACTCCAGCAGTTTGAGTTGTACCATTACCACCGATGTTTCATACCACAAACACACCATGAATTCATGCCCACACCACCGTTGTCCATCTCGCGGTTTTCCTCCTCTCTCCACACCGCCACCTCCGCCTGGTGCCATCTACCAAACGATCTGGTACAAATGCTTCAACTCCCACTACTAAAAAGACTTTCGCTTGTGGTGGTTTATCTGTCGGAGGCCTCACTGCACAGCATCATCCACTCCAGTTGCCTTGCCCTGGAGCGCTTGCTGATTGTTTTGGGAATAGAAATCCCTACTCAGTAGTCTCCAAATAAAGTGGCCTCACTGAGGGAGTCCTAGATTAGGGGGTATCCGGATAGCCGGACTATATTCTTTGGCCGGACTGTTGGACCGTGAAGATACAAGACTCAAGACTTCATTCCGTGTCTGGATGGGACTCTCCTTTGCGTGGAAGACAAGCTTGGCGATCCGGATATTAGATCTCCTCCTTTGTAACCGACTCTGTGTAAACCCTAGCCCCCTCTGATGTCTATATAAACCGGAGGGTTTGATCCGTATAGGGACAATCATAATCATCATAGGCTAGCTTCTAGGGTTTAGCCTCTACGATCTCGTGGTAGATCAACTCTTGTAATACTCATGTCATCAAGATCAACCAAGCAGGAAGTAGGGTTTTACCTCCATCGAGAGGGCCCGAACGTGGGTAAAACATCGTGTCCCTTGCCTCCTGTTACCATTAGCCTTAGACACACAGATCAGGACCCCCTACCCGAGATCCGCCGGTTTTGACACCGACATTGGTGCTTTCATTGAGAGTTCCTCTGTGTCGTCGCTGCAAGGCTCGATGGCCCGTCTCGTTGTCAAGGACAACATCACCTCTGGGGGAGCACTGGCGGTAGGCCAAACTCTCCGGCTAGGCGGCTTCATCATGACCGCCCGATCGGCTTCCGCGCCAATGATGACCTCTCGGGTCATCAAAAACGGCCTCCACGTCAATTCGGAACTCGCCGAACAGATGGATCCAATAGAGCTCTCCTCCCTTAATGAGCTCTTGGACCACATCGCCGCTTTGGGAGTCGCTACAGACTATGATCGGATTGGGCTTAAACCCGATCAAAAGGATATTAAATCCCCACCGGTCACCCACGAGATAGCGGTAGTGGAAGAGCCACACATGGATTATCCCTCTATTTTGAGGACGAACTATGTCCGGATTGCCGAGCTCTCTGAGCCGGATACCCGTTCGCAGGAGGACATGACCCAGACCCCGAACTTAGAATCGGGTAACGGGCCAGAAAAATCGGGCAGCACCCAGGAGCCCGAGCTGCCAAGCCTTGAAGCTCCTCTGCCCCTGGGCATTAGATCGGATCAGAATCCAGATTTAATTATACCCGCCCACCCTGACTTAAGCCGTCTCTCCCATATCAGAAAAGAGCCCCAAGAGACAGTACATCGCTATTGGGCCAGATTCCTCCTTGTGATAAACAAGGTCAAGGACTGTTGCGAGGAAGACGCAATCTCACTTTTCTGCAAAAACTGCACGAGCAAAGGGATCCTTAATGCTATAAGTCGCCATGACATAGTACACTTTGCCGACTTAGCAGCCATAGTACAGAAGTACTGTGCGATGGAGAGTTCTTGGAAAACCCAACCGGACTTTTGGGACAATCCAGCTCTCACTAAGCCCTTCCTCCGATCTAAAAGGGCAAACTCTCAGAAGTTACCCGATCCAATTCCCAAAAAGCCAAAACCCACCCCAGGGCGTGGAACCGTATTGGAAGAATGGCTCAATGGGCCATGCAAAATTCATAGCACGCCGGACACTACGCCAACGCATAGCCTTAGAGCATGTTGGATCCTCCCACAGGTAGCAAAAAGCGGCGAGGATCTTCTTGTAAACCATAAAGCAGAACAACATCCCGCCGAAGACAACAATATGGTACTGACAGTCTTCCAGACTTTCGCCTCAAATAATAGGCGCAAGCGAGCTCATCAAAATTTCACGGAAATCTGCCACGTGCCAAAAATAAATCTGTGGAACAACACTGCTATAACTTTCAGTGCTAGTGACGAACCTCAATTCCAGACAGTCCGGGCACCAATCGCTTTGGTCCTTAGCCCAATCATGGACGGCTTTCGGCTCTTTAAAGTACTCATGGACAGCCGAAGTGGACTAAACTTGATTTATGAAGAAACACTCAACAAGATGGAAATTGATAAACCCGCATTGAGCAAAGCAGCACAACCTTCAGGGGAATCATCCCTAGTCGGGAGTCACGGTGTGCGGGAAAAATCACACTCGATGTGGTATTCGGCACCCCGGAGAATTACAGGTCCGAAGAAATCTCATTCCAAGTGGCTCCTTTCAGCAGCGGATACCACACCCTTTTAGGGCGGGATGCATTCACAAGCTTTCAAGCTATACCCCATTATGGGTACATGAAGCTTAAAATGCCCGAACCCAATGGAATCATCACTCTAGCTAGTGATCCGGACGTCGCACTCCGCGCCAGAAATAAAACTGCAGCACTAGCCCTGGAAGCATTATCCGAAGCCCTAGCAGCCGAAGAACTAACAACGCTGTGCGCCACAGTGGACAGGGATGACATGATACTCGACAAACGACCCAAGTCCACCTCATTTAAACCCGCAGACGAGATAGTCCATCCAACGGACCCCGCAAAGACAGCTTCCATCGGGACACAGTTGAGCCGCACAATGGACGCCGCACTACGAGACTTCCTACGCGAGAATTGGGACATTTTTTCCTGGCATCCTTCAGACATGCCGGGCATCCCACGCAGGCTGGCCGAACACAGCCTCAATATACTGAAAGGATACAATCCAGTCAAACAGACCCTTAGGCGCTTCTCAGAGCCTAAACGGCAAGCCATGGGAGAAGAGCTTGCCAAGATACTTGAGGCCGGATTCATCAGAGATATCAAGCATCCGAATTGGCTGGCAAACCTGGTAATGATACCAAAGAAGGACAAATCCTAGCGCCTATGCGTCGATTTCAAAGACCTCAACAAGGCTTGCCCCAAGGATCCCTTCCCCATTCCTCGCATCGACCAAATCATCGACGCCACCGCAGGACACGACTCACTATGTTTCCTCGACACGTACTCTGGATACCATCAAATAAAGATGGCAGAGTCCGACCAAGCCGCAACGGCCTTCATAACGCCATATGGTACCTTCTGCTTCAACACTATGCCTTTCGGGCTTAAAAATGCCGGCACAACATATCAACGCATGATTCAAACATGTCTGGAGAAGCAATCGGCAAAACAGTGGATGCATATGTGGACGACGTAGTCATAAAAACAAGACACGTAGAAACCTTAATAGATGACTTGAGACTTACGTTCGACAACCTCCGAATATACGACATCAAGCTAAACCCGGAAAAATGTGTTTTCGGCGTACCCTCCGGGAAGTTGCTTGGCTTCATTGTTTCCAATAGAGGAATCGAAGCAAATCTGGCAAAAATCCGAGCTCTGTCGCAGTTGGCTACCCCAACAGACCTCAAGCATATCTAGAAAGTAGCTGGATGCGTGGCTGCCTTAAGCCGCTTTATCTCCTGATTAGGAGAAAAGGCACTACCTCTTTACCGCCTTCTTGATGCAATCAACACTTCGTGGACGGAGGCAGCCGCGGCGGATGGATGAAATAAAGACCCTATTGGCGATAATCCAGTCTGACAAATACCAAATATTGGCGAACCCATGCTCTCAGTATATAGCTGCAACACATCAAGTTGTAAGCGCAGTACTCGTCGTCGAACGAGAAGCAGACGGATACAAATTCCCGCTCCAAAAGCCGGTATATTATGTGTCCACTATCCTCACCCCATGCGAATCCCGATACCCACACTATCAAAAGATAGTATACGCGGTATTCATGGCATCCCGGAAGCTACGACACTACTTTTAGGAGTGTTCGATTATGGTGGCCTCCGAAGTGCCACTCAACAACATAATAAACAACCGCGACGCCACGGGACGAATTGCTAAATGGGCCATCGAGCTCCTCCCGTTCGACATAACATACAAACCACGGTGGGCTATTAAGTCGCAAGTATTGGCTGACTTTGTCGCCGAATGGACAGAAGCCGAACTCCCTAAAGAGTACGACATGTACTCTAATTGGATCATGCACTTCGATGGCTCTAAAATGCTGGCCGGATTGGGAGTAGGTGGAGTCCTGACTTCCCCCACCGGAGACACGGTCCAATACATACTCCAAATATTATACACAGACTCCAACAATGCAGCCGAATACGAGGCTCTGTTGCATGGTCTTCGGATGGCAGTCTCTATGGGAATTCAACGCCTGGAAGTGCGCGGGGATTCAAACGTCGCAATATCACAAATAAACAGAGATTTTGATGCCAAGGACCCAAAAATGGCGGCCTACCGTAATGTGATACGTCTCCGTCGTATCTATAATTTTTGATTGTTCCATGCCAATAATATTCACTTTCATATACTTTTTGGCAACTTTTTATATTATTTTTGGGACTAACTTATTGATCCGATTGCCCAAAGTGCAGTTCGTCTCATTGCATGTTTTATGTTTCGCAGAATATCCATATCAAACGGAGTCCAAACGGGATAAAAACGGACAGAGCTTATTTTTGGGAAATATGGAAAATTCCAGAAGAAAAATCCACGCGAGACGGTGCCCGAGGTGGTCATGAGGTAGGGGCCCACGCCCATACCGGGAGGGCGTGCCCCTACCCTCGTGAGCCCACCGTAAGGCGGTTGATGCTTTTCTTTTGCCGCAAGAAATCTAATATTCGGAAAAAAAATCACGGCAAATGTTTCAGGCCAATCGGAATTACGGATCTACATATATACACGAAATGGTGAAACAGAGCCAGAACAGAACGCAGAAACAGATAGATAGATCCAATCTTAGAGGGGCTCTCGGCCCTCCCAAGCCACGGGAGCCAAGGACTAGAGGGGAAACCCTTCTCCCATCTAGGGAGGAGGTCAAGGAAGAAGAAGAATAAGGGGGCCCCTCTCCCCTTGCTTCCGGTGGCGCTGGAGCGTTGCCGGGGGCCATCATCATCACCGCGATCTTCACCAACAACTTCACCGCCTTAATCACCAACTCTTCCTTCCTCTATGCAGCGGTGTAACCTCTCTCTTACCCGCTGTAATCTCTACTTAAACATGGTGCTCAACGCTATATATTATTTCCCAATGATGTATGGCTATCTTATGATGTTTGAGTAGATCCGTTTTGTCCTATGGGATAATTGATGATCGTGATTGGTTTGAGTTGCATGTTTTATTATTGGTGCTCTCCTATGGTGCTCTCCGTGTCGCGCAAGCGTGAGGGATTCCTGCTGTAGGGTTTGCAATATGTTTATGATTTGCTTATGGTGGGTGGCGTGAGTGACAGAAGCACAGACCCGAGTAAGTAGGTTGTTTGCGTATGGGAAAAAAGGGGACTTGATACTTTAATGCTATGGTTGGGTTTTACCTTGATGAATCTTTAGTAGTTGCGGATGCTTGCTAGAGTTCCAATCATAAGTGCATATGATCCAAGTAGATAAAGTATGTTAGCTTATGCCTCTCCCTCAAATAGAATTGCAATAGTGATTACCGGTCTAGTTATCGATTGCCTAGGGACAAATAACTTTCTCGTGACAACAAGCTCTCTACTAAAACTAATTTAGTTGTGTCTTTATCTAAACAGCCCCTAGTTTATATTTACGTGTTCTTTACTTTCTTGCAAACATATCTTATCACACCTACAAAGTACTTCTAGTTTCATATATACTTGTTCTAGGTAAAGCGAACGTTAAGCGTGCGTAGAGTCGTATCAGTGGCCGATAGGACTTGAGAGAGTATTTGTTCTACCTTTAGCTCCTCGTTGGGTTCGACACTCTTACTTATCGAAAGAGGCTACAACTATCCCCTATACTTGTGGGTTATCAAGACCTTTTCTGGCGCGTTGCTGGGGAGTCATAGCGTGGGGTGAATATTCTCGTGTGTGCTTGTTTGCTTTATCACTAAGTAATTTTTATTTGCTGTTCTTAGTTGTTCTCTATCTTTAGTTATGGATATGGAACACGAAATACCAAAAAATTGGTGTACTTGCTACTCATGGAGATGGGAACCTCCTAAAACCCTCGATCTTGGTTATGTGAAAGATATGACGTACTACTTTAATAATCCTAAGAAAACCCCATTCAATTATGCAATGGGAGTAACGTTGGATCAACGTGAATACTTTAGGGATTACCGCTTGACACAAAAAGGGAAACTATTATGGGATCAAATTCATATATTGAAGTGGTATGCTAGACAACTATGCTTGGAATATGATTATACTTGTTGTTGTAGGATGAAGGCTCCACACCTTCCCTTTGCATGCAAATTTAATGATAATAAAACCTTAGCTTCTTATGCTAATGGTATATATGATTACTATGATGTGGAGCAAATAGAAGAATTTGTTGCTTTCATGGGTGCTTATGAAATTGAATCTATGTTTAAAGAGTTTGAAGATTTTGATGATGCTGTTTATAGATCTGAAAATTTAGCTATACTCAAATATTGCTATGAGAATTATGAATACAATTACAAAACTAATGCACTTATTGAGAAAGTCTCCGCTGCCCAAGAAGAGACTAATATTTTGCAGGAATCTATGGATGAAGAAATTGATGAAACTGTGAGCTCATTGGATGAAAAGGCCGATGAGAAGAGCGAAGAACAAAAGAAGGAAGAGTGGATTGATCACCCGTGCCCACCTTCCAATGAGAGTAACTCTTCAACTCATACATTGTTTAATTCCCCTTCGTGCTTACTGAAGAATGATTGCTATAATGATTGCTATGATGATTGTTATGATCCCGTTGATTCTCTTGAAATATCCCTTTTTGATGATGTTTGCTATGCTTGTGGCCAAGATGCCAATATGAATTATGCTTATGGAGATGAACTTGCTATAGTTCCTTATGTTATGAATGAAATTGTTGCTATTGCACCCACGCATGATATTCCTATTATCTTTTTGAATTCTCCCAACTACACTATATCGGAGAAGCTTGCACTTATTAAGGATTATATTGATGGGTTGCCTTTTACTACTACACATGATGATTTGGATGAATATAATATGCATGTGCTTGCTGCTCCTACTTGCAATTATTATGAGAGAGGAACTATATCTCCACCTCTCTATGTTTCCCACACGATAAAATTGCAAGAAACTGTTTATACCATGCATTGGCCTTTACTATGTGTGCATGAATTGTTCTTTTATGACATGTCGATGCATATGAAGAGAGTTAGACTTTGTAATTACATGATTTATGTTACTTTATGCTCACTACTAAATTACAAATCATTGTTAATTAAAATTGGCTTTGATATACCTTGGGATCCGGGTGAATTCACTACTTGAGCACTATATGCCTAGCTTAATGGCTTTAAAGAAAGCGCTGCCAGGGAGACAACCCGGAAGTTTTAGAGAATCATTTATTTCTGTTGAGTGCTTTCATATAGTTTAAAAACAACAAAAATAAAGAGGGGAACCCAAAACTTTTCAAAAAGAGAAGTGAAAGTGAGAGAGACGAGCATTGTGAAAGTGGGGGACGTCCTTGAACTTTGTTCATGCCCATGGGAACTTTGTGAATCTTAATTACAGAAACTTTTCAATAAAAATAATTATCCCCTTATACAATTCCATTGTATTATAAAAATAATGTGCCAAGGTTTGCCTTTAGGATGTTTACAATGTTTGTTTGTTTGTGCGGTGCAGGACAGAAACTTTGGCTGTAGTGCGCGATTTTACATTTTTAACTGGAACGTCAATTGGTTCTGATTCCTTTTGCACTGTCTTGCTATACAACCTGTTTATGTTTCCTAATTTTGGTAGAATTTTTGGGTTAACATAAGTATGGTGGATGTTCAGATTGCTACATACTGTTCTGTTTTTGACAGATTCTGTTTTTGATGCATAGTTTGCTTGTTTTGATGAATCTATCAATTTATATTAGTGGATTAAGCCATGAAAAAGTTATATTACAGTAGACACAATGCAAAAACAAAATAAGAATTGGTTTGCAACAGTACTTAGAGTGGTGATTTGCTTTTTTATACTAACGGATCTTACCAAGTTTTCTGTTGAAGTTTTGTGTGGATGTAGTGTCTAATCAAGGGTGTTTCGATGTGAGAAGAAGGAAGAGAGGCAAGAGCTCAATCTTGGGGATGCCCGAGGCACCCCAAGTAAATATTCAAGGAGACTCAAGCATCTAAACTTGGGGATGCTGGGGAGGCATCCCCTCTTTCTTCAACAAGTATCGGTATGTTTCGGATTCGTTTCGTTCAAGCATTATGTGCAAGTCTTGGAGCGTCTTTTGTAATTAGGTTTTTATTTTTATTTTATGCACCATGCTGGTATGAGATAGTCCTTGGTTGATTTATAGAATGCTCATTGCACTTCACTTAAATCTTTTGAGTGTGGCTTTATAGAATGCTTCATGTGCTTCACTTATATCATTTGAAGTTGAATTGCCTGTTTCTCTTTACATAGAAAACCGCCATTTGTAGAATGCTCTGTTGCTTCACTTATATTTGTTAGAGCGTGGGCATATCTTTTGTAGAAAGAATTAAACTCTCTTGCTTCACTTATATCTATTTAGAGAGATGACAGGAATTGGTCATTCACATGGTTAGTCATAAAATCCTACATAAACTTGTAGTTCGCTGAATATGATATGTTTGATTCCTTGCAATAGTTTTGCGATATAAAGGTGGTGATAGTAGAGTCATGCTAGTGGGTGGTTGTGGGTTGTAGAGACACTTGTGTTAAGGTTTGTGATTCCTGTAGCATGCACATTTGGTGAACCGCTTTGTGATGAAGTTGGAGCACAATTTTATTTATTGATTGTCTTCCTTATGAGTGGCGGTCGTGGACGAGCGATGGTCTTTTCCTACCAATCTATCCCCCTAGGAGCATGCGCGTAGTACTTTGTTTTCAATGGCTTGTAGATTTTTGCAATAAGTATATGAGTTCTTTATGACTAATGTTGAGTCCATGGATTATACGCACTCTCACCCTTCCATCATTGCTAGCCTCTTCGGTACCGTGCATTGCCCTTTCTCACCTCGAGAGTTGGTGCAAAATTCACCGGTGCATCCAAACCCCGTGATACGATACGCTCTATCACACATAAACCTCCTTATATCTTCCTCAAAACAGCCACCATACCTACCTATCTTGGCATTTCCATAGCCATTCCGAGATATATTGCCATGCTACTTCCATCATTATCATATACATGACTTGAGCATTCATTGTCATATTGCTTTGCATGATCGTAAGATAGCTAGCATGATGTTTTCATGGCTTGCCCGCTTTTTGATGTCATTGCTACGCTAGATCATTGCACATCCCGGTACACCGCCGGAGGCATTCATATAGAGTCATATCTTTGTTCTAGATATCAAGTTGTAATATTTAGTTGTAAGTAAATAGAAGTGTCATGATCATCATTATTAGAGAATTGCCCCAGTGAGGAAAGGATGAGGGAGACAATGGTTCCCCCACAAGTCGGGATGAGACTCCGGACTGTACAAAAAAAAGAGGCCAAAGAAGCCCAAATAAAAAAGAGAGGCCAAAGAAGCCCACCAAAAAAATAAAAAATGAGAGAAGAAGAGAGAAGGGGCAATGTTACTATCCTTTTACCACACTTGTGCTTCAGAGTAGCACCATGTTCTTCATAGAGAGAGCCTCCTATGCTTTCACTTTCATGTACTAGTGGGAATTTTCATTATAGAACTTGGCTTGTATATTCCGATGATGGGCTTTCTCAAATGCCTGAGGTCTTCTTGAGCAAGCAATTTGGATGCACACCCACTTAGTTTCAGTTTGCGCTTTCATACACTTATAGCTCTAGTGCATCCGTTGCATGGCAATCCCTACTCACTCACATTGATATCTATTGATGGGCATCTCCATAGCCCGTTGATATGCCTAGTTGATGTGAGACTTTCTCCCTTTTTGCCTTCTCCACATAACCTCCACCATCATATTCTATTCCACCTATAGTGCTATATCCATGGCTCACGCTCATGTATTGCGTGAAAGTTGAAAAAGTTTGAGATTATTAAAGTATGAAACAATTGCTTGGCTTGTCATCGGGGTTGTGCATGATTAAATACTTTGTGTGATGAAGATAGAGCAACAGCCAGACTATATGATTTTGTAGGGATAACTTTCTTTGGCCATGTTGTTTTGAAAAGACATGATTGCTTTATTGGTACGCTCGAAGTATTATTGTTTTTATGTCAAATGATAGACTATTGCTTTGAATCACTCGTGTCTTAATATCCATGCCATGATTAGGCATATGATCAAGATTATTCTAGGTAGCATTCCACATCAAAAATTATTCTTTTTTATCGTTTACCTACTCGAGGACGGGAAGGAATTAAGCTTGGGGATGCTGATACGTCTCCGTCGTATCTATAATTTTTGATTGTTCCATGCCAATATTATTCACTTTCATATACTTTTTGGCAACTTTTTATATTATTTTTGGGACTAACTTATTGATCTAGTGCCCAGTGCCAGTTCCTGTCTGTTGCATGTTTTATGTTTCGCAGAATATCCATATCAAACGGACTCCAAACGAGATAAAAACGGACGGAGCTTATTTTTGGAAAATATGGAAAATTCCAGAAGAAAAATACACGCGAGACAGTGCCCGAGGTGGTCACGAGGTAAGGGCCCATGCCCGTACGAGGCGGTTGATGCTCTTCTTTTGCCGCAAGAAAGCTAATATTCGGGAAAAAAAATGAAGGCAAAGGTTTCAGGCCAATCGGAGTTACGGTTCTCCATATATACACAAAACGATGAAACAGAGCCAGAACAGAATGTAGAAACAGAGAGATGGATCCAATCTTGGAAGGGCTCTCGGCCCTCCCAAGCCATGGGAGCCAAGGACTAGAGGGGAAACCCTTCTCCCATCTAGGGAGGAGGTCAAGGAGGAAGAAGAATAAGGGGGCCCTCTCCCCCTTGCTTCCGGTGGCGCTGGAGCACTGCCGGGGGCCATCATCATCACCGCGATCTTCACCAACAACTTCACCGCCTTCATCACCAACTCTTCCTCCCTCTATGCAGCGGTGTAACCTCTCTCTTACCCGTTGTAATCTCTACTTAAACATGGTGCTCAACATTTTCTTTCGAGGAGATCGAAAATCTCTGAATTTCTGCGAAACGAATTTACATATTTATTGCGAGGGGCTTTGAAAAGCGAAAGGAGCTATATATTATTTCCCAATGATGTATGACTATCTTATGATGTTTGAGTAGATCCGTTTTGTCCTATGGGTTATTTGATGATCGTGATTGGTTTGAGTTGCATGTTTTATTATTGGTGCTGTCCTATGGTGCTCTCCGTGTCGCGCAAGCGTGAGGGATTCCTGCTGTAGGGTTTGCAATATGTTTATGATTTGCTTATGGTGGGTGGCGTGAGTGACAGAAGCACAGACCCGAGTAAGTAGGTTGTTTGCGTATGGGGAAAAAGGGGACTTGATACTTTAATGCTATGGTTGGGTTTTACCTTAATGAATCTTTAGTAGTTGTGGATGCTTGCTAGAGTTCCAATCATAAGTGCATATGATCCAAGTAGAGAAAGTATGTTAGCTTATGCCTCTCCCTTAAATAGAATTGCAATAGTGATTACCGGTCTAGTTATCGATTTCCTAGGGACAAATAACTTTCTCGTGACAACAAGCTCTCTACTAAAACTAATTTAGTTGTGTCTTTATCTAAACAGCCCCTAGTTTATATTTACGTGTTCTATACTTTCTTGCAAACCTATCCTATCACACCTACAAAGTACTTCTAGTTTCATACTTGTTCTAGGTAAAGCGAACGTTAAGCGTGCGTAGAGTCATATCAGTGGCCGATAGGACTTGAGATAGTATTTGTTCTACCTTTAGCTCCTCGTTGGGTTCGACACCCTTACCTATCGAAAGAGGCTACAACTATCCCCTATACTTGTGGGTTATCATAATGCCGTCCTCAAAATGTCAGCTCGATTCGAGGGGCTCGAATTCCACCATGTGGCTCGGGAAAACAATCAAGCGGCGGATATCCTCGCCTGCACGGCGCTAAAAGCGACCCTGTCCCACCTAACATATTCCTGGAAAGGCTGTTCAAACCATCCGTGGTATGGGAAGGGGAGTCTGGCAACACTAGCCCGGATCCGAATACAACCCCAGATTCTGAACCATCTGACGTAATCGGAGGCTCCGCCACCGAAATAACACCTTCGGCCCACAAAATCATGGTTGTAATCGCGTCGTGGACCGAGCCTTTCTTGGCTACCTAAATAGGCAGGAGCTCCCGAGGACCAAAATGAAGCACGTTGTATTGTGCGGCATTCCAAGGCCTACAAAGTCCATGAGGGAGAACTCTATAAGAAAAGTGCAACTGGAGTGCTCCAAAGATGCATCTCCGAAGAGGAAGGGCGGCAGCTCTTGGCTGAAATCCATGCCGGACTCGGCGGGCACCACACTGCGGCTCGGGCACTTGTCAGCAAGGCCTTCCGTACAGGTTTTTATTGGTCGATAGCCCAAGCAGATGCACAAGACCTTGTCCAACATTGTGTCAGTTGCCAGCTCTTTGCCAATCAGATCCATATGCCCCCTACCAGCCTCCAAACAATCCCCATTACTTGGCCCTTCGTGGTCTGGGGGCTGGATATGGTCGGACCCCTTAAAGGAGGAAGCCATAAGAAAAAAATACTTACTGGTCATGGTGGACAAGTTCACCAAATGGATAGAGGCCAAACCAGTTAAAACGGCCGAATCCGGACCAGTGATAGACTTCATATCAGGGGTTGTACATCGTTACAGCGTCTCCCACAGCATCATCACTGACAATGGCTCAAACTTTACAGCCGATGAAGTGAAAACTTGGTGCGGCAACATGGGCATTAAGCTCGATTACTCCTCCATCTCCCATCCCCAAACAAACGGCCAGGTCGAACGTGCAAATGGTCTCATCATGAGTGGCATCAAACACAGACTAGTGTGGTCCTTCACAGAATTGGACACACATTGGGTCGAGGAGCTCGACTCCATACTCTGGGGGCTGCGGACCACGTCGAATCGCACCACCGGATACACACCATTTTTTATGGTGTACGGCGCAGAAGCAGTACTACCCTGCGACATAATCCACGACTCACCTCGCGTACGCATGTACGAGGAGAAGGAAGCCGAGTTAGATCGGCAGGACAACTTAGATGCCTTGGAGGAAGAGCGCGACGTCGCAAAAGCCCGTTCTGCATTTTATCAGCAGCAGGCTCGACGGTATCAAAGCAGAGAAGTGCGGGCCAAAACTTATAATGATGGCGAACTCGTTCTACGCCTACTGGAGAAGAAGAAGGACAAGCTCAAACCTAAGTGGGAGGGTCCCTTCATTATTGATAAAGTTCTCACCGGAGGAGCGTACCACCTGCGTAATGCATCCGATAACAGACTCGAGCCAAACCCATGGAATGCGGCCAGACTCCGAAGATTCTACGCCTAGTGCCAAACTTAGTGTTTGTCTCCTTACCCCCGCTCTTTTAATTATGTTCCTCCCCCTTTTTCCTTTCTCGCCCTTTTTCCCTTCTTCACACAAAGTATTCAATACAGTGCGGATGCTCGGATCACTCCGGCCGCACCACGTGTGTAAATCATACCTGGGAGCTTCCTATGAAAGCTAATATAATTACTTTCCTGGCGTCTTGCCTATCACATATGCATCCTTTTTCCGTATGTGCCTTTTCTTCACCATTATATGCATCGATATGACTTAAGATGTGGCCATGCTGGGTTGCCTGGCTCTTGTGTTTATTCCCTACGTTCCCGTTAATTCCGCTAGGGCATAAGGGGAGCACCTCTGCGATTGTTACTGCCGGTTCAGCCGGATGTGTACCTCAGACTGGGTGAAGCCGAAAGCTAGCGTTCTTAAGGGAATATTCGGTTGGTGAACAAAAGATGTTTCTTTCATTTATTACAATGTGAATCCCTAGATGTTTTGTATCCTGCGTTTTTGTTCGCAGTTTGGACATGCACATCGATGCATGCGTACCCAGGGAAAGGAACCCCTAACGGAACTATTCTCCCTGGAAGATGTTTCTTACTACCCATGTAATATAACATAACTAGTGGGATACTTGTATGTTCAAGCACTTATGACCCCTACGCCTAGTTTCCACGCATACCCAGTTTTGCATAACTGAGCGGGTATTCGGATACACCCCGGACTGTCGGATCTGGGGGCTGAAGCAAAAAGGTCCGCCATGACAAAAGATTTTTAATCTAGCTAGGGACTACATATGTCCATTGAATTACATAGTCACTTAGACTGGCTATATTCTTCCTCTATACCATCCAACAGGCTATCTAGCTTGCAATCCCGTTGGGACTATTTTGCGGCTAGCACTACCTGGTCATACACCAGATTCACGGGAATCTCTTGCCCATCTGGCCCCTCCGGTCCGACTTCGACCACATGGTTCGGGTCAAGCTTGGTGTAGCGCGTCTTCACCATGGCCCAGGCTTCCCTAGCACCTTGTCGGCAGGCTGATACCTTCCACAACTAGAAGTGCCGCCATGCTCCTTGGGGCATATCCACGAGCTCCCCTAAGCCTCTTGGCAGGGAAGTGGATGGCCACAAGGCCTGGGCAATACCCTGCATCACCTGCCGAACTCGTTCGTGCAGCTGTGAGAGATCTTGTAGTAAATCGCCTGCGGACCCGGGCATCTCCTCTCCAGGAAGGCCCGTCAGCATACCTACATATATAAGCTCTTTAAAAAAACAAATGCTTCCTCGCCGAACTGTACTGCAGTTCATTTAAGCACTTACCATAAATGTCGCGACGAAGCCTCCTGTTCTCCGTTACGGAGTCCGCCAGCTGAGCTCAAACATCTCCTAATTCGATGCCCAGCCGGACATTGGCATCTTGGAGATTGTTCTTCTCCCACCTAACTTGCGTAAGAACACGCTCGCCGGCTTTTAGCTGCCTTTGGAGACGTGACTCGCTATCTCTTACGATCTCCGGATTCTCCCCGGGATTGTCTGCAGAATTTTCTGTTAGACTTATCAAACAAGCCAATTACTAACTGGTACATTTCCATAAAATTTCATTATTAAAGATGAATGTTACCAGGTGAGGCCTTTTGAGATTCCTCTAGTTTGGCAACCGCGGCCCTCAACTAGGTCTTGCACTCCTCCAGCTCTTGAGACAATTGGGTATTCTTCTCTACAAGGACCTGTGCATTAAATGATCCTTAAATCAGTTGTTCCAACCGTTTCAAGTCTCAGGGGCTACTGCTATACATGCTTATCAAATTTCATTAACCGTATATCTTTTGCATACTGGTCCGTCGCTCGGGCGAGTCCACCTTGAGCAGCTCGGATGTATGCATCTCCCGAATTGAAAGCATTAAATGCCTCTTCGGAAAAGATGCTATTGCGGAGCACGGCCCGTCGGTGTCGGTGATTCATGGCACTCTTTACTTCGGAATTTGTGGCGGAGAGCATATCCGCATCCTCTGTCGGAGGACAATTCGGCATCGGCCCCGCATTGGCCTCCTCTCCTGAAGCTGGTTCTGGAATCCGGCTGGTGGAAGTGCAATCGGCAGGATCTCCGGATATAGTCCGGCGTCTCCTCTTTCTGCCAGAACACGAAGAACGTTGTTACATTTCGAACACAATAATCACAGAGCAGGTTTTTTCCATACCTATGTAATGGCGTTTCGGCCCTAACCGCCTTCCTCTTAAGCCGGCTTGACCCGGACGCCCTTTTCCAGGGGCTCGGCGCCGCGTTCCAGTGGTCGTCTCTATAAAAATAAAATATTTTATGCATAAGGCATGGTATAGGAAAGGGGGCCTCTTTAGAGGGTAAGATTTCGGCTTTGCTTACACGCGACACAGGTAGTAGTCCGGGATAGTCGGCGATTATAGCCACCGAGGCGCCATCACAGCTGGCCTGGTAAAATGTCCCGTTGACAAGCTCCACAAAAAATCCTGGATCAAAGGCCCTTCCGGGGTCCTATGGCTGTGGGGAGGGGTTGTTGAACCCTTCCACAGCCCTCCTCAGTTCCTGCACAGAAATATCGAGGTAAATGATTGAAGGACGCCGGAATAGAATGGGGAAAGAGTGGCGACTTACCCAGCTTGGGGGTTGTACATGGAAAATCCATACCGCGGTTTAATACGGAGGAATTCTTCTTCTTCTCCTTTGCGACCACAGCGGGTGGCATCATCTTCCCCATTGTAGTGCCACATGGGCTTCCCTCGATATTTAAGTGGCTGCACCCCCCGCATTATGCATATTGCTATAACCTCGACTATTGTCAGCCCTGATTTGGCCAGAGTCTTTATCCTGCTCATTAGGAAGTGGACTTCTCTGGTATCTTCTTCTTGGGGGCCCCGAGGGCGCCAACTTTGGTGTGTCTTTGGCGGAGCTTTATTGAACTCAGGGAGGCCCGTCCGGACTGGATCCGGAAGGGGAACGTCATCAACATAAAACCACTCTGAGGGCTAGTTTTCAGATGCCTTCTTGGGAGTACCAGACAGGTATCCGGTCTCGGCGACGCGCCATATTTTGGCTCCGCCCACTTGACATATGGATTCCCCCTAGTTGCGAGGGACGAGGCAGAACAACTTATAACCCGAAGTGAGCCTCGCAGCCCAGGAATAATTCACAAAGGGTGACATATCCTGCGATGTGCAGCACGGAGGTGGGGGTGAAATTGTGCAGCTGGAGGCCGTAGAACTCCAGGAGCCCACGAAGGAATGGGTGGATTGGAAACCCAATGCCTCTTAGCAGATACGGGATGAGGCATACTTGCTCCCCCTGAGATGGGCTGGGAAATCTCTCCGCTTGCTCCCCGCCGTCATAGGTGGCTAGTCCAGTTCAGACGGGGACCATGAACGCCGGTGGAAGTAACCCATGGGTCTGTAAACGGCTATGGGGAACAGAATACTCTTTCCAATCACCTGGCTTAGAGCTAAGGGAGCGAGAAGAGGAGCTGCAGCGACTGGCCATGTTGGAATGGATTTTTCCAGGAGCGCTCTGTTGGATGCTTGCTCAAGGGAAGAAGGTGAGGTTTGGATCTGAGGATCCCCGTCCCTTCAAATAGACGGTTTGCCTGCAGGCCGGGGAGGCAAATGCGAAAGTGCCCCGGCTCCTCGTATTCGCTCGACACATGGAGATGGCCATTATTGAAGCACAGAAGCCGAGGAGTACAACATTGATGAAGCCAGACACTGTTCATTACAACAAGTACTTTGGAGTATTCGGAGATGGAACCCGCCTTGCAATGCCGAAGACAATCTACGCGCCGGACTCATCGTCATTGAAGCCTGGTTTAGGGGGTACTGAGGGAGTCCTGGATTAGGGGGTATCCGGACAGCCGGACTATATACTTTGGCCGGACTGTTGGACCGTGAAGATACAAGACTCAAGACTTCGTTCCATGTCCGGATGGGACTCTCCTTTGCGTGAAAGACAAGCTTGGCGATCCGGATATTAGATCTCCTCCTTTGTAACCAACTCTGTGTAAACCCTAGCCCCCTCCGGTGTCTATATAAACCGGAGGGTTTGATCCATATAGGGACAATCATAATCATCATAGGCTAGCTTCTAGGGTTTAGCCTCTACGATCTCGTTGTATATCAACTCTTGTAATACTCATATCATCAAGATCAATCAAGCAGGAAGTAGGGTTTTACCTCCATCGAGAGGGCCCGAACCTGGGTAAAACATCATGTCCCTTGCCTCCTGTTACCATTAGCCTTAGACACACAGATCGGGACCCCCTACTGAGATCCGCCGGTTTTGACACCGACACTCACCTTAAAAGCATTGGAATTTGTTTTGAAGGACATCAGCTCATCATCGAAGATGCCCCTTCACTTCAAAGGTTGCTCTTTGATAGTTGTTATAAACCTTCACAAATAGTTGTATTCTCTGTGCCTAAGCTGGAGACCTTGGGTGTAATTCGTGACCCGTTTATTGATCACAAGAAGTTGGTGTTTGGCTCCACACTTTTTCAGGTACTGTATATCATCATCTACACATTTGTAATCATAAGCTGCATTTTTCATTTGTGCGCATAAGTTTTATATCATCTCGGAGTACACTTCGGGTACTATAATATTATGTTATATGCTTAATGAAGAGTTCGTCCATTGATAGCCTATCAATGCTGCTGGATTCTGTCAAGATCGTATGTATCGGAATGTTTAGTTTTGATCTGAACATAATTATTGGCTTGCTGCGATGCTTTTGATCTCTGGAGAATTTATATATAGAGGTGATGATTTTGTGCACATTGAAAGCCCGCATATATTGTACTAGAATTAACTGTTCAGCTGTCGTTCTTTCGACATACTCTTTTTTCAGACCTTAACTGTTTTCAATCTTCATGTCTACTTAGGCACAACCACATGGAGCAAAACATATAACCAGTCAATGGCGTAATAAGCACCAAGATTTTCTCAGATCTCATGACATTCGTTTGAGGACAATAACGATGGAAGGGTATGCATCCAACCAGGCAAACAGAAGCTTTGTCACATTCTTCCTGTTGAATGCGAGGTTACTATTGTCCATGAGGCTCAAGTTTTATCGCAAGAGATTTCTCATGGACGAACACGTTGAAGAGCAAAAAAAGAAGTTTTGGGTGGACAAATGGGCTTCTAAACGTGCTCGGCTTCTATTTACAACAAGTTGTAGTCATCCTGAAATAATTTTTTTTGCACAGGATGTTGATTTTATGGACCAGATCCATTTGTTTGTGACTGCGAAAAAGAGTGGTTGGGTTAGATGTTACTGCCATGTTCAATTTGGGTTTTGTCTAAAAATTTGATGAACAATTAATCCTTGGGCTTTTTGTACGATTTGTAAGCTTGAGTTGCATGTTGTTGCCCTCGTACTCCCCTCCACTTGCCACTACACTGCCGCATCTTCCACGACTGGTGTTCGTTTCCGTCCTAGGCATCGCCGTTGTTCTCCACCTTGGTTCGCTCGCTGTGCCCGCCGCCATCTGGCGATGTCAACATGGTGAACAACCAAGAGGAATCAGGAGATGACTGTATGTGGAGAGGCTGACAGTAGGGACACACCAGGGTCGTTACATTTCGCAAGCAGGTGCCTCGTTATTACAAGCCAAAAAAAATAGTTCCTCCTAATTGTTTGACAACTAGGACCCATGCCATTGTCAATGTAGTCAACAAACAAGAAATTACACAATGAGCGGATAACACCAGGGACCCAGGAGCTCGCCCAGTTGTTTTTTAGTTTCAGAGACGGAGCTTAACTGCGGGCTGTGCGGGGGTTGTGGCCCGTCTAGCCCACGCTTACACTTTTATTTAAGCACATGACGAGCCCAGTTGATATTTTTTTCTTTCTGAAAATGGCTAGCCCTGTTCTTTTTTGGAGAATACCAAAACTGAGGCCTACTTGCTTTTCTCAGCCCTGCTGGGCTGCAAATCTTTCAAGACGAGGAGGGATGTAAGTAGTAAAAAATGGGCTTCTCCAAAAAATGGGCTATAAGTTGTAAGAAATGGGCTGTAAATTTTTAAACCAAAGACAACCGGCAATTGCATTAAAATATCATTTTTCCAGGATTTCTCTCCTCTCTACTCTTATAAAAACCAAAGCCAACTGCCAATTACATTAAAATATCATCTTTTCTCCCACAAGATAAACTACTCATACAAATGCATCTTCATGTTCCGTGCAACGAACATGCATCTTGCTAGTTAAGATTCTAAATTTCATTCATTTTTTGCGGAGAATTGTTTTTTGAATTTTATTTTGATATAATTTTTTAAAAATTATTTTTAACGTGACTCGAAATTTCGTGATTAAAAGAGTTTGGACCCCACCGAAATATGCAAACTTCCGTTGAATTTTTTAGCAGTGCCCAGAATAAATGGTCTGTAATGCTAATAAAAAGAATATGGGCTTCAAATATCCTTAAGAATTAGCAAATAGGCTATAAATTATTGAAAATAATGGCTAATGGGTTGTATGTTGTTTTCCACAGATTTGGACACTAACTTCTGGGCCTACTAGGTTGACGATGACGTTGTCCTAAAAAAATGATGCGTACGCAAGGCTTTGACAACTTAGTCAACACAGAGTAGTAACTCTTGAATGTCCATCCAATGGCCGTCATGCTTCTTCAATCTCTGATGTTCCTGCTCCAGCCACCCAAACCAGCGCTGGTGGGACTGCCTGCTCCCTCCTCCCGTGGCTGACTGTGCTGCCGCCAGGCCATCCCTCTACCCACCCACACATCATGTTATTTTCCGGTGACGTCAGCCTCACCCCACAGCCGACCAGTTAGGGCTCTTACTCCCCTCAGCGTGGGCATCCGCTGCGGTGGCTTTGCCGGCTTCGGGTCGTTCCCTTCCTGAGCCTCGCCCTCGTCCACCGCGTTTGTGCTCTCGGCCCGGCGAGGTCAACATGGTCAACAAACAACAACCATCAGAAGAGGCTGACAGTTGGGGCCCACACAAGGAAATGCCTCCTTATTACGCCAAAATAATGATTCCTCCACCTGATAGCTGGGACCCACCGGAAGGGCCTCTGTATATCACGAAAAAAACGTTCACCCCGCTGTCAGCTCGGACCCACCAGCTATATCTTCGCACGCAAGGAAGTGCCTCCTTATTACGCACAAAAAATGAATACTCCCCCTGCTAGCTGGGACCCACCTTGGTGGGAGGCTAACTTGTGGGCCTACTAAGTTGACGGGGACGGAGGGCTTTGTCAACTTAGTCAATATGAATGATTCTAGCTCCAGTGACCGTACAATGTCCATCCAACGGATGTAGTGCTTCTTCAACCTCTGGTCTTCTTGCTCCAAATTACCCAAAGCAGCGCCGGTCGTGCCGCATGCTCCTGCCTCCTGTGGCGGGTCTGCCCGTGGAGGCCTCACCGCCCCCTACTATTCCCACCGCTGGCCAGGCCCTGCGGCGACGGCAGCCTCACACCACAGCCGATCCAGTGAACCCTCGTACTCCTCTCTGCTTGGGCTTCCACTGTCGCATCTTCCCGGCTCCGCATCGTCCCCTTCCTAGGCCTCGCTGTCGTCCACCGCCCTGGTGCTCTTAGCGCAGCGTGGTCAACGTGGTCAAGGGACGACTTCCATCGGAAGAGTACTGTACATGGAGAGGCTGATAGCTGGGTCCATGTCGGCCGCAAGGAAGTGCCTCCTTATTACGCGCAAAATAATTATTCCTCCACCTGACAGCAGGTACCCACCGGACGGGCCACCGTATTTCACAAAAAAAAACGTTTCCCCCCTAACTGCTGGGACCCTACATATTTGCACGCAAGGAAGTGCGTCCATATTATGGCAAAAAAATGATTCGCCCCCCTGATTGCTGGGACCCACCAGCTACATCTTCGCACGCAAGGAAGTGCCTGACAGTCGGGACCCACCTGGTCGAAGCGTATGTAGTGTTGTCATTCTGGTCACGAACATGTACGTACATACTGGTCGATGTATACGCGCACGTGTCGTAGTAGAGGCGCGCACGTAGCATGTACATGTACGTATAGCGGCCAGGGTGCAAGAAAGTAAATACAGCCACGTACATACATACGGGCAGGGTCTCAAACGCCTACTCGCGCATACGTACGGCCAGGGCTCGTGTACATGGCTGGGTCGGAACAGAGAAACTGTGTCGTCATCGTGTTCATGAGGAGGCAACGGAATGCGTCGTGTTCATCGGGAGGCAACGGAACGCGTGGGAGCCAACCGGCTTGGACGGAACAGGCGATGGAAACGAAGCCTGGCATACCGCAAAATGGAGGAAACGGCCTTGTATTCGACCGGCCACGGTCAAAATGGGATCCTGTTCATCGGGAGAGGTCTGGCGTACCGCAAAATAGAGGAAACGGACTTCTGTTGGACCTCCTACGGTCGAAACAGGGTCCTGTTGATCAGGAGGGGTGTGGCGTACCGCAAAACGGAGGAAACGGACTTGTGTTGGAGCGCTAAGGTCAAATCGGGGGTCCATTTCATCGGGAGGGGTGTGGCGTACCGGAAAACGGGACTCCACGAGATATTGTTCATCTCCACCGTCGACCTTCTCCAGCCTCACAGGCTACTGTTCATCCACCGTCGACCTCCTCAAGCCTCCACCTGCGACTGTTCATCCACGGGGCTCCTCTTCATCCAGCCTCCACCACGTGCTACTCCACCGGCTACTGTTCAACCAGCCCTCTCCACAGGCTACTGTTCAACCACCCCTCCACGGGCTACTGTTCATCCAGCCCTCCACCGCCATCGCTCAATCAGCCCTCCACGGGGTCGTCCTGTCCATCCAGCCCTCCACGGGGTCCTGTTCATCCACCCCCAACCGGCTCGATCGGGGTCCTGTTCATCCAGAGGCAACACCTCGGGGTCCAGTTCATCCACCCCCACCAGGAACGGTTCATCCAACCCCCCAACAACGCTCACTGTTCATCAAGGGAAGGAGGCAGCAGGGTTTGATCGGCTTCAGTTAGCGGCAGTAGCGAAGGAAACACTCGGGTTCAGTAACATAGCTAGTGCAATCGCTCGGGTTCAGTGTCGGCGTTCTGGGAACGGGGGTCCCCAGACTTGCTTGCCTGCGGCCTGCGGCGTGGCTCGTGGTGGCCCAATACGGCCCATCTTCATCAACTCAAGCTCAAGACCCTCGCGAGGGGCCAAGCCTCGCGGGGTGGACGATGCAAGGCCTTCATGTCTGTATTTTATTCTTATCGACGCCTCTACTTCTAAACATGAGGACATATTTATTGTTATCGGCTTTTCGCTTGAGGACAAGCGGGGTCTAAGCTTGGGGGAGTTGATACGTCCATTTTGCATCATGCTTTTATATCGATATTTATTGCATTATGGGCTGTTATTTCACGTTATGTCATAATACTTATGTCTATTCTCTCTTATTTTACAAGGTTTACCATGAAGAGGGGGAATGCCGGCAGCTGGAATTCTGGCTGGAAAAGGAGCAAATATTGGAGACCTATTCTGCGCAACTCCAAAGTCCTGAAACTCCACGGAGTATCTTAAAATAAATAAAGAAAAATCGTCGCCAAAGATGAAGGCCAGGGGGCCCACATCCTGCTCACGAGGGCGGGGGCGCGCCCCCCTACCTCGTGGGCCCCCTGGTGGCTCTCCGACGCCCATCTTCTCCTATATGAAGTCTTTCGATGAGAAAAAAAATCAGAAGCAACCTTTCGGGACGAGACTCCGCCGCCACGAGGCGGAACCTTGGCGGAACCAATCTAGGGCTCCGGCAGAGCTGTTCTGCCGGGGACACTTCCCTCCGGGAGGGGGAAATCATCACCATCGTCATCACCAACGCTCCTCTCATCGAGAGAGGACAATCTCCATCAACATCTTCACCATCATCATCTCATCTCCAAACCCTAGTTCATCTCTTGTATCCAATTCTTGTCTCCAAGTCCGGGATTGGTGCTAGTAGGTTGCTAGTAGTGTTGATTACTCCTTGTAGTTGATGCTAGTTGGTTTATTTGGTGGAAGATCATATGTTCAGATCCTTTATGCACATTATATCCCCTCTGATTATGAACATGAATATGCTTTGTGAGTAGTTACGTTTGTTCCTGAGGACAAGGGAGAAGTCTTGCTATTAGTAGTCATGTGAATTTGGTATTCATTCGATATTTTGATAAGATGTATGTTGTCTAACCTCTAGTGGTGTTATGTGAACGTCGACTACATAACACTTCACCATTATTTAGGACTAGAGGAAGGCATTGGGAAGTAATAAGTAGATGATGGGTTGCTAGAGTGACAGAAGCTTAAACCCTAGTTTATGCATTGCTTCATAAGGGGCTGATTTGGATCCATATGTTTCATGCTATGGTTAGGTTTACCTTAATACTTTTGTTGCAGTTGCGGATGCTTGCAATAGAGGTTAATCATAAGTGGGATGCTTGTTCAAGTAAGAACAGCACCCAAGCACCGGTCCACCCACATATCAAATTATCAAAGTACCGAACGCGAATCATATGAGCGTGATGAAACCTAGCTTGACGATATTCCCATGTGTCCTCGGGAGCGCTTTTCCTATCATAAGAGTTTGTCCAGGCTTGTCCTTTGCTACAAAAAGGATTGGGCCACTTTGCTGCACTTTATTTACTTTTTTTACTTGTTGCTCGTTACTATTTGTCTTATCACAAAACTATCTGTTACCACTTATTTCAATACTTGCAGAGAATACCTGGCTGAAAACCGCTTATCATTTCCTTCTGCTCCTTGTTGGGTTCGACACTCTTACTTATCGAAAGGACTACGATAGATCCCCTATACTTGTTTGTCATCAGCGCCCGCCTGGTCTCGATCGTCATGGCTTGCTTCACGAGCACCTCGCGAGGTACCCTTGCCTTGATCTCTCTGCCTCCTCGCGAGCCTGCCTGGTCATGATTATTTTCATAACAACAACATATATAGATTTGTCATATGATTACTTATGTTCAAGTGATGATCTTTTCACAAAGCCAAAGTATGAATCATAAACCTTATTGAGCACCAACAAATTATACCCTCAGTCATTCAAGCAATTGGAATTTATCATAACTTCGGAAAGAGTCTATGTTAGAGCTTAAAAGCAAGTCCACATACTCAACTATCACTTAGTCCTTCATAATCGCTAACACTCACGCGATACTTGTGGTTATGGAGTTTTAATCGGACACAGAGAAAGATAGGGGCTTGTAGTTTTGCCCCACAACCTTTTACCTCAAGGGTAATGTCAACAATAATAATTCATGCTCCCCCACATCCAATTAGATATATATATCATGTTCTTTCCAACATGCTGAGCTTGCCAAAGGATAAAATGAAAAAGGAAAGGTGAAGATCACTGTGACTCTTGCATAAAGTAGAGGATAATAATAAAAGATAGGCCCTTCGCAGAGGGAAGCAGAGGTTCTCATGCGCGTTTAGGGTTGATGCACAAAATCTTAATGCAAAAGAACGTCACTTTACATTGCCCCTTGTATGTGAACCTTTATTATGCAGTCCGTCGCTTTTATTGCGTCCACAACAAGTTCGTGCAAAGTTTATTTTCTCCGCACTAATAAGTCATGCATATTTAGAGAGCAATTTTTATTGCTTGCACCGATGACAACTTACTTGAAGGATCTTACTCAATCCATAGGTAGATATGGTGGACTCTCATGGCAAAACTGGTTTAAGGGTATTTGGAAGCACAAGTAGTATTTCTACTTAGTGCCGAGAATTTGGCTAGCATGAGGGGGAAAGGCAAGCTCAACACGGTAGAGGAACCATGACAACATACTTTATCTCAGATGTAAGAAAACATAACTCATTATATTGTCTTCCTTGTCCAACATCAACTCTTTAGCATGTCATATTTTAATGAGTGCTCCCAATCATAAAAGATGTCAATGATAATATATCTATATGTGAAACCTCTCTTTCCTTATTACTTCCTATTAATTGCAACGATGACCAAAGCTATATTTGCCAACTCCCAACAACTTTTAACCATCATACTCTTTTTATGTGAAGTCATTATTCTCAATAAGATCAATATGAACTCTTTGTTTCTTTTTATTCTTTTCTTTATTCACCCAAGATCATGGCAAAGTAATCAAGCCCTTGACTCAACACTAATCTTTATTATATAAAGCTAACGGGCTCGATTGCATAGAGGGCTCATAAAGCAAAATTTCAAAACTAGATCGTGCCATGACTTTATTCTACTAAATCAAGGTACTACTAATAGGATCGAACTAAGAAGAACGGTAAAGATAGGAGTTGTGATGGTGATACGATACCGGTGCACCTCCCCCAAGCTTGGCAGTTGCCAAGGGGAGTGCCCATACCCATGTGATTATATCTCCTTCTTTGTTGTTGGCGGTGGAGGTGTTGTTGATGATGGAAGCTTGTCGTCCACCTTCCAAGGCATAGGCTCACCCTCATAGAAGGATGATCGAGTCTCCAGAATCCTCAAATTTGCAACGGAAATAGTTCGAAATGAAAACAGAGGATATTTGCGTGATACGGTCATCAAAACCTTCGGGAGAATAAATAATGAATTTTTACCGACCAAAATACATATCGTGCAAGAAAACAGAGTCCGGAGGGCACGCGAGGTGCTCACGAGGTAGGGGGCGCGCCCTCCACCCTGGTGGAGGCCTCGTGTCCTCCCCGGGCTGCTACTTATTTTTCTATTTTTCTAAATATTCCAAAATGGAGAAATATTGCTTTAAAAATTGTTTTGGGGTCGGTTTACTTACCGTACCACATACCTCTTCCTTTTCGGAATCTGGAACATTCTGGAAAGTGTCCCTTATGTATTCCTCCGGGGTTACGGTTCCAATAATATTGGTTTCAACATTTATGGGATTACCTGAGATATAATGTTTGATTCTTTGACCGTTTACCACCTTCGGATTTGTGCCTGCGAAGTTGTTGATTTTTATGGCACCGGAACGATAGACCTCCTCGATAACGTAAGGACCTTCCCATTTGGAGAGAAGTTTTCCTGCAAAAAATCTTAAACGAGAGTTGTATAGCAATACATAGTCACCTACATTAAACTCACGCTTTTGTATCCTTTTATCATGCCACCTTTTAACTTTTTCTTTAAACAGCTTGGCATTTTCATAAGCTTGGGTTCCCCATTCATCAAGTGAGCTAATATCAAACAACCTCTTCTCACCGGCAAGTTTGAAGTCATAATTGAGCTCTTTGGTAGCCCAATATGCCTTATGTTCTAATTCAAGAGGTAAATGACATGCTTTTCCATAAACCATTTTATACGGAGACATACCCATAGGATTTTTGTACGCAGTTCTATAGGCCCATAATGCATCATTCAGTTTCTTGGACCAATTCTTTCTAGATCTATTAATAGTCTTTTGCAAAATTAATTTGAGCTCTCTATTGCTCAACTCTACCTGACCACTAGACTGCGGGTGATAAGGAGATGCAATTCTATGATTAACATCGTATTTAGCAAGCATCTTACTGAAAGCGCCATGAATAAAGTGTGAACCACCATCAGTCATTAAGTATCTAGGGACTCCAAACCTCGGAAAAATAACTTCCTTAAGCATTTTAATAGAAGTGTTATGATCAGCACTACTAGTTGGAATAGCTTCTACCCACTTAGTAACGTAATCAACAGCAACTAAAATATGTGTATATCCATTAGAGGCAGGAAAAGGTCCCATATAATCAAAGCCCCAAAACATCAAATGGTTGAATAACAAGTGAATAATTCATAGGCATTTCTTGACGTCTACTAATATTACCAATTCTTTGACATTCATCACAAGATAAAACAAACTTACGGGCATCCTTGAAGAGAGTAGACCAATAAAAACCAGATTGCAATACCTTATGTGCGGTTCTATCTCCGGCGTGGTGTCCTCCATAAGCTTCGGAGTGACACTTGCGTAGGATCTGTTCCTGTTCATGCTCAGGTACACAACGTCTAATAACACCATCTACTCCTTCTTTATAAAGATGTGGGTCATCCCAAAAGTAATGTCTCAAATCATAAAAGAACTTTTTCTTTTGTTGGTATGTGAAGCTAGGTGGTATAAATTTAGCAACAATATAATTAGCATAATCAGCATACCATGGAGTGCTACGAGAAGTACTTATGACATTTAATTGCACATCAGGAAAGCTATCATCAATAGGTAGTGGGTCATCAAGAACATTCACTAGCCTAGACAAGTTGTCTGCAACTGGGTTCTCAGCTCCTTTTCTATCAACAATATGCAAATCAAATTCTTGAAGCAAGAGAACCCATCTAATGAGTCTAGGTTTTGCATCTTTCTTTTCCATAAGATATTTAATAGCAGCATGATCAGTGTGAATAGTTGCTTTAGAATCAACAATGTAGGGTCTGAATTTATCACAAGCAAATACAACCGCTAAAAATTCCTTTTCGGTAGTAGCATAATTTCTTTGAGCATTGTCTAGAGTCTTACTAGCATAATGGATAACATTTAACTTCTTATCAACTCTTTGCCCTAGAACAACACCTATAGCATAATCACTAGCATCACACATAATTTCAAAGGGTAAATTCCAATCAGGTTGCTGAACAATAGGTGCAGAGACTAATGCTTTCTTAAGTATTTCAAATGCTTCTACACAATCATCATCAAAGACAAATGGTACATCTTTTTGTAATAAATTAGTCAGAGGCCGAGAGATTTTTGAGAAGTCCTTAATGAACCTCCTATAAAATCCGGCGTGACCAAGGAAACTTCTTATACCTTTGATGTCCTTGTGACATGGCATCTTTTCAATAGCGTCAACCTTGGCTTTATCAACTTCAATACCTCTTTCAGAAACTTTGTGCCCCAAGACAATACCTTCATTAACCATAAAGTGGCACTTTTCCCAATTCAAGACAAGATTAGTTTCTTCACATCTCTGCAAAACTCGATCAATATTGCTCAAGCAATCATCAAAAGAGGAACCATAAACGGAAAAGTCGTCCATGAAAACCTCACAAATCTTTTCACAAAAATCAGAGAATATAGCCATCATGCATCTTTGAAAGGTAGCAGGTGCATTACATAAACCAAAAGGCATATGTCTATAAGCAAAAGTACCAAAAGGGCATGTAAAAGTAGTCTTTGATTGATCTTTAGCCGACACAGGTATTTCAGAGAAACCAGAATAACCATCTAAAAAGCAATAATGTGTGTGTTTGCATAATCATTCTAGCATTTGATCAATAAAAGGTAAGGGGTAATGATCTTTCTTAGTAGCTTTATTTAATTTGTGGAAATCAATTACCATCCTATAACCTGTGATAATTCTTTGCGGTATCAATTCATCTTTATGATTAGGGACAACAGTAATACCTCCCTTCTTAGGGACACAATGGACAGGACTTACCCACTGGCTATCAGCAACTGGATAAATTATACCTGCCTCCAGAAGCTTGAGTATTTCTATTCTTACCACTTCTTTCATCTTAGGATTGAAACATTGTTGAGGATCACGAACTGGTTTGGCATCCGCTTCCAAATTTATTTTATGTTGACATAGAGTGGGACTGATGCCCTTAAGATCATCCAGAGTATATCCAATAGCAGCATGGTGCTTCTTCAGAGTTTTCAATAATCTTTCTTCTTCGTGCTTTGAAAGGTTAGCACTAATAATAACAGGATATATTTTCTTTTCATCAAGATAAGCATATTTAAGATTATCAGGCAATGGTTTAAGCTCAAACACGGGATCACCCTTGGGTGGGGGAGGATCCCCTAGGATTTCAACAGGCAAATTGTGTTTCAGAATAGGTTTTGGTTCAAAGAATACTTCATCTATTTCCGTTCTTTCATTCATGAACATCTCATTTTCATGGTCTAGAAAATAGTGTTCTAAAGGATCACTAGGAGGTTTGGCAATAGAAGCAAGACCAATAATTTCATCCTTACTAGGCAATTCTTCCTCACGATGTTGTTTACTAAATTTAGAGAAATTAAACTCATGAACCATATCATCCAAGCCAATAATAGCAACATTCTTTTCGCAGTCTATCTTAGCATTAACAGTACTCAAGAAGGGTCTACCAAATATAATGGGACAAAAGCTATCTTGTGAAGAACCAAGAACAAGAAAATCAGCGGGATATTTGGTTTTCCCACACAAGACTTTAACATCTCAAACAATTCCCATTGAAGATATAGTATCTCTATTGGCAAGTTTAATTGTAACATCAATATCTTCTAACTCAGCAGGTGCGATATCATGCATAATTTCTTTATATAATCCAATGGGTATAACACCAGCACTAGAGCCCATATCACATAAGCCATGATAACAATGATCTCCTATTTTAACAGAAATAACAGGCACGCCTACCACGGGTCTATGTTTATCTCCATCGCAGGGTTTAGCAATTCTAGCAGTTTTACCAGAGAATTCAATGACATGTCCATCAATATTATCGGACAAGAGATCTTTAACAATAGAAATATTAGGTTCTACTTTGACTTGCTCAGGAGGTGTATAAGTTCAAGTATTGCTTTTACGAACAACAGTTGAAGCTTTAGCATGATCCTTTACTCTAGCAGGGAAAGGTGGTTTCTCAACATAAGAGGTGGGAACAATAGGATCATTATAAGTGATGGTCTTTTCTTCAACTTTAATAGGTGCAGCTACTTTTACTTCTATGGGAGGATGATATTTAAACCACTTCTCCTTGGGGAGATCAACATAAGTAGCAAAAGATTCACAGAAAGAAGCTACTATCTCAGAGTCAAGTCCATATTTAGTGCTAAACTTACGGAAAATATCGGTATCCATAAAAGATTTAACACAATCAAACTTAGGTGTCATACCTGACTCCTTACCTTCGTCGAGGTCCCAATCTTCAGAGTTGCATTTAATTCTATCCAATAAATTCGATCTGAATTCAATAGTCTTCATCATAAAAGAGCTAGCACAAGAAGTGTCGAGCATGGTTTGATTATTATGAGAAAGCCGAGCATAAAAATTCTGGAGAATTGTCAATTTTGAGAGCTCATGATTGGGGCATGAATATAACATTGATTTAAGCCTCCCCCAAGCTTGAGCGATGCTTTCTCCTTCGCGAGGCCAAAAATTATATATATAATTGCGATCACGATGAACAAGATGCATAGGGTAATACTTTTGATGAAATTCCAATTTCACTCTTTTATAATTCCATGATCTCGTATCATCACATAGCCTATACCATGTTGATGCGTCTCCCTTCAAAGATAAAGGGAAAGCCTTCTTCTTAACAACATCATCGGGTATACCTGCAAGCTTAAATAATCCACAAATATCATCCAAATAGTGTAGATGCTCGTCAGGATGCTTCGTTCCATCTCCTGTAAAAGTATTAGCCAGCAGTTTTTCCATAATACCCGAAGGAAATTCAAAAGGAGTTTCATTTTCAATAGATTCAGTAGGTTGAGGAGAAACTCTTTGTTTCATCGACGGGTGAAGATACCCGAACAAGCCCCTCGAGATTCACTTTCCATAGTAACAAGTGACAGAAATTTCAGCACAGTATATAAATTTTTCCTTACCAAATTCCACTTACCAAAGGCGCTACACTCCCCGGCAACGGCGCCAGAAAAGAGTCTTGATGACCCACAAGTATAGGGGATCTATCATAGTCCTTTCGATAAGTAAGAGTGTCAAACCCAACAAGGAGCAGAAGGAAATGATAAGCGGTTTTCAGCAAGGTATTCTCTGCAAGTACTGAAATAAGTGGTAACAGATAGTTTTGTGATAAGACAAATGGTAACGAGTGTCGGTGTCAAAACCGGCGGATCTCGGGTAGGGGGTCCCGAACTGTGCGTCTAGGCGGATGGTAACAGGAGACGAGGGACACAATGTTTTTACCCAGGTTCAGGCCCTCTCGATGGAGGTAATACCCTACGTCCTGCTTGATTAATATTGATGATATGGGTAGTACAAGAGTAGATCTACCACGAGATCAAGGAGGCTAAACCCTAGAAGCTAGCCTATGGTATGATTGTTGAGATGTAATGTTGTGTCCTACGGACTAAAGCCCTCCGGTTTATATAGACACCGGAGAGGCTAGGGTTACACAGAATCGGTTACAATGGTAGGAGATCTACATATCCAGACGCCAAGCTTGCCTTCCACGCCAAGGAAAGTACCTTTTGGACACGAGCCGAGTCTTCAATCTTCTATCTTCGTAGTCCGGGAGTCCGGCGGATATTGATAGTCCGCTATCCGGACACCCCGATCCAGACTCCTCAAGAGCCCCTCGAACCAGTCTTCAATGACGATAAGTCCGGCGTGCACAATGTTCGGCATTGCAAGGCGGGTTCCTCCTTTGAATAATCCGGAGGAGATAATGAACACCGTGATAGTGTCCGCTCAAAAATAAATTCCACATTCCAACGTAGAGAATAAAACACATATAATGATCCAATCTGGCGACGATTTATGCGGCGTGACATCACACTCGCAGCCAAGCCTTTGTTTTGAATTGTTTTTATTATTCCGCCAAAGACGCTTTAGCGAAGCGGTTTCCTTAACGCCCCGTCGAGCGAGATCGTGTTCCCTTTTATTCCGGGATCCTCATCAATACGTGCGTGGGTAACCCAACCGTTCCCGTCGCCACGCCTCCTCTATCGAAGGGGAATCTCAAACGGTCACGGAGACGGCCCTTGGTATTTCTTCCCCCTTTATAAGAGGACCAAGGCCTGTCCTTGTCTTTCAACCTCACATCGAATCTTTCCTCCGCCCCCAGTTCCAACACCTAGAGCTCCAGATTCGAGCGCTTCGGATCCACAACCATGTCCGGCTCCGACCTCCAGGGCCGGTGGATGCCCTCCTCCGTCACGGAGGAGGACATATTGAAGTTGCGCGAGGCCAAGTACCTGGCTTACGAAGTTTCGCACAGGTTGCCTGCCCCAGGGCAGGCCGTGCCAGCCCCCGAGCCCAGCGAATACGTTGTCTTCGCATCTCACCTCCGTCGGGGATTAGGCTTCCCGACGGATCCTTTCGTGAGGGGGCTCTTGTTCTACTACGGGCTGGACTTCCACGACTTGGCTCCGGAGTCCATCCTCCATATCTCCGCATTTATCATTGTCTGCGAAGCCTTCCTCCGCGTCATTCCCCACTTTGGCATGTGGCTGAAAACATTTAAAGTGGAGCCGAAGATGATCGGGGGGCGCCAAGTGGAGTGCGGCGGGGCGACCTTAAGCAGGAAGGTCGATGCCCCGTGGCTCGAAGGTTCCTTCCAAGAGGAACAGGGACTGTGGCAGCAGGAGTGGTTTTACATCACCGTTCCTAGGGGCAGCAAGCAAAAGCCGCCGCCCACTTTTCGCCCGAGACCTCCACGGCAGCTGATGTCGTGGGTCAACCAAGGGCTCAACTGGGGGCCGTCCAAGGACGTGCCCGCACTGCAGGGCCGGATTCGAGACCTCCAAACAAGGGAGATTGACCTGGTCAAGGTGATGCAGGTCATGCTAACTAGGCATCTCCTGCCCTGCAAACGTCGTCCTCTCCGTTTATGGGAGTTCAATCCGGAGGGACCTCGTATCCTCTAGCATTTCATGGGTGCGACACCCTTGGAGATGTACGAGCTGTTCTTCGGACCGCAGGTGGCGTGTCCGGATTCGGCCGAGGATGCTGGACTAAGCCGCGATTGCCCGGATACTCAGGTAAATAGCTCAAAGCCCGGACATTCTATTTGTATGCCTTTCAAGAGATCGTCTCCTAACCCTTTGTTCTTTACAGGAATGGGTGGCGCAATCAAGGCTGATAAGGTGTCCGGCCCCCCCGAGACCGCTACTGGAGCCCGTGGCTGGTCGAATGTTGGAGGTTGCGCCCATAGAGGGGGCGACGGGGAGATAAAGGAGCCAATACTTCGTCCAAAGGCGATCAAGAGGAGGGAACCAAGGATCCCTCCTTCAGAGGGAGAAGAGGACCGCCTCAAGATCCGGAGGTCCTAGCCCCTAAGCTGGGAAGAAATCCCCACTGGGGTCCGCGTCCGAGAGAGTCCGGACGCGCAATCATCGCCAAGGACCAGCCTCCAACGAGCCGTGAGTATGAAAGAAGAAGTTTAATAAGGAAATACCTTTGTACGCTTCTATAGGTAACGAAATATTTATATCGCAGTTCGGATCTGCAGCCGCCTCGATGAGTTCATCCTCGGGGATCTTCTTCCGGAGATGATGGAGAGCGATCGCCTCCGTCTGCCAAGGCTGCGGATGAGGCAAAGCGAGCCCAAGTGTCGCCATGGAGGGCATCCCGAGTCCGGAGGGGCCAAAGAGTTCAACACCCACCAGAGCCCGGCCGAGAATCAAGAATTTGCTTGAGAGGGCGTCCATTTCGTAAGATCACCGTGCGTTAATGCGTATGGTGATTGAAGGATTTCGTCACCGAAAGCGGATTGCGTGATGCTGCCATGAGCTTGTCAAGCGGGATTTGAGGTATGCGAAAATGGCGCACCTTTGTTTTTTAACAGGTTGTGCATATATAAAAATGCGCCAGATAGATAGTAGCCCTCGAGACTCGGTAGGTTGTCGAAGACGACAGCGTCGAGGATCGAAATCTAAACATCTCGGTAATGAATACGCCGTTCGATCTGGTGGCGGATAGTTCGGGGGCCGGCCGGACTGATCATTTTGCCGAACTGAGTCGACAACTGGACATGGCAGATGCTGACATCGCACTAGTCAATCAGCGACTTGACGAGTCGCAAGGTAAATAAATTCTCCGCAGCCGCTTTATTGAGTGGGTTAAAGCCCTCCTCTGATAAGTTATATGCTGTTTATACAGACAGTGTTGCTGCTATGGAGAGACTTCGGGCCGAGCTTGCACAAGCTAAGGAGCAAGCCCGAAGGAGTGATGCGGCTGCCGCAAGGGCGGCCAAAGAGTTGAAGGCGAAAAGGCTGCGCCGCCTAAGCCTAGGGCGGAGGTGGCCGAATTGGCCAAGAGTTTAAAGGATGCTACCGACCGTGGCGAGGCTCTTGAAAAGGAGAGCCTATCGGGCGGGAAGACTGAAGAAGGCCACCGCCGAAGCCAAGGATGCCCGCTCGCAATGCGGCTATGAAGGAGGAGCTGCGCCAAGCCGGAGAAATCACGGCTGGCAAGCCGTTTCTTATGCGTCGCCGATTTATGGATGCCAAGTACGCTAAATTTGAGCGGCAGTGGAGTTCGGAGGATCCGTATATGGACTTGGCTGCGAGTGCGGCTGACGCTGTTAAGCACTTCCGGAGCCAGGGGGATCACGAGGTGGAAGAGTTATATTGGAGTCAATTCCACAGTCCGGATCGCCCTCTTCCGCTGTCGGACAGGTTGGCTGAATGGGCTGAACTGAATAGACTGTCCGGGCTGGCTATGACTGACATCGTGGCCCATGTGTGGCCACAGAGGTCCAAGGCGACGAGCTACTTCGGCCTACTGCAGTAGTTCCTTGGGGCGGTGCCGCATATCAAGGAGATGAAACGGTCGGCCTGCATCGAGGGCGCGTGGATGGCTCTGGCCCGTGTAAAGGCGCAGTGTCCGGAGATGGATGCCACCGCTGTTGCTGCCCAGGGTTCGGATGGGAACCGGCTTCCTGCCGAGCATTATTTCGGGGAAGTTATGCGCGGTGCTCGTATAATAGAGTCGCAGTGCTCAAAGAATGTAACGTTCAATTGAACGCATTAACTTGTATATCAATGATTATAGTATGAATGCTTTTTATACTTGTGCTTCCAAGTAGTAATACTTCTCCTTGCGGCCGTTTAAGTATACCTGTATAACCCGAAGATGCGATCTTGACTTCACCCCTTGCACAAGGTGCTGGGGTGTTCGCAAAATAGCGCTTTTTCACACTTTAATCCGACGTCTCGGTCCTGTTATAAGGAGGTGGTAGCGTGGCGAATGAGGCAATCCGGACTATAATGCTTTATCTCTTTCACTTAGCCAATGGAGCTCGAGGGTGGGGCTACGATATAGCCCCAGATGACACCGCACATCTCCGGATTCGGGGTGCGTATGTGCCTGACCGGGAAGCGGTCCTTCGTCAAGGCGGGGAATTCTAAACATTCCGATAGTCGATCAAGTGGCTGACCAGACTCTCGCTATATCATGACAGTCAGTTTTCGGCTTTCTCTACTGAGGTGCTCGCCCGGCCAACCGGGCACAATCGCGAGAGTTCTCCGGTGCCGCGTTAGCGGGTGATACTGAACGTAAGGCAGCAAAACACAGGAGCCGGGCAAACCCAACATTTGACCAAAGACATGATTCGGAGCTGATGCATATAATGCCCAACTTGAGACGCCGAACACTCCCGAAGGTGTTCGGACTTTATGGTAACGGGCAGAATTATGCCCTAAGCCCCTTGTGTCCAGGTACGGGCATTGTCTTCTGACGCGGCCAATGCCAAAGCGTCAGGCTCCGCCTTGGCTATAGGAAGAAGCCGAGGGAGATTTAGCAACAAGAGACAGTAATAAAAAGGTCTACGTAGGGTCTTAATCTGAAAAGAATCCTTGCGACGGGTCCCTACTGCACGTCTGCGCCTGTGTCTCCGTTGTGCCGTTATCCTGGACGGGTACGCACGCTGTTCATCTGTAGGAAAGAGAGGAACATTTTAGTTTTAAAAACAGTTCGTGCGAAAATAATGCAAAGAATAAGTGTAAATAATTAAAGCTACGTTTATATGAAACTGATGTTGGTTGTGCGCGCAGCCCCTTGTGAAAGGGTATGCGGCTAGGGAGCCCCTAGCCTGCTTAGTCCGGATTCGTCTATCCGAGTCCGGGGTCTTTAAGTGACCCTCGCACTGAAATGGTGCCATGTGGACCGGGCATCTTAAGTGTAAGAGACGCGTAATGTGGTATGGCGTTGAAGCGGACAAAAGCCTTTCATCCCAATAGTGCTTGATGTTCACTTTTAAATGGGGCGATATGGAAAATTAACTTTTCGCGTCGAAAATTGTTCCGCGATCTGAACACGACGTCGAGTAGTATCGAGCCTGTGCACCTGGCGTAAGGGCCTGGCGTCACTCCTTTGAAGGAAGTGCGGCTGTGTCGAATTTTGGTAGGGTCTATCCCCATCCGACGAATTGTGTTTGAATATAGCAGGTTTAAATCACTGCCTCCGTCCATTAGGACGTTTGTGAATTGCAATCCGTCTATGATCGGATTCAAAATCAGGGGAGTCCTTCCCTGCTTTCAAACACTTCGAGTAGTCTGTGGTCGAAAGTGATTGGTTTTGATATCCAATCTCTTGATCCGCTTGATTGGACCGCTTGGGGCTCTTTTAGGAAGTGCCGATCTGTTTCTCCGTATCCTCACATAAAGTGAGTTTATCGCTTTGACCCCTTGGGGAAAAGTTTTTGTTTTCGGTGCCTCGTCAAGCGGGTTTATCTTCTTAAGCTGACGCGTCGAGCCCCTTGTGTTCGGCGTTTAATCGGCGGACTGTTTGAAAACCCAACAATCCTCGTGGCTGTGATTTGCGGGCCTTCCGGGTGCTGTGGATTTGACATATCCGACCCAAGATTTTGTGTAGGTTAGACGGTTCGTCATTGTCATCCTTGAGGGGCTGAGCTTTATTATTTGGCCATGAGCTTTTAAATCCGGCGTTGATCGCCGTGCTTTTTGGGCTTTTCTCTTTATTCCGCGCACGCTCTTTTCTACGCCGTGATTTTCCATTTCCATCTCTTATCTCGGATGTACTCGGGTTGTTTGGTGCTGCATCTTGCCAGCCAGCTATCCTCTCCCGCATGTAAGCAGGTCATGAGGCTTGTTAATGCGGTCATTGTCCTCGGTTTCTCTTGACCGAGGTGTCAAGCAGCCATTCGTCTCGGACATTGTGCTTAAAAGCTGCTAAGGCTTCGCGTCCGGACAATCGACTATTTGGTTCTTTTGGTAAGGAACCTGTTCCGCACTTCCGCTGACTCTCCGGGCTGTTGGGTTATGTGACTTAGGTCATCTGCGTCCGGAGGCCGGACATAAGTCCCTTGAAAATTTGCTCTAAACGCCTCCTCGAGGTCTTCCCAACTTCCAACGGTATTTTCTGGGAGGCTTTTGAGCCAATGACGGGCTGGCCCTTTGAGCTTGAGGGGTAGATATTTTATGGTGTGGAGATCATCTCCTCTGGCCATATGTATGTGCAGTATATAGTCTTCTATCCGCACTCTGTGGTCATTGTTCCATCATAGGCTTCTATGTTTATGGGTTTAAACCTGCTGGGAATTCATGATCCAAAGACCTTGTCGATGAAGCATAATGGGTGTCTGGCGCCTGCATTTGTGCGTGTTGCTATCGTCGATTAACTTGATGTGTCCTTTTGCTTATTGGGGCTGTCTTTTGGGTCCGTAGATGGACTGGCCGGGCCATTGGACGGTGGGGCTTTATGGCCTCCTCGTCAATTCTCGAGCAGCTTGCGCCGGGTAGCTCTTCGATTGGTGGCCGTTGCCGTGTTTGTATGCGGTTTTGAGTACTTTGCTCCATCTTATTCGGAGCGCGTCTTCCGCTGTGTTGAGCTTCCGTTTTTCTTTCTTCAGGCTTCTTGCTGTAGCGACGAGCCTGCGTTTGAAAAGCTCTTGTTCGACGGGCTCCTCGAGTTCGTCGTCATTGGCTTGTTTCGTCTTCGGAGGGAGGTATACAGTTGTGATCCTCGACCTTTTCTTCTGCCGCCCTTTCGTGAGGGCTTGCTTCTTCATCCTCCTGCACTGAGTCTTGCTGGAGGGGTTTGTCTTCGGAACTCTCCGGAGTGTTATTATCTCCCGTGCCGGAATCACCATTCTTGTTGTGGCGGGATTTAGAGCGGCGCCACGACGCCGGGCGTTTAGGCTGCTTCTTCAAAGAATCTTCCTCCGCTGCTTTTTGCCATCCCTTCTTTGGGGTATCCACCATGTAGACGCTATGTGACGAGGTGGCCTTCCAAAGCCCCATGGGCGCTGGTCTGATCGTTCGGTGTCATCGCCCATAGTGTCGATGTCCTCGAGTCGTAGTTTAGCATGTCGGTTAGATCCTCGGCAAGGGCTATAAAGTGGGTGGTGGGTGGGCTCAATTTCTTCGCCGTCCGAACTCCAACCGCCCCGCCATAGTCCGCCAGGATTCTCCGATAGCGAGAGATGCTTCAGAGATTCAGGATATCGCCAAAAGGCGAGTGTTGAAAGATGTCCGCGGCGGTGAATTCCATAACCGCGCCTAATCTAACTTAATTGGCGGGGCGCGGGAGGCTCGAGTCCGGCGAGTCCGGCGCGCCGGGATCACGAAGTTTCGCAGGGACAAGATTGGTATTCGCCCATCGCTGTAGATGTTGAAGCCCCCAGGGCGGCGTCTATCCACCGGCCCTCGTCATGGGCAATTGGCTCTGGGCTAATAGCCGGAGCGGGTTCGAGTGCGGCCTCCAAAGCACTGTCCGGCGGCAGAGCTAAATCATGCCCATCGTCACAGTGCGGCGCGCTTGGCTATGGCTCGAGTCCTTCGAAGATCAAATCTCCGCCGTCGTCGGCCGTGAAGTTTAAGCTTCCAAATCTGACCTGACGGCCAGGGGCGTAGCTTTCGATCTGCTCCAGATGGCCAAGAGAATTGGCCCGCAGTGCAAAGCTGCCGAATACGAAGATCTGTCCGGGGAGAAAAGTCTCACCCTAGACAGTGTTGATGGTTGAAGATGCCATCGAGCCTATCGGTGATGACACAGAGGAACTCTCAATGAAAGCACCAATGTCGGTGTCAAAACCGGCGGATCTCAGGTAGGGGGTCCCGAACTGTGCGTCTAGGCGGATGGTAACAGGAGACGAGGGACACAATGTTTTTACCTGTGTTCAGCCCGCCGATGGAGGTAATACCCTACGTCCTGCTTGATTAATATTGATGATATGGGTAGTACAAGAGTAGATCTACCACGAGATCAAGGAGGCTAAACCCTAGAAGCTAGCCTATGGTATGATTGTTGAGATGTAATGTTGTGTCCTACGGACTAAAACCCTCCGGTTTATATAGACACCGGAGAGGCTAGGGTTACACAGAATCGGTTACAATGGTAGGAGATCTACATATCCGTATCGCCAAGCTTGCCTTCCACGCCAAGGAAAGTACCTTCTGTACACGAGCCGGAGTCTTCAATCTTCTATCTTCGTAGTCTGGGAGTCCGGCGGATATTGATAGTCCGGCTATCCGGACACCCCCCAGTCCAGGACTCCCTCAACGAGCAACAAGTAACAAAAGTAAATAAAGTGCAGCAAAGTGGCCCAATCCTTTTTGTAGCAAAGGACAAGCCTGGACAAACTCTTATGATAGGAAAAGCGCTCCCGAGGACACATGGGAATATCGTCAAGCTAGGTTTCATCACGCTCATATGATTCGCGTTCGGTACTTTGATAATTTGATTTGTGGGTGGACCGGTGCTTGGGTGCTGTTCTTACTTGAACAAGCATCCCACTTATGATTAACCTCTATTGCAAGCATCCGCAACTACAACAAAAGTATTAAGGTAAACCAAACCATAGCATGAAACATATGGATCCAAATCAGCCCCTTACGAAGCAACGCATAAACTAGGGTTTAAACTTCTATCACTCTAGCAACCCATCATCTACTTATTACTTCCCAATGCCTTCCTCTAGGCCCAAATAATGGTGAAGTGTTATGTAGTCGACGTTCACATAACACCACTAGAGGTTAGACAACATACATCTTATCAAAATATCGAACGAATACCAAATTCACATGACTACTAATAGCAAGACTTCTCCCTTGTCCTCAGGAACAAACGTAACTACTCACAAAGCATATTCATGTTCATAATCAGAGGGGATATAATGTGCATAAAGGATCTGAACATATGATCTTCCACCAAATAAACCAACTAGCATCAACTACAAGGAGTAATCAACACTACTAGCAACCTACTAGCACCAATCCTGGACTTGGAGACAAGAATTTGATACAAGAGATGAACTAGGGTTTGGAGATGAGATGGTGCTGGTGAAGATGTTGATGGAGATTGTCCTCTCTCGATGAGAGGAGCGTTGGTGATGACGATGGTGATGATTTCCCCCTCCCAGAGGGAAGTGTCCCGGCGAACAGCTCTGCGGAGCCCTAGATTGGTTCCGCTGGTTCGCCTCGTGGCGGCGGAGTCTCGTCCCAAAGGTTGCTTCTGATTTTTTTTTCTCATCGAAAGACTTCATATAGGAGAAGATGGGCGCCGGAGAGCCACCAGGGGCCCATGAGGTGGGGCGCGCCCGGGGGGGCGCCCCCACCCTCGTGAGCAGGATGTGGCCCCCCTGGCCTTCATCTTTGGCGACGATTTTTCTTTATTTATTTTAAGATATTCCGTGGAGTTTCAGGACTTTTGGAGTTGCGCAGAATAGGCCTCCAATATTTGCTCCTTTTCCAGCCAGAATTCCAGCTGCCGGCATTCCCCCTCTTCATGGTAAACCTTGTAAAATAAGAGAGAATAGACATAAGTATTATGACATAACGTGAAATAACAGCCCATAATGCAATAAATATCGATATAAAAGCATGATGCAAACTGGACGTATCAGGCGTCGGCCGGTGCAGTGTCCTTGTTTCCTCTTTGGTGAAAAGGGGGCAAGCACAGGCACGGAGTACGGAGGCATCAGGCAAAGGTTACCATTTCGGTGCAACAAGACCAAGACCAGCAGACCGGCAGGACGGAGGTCACCGTAGAGCCCAAGATGGCGTCATCGCCAGTGCCTTTGGTAGCCAAAGACCAACTTTAGTCAGGATAACTTGTACTAGATGTTCCCCTCCGAAATGGCCGTTGTTGGTGCCCTTCCCGCTCAATATTTGGGAAGAGGACCAAGGACTGTATAAATAGGGCTAGCCACCACAGTAGAAGTCATCTGAGTGAGAGCCATCGTGAGCGGATCGGAATCCTTCTCAAGAAAACCACCACCACAAGAACACTCTCGCAAGGATGTTCTTCCCTTGTACTGTTCATCATCAGCCCCTAAGGCAATCCACCACACCACACATTGGAGTAGGGTATTACACCACAACAGTGGCCCGAACCAGTATAAACCTTGCGTCTCTTGTGTTGTTCATCGTTTAGCTTAGATTCTCAGCGAGGCATTGGGACGTGGATCGGTAGGGGGGAGATCTCCGCGTGCATCCCAGAGTTCGAACCTTAAGGGTTTTGCCGAAACCCGATATAAGACATTTGGAGCGCTAGGTTTGGGTGCGCTGGAGCTCACCCTTCCATCGACCCGCTCTTCGTCAACACCGCGCTTCGCCCTCATGGCGGACAACGCGCCGCCCGCTCCGGCTACCGACGCCGGCACTGGGGCCAGGGGGCTCCAAGCCTTGGCCCCGGCCTTGCGACAGGTGTAGTGGCTGAACAAGTTCAACCCAGACATGCCGCCGCGCTACGACGGCGCAGCGGATCCGCTAGCTTTCCTGCTGGCGTATGAGGAGGCCCTCCTCAAGGCCGGGGGCGACAACAGGGTCATGGCTAACTGGCTGCCCATGGACCTCACCGGCGTCCCACGCATGTGGCTGCTCCACCTGCCAACGGCTTCGGTGGCCTCCTGGGAGGAGCTGCGCAGCCTCTTCCTCGCCCATTATACTGCGCCGGCGCCCCCGGTCGTCACAGCTCTCCTGGGCGGCTCGCAAGCCCCACCCTCGAGCCGCCACGTCAAGCCGTTCGTCCGCCAGATCGGTGCTGCCTTCAAGTGCCGCGAAGCCCCCCCCCCCCGGGCTGGGTGGCACCCAAGGCCGACTTGACCTTCAGCTCGGACGATCACCCCTCCAACACCGCTTGCTCGGTCGCACTCCCGATGCTATGCACCCCCACCATCTGCCAGGTGGCCGTCACCAGGACCCTAATCAACGGTGGTGCCGACCTCAACATGCTCTCAGTGGAGGCCTTCAGCCTCCTCCACGTACCGCCGGAGCGACTCTAACCCAGCAAGCCCTTCTTGGGCGTTGGAGGCAGTTCCACCGACTCCCTGGGGTAGATCCGCCTCCCGGTGACCTTTGGCGCCCACGACAACTTCCGCACGGAGCTGGTCGACTTTGACATCGCCCCCATTGACCTCCCGTACAACGCCATCCTCGGCTACCCTACCTTGGCCAAGTTCATGGCAGCGACTCACCCGGCCAACAACCTCATGAAGATGCCCGGGAGCAGCGGTGTCCTCACTGTGTCTGGAGATACAAAAGATGCCCTGCAGGCGCTCAGGCTCGCCTTCAAGGCTGCCGCCATGGCGCAACCCGCCAGCACTGGCACCCTCGAGGCCAAGGGGGTTGTGCCAACCAAGAAGAAGCAGTTATTCATCCAAGACAAGGCGAAGAGCAAGCAAGTGCCAGTCAATGAGGATGGACCCTCCGGCGCCACCTTCACCATAGGCACCAATCTCAACCCTGAACAAGAAGAGGCCATGGTGAAGTTCCTGCGCGCGAACAAGGAGGTGTTCACGTGGGAACCCAAGCAGCTGGCGGGGGTTCAAAGGGAGGTGATTGAGCATCATCTGAACGTGTGCCCCAACGTGGGCCCCGTGATGCAGAAGGCAAGGCGACAATCCACCGAAAAGCAGGCCTTCATCGTCCAAGAAACCCGTAAGCTTGAAGCTGCGGGTGTCATTCGCGAAGTTTGCTATCCTGAATGGCTGGCCAACCCTGTTGTTGTGCCAAAGAAGGGGGGAAAGGAGCGCATGTGCGTCAACTTCACCAACCTCAACAAAGCCTGCCCTCAAGACCCGTTCCCGCTCCCCCGCATTGACCAGATTGTTGATTCCACCGCCGAGTGCGACCTGCTGTGCTTCCTGGATGCCTTCTATGGCAATCACAAAATCAAGATGGCGGTAGAAGACATGGAGAAAACGGCCTTCCTGACCCCGTGCGGGGTGTACTGCTACACATGCATGCCGTTCGGGTTGCACAACGCAGGCGCAACCTTTCAGCGACTGATGCATATCGCCTTGGGCCGGCAGCTCGGGAGAAACACCGAGGCCTATGTCGACGACATCGTGGTGAAGTCTCGGGAGGCCAAAACCCTGATACAAGACCTGGAAGAAACCTTCGCGAGCCTTCGCGAGGTGGACCTGCGGCTCAACCCAGAGAAGTGCGTGTTCGGTGTTCCTTCTGGCAAGCTTCTAGGCTTCCTTGTGTCCCACAAAGGTATTGAGGCTAACCCGGAGAAGGTCAAGGCAGTCGAAGACATGAGTCTGCCGCAAACCCTCAGGGAAATGCAGAACCTCACTGGGCGAGTAACCGCATTAGGGCGCTTCATCTCCAAGTTGGGGGTACGTGCCCTGCCCTTTTTCAAGCTGATGAAGAAGAAGGGTCCGTTTGAATGGACTCAAGAGGCTGACAAAGTGTTCCAAGACCTCAAGAAGTACCTGACCAGCCCTCCGGTGATGGTGGCTCCATGCCCTCAGGAGCCCTTAGTACTCTACCTCACCGCCACACCCTACTCCGCCAGTGCAGCTCTAGTGGCGGTACGGGAGGAGCGCCAGGTCAAAGCTGCGCCACGACCGGCCACGGCCCCGGCCACGGCAGCACAAGACCAAGAAGGCCTCGCGAAGACCACGGCCGCAGCAGAAGGAGGCCACCCTCAACAGGGGGACGCCCCCAGGGCTGAAGAGGCCGCACCAGGCAACCAGGGGCTGGGGGCTCCGACGCCTTAGGAGGCGCCTAACCCTTCAGAGGGCACCGACCTCACCAGCACGCCTACCCTCGTTGAGCACCCAGTGTATTTCGTTAGCACGGTGCCGCGGGATGTGAGGGCACGATACTCCATGCCTCAGAAGCTCTTGCTCTCACTATTAGTGGCCTCGCACAAGCTACGACACTAATTTCAAGGTCACCCCATCAAGGTCGTCTCGGCATATCCATTGGAAAAGGTACTCAGGAGTCCCAACTCAGCGGGAAGGGTTGCCGAATGGAACGTCGAGCTACAAGCATTTCAGTTGGAATTCAGCACGACGAGGGTCGTCAAAGGAGCCGCACTTGGATATTTTGTGGCAGAATGGACAGAGGCGCCAGGGCTCGAAGCAGGCGAAGATCGGCCACTTTCCCCAGTAAGTGAGGCATCGGACGGCTGGGTCTTGTACTTCGACGGAGCGTTCTCGCGACATGGCGCGGGGGCTGGCGTAGTGCTTATATCTCCCACTCAGGACAAGCTCTATTACACCGTACAGCTCTGTTTCCAGCATGGAGAGAAGGTCTCCAACAACATAGCAGAATACGAGGGCCTAATAGCAGGCTTTAAGGCCGCAGCGGCCTTGGGGGTAAAGCGCCTCATCATCAAGGGTGATTCACAGCTCCTCGTCAACTTCTCCAACAAGGTGTACGAGCCGAAGGACGAGCACATGGAAGCGTATCTCACGGAGGTCCGCAGAATGGAAAAGCAGTTTTGGGGGTTAGAGCTGCAGCATGTGCCCCGCGGCACCAATCAAGAGGTTGATGACATCGCCAGGAGGGCGTCCAGGCGGCTGCCTCAAGAGCCCGGCGTCTTCGAGGAACAACTCTTCAAGCCCTCAGCGGCACCATCACTATCAAGTATAGTGCAGCCTCGGGAGGAACTCCCTCAACCACCTGCCTCAGGAGCTCCGGCCTATGGCCCAACCTCAGGAGCACGCTTGCTCCTGGCGCTGGAGCCTCAGGAGGGATGTTGGACTGCGGAACTCAAGGATTACCTGATGCAAGGGACTCTGCTAGAGAAGGAGGAGGACGCGGAACGCGTGGTGCGGCACGCCACGGCCTACTGCATCCAAGACGGAGAGCTCTACCGGAAGCGGCCAAATGATGTTTCCCTATGTTGCATCTCCAGGGAGCAGGGGAGAGAGTTGCTGGCAGACATTCACGGTGGAGACTGTGGGCACCACTCGTCATCACGGACCCTCGTCGGCAAGGCGTTTCGAGTTGTATTGGCCTATAGCACTCAACAACGCAATCGAGCTGGTGAAGGCTTGTGAAGCCTGTCAATTCCACGCAAAGCAGATTCATCAGCCGGTTCAGGGCCTGCAGACCATTCCACTCTCATGGCCGTTCGCGGTTTTGGGGCTAGACATTTTGAGCCCGTTTCCCCGGGCGCCAAGGGGCTATCGCTACCTCTACATCGCCATTGACAAGTTCACCAAGTGGGCAGAGGTGGAAGCTGTCCGCACCATCCCAGCTGGTTCAGCAGTCAAGTTCATCAAGGGCCTCATGAGCCGGTTCGGGGTGCCTAATCGCATCATCACCGACAACGATTCGCAGTTCACCAGCAATCTCTTCAAAACATATTGTGCTAACCTTGGAACGCAGATATGCTACGCTTCGGTGGCACATCCTCGGAGCAACGGCCAGGCCGAACGTGCCAACACAGAGGTCCTGAAAGGCCTCAAAACCAGGACCTTCAAGAAGAAGCTGGAAGCCTGCTGCAGGGGCTGGTACGACGAGCTCTAGTCCATGTTGCGGTCCATCCGCACAACCGCTACCAAGTCAACCGGCGAAACCCCGCTCTTCCTCATCTACGGAGCAGAGGCGGTCCTCCCTCACGAGGTCAGGCGTCGCTCCGGGCGGGTCCTGGCGTTTTACGAAGCACAACAGGACGCCATGCAGTGGATGGATCTCGTGCTGGGGGCGGAACACCATCGGGAGGCCGCGCTTCGAGCGGCAAGATACCAGCAGGCGCTATGGTGGTACCATTGCCGCAACATCCACCCCAGGACTCTCGAGGTAGGTGACCTCATGCTCAGGCGGGTGCTCTCCAGGGAAGGGCTGCACAAGCTCTCACCCATGTGGGAGGGCCCGTTCAAGGTTGTTCATGTTTCCAGACCTGGCGCCGCGCGCTTGGAGACCCAGGACGGGGTGCCCATCCCGAACGCATGGAACATTCAGCACCTCCGGAGATTTTACCCTTGAAGTAAGGCCTAGTGCCTATAAGGAAGGCCCAGCGCCTGTGAAGCTCGTCGTCCCAAGGAAAGGCTCGGTGCCTGTGAAGAAGGCCCAGTGCCTGTGAAGCTCATCGCCCCAAGAAAAGGCCCGGTGCCTGTGAAGAAGGCCAATGCCTGTGAAGCTCGCCGCCCGTGACACTCTCACGTAATAATGAGTTGGGGCTGTACACGCCCCGGAGTCTCCGGAGTGCCGCCCTCAGGCCTCGGGGGCTCCTGCCCACGCCCAGTGGCAGCACTTAGCTCCGCGCTGGTGAGAAGACGTCGAAGACTAGATTAGGTGCCGGACGCGGCTTTTCATTTGCTTTCTGCAGTTGGCTTGTTCACCCTTGTTCGAAACTTTATTGGAGTTGCTTTTAGTGTTGTTTGCCGTCCCCGACCCGCGATTCTCTATCTTTGTTGCTTGCCTGACTCGTCTTCTCTTTTGCAAGCCTCGCGAGGGGGCTGTGCGGGCGCCCTCGCGAGTATCTTCTGACCTAATTTCGTGTTCACAGCAGGAGCACTCCTCCCGGTCCATGCCCCACGGTCATCGCCACACGAACACAGGACCTGAGCCGGTCACCCTCACGACTAGGGTTCGAAAGCTATCCCTCCGGCTAATTTTTGCAGGCCTCAAGACGCTCGACAAGGCCTCTGGCAGGAGCCTCGCGAGGCGAAGACTGCAGCGAGTCCCCCCGAGCTAAGTTGTTCCTGCGCATGAGCACGTAATGCCGTAACACGGCATGGGAATAATGGAAATAGCATGATAATTAAAGGCAACAGTCCAGCACGCCCCCACGGGGCTCCACACTTCTCTTCCTCTCTCTATGCAGGAAAAGGAGAAAAACAAAATAAACGCGGCTTACCCGACGACGGCTCGTGGAGGGGGGATTCGCACCGCCCTCCGGAGCTCAATCAGACCCCTCCTCACGCTTCACCGAGGCGCGGCGGTGGGATGACCCGCTACCCCCCTCGTAGCGAGCATGGCGGCGCGGCGGTTGATCGCGGCCGCCGCTGGAGGAGCTGCCGTCAGAAGGGGAACCGCTGAAGCTTGGCGAGCTGCGGAGGCCGCCAGGCACGGGCCCGCCTTCGTCTTCGTCACGGCCGTCACCGAGGCTAAGCACCCGGTCGCCGTCATCATCTTTAGGGCAGCACCCGACACGGCAGCCATCCTCTCCGAACACCCTCACGTAGAGGGTGGCGTCACCATCAAACTTGAAATGCAGGGTGCACCGCCGGCCCAGGCCACGTGCGTGGGCAAACGTTTGCCAGCCGCGGGCCAAGGCCACATTTCCAACGACAGAGACCTCCACTGCAACCCAGGAGGCTCTACTGCAGCAGCCATCCGCTTGAAGCCAGAGCCCACCAGTGGCACCGGCCGACAGTTCGCCGGTGAAGAAGCGGGGGAGCTGAAGCCAGTTGCCGGCCGGATTCGCCGACCAAACGACAAACTCCGACAGCACCTCTGCCGAGTGAAAGCGTAGGCGGGGAGGCCGCACAGCCATGGCGCGTCTTCCCCCACCAATCGAGCGACCTTCACCGTGCAAAGGACCTCCGCCGCGACCACGGGCGGCCACTCTGGGAGTCGCAGGGTGCTTGCGGGGACGACCTCGGCCGCGCTTGGGCGGAGGAGAGCCAGGCCCTTCCTGGCGAGCCTTCCCCTTATCTACGGCCGAGAATCTCTTCGTAGGCGCCATGGGACACAGCAAGCAGGTGGGGGAGGAGCAAGGAAGAAGGAGCGGAGCAGGAAGAGATGGACTGCGGGGGCTCGCACCCCCCTCGCATTTATAGCCCAGAGGAGGCCAACTGTCGGCCTCCACGATCGCAGGTAATCATGACTCATTTTTGCATGCAGTGACTTGTCAAGTCGGGCAGTTGCCGAGGCAGCGTGCGGAAGCAGAGACACCCACGTCCAATCAACCGCCACGCGGTGACCAAGGCCGCAGGCTATTGGGGCCCGCGGCGCTCCGCACTTGCCCTTTCGCTTCTCTACTAATCCAAGTCCGAGCGTGCCTTGGGCCTGGGCTCTTGTCGGCGTTCAGGGAACGGGGTCCCCAGACTTGCTCGCTGCGGCCTCGGCATGTGAGGGAGTCTGAACTAGGGGTGTCCGGATAGCGAACTATCACCGTCGGCCGGACTCCAAGACTATGAAGATACAAGATTGAAGACTCCCTCCCGTGTCCGGATGGGACGTTCCTTGGTGTGGAAGGCAAGCTTGGCAATACGGATATGTAGATCTCCTACCATTGTAACCGACTCTGTGTAACCCTAGCCCTCTCCGGTGTCTATATAAACTGGAGGGTTTTAGTCCGTAGGACGAACAAACATACCATAGGCTAGCTTCTAGGGTTTAGCCTCCTTGATCTCGTGGTAGATCTACTCTTGTACTATCCATATCATCAATATCAATCAAGCAGGAGTAGGGTTTTACCTCCACTGAGAGGACCCGAACCTAGGTAAAACATCGTGCCCCTTGTCTCCTGTTACCATCCGCCTAGACGCATAGTTCGGGACCCCCTACCCAAGATCCGCCGGTTTTGACATCGACATTGGTGCTTTCATTGAGAGTTCCTCTGTGTCGTCACCATCAGGAAGGATGCCTCGTCCCGTCTTTAAAGACGGCACCATTGCTAAAGGAGCTTTGGCCATCGGCCAAACTATCCGGCTAGACGGTTTTCTTATGACCGCCTGTTCGGACGCCGCGCCGACGATGACTTCTCGGGTCATCAAAAGCGATCTTCACGTCAACTCGGAACTCGTCGAGCAGCTAGATCCGATGGAGCTCTCCTCCTTAAACGAGCTCTTGGATCGCATCACCGCCCTAGGAGTCGCGACTCTTCTTCTATATTAAGGACAAGCTATGTACGGATTCCCGACCCCTCCATGCCGGATTCCCGCGGAGGGACGGACATCGATCAAGTCCTGAACCTAAAGTCAGGCAGCGGGCTAGACTCATTGGACAATATCCAAAAACCCAAGCTTCCAAGTTCGGAAACTTTTCGGCCTCTGAGTCTTAGATTGGATGGGGTTCCGAATTTTATTCCACCCGCCCACCCAAACATAAGCGATCTATCCCGAATCCGGCAAGAGCCCGCTGAAACAATACACCATTACTGGGCCAGATTCCTCCTGGTTATGGACAGGATAAAGGACTGCCGTGAGGAAGACGCAATCTTACTCTTCTGCAATAACTGCACGGACAAGGGAATCCTAAACGCCATAAGCCGTCACGAAATTACACGCTTTGCCGACTTGGCGTCCATAGTACAAAAGTACTGTGCGATGGAGAGCGCCTGGAAAACCGAAACCAACTTTTGGCATAATCCGGCTCCGAATGCAACCCTAGTCCAGAATAATAGGGTGCATCATCATCAGGCACCTGGGTTACATACCAAAAAGCAAAAAAAAACCTAAAGGGCACGGAACCGTACTGGAGGGATGGCTCAGTGGAGCCTACAAAATTCATAGCACAGAGGGCGCCACTCCAACTCATAGCCTTCGAGCATGTTGGATACTACGGCAGGTGGCCAAAAGTGGTGAAGAGCTTCTAGCTCCATAGAACCAGCCCAGCAATACCAGTATGGTATCAACAGTCTTCAAGACTTTCACATCAAATAATATGCGGAAACGAACACTCCGCAGCCTTGCCAAAGTCTACCAAGTAGTAACAATAAATCCATGGAGTGACACGGCTATTACCTTCAACGCCAGTGACGAACCTAAATTCCGAACAGCCCGGGCACCAGCCGCGTTGTTTCTCAGCCCAATAGTGGATGGCTTTCGCCTTACTAAGGTACTCATGGACGGCGGCAGCCGATTAAACCTCATTTACGAGGAAACTCTTCAAAAAATGGAAATAGACTGGAGCCGCATCGAGCGAAGCAGCACAACCTTTAGGGGAATAATCCCTAGTCGGGAAACATGTTGCACAGGAAAAATCACACTGGATGTGGTGTTCGGTTCGCCGAACAATTACAGGTCCGAGGAGGTCACGTTCCAAGTGGCCCCATTCAGCAGTGGATATCACGCCTTATTAGGACGAGAGGCATTCACAATTTTTCAAGCTATACCCCATTACGGGTACATGAAGCTAAAAATTCCCGGGCCCAACGGAATCATCACTCTTGCCAGTGATCCGGACATAGCACTCCGCGCCGAAAATAAGACAGTTGCACTAGCCCTAGATGCACTATCCGAAGCCCTAGCGGCCGAGGAACTCACTGCGCTGAGCTCCACGGTGAACAGGGACGATGTGATACTCGATAAAAGATCCAAGTCCACCTCTTTTAAGCCAGCGGACGAAATAGTCAAATTCCAAGTCCATCCAACGGACCCTACAAAGACGGCCTCCATTGGGGCACAATTAAACCCTGAGGTAGACGCCGCACTATGAGAATTCCTATGGGAAAATTGGGACATTTTTGCCTGGCACCCTTCAGACATGCCAGGAATCCCACGACAGCTGGCCGAGCACAGCCTAAATATCCTAAAAGGATTCAAGCCAGTGAAACAGGCTCTTCGGCGATCCTCCGAACCCAAGAGACAGGCAATGGGAGAGGAGCTAGCCAAGCTATTAGAGGCCGGATTCATCAGAGACATAAAACATCCGGACTGGCTAGCAAACCTGGTAATGGTACCAAAGAAGGACAAATCCTGGCGCCTGTGTGTCGACTTCAAGGACCTTAACAAGGCTTGCCCAAAGGATCCATTCCCCCTCCCCCGCATCGATCAAATCATCGACGCTACTGCAGGGCACGATTCATTGTGCTTTCTCGACGCATACTCCGGCTACCACCAAATCAAGATGGCAGAGCCAGACCAAGCCGCAACGGCATTCATCACTCCATATGGACCATTCTGCTTCAACACAGTGCCCTTCGGGCTCAAAAACGCTGGCGCAACATATCAGCGCATGATTCAGACATGTCTGTCAAACCAGATCGGCAAAACAGTGGAGGCATACGTAGATGATGTGGTCGTTAAATCCAAGCATGTCGAAACTCTAGTAGACGACTTGAGGCTCACATTCGACAATCTCCGAACATACGACATTAAGCTCAACCCGGAAAAATGTGTTTTCGGCGTACCAGCTGGAAAGCTCTTGGCTTCATTGTATCCGGTAGAGGAATAGAAGCAAACCCAGCCAAGATCCGAGCTCTGTCACAATTGGATATCCCAAAAGACCTCAAGCAAATACAAAAATTGACTGGATGCATGGCGGCTCTAAGCCGCTTTATCTCCCGCTTAGGAGAAAAGGCATTACCCCTTTATCGCCTCCTCCGGCGCACCGAACACTTCGAGTGGACGGATGCCGCCACGGCCGGACTCGAAGAAATCAAAGCCATATTGGCAACAAATCCGGTCCTGACCGCGCCCAATTTGGGCGAACCGATGTTATTATATATCGCGGCAACACATCAAGTTGTAAGCGCGGTGCTCGTCGTCGAACGAGAAACGGACGGACACAAGTTCCCTCTTCAAAAACCAGTTTACTACCTGTCCACTGTCCTACCTCCATGCAAGTCTCGGTACCCACATTATCAAAAGATAGCATACGCGGTGTTCATGGCATCCCGGAAGCTACGACACTACTTTCAAGAGTGTTCGATAACAGTAGCCTCCGAAGTACCCCTTAATGACATTATAAACAACCGCGACGCAACTGGCCGGATTGCAAAATGGGCCATTGAGCTCCTCCCATTCGACATAACCTATAAGCCACGGCGGGCTATCAAGTCGCAAGTTTTGGCTGACTTCATCGCTGAATGGACTGAAGCCGAACTCCCTAAAGAGTACGGCGCATATTCCAATTGGATCACGCACTTCGACGGCTCCAAAGTGTTGGCCGGCCTGGGGGCTGGCGTCGTCCTGACGTCCCCAACCGGAGATACATTCCAATACGTACTCCAGATAATGTACACAGACTCCAACAACACAGCCGAATACGAGGTCCTTCTACATGGTCTCCGGATGGCAGTCTCCATGGGCATTCAGCGCCTAGAGGTTCGCGGGGATTCAAACCTCGCAATATCCCAAATAAATGGAGACTTTGATGCCAAGGATCCGACAATGGCAGCTTACCGTAACGCCGTCTTAAAAATGTCAGCTCGGTTCGAAGGGCTCGAATTTCACCATATAGCCCGGGATAATAACCAAGCGACCGACGTATTGGCACACATCATCGCAAAGCGTGATGCTGTCCCTCCCAACATCTTCCTGGAGCGGCTTTTCAAGCCATCCGTACTATGGGAAGGGGAGTCCGAAAACAACATTCCGGACCCAACCGCACTGCCCAACACCGGACATTCTGACATAAATCGATGGTTCTGCCAACGAAATAACACCTTCAGCCCATGAAATAATGGCAGTTATTGCCCCGTGGATCGAGCCATTCCTAGCCTACTTAACTAGGTAGGAACTCCCTGAGGACCAAAACGAGGCCCGCTGCATAGTACGGCGATCTAAAGCCTATAAAGTCCACGAGGGAGATCTTTATAAGAAAAGCACAACCGGAGTCCTTCAAAGGTGTATCTCCGAAGAGGAAGGGCGAAATCTTCTGGCTGAAATTCATGCCGGACTCGGTGGGCACCACGCCGCAGCCTGGGCCCTTGTAGGCAAGGCCTTCCGTACAGGATTTTATTGGCCGAGGCCGACGGCCCGGGCAGATGCACAGGACTTAGTCCAACGATGCGTCGGTTGCCAGCTCTTTGCTAATCAAAGTCACATGCCACCCACCGCCCTCAAAACTATACCCATTACTTGGCCGTTCGTGGTCTGGGGGCTTGACATGGTTGGACCCCTTAAAGGAGGAACCCACAAGAAAAAATACCTATTGGTCATGGTGGATAAATTCACCAAATGGATAGAGGCCAAGCCAGTTAAGACAGCCGAATCCGGACCCGTGATAGACTTCATATCGGGGGTAGTACACCGTTACGGCGTCCCCCATAGCATCATCACTGATAACGACACGAATTTCACGGCCAATGAGGTTAAACTCTGGTGCAAAAACATGGGCATCAAGCTCGACTACGCTTCAGTCTATCACCCTCAAACTAACGGTCAAGTGGAGCGAGCAAATGGTCTAATCATGAGCAGCATCAAACCCATACTAGTGTGGTCCCTTAAGGAATCTAACACGCACTGGGTAGAGGAGCTCGACTCTGTACTCTGGGGGCTGCGGACCACGCCGAATCGCACGACCGGATTCACACTATTTTTTATGGTATACGGCGCAGAGGCAGTTTTGCCCTGCGACATAATTCATGACTCACCTCGTGTGCGCATGTACGAAGAAAGAGAAGCCGAGCTGGATCGGTAGGACAGTTTGGACGCCTTAGAGGAGGAGCGCGACGTGGCAAAATCTCGTTCCGCATTCTATCAACAGCAGGCTCGAAGATATCAAAGCAGAGAAGTACGGGCCAAAACTTACAATGTTGGCGAACTAGTTCTACGCCTGCCGGACAAGAAAAAGGACAAACTCAAGCCCAAATGGGAGGGTCCCTTCATCATCGACCAAGTCCTGACCGGCGGAGCATACCATCTGCGAAACGCATCGGATAACCGACCCGAGCCAAACCCATGGAACGCAGCCCGTCTCCGAAGATTCTACGCCTAGCGCCGGATTCTGAGTTCGTCTCCTTCCCCCGTCCATATTTTATACTTTAACTGTCTTTTATTTCACTCCCTCTTTCCTCCCTTTTTTCTCACAAGCCTTTGAGAGGCTCGCCTGCGCATTGTTCGCACACACTTGATGTGCTACTCGCACTCATTATACCTGGGGGCTTCTTTAACAGAAGCTTATTTATACGGGCTTTATGCCCAATACATGTGTCACACTTCCGCATGTACCTTTTATTCACCATTATATGCATCGATATGACTTAAGTTTTGGCCAAGCTGGGTTGCTGGCTCTGTGCTTACCCCTCGTTCCCGATTGTTCGGCTTGGAGGTAAAGGAGCACCTCTGCGATTATTCTTGCCGGGTCACCGGATGTGTACCTCCGTGGGTGAAGCCAAAAGCTAGTGTTCTTAAGGGAATATTCGATCGGTGAATTGAAAGATGATTTCTTACCTATTTATTTATCTGCCCCGGATGCTTTCTGCTCTTTTAGAGTCCGGACATGCACTTTAGGGCATGCCACCCAGAAAAGGAACCCTAACGGAACTATTCTCCCTGGAAGATGTTTCTTACTAACCATGTAATATAACATAACTAGTTGGGCACTTGTCTGATAAAGCACTAATGACCCCTACGCCTGGTCTCCACGCATGCCCCGTTTTTCTATAACCGCGAGGGTATTCGGACACACTCCGGACTGTCGGGTCCCGAGGTTGAAGGGAAAAGGTCCGCTACGACAAACGATCTACAATCCAGCTAAAAGGTATTTTACATGTCATTTTAAATTACATAGTCAAACTGACTGATTGTATTCCTCTTCGATACCATCTAATAAACTGTCTAGTTTACAGTCCTGCTGGGAATACTTTGCGGCCAACTCTACTTGGCCATACACTAAGCTCACAGGGATCTCCTTCCCATCGGGCCCCACAGGTCCGACCTCGGCCATATGGTTTGGGTCAGCCTTCGCATACCGCATCTTCACCATGGCCCAGGCCTCCCTGGCGCCTTGACGGCAGGCCGATATCTTCCATAATCGGAAGCGCCGCCGTGCTCCCTGAAGCTTCTCCGCAAGCTCTCCAAGACCCTCGGGTAGGGACATGGATGGCCACAAGGCCTGGGCGACTCCGCTCATCACCTGCCGAACTCATTCGTGCAGTTGCAGCCTCGGGAAGTAGGTCACCCGATGAACCGGGCATTCCCTCCGCAGGACGACCTGTGAGCATACCTGCAGACATATTTCTGTCAATCGACTTCCTCGCCGAACTCTTCTTTTCAAAAGTTCGCTCAAGCACTTACTATAAATGCCGCGACGAAGCCGCCGATTCTCCTTCACGGAGTCAGACAGCTAGGCCCGAACATCTTTTAGTTCCTCGCCCAGCTGGGTGTTGGCATCTTGGAGCTTATTTTTCTCTTGCCGCACCCTTGTAAGCACCTTCTCGCCGGCCTTTAGCTGGCGTAGTAGATGTTGCTTGTCCGGATCTAGTTCGGCGCCATCTGCAATATTATTGTCAAACTTACACACACGCCGCACATCACAAACTACTTATCTTTCGAAGTATATATTACAGGAGGGGGTCTCTGTGGCTCCCCCTGTGGCGGCTAGTGCAGCCTCAAGTTGGGCCTTGCACTCTTGAAGCTCCTGGGATAGTTGGGTATTCTTTTCTGTAAGATCCTGCATAACAAATGATCCTTAAATCAGTTATTCTAACTATTTCAAGTCTCGCGGGCTACTGGCATATATAAACTGTCAAAATTCACTCACCCGTATGTCTTTCACATACTACTCTGTGGCTCTGGCTAGACCATCTTGAGCGGCACGGAGGTGCGCATCACCCGAATCAAAGGCATTCAATGCCTCCGGGGAGAAACACGCGTCACGAAGAACTGTCCGGCGGCGCCTGTGATTCATGGCACTCTCCACCTCAGATCTGGTGGCGGACAGCATGTTGGCATCCTCCATTGGAGGAGCATCCGGCGCGTGCCTTGTGGTCGCCTCCCCCTCCGGACCTGGCGTTGGAGCCTGGCAGGCGGAGGCTCAATTGGCAACCTCTCCGGACATAGTCCGGCGAGCGCTCTTTCTCCTGAAAAAATCACGAGCGTTAATATGCCTTCCAGGAATCTTTCCTTGAAACACGGTGGCGCGCCATACCGTTGCAGCGACGTCTTGATTCGCACCGCACTTCTTTTCTGCCTGCTGGGCCGAGCTGCCCCTTGTTGGCCAGCCGCCACAGGCTCGGCTTCCCGCCTCAAAGGCACCTCCTGCGGGACACCATTGGTATACGGTGATCAGAGATAAGCACGGATGGGTAATGGTATCAGGACTTCGATCACAGTTACCTGGGAAACCGGAGATATTCCAGGGTAGTCGACCATAATGGCGACCAAAGCATTGTCGATGCTAAGTTGGTGGAACACCCCATCGATCAGCTCCACCTTTATGTCCGGATCCTCTTCGGAGGCCGGATCGAGGGACCGTTCTGGATCCTCGGGTTGTGGAGTCGGGCTATGCATATCCTCTACGGCCCGGCACAGTTCCTGCATCGAAATCACAAAATGAGACACTTAACTTTGGGAATATGGATCGGATAGACAAGTGTCCGCTTACCCAGCTTCGAGGGTTGTTCATGGAAAATCCATTCAATGGACTGGCACGGAGGAAGTCCTCCTCCTCCCCTCTATACAAGCCGGACAGGATCTTCACCAGATCGGCGACCGATCTCGGCCCCTTGCGGCCATGGCGGGTGGCATCATCCTCCCCGTTGAAATCCCACATGGGGCGGCCCCTATATTGGAGCGGCTGCACCCCTTGCATAATGCATGTGGCCATGACCCCAATCATGGTCAATCCGGAATGAGCCAATAATCTTATTCGGCCCATCAGGTACTGGACGTCCCTATCATTCTCCCGTTGAGGGCTCCACGGGCGCCAACTTAGGCGTTTCTTCAGAGGAGCATTACTGAACTCCGGGAGGCCGATCCGAACTGGATCCGGTAGCGGGGCGTCTTCTATATAAAACCATTCCGAAGGCCAGTCTTCGGACGCCTTCTTCGGGGTTCCGGATAGATATCCGGTCCGGCGATCGCGCCATAGTTCGGCTCCGCCCACTTGATATATCGACCCCTCATGAGAACGGGGTACGAGGCAAAATAATCTCTTCCACAGCGCAAAATGAGCCTCGACGCCCAAGAACAGCCCGCAAAGGGCCACGAAGCCCGCGATGTGCAGAATGGAGGCAGGTGTAAGGTGGTGCAGCTGGAGGCCATAGAACTCCAGGAGCCCCCAGAGAAACGGATGTATGGGAAATCCGAGTCCTCTTATTAGATAAGGGACGAAGCATACCCGCTCTCCTTTGGAGGGATTGGGGACGCTCTCTGAGGGAGTCCTGGACTAGGGGGTGTCCGGACAGCTGGACTATCATCGTCCGCCGGACTCCAAGACTACGAAGATACAAGATTGAAGACTCCGTCCCGTGTCCGGATGGGACTTTCCTTGGCGTGGAAGGCAAGCTTGGCAATACGGATATGTAGATCTCCTACCATTGTAACCGACTCTGTGTAACCCTAGCCCTCTCCGGTGTCTATATAAACCGGAGGGCTTTAGTCCGTAGGACATAACCTCCATTACAACATTCATACCATAGGCTAGCTTCTAGGGTTTAGCCTCCTTGATCTCGTGGTAGATCTACTCTTGTACTACCCATATCATAAATATTAATCAAGCAGGACGTAGGGTTTTACCTCCATCAAGAGGGCCCGAACCTGGGTAAAACATAGTGTCCCTTGTCTCCTGTTACCATCCGCCTAGACGCACAGTTCGGGACCCCCTACCCGAGATCCGCCGGTTTTGACACCAACATTGGTGCTTTCACTGAGAGTTCCTCTGTGTCGTCGCCGATAGGAAGGATGCCTCCACCCGTCTTCAAGGACGGTATCTTCGCCAAAGGGGCCTTGGCCTCCGGCCAAACTATCCGGCTAGGTGGTTTTCTTATGATCGCCTGTCCGGCCACTGCTTCGACAATGACTTCTCAAGTCGTCAAAAGCAATCTTCGCGTCAGCTCGGAATCCGCCGAGCGGCTGGATCCAATAGAGCTTTAAATGCATCAACGAGCTCTTGGATCGCATCGCCGCCCCGAGTCGCTTCTAGACTACAATCAGATCGGGCCTAAACCGATCCGAGAGAGATTAACTCTCCACAGTCACCCACCACGTCGCGGTGGTAGAGGAACAATGCGGCGACTCTTTTCCTATATTGAAAACTAGTCATGTCCGGGCTCCCGAACCCTCCATGCCGGATTTCCGCGGAGGGACGGACTTCGATCGAGCACTGAACTTAAAATCATGCATCGTTCCGGACTCGCTGGACTACGTCCAGCAATCCAAACTCTCTAATTTGGAAACTTCCCGGCCTTTAGGCCTTGAGACGGGTAGGGTTCCGGACATAATTCCACCCACCCGCCCAGACATATGCGATCTATCTCTAATCCGGCAAGAGCCAGCTGAAATAGTACATCACTCTCGGGCGATTCCTCCTGGTCATGGACAGGATAAAGGACTGCCGAGAGAATAACGCATCTCAATTTTTGCAATAATTGCGGATAAGGAATCTTGAACGCCGCCACCGTCGTAAAATTACACGATTCGCCGACCAAGGTCCATAATCTGAAGTATCTTGTGCGATCGAGTTTTTCCGAAAACCGAAAATAATTTACAGACAATCCGCCCCAACCCTAGTCCGGAAGAAAAGGGTGCATTACACTCGGGCACCGGATACAAAAACAAAAAGCAAAAACCCCATAGAGGAGCGGAACCGTCTTCGGAGGGATGGCTCGGCGGACCACAGTAAACTTCACAATCTGAGGGCATCATCCCAACACATAGCCTCGAGCATGTTGGATATTACGGCGGTGGCCAAAAGTGGCGAGGAGCTTCTAGCCCCGAAAACCACTCCAACAATACCGTGCAGTATCAACGATCTTGAGACCTTCGCATCAAATAATGTGCGGAAGCGAACAATCCAGCGGCCTCGCGAAGTCTACCAAGTAGCAACAACAAATCCATGGAGCAACACAGCCATCACCTTCAACGCCAACGAACCTAAATTCCGAACAGCCCGAGCACCAACCAGACTTTGGTGCTTAGTCCTATAGTGGGCGGCTTTTCGACTTACAAAGGTCCTCATGGATGGCGGCAGATTAAACCTCATCTACGAGGAAACTCTTCAAAAAATGGAAATAGACTGGAGCCGTATTGAGCGAAGCAGCACAACCTTCAGAGGAATAATACCCAGCCGGGAAGCACGCTGCACCGGAAAAATCACACTCGATGTGGTGTTCGGCTCGCCGGACAATTACAGATCCGAAGAGGTCACGTTCCAAGTGGCCCCGTTCAACAGCGGATATCACGCTATACTAGGACGGGAGGCATTCACAATTTTTTAAGCCGTACCCCATTACGGGTACATGAAGCTCAAAATGCCCGGGCCCGGTGGAATAATCACTCTCGTTAGTGATCCGGACATAGCACTACGCGCCGAAAACAAGACAGCCGCATTAGCCCCGGAGGCGCTATCAAAGCCCTAGCGGCGGAAGAACTCACACGCTGCGCTCTCGGTGAATAGGGGCGATGTGATACTCGATAAGAGATCCAAGTCCACCTCCTTTAAACTAGTAGACGAAATAGTAAAATTCCAGGTCCATCCAACGGACCCAACAAAGACGGCCTCCATCGGGGCACAATTGAACCCGGATGTAGACGTCGCACTACGAGAATTCCTTCGAAAATTGGGACATTTTACTTTGGCACCCCTCGGATATGCCCGAATCCCACGCAGATTAGCGAACACAGCCTAAACATCCTAAAAGATTCAAGCCACCAAGCAGGCTCTTGACGATTTTCGAACCCAAAAGACAGGCAATGGGAGAAGAGCTAGCCAAACTATTGGAGGCGGAATCATCGGAGATATCAAACATCCGGATGGCTAGCAAACTGGTAATGGTACCAAGAAGGATAAATCCTGGCGCCTATCGTCGATTTTAAAGACCTCAATAAGGATTGCCCAAAGGATCCTTTCCCCTCCCCGCATCGACGGATAATCGATGCTCTTTGCGGAGACACGATTCATTGTGTTTCCTTGGCGCATACTCCGAATACCATCAAATTAAGATGGCGGAAGCGAACCAAGCATAACGGCATTCATCACTCCATATGCACCATTCTGCTTCAACACGATGCCCTTCGGACTTAAAAAGCGCCGCGCGCAACATATCAGCGCATGATTCAAACATGTCCGCCACCTAGATCGGCAAAACAGTAGAGGCATATGTAGACGACGTAGTCGTCAAAATAAACTCGTCGAAACTCTAGTAGGCGACTTGAGGCTCACATTTGACAACCTCAGAGCATATGACATCAAGCTGAATCCGGAAAAATGTGTTTTCGGCGTACCAGCCGGAAAGCTACTGGGCTTTATTGTATCCGGTAGAGGAATTGAAGCAAACCCAGCCAAAATCCGAGCTCTGTCACAGCTAGATATCCCAAAAGACCTCGAGCAAATACAAAATTATTTGGATGCGTGGAGGCTCTAAGCGCTTTATCTCCGTCTAGGAGAAAAGGCATTGCCCTCTATCGCCTCCTTAGGCGCACCGAACACCGAGTGGGCGGATGCTGCCACCGCCGGACTCGAAGAAATAAAAGCCATATTGGCAACAAATCCGGTCTGGCGCGTAACCTGGGCGAACCAATGTTGTTATACATCGCAGCAACACATCAAGTTGTAAGCGCGGTACTCGTCGTCGAACGAGAGACAGAAGGGCATAAATTCCCTCTTCAAAAACTAGTGTATTACGTATCCACTGTGTTAACCCCACGCAAGTCCGTTACCGCACTATCGAGAAGATAGCGTGTCACGGTGTTCATGGCATCCGGAAGCTTGACACTACTTTCAAGAGTGTTCGATAACGATGGCCTCCAAGTACCACTCAACGACATTATAAATAACCGCGACGCAACGGGCAGGATTGCAAAATGGGCCATTGAGCTCTTACCATTTGATATAACTTACAAACCTCGGCGAGCTATAAAGTCACAAGTTTTGGCTGACTTTGTCGCTGAATGGACCGGCCGAACTCCCTAAAGAGTGCAGGCGCATACTCAATGGATTATGCACTCCGACGGCTCTAAAATGTTGGCCGGACTGGGGGCTGGCGTCGTATTGACGTCCCCGACCGGGGACACAGTCCAGTACGTACTTCAAATAATGTACACGGACTCCAACAACGCAGCCAAATACGAGGCCCTGTTACACGGTCTCCGGATGGCAATCTCCATGGGCATTCAACGCCTAGAGGTGCATGGGGATTCAAACCTTGCAATATCCCAAATAAATGGAGACTTCGACGCCAAGGATCCGAAAATGGCAGCATATTGCAACGCTGTCCTAAAAATGTCAGCTCGGTTTGAAGGACTCGAATTCCATCACGTAACCCGAGATAATAACCAAGCAGCTGACGTACTGGCACGCATTGGTGCGAAACGTGACGCTGTCCCTCCAAATATCTTCCTGGAACAGCTCTTCAAGCCATCCATACTATGGGAAGAGGAGTCCGGAAATGACAAACTGGAAAAAACCGCGCCAACCGGCGATTCAGCTGATGACATAACACCTTCAGCCCACGACATAATGGCAGTAATCGCCCGTGGGCAGAACCATTCCTAGCCTACTTGCTAAGGCAGGAACTTCCGAAGACCAAAATGAGGCCCATTGCATAATCCGGCGATCTAAAGCCTACAAGGTCCATGAGGGAGAACTTTATAAGAAAAGCACAATCGGAGTCCTTCAAAGGTGTATCTCCGAAGAAGAAGGGCGAAACCTCCTGGCTGAAATTCACGCCGGACTAGGCGGACACCACGCAGCAGCTCGGGCTCTTGTAGGAAAGGCATTCCGTCAGAGGTTTCTTGGCCGACGGCCCGGCGGATGCTCGGGACTTAGTCCAAAGATCGTCGGTTGTCAACTCTTTGCAAATCGAGCCATATGCCACCCACCGCCTCAAAACTATACCCATTACACGGCCGTTAGTAGTGCAGGGGCTTGACATGGTTGGACCCTCAAAGGGGGAACCCACAAGCAAAGGTACCTATTGGTCATGGTGGACAAATTCACCAAATGGATAGAGGCCAAACCAGTCAAAGCGGCGATGTCGGACCAGTGATAAACTTTATCTCCGGGGTAGTACACCGTTTTGGTGTCCCCACACATCATCACCGATAACGGCACACGAATTTTACGGCCGGCGAGGTTAAATCATGGTGCAAAAACATGGGCATTAAGATCGACTACGCTTGGTCTATCATCCTCAAATCAGCGGTCAAGTGGAGCGAGCAAATGGTCTAATAATGGCGGCATTAAACCCAGATTAGTGCGGTCACTTACTAAATCGACACGCCTTTGGGTAGAGGAGCTCGACTCCGTGCTCGGGGCTGCGGACAACGCCCAACCGTACTACCGGATTCACACCATTTTTTATGGTATACGGCGCAGAGGCAGTTCTGCCCTGCGACATTATTCATGACTCACCTCGAATGCGCATGTACGAAGAAAGAGAGGCCGAGCTGGATCGGCAGGACAGCTTGGACGCATTGGAGGAAGAACGCGACGTCGCCAAGGCTCGTTCCGCATTCTATCAGCAGCAGGCTCGAAGATATCAAAGCAGAGAAGTACGGGCCAAGACATACAATGTTGGCGAACTAGTTCTACTCCTGCCGGACAAGAAAAAGGACAAGCTCAAGCCCAAATAGGAGGGGCCCTTCATCATCGATCAAGTCCTGACCGGCGGAGCGTACCGTCTACGAAATGTGTTGGACAACCTACTCGAGCCAAACCCATGGAACGCAGCCCGCCTCCAAAGATTCTATGCCTAGCACCGGACTAAGAGTTCGTCCCCTTCCCCCGTTCAAATTTTTACACTTCAGCTGTCTTTTGTTTCTCTTTCTTCTCTTAACCCTTTTACTAAAAATCCCTTAAGGGCCCACATGCGCATTGTTCGCATACACTTGATGTGCCATCCACACTCATTATACCTGGGGGCTTCTTTTCCAGAAGCTCAATTATAAGGGCTTCATGCCCAGCACATGTGTCAAGCTTCCACATGTACCTTTTACTCACCATTATATGCATCGATATGACTTAAGTTTTGGCCAAGCTGGGTTGCCTGGCTCCTGTGCTTACCCCTACGTTCCCGATTGTTCGGCTAGGAGGTAAAGGGAGCACCTCTGCAATTATTCTTGCGGGTCGGCCGGATGTGTACCTCGGTAGGGTGAAGCCGAAAGCTAGCGTTCTTAAGGGCAAATTCGATTCGGTGACTCAAAAGATGATTTTTACCTACTTATTTATCTGCCCCGGATGTTTTTCTCGCATTTTCACGGTCAGGACATGCACTTTAGGGCATGCCTCGAGAAAGGAACCCTTAACGGAACTATTCTCCTGGAAGATGTTTCTTGCTAACCATGTAATATAACATAACTAGTTGGGCACTTGTCCGATAAAGCACTAATGACCCCTCGCTTTGGTCTCCATGCATACCCGGTTGTTTCTTAACCAAGAAGGTATTCGGACACACTCCGGACTCTAGGGTCCCGAGGTTGAAGCGAAAAGGTCGGCAAAGACAAGCGATCTACAATCCGGCTAGAAGGCATTTCACATGTCATTTTAAAAATACATTGTCAAATCTCTTGACCAGATTCTTCCTCAATCCCATCTAATAGGCTGTCTAATTTACAGTCCCGTTGGGAAAACTTAGCGGCCAACTCTACTTGGTCGTACTTTAAACTCACAGGGATCTCCTTCCCATCGGGCCCCACAGGTCCGACCTCAGCCATGTGGTTAGGATCCGCCTTCTTGTAGCGCGTCTTCACCATGGCCCAAGCCTCCACAGCACCTTGGCGGCAGGCGAAATCTTCCACAAGCAGGCGCTGCCGCACTCCTGAAGCTTCTCCGCAAGCTCCCAAGGCCTTCGGCAGGGAAAGGGCCAGCCATAAAGCCCGAACAGCGCCGCTCATCACCTGCCAAACTCGTTCGAGCAGTACAACAGCTCGGGAAGTTGATCGCCCGATTGATTCGGGCATCTCCTCTGCAGGCGACTGTGAGAATACCTCTGAGACACATTTTGTCAAATTGACTTCCTTGCGAACTCTTCTTTTCAAAGGGGTTCGCTTAGCACTTACTATAGATGCCGCGGCAAGCCATCGATTCTCCTTAACAGAGCGAGACAGCTCGGCCCGTACACCTTTCAGCTCTTCCCGAGCTTGGCGTGGGCATCTGGAGCTTGTTCCTCTCTTGCTGCACCCTATTCAGCACCCTCTCGCTTGCTTTCAGTGGCAGCGATGGTCTTACCTGTCCGGATCTTGTCCGCGGCACCTCAATGTCATTATTAGCCTTGCGCGCACGCCGCAGCGCTTATATTTATCAATAAAATGTGTTACCAGGAGGGGTCTCTGTGTTTCCTCCTGCTGCGTGAGTCTTGGCCTCAAGTTGGGCCTTGCACTCTTGCAGCTCCTGAGACAGCTGGGTATTCTTCTCAGTAAGACCCTGCGTTTTCAATGATCCTTAAATCAGTTAACATAACTACTTTAAGTCTCGGGGGCTACTGGCATATATAACTATTAAATTCTCTTACCCGTATGTCTTTTACATATTGCTCCGTGGCTCTGGTAAAACCATCTTGAGCAGCACGGAGGTGCGCGTCCCCCGCGTTAAAGGCATTCAACGCCTCAGGGGAGAAGCACGCGTCACGAAACACTGTCCGGCGGCGCCTGTGGTTCATGGCGCTCTCCACCTCAGACTTGGTGGCGGACGATCTGTCGGTATCCTCCGTTGGAGGAGTATCCGCCCGCGCCTTGCGCCGCCTCCCCCCGCGGACCGGGCGGCTGGGCACGGCTGGTAGAGGTTGGATTGGCAACCTCCACGCCCGCATCCGCGGGCGCTTTTTCTCTACAAAGATCGTGAGCACTTAAACGCTTCCTAGGAATGTTGCTCCAAATAATTAAATGCGAGCTATACCTCGGTGGCGACGTTTGATCCGTGTCGCGCTCCTCTTTGCCTCTTGGTCCGGATGGCCTTTGTTGGTCACCTCCACGGGCTCGGCTTCCGCCTTGAAGGCATTTCTGCAAAACACCATCGTATGCGAAGTTCGAGATGGGTAAGAAAGAAACAATGGTGTCGGGACTTGGTCACAATCACACGGGAGCCGGACGCAATCCGGGGTAGTCAGCCGTAATGGCGACTAACGCGTTGTCCATGCTGAGCTGGTGGAACACCCCGTCGATTAGCTCCACCTTTATGTCCAGATCCTCTTCGGAGGGCGGATCCCGGGATCTCTTCGGATCCTCGGGTTGCGGGGCTGGACTTATCATGTCCTCCACAGTCCGGCGCAGTTCCTGCGCCGAAGACACAATATGAGAAGCTTAAACTTCGAAAGCACGGGTCGGACCCTCAAAGTGTTCGCTTACCCAGCGCCGGGGGTTATTCATGGAAAACCCATTCACAGGGTTCATCCGGAGAAAGTCCTCCTTCTCCCCCTTGTATAGGCCGGACGGGATCGTCACCAGATCCTCGGCCGAATCCGGTCCTTTGCGACCGTGGCGGGTAGCGTCATCTTCCCCATTGAAATCCCACATGGGGTGGCCCCTGTATTGCAGTGGCTGCACCCCCCGCGTAATACATGTTGCCATGACTCCAATCATGGTCAACCCGGAGTGGGCCAGTAACCTTATCCGGCCCATCAGATAATGGACGCTCTTGTCTTCCTCCGGTTAGGGGCTCAAGGGCGCCAGGCTAAGGCGTTCTTGAGGGTGGTATCAACTCCGGAGGCCGATCCAACAGGTCCGGCAGCGGGCGTCTTCTATGTAAACCATTACGAAGGCCGGTCTTGGACGCCTTCTTGGGGTTCCGGATAGATATCCGGTCCCGGCGATCGCCATACTTGGCGCCGCCCACTTGGTATATGGACCCCTCGTGAGAACGGGTGCAGGCGAATAGCCTCTTCCGCGATGCAAAATGGGGCTCGATGCCCGAAATAGCTCACAAAGAGCTACGTAACCCGCAATATGCAGGATACAGGCGGGCGTAAGGTGATGGAGCTGGAGTCCGTAGAACTGCAGGAGCCCACAGAGGAACGGATGAATAGGAAATCCGAGTCCCCTTATCAGATAGGGGACGCAGCATACCCGCTCCCCTTTGTTGGGACTTAGGGTAGCCTCCGCTTGTTTCCCACCTTGGTAGGTGGCCAACCCGGCTCGAACCGGGACCATGAAGGCCGGAGGGAGATATCCCTTTGCTTGAAGCGCCACCAGCTCGTTGTGCGGAATGGAACATCTCCTCCAATCTCCTGGCAGAGGGCTGGGAGCGCGAGAAGAGGAGCCGCGTCGACGGTCCATGATAGAATGGATTTTTGGTCAGAGGCGCTCCGATGAGGACTTGCGGAAGGAAGGTGGTGTGATTTGGATCTAGATTCTTGCCTCTCTTATAGGCGGATTATTTGCGCAGCTAGGGGGTAAAACGTTAAAGATACCCTGGCTTTTCGCATTCGTGCGACGCGTGGAAGAAGGTCATTATTGGGCGTAGAAGCCAAGAAGCGCAACATTAATGAGGAAGCCGGACACTGTTCGGCAGATACATGGAACTTTAAAGGAGAACCCGCCTTGCAACGCCGAAGACTACATACGCGCCGGACTTATCGTCATTGAAGCCTGGTTCGAGGCTACTTGAGGCGATCTGGACTAGGGGTGTCCGGACAGCGGACTATCATCGTCCGCCGGACTCCAAGACTACGAAGATACAAGATTGAAGACTCCGTCCCGTGTCCGGATGGGACTTTCCTTGGCGTGGAAGGCAAGCTTGGCAATACGGATATGTAGATCTCCTACCATTGTAACCGACTCTGTGTAACCCTAGCCCTCTCCGGTGTCTATATAAACCGGAGGGCTTTAGTCCGTAGGACATAACCTCCATTACAACATTCATACCATAGGCTAGCTTCTAGGGTTTAGCCTCCTTGATCTCGTGGTAGATCTACTCTTGTACTACCCATATCATAAATATTAATCAAGCAGGACGTAGGGTTTTACCTCCATCAAGAGGGCCCGAACCTGGGTAAAACATCGTGTCCCTTGTCTCCTGTTACCATCCGCCTAGACGCACAGTTCGGGACCCCCTACCCGAGATCCACCGGTTTTGACACCGACACTCTCCGCCTGCTTTCCGCCCTTGTAGGTGGTGAGTCTGGCTCAAACCAGAACCATAAAGGCTGGGGGAAGAAATCCCTCGGTTTGGATCTTCACTAACTCACTATGCGGGACTGAGCATCTCCTCCAATCTCCTGGCTGAGGTCTAGGAGCGCGAGAGGAGGAGCCGCGTCGACTGTCCATGATGGAATGGATTTTTGTCAGAGGCGCTCCGATGAATACTCGCGGAAGGAGGATGGTGTGATTCGGATCTAGATCCTCGTCTCTTTTTATAGGTAGCTCATATGCGCAACTAGGGGGTAAAGTGTAAAAATACCCTGGCTTTTTGCATTCGTTCGACACGTGGAAGATGGCCATTATTGGGCGTGGAAGCCAAGGAGCGCAGCATTTATAAGATGCCAGACACTATTCGACAAGTACATGGAATTTGGAGAAGAACCCGCCTTGCAATGCCGTAGACAATCTACGCGCCAGACTCGTCGTCATTGAAGCCTGGTTTGGGGGCTACTGAGGGAGTCCTGGACTAGGGGGTGTCCGGATAGCCGAACTATCACCGTCGGCCGGACTCCAAGACTATGAAGATACAAGATTGAAGACTCCGTCCCGTGTCCGGATGGGACTTTCCTTGGCGTGGAAGGCAAGCTTGGCAATACGGATATGTAGATCTCCTACCATTGTAACCGACTCTGTGTAACCCTAGCCCTCTCCGGTGTCTATATAAACCGGAGGGTTTTAGTCACGTGGGGCTAACAATCATACCATAGGCTAGCTTCTAGGTTTAGCCTCCTTGATCTCGTGGTAGATCTACTCTTGTACTACCCATATCATCAATATCAATCAAGCAGGAGTAGGGTTTTACCTCCACCGAGAGGGCCCGAACCTGGGTAAAAACATTGTGTCCCTTGTCTCATGTAACCATCCGCCTAGACGCACAGTTCAGGACCCCGTACCCGAGATCCGCCGGTTTTGACACCGACAGCATGGCTCAAGTGGTGGCCCAGTACGGCCCATCTTCATCAACTCAAGATCAAGACCCTTGCGAGGGGCCAAGCCTCGCGGGGCGGATGACACGGGGCTTCCTCAGGAGCGGCCTCACCAGGCAGGATCGCGAGGAGACGGAGAGATCAAGGCAAGGGTACCTCGCGAGGTGCTCGTGACGCAAGCCATGACGATCGAGACCAGGCGGGCGCCGGCCTGCGCAGTGTCCTTGTTTCCTCTTTGGTGCAAAGGGGGCAACCACAGGCGCGGAGTACCGAGGCATCAGGCAAAGGTTACCATTTCGGTGCAACGAGACCAAGACCAGCAGAGCGACAGGACGGAGGTCACCGTGGAGCCCAAGACAGCGTCATCGCCAGTGCCTTTGGCAGCCAAAGACCAAATTTAGTCAGGATAACTTGTACTAGATGTTCGCCTCCAAAATGGCCGTTGTTGGCGCCCTTCCCGCTCAATATTTGGGAAGAGGACCAGGGCCTGTATAAATAGGGCTAGCCACCAAAGTAGAAGGCATCTGAGCCAGAGCCATCAAGAGCGGATCGGAATCCTTCTCAAGAAAACCACCACCACAAGAACACCTCTCGCGAGGATGTTCTTCCCTTGTACTGTTCATCATCAGCCCCTGAGGCAATCCACCACACCACACACTGGAGTAGGGTATTACACCACAAAGGTGGCCCGAACCAGTATGAACCTTGTGTCTCTTATGTTGTTCATCGTTTAGCTTAGATTGTCAGCGAGGCATTGGGACATGGATCGGTAGGGGGAAGATCTCCACGTGCACCCCGGAGTTCGAACCTTAAGGGTTTTGCCGGAACCCGATATCCGACATTCAGTTAGAGCCCAACGCCTCGCTTGGGTTTAGTTAGAGCCCAACGCCTCAGACACTCGCTTGGGTTTACGCATCGCTTGGCCCCCGACCACCCACCGTAACCAGGAACTCCCCAAAATTTCCCTCGCCCTGGCTTCTACCACAATTTTTTCCGTCATGGACGGCCCAAAGAATGTCATGCAACTGCGTCTCCGGCCCGCCCAGGACGAAAAGCCCATTTTCTGTCATGATTTTTTTCCTTGAAGTAGGAGCCCACCACATCTATGATGATACCGCGTTTTGTCACAATTATTGTCATAGAAGTGTCATAAGTATGAAAGAAAAACATTTTGTTCGGCCCTAAATGTCACCGATGTGTCTTTTTTTTGTAGTGAAGTGAAGTGTTGGATGAGTTTGTGACGATGAGGATCTTAGACAAGACCGCCGACAATGCGGTGTTGCATTCTCAAAGAGCAAAGAAGCCCAACCTTGCCTTGAAGGCCAAGGCTAGTGTGGAAGAAGAGGATGAAGAGAAAGATGAGGAGAGCAACCCCAAAGATACGAAATATGATTACCATGAGCATATGGCTCTTGCTTCAAGGAAATTTTGGAGCAAGAAGAACTCAAGGCCCAATTTCAACAAGAACAACTCAAGTGGCTTCAAGGGCAAGCAACATGTGAGAACATGTTACAATTGTGGCAATGTGAGCCACTTTGTTGTGGAGTGCCCTTAGTGCCCTTACGAGAAGCGGGAAGACAATGGTGTGGCAAGCTCATCCGAAAAGACAAAGCCAAGTACTTCCCTAACAAGAACAACTTCACCAAGAAGACTCCGAAAAAAGGGTTGGTGGCACAAGAAGAATACAATGAGGATGATGATGATGATGATGATGATGATGATGATGATGATGATGATGATGATGATGATGATGATGAAGTCATGGCCATGGCCTCCATTGCCATTGCCACAACTCCACTGGTGTCTCTCTTCGATTCACCCAACGAGGACATCACCGCCAAGTGCCTCATGGCCAAAGCCACAAACAAGGTAACCCCTAACATCAAAACTACCATCATTACTAATCCTTCCTTAACGGTTTGCGTTGATGAAAGTGAGGGGTCTAATGAGAGGAAGCAAATGAATTTGAGTCTTTTGTGAGTAAGCTCAAGGGAAAATCCAAGAAGCACTTCGTTGCTCTCTTGGAACAACTTGGTGAAGCCAATGACATGATCGAGGCTCATGAAGAAACCATCTCTAAGATGGAAGGTCATAGTCGTGACTATGCCGATGAGATATCGGATCTCTCTAATGCGCTTGAGGAAGAGTGTGTTCATCGTTTGGCTCTTGAGGAGTCACACAACGATGACCATGCTAAATTAAAGAAAGATCTTGATCATGCTCTTGTTGTATCTCGTGTGCTCGATTCCGAGAAGGCTAAACTTGGGGTTGACCATGCTAGACTCAAGGAGGAGTTTGATATACTTGACAAGGCTCACAAGGCCTTGAAGAGTGCTCATGCTAGCCTCGAGGAGTCTCATTATGAACTCCAAGTGAAGCTAACCAAGGAGAAAGCCACTTTTCCTCATATGGTCTTAATTGATAATGAAAATGCTACTAACCCGTGTTGTGAGCATGTGCATCTTATGGAGAAGAATGCCAAGTTGAATAAACAACTTGAGAAAGGCCGTGTGTCTTGCATACAAGGTGAGAAGAATCTCAATGACCTTCTGAGCAATCAAAAGGAAGTTGTGGCCAAGGAGGGAGTTGGGTTCGCACCCAAGTCCAAGAACAAGAAGAAGAATGACAAGGCCAAATGACCTCCTCCTCTCAAGCAAACTTTTTTGAAGGAGGGAGAGGGTGCTTCTAAGGAGAAGAAGAACAATGTGAAGGGTGGTGATGTCAAAAAGGGCAATGCCACCCCTTCCAACAAAGTTGGCGACTTTAACCCTTCTTATGTGTTGTGTCGTGCTAGTGATGGGCATGTTTATGCTAAATTTGTTGGTTCTTCTTATGAGTACATTGAATGGTCTATTTGGGTTCCTAAGACCCTTGTTACTAACATCAAAGGACCCATTACAAAATGGTACCTAAAACCAAGCATTGATCTCTTGTAGGTGTTTGCTTTCGGTGGGGATCATGGTTGCTCGATAGTGGAGCCACAAATCATATGACCGGAAGCAAGGACTTGGTGGTGGACGTGAAAAAGATCCCATCTATGCCCACCAATGTTGAGTGGGGTGATGCCTCGTCTTCCAAGGTATTGGGTCTTGGCAAGGTTGTCATTTCTCATGATCTCACGATCGAGAAAGTCATGCTTGTTGAGTCCCTTGCATACAATTTACATTCTGTTCGTCAACATGCACTCATGGGCTTTGCCACATTCTTTGATATTGATACCATGGCCCTCTTGTGGAGCAAGACTCTTAAAGTAGCCTTTGTTGGGCATGTCGAGAACAGTCTTTATGTGATTAACTTTTCGGAGCGACCCACTAAGACCGCGACATGCCTAATGGCTAAAGTTGATGTGGGGTGGCTTTGGCATCGCTGTTTAGCCCATGTCAATATGAGATCTTTGCAAAGTCTTCTCAAGGGGGACCATGTCCATGGACTAACAAACGTTAGCTTTTCCAAAGATCGTGCTTGTAGTGCTTGTATCAAAGGAAAGTTGCATGAGAAGGCTCACCCTCCCACAACTATCATCTACTCGAAGAGACCCTTGGAGCTCCTTCACATGGATCTCTTTGGGCCTCCATCCTTTGATAGTCTTGGGGTAGAAATTATTGCTTGGTGATTGTCGATGATTACTCAAGGTACACTTGGGTATATTTCTTCCAGAGGAAGAGTGAAACTCAAAAACTGTCATCGACTTTGCAAATGAAGCTCAACGTCAACAAGATGCAAAGATCTTGACAATAAGAAGCGATAACGGCACGGAGTTCAAGAACTACACCTTGGATGAGTTTCTTAGTGATGAGGGGATCACGCATCAATATTCCACACCATACACCCCTCAACAAAATGGTGTAGCGGAGAAGAAGAACTCGACGTTGATGGATGCAGCAAGGACCATGATGGCGGAGTTCAAATCTCCTTACAACTTTTGGGCCGAAGCCATCAACACCACATGTCATGCATCCAATCGGCTCTCTCTCTGCAAAGGCTTGAACAAGACTCCATATGAAATACTCACCAGTAACAAGCCCAACCTTAAGTACTTCCAGGTGTTCGGTTGTAAGTGTTTCATTCTCAAGAAAGGTGTTCATTTGTCTAAATTTGAGGCTAGAGCTCATGAGGGCATATTTGTTGGTTATGCTACAAACTCTCATGCTTACCGTGTCCTCAACAAGTCCATGGGACTCATTGAGGAGACGTGTAACATGGAGTTTGACGAGAATAACGGCTCCCAAGTGGAGCAAAGTGGTACTTGTGATGTAGGTGATGAAATTCCTCCCCAAGCCATAAGAAGAATGGGTGTTGGTCATATTCTACCCATTGAGGAACCCCTTGTGGCTGAAGGAGAAGGACAATGCTCCACTCAAGTGGAGCCATCACCAACCCAAGACCCATACACTTCCGAAGAACAAAGTGAAGGCCCTCAACCAAGTGAACAAGAGCAAGTTCAAGATCAAGAGCAAGCTCAAGATCAAGAACAAGCTCAAGACGGCAGCTGATCAAGTTTCCACTCCTCATCACACTCCTGAGGAGGAATTGGAGCGTCGTGCCGCTAAGATTGCATCCAAGCTCACAACCAAAGATCATCTCATGAAGAATGTGCTTGGAAGCCTAATAAAGGGGGTAAGCACTCATAGACAATTAGCAAACTATTGTGAACATCACGCGTTTGTTTCTTGTGTCGAACCCCAAAAGGTCTATGAGGCGCTCGAGCATCCGGATTGGCTCAATGACATGCATGAAGAACTCAACAACTTTGAGCACAACCAGCTGTGGAGATTGGTGCCAAGGCCAACGGGGAATCATAATGTCATTGGAACCAAGTGGATATTCAAGAACAAGCAAGATGCTTGATACGTCTCCGTCGTAACTATAATTTTTTATTGTTCCATGCCAATATTATTCAACTTTCATATACTTTTGGCAACTTTTTATACTATTTTTGGGACTAACATATTGATCCAGTGCCCAGTGTCAGTTCCTATTTGTTGCATGTTTTATGTTTTGTAGAAACCCCATATCAAACGGAGTCCAAACAAGATAAAAACGGACGGAGAATATTTTTGGAATATTTGTGATATTTGGGAAGAAGAATCAACGTGAGACGATGCCCGAGGGGGGCACGAGGCAGGGGGCGCGCCCCTGACCCTTGTGGGCACCCAGTAAGGTGGTTGCCGCTCTACTTTGGCCGCAAGAAAGCTAATTTTCAGAAGAAAAAAATCATGGCAAAGGTTTCAATCCAATCAGAGTTAAGGATCTCCGGATATTAGAAACGGTGAAAGGGCAGAATCCTAGAACGCAGAAACAGAGAGAGACAGAGAGACCGATCCAATCTCGGAGGGGCTCTCGCCCCTCCCACGCCATGGAGACCATGGACCAGAGGGGAAACCCTTCTCCCATCTAGGGACAAGGTCCAGGAAGAAGAAGAAGAAGGGGGCTCTCTCCCCCTCGCTTTCAGTGTCGCCAGAATGCCGCCGGGACCATCATCATCATCGCGATCTACACCAACACCTCCGCCATCTTCACCAACATCTCCATCACCTTCCCCCCATCTATATTTAGCAGTCCACTCTCCCGCAACCCGCTGTACCCTCTACTTGAACATGGTGCTTTATGCTTCATATTATCATCCAATGATGTGTTGCCATCCTATGATGTCTGAGTAGATTTTCGTTATCCTATCAATAATTGGTGAATTGCTATGATTGGTTTAATTTGCTTGTAGTTATGTTGCTGTCTTATTGTGCCCTCCGTATCGCGCAAGAGTGAGGGATTCCCGCTATCGGGTGTTGCAATATGTTCATGATTCACTTATAGTGGGTTGCTTGAGTGACAGAAGCATAAACCCGAGTAAGGGGGTTGTGGCGTATGGGATAAAGGGATCTTGATGCTTTAATGCTATGGTTGGGTTTTATCTTAATGATCTTTAGTAGTTGCGGATGCTTGCTAGAGTTCCAATCATAAGTGCATACGATCCAAGAAGAGAAATTATGTTAGCTTATGCCTCTCCCACATAAAACTTGCTATCGGTCTAGTAAGGTAGTCAATTGCTTAGGGACAATTCCACAACTCCTACCACCACTTTTCCACACTCGCTATATTTACTTTATTGCTTCTTTATCTAAATAGCCCCTACTTTTTATTTACGTGCTCTTTATTATCTTGCAAACCTATCTAACAACACCAACAAAGTAGTTCTAGTTTCATACTTGTTCAAGGTAAAGCGAACGCTAAGCGTGCGAAGAGTTGTATCGGTGGTCGATAGAACTTGAGGCAATATTTGTTCTACCTTTAGCTCCTCGTTGGGTTCAACACTCTTACTTATCGAAAGAGGCTACAATTGATCTCCTATACTTGTGGGTTATCAAGACCTTTTTCTGGCGCCGTTGCTGGGGAGTCATAGTGTGGGGTGAATATTCTCGTGTGTGCTTGTTTGCTTTATCACTAAGTAATTTTTATTTGCTGTTCTTAGTTGTTCTCTATCTTTAGTTATGGATATGGAACACGAAATACCAAAAAAATTAGGTCTACTTGCTACTCATGGAGATGGGGAACCTCCTAAAACCCTCGATGCTGGTTATGTGAAAAATATTATGTGCTACTTTAATAATCCTGAGTCCATTCAATTATGTAATGGGAGACACGTTGGATCAACGTGAATACTTTAGGGATTATCGCTTGACTCAAAAAGGGAAATTATTATGGGATCAAATTCATATGTTGCATTGGTATGCACGGGAACTATGCTTGAGATATGATTATACTTGTTGCTCTAGGATGAAGGCTCCACACCTTCCCTTTTCATGCAAATTTAATGATAATAAAACCTTAGCTTCTTATGCTCATGGTATATATGATTACTATGATGTGGAACAAATAGAAGAATTTGTTGCTTTTATGGGTGCTTATGAAATTGAATCTTTGTTTAAAGAGTGTGAAAATCTTGATGATGTTGTTTACAGACCTGAAAATTTTGCTATACTTAAATATTGCTATGAGAATTATGAATTCAATTATGATATTGATGAATTTATTGATAAAGTATCCGCTGTCCAAGAAGAGACTAATATTTTGCAGGAATCTATGGAAGAAGAAATTGATGAAACTGTGAGCTCATTGGATGAAAAAGATGAGGAGGAGAGCGAAGAACAAAAGGAGGAAGAGCGGATTGATCACCCGTGCCCACCTCCTAATGAGAGTAACTCTTCAACTCATACATTGTTTAATTCCCCTTCGTGCTTACCGAAGGATGAGTGCTATGATGATTGTTATGATCCTGTTGATTCTCTTGAAATATCCCTTTTTGATGATGCTTGCTATGCTTGTGGCCAAGATGCCAATATGAATTATGCTTATGGAGATGAACTTGCTATAATTCCTTATTTTAAACATGAAATTGTTGCTATTGCACCCACGCATGATAGTCCTATTATCTTTTTGAATTCTCCCGACTACACTATATCAGAGAAGTTTGCACTTATTAAGGATTATATCGATGGGTTGCCTTTTACCATTGCACATGATGATTTTGATAAATATAATATGCATGTGCTTGCTGCTCCAACTTGCAATTATTATGAGAGAGGAACTATATCTCCACCTCTCTATGTTTCCAATATGATGAAATTGCAAGAAACTGCTTATACTATGCATTGGCCTTTACTATGTGTGAATGAATTGTTCTTTTATGAATGCATAGGAAGAGAGTTAGACTTCGTTGTTGCTTGATATATATTACTTTGTGCTTGCTAGTAAATTACAAATCATTGTTAATTAAAATTGGCTTTGATATACCTTGGGATCCGGGTGGATTCATTACTTGAGCACTATATGCCTAGCTTAATGGCTTTAAAGAAAGCACTGCCAGGAAGACAACCCGGAAGTTTTAGAGAGTCACTTATTTCTGTTGAGTACTTTTATATAGTTTAAAAACAAAAAAAAATAAAGCGGGGAACCCAAAACTTTTCAAAAAGGAAAGTGTAAGTGAGAGAGACCAGCATTGTTGAAGAGGGATAGCTCCTTGAACTTTGTTCATGCTCACGGAAACTTTGTGAATCTTAATTACAGAAACTTTTCATCAAAACTAATTATCCCCTTGTACAATTCCATTGTATTATAAAAATAATGTGCCAAGGTTTGCCTTTAGGATGTTTACAATGCTTGTTGGTTTGTGCGGTGCAGGACAGGAACTTTGGCTGTAGTGCACGATTTTACATTTTTTACTAGAAAGCCAAACGGTTCTGATTATTTTTGCACTGTATTGATATACAAATTTTTTAGTTTTCCTAATTTTGGTAGAATTTTTGGGGTACCAGAAGTATGGTGAATGTTCAGATTGCTACAGACTGTCATGTTTAAGACAGATTCTGTTTTTGATGCATAGTTTGCTTATTTTGATGAAACTATCAATTTCTATCAGTGGATTAAGCCATGGAAAATTTATATTACAGTAGGCACAATGCAAAAAAAAATATGAATTGGTTTGCAGAAGTAATTAGAGTAGTGATTTGCTTTATTATACTAACGGATCTTACCGAGTTTTCTGTTAAAGTTTTGTGTGGATGAAGTGTTTGATCGAGGAGGTCTCGATATGAGGAAAAGGAAGAGAGGCAAGAGCTCAAGCTTTGGGATGCCCAAGGCACCCCAAGTAAACATTCAAGGAGACTCAAGCGTCTAAACTTGGGGATGCCCTGGAAGGCATCCCCTCTTTCTTCAACAAGTATCGATATGTTTTCGGATTTGTTTCGTTCATGCGATATGTGCAAATCTTGGAGCGTTTTTTGCATTTAGTTTTCACTTTTCTTTTATGCACCATGCTGGTATGAGATAGTCCGTGGTTGATTCATAGAATGCTCATTGCACTTCACTTAAATATTTTGAGTATGGCTTTATAGAATGCTCCATGTGCCTCACTTATATCATTTGAAGTTTGGATTGCATGTTTCTCTTCACATAGAAAACCGCAATTTGTAGAATGCTCTTTTGCTTCACTTATATTTGTTAGAGCGTGGGCATATCTTTTGTAGAAAGAATTAAACTCTCCTAATTCACTTATATCTATTTAGAGAGATGACATGAATTGGCCATTCACATGGTTAGTCATAAAACCCTACATAAACTTGTAGATCGCTGAATATGATATGTTTGATTACTTGCAATAGTTTTGTGATGTAGAGATGATAATATATGGGAGGTAATAGTAGATGGTTGTGTTTAGTAAGGATATTGGTGTTAAGGTTTGTGATTCCCGACGCATGCACGTATGGTCTCCTAACTATGTAACCAAATTGGCGCGCATTGTATTTTGATTATTTATCTTTGCGTGAAGGTCGGGGGCGCGCGATGGTTAACTCCTACCAACCTTCCACCTAGGAGCATGCGCATTAGTACTTTGCTTCGAGGGCTAATAAACTTTTACAATAAGTATATGAGTTCTTTATGCCTAATGTGAGTCCATGGATTATACGCACTCTCACCCCTCCGTCATTGCTAGCCTCTTCGGTACCGTGCATTGCCCTTTATCACCTCGAGAGTTGGTGCAAACTTCGCCGGTGCATCCAAACCATGTGATACGATACGCTCTATCACACATAATCATCCTTATATCTTCCTCAAAACAGCCACCATACCTACCTATCATGGCATTTCCATAGCCATTCCGAGATATATTGCCATGCAACTTCCAACATCATCATATACATGACTTGAGCATTCATTGTCATATTGCCTTGCATGATCATAAGATAGCTAGCATGATGTTTTCATGGCTTGCTCATTTTTTGATATCTTTGCTATGCTAGATCATTGCACATCCCGGTACACCGCCGGAGGCATTCATATAGAGTCATATCTTTGTTCTAGTATCGAGTTGTAATATTGAGTTGTAAGTAAATAAAAGTGTGATGATCATCATTACAGAGCATTGCCCCTTGCCCAAAAAAAGAGAGGCCAAAGAAGCCTAAATAAAAAGAGGGGGCCAAAGAAGCCCATCATCAAAAAAAGGGGGGGCAATGTTACTATCCTTTTACCACACTTGTGCTTCCTCATAGCACCATGTTCTTCATATAGAGAGTCTCTTGAGTTATCACTTTCTCGTACTAGTGGGAATTTTCATTATAGAACTTGGCTTGTTATTTTCGATGATGGGCTTCCTCAAATGCCCGAGGTCTTCATGAGCAAGCAAGTTGGATGCACACCCACTTAGTTTCCAGTTTGAGCTTTCATACACTTATAGCTCTTAGTGCATCCGTTGCATGGCAATCCCTACTCCTCGTATTGACATTAATTGATGGGCATCTCCATAGCCCGTTGATTAGCCGCGTCGATGTGAGACTTTCTCCCTTTTTGTCTTCTCCACACAACCTCCACCATCATACTCTATTCCACCTATAGTGCTATATCCATGGCTTGCGCTCATGTATTGCGTGAAGGTTAAAAAAAGTTGAAGCGTGTTAAAAAGTATGAACCAATTGCTTGGCTGACACCGGGATGGGCATGAGAGGTACCTTGTGTTAAGAAAAGGGAGCATAAAAGACTATATGATTTTGTAGGGATAACGTTCTGAAGCATTGATATTTTGAAAGACATGATTGTTTGTTGGGATGCCTGAAGTATTATTGTTTTTATTGTCGGTGTTCTGGGAATGGGGGTCCCCAGACTTGCCTGCCTGAGGCCTGCAGCGTGGCTCAGCCAATGGCCCAGTACGGACCGTCTTCATCAGCAAACACTCAAGACCCTCGCAAGGGGCCGAGCCTCGCAGGGCGGACGAAGCAAGGCCTCCTCAGGGGCGGCCTCACCAGGCAGGCTCGCGAGGAGGCGGAGAGATAAAGGCAAGGGGTGCCTCGCGAGGCGCTCATGATGCAAGCCATGACGATCAAGACCAGGCGGGCGCCAGCCTGCGCAGTGTCCTTGTTTCCTCTTTGGTGCAAAGGGGGCAAGCGCAGGCGCGGAGTACCGAGGCTTCAGGCAAAGGTTTCCACGTCGGTGCAATGAGACCAAGACCAACAGAGCGGTAGGACGGAGGTCACCGTGGAGCCCAAGACGGCATCATCACCAGTGCCTTTGGCAGTCGAAGATCAACATTAGTCAGGATAGCTTGTACTAGTTGTCCCCTTCAAAATGGCCGTTGTTGGATCCCTTCCCGCTCAATATTTGGGAAGAGGACCAAGGCCTCTATAAATAGAGCTAGCCACCGCCATAGAGAGCAAGGATCGATTCCTCCTCAAGGATCGATTCCTCTTCAAGCACACCACAAAACACAAGAACACCTCTCGCGAGGCTGTTCTTCCCGTGTATAGTTCATCATCAGCCCAAGAGACAATCCGCCACACCACACACTGGATTAGGGTATTACACCACAACGGTGGCCCGAACCAGTATAAACCTCGTGTCTCTTGTGTTGTTCATCGTGCTAGCTTAGAATCGCGGCAAGGTTGTGGGCGTGTTTCAGTAGGGAGAAGATCTTCGTGCGCACCCCAGAGTTCGAACCTTAAGGGTTTTGCCGGAACCCGATATCCGACATTTGGCGCGCCAGGTAGGGGTGCACCAAAATCTTTTCCGCTGATCTGCGTCCCATCGCTTCATCGCATCCATGGCAGACGCTCGCCGAGCCCGCGCCGAGCGGACCTACTCTCGCCTCCCACGTTGCCCAGACGTCTTCCCGTCGGTGGGCCTCCTCGTCGTTCTCCATCGCCTGCCACCAACGCCACCACCGGACCGGCGGGGAACGAGCAGCAAGCATCTTCGCTGCACTTCTCGGTGCAGCGGGAAGGCCGCACCGCCACTCCGTCGCTGACCCCAGCAGGTTCGTCGTCTCACGCTCATTGCGCCCCCACGGACGCGTAGGCTGTGTTGCTCATGGCACGTGAGCTCCTGCACTACCGTCCCATCGACGACCTCTACGAAGGATAGCTCGCTCGCATCACCGAGCTTGTCAGCGCCGTAGGGGGCTCTCCCGCGCCATCCCTCTTGTTGCCTCGCCCTCCGTCATGCATGGGAGACACGGCTCGGGGAGCGCCTGCGCCACCTCCTCCCCAAGAAGGCGCCCTGGCTCCAAGGCGCGTGGCCCCTGGACATGACCCACCGTGTTCGGTGCCCGCACGGCAAGAAAGAAGCTGCCAAGAAATCCCTCGGCCACAAGAAGGCGCTCACGTGCTCCCTGCACCAGCACGACAAGACCGCATCCCTGCACCAGCGCGTCAAGACCCTGTGCTGCCCCTGGCGGCGGTGCGCTAGAACCATCAGGAGTAGGCCCCGCGTCTGCAAAAGGCTCCGGTGGCCATAGCAGGTTGCCGCGCCTTCACCACCGAGCTGCGTAGCGTCGCCTAGCCAGGCAAGTTCAAGCCGGACCTGCCTCCTCGCTACGACGGTACTGCTGACCCCGCGGAGTTCCTGCAGCTCTACGAGCTAGGCATCGAGGCAGCCAACGGAGACGAAAAGGTCATGGTGAACTGGTTTCCCATGGCGCTCAAGGATGGTGCCCGCACCTGGCTCCTGAACCTGCCTCCCGGCTCGATCTCCTCCTGGGACGAGATGTGCAGCTGTTTCATCGCCAACTTCCAGGGCACTCGCGACCGCCCCCTGGCCGCGGGTTGATACATCTCCAATGTATCTATAATTTTTGATTGCTCCATGCTAATTTATCTATTGTTTTGGACTATATTGGGCTTTATTTTACACTTTTATATTACTTTTGGGACTAACCTATTAACCAGAGGCCTAGCCCAGAATTGCTATTTTTTGCCTTTTTTAGTATTTCGAAGAAACAGAATATCAAATGGAGTTCAAACGGAATGAAACCTTCGGGGTCGTGATTTTCCAACCGAATGTGACCCAGGAGACTTGGACCCTACTCCAAGTAGTGCCCGAGGAGGTCATGAGGGTGGAGGGCGCACCCCCTACCTCATGGGCCCCTCGGAGCTCCACCGACGTACTCCTTCCTCCTATATATACCTACGTATCCCCGAACGATCAGAACAGGAGCCAAAAACCTAATTCCACCGCCGCAACCTTACAGATCCACGAGATCCCATCTTGGGGCCTGTTCAGAGCTCCGCGGGAGGGCATCCACCATGGAGGGCTTCTACATCATCACCATAGCCCCTCCGATGAAGTGTGAGTGGTTTACTTGAGACCTTGGGTCCATAGCTAGTAGCTAGATGGCTTCTTCTCTCTTTTGGATCTCAATACAATGTTCTCCCCTCTCTCATGGCGATCTATTCGATGTAATCTTCTTTTTGCGGTGTGTTTGTTGAGACCGATGAATTGTGGGTTTATGATCCAGATTATCTATGGAAAATATTTGATTCTTCTCTGAATTCTTTTATGTATGATTGAGTTATCTTTGCAAGTCTCTTCGAATTATCCTTTTTGGTTTGGCCAACTAGATTGGTAGTTCTTGCAATGGGAGAAGTGCTTAGCTTTGGGTTCAATCTTGCGGTGTCCTTACTCAATGGATGAAAAGAGTTGCAAGGCACGTATTGTATTGTTGCCATCGAGGATAACAAGATGGGGTTTTTATCATATTGCATGAATTTATCCCTCTACATCATAACATCTTGCTTAAGGCGTTACTCTGTTTTTATTTAATACTCTAGATGCATGCTGGATAGCGGTCGATGAGTGGACTAATGTAGTAGATGCAGAATTGTTTCGATCTACTTGTTTTGGACGTGATGCCTATATAAATGATCATTGCCTAGATATACTCATAACTATGCTCAGTTCTATCAATTGCTCAACAGTAATTTGTTCACCCACCGTAGAATAATTATGCTCTTGAGAGAAGCCACTAGTGAAACCTATGGCCCCCGGGTCTATTCTCATCATATCAATCTATATCGATTTATTTACTTGCTTTGTTTTTACTTTGCCTTTACTTCTTACTTTGCATCTATTTATCAAAAATACCAAAAATATTATCTCTATCAGATCTCACTCTCGTAAGTGACCGTGAAGGGATTGACAACCCCTAAGCGTTGGTTGTGAGTTGCTATCGCTTTGTGTAGGTACGAGGACTTGTGCGTGGTCTCCTCTTGGATTGATACCTTGGTTCTCAAAAACTGAGGGAAATACTTACGCTACTTTCTCTGCATCATCCTCTCCTCTTCGGGGAAATCCAACGCAGTGCTCAAGAGGTAGCAAGAAGAATTTCTGGCGCCGTTGCCGGGGATGCTCACGCAAGCAAGTCAATCATACCAAGTACCCATCGCAATCCCTATCTCTCACATTACATTATTTGTCATTTGCCTCTCGTTTTCCTCTCCCCCACTTCACCCTTGCCATTTTATTTGCCCTCTCTTTCCCAATCTCCTCCTCTCTTTCCCATTTGCCTTTTTTTCGTTGCCTTTCTATTTGCTTGTGTGTTGGATTACTTGTTGCCATGGCACAAGATAATACCAAATTGTGTGATTTCTTGAATACCAATAATAATGATTTCCTTAGTACTCTGATTGCTCCTCTTAATAATGATGAGTCTTGTGAAATCAATACCGCTTTGTCGAATCTTGTTATGAAAGATCAATTCGCCGGCCTTCCTAGTGAAGATGCCGCTACTCATCTAAACAATTTTGTTGATTTGTGTGATATTCAAAAGAAGAAAGAAACGGATAACACTATTGTCAAATTGAAGTTATTTCCGTTTTCACTTAGAGATCGCGCTAAAGTTTGGTTTTCGTCTTTGCCTAAAAATAGTATTGATTCTTGGAACAAGTGCAAAGATGCTTTTATCTCTAAGTATTTTCCTCCCGCTAAGATTATCACTCTTAGGAACGACATCATGAATTTTAAACAACTTGATCATGAGCATGTTGCCCAATCTTGGGAAAGAATGAAATTAATGCTTCGCAATTGCCCTACTCATGGTTTGAATTTACGGATGATCATACAAAAAATTTATGCCGGATTGAATTTTTCTTCTAGAAATCTTTTAGATTCGGCCGCGGGAGGCACTTTTATGGAAATTACGTTAGGGGATGCTACCAAATTGCTTGATAATATTATGGCTAATTATTCTTAATGGCACACCGAAAGATCTTCTAGTAAAAAGTGCATGCTATAGAAGAAATCAATGTTTTGAGTGAAAAGATGGATGAACTTATGAAGATGGTTGCTCCTAAAAATACTCCTCTTCATCCCAATGATATGCCTTTATCTACTTTGCTTGAGAATAATAATGAATCTATGGATGTGAATTTTGTTGGTAGGAATAGTTTTGGAAACAACCCTTATAGAGGGAATTTTAATCCTAGGCCTTATCCTAGTAATCCTTCTAATAATTATGGAAACTCCTACAATAACTCTTATGGAAAATTTAACAAGATGCCCTCTGAATTTGAGAGTAGTGTTAAAGAGTTTATGAATTCACAAGAATTTTAATGCTTTGCTTGAAGCAAAATTGATTAAAGTTGATGATTTGGCTAGGAACGTTGATAGAATTTCTCTTGAAATTGATTCTTTAAAGCTTAGATCTATTCCTCCTAAGCATGATATCAATGAGTCTCTCAAAGCCATGAGAATTTCCATTGATGAGTGCAAGGTAAGAATCGCTAGGATGCGTGCTTCCAAAGATGCTTTTATTAAAGTGTGTTCTTCCAATCCCTATGAAAATCAAGATGAAGATCTAAAAGTTATTGATGTGTCCCCCATTAAATCTTTGTTTTGCAATATGAATCTTGATGAATCTGAAGATTATCTTCCTTTACCTAGAAGGCGTTCTAAGAATTCGGAGTTTCTAGATCTTGATGATGAAATTGATGAAAGTGGGATTGAAATAAATAAAAACCGTGATGTTGCTAAACCCACTATTTTGGATCTCAAGGAATTTAATTATGAAAATTGCTATTTGATTGGTTGTATTACCTTTTTGCAATCCGTGCTAGAATCTCCTCATGCTTATAGTCAAAATAAGGCCTTTACCGAACATATTGTTGATGCCTTGGTGCAATCTTATGAAGAAAAACTTGAGTTGAAAGTTTCTATCCCGAGAAAACTCTATGATGAGTGGGAACCTACTATTAAAATTAAAATTAAAGATTTTGAGTTTCATGCTTTGTGTGATTTTGGTGCTAGTGTCTCTACTATCCCCAAAACTTTATGTGATTTGCTAGATTTCCGTGATTTTGATGATTGCTCTCTAAACTTGCATCTTGCGGATTCCACTATTAAAAAACCTATGGGAAGAATTAATGATGTTCTTATTGTTGCAAATAGGAATTATGTGCCCGTAGATTTTATCGTTCTTGATATAGATTGCAATGCTTCATGTCCTATTATTCTTGGTAGACCTTTCCTTAGAACGATTGGTGCAATTATTGATATGAAGAAAGGGAATATTAGATTCCAATTTCCCCTAAAGAAGGGTATGGAACACTTCCCTAGAAAGAAAATAAAATTACAATATGAATCTATCATGAGAGCCACTTATGGATTGCCTACCAAAGATGGCAATACCTAGATCTATCCTTGCTTTTATGCCTAGCTAAGGGCGTTAAACGATAACGCTTGTTGGGAGGCAACCCAATTTTATTTTGTGTTTTTTGTTTTTGCTTCTGTTTAGGAATAAATAATCCATCTACCTTCTGTTTGGATGTGGTTTTATGTTTTAATTAGTGTTTGTGCCAAGTAGGACCTATAGGATAACCTACGATGATTGTTGATTTGATTCTGCTGAAAAACAGAAACTTTGCGCGCACGAATTTAGTTATTATGGTAAATCACAGGACCGGGCTTTTGCGTTGATTATTTTTGATGCTGATCAATAAACAAATTTTACAGACTTCCTATTTTGGTAGAATTTTTAGAGTTCCAGAAGTTTGCGTTAGTTCTGATTACTCTGATGCTCTTACTTTTTGATGATTCTATTTTTCGTGTGTTGTTTGCTTATTTCAATGCATCTATGGCTAGTAATTCAGTCTATGAACCATAAGGAAGTTGGAATAGAGTAGGTTTAACACCAATATAAATAAATAATGAGTTCATTACAGTACCTTGAAGTAGTCTTTTGTTTTCTTTCTCTAACGGAGCTCACGAGATTTCTGTTGAGTTTTGTGTTGTGAAGTTTTCAAGTTTTGGGTGAATTCTTTTGATGGATTATGGAACAAGGAGTGGCAAGAGCCTAAGCTTGGGGATGCCCATGGCACCCCCAAGATAACCGAAGGACACCAAAAAGTCAAAGCTTGGAGATGCCCCGGAAGGCATCCCCTCTTTCGTCCACTTCCATCGGTAATTTACTTGGAGCTATATTTTTATTCACCAACATGATATATGTTTTGCTTGGAGCGTCTTGTATTATTTGTGTCTTTGCTTGTTAGTCTACCACAATCATCCTTGTTGTACATACCTTTTGAGAGAGCCATATATGAATTGTAATTTGTTAGAATACTCTATGTGCTTCACTTATATCTTTTGAGCTTGATAGTTTTGCTCATAGTGCTTCACTTATATCTTTTGAGCGTGATAATTTTTGCTCTAGTACTTCACTTAGATCTTTTAGAGAACGGTGGTGGATTTGTTTTAAAGAAACTATTTGATCTCTCATGCTTCACTTAGATTATTTTGAGAGTCTTTAATAGCATGGTAATTCGCTTAATGTTAATATACTTGGTGTCGATATGTGAAACTTTCTTTTGAGTGCGTTGAATACTAAGATAAGTTTGATGCTTGATAATTGTTTTGAGATATGAAGATGGTGATATTTGAGTCATGCTAGTTAAAGTAGTTATGAATTCAAAGAATACTTGTGTTGAAGTTTGTGATTCCCGTAGCATGCACGTATGGTGAACCGTTATGTGATGAACTCGGAGCATGATTTATTTATTGATTGTCTTCCTTATGAGTGCCGGTCGGGGACGAGCGATGGTCTTTTCCTACCAATCTATCCCCCTAGGAGCATGCGCGTAATACTTTGCTTTGATAACTTATAGATTTTTGCAATAAGTATATGAGTTCTTTATGACTAATGTTGAGTCCATGGATTATACACACTTTTTCCCATCCTTCCACCTTTGCTAGCCTCTCTAATACCGCGCACTTTTCACCGGTATCATACACCCACCATATACCTTCCTCAAAACAGCCACCATACCTACCTATCATGGCATTTCCATAGCCATTCCGAGATATATTGCCATGCAACTTTCCACCGTTCCGTTTATTATGACACGCTGCATCATTGTCATATTGCTAGCATGATCATGTAGTTGACATTGTATTTGTGGCAAAGCCACTGTTCATAATTCTTTCATACATGTCACTCATGATTCATTGCATATCCCGGTACACCGCCGGAGGCATTCATATAGAGTCATACTTTGTTCTAAGTATCGAGTTGTAATTGTTGAGTTGTAAGAAAAATAAAAGTGTGATCATCATCATTATTAGAGCATTGTCCCAAGTGAGGAAAGGATGATGGAGACTATGATTCCCCCATAAGTTGGGATGAGACTCTGGACTTTACAAAAAAAAAAGAGGCCATAAAAAAGAGAAGATAAAGGCCCAAATAAAAAATGAGAGAAAAAGAGAGAAGGGACAATGCTACTATCCTTTTACCACACTTGTGCTTCAAAGTAGCACCAAGATCTTCATGATAGAGAGTCTCTCATTTTGTCACTTTCATATACTAGTGGGAATTTTTCATTATAGAACTTGGCTTTTATATTCCAATGATGGGCTTCCTCAAAATGCCCTAGGTCTTCGTGAGCAAGCAAGTTGATGCACACCCACTTAGTTTCTTTTATAGAGCTTTCATATACTTATAGCTCTAGTGCATTCGTTGCATGGCAATCCCTACTCACTCACATTGATATCTATTGATGGGCATCTCCATAGCCCGTTGATACGCCTAGTTGATGTGAGACTATCTTCCCTCTTTTTGTCTTCTCCACAACCACCCTTCTATTCCACCTATAGTGCTATATCCATGGCTCACGCTCATGTATTGCGTGAAGATTGAAAAAGTTTTGAGAATGTCATAAGTATGAAACAATTGCTTGGCTTGTCATCGGGGTTGTGCATGATTTAAATATTTTGTGTGGGGAAGATGTAGCATAGCCAGACTATATGAATTTGTAGGGATAACTTTCTTTTGCCATGTTATTTTGAGAAGACATGGTTGCTTTGATTAGTATGCTTGAAGTATTATTATTTTTGTGTCAATATGAACTTTTGTCTTGAATCTTTCGGATCTGAATATTCATATCACAATTAAGAAGATTTACATTGAAATTATGCCAAAGTATCACTCCGCATCAAAAATTCTTTTTTATCATTTACCTACTCGAGGACAAGCAGGAATTAAGCTTGGGGATGCCTGATATGTCTCCAACGTATCTATAATTCTTTATTGCTCCATGCTACTTTATCTACTGTTTTGGACTATATTGGGCTTTATTTTCCACTTTTATATTACTTTTGGGACTAACCTATTAATCGGAGGCCTAGCCCAGAATTGTTGTTTTTGCCTTTTTCAGTATTTCGAAGAAGCAGAATATCAAACGGAGTCCAAACGGAATGAAACCTTCGGGATCGTGATTTTCCAACCGAACATGACCCAGGAGACTTGGACCCTACTCCAAGCAGTGCCCGAGGAGGTCACGAGGGTGGAGGGCGCCCCCCCTAGGCGCGCCCCCCTACCTCGTGGGCCCCTCGGAGCTCCACCGACGTACTCCTTCCTCCTATATATACCTACGTATCCCCGAACGATCAAAACAGGAGCCAAAAACCTAATTCCACCGCCGCAACCTTCTGTATCCACGAGATCCCATGGGGCCTGTTCTGGAGCTCCGCCAGAGGGGGCGTCCACCATGGAGGGCTTCTACATCATCACCATAGCCCCTCCGATAAAGTGTGAGTGGTTTACTTCAGACCTTCGGGTCCATAGCTAGTAGCTAGATGGCTTCTTCTCTCTTTTTGGATCTCAATACAATGTTCTTCCCCTCTCTCGTGGAGATCTATTCGATGTAATCTTCTTTTTGTGGTGTGTTTGTTGAGACCGATGAATTGTGGGTTTATGATCCAGTATTATCTATGGAAAATATTTGATTCTTCTCTGAATTCTTTTATGTATGATTGAGTTATCTTTGCAAGTCTCTTTGAATTATCCTTTTGGTTTGGCCAACTAGATTGGTAGTTCTTGCAATGGGAGAAGTGCTTAGCTTTGGGTTCAATCTTGCGTGTCCTTACTCGATGATGTAAAGTGTTGAAAGGCACGTATTGTATTGTTGCCATCGAGGATAACAAGATGGGTTTTTTATCATATTACATGAATTTATCCCTCTACATCATGTCATCTTGCTTACGGCGTTACTCTGTTTTTACTTAATACTCTAGATGCATGCTGGATAGTGGTCAATGAGTGGAGTAATAGTAGTAGATGCAGAATCATTTCGATCTACTTGTTTTGGACGTGATGCCTATAAACATGATCATTGCCTAGATATACTCATAACTATGCTCAATTCTGTCAATTTCTCAATAGTAATTTGTTCACCCACTGTAGAATACTTATGCTCTTGAGAGAAGCCACTAGTGAAACCTATGGCCCCCGAGTCTATTCTCATCATATCAATCTATATCACTTTATTTACTTGCTTTGTTTTTACTTTGACTTTACTTTTTACTTTGCATCTATCTATCAAAAATACCAAAAATATTATCTCTATCAGATCTCACTCTCGTAAGTGACCGTGAAGGGATTGACAACCCCTAAGCGTTGGTTGCGAGTTGCTATCGTTTTGTGTAGGTATGAGGGACTTGTGTGTGGTCTCCTACTGGATTGATACCTTGGTTCTCAAAAACTGAGGGAAATACTTACGCTACTTTACTGCATCATCCTCTCCTCTTCGGGGAAATCCAACGCAGTGCTCAAGAGGTAGCACGGGTGACCTACACCGCATCAAGAAGCAGCCAGGAGAGACCCTGCAGAAGTACATCCAGGCTTCAACAACGCTCGCCTCAAGATCCCCAAGGTGACGGACGAGGCCATCATCTCAGCGTTTTCTGATGGCGTCCATGACGTCAAGATGAAGGAGGAGCTCGCCATCCACGAGGATCTGTGCACATCCCTAGAGATGTTCAACCTGGCGACCAAGTGCGCAAGGGCTTAGGAGGGGCGCCTCTCCCTCCTCGAGCTTCTAGCAGCTGACCCAGAAGAGAAGAAGGCCAAGGCCAAGGACGTCAAGCGCAAAGGAGCAGCCGTGCTCGCAGCAGAGCCAGACACGAAGCATGGCAGGGACCAGCCAGAGTCGTCCAAGGGCAGCCGATTCTGCGCCTACCACAACCTCCACACCCACAACACCAACGAATGCCAGGAGCTCAGGGCCGTTCGAGAAGGACGCTTCGGTCGACTCCTCGAGCGCAACGACCGGGGCTACGGTCCAGGAGGAGGCCGAGGCAGAGGATGATGGGACGACCGAGGCCCTCTCTAGGAGTGGCGCGACAGACCTTGCGAGGATCGCTGGCAGGACCAGCCTCGCGAGGGATCCTGGAGGGATCAGCCTCGCGAGGACCGCCCACAGGGCAACGCAGGCCTTCCTCCTCTGCCGCCACCGCCAAGAAGGAATGACGACCACCACCAAGACGAGGGGGCTGGGGGCTTCTAGGAGCCACGTGCTATCGCCTGCATCTTGGGCGGTGCCCAGGCCCCAGCCTCTCAGCGCATCTTCAAGCAATTTGCTCGCGAGGTGAATGCAGTCCTCCCCAAGCTCGAGGCCACGCGCCTGCTTAGGTGGTCCAAGTGCGCCATCACGTTCAGCTCAGCAGATCAACTCAAATACGCAGCTACCGCTGGTGTCCTCCCGATGCTTTGCTCCCCAGTCATCAACAACATGCAAGTTACAAGGACCCTCATCAATGGTGGCGCAGGGCTCAACGTTCTGTCAGTCGAGATGTTCAACAACCTTCAAGTGCCATATGATCAACTTCAGCCTACCAAGCCTTTCTCAGGAGTTACTGATGGCTCCACCACCCCGATAGGGCAAGTCTACCTCCCTGTCACTTTCGGGCAGCGCAACAACTACCACACCGAGCTCATCGACTTCGACGTCGCTTACATTCGCCTGCCATACAATGCCATCCTCGGGTATCCAGCCCTGGCCAAGTTCATGGCGATGACCCACCATGGCTACAATGTCCTCAAGATGCCAGGAAGCGGCGGAATCATCACAATCCCCTGCGAAGAGAAAGATCTGGTGTGCTTCCTCAAGCGCGCCTTCCAAGCTGCATCAATCAAGGACCCGGACAGCAAGGGGGAGAACCCTCCTGAGGCAGCCCCCAAGAAGAAGAAGACATCACCCAGCTCAAGGCCTCAGGAGGTTGGCACTGCAGGAGGTGCCGCATCAGGATCCGCGCCCGTGCAAGGGGCGCCTCCTTCCATCGCATAGGAAGGCGTGCCCGGCGCCCTCCTCGGGCAGGGCTCGGGGCTCTCTTCTGGAGGGCCTCAGACTTTGCCAAAATCACGAGGGAGGCGCTCGGGCACCACTTGGAGGCGTGCTTCGCGGCACGTTTCCCTCAGGAAGTCTCAGGGAGTAAAAAGCCCAACCCTCAAGAGTTCATCACCGAGACCACTTAGGAGCTTCAGGAAGCAGGAGCCATGCGCGGCGATCACCGTTTGCCTGGCGTAGCTCCCCATCCAGGCAAGGACGGTGGGCTGCGCGTCTGCATCGATGTCCCAGGGCTCAACCGAGCCGCATCTCAGGAGCACCTCTGGCCTTCGCGTGTGGGACGTTGCGAGGGTCCGCCCCGCAGCTACGTTCGCGTGCCTTTCGTCCTGCCAAATGATACGTCTCCAACGTAACTGTAATTTTTGATTGCTTCGTGCTACTTTATCTACTGTTTTAGGCAATATTGGGCTTTATTATCCACTTTTATATTATTTTTGGGACTAACCTATTAACCGGAGGCCCAGCCCAGATTTGCTGTTTTATGCCTATTTCAATGTTTCGAGGAAAAGGAATATCAGACGGAGTCAAAACGGAATGAAATCAACTGGAGAAGTTAATTTTGGAAGGAAACCAATCATATGGGCTTGGAGTGCACGTCAGGGGATTCCTGGGGCGCTCCCTGGGTGTGCCCCTACCTCGTGAGCCCCACGGAGGTCCACCGACGTACCCCCTGCACCCATATATACCTACGTACCCTAAAACTTCCAGAATAGAAGATAGATCAGAGTTCGCGCCGCAAGCCTCAGAGCCACCAAAACCAATCGGGACCCTATTCGGCACCTGCCGGAGGGGGATCCCATCACCGTGGCCATCTTCATCATCCCGCGCTATCAATGACGAGGAGGAGTAGTTCACCCTCGGCCGAGGGTATGTACCAATAGCTATGTGTTTGATCTCTCTCTCTCGTGTTCTCTCTCGTGTTTCCTCTATGGCACAATCTTGATGTATCTCGAGCTTTGCTATTGTAGTTGGATCTTATGATGTTTCTCCCCCTCTACTCTCTTGTGATGAATTGAGTTTCCCCTTTGAAGTTATCTTATCGGATTGAGTCTTTTATGAACACTTGATGTATGTCTTGCGTGGGATAACCGTGGTGACAATGGGTTATTCTATTGATCCACTTGATGTATGTTTTGGTGATCAACTTGCGGGTTTCGTGACACTTGGGAACCTATGCATAGGGGTTGGCACACGTTCTTGACTCTCCGGTAGTAGCTTTGGGGTACTCTTTGAAGTACTTTTATGTTGGTTGGATGAATCTGAGATTGTGTGATGCATATCGTATAATCATGCCCACGGATACTTGAGGTGACAATGGAGTATCTAGGTGACATTAGGGTTTTGGTTGATTTGTGTCTTAAGGTGTTATTCTAGTATGAACTCTATGATGGATCGAGCGGAAAGAATAGCTTTATGTTATTTTACTACGAACTCTTGAATAGATAGGACAGAAAGGATAACTTTGAGGTGGTTTCGTACCCTACCATAATCTCTATGTTTGTTCTCCGCTATTAGTGGCTTCAGAGTGACTCTTTGTTGCATGTTGAGGGCTTGTCATATGTTCTATCTATGTTATTATTATTGAGAGAACTTGCACTAGTGAAAGTATGAACCCTAGGTCTTGTTTCCTATCATTGCAATACCGTTTACGCTCACGTTTATCACTTGTTACCTTGCTGTTTTTATTATTTCAGATTACAAATACCTTTATCTACCATCCATATTGCACTTGTATCACCATCTCTTCGCCAAACTAGTGCACCTATACAATTTACCATTGTATTGGGTGTGTTGGGGACACAAGAGACTCTTTGTTATTTGGTTGCAGGGTTGCTTGAGAGAGACCATCTTCATCCTACGCCTCCTATAGATTGATAAACCTTAGGTCATCCACTTGAGGAAAATTTGCTACTGTCCTACAAACCTGTGCACTTGCGGGCCCAACAACGTCTACAAGAAGAAGGTTGTGTAGTAAACATCACCAAATGCGGCTGCTACTCACCAGCGCCATCTGCGGAGCATTCTGGTGGCTCGGGAGGCCAGGCACCACGCAGTCCTGGCGGAGATGGAGATGGTCCTCGAGGAACCGCCTGGACCCCAGAGCCTTCCGAGGCTCAGGGTTTCGGTGGCTCGTGAGGGTTGGCCTCTTCACCGCGCATCATCAGCTACTCCGACACCCCTTCTACAATGGTACTAGGTGACATCTTCCGAGTTCATTTCAGCTGGGAGCGCCCTCAGGGCTGCATCATTCCCAGGCCGCATGGATCTGTCCCTGCGGCATGTATCTCTTTTGCTTATGTCTTTAGTTTACTTTGCTGGGGCGTCCCTCGGGCTGCATCATCCCCAAGCCGCTCGGGCCTGACCCAGTGGCATGTACCCATTTCTGCATTCATCTAAGCTGATTTGCCCTTCATGCTTAACCTGCTTATGATTATCATCTGCCGCCTACCACAGGCCTCCTCTCCCTCATACAAATCGCTTGCTCGTTAAAAGAGGTGATGCTCAGGAGCTCTTACTGGCTCTCCAGCCCTCACCCCTTGGCCTTGTCCACGGCACCGCGACCTGGCATACCAGCGGCGACTAAGCTAGCTCGAGGGCCGGGACCTGAGGACATAGAGCATTTGTATCTAACCATCTCCCGGGAACACATAGCCGTCCAAGGCTCGAGACCAGGCGCAACCCGCCTTGAGGTAGGGCCTCGTGAGTCCCGCGCTGGCTCACGAGTGCCCACATACACCTCGTCTAGCCCTAACGTGCAAGCCACGCGTCAGGTCGGGGCTGTACACGCCCCGGGGGCTCCTCCCGGAGGGGGGGGGCCTCCCACGTACCAGTGGAAGCACCATGCTCCGCGCTGGCTGACGACACTGCCGAGGAGCGGCTATGCCCATACACATACGGAAGCGCTATGCCCCGCACTGGTGATAAACAATTGAGGGCGCCCCATGGCCGTATCAACCTCAGGGAGCCCAGAGCTCAGTGTCTGGCCTCATCGCAACACCTCCCCTCGGGAGCGTCACGCGAGGGGGCTGGACACGGGGGCCACACTAGGGTCACGCCCGAGCGCATGCCACCCAGCCAGGTCCCTCGGACCTGGTTGTCACGCGCCCCTTCACAGGCGGAGCCAAGGTATGAAGACCGTTTGAACGTCAAGGGGACTCCTGAGCATCGCGGCTCAGGAGCCTAACTGGTCATGTAGCCCCTCGCTCCTTAGTCCCGCGAGGCTAATGGCGATTGAGGTATGCGTGGGGTTGGGCCCTGCCGACGTAGAACGACAAATCTACCCCTACACTCCCTCCCTATTTGGTGTTTGCGCGTCAAGGGGGACTCCTGAGCATCGCGACTCAGGAGCCTAACTTGTCAGTAGCCCCTCACTCCTTGGTCCCGTCCTGGTGACCCGGTCGGGGCTAACAGCGGTTGAGGTATCCGCGGGGCCGGGCCCTGCCGATGTAGAACACAAAGCAAATAGGAAGGAAACTGCAAAATCTCGAAGCAAATCCACAAGCAAATATTACAAACCATAATTGTCTTCGCAATACCAAATGCAAGTTTAAACGCCTCCACGAGGCACGGTGCACATTGCAGGAGTTAAAATAGGAAGGAAGCCACAAGAAGATCACCCTTGGACGACGCCGTCATTCGCCAGGGGCCCTGCCTCCGTGATGGTGTCACTCCCGCCAGCTCCATCTCCCAAGGCCACAGAATCAGCATCGACCTTGGCCTTGTGGGGCGCCATTGCTCGCTGGAGGGGAAGGAGTGGAGCGGATCTGGAAATTTCAGAAGCAAGGGAGCAAGGAAGGGGATCTGGAGCAAGGCGAAAGAGAGCAATGAAGGCAAGCCTCACCCAGGCCAGCCTTTTGTCAGTCGAGCAGTTGCCGAGGCAGCGTGGGGAAGCGGAGACGCCCACGTCCAATCAACCGCCACGCAGGGACCAAGGCCGTAGGCTGTGGGGGCCCGTGGTGCTCCGCACTTGCCCTTTGGCTTCGCTGCTAAGCCAAGTCCAAGCGCGCCTTGGGCCCGGGGGCTACTGTCGGTGTTCTGGGAACGGGGGTCCCCAGACTTACCTGCCTGCGGCCTGCAGCGTGGCTCAGCCAATGGCCCAGTATGGCCCGTCTTCATCAGCAAACACTCAAGACGCTCGCGAGGGGTCAATCCTCGCGGGGCGGACGATGCAAGGCTTCCTCAGGGGCGGCCTCACTAGGCATGCTCGCGAGGAGGCGGAGAGATCAAGGCAAGGGGTGCCTCGCCAGGCGCTCATGACGCAAGCCATGACGATCAAGACCAGGCGGGCGCCAGCCTGCGCAGTGTCCTCGTTTCCTCTTTGGTGGAAAGGGGGCAAGCGCAGGCGCGGAGTACCTAGGCTTCAGGCAAAGGTTTTCATATCGGTGCAACGAGACCAAGACCAACAGAGCGGCAGGATGGAGGTCACCGTGGAGCCCAAGACGGCGTCATAACCAGTGCCTTTGGCAGTCGAAGACCAACTTTAGTCAGGATAGCCTATAGTAGTTGTCCCCTTTCAAAATGGCCGTTGTTGGATCCCTTCTCGCTCAATATTTGGGAAGAGGGCCAGGGCCTCTATAAATAGAGCTAGCCACCACCATAGAGAGCAAGGAACGATTCCTCCTCAAGGATCGATTCCTCCTCACGGATCGATTCCTCCTCAAGCAGACCATAAAACACAAGAACACCTCTCGCGAGGCTGTTCTTTCCTTGTACTGTTCATCATCAGCCCAAGAGGCAATCCGCCACACCACACACTGGATTAGGGTATTACACCACAACGGTGGCCCGAACCAGTATAAACCTCGTGTCTCTTGTGTTGTTCATCGTGCTAGCTTAGAATCGCGGCGAGGTTGTGGGCGTGTTTCGGTAGGGAGAAGATCTTCGTGCGCACCCAGAGTCCGAACCTTAAGGGTTTTGCCGGAACCCGATACCCGACATTTATGTCAAATGATAGACTGTTGCTTTGAATCACTCGTGTCTTAATATTCATCCCATGATTAGATTACATGATCAAGATTATGTTAGGTAGCATTCCACATCAAAAATTATCCTTTTTATCATTTACCTACACGAGGACGAGCAAAACTTAAGCTTGGGGATGTTGATACGTCTCCATTGTATCTATAAATTTTGATTGTTCCATGCCAATATTATTCAACTTTCATATACTTTTGGCAACTTTTTATACTATTTTTGGGACTAACATATTGATCCAGTGCCCAGTGCCAGTTCCTCTTTGTTGCATGTTTTATGTTTCGCAGAAACCCCATGTCAAATGGAGTCCAAACGGGATAAAAACGGATGGAGAATATTTTTGGAATATTTGTGATATTTGGGAAGAAGAATCAATGCGAGACGGTGCCCGAGGGGGGCACGAGGCAGGGGGCGCGCCCCAGGGGGGCAGGCACGCCCCTGACCCTCATGGGCACCCCGTAAGGCGGTTTCTGCTCTACTTTGGCCGCCAGAAAGCTAATTTTCGGAAGAAAAAAATCGTGGCAAAGGTTTCAATCCAATCGGAGTTATGGATCTCCGGATATATAAGAAACGGTGAAAGGGCATAATCCCAGAACGCAGAAACAGAGAGAGACAGAGAGACACATCCAATCTCGGAGGGGCTCTCGCCCCTCCCACTCCATGGAGACCATGGACCAGAGGGGAAACCCTTCTTCCATCTAAGGAGAAGGTCAAGGAAGAATAAGAAGAAGGGGGCTCTCTCCCCCTCTCTTTCGGTGGCGCTGGAACACCGCTGGAGCCATCATCATCACCGTGATCTACACCAACACCTCTGCCATCTTCACCAACATCTCCATCACCTTCCCCCCATCTATATTTAGTGGTCCACTCTCTCGCAACCCGTTGTACCCTCTAGTTGAACATGGTGCTTTATGCTTCATATTATCATCCAATGATGTGTTGCCATCCTATGATGTCTCAGTAGATTTTCGTTGTCCTATCGGTAATTGGTGATATGCTATGATTGGTTTAATTTGCTTGTGGTTATGTTGCTGTCCTATTGTGCACTCAGTGTCCAGCAAGCGTGAGGGATTCCCATTGTAGGGTGTTGCAATACATTCATTATTCGCTTATAGTGGGTTGCTTGAGTGACAGAAGCATAAACCCGAGTAAGGGGGTTGTGGCGTATGGGATAAAGGGGACTTGATGCTTTAATGCTCTGGTTGGGTTTTACCTTAATGATCTTTAGTAGTTGCGGATGCTTGCTAGAGGTCCAATCATAAGTGCATATGATCCAAGAAGAGAATGTATGTTAGCTTATGCCTCTCCCACATAAAACTTGCTATCATTCTAGTAAGGTCGTCAATTGCTTAGGGACAATTCCACAACTCCTACCACCACCACTTTTCCACACTCGCTATATTTACTTTATTGCTTCTTTATCTAAACAGCCCCTACTTTTTATTATGTGCTCTTTATTATCTTGCAAACCTATCCAATAACACCTACAAAGTACTTCTAGTTTCATACTTGTTCTAGGTAGAGCGGACGCTAAGCGTGCGAAGAGTTGTATCAGTGGTCGATAGAACTTGAGGGAATATTTGTTCTACCTTTAGCTCCTCGTTGGGTTCGACACTCTTACTTATCAAAAGAAGCTACAATTGATCCCCTATACTTGTGGGTTATCAATGCTTATGGGATCATTGTTCATAACAAGGCTCGTTTGGTAGCAGAAGGCTACTCCCAAGTCGAGGGTATCGACTACGGTGAAACCTTTGCTCCCGTTGCTCGCCTTGAATCTATTCGTTTGTTGATTGCTTATGCTTCTCATCATAACTTCAAGTTGCAACAAATGGATGTGAAGAGTGCTTTTCTTAATGGTCCTATTAATGAGTTGGTGTATGTCAAACAACCCCCGGGGTTCGAGGATCCCTATTTCCCCGATCATGTGTAACAACTCGACAAGGAACTCTATGGCCTTAAACAAGCCCCACGTGCGTGGTATGAGCATCTTACCGAGTTGTTGCAAGATCGTGGGTTTGAAATTGGGAAAATTGACCCCACTCTTTTTACTAAGAAGGTCAAAGGGGAGTTGTTTGTATGCCAACTATATGTTGATGATATTATCTTTGGTTCCTCTAACAAAGCTTTCAATGAGGAATTTGCCGCTCTCATGACCTCAAAGTTCAAGATTTCCATGATGGGAGAGTTGAAGTTCTTTCTCGGGTTCGAAATCAAGCAAGGAAGAGAAGGCACCTTCATCAACCAAGCAAAATACACTCAAGACATGCTCAAGAGATTCAAGCTAAGTGATGTCAAGCCGGCCTCCACTCCAATGCCCGTCAAATGCCATCTTGACATAGATCCCAATGGTAAAGCCGTGGATCAAAAGGTATATCGCTCCATGATTGGTTCCTTGCTTTACCATTGTGCATCTAGACCGGATATCATGTTGAATGTGGGAATTTGTGCATGGTTTCAAGCCACACCTAAGGAAATCCACTACGTGGCCGTCAAGCGAATCTTTCGATATTTGGCTCATACCCCAAATTTTGGCTTATGGTACCCAAGAGGAGCCAACTTCAACCTTTTGGGCTATTCAAACTCAGATTGGGCGGGAGACAGAGTGGATAGGAAGTCCACCTCCAGAGGTTGCCAATTTCTTGGTTGCTATTTGTTGAGTTGGTCTTCTAAGAAGCAAAGTTGTGTATCTCTCTCGTCCACCGAAGCGGAGTATGTGGCTGCCGATAGTTGTTGTGCTCAACTTCTAGGGATGAGGCAAACTTTGAAGGATTACGGTGTCATTTGTAATGAAGTGCCTCTTTGGTGTGACAATGAAAGTGCCATCAAGATCTCTCTCAACCCGGTGCAACACTTCAAGACGAAGCATATTGAGATTCGGTATCACTTCATCCGGGATCACATTAGGCGAGGGGAGATCAAGCTCAAGTATGTCAACACTCATGATAACCTTGCAGATATCTTCACGAAGCCCTTGGATGAAGCAAGATTTCATGAGTTAAGGCATGAGCTAAATATCATTGATTCAAGCAATGTATCTTGAACCATTGCACACCCCACCTTACTCAACTTGATATCTTGTTTAGGTGTAGGCATGGACATAGGGGGAGTGTTGTTCTCTCAATGAACTCTCTCCCCCCCCCCCCCATTATGCATAAATTGAGCAACTCTTTCACATTAGCCATCCGTGATGGTACTTGTGCTTCAAAGACAAGTTTTGGTCATGGGCCCAAGGATAATTCTTTGCAATGCCATACCAATTGACTCAAAAATAGGTGGCTCCGGCCACCACCCTCTCTTTGGAGAGGTTGTGTTTCGTGTTTGGTTCTTGTTGTCTTTTGCCTTTTTCTCTGAGTCGCGCGTGTATTTGAGTTGCCTAGTGTGTTTAGCTCTTTTGTGTGTCCAGTTGCTTGAAGGTGCCATTGAAAAGGTCATGTTCTTTTCTTCTTGTCGAAACTTGCACTCCTTGGGCTCGCGGTACAACCGTGGAGTACCACGGTACTACCGCTAAAGATGGGCTGCCCTGTGCCTGCACAGGTGCATCCCCGGCACGGTACTACCGCTTCCATCCTGGTAGTAATTTTTTACTGCCGCTGGAAGAGCGATACTACCACCTCAGACGCAAGACTTCCGCTCAAGCGGTACTACCCATGATGACCAGCGGTACTATCAAGACCGTGGCGGCGGGTGGGGTTAAGAGCGAGGCAGGGGGAGTTCCAACTCCCCCATACCCATTCATCTCTTTTTTACCACCCCGTCTCTCTCTCTCCTGCCTAAGAACGGCGCCAGAGGACCTCGTTGAATCTCCGTCTCCAAGCCGCTCTCATCACATTCCAGCCAGTGGCATTGTTCCCCACCTCGCACTCTTGCCATGGACGTCGGTATTTCCCCAAGTTCTTCCCTTTTTGTTCCGTTCGTTTGCTTCTAGGTCTTGGGGAGATGCATGTGTAGTTCATGTTGTTGGCTAAATCGTTGCAAGAGGGAATTATAGGAGAGTAGCACTGCAGTAGGCATGCTTTTTGGAGTGATACAACAATATAGTTTGATCAATGGTAGTACCGATCTGGTGTTGCGGTTGTTCCTAGATCCAGATCCGATGTTCTTGCACCATTCGAATCCGTGCGGTACTACCGCTCCTCCTGGAGAGATACTACCGCATCCTTGCCCACGAACGCATCTCGTGCAGTACTACCGCACGGCTAGAGTAGTACTACCGCCAGGGGCGCAGAAGGAAAAAAATTACTTCCTCTGTAGGCGCGGTACTACCGTGCCACCCCGACACTGTACTACCACGGCTGGAGAGGCTGTAATTTTTTACATCCGCTCGGCCGTCCGGTACTATCGTAGATTTGCACACTATGTTGTTTTGTCATTTCAAATCTCGTGTTTGCTTCTTTATTTTGGTTTTGGCCCTCGCATTTGCATTAATCCTTCTTGGTTCTTCTGGTTTTCGTGTCGTGTGTCACAGGTGGTGGCTTCGGTTCCAATGTCCGGTGCTCCAATCCCAGCCGCGACACCAGCTCCAAGCGGCTTCGCAATCCAGAGGCACCAGAGGGCTCCAGTGCCCAAAAGCGCAATGTCAAGCACACTACAAGCAAGTTAAAGGAGCCATCTATGGGAATGGATGAGATACTGCTCGCCGAGTTTGTCGCTCGCTGGAAGCTCAACCCCTATGTGAAACCCCGTGAGAATTTCAGAGGCAATGAGTTGTTTTGGTCCAAGCAACATAATCTTATCTTTCTAGATGTGATCAAGTCCAAGGAGAACATCTATGTGGACGTGCACTGGATTGACATGGTACATGTGAGGAAGGACAGCAACAGAGCATACTTTGGAGAGACTCTGGATCTGATAGAGTAGTTTGGCATTGAGGATTTGCTCACGTTCCACCTCGACTTTGACCCTGAGATTGTGGCTCAGTTCTTTGCGTCAGTTCACTTCCATACGGATGAGGAGCGCACCATGACATGGATGACCAATGGGCAGAAGATGTCTGCTACGTTGAAGGAGTTCATGACGTTGCTCCATGTTCGTGATGAGGGGCTCAACACACCCGTCGGCGTCCGCCCTCATGCCAACCCCGAGTCAGCCAACAAGAACAAGCTCCAACCCAACCTTGTTGAGAAGAAGCTTGCCAATGACAAGAAGACATGGGTGCTGAATCCATTCCTTAACATCATGCACTGGATCTTCCGCAACACACTTTTTCCCCGCATTGGTGACAAGGATAAAGTGCATGCTTACCTCGTGGACATGATGCTCATTTGTGAGGAAGCGCGTCTCCAACAGACGCAACCACTTGATGTCTCACACATCATGTGGTGTGAGTTGCAGTTTGCGGTGTTCAACCGTAAGGTACCCATCTATGGCCCTTACATGTTTCTGTTGATCTCGAAGACTTGGGAGCAGCTCTTCCACAATGAAGAGTTTGAAGCTTCCAACTGGATTCGCCATGATCCTATCAAGCTACGCATCAAGAGCAAGTGGGCTAACACCACTACCCGGGCAGAGGCTAAGGCTGCAAGGATGGATGTGGATGAGGATGAGCTTGAGGAGGAGGATGCAGATGAGGACAGTTCCGAGGGATACACTCCTTCCTCTTCTGAGCCCTCTTAGGCTAAGAGGCTGAAAAACAAGATGAAGACTCTGTTCTGCATGCAGGCCAAGGGGCAGTACAAGTCCCATGTTGCTCAGAAGGAGAGTCGCCGGCGACAAGAGGATCTTGAGGACGTTCGACGAGCATGTTTCGAGTGGGTCCGAGAGGAACATCACTCCTGAGGCTGACTGGATGGTGAAGCAGGGTTACCAGTGGACCGAGTCAGAGGAGGAGCCCATTCCCACTACCGAGACCGATGAGGAGCATGAGGAGTGATCCCTGCAGTTTGAGCTACCACCTGTGTCGTAGGTCTCCTCTCTGCCTTTTTGGTGTCTCGATGCCAAAGGGGGAGAGAGAGTAGGATTTACGAGTCGTTGTGTCGTGTCTCGCGTTTTGCGTTCGTTCGGTTGATCCTTGTTTGCTTTGGTTTGCTGGCTTGTGTTTGTGTTCGTCTGGTTCCAGGAGACTATCATATGGTGTAAGACATATGTCCTCTACTTATCTTATTGTCTTATTGTATTATCTAGTATGTTAGTAGTTTGTGAGCTCATCTTGCCATGTGCCCTTTTCACTTCATGCTCAATTCTGTACCTTTCCTCCATACTCGTTGTCAGACTTATTGTTGCAAGGATTGCCTCATTTATAAAATATAGGGGGAGTGTTGATCCTAGTATGTGTGCCGTGCAGTCCAAAGCACTTCTCTAGAGTGCACACATCTAGGGGGAGCCTGTCTATATTTTATAGATGTTGGGTTTGCTTATGTGTCATATTATATCTCTTTTTGCAAATCTCATATTATCATCAATCCACCAAAAAGGGAGAGATTGTAAGGGCATATTTCTCCCTAAGTGGTTTTGGTGATTGTCTGATTGATGACAATGCTTTTGCGGACTAATCGTGTGCATTGAGCATTTCAGGTATCTCATGTATAGGCACAAGACGATTGCGTGCCCCTCGGAGTTCTTTCGAAGACGGTGTTTCTCTACGTTTCCTTTTGGTGGATTTGAGTCATAGGAAAGCCGTACTATTAATAGGGGGTCCGCTTCGAAAGGTTAGGGTGGAATCATCACGTACACGTCTGTTCCTTTGCACCACCTTGCCTCTTTGGAGCTCCGATATGTTATCCGTGTCTTTGCAAAATGAATGTCTCTAAGTGGTAGTGTGCTGTGGCATGCGGTAGTACTGCTCACGGGAGAAGTAGTACCGCAGAGGCTCACGGTAGTACCGTCCGAAGATGCGGTAGTACCGCACCTCCTTGCGGTAGTACCTCTTATAGGTTGCGGTAGTACTTCTTCTAGGTTGCGGTAGTACCGCTTCTAGGTTGTGGTAGTACCGTAACCTCTGGTCCAGCACTGCTACTCACGCGGAAGTAGGGGCGGATGTAATTTTTTACATTTGCACCCTATGCGGTAGTACCGCTCCCTGGATGCGGTAGTACCTTGTCGGATTTTTGCACCGATCTAAACTCAGCGGAAGTAGTCACGGATGTAATTTTATTCATCCGTGCCTTCCCAGCCCCAGTCGAACCCTGCCTTGCGGTAGTACCGCAAGGGCGCATGGTAGTACCGCTCCGGCGGTTCTACCGCTCACAGCGTCAATGCAAAAGGGTTTCTTCTGTTGTCTGTCGTGGGTGCGGTAGTACCGCTTGTCTGGTGCGGTAGTACCGCATGTCCCGGGCTGGTTAAGTGGATAACGGTTGGATTTGTCCCGTGACTATAAAAGGGGAGTCTTCTTCTCCGAGTTGACTACCTCTTCCATCCCTAACCTCCATTTTTGCCCGATCTCTCTCCCTAGCCAATCAAACTTGTTGATTCTCTAGGGATTGGTTGAGAAGGCCTCGATCTACACTTCCACCAAGAGAAATTTGATTTCCCCCTATAATCCCTTGCGGATCTTGTTGCTCTTGGGTTTTTGAGCACCCTAGACGGTTGAGGTCACCATGGATCCATAGTCCATTGTGGTGAAGCTTCATGGTGTCGTTGGGAGCCTCCAATTTAGTTGTGGAGATTGCCCCAACCTTGTTTGTAAAGGTTCGGTCGCCGCCTCCAACGGCACCAATAGTGGAATCACGGCATCTCGCATTGTGTGAGGGCGTGAGGAGAATACGGTGGCCCTAGTGGCTTCTTGGGGAGCATTGTGCCTCCACACCGCTCCAACGGAGACGTACTTCCCCTCAAAGGGAAGGAACTTCGGTAACACATTCTCGTCTCCATCGGTTCCACTTTTGGATATCTCTCACCTATACTTGAGCAAGCTATATTGTGTTTTATCCTTTGCTTGCTTGTGTCCTTATTGTTGTTGCATCATATAGGTTGCGCACCTAGTTGCATATCTAGACAACCTACTTTGATGCAAAGTTTAATTTGGTAAAGAATAGCTAAAAATTGTTAGTTGCCTATTCACCCCCCTCTAGTCAACTATATCGATCCTTCCACATGCAAAACTCTCATCTTTTTGTCTACATGTTCAACATGACTGTGTACAATATCTGACATGCATATGAAAAAAAATATGGTGAGATTTTGCAAGGAGAGCATGTAGAAATCTAGAGTGATGGTAACAACCAGTGGATAGATCCAAAAACAATGATAGCAGGCTAATGATGGCTTTAATTTAATAAAAAGATAGATGATAATTGCTTTACTGTTTGTTTCAAACCAAAGATGAACATACTGTTTTTTCCCACCCAAGATGAACAACATAGACATCCCTAGGTGAAAGTGCAACTAATCCCCGGGTGGTTTTGGTAATTAATAACAACATATATATCATTGAACTAATAGTTTCTTGAGAATCATTTCGAAAGTTCAGTGATATGGGTATGGCAAGGATCAAGAAGTGGACCCTCAAAATGCTAAGGCAAGCATTGGCAAAAGCTCAAGACTCCATTTTGGTTTAGTGATCCAAGATCACATTGAGTCTATAGGAAAGCCAATACTATTAAAAGGGATGAGGTTATGATAATGATCCGTTGCTCAAAGTGCTTAGTGATACATCTCCTAAACTATCGGCAACTCTCACCGCCATATACACTCATAAGTAATCTCGGTCCCACCGATTTCCTAAACTCACCACACCGAGATGAACCACCTCACCATATAGCCAAACCCTAGAAATCTCGGATTTTCCGATTCTGAACTCGGTCTCACCGAAACTTGAGTTGCCAAGCTTCTGTAACCTTCTGTCATCAAATCGGTGTCACCGAGATGATGAAGTCGGTCCCACCGAGATTGGCAAGCTCATGTCTTTGGATGAATCGGACTCACCGAGATTGTATTTTCGGTCCCACCGAAAATCCCAACGTTCACATGATTTGAACTTTCGGTCTCACCGAGTTGTCAACTTCGTCCCGACCGAGATTGGTCAAATGTGTGTAACGGTTGGATTTTGTGTGGAGGCTATAAATACCCTCCACCCCTCTTCACTCGTGGAGAGAGCCATCGAAAGAACTACCACTCCTACCTTACATTTACGAGAAGAAAACTACCTACCCTTGTGTTGAGATCAAGTTGCTCCACTCCCACCATATGAAGCTTGATCTCTAGCCTTCCCAAGTTGCTTTCCACTCAATCCTTTCTTCCACCACAGCCAAATCAGTGAGGAGAGTTGAGTGTTGGGGAGATTATCATTTGAAGCACAAGAGCAAGGAGTTCATCATCATCAACACCATCTATTACCTTTTGGAGGGTGGTGCCTCCTAGATTGGTTAGGTGTCGCTTGGGAGCCTCCGTCGTGATGTGGAGTTGAACCAAGAAGTTTGTAAGGGCAAGGAGATCGCCTACTTCGTGAAGATCTACCCCGAGTAAGGCTAGCCCTCCGTGGGCGTAGGCCATGATGGCATAGACAAGGTTGCTTCTTCGTGGACCCTTCGTGGGTGGAGCCTCCGTGGACTCTCGCAGCCGTTACCCTCCGTGGGTTGAAGTCTCCATCAACGTGGATTGACGATAGCACCACCTATCGGAACCACGAGAAAAATCTCCGTGTCTCCAAATTGCGTTTGCTCTTCTCCACCTCTCTTTACTACATGTGCAATTTACTTTCCGCTGCCTATACTCTAGAATTGCATGTGTAGGGTGATACTTGACTTGATCATCATTGTGAACTTGCTAAAACTTGTCTTTGTCAAAAGGCTGAATTTTATATTGTCAAGTAGTCTAATCACCCCCTCTAGACATACTTTCGATCCTACAAGTGGTATCGAGCTTTGGTCTCCATTGTATTGGTTTCCATTGCATTGACTCCATAAGCTTGGTTTCACAACCTAGGAGAGTATGGCGTCTAGTGAGGGTAATTTTCAGAGGTCCTTACTTTGATGGTTCAAACTTTGCTAGTTGGAAGCATAAAATGAAAATGCATATTCTTGGCCATAACCCAGCCGCATGGGGCATTATTTGTGTTGGTTTGCAAGGTGAGTTCTTCGAGGAAGGAAAAGTTCCGGATCGCGGGCTACAACGGATGAATTATGGATGTTGCAAAACAATGCTCAAGCTTGTGACATTCTCTTCAATGCTTTGTGTCCCGAGGAGTTCAACAAAATCAGCCGTCTTGAGAATGCAAAAGAGATTTGGGATACTTTGGTCGAAATGCATGAAGGTACTGAGTCCGTGAAGGAATCAAAGCTAGATGTTCTTCAAGGTCAACTTGACAAGTTCAAGATGAAGGAAGGTGAAGGAGTCGCTGAAATGTACTCTAGGCTTGCTCTCATCACCAATGAGATTGCCGGCTTAGGAAGCGAAGAAATGACCGACCGTTTCATCATCAAGAAGATTCTCAGAGCTTTGGATGGAAAGTATGACACCGTGTGCACTTTGATCCAAATGATGCCAAACTACAAGAATCTCAAGCCAACCGAAGTCATTGGAAGAATTGTTGCTCATGAGATGACACTTAAAGATAAGGAAGAGCTTCACAACAAGTCAAGTGGTGCTTACAAAGCTACAAGTGATGCTCCCACAACCTCAAGTGACAAGCTAGTTTCCAATGAAGAGATAAGCCTAATGGTGAAGAACTTCAACAAATTCTACAAGAGTAGAAGCAAAGAGAGAAGCTCAAAGTCTAGATCATATGATGAAAAGAGATCTTCTAGTCGTGATCGAAATTGCTACAATTGTGGAAGACCCGGACACTACTCAAATGAGTGTTCGCTCCCCACAAGAGAAGAGAAGAATCTCCAAGAAGAAGAAGCTCAAGAGAAGAGTCACCTCGGAAAGAGAGAAGGAGTAGAGATGATCGTTATGAACGAAGACCCTCTCGGAGAAGCAAGGATTCGGAGAGGAAAGACAAGTCATCAAGGAGCTACACAAGAAGAAAACATCAAGCTCATGTAGGTGAATGGGTCTCCGGCTCCGACTCGGACAATCAATCCGAAAGAAGCTATCACTCCAACTCCGACTACAGTCAAGATGAAGGTGTTGCGGTCTTGCTCTCGATCCTCCAACTCCAACTCCTATGACTTATTTGATTCACCAAATGAGGGAATTGGAAGATGCTTCATGGCAAAAGGCCCCAAGGTATCACACCCTGAATTCATTGACTTTGATAGTGATGAGGATGACTTGCTTGGTGAAGATGAGCTTTACATGATAAATCTAGTGAGCCTAGTAATGATGAACATGCTAGTAGTCCTTATAGTCGAGATGAGTCGAATGACAATGCTATGAAGGAGATTGAGCGCCTAACTAAAGAACTAAACACTCTTAAGTTAGCTCATGAAACAACTCAAGAAGATCATAGAGAGCTCCTAAGATCTCATGAGAAGCTACGCTCGAGAAGCTCACTCTAGAGCAAGAACATGAGTTTCTAAAAGCTATCAATGACGATCTTCGAAAGAAGAGTTCTTCATATCTTGCCAAACGACTTCTCTTGTCTAATTTCTTGCCACCCATTAAAACTAAGCATGACAAGCATAAGAAAAATTCTTCATCTAGTAGTAACAATAACCATGCTAAATCCAATATTGTTGCTTCTAGTAGTTCTCTTGATTCCACTAACAATGTTTCAAGCCAAGTTACACTTGAGCAAGAAAATAGTTTATTGAAAGGCATTATAGAGAAAGGTGTCTACAAGAGCCTTGCCGGAAGCAAGAACTTTGAGGAAATTGTCCGCAAGCAAGGAAGGCACCGGAAGAATCAAGGAATTGGTTTTGAGCGAAAGTTCAACGCTGAGGGTGTTGAATGGGAAGAAGGTCAATATCCTACTCCAAAGTTTGTTTCTCAAAAGGAGAAGTACGATCCTACTTCTTCCAATGTGGAACAAGCTCAAGATGATCTTCCACCACAAGACCACAAGCTAAAAGGCAAGGACAAGCTTCAAGAGGAGATTGATGCATTTATTGAAGCACCTCAAGCCATGGTCAAGTGGGTTCCTAAGGAAACGTCAAGTTCTACTTCGTCAAGCTCAACTACAACCACAAGGATTCCCATCAAGATGATGTGGATCCCGAAGAAGAAGAACTAGAGAGTTCTTGAGGGTGACTCCGCCAACATACTTCACTCACATTCATTTTGGCAAGAACTTGTGCAATCAACTTCCACATCTTGCACTAGTTCATGGAGTCACAAACCCTCTTGTTGGTAAGTCAAGGGACAAGGTAATCATTGCTTTCATGGACATCATCTATTGTGTACTTCAATCTATGTCCATGGATATCCTTGTTTGTTCCTTGTGGGACTAACCCATGTAGGTATTGAAAGTGCCCGAATCCAAAGGATTGCTCCCAACTCTTGATGATCTTCATCAACATTGAGCATCCACATCTTCAACATCTACATGAAGTCTTCTACGACAACCCAAGGTTAGTTTGACCCTTTAAAAGGGGTTCTCACATCTAGGGGGAGCTTTGCTCTAAAGAATTGAGATAAAGCATCTTCAAATGATGTGAACACATCAATGCTTTATGTAAAAGTGGTAACCCCACTTGTGCTTAAACGATGAGTATGACCTATGATCAAATGTTCTCATTTGACTCCTAAGTCAATATACTCATATATAGATGACCTAGTCATCGACAAATTGTGTGATAGTAGCTAGAGTTTTGATTGTGCATGTTTGACACATATTTCATTTGCTATCTTATTGTGTGAGCATGTTGGATGCATGATTTTATCCATTCAAGGACATCCATTTGTTGCTTTGGTCGTTTTGATTTTTCTGACCAAATGGATGGACAAGAATGCCTAAGTACCTCCCCTAGCTATCTATGCTGACTTGTCTCAAATTCTATTCATGCTTACATCACAAACTTTGAACAAGTCATTTTGGACCCTCCGAGTGAGGAGCACTCGAGCCACCGATCCGTCAAAGGCTAAACTTCCAAAACCTTCTAAGTGATTTCGGTCGACCAACCCACTCAAACTCGGTCAAACCGAAAGCATTTAGATCGATCTAGGTTTTCACCTCGGTGAAACCGAGTTGTGATTTTCGGCGTGATCAAGTGTATAATCGTGCATATTATTCATCTCGGTGCCACCGAAGTTTTACAACTCGGTCCCACCGACAAAAAGGGTATATATACTCCGTGGGTCGCGCGCATTGATTTCTACTTCAAACGCTTCCCCCACACCCCTTGATGCCGTCGCTTTGGTCTCCGGATCGTATCCGTTGCCGCTCAGGCGCCGCCGCAGTCTCCGTCGCCGTCAACGGACATCTTCTCCGCGCCGTTGCCAGAGAGGAACTCCACCAAGTTAGGGTGAGTTTGATCCCACTCGTGCTCCCATCTCCGATTCAATGCACGTTTGGTTTGCCTAGCATCTTGCCACGATTGAAATCTTCCTGTACACACAGATTAGTTCCTTTGAACGAAATTGAGTAGAAGTTTTAGGGTTCGGTTTCCGCGAACACATCTCGGTGAGACCGATTTTACATTCTCGGTATGACCGATTTGGCCTCTGCCATTACCTTTGCCTTCGGTCCAACCGAAGTTGTGCAAATCGGTGTGACCGAAATGAGGATTTAGTGAAACCCTAGTGTTTTCGGCGGATCGAAACCCACTTCGTCCAACCGAAAGTGGTGTGAAAGCTTCTGTTTGAACACTTGGATTCACCGAATTTTAAACTCGGTCGGACGAAATGTATTCTATGAAAACCTAATACTGAAATTTGAACTCATTTTTTTGCAAAAACTTATGCAGTTTGTGATAACTCTTCTACTCGCCTACACCTTATCTATTCACAAAGTTGTCACCATGTCGATGCCAAAGACAGCCGAAACAGTCGAGTCACCTATAGCAGATATTCCAGAGGCGCACTAGTCCCGAACCCAAAGAGCTCATCAGATGATGGTGAGAGGAGTACACCAAGTGGTTTGCCTCCTGCAGCCACCAGGGCCAGAAAGAAGAGAAACTCTGATGAAGAAGACTCAGATTTCATTGTTGAGGAAGAAGTCTCCTCCAAGCCCAAGAGAAAATTTGTTGCCAAAGAGCCACAGGGTCAGCAAACAAAGAAGGGCACCAGAAAAGTCAAGCAGTCCACAGTTGCAAAGAAGCTAAGTTTGGAAGAGGAAACTACAAGCAAGGTGAAGAAAACTTCCAAGAGGAAGAGGTTAGTGCATGACGATGCTGAAGAAGATGATGATGAGGAAGCACCCCAGCCTCCTCAGAAGCCTAAGCTCATGGGTGATGCCATCAGGGCAGGAGTCACTTCAAAGCCTAAGCAATCTGCTCCAGTCAAGGCAGCTCCAAAGAAAGCCTCTTTGCCAAGCCCAAGAAAACAACAGAACATTCCAAAGATCGAGAAGAAGAAAGATGATGTGCCACCACCGTGTCGATGATGAAGCACCAGTTTTCTTTGAAACTTCGTCCAAAACTGCCAATCCACAATGATGCTCATCCTCAAGTCGAAAACATGAAGGAAAGGAAAGATAGAGGTCTCGGGCTATGGAGACAGTCGACCCATATGCCGTGAGGAGAAGAACTGCTGTTGATCCCAGATTTCACACCAGAGAGCAGCAGGACTTCTATGAGACAGTGCTAATGGACAAGAAGCCCATAGTGGCAGACACCAGATTTGTTGATTGGAAATACATTGACAGTGAAGAGCATAGAGACTTCTTTCCACATGTGCATGAAAGCTTCACTGCATGTGGTGTTGCAGATTTTGTTGGTCAGAAGTTGACTAGTTGGAATGATGAAATGATTATGCAATTCTATGCCACAGCTCATTTCTATCCGGATGGAAAGATCACATGGATGATCAAGGCCAAAGATTCTCTTCTCTTGTTGAAGAATGGGCAGAACTTCCAATGCTCCAAAGGCAGAGAGAAGATGATGTTGATGTCTATGGCATTCCCAAGAAGAACCATGAATCTATGAAGAATATGTACAAAGAGGTTCCAGCTAAGGATTTGGCAATATGGAAGCTCGGCTCAGTGTATTATCTCCAGGCAGGTCTACCTACCACTAACACTATTCTGAGGCATACCTTGATGCCCAAGTCTGGAGATCATCGCATGATCAGAGGATACTCTATCAACATGCTGCATATACTTGATGAGAAGGCACCTTTCAAGGTGATGGACTTGATAGTTGAGACTATTAAGAGGACTGCAGCAGACCAGAAAAGGTCATGTGGATTTGCCCGCATATTCAGATGCTTATCAATGCCAAGTTTGGCACGGGCACATTCTTGTTGGATAGAGAACACTTACCACTGCAGCTGAGCATGAGGATAATGATGTTGTGATGGATGAGGAGGACCCAACATCTGTTGAAGGTCAAGCAAAGATTGAAGCTGCCAAGAAAGCCAAAGTCGAGAAGGAAGCAAAGATGGCAGCTAAACCAAAGAGTGTTGGAGAACAGCTACTTGAAGCTACCCAAAGGATTGAACAGCGCTGCCCAGATTGTGCAGCCTCGGAGAGCCTTGAGAGGATTGTTGAAGACAAGATCCATGCTCGGATGTGAAGTCGATCAAGTGCAAGTAATCACAACAAGCTTGAGGCGAGATATTGAGGAAGCAAAGAGGGAGAAGGAAGAGCTTATGCGTGAGATGCAGGATGACCTAGTCCAGATGCTTATGAACAGATCGCTCCGGTTCCCACAGACCCGATCACCGCTATTCCAAAGGACAAACACCAGACTACAACCTCAAAGACCTCCCACAGCTCCATCAGTTGCTCCAGCTCCAGCTCCAAAGACCACTCCTCCAAAGACAGACATCACCAAGTCTTCGCCGATGCACCAGTATCAACTCCAACATCAACCTGCATAGAGCCGCCAGCAGAGTCCCTAGTGACGTTTAGCTCTATGCCTTTTCGAACTTTTTGGTAACTTGTTGCCAAAGGGGGAGAAATTGTATAGATCATAGGACTTCGAGAGAGAGAGTGCCTTTGTCTTTGCGCTTTTGCTCTTTCGTTCATTTGCGGTCTTTTTGAGATACTTTTGTTTTTTCGTGACATTCTGTGTGCTTGATACTACGTTTGATCCTATCTTAATGAGTGCTTGGTCGTACTATGCTTTAATGTGTGCTTAATGCTTATCATATGCTATTCATATCTTGTATGACCATTTACTCATGTCTTGGTGATTGGGTGCATGCTATTCATTCTTATCATTTTGTGCGCTCCACCAAGATGTATGTGACATGGAAGAGTGACCCATGATCCTAATCGATTGTGCATTTGCATTCAAACGCAAATCTTAAATAATGCACAAATTTAGGGGGAGCTCTTGCTTATCACATACTTCTCAAAGCGATTTATATTATTCATTGATTATATCCTTTGTCGAAGCTTTGATCTATATGTTGTCATCAATTACCAAAAGGGGAGATTGAAAGTGCAACTAATCCCGGGTGGTTTTGGTAATTAATAACAACATATATATCATTGAACTAATAGTTTCTTGAGAATCATTTCAGAAAGTTCAAGTGATATGGGTATGGCAAGGATGAAGAAGTGGACCCTCAAAATGCTAAGGCAAGCATTGGCAAAAGCTCAAGACTCCATTTTGGTTTAGTGATCCAAGATCACATTGAGTCTATAGGAAAGCCAATACTATTAAAGGGGATGAGGTTATGATAATGATCCGGTTGCTCAAAGTGCTTAGTGATACATCTCCTAAACTATCAAGAACTCTCACCGCCATATACACTCATAAGTAATCTCGGTCCCACCGATTTCCTAAACTCACCACACCGAGATGAACCACCTCACCATATAGCCAAACCCTAGAAATCTCGGATTTTCCGATTCGAACTCGGTCTCACGAAACTTGAGTTGCCAAGCTTCAGAACCTTCGTCATCAAATCGGTGTCACCGAGATGATGAAGTCGGTCCCACCGAGATTGGCAAGCTCATGTCTTTGGATGAATCGGACTCACCGAGATTGTATTTTCGGTCCCACGAAAATCCCAACGCTCACATGATTTGAACTTTCGGTCTCACCGAGTTGTCAACTTCGGTCCGACCGAGATTGGTCAAATGTGTGTAACGGTTGGATTTTGTGTGGAGGCTATAAATACCCTCCACCCCTCTTCACTCGTGGAGAGAGCCATCGAAAGAACTACCACTCCTACCTTACATTTCGAGAAGAAAACTACCTACCCTTGTGTTGAGATCAAGTTGCTCCACTCCCACCATATGAAGCTTGATCTCTAGCCTTCCCAAGTTGCTTTCCACTCAATCCTTTCTTCCACCACAGCCAAATCAGTGAGGAGAGTTGAGTGTTGGGGAGATTATCATTTGAAGCACAAGAGCAAGGAGTTCATCATCATCAACACCATCTATTACCTTTTGGAGGGTGGTGCCTCCTAGATTGGTTAGGTGTCGCTTGGGAGCCTCCGTCGTGATGTGGAGTTGAACCAAGAAGTTTGCAAGGGCAAGGAGATCGCCTACTTCGTGAAGATCTACCCCGAGTAAGGCTAGCCCTCCGTGGGCGTAGGCCATGATGGCATAGACAAGGTTGCTTCTTCGTGGACCCTTCGTGGGTGGAGCCCTCCGTGGACTCTCGCAGCCGTTACCCTCCGTGGGTTGAAGTCTCCATCAACGTGGATTGACGATAGCACCACCTATCGGAACCACGAGAAAAATCTCCGTGTCTCCAAATTGCGTTTGCTCTTCTCCACCTCTCTTTACTACATGTGCAATTTACTTTCCGCTGCCTATACTCTAGAATTGCATGTGTAGGGTGATACTTGACTTGATCATCATTGTGAACTTGCTAAAAATTTGTCTTTGTCAAAAGGCTGAATTTTTATATTGTCAAGTAGTCTAATCACCCCCCTCTAGACATACTTTCGATCCTACACTAGGTGAACCAGATAATAGACAGTGATACTATTCATTACTGCCTCGGTAAGTGCCCCACGGGCATTTTAAAACTCAAGATTGAACATTAATTTGGACCTGACTTGGAGTCTAAGAGGTGAACATGATGATAGCAATGCACAACATAAGCAGAAACAAAAGAGTGCACCTCTCTTGCGGACCCGTGTACTCCCCAGGTTCATCTGCTGAGTCGATGATGGTGATGCAGTTGCTATGGGTGCCAGAAGCAGGGAAGGAGATCTGAGGCAGCGAAAGACGGTCGGGAGTCGTGATGAGTATTAAGTTCATAAAGAACAGAGTAACGCCTCAAGTAAGATGACATGATGTAGATGAATAAACTCAAGCAATATGAAAAAAATCCCTTCTTTTTATCCTCAATGGCATCAATTCAATAGTGTCTCGCTACCCCTACTTTGTCACTGGGTGAAATCACGCAAGATTGAACCCAAAGCTAAGCACCTCTCCCATTGCAAGAAAAACCAATCTAGTTGGCCTAACCAAACCGATAATTCGAAGAGAAATACAAAGATATCAAATCATGCATATAAGAATTCAGAGAAGATTCAAATAATATTCATAGATAAGCTGATCATAAATCCACAATTCATCGGATCTCGATAAACACACCACAAAAGAAGATTACATCGGATAGATCTCCAAGAACATCAAGGAGAACATGGTATTGAGAATCAAAGAGAGAGAAGAAGCCCTCTAGCTACTAGCTATGGACCCGTAGGTCTATAGTAAACTATTCACGCTTCATCGGAAAGGCAATAGAGTTGATGTAGATGCCCCCCATGATCGAATCCCCCTTCGGCAGGATGCCGAAAAAGGGCCCAAGATGGGACCTCGCGGGAATAGAAGGTTGCGGCAGTGGAAAAGTGTTTTTGTGGATGCTTATGAGGGTTTTGGAATATGTGTGAATATATAGGAGGAAGATCTAGGTCAGGGGGTCATCTAGGGGCCCACAAGGTAGGAGGGCGCGCCCTCCATCCTTGCCGCCGCCTCGTGGCTCTTCTGCACTTGAAGTCCTCTGGGTGTCTTCTGGTCCAAGAAAAATCATCGTGAAGTTTTATTCCGTTTGGACTCCGTTTAGTATTCCTTTTTTGCGAAGCTCAAAAACAAGAAAAAAAACAGAAATTAGCACTGGGCTCTAGGTTAATAAGTTAGTCTCAGGCATAATATAAAATAGCACATAAATGCATATAAAACATCCAAAACAAATAATATAATAGCATGGAACAATAAAAAAATTATAGATACGTTGGAGACGTATCAGTTTGTAACGGTTAGATTTTTGGTGATGGCTATATATACCCCACCCATTCCACCAATTCTCAAAGAGGGCAACCATGACGAAACTACCACTTCCCATATCCACCTTTTGAGAGAGAACCACTTGCACTTGTGTTCAGATCCAGAGATTCCACTCCATCCATTTGATCCTTGATTTATAGTCCCCTCAAGTTGCTTTCCACTTCAATCCTTCTCTCACCACCAAGCCAAATTGTGAGAGACTGATTGAGTGTCGAGGAGACTATCTTTTGAAGCACAAGAGCAAGGAGTTTATCATCATCAACATCTATTACCTTTTGGAGAGTAGCGTCTCCTAGATTGATTAGGTGTCACTTGGGAACCTTCAAATCATGTCGAGTCGAACCAAAGAGTTTGTAAGGGCAAGGAGATCACCTACTTCGTGAAGATCTACTCGAGTGAGGCTAGTCCTTCGTGGGTGGAAGCCATGATGGCATAGACAATGTTGCTTCTTCGTGGACCCTTCATGGGTGGAGCCCTCCGTGGAATCGCGCAACCGTTACCCTCCGTGAGTTGAAGTCTCCGTCAACATGGACGTGATAGCACGAGTGCACCACCTATCGGAACCACGCCAAAAATCACCGTGTCTTCATTACGTTTGATTTCTTCTATCCCCTCATTTACGTTCATATGCAAAGTCTTTACTTTCCACTGCATACTCTTTAGACTTGCATGTATAGGGTGTTGCTTGACTTGTGAGAATTGCTAAAATTCGCCTACAACTAAAATGAGGAAAATTTTAAGTTTTTATTTGGTCAAGTAGTCTAATCACCCCACCCTCTAGACCTACTTGTGATCTTACACCTCCGTGAGGAGGCGCGGCTGATGCGGCGCTTGGGGGAGGGAGCAGGGACGCGGGCTCATGATGGCGAGGGTGGCTCTCGACTGTGCTCCGTGAGTGTCTACTCGAGCAGGAGCTACATGTGCGCCTAGTACTCCTTGTCGGTCGTGGCTACTGCAGGGGGTGTTGCGGCTTTCGTTTCGACCGCCATGGAGGTCGATGACCCTGAAGAGCGACGTCGCCACGATCTAGATCCGGAGCCACCACATGCCGGCACAAAGATCGAGGAGTTCAAAATCATCAATGATGGTAAGCGAAAAGTAGCATAGCCGTTTTGAGTGGCGAGGAGAGGATATGAGACGTGGTGTGGACGGCGCGAGAGCCGTGCTTAAATACCCGCGGTCAGGCGAATGAACGGACACCTCTCTTCAATGCGCCACACCGTCCAGAGTAGGCTTCTCGGGTGCCTCACTGGCATTGCATTGAAGCGGCGGCGCCCGCTGGCTCGTTCGGTCGTGTCACTCTGGCCGTCATCAATTTCGTGGAGTCATGTCCGTTTTGGAGCGGCCCGACTGGCATGAATACACTTCGTGTAGAGAGGGTTTTCGATAAGGCGTGGCGGACGTTTGGTCTTCCGCTTACCATCCCCTTGGTTTGTGTTCGGTAACGCGTGAACGGACCGACGGGTCACCGCGTTGGATAGCTTGCAGCGTCCGGTCACGTCGGTCCGGATGTTTGCAGGCATTTTGAGGGCTCACGATGAAGATGCCCTGATTCATGAGTTCCTAATATCCTCATTCTTTACTTTTTTTTTCATTTGACTTAAGGGTAGCCTGCATTTTATTCTGTTGATGATTTTTCGTATCACAACTTTCGATTGGCCAATTGTAAACTCAAATGTTTCGTCGTATGTGATGTTTAATAAATAAAACCAAAACGCCTTGACGGGCGTTCTAGACACAAAAAAATTCTTACAAAACAAGCAAAGAACAATCTCGCAAAAGAATAAATTCGTGTTGTACAAAAAAAAAACTTTTGTTCGAAGGGAGAAGAAATTCCAAATACTATCATCCTTCCCCGGGAAGACACTAGAATAGAGTCATGCGCACACACGTTCGAACGGCAGCGGGAGGGGGATCGACGCCCCTTCATTTCAAAAGGGAATCGGGCCTTGACCTGGTCTGCGTGCAAAGTACGCGCAGTTCACACGCGATCCGTGCCCCGAGCAGTCCCCGGCACGCCGGCCAATCCCACGCGCGGCCCACAGGGTTCCCGCGTAGGGAGGATCCGGACGCCAAGCAACTATTAAACCCGGCTCTGGGTGGCCGCGCTATAAACCTCGCCTGCCCCCTCGGGTCCGCCGCACAGACTCGAGTCGTCTTCCTCCTCTGCTCCTGCTCGGATCCCCTACCCTCCTCCTCACCCCACCCCACCCTCTCGCGGCGCGGCACAGCACAGAGGAGTCGGCGGAGATGTCGGGCGTGACGGCGGACGAGGACAAGAAGCCCGCGGGCGACGGCGGAGGCGCCCACATCAACCTCAAGGTCAAGGGGCAGGTATGATCCAATCCGATGTCCGCCTTCCCCTCTTTTTCTCTCGATGGAGTACTGGTTCTGTTAGTTGTGCTGGCGGTCGGATCCTAGGAGTGGGGTCGGTATGGTAGTTTCCAGCTCTGTGCTGTCGATTTAGAATCCGGATCTCTGTTTCTGCTTCGAGGCCGATGGGTTTGTTTAGATGCGTGGCTCTGTAGTCTGCAGATGCGTGTGCCTAGTCTCGCCGACTGGTGTCCCCTCGTTAGTTCGCACTTGAGGCTCCTGGTGCTTGCCGATTGCTCTGCAGGTCTGCTTTACCTGTACTGGTGCAGTGGTGCTGTGTTTGTAATGTTTGAGTCTGCTCCGTCATCGATCTGTAGGCCTACTTAACAGTCATAAAGGTGCATTCTTTAGCCACTGGCAGGGTAGGATACGCCCAAATGTGGTCAGTGTAGTGAACTAGGCAAAACTCGAGCTCCTGTAATCCTGTTTATTAGTGATTATGATCTTGTTTTCTAATTTTGCATTGGTATTCAGAAATAAAATTCATATGTTCTTCATTAAGTATGTCAGAAAATAAATTGTTTTATTGCTTCGTAGTCAGTTTCAGTCTTAATTTTTTTTCTCTGCACATCAAGCTTTTAATTGTTTTATATGGGAATAATGGCAACATGTGTATTAACGCTTGTCCCTAATCTGTTCTGCAGGATGGCAATGAGGTTTTCTTCCGCATCAAGAGATCCACACAGCTGAAGAAGCTGATGAATGCCTACTGCGACCGTCAGTCTGTGGATCTCAACTCCATTGCTTTCCTTTTTGATGGTCGTAGGCTCCGTGGTGAGCAGACCCCTGATGAGGTATGTTCTTCAACTTCTGCCGGCACACCATTAGAACCTTGACATTTACTAGCTTGATAGTCTGCCGTAGTTGATGTATTCTTTGCAAATTGTTTCAGCTTGAGATGGAGGAAGGCGACGAGATCGACGCCATGCTTCACCAGACCGGAGGGTGCTTTCCTCACCCTTAGAAGGAGCTTGCTGCAGCCTGGCTGTTCTATGTCGTATGCTACCTTTAGAACTAGAGTAAAATGTAAGAAGTGAAAGAACTTGCGATGCTATGGTTCTGTGCCATAGCCTGAGGGGGGTCTGGAGGTGAAAGAACATCGGAGTACTGTTGATGTCGCGACTGAACTATCATCCATTGCCTAATATATCATGCCTTGTTGTGTTCCCAGTGATTTGCAAACTCATTTGGTTTCTCATCGTAGTGAGGCATCATTTTCTGTCTTGTGTACTGTTGTTTTCTGTCATGCCCTGTTTTTGGCGGTGAGCAACAGTGTTTGTTTGCCGATAACACATTGCAGCAGTGCCAAAAGGTTCAGCAGCGTAGGTTGCTGTAGGGTAGAAAGTTCAGAAGTTTGTAGTTTTGGGCTGAGCTGCGTGACTCACCGACAACAGGGATGCACTGTGGTGGGTGCGGTTGTTTGGAGGATGCAGATGAGTAGTACATGGCAAGATGAGACCACGGTAAATAATTGATGCCAGTCTCCGCATATGTCTGAAGTCTATAATATGAAATAATATCAACACCTATACAATACTAAGCGTGTAAATTAACTCCATCGCCTGTTCCAATGCTTCACCTTGTACTGATGTTGCAAGATAATTAAAAGAAGAGAGATGGATTTGGTGACCCCAGAAAGAACCAATGCCAAGCGCGCAAACCTAGGCCAAGCATCTAAAGTAGCCAAGGGGGTGTTTGCTTCAGAAGCCTGAGGACCTTTTTCAGTCCCAGGGACTAATAAAAAAGACTCTCCAGTAGAGTCTTTTTGTCCCTGTAGAAAAAGTCCCTTCCGTATTGTTCCTAGAGATTTTTTAGGGACTTTTTCTAGTCTCTGAACTAAAGTCCCTGAACCAAACACCCCCTAAGTCACTAAATGAAGAGAGCTTAGCAACAATAACTTAAGCACCAATGTATTGGGGACTATAATCACTAACTATTTAATATGTTTAGCATCTCATCTAAGCAACTATTCATTGGAAAAGGTCTTACGCATTTAATGATAGAACGTTGATATTTTTCTCTATCACACTTTAGACAAAACTTGTATATGAATCCAAAACTTGTATATGAATCCAATGCATTGCTGCTTAGGTGAGGCACTAAGTTCTACCAACTAATTTTCGCAATGTATAAGTGCTTTGTTGTTATGCTTCCTTTATTTGATTGTTCTATAACTAAACCTTTTCATGCACTAGTTAGTAGGCAATTTACATATGTCCATACATTTAGCATTGTTTCTTTCCGAGGTCACCATAATACTTTCTCTTCTCTTTAATTGTTTTGCCATTTTTTTTGCATATGTGGCACTCTCGGCACATGTAAACCATGAAGCACACGAAAGGGCCTAATGGGGTCCACCAAATACCAAAGAAGTAGTTTGTATTAGGGGCCAAAGTGGCACCCTCCCAGGAGGGCATCCACATTCTTATTATATTACAGATTGGACCCAAGCTAGAAAACCAACTTTACCATGCAGAGACACGTGCAAGTAGCTAGGCCAATAAGAACGACACGTGGACCTCCAGCCCGTCACCCAAGCGGACACGTGCCACTCGGTCGAGTCATCTATCGACCAAAGGTTTGACCACCAATGTCGACGAGCAGGAACCCAAGGCCGCCACCAGCAAGGACGAGGAGCGAAAACACTAAGGGCAAATTCTTCCATATAGGATTTGGAGGGAGAAGTAGATCTTGGCGCTGAAGAACTTGGATTATCACCATCGCCAAACTCCGTGGGAGGGCCTCTAGGAAGGGTAGAGACCATCGAGAGGAAGTTGAAGCGCAGGCTCGACACGCAATGAGCTTCCTCCGATTCTAGAAACCCTTGAAGGGGCCTCTGATGGAGGTTGAGGAGGAGTTGGAGAAGACCCCGCCTTGCACATCACCAAAAAGTCGACCTCTCTTCGGTGCATAAGACATAAGTGATAACCATCATTGGATCGGGACTATGGAGACATTAGAAGCTAGGCAAGAAGACATGTGCCTCCCCCAAATCAACTTGCTTCAACTTCTAGGCGACCTGATTTGAAGCACAAATAAATGAGCATTCGGGGTATCAGTGTGGTAAGATGCATCACCGGTTGAGAAAGAGCCAACAAGATGTTGGGGGATTATTGGATCTAGGAGAAGAACATCAAACAAGAGGCTTCAATCTGTCCCATGAACTCCAGCAACAAAGTGTGGGAGAAGGGGAAAGAACAGAGCCGACTAGGACTAGGAGGGTATTTGAGGAGGAAGGAGCACCTATTACTCCGAGGATAACAACGCCAATGACCGCGAAGCGGGACCACCGGAGCCTCCACATCGCCGACCACCTCCAGACAAGTGACAACAAAGCATAAACTACCACTAGGAATGTAGTAAAAGAGGGAGATATACAGGGTGAAGGGAGGGTCTGAGCCCCTCTCCCCCTCTACTTTAGTCGGCTGAGCTGACAGAGAAGGGGAGAGGGAGCATTGGGGGAGCTAGCAAGGAAGATGGGCGCAAAGAGAGAGTGAGAGAGGAGAGAGAAAGAAAGAGAAGAAATTGTCGTTTCATAGAGCTTGTTAAAATCTCGATACATGACACCCACGACACTATGATATATTGCTTTTAACAATTCCAACCTAGGAATGTAGTTTCTCTTGGGAACTTTTGTCCTAAAGGAGGATAATAGAGCAACTCATGTTTTAGCTAGTCAACTGGTGGATGCCCAAAACTATACCTGGAATATGCATCCACCAATTGTGAATGATGTAGCTCCATTTCCAAACGTGATACAATCCGCCATAAAGTCTTTCCATTGAAAAAAATAAACAAGTTATCTCTTTGCCTATTTATTCTATGCTACATGTTGGGGTTGAGGCTCTTCTCATTACTCCAATGGTGAGCGCACTCTCTCCTAGAGAAATATTTCTTCTTTAAAGATTACAAGCTTCTTGTTGATGCCATCAAAATTAAAAACAATCCCATAGCAGTCAAGGTCACTACAGATTTGATTGCCTTGTGATGCAGATTTTAGCTTCGCGATAGATTACACAATATCCGCTTCATTTATTGGAGCTTCAATTTTGTAACTGATAACCTCGCTAGATGGGCGTTAAGAGACCGGTCCGCTCCACTCAGGCCTTCCTATGCAAAAACCTTGAATCCATGGTGTATCATTTCACACTATAATAGCATTTGAGCATTTGGAAGGTTGCTATCTGGTCTATGTGTTGGATGTTAACAAGGAAATTTTTTTACAAGGAAATTAAAGCCCTACTTTGCAAAAAAATTGTTATACAAACGACAATGTGTGCATGATTCCTGCTCGACAACATATATCACATCTAAAATGATCGGTATGGTTGACTAGAGGGGGGGGGGTGAATAGGCAACTACCAACTTTTAGCTCTTTTTAAACAAATTAGGTTTAACAACAAAATAGGTTGTCTAGATATGTGACTAGGTGGAAAAACTATATGATGAGTACAAAAACAAGCGCACAACCAAGCACAAGATACAAACACAATAAAAGCTTGCACAAAGTAAAGGTAAGAAGTAACTACAAGTGGAGACGATGAAGATGAGGATGTGTTATCGAAGTTCCCTCCTTTTTGGGGAGGTACGTCATTGTTGGAGCGGAGTGGAGGCACAATGCTCCGCGAGAAGCCACTAGGGCCATCGTATTCCCCTCACGCTCTTGCACAATGCAAGATGTCATGAATCCACTAGCGGTGCCCTTGAAGGCGGGAACTGAACCTTTACAAACAAGGATGGAGCTCTCTCCACAACTTAATTAGAGGCTCCCAACACCACCATAAAGATTCACCACAATGGAATGTGGTTCCGAGGTGACCTCTTCCGTCTAGGGTGCTCAAACACCCAAGAGTAACAAGATATGCAAGGGGTTAGTGGACGGAATCAAATATCTCTTGGTTGAAGTGTAGATTGAGGCCCTTTCCTCCAAATCCTAGAAGATCAACAAGTATTGATGGCTAGGGAGGGAGATCAGGCGAAAAATTGAGCTTGGAGAAACAATGGGGCATTAGGGATGCTACTTCTTGAGCTTGCGTTGATTTTTCCCTTAAAGAGAAAAGGGTGATGCAGCAAAGTAGAGATAAGTATTTCCCTCAGTTAAGAACCAAGGTATCAATCCAGTAGGAGGAACACACAAGTCCCCAATGGATGCACATGCACAAACTAATAAACACTTGCACACAACGCGAAAAAGGGGTTGTCAATCCCTTCACAGTCACTAGCAAGGGTGAGACCTGATAGAGATTGATATAAAAGGTAAGTAAAAGCGTAAAATAAAGTAAAGATAAATAAATTGTAGCAAGGTATTTTTGGGTTTTTGGTTTTATAGATCTGAATAATATGATAAAAATAGACCCGACGCCATAGATTTCACTAGAGGCTTCTCTCTTGAAGAAAGCATACAGTGGGTAAACAAATTAATGTTGATCAATTGATAGAAAAGCGTATAGTAATGATGATATCTAAGGCAATGATCATGAATATAGGCATCACGTTCGTGAAAACTAGACTGACTCCTGCCTGCATCTACTACTATTACTCCACACATCGACCGCTATTCAGCATGCATCTAGTGTATTAAGTTAACAAGAACGGAGTAACGCCTTAAGCAAGATGACACGATGTAGAGGGATAGATCCAAACAATATGGTCAAAACCCCATCTTTTTATCCTTAATGGCAACAATACAAATATGTGCCTCGCTACCCCTTCTGTCACCGGGTGAGGACACCGCAAGATTGAACCCATCACAAAGCACCTCTCCCATTGCAAGAAAGACCAATCTAGTTGGCCAAACCAAATCAATAGATTGGAGAGAAATACAAAGCTATCTTAATCATGCATAAAAGAGTTCATAGAAGACTCAAATAATATTCATAGATAATCTGATCATAAACCCACAATTCACCGGATCTCAACAAATGCCGCAAAAGAAGATTACATCGAATAGATCTCCAAGAACATCGAGGAGAACATTGTATTGAAGATTGAAGAGAGAGAAGAAGCCATCTAGCTACTAGCTATGGACCCGTAGGTCTATGGTAAATTACTCACACATCATCGGAAGGGCAGCAAGGTTTGTGTAGAGGCCCTCCGTGATTGAATCCCCCTCCGATGGAGACCCTGAAAAGTCCCCAGGATGGGATCTCACGAGAACAGAAGCTTGCAGTGGCGGAAAAGTATTTTGTGTGTGCCCTATGGTATACAGGGAATATTTAGGTATTTATGGAGCTGAGATTAGGGTTAGGGGAGTCCCGAGGGGCCCGCAAGCCTATAGGGTGCGCCCCCTAGGGCGAGCCTCTAGGGCTTGCGGCCCTCTCGTGGCTCCTCTGGCCTCATCCCGAATCTTCATGGTTGACTTTTGGTCCAAGCAAAATCCTTCAAAAGTTTCGTTCCGTTTGGACTCCTTTGGTATTGATTTTTTGTAAAAGACAAAAACAAGAAAAAAAACAACTGGCACTAGGCACTAGGTTAATAGGTCAGTCCCCCAAAAAATATAAAATAATATAGTAATGCATATAAAACATCCAAGATGGATAATATAATAGCATGGAACAATAAAAAATTATAAATACGTTGGACAGGTATCAAGGGATAAGAGGTTAGTGTTTTGGGGGGGGGACCCCCTTTATATAGTGGGGGGCAAATTCAATCGTTATCTTCTCTTTCCCCGCACACAAGTAGTATTATTGCTTTGGTGAGCGGTTGTCGGTGCTAAATCTGGCATATCTCGAGGTAGGGGTCCTAAGATAGGCGTCTTGGTGCGATGGTAACAGGATGAACAAGGGACATAAGATTTTACCCAGGCTCGGGCTCTCTCGAAGAGATAATATCCTACATCCTGCTTTTGATTGTATTGATATGGGGGATAGTACAGAGTACACGTACCTACCCCCGAGTTTGTTGATCTAAGTTGTAATGCCATCATCTATTGACTAGTCTGGCCTTGGTTTATATAATGCACCGAAGGCCTAGGATTTAGAAGAGCCCTCGTCTTATGCGACATGTCTTGTGGAGTCTTCCTTGTATGCGTCAAGGGTTGCCCAAAGTGGCCCATGAGTGAACTGCCATGGGGGTCCTCGGCCCGATCCACCTGGTCAGGAGACGACGTGATGAGTACCCCTAGTCCAAGACACCATCAATAGCCTCTGGAACCGGTCTTAAAATTGGGGACGCTCCTCGGTTCTTCTGAACTATTCTTCATCTTCGGCCATTGGTCTTGAAAGCTGGTTCAACAAATCTTCCCATCTCCAATCTTGAGGATCGCCAAGGAGTATCTGAAGAATTCACACATCGGGCATCCGAGTGATGACCCACAAGTATAGGGTATAAATTGTAGTCCTTTTGATAAGTAAGAGTGTAAAACCCAACAAGGAGCATATGGAAATGATAAGCGGTTTTCAATAAGGTATTTTCTGCAAATACTAAAAGTAGCGGTAAAAGATAGTTTTGTACCAAGGTAATTCATAACAAGTAACAAGTACTATAGTAACAAAGTGTAGCATGGTGGCCCAATCCTTTTTATAGCAAAGGACAAGCCGGAAAGTTCTCTTATATAAGCAAAGTGTTCTCGAGGAAATGTGGGAATTACGATCTAGTCACGTTCATCATGTTTAGTTGATTTACGTTTGCAACTTTGATAATTTGATATGTGGGTGGACCGGTGCTAGGGTGTTGTTCTTACTTGAACAAGAAACCCTCTTATAATTACCCCCTTCGTAACCATGTGCAACTATGAAAGAAGAATTAAAATAAATCTAACCATAGCATGAAACATGTGGATCCAAATCAGCCCCTTATGGAATAACACATAAACTATGGTTTAAGCTTCTGTCACTCTCGCAACCCATCATCTACTTATTACTCCCCAATGCCTTCCCTTAGGCCCAAGTATGGTGAAGTGTCATGTAGTCAACGTTCACATGACACCACTAAAGGAAGAACAACATACATATCATCAAAATATCGAACGAATACCAACTTCACATGATTACTTATAACAAGACTTCTCCCATGTCCTCAAGAACAAAAGTAATTATTCACAAATCATATTCATGCTAAAGATCAGAGTTGTATTGAATATGCTTAAGGATCTGAATGTATAATCTTCCACAAAATAAACCAATTAGCATCAACTACAAGATGTAATCAACACTACTAGCAACCCACAGGTACCAATCTGAGGTTTTGGGAAAAAGATTGAATACAAGAGATGAACTAAGGTTTGAGATGAGATGGTGTTGCTGAATATGTTGAAGAAGATTGGTCCTCCCACGATGAGAGGATCGCTGGTGATATCGATGGCTTTGATTTCCCCCTCCCGGAGGGAAGTATCCCCGCGGAATCGCTCTGCCGGAGAGCAAAAGTGCTCCACCTAGGTTCTGCCCCGAGAAGCGGCGCTTCATCCCGAAAGTCGTCCTCTTTTTTTTCTAGGGCAAAAGGCTTGATATAGCAGAAGGAGGGGGCCAGAGGCCAGCTGTGGGGCCCACAAGGCATCAGGGCGTACCGTGGGGGGTAGGTGCGCCCTGTTGCCTTTTGAGCAGCAGGTGGCCCCCTATAGTATTTCATTGTTCCAATATTTTTATATATTGAATAAAAAAATTCCGTGAAGTTCCAGTTCATTTGGAGCTCCGTACAATAGCTATCTCTGTTGTAGCTCTTTTAGGTCTAGAATTCCAGCTGCCGACAATCTCCTTCTTCATATAGATCTTGCAAATTAAGAGAGAAAGGGCATTAGAATTGCATCATAAAGTGAAATAATGACCAAAAACATCATAAGTAACAATAGGAAAACATGATACAAAATGGACGTATCAACTCCCCCAAGCTTAGACCTCACTTTTCCTCAAGCGAAAGCCAAACTCAATGATCATGACCACATGTTTAGAGAGAGAGAGAGAGGTGTCGATAAAACAAAATACGGACATGGTAGCATCATGATCATTATTATAGCAACAACTATTCATCATATAACTTCTCATAATCAAGTAACAATCCATTCACAATATTGAAGTATGGAGCATAAACTTTCTTGAAAACAAACAACTATGTTCTCAGTCATTGAAACAATCACAATTCATCATATTTCCAGGAAATGTCGATGTAAGAGCTTTTGTTTTAGCAAGTCCACATACTCAACTATCATATAGTGTTCTATGATTGCTAACACTCAAGGCATATTTTTTGGGAACAAACGTTTCCGTCAGACACATGGAAAGATGGGGGTTTATTGTTTTCACCTCCCAACTTATTTACCTCAAGGATAATGTCAACAATAATAACTCAAGACTACCTACATCCAACTGGATATATGTGCTTGGATCTTTCCCTACTACGTGTGGCACCCCGGCTCAGAGTTACCGGTTTACCCTGCATTGCTAGCCCAGAGACCTTGTCTTCTGGCAACACACAACAACTTGGTACAGAAAAACAACCGCTTTATTCATGCTAGCAGAGCATATTTCATATTACAATAGTTAGCGAGGCCAAGCGGCACACACGGTGCGGCTGAACAAGATGTACATTATTTAGTAAACATAAAGGGGCCTCGATCATGACAACTACGCGACAACGGAATAACGTCGTAGCGGGACTCTATAGCACAGGGACGCCGATGTGGACACGATCTAGACTCGGGCAGCTCTCCTTTCCAACGAGACTTTCCTGAAATCTGGCATGACACGCCAGGTCAGTACATTGAATGTACTTGCAAGCTCACAACAAACATAAACATAATGACAAACAATATCATGATACTTAACCAATTAAATACAATGCAACAATATATATCCAACATGCTGTGAATATGCTCAAGTGGTACTCGTCCCATGGACTGGCTTACCAAACGTGATCATTTCTAGACCACAACCATGAAGAACTCAACGACAATCTCGTGATCCTTACGGCGATCACAACCCTGACCAACACTTGGTCTCAACCTCAACACGATGGCCTAACTGCCATTACCTTAGTGCAAGTCTCAGTGTGCAAATTTATTAAGTGTTGACCCATGGTGTACCCTACTTTCGAGTGTGTCTGTAACCGTGGACTCGGCTATCGATAGATTAATACACTCTGCAGAGGTAGTGCACTATACCCACACTATGGAACCCATGGCCTCGCACTCTCATTTGGGTGGACCAATGGCATTCCGACGAAACCACTTCATTGTCATGACACTCTCCCGGCCACTCCGACTCAATCCCCATCGGGCTAGTCCTGGGTGGCCCTGTGTCTACCTCAAGACACCTCAAAACCATCATTGTGGCAACGATGCACTCTGGGACCCAAACACTTAACTCATCAACTGGCACACAAGGTTATGCCTGCTTACCGGGCCAGGGTACAGCACACCCATAACCTTCTCTAGATGGAGGCACGACAATGAAACGCATTAAGGCCGTCCCATACCGGCGAATGTGGTTGCACTGGGAAAAACTCGTTTCAGCGGCACCATGACCCGGTCAACAACATATTCAAGTTGAGTTATTTATCAGATTCAACTTAAAGTGAAAGTAACCGGTGTCATAATGGAATGCTATGCATCACTAACATATGCATCAAATAACTAAGAAAATAACTAATTCAACTACGCTCCCACGGAGCCATCACCAACTCAAGATACTTCTCAGGTTAAGATCAAAACCTCACTAAACTAGAACCACTTCTAGCAATCTCATCATTTTTTTATCATGCAAGAATAACAATTAAACTAATTATTAACCTCCATGACTATATATCATTTTATCATTACTCACATCTAAGTTCTTGTTAGCTTATCAGCAAAACTCATTTCAAACTTTCTGTAAATCAAGCATATTTAACATGACAAGCATCTAACAGAATATACTTATCATAATAATTATTTAAATGCATGAATAACCATAAGTTCAAGTAGGAAATCACAAATATTGAAGTGGCACCATGAAAATGTTGCTGTGGCTTGCCTTAGTGCTGATGAGGTTCACAAATCTCCTGGTGATCCTCAAGACAAGCTTGCTCTTCTAAAAATAAATAAAACCACAAAAGGAAAACATTAAGAAACCATCTGAAAATTACTAGAAAATCTAGACAACAAGGAAAAATCCCATCTTTTGGGTGATGTTAGTTTTTTGGACAAAGAACACAATGCAAAAAGAATCAATGCATTTGGACTTATAGATAAAAAGTTATGGCTGTTTGAAGTTTCCTGGATTTAAATGAATTTGATTTAAAAAGAAAACAGACTGGGGGGGAGTGACGTCGAAGGTGTAAACACCCGGGGCGCCACCACTCATACCGCTTCGCGCGCGTAATGAGTGGCTGACTAGCGGGCCCCGCTAGTCAGGCCAGAAGGAGGGGGAGAAGGAACAAAGGGAGGCGGCGCTTCGCTGGAGCACATGCCGGCGACGAGGGTTCTTGGAGTCAAATGAGAGGGGGGGGATCGAAGGAGAAGATGATTGCGCACCTGCCCGTACCCGTACCATGGCTAGAGGTGACCAGACGGTGATGGAATCGGCCTCTCCAGCGGAGGCAGAGGGCAGGGATCGCCAGAGACGAAGACGACGGTCCAACAGGGTGGAACGCCCTCACCAAAGAGTGGCGGAGGCCCTAGCAGGGTCGCCCTGGCCTGGGAGGGGCTGGAGCTGCGGGGACGATCCGAAGGGGATCGCGGGCAAGCTCGAGCTTCGGAACGGTGGCCCGCGGCCTGCCCGGCCGAGCTGTGGCTTCTACAAGTTTGTGGAGGGTGTGGGAGGAGCTGTGGGTGCTCAAAGAGGCTGGGGGTGGCGGCATTTATAGGCGGGCGGTAAGGAGGGTTCGGGCTCCGCCGGAGGACACCTGTCCACGGCGCCCGGCGACGAACGGCGCCAACGAGAGAGGGGGAAGATGACGGAGGTCACACGGGAACTATTGGCAAGCGAGGACGAGCACAGGAGCGAGGGGGAAAGCGACGAGCACAGCGCACCGCGCACTGTGTCGTTGGCCGGAGCATGCCCGTGCTCGCTGCAGCGAGCTCCAGCGTCGGCGAGTGCCAGGGGGAGCTAAGGGGGTGGAGACGAGGATGGTGGCGAGGCGTGGCATGCTTGGGCAGGCTGGGCAGCGAGCACGCGCTCAACAGAGCGCAAGGCGGCATGCAGAGCGCGTGTTTTGCATGCCAGCACGCCCGGACAAACGCGGTCACCGCATGAACCGTGACATCAGGCCACCCTAAGCGCTAACCTTGATGTCTGGCATGTAGTCCTTAGTAGTTTGAAGTGTTACCACGGTTTGGCATGGATCCAGGTGCAGTAGAAATGGATTTGCACTGCTAACAAGTTTCTGGACAGTAACTTTGGAGATTTACTGTGGTCAAACCACTGGGAGTTAAGGGCTGAGCTTTGGGGGCTTGCTTACACTTACTAAGGTAAATAGGCACAAGAAAAACCAGCTACAATGGAGCTAGTAAAAAGGTAGTTGTTGTAGAAACTACCATTTCTGTCCAAAAATGTATTTATTTTATGTAGCCAAAATATTCCAAGCAATATTTTGAGTTGAACCTGAGGTGAAATGATGGTTTTGAGGAGGAGAGGGAGCACTTGGGTGAAATTCAAGGAGTACCCAAGTGGTTAAGTCCAAATGAAGTGATTCAAAACTCCAAATTCAAAACCAACTCAACTAAAAACCAGGCAAAGAAAAGAGGGCAAAAACCAGGCTGTCACACTACGTGATGCTTGCCAAGTGGAGAATAAATAGGAATGGAATAGGGATTATTACTATTGACTCTTGCATAAAAGTAAATACCAAAAAGTAAAAGATAGGCCTTCACAGAGGGAAGTAGAGGTTTTCATGCGCTTTTTAGTTTTGGATGTGCAAGCTCTTAATGGAAAGGAACGTCACTTTATATTGCCCCTTATGATAGCAACCTTTATTATGTAGTACATCGCTTTTATTTCTTTGCCATCACAAGATCGTTGATACATCTCCAACGTATCTATATTTTTTTATTGTTCCATGCTATTATATTATCCATCTTGGATGTTTATATGCATTTATATGCTATTTTATGAGAATGGCGTTTCGGTGCCCGGGTGCATCTGCACCCGGTAAAAAAAATTCGTAAAAAATTCAGAAAAATTCAAAAAATTCCAATTTTTTTTGGGTGATAGACAATTTGATGCGTGAGGTACGCTCTAATTTTCAAAACATTTGGACTTCTGTGCAGCTCTCAGCAAAAAAGACAAATCGGACGAGCAAAGATATGAGCAAGACACATTTTCTGGACCTCCAATTTGTCTTTTTTGCTGAGAGCTGCACAGAAGTCCAAATGTTTTGAAAATTGGAGCGTACCTCACGCATCAAATTGTCCACCACCCAATTTTTTTTGGAATTTTTTGAATTTTTCTAGTATTTTTTTGATTTTTTTCGTGAGCGCAGGTGCAGATGAGCTCGGGCTCAGATTCGAATTTTCCCTATTTTATACGTTTTTTGGGACTAACCTATTAACCTAGAGAACAGTGCCAGTTTCCAATTGACCTACCAATTTACGGAGATTTCATATGGACCAGAAGAAGCCCCCGAAGCAAAAGAGTTGGGCCAGAAGAGTCCCGAGCCAACCACGAGGGTGGAGGGCGCGCCCCCTACCTCATGGCTGACTCGGAGACCCCCCAGATGTGAAACCGACGCCAAATATTCCTATAAATACAGAAACCCTCGAAAAGAAACCTAGATCAGGAGTTCCGCCGCCGCAAGCCTCTGTAGCCATGAAAAACCAATCGGGACCCTGTTCCGGCACTCTGCCGGAGGGGGGATCCATCACCGATGGCCATCTTCATCATCCCAGCGCTCTCCATGACGAGGAGGGAGTAGTTCACCCTTGGGGCCAAGGTATGTAGCAGCAGCTATGTGTTTGATCTCTCTCTCTCTCTCTCTCTCGTTCTTAATTTGGCACGATCTTGATGTACCGTGAGCTTTGCTATTATAGTTGGATCATATGATGTTTCTCCCCTTCTACCTTCTTGTAACGGGTTGAGTTTTCCCTTTGAAGTTATCTTATCGGATTGAGTCTTTAAGGATTTCAGAACACTTGATGTATGTCTTGCATGTGCTTACCTGTGGTGACAATGTGATATTCACGTGATCCACTTGATGTATGTTTTGGTGATCAACTTGCGGGTTATGTGACCTTGTGAACTTATGCATAGGGGTTGGCACATGTTTTCGTCTTGACTCTCTGGTAGAAACTTTGGGGCACTCTTTTAAGTTCTTTGTGTTGGTTTGAATAGATGAATCTAAGATTGTGTGATGCATATCGTATAATCATACCCGCGAATACTTGTGGTGACATTGGAGTATCTAGGTGACATTAGGGTTTTTGTTGATGTGTGTCTTAAGGTGTTATTTTACTACGAACTCTAGTGTTGTTTGTGATACTTATAGGAATAGCCCAATGGATTGATCGAAAAGAATAACATTGAGGTGGTTTCGTACCCTACAATAATCTCCTGGTTTGTTCTCCGCTATTAGTGACTTTGGACTGACTCTTTGTTGCATGTTGAGGGATTGTTATATGATCTGATTATGTTATCCTTGTTGAGAGAACTTGCACTAGTGAAAGTATGAACCGTAGGCCTTGTTTCGAAGCATTGCAATACCATTTTCGCTCACTTTTGTTACTCGCTACCTTGCTGTTTTTATGTTTTCAGATTACAAAATCCTATATCTGCCATCTATATTGCACTTGTATCACCATCTCTTCGCCGAACTAGTGCACCTATACAATTTACCATTGTATTGGGTGTGTTGGGGACACAAGAGACTCTTTGTTATTTGGTTGTAGGGTTGTTTGAGAGACCATCTTCATTCTCCACCTCCCACGGATTGATAAACCTTAGGTCATCCACCCTCGGGAAATTTGCTACTGTCCTACAAACCTCTGCACTTGGAGGCCCAACAATGTTGTGTAGTAGACATCAAGCTCTTTTCTGGCGCCGTTGCCGAGGAGGTGAGTGCTTGAAGGTATATCTTTAGATCTTGCAATCGAATCTTTTTGTTTCTTGTTTTATCACTAGTTTAGTCTATAAAAGAAAAATACAAAAAATGGATTTGAGGGGGCCGCATATGCTTCATCTTTTTAATGTCTTTCATGAAAATGACGGAAAGGAAAATTGTGCCAAAGTGTTAGAAGTAGAATGCAATAAAATGTTTGGCACTAAATCTTTGTATGATGAGCATGATTGCAATGTTGTTAGTATAAATTCCTTGAATATCCATGACGCTAATGATATGCAAAGCCACAAGCTTGGGGATGCTATGATTGATGAAGATGATATTTTTTGTTCCCCAAGTTTTGATGAGCAAAGTTATCATGATGAAAGCATGCCTCCTATCTATGATGATTATTGTGATGACATGTATGCTATAAAGAGTAATGATATCCATGAAACTTATCATCATGATTTTAATGCTCAAATTGATTATGTGAATAAATATCACATGATAGTTATTTTGTTGAGTTTGCTCCCACTACTATTGATGAGAATAAATTTGCTTATGTGGAGAGTAGTAAAATTTCTATGCATGTAGATCATGAAAAGAATGCTTTATGTGGTGGTTATATTTTTGAATTCATTCATGATGCTACTGAAAATTATTATGAGGGAGGAATATATGCTTGTAGGAATAGCAGTAATATCAAGTTTCCTCTCTATATGTGTTGAAAATCTTGAAATTATGCTTGTTTTGCTTTCCTATGCTAGTTGATTCTTGTTCCCATAATTTTGTGTGACGAAAATGAAGCATGGCCAAACTATATGATTTTGTAGGGATAGCTTTCTTTGGCTATGTTATTTTGATAAGACATGATTACTTGTTAGTATGCTTGAAGTATTACTATTTTTAATGCAATATGAACTTTTATCTTGAATCTTTTGGATCTGAACATTCATGCCACAATAGAGAAGATTACATTGATAAATACGCTAGGTAGCATTCCACATCAAAAATTCTATTTTTATCATTTACCTACTCGAGGACGAGCAGGAATTAAGCTTGGGGATGCTTGATACGTCTCCAACGTATCTATAATTTTTGATTGTTCCATGCTATTATATTATCTGTTTTGGATGTTTAATGGGCTTTACTATGCACTTTTATATTATTTTTGGGACTAACCTATTAACCGGAGGCCCAGCCCAAATTGTTGTTTTTTGCCTATTTCAGTGTTTCGCAGAAAAGGAATATCAAACGGAGTCCAAATGGAATGAAACCTTCGGGAGAGTTATTTTTGGAACAAACGCAATCCAGGAGACTTGGAGTAGACGTCAGTGAAGCAACGAGGTGGCCACGAGGGTCCAGGGCGCACCCCCTACCCTCGTGGGCCCCTCGTGGCTCCCCTGACCGACTTCTTTTGCCTATATATACTCATATACCCTGGAAACATCGAGGAGCACAATAGATCAGGAGTTCCGCTGCCGCAAGCTTCTGTAGCCACAAAAAACCAATTGGGACCCTGTTCCGGCACCCTGCCGGAGGGGGGATCCCTCACTGGTGGCCATCTTCATCATCCTGGCGCTCTCCATGACGAGGAGGGAGTAGTTCACCCTCGGGGCTTAGGGTATGTACCAGTAGCTATGTGTTTGATCTCTCTCTCTCTCTCATGTTCTTGATATGGCACGATCTTGATGTATCGCGAGCTTTGCTGTTATAGTTGGATCTTATGATGTTTCTCCCCCTCTATTCTCTTGCAATGGATTGAGTTTTCCCTTTGAAGTTATCTTATCGGGTTGAGTCTTTAAGGATTTGAGAGCACTTGATGTATGTCTTGCCGTGCTTATCTGTGGTGACTATGGGGTACTCACGCGATTCACTTGATGTATGTTTTGGTGATCAACTTGCGGGTTCAGTCACCTTGTGAACTTATGCATAGGGGTTGGCACACGTTTTCATCTTGACTCTCCGGTAGAAACTTTGGGGCACTCTTTGAAGTTCTTTGTGTTGTTGAATAGATGAATGTGAGATTGTGTAATGCATATCGTATTATCATACCAACGGATAATTGAGGTGACATTGGAGTATCTAGGTGACATTAGGGTTTTGGTTGATTTGTGTCTTAAGGTGTTATTCTAGTACGAACTCTATGATTGGTCGAACGGAAAGAATAGCTTCGTGTTATTTTACTACGGACTCTTGAATAGTTTCGTACCCTACAATAATCTCTTCGTTTGTTCTCCGCTATTAGTGACTTTGGAGTGACTCTTTGCATGTTGAGGGATAGTTATATCATCCAGTTATGTTATTATTGTTGATAGAACTTGCACTAGTGAAAGTATGAACCTTGGGCCTTGTTTCCTAGCATTGCAATACCGTTTACGCTCACTTTTACCACTTGTTACCTTGCTGTTTTTATATTTTCAGATTACAAATACTCATATCTGCCATCCATATTGCACTTGTATCACCATCTCTTCGCCGAACTATTGCACCTATAAAAGTTAACCATTGTATTGGGTGTGTTGGGGAGTGGGGACACAAGAGACTCTTTGTTATTTGGTTGCATGGTTGTTTGAGAGAGACCATCTTCATCCTACACCTCGCACGGATTGATAAACCTTAGGTCATCCACTTGAGGGAAATTTGCTACTGTCCTACAAACCTTTGCACTTGGAGGCCCAACAACGTCTACAAGGAGAAGGTTGCGTAGTAGACATTAGGGCTCAAATTTTTGAAGATAATGAACATTCAAACATTTCAATTCCACATGCTAAATTTGATTGACTCGATAGCACCGATTGATAGAATTATTTGGATGAATGAATATTGGAAGTGATTAAGGTTAGGCCAAGATTTATTCGCGATACCAAAATAATGAAGCACCAGCTCATGGCTGGCTTCATATCCCGTTGCTATATGTTGACATAATTCGAGTAACTGCGACGCCGTCACAGACTTGGAGATTGAGTGGTAAATTACCGACCTTCTCCGAGGAAGTGTGTATGTGCTAAATAAGAGCACTGATCGTTGAGCTCGAAAGAGACAACCATTCTTGATCCATAGTGCATAAATTAAGCCACAATGGAACCCAATTGCATGTAGTAAATTTAGGAATAACCCCGTCACCAAGAGTTGAAGTTCCAAAGGATAATGATTGAGAGAAGTGTTTGAAAGACATGACTAGGAGGTCTTAGTGGGTGTTAATGAAGTGTTTGAATTCTTTGCTCTCTTCGCTCTGGAAACCTCCTAATGCATTTGTTTTGTGAAGAACTTAAGAAGAATATCCGTCCAACAAATAAATGTTTTCGATTGCCTAAACACTTGGTTAACAAACAAAATTTTGGTTTGAATAATTATAAGTGATAGGAAACTATACATGCATGGTTAGGCAACAAACTTTTTTTTTGATAAAAAGACTGTAAGGGAACCCCCTACAGTATAATTGGTGCAACAAACCCAAATTGCAAGTACCATGCCTTGAATCTGGGTGGGTGGGAAGGCATCAACCCCTCTCCACCACTAGGTTATGCCTTAGTTTGCAACAAACTTTGGTGCAGCTACTCAATTGTGAATGCTTTCTTGAATGAAAATTCAGGATAAGTGAGGATGGATATGATATATTCTCTCGAGCCGGTAAAACTTATTTCTACTCAATCAAGCTCCTTTTGATCCCCTTGATTTCTCATTTGCTCGAGGAGGAGCAGGTTTTTAAGCTTGGGGGAGTTTATGGCTCAAGAATATGTGATGTTTTTCGAATGATTCTTTTTTGGTTTTCATCGGATCTTTGTCACTTCTCGGATATTTCTGATGCTAATCCCTCCAAAGAGAAGAAAGCCCATTTTCCATTATTTGGTAGGAAATATCATATATGGAAGGAAACCAAGGAGGATAATTGCAAATCAAGCGAAATAGAGCAACTTCCATGTAGAGAGCCAAGCCACCAGGTGCAACAGAGCAAAAGATGGCGGTCCATACGACCGCAAGCACTCGTATGAGCGGTCGTATGGAGTGCCGATAGCCCCACCACTTCTATACAAGACTATTTCGTGAAGGGACCCAAGGGGAAGAGAACCCTAGCCGCCACCACCATAGCCAGAACAGAAGAGGAGGAGATCCGAAGAACCTTTGCAGGTCTTCTGAGTTTTGGTCCTTTCATCTCCATCATCATCACCCCCTTCACTATTGTAAGAGGAATTCTAAGTTGTGAGAACAATTGTAACTCTATTCAATCTCATGTAGAGATCAAGACTATTTGAATCATCCATTTCATCTTGTTGTGGATCTTCACGGTATTATCAATATGGGTTTCATGAGTTTAATCTCTGGTTGATTGGTCTTTCTCTTATTATGCATGAGTACTTCCCCATGGGCTTGGGAGATGTAGGTGATGGTAAGATTCAGCTGTGCCTATTATATATCTCGTCATTTGTATTTATAGTAGTATGATATGTCTAGTATGGTGTTATACTATGGTGAACCCCATGCATGTTGTACAATTTAAGGGCCCAGGCAACACGATCTAAAGACCTACACAGGTAACACATATTGTTTGGGGAATCTATGACCTTTGACGTGACAGGTGGAGATATCTATGAGGAACGACGACAATATGAGATAACGCTGATCGATTAAACTAATGCTTGGTTTCGGTCCAAGGACCTTAACTGTGAAAATGACCACTCTATGGCAACGGTGAAGCAGGACCATAGAATGAAATATAATTCCACGTGGAGGAGTTTCATAACCTTAGGGTGATCCACCTACAGAACACACATATCAAATACTACGAGTATGATACAAGGTAACTGGTATTACGGTCGCACTGGCACACTTGATATATATTCTTAACATGAACTAAATTCTCTCTGCGCCTAATCTCTTCATTGCAGGAAACACAACTCTTACTTTCATTTATGCTATTTACTTTTAAGAGTTTCTACAGTCCTTACCTTTAAAAATTATCCAGGTTACTCTGGTTTATTCTTCCACTAGGACAGTAACACTATTTACAAAAACTCAAGTAGTTACTTCACACAAGAACCGTGACACCTTGTGTGTGATAGAAGCGCCACTATAAATACTCTCCTCTGATCTAAGTTGGGACGATTACTAATAGGGATACTTCCACGAAAGTGCTACACCACCCCGTTTGGCTTGCAGGCATAAGTGCCCTTGAAGGCGGCAACCGAACCTTTACATACAAGGTTGGGGCTCTCTCCACAAGGTGTTGGAAATATGCCCTAGAGTCAATGATAAATTAGTTATTATTATTATATTTCCGTGTTCATGATAATCGTTTATTATCCGTGCTATAATTGTATTGATGGGAAACTCAGATACATGTGTGGATACATAGACAACACCATGTCCCTAGTAAGCCTCTAGTTGACTAGCTCGTTGATCAAAAGATGGTTACGGTTTCCTGACCATGGACATTGGATGTCGTTGATAATGGGATCACATCATTAGGAGAATGATGTGATGGACAAGACCCAATCCTAAGCCTAGCACAAAGATCGTGTAGTTCGTATGCTAAAGCTTTTCTAATGTCAAGTATCATTTCCTTAGACCATGAGATTGTGCAACTCCCGGATACCGTAGGAATGCTTTGGGTGTACCAAACGTCTAGCGTAATCGGGTGGCTATAAAGGTGCACTACGGGTATCTCCGAAAGTGTCTGTTGGGTTGGCACGAATCGAGACTAGGATTTGTCACTCCGTGTGACGGAGAGGTATCTCTGGGCCCACTCGGTAGGACATCATCATAATGTGCACAATGTGACCAAGGGGTTGATCACGGGATGATGTGTTACGGAACGAGTAAAGAGACTTGCTGGTAACGAGATTGAACAAGGTATCGGGATACCGACGATCGAATCTCGGGCAAGTACTATACCGCTAGACAAAGGGAATTGAATACGGGATTGATTGAATCCTCGACATCGTGGTTCATCCGATGAGATCATCATGGAACATGTGGGAGACAACATGGGTATCCACATCCTGCTGTTGGTTATTGGCCGGAGAGTTGTCTCGGTCATGTCTACGTGTCTCCCGAACCCGTAGGGTCTACACACTTAAGGTTCGATGACGCTAGGGTTATAGGGAATAGATGTGCGTCGTTACGAATGTTGTTGAGTCCGGATGAGATCCGGATGTCACGGGGAGTTCGAATGGTCGAGTAAAGATTTATATATGGGAAGTCCTGCCTTGGTCACCGGAAAAGTTTCGGGTGCTATCGGTAACGTACCGGGACCATTGGGAGGGTCCCGAGGGTCCACCAGGTGGGGCCACCAGCCCCAGAGGGCTGCGTGGGCCAAGTGTGGGAGGGAACAAGCCCCACGTGGGCTGGTGCGCCCCCCCCACCCCACCAGGGCCCAAGGCGCCTAGGGTTTGGGGGAACCCTAAAAGGGGGCGCCCCCCTTGCCTTGGGGGGCAAGGCAACCCCCCTGGCCGTCGCCCCCTCCTCAGATTGGATCTGAGGGGGTCGGCCCCCCTCTCCCTTGCCCCTATATATATGTGGGGGTTGGGAGGGCAGCCGCACAAAAGTTCTGGCGCAGCCCTCCCCCTCTCCCAAGTCCTTCTCCTCTCCCGCGGTGCTTGGCGAAGCCCTGCAGGATTGCCACGCTCCTCCACCACCACCACGCCGTCGTGCTGCTGCTGGACGGAGTCTTCCCCAACCTCTCCCTCTCTCCTTGCTGGATTAAGGCATGGGAGACGTCACTGGGCTGCATGTGTGTTGAACGCAGAGGTGCCGTCCGTTCGGCACTAGGATCATCGGTGATTTGGATCACGAAGAGTATGACTACATCAACCCCGTTCACTTGAACGCTTCCGCTTAGCGATCTACAAGGGTATTTAGATGCACTCCCCTTTCCCTTGTTGCTATATTACTCCATAGATTGATCTTGGTGATGGTAGAAAATTTTGAAGTTCTGCTACGTTCCCCTACAGTGGCATCATGAGCTAGGTCTATGCGTAGTTTCTATGGACGAGTAGAACACAAGTTGTTGTGGGCGTTGATTTTGTTCAATATGTTTACCGTGACTAGTCCAATCTTGATTCGGCGGCATCGCGGGATGAAGCGGCCCGGACCGACCTTACACGTACGCTTACGTGAGACAGGTTCCACCGACTGACATGCACTTGTTGCATAAGGTGGCTAGCGGTGCCGCCTCTCCACTTTAGTCGGATCGGATTCGATGAAAAGGGTCCTTATGAAGGGTAAATAGCAATTGACATATCACGTTGTGGTTTTTGCGTAGGTAAGAAACCTTCTTGCTAGAAACCCATAGCAGCCACGTAAAACATGCAAACAACAATTAGAGGACGTCTAACTTGTTTTTGCAGGGTATGCTATGTGATGTGATATGGCCAAAAGTATGTGATGAATGATATATGTGATGTATGAGATTGATCATGTTCTTGTAATAGGAATCACGACTTGCATGTCGATGAGTATGACAATCGGCAGGAGCCATAGGAGTTGTCTTAATTTATTGTATGACCTGCATGTCATTGAACAACGCCATGTAATTACTTTACTGTATTGCTAAACCGTTAGCCATAGTAGTAGAAGTAATAGTTGGCGAGACAACTTCATGGAGACACGATGATGGAGATCATGATGATGGAGATCATGGTGTCATGCCGGTGACGATGATGATCATGGAGCCCCGAAGATGGATATCAAAAGGAGCAAAATGATATTGGTCATATCATGTCACTATTTGACTGCATGTGATGTTTATGATGTTTATGCATCTTATTTGCTTAGAACGATGGTAGTAAATAAGATGATCTCTCATTAAAATTTCAAGAAAGTGTTCCCCCTAACTGTGCACCGTTGCGAAAGCTCGTTGTTTCAAAGCACCACGTGATGATCGGGTGTGATAGATTCTAACGTTCACATACAACGGGTGTAAGCCAGATTTACACACGCGAAACACTTAGGTTGACTTGACGAGCCTAGCATGTACAGACATGGCCTCGGAACACAAGAGACCGAAAGGTCGAGCATGAGTCGTATGTTAGATACGATCAACATGAAGATGTTCACCGATGATGACTAGTCCGTCTCACGTGATGATCGGACACGGCCTAGTTGACTCGGATCATGTAATCACTTAGATGACTAGAGGGATGTCTATCTGAGTGGGAGTTCATAAGATGAACTTAATTATCCTGAACATAGTCAAAATATCTTTGCAAATTATGTAAATGGCGCGCTTTAGTTCTCTTGTTTAGATATGTTCCTAGAGAAAATTCAGTTGAAAGTTGATAGTAGCGATTATGCGGACTAGGTCCGTAAACTGAGGATTGTCCTCGTTGCTTCGTAGAAGGCTTATGTCCTTAATGCACCGCTCAGTGTGCTGAACCTCGAACGTCGTCTGTGGATGTTGTGAACATATGACATACACGTTTTGATAACTATGTGATAGTTCAGTTAAACGGTTTAGAGTTGAGGCACCAAAGACGATTTCAAAACGTCGCGGAACATATGAGATGTTTCGAGGGCTGAAATTGGGATTTCAGGCTCGTGCCCACGTCAAGAGGTATAAGACCTCCGACGATTTTCTTAGCCTACAAACTAAGGGAGAAAAGCTCAATCGTTGAGCTTGTGCTCAGATTGTCTGAGTACAACAATCACTTGAATCGAGTGGGAGTTGATCTTCCAGATGAGATAGTGATGTTTCTCCAAAGTCATTGCCACCAAGCTGCTAGAGCTTCGTGATGAACTATAACATATCAGGGATAGATATGATGATCCTTGAGATATTCGCGATGTTTGACACCGCAAAAGTAGAAATCAAGAAGGAGCATCAATTGTTGTTGGTTGGTGGAACCACTAGTTTCAAAAAGGGCAAGGGCAAGAAGGGATACTTCATGAAACGACAAATCAGTTGTTGCTCTAGTGAAGAAACCCAAGGTTGAACCCAAACCCGAGACTAAGTGCTTCTGTAATAAGGGGAACAGCCACTGGAACAGAATTACCCTGGATACTTGGTCGATGAGAAGGCTGGCAAGGCCGATAGAAGTATATTGGATATACATTATGTTAATGTGTACTTTACTAGTACTCCTAGTAGCACCAGGGTATTAGATACCGGTTCGGTTGCTAAGTGTTAGTAACTCGAAATAAAAGGCTGCGGAATAAATGGAGACTAGCTAAAGGTGAGCTGACGATATGTGTTGGAAGTGTTTCCAAGGTTGATGTGATCAAGCATCGCATGCTCCCTCTACCATCGAGATTGGTGTTAAACCTAAATAATTGTTATTTGGTGTTTGCGTTGAGCATAGACATGATTGGATTATGTCTATTGCAACACGGTTATTCATTTAAGGAGAATAATGGTTACTCTGTTCATTTGAATAATACCTTCAATGGTCTTGCACCTAAAATGAATGGTTTATTGAATCTCGATCATAGTGATACACATGTTCATGCCAAAAGATATAAGATAGTAATGATAGTACCACCTACTTGTGGCACTGCCATGTAAGTCATATTGGTATAAAACGCATGAAGAAGCTCCATATTGATGGATCTTTGGACTCACTCATTTTTTGAAAAGTTTGAGACATGCGGACCATGTCTATTGGTATATATGCATGAAGAAACTCCATGCAAATGGACCGTTTGGACTCACTTGATTTTGAATCACTTGAAACATGCAAATCATACCACATGGGCAAGATGACTGAAAGCCTCATTTTCAGTAAAATGGAACAAGAAAGCAACTTGTTGGAAGTAATACATTTTGATGTGTGCAGTCCAATGAGTGCTGAGGCACGCAGTGGATATCGTTATGTTCTTACTTCACGGATGATTTGAGTAGATACTGAGTATATTTACTTGATGAAACACAAGTCTGAATTATTGAATGGTTCAAGTAATTTCAGAGTGAAGTTGAAGATCATCGTGACAAGAGGATAAAATGTCTATGATATGATCATAGAGATGAGTATCTGAGTTACGAGCTTTGGCACGCAATTAAGACATTGCCGAGGTAGTGGACAAACAGAGGGGAAGAAAATATGGCGGGGGACAAATTTCTTGTGATTGTGAACAAATAGAATTGCTTGGCTTGTTTAATTAAGTTCAACTTCAAATTTACAGAAATTTTGCAAAAAAAAAAAGTAAACTCTTCCATTGAAGGTTTTTTTA